>CM060703.1:52361287-53736287 GCA_030686995.1 Artemisia argyi | reverse complement strand
TTGGTGATTCTTAGTTCACATATATTTCGGTAGCTGATTTGCATACATTTATTGTCGATTTGTACACATGTTATATTATATAGACAGTGAGATTAAAATGAGAAGGGTAGGAAGGATTGTGGGAGTGATATGTGTCATTCCCATGCCATATCATATGACACGTGTCACCCCCACCCCACCCCCTCGAAAAAAAAATTTCCCGCAAAAAAAAAAAAAAAAAAAAATTGGACAAAAAAATTATTTTTTCCTGCCAAAATTTACTGCATCACAATTATGACTTTACTGAATCACGGTTACTGCATCACAATTATGATTTTACCGGATCACGATTACTGAATCATAAATGTGATGCAGTAACTTTATAAATGTGATCCAGTATGAAAAGTTACTGCATCATGGTTATAAATGTGATGCAGCAACTTTATAACCGTGATGCAGTAACTTTATAACTGTGATGCAGTAATTTTGACGGGAAAAAAAAATTTCCGGTTAAAAAGTTTTTCACGAGAGGGGGGGGGGGGGGGATGACACATGTCATATAATGTGGCAAAATGACACATGTCACTCTCACAATCCTTTCTACCCTTCTCATTTTAAAAACCATTCTCAAAATATCCCATTTCCATATATATATATATATATATATATATATATATATATATATATATACATATAGGGAAGGGATCGGGTGCGTTTCACATTTTTAGTGCGGATGGTACGGATGAATGTGGACCACACGATCATCCGTCTATCTCATCAAAGATTAAAAAAAACGCGGTGGCATTTTCGTAAATACTCCAAAACGTTTACACTAATAAGATAATATCGTTATATATCTTGCTTAAAAAAAACACAAAAATTCAAAAAAAAAAAAAATCACATTTATCGATAATGAATTTAAGGAAAGTAAGATTTGCAGAAATTAAAAAAGGTATTCTTAATTATTTCATATTGTTATTATACGATTTAACTATACGTATTCTGATACGAGTACATCAGTATGATTGCTACTACGATACTAAGATTTTTATTATTAAAAAACGATTAATTCTCATTATGAACTGTTAATTTAATCTTTTTTGTTTTTCAGAATTACAAATATGTATTCTGCATTTCAAAAAAGTTATTCTTAAATTAATAGTCTTTAAGATAACTACTGTGATATTAATTGCATTTCTATGATAAATATTATGATATTAATTGCATTTCTATGATAGCTATTCTGAAATGTTATATATTCTGAAAAAACATATTCTGAAATGTTATATATATCATGCCTATTCTGATAGAAAAAATATTAATATCTATTGACTATACCTAATCCGATATTGATATAATTATGATACCTTCTTTGATATTAATTAACATTCAAGGATAGGTATCTTGATATTAATATTTTTTCTTTAATCTGCATTTACAATGGACAATTTCATACCTATTAATTGATTATATCATTATTATGTTAGTAATCAATATGACACTTACTGTGAAATTATAACTGCTAGCGACATATAAGGTTATATATTCCGATATTAACATTTTTTCTTATTTTAAATACAGATGATGAAGATGATTCTGAAATTGAATACATGTTGTTTTATAAGATCCAAATGGAAAAATGTATGACTAAAGTAAAAGAAGAAACAAAGTGATGCGTGGGAATTGCACCAGGCTTTACCTCTCAAGGGATCTTGAGAAGCTTACAACCCCCACCAGGCAGTGTACCTGATTGTTGTAGTATAGTATAGTGACAAGTACCGGGGGATTGATCGTTCAGCTAGGAATAGTGTCGCTAGGATTAGAAAACCTAAATACTCGTTCTAAAGATGAAAGATGATTATTTTTGTATTTTTATGTTTTTTAGAAAGCAAGTAAATATCTCGGGTTTGAAGGATTTGGGCGGAATTAGTTGCTATTCAACTAACCCAATACTAAGATGCAATCAAAATAAAATACAAGAAATGAAAATAAACTAATTTATACTAAGGTTGTGAGCAATAAGTGGAGAAAATGTGTTTACTTAAATTTCACTACTCTCTAGACATCTTTTACACGTTAATTACTTGTTATAGTTGCATGGATGACGGATTGTATTCCTTAATACCATTCATGGGATATCGCACATAACTCCCCAATTCTATGAGCTCTTATCTCCTCCTACACCATGCCCAGCATAACTATAGGGATTGTAAACAGTGGCTCATGCATTAAATACAACCAATAAAGACCTTAGTGCAATAGGTTCATGTTTCCTAAGACGTTCAAGCATGTTACCAATTGGAGATCTGCCAGTTTTCTTAAGCCTAACATATAAATTCATTCATCCAAAACAAACTATAAACAAGTAATCAACATATAATCAACATCTAGGTTTCATTAGATCCAAGCAAACACAAGATAGATCTAGCCTAGCATGATGGAATTAAGACAAGAACAAGATATAAACAACCAACACATAGACATATTGATTGAATTAAAAGAACACTTATCTTAATTACACATGCAAGGTATCAAGGGGTTGGAACCCTTGAAAAACCTGTAAAATTCTCACCAAAATCGTACTAGGGTTTCTCCAAAACTTCCTTTTTTTTAATGTGAAAATTAGAAAACTATATATAGGAAAAGGGGTCTGACGGCGTCACGACCAAATAGGTGACGCCGTCACCTCGCCGCCAAAATAATTCTCGGACTGCCTTGATCTACTTCTGACGCCGTCATGTGATAATCATTTCCTGGCCGTCATGACTTTAACTCTTGACGCCTTACTTCGTGACGCCGTCAAATCTGTACTGGGTCGTCATGGAATTTGCTCTTGACGCCGTCAAGATATTACTCTTGACGCCGTCACCTACTGTTCCAAGCAAGGAAAATTAAGACTTTGGCGTTTTCTTCACTTTTATGCTCCAAAAACGTCCGAATTGCTTCCTTTTCCAGATTTCTCTCCCAAAGTACCTAAAATCACAAAAGGAACGATTTAGGGCAATATTTGATCAAATAAATTCGAATTCCGGCTTAAATGACCCCCTAAAAGTGGTTCATTTTTCGCCTCATCATATACCCTTACACTTGAGATTTGCTTGTCCTCAAGCAAATGCGCTTTTATTCTACTCAAAATACAAGTTATGGGTCATTTAACACTAACGTAAAAGTAATTACAACAAATAATCGTTCCACTAAAGACCAATAGACAAGCACGGAGGTCAGACATAAGCACCTCACAAATAGTGTTTAGATACTCACATCTCTCGGGTGTAATAAAGTATAAATTACAATATGGAAACGGAAGATATCTCTCACTACCTGTCATAGCAAAATAGATTACCATAGGCTTGGGGAAGGATCAAACCTCCACCACATGGCGTAAGCACCTAGGATAAACTATCAAAGAGGTCTTTTTAAAGGTTGTAACGTTAGGTGTAGGGATATGAAATACACGGTTTTGTTGGATAAAGGAAGTTTTACTGGTGGCGAGTTAACAATCTTAGTTAATTACATGTACAATGTGGCGTTGCTAAGCCAAGACTAGACTCGACTTAAGCTAATAAATGAAAAATAACAAAAACATAGAATAAACATAGAATAAAAAGGGATGGTAGTCCGTTTTTTTTTTTTTTTTTTTTTTTTTTTTTTTTTGCATACACTCTTACCCTACCATCCAAAATAATACATCATAGGGGATGAACATTCCCCTTACACTTGAATCTTTACATACTTTACAATAAACTAAACTAATGACTCGAATTAAGAAAATCAAAACACTTGGAGCACTTTTAAGATTAACGTACATATGGGGGTAATATATGATGTTCTTCCCCATTACTCCATAAAATAAATACTTTACCCATGAGTCCCAATCGTCCCAAAACAATATGTACAAGGATATGACTCGACTTAGCAACCATGTAATCAATTAGAAAGTTAACTTAGGGTTTAATAAATAACAATAATGCACTAAAAATGAGCGCATACACGGAAGGCTAAGGCGATTTGGGTTGTATATTTAAGTGGGGTGTAACAAATTCTTCCTTTAAGTAAAATGCTTAAAGTTAGAAACGAAAAGATAGGCTCGGAGGGGTGTACTAGGGGTTTCGTGTACTAAAAATGAGTACAACGCTAAGGGTTTGGGAAAAATTAGTTGACTTAACTAGTCAAGTAATATGACTTAAATGGTCAAGTAATTATAATACGGGTTTAACACAAGGGTGATCCTAATGCCTCTTATCATGTAGTAAATCCTACTACACGAATGTAGTCTCACTAGCGGTCTCGGGATGCATCACTAACGCAAGTTCTAGAATCTAAATGCTACCGGTACACTCATAAGCACTAATAGTAAATGCTTTTCCTATCAAATCTAAAGGCGAACCTCACATATTTGGGTGGAAAATTTTTCTGAATATACGGTTATGTGCTAGTCATACAATCTCCTATCCATGAGACGCTTGCTATGGCTAAAGTTTCACTCCTAAATGTTTTAAAAAATTTTAAATTTGGCGCTAAAATTGCACTAACAAGTATTTCTCATAGTTTTATTACACATCTACCATTAAACAAAACAAACTCAAGCGAAAGTGCATATGTAAGGTATCATCTTTTTACCCTCCCCTTACACTTAAGATGAACATTGTCCCCAATGTTCAAGTAAAGAATGTAAAAGTGAAATAAGTAAAAAGAATGAAATCAAATACTCCCCTGATTCGCTCGGTATGGATAATAAGGTGGCCAGGTTAAATCTTCCTTCAAGAAAATGAACAATCAAAGCTTCCCTTCCAGAATATAAATCATCTTCTTGTCATACATAACCTGTGAATCCTGAGAAAATAGACAAAACAACCTCGCGTAAAATCGGTGGCATCCTATATAAGTTACTAAATCCTAGAAAACAAAATAAGATATAATGTTTGTGGAATGAAGTTTGCAGATTTCCTGGAGATTATAAAACTTAATAATTCACAAAAACCATAAGACTCCGTTAGAAAAACAAAACCGGTAAAATTTCCAGATTTTTACACTTGACGCCGTCAAGAGTTAACTCATGACGCCGTCAGGATTGACCTGCAGAAATTCTTATGTTAAGTTTCCGGAAAATTTCTGGAAAAACTTGGTCCTACTTCCTGGAAAATCCTGCAAAACTTCATTATGACTCAATACAAGCATTTGACTCTAACAAATACGAATATACATGTTCATTTAATATTGTGGAGAATCATGATCGGTTTGTTTCTTGAAAACATATTTGGGGTTTCCCCTTACACTTATCTTTTGCAAAAATACTTTTAGGTAAGTTAAGACTAGGCCAAAACAACAAAGTAAAGTATTTCCACTATTTAATTTAGAAACATGATCTACCAACAATAAAAATTAAGCATGCATACGGAAGCAAATAACAAACAAACAAAAATAAAAATCACACAAAACATGGGTTGCCTCCCAAGAAGCGCTTTTCTTTATTTACGAGTCTTGTAGCTAGACTCAAGGTCATGGGTTACTGCGTGACCTCATCATTGGTTCCACTCTCTAGGTCGTCTTCTAAACCAGTTTTGTATTCCGGACCTAGTTGTAAGCATTCTTTGTAGAAACCAAGCATTCTATTCTTTACATACTCTACTCCTCTACGTCTATCCTCCTCATTCCTATAATAAGTCGCTTGCTTGCGTTCTTTTTCGAAATTAGATAGAAGGCGGTATTGCTCAATCTTGTAAGGCATTTGATAGGCAACCTCATCATTCTCTTCCTTGAATCTAACTATCCCTAAAGTCAGATCATAACTCATCCTAGTGGCTTCAACAAATGGTTTTCCAAATATTATTTGGCTTAGGCAAGCGTCTATCACCGGACGAGTGTCTTCCACTATCATAAAATCGATCTCATAGGTGAGATTCCCTATAATCACATGCAATCCCTTCACTATTCCTGCAAAATTACTTATCAGATTCTTATTAGGCATCATCCTAAAATTAAGTTGCTTCTTCATCACCCAATTGTAATAAGTCCTAGTCATGATGTTCACGGGGGATCTAGGGTCGATGTAAGCTTTCCATATATGCATGTGCCCGATATTGCATGGTATGTTAATGTTAGAGGGGTCTCCCATTTTGATAAGGGGTGTGCCAAAGATATATGGTCTCTTGGGACTATCGAATAAATCCTTATGGTATTCCCGTTCTTCCTCGGTGGGCAACTTATCAAAGTATTTTTCTATAGGCTCTACCTCCTCTAATTCCTCTTCCTTGATAACCTCAACTTCCCTACTCTCATCCTTAGTCTCGGCTTCTACTCTAACTTCATCCTTGTCACTTTCTTCTATCTCCTTATTTATCGGCTTAATGGTGACAACATTGACAAAGTGGACATGTTTGGATGATGAGGGATCCTTAATTTGGATTCCACTATTGGTGTCCCTAGTGTCCTTCCTAGGTGTGATTAACGCTTGGTTGTTGAGGGCTTTCAACAGGTTGTCAATCTTGTTGGTCATCTCTGTTTGTTGTTGGTTGAATTCGGTTTTAAACCTAGCTATGCGAGCTTCTTGAGATGCCATAAACTTTGACATCAATCCTTCAAGATTGTTGGTACTACCATAGTTGTTAGAAGGATTGTTGTTGAAAGTACGGTTGGATGGTGGACCGTTTGGTTGGTAACGATTAGGCGGATTGGAAGAATTGGGTTGATTTTGTTTCCACCTAAGGTTTGGGTGATTTTTCCAAGAGGGGTTGTATGAATCACCGTAAGTGTTTGGCTCAGGCTTGAAAGTGTACCACTTATCTCCCGCTTCGTCGGTACGCGAGGATGCGTAGTCCGCAAAAGCTGTTCTGGGGAGTTCCACACAATCACGAGTGTCATGGGGACCACTACATAATTCGCGTGAAGAAGTGATTTTGTTCACTTGGCTTGAAGGCTTAGGAGCTTCGTAAGATTTCATGAGAAACTTGACTTGGGCCTCAAGTTCCATGATCCTACGGTCGGGAGTGCTAGAATTGTTCGAAGGCAAAGATATTGCCTTGACCGTTTTATTCAAATCACGAGGATCATTCCAACTTTCGTTGTCATAGAGAGCAAGATCTTCTATGAGTTCCCATGATTGTTCCGCACTTAGATCACGTAGCTTACCACCGGCCGATTGTTCAATGTCTCGCCTCGTGGAGATATCGATATGGTCATAAAAAATTTGGACTTGGAGCCAAAGATCTATGCCATGATGAGGGACTTTTTGGAGTAAGTCCTTGAAACGAGTCCATGCTTCATAGAGAGATTCATTTTGACGTTGTTGGAACATCAAGATGTCATTTCTAAGCTTAGTAGTTCTCCCCGGTGGGAAAAATTGACAAAGGAAACGAGTGGTGAGATCATCCCATGTGGTGATGGATCCCGCGGGTAAACGCTCAAGCCATTGACTAGCTTGATCCCGTAGAGAGAATTGGAATAGGCGTAAACGGGTAGTCTCTCTAGTTTCAACACCTAGGTCTATGGAATCTACGATTTTGAGGAAGTCCTTAAGATGTTGGTTTGGATCTTCGGAACGAAGTCCATGGAATGCACATCCGCTTTGCACCAACCGGATGGTGTCGGATCGCAAGGGGGTCACATTGGCTCCGGTGAGCTCAATGGTGTTTCGGTAGCCTTGGTGGCTAGGTCGGGAATACTCTCCTAAGGTTCGGGGCCTAAGGGGTTCTAGTGGTGGGTTTTGTTGTGGTGGGATGACGGGTTCAAAGATGTTCCCGTTGTCCATGATGTTGGGTGGTTACGAACAAAGGCACAAAGAAATAAGATAGACTAAATAAAACTTAAAAATAAAAATAAACTCTTACTAGAAAGGAATCTAGCAAGTAGACCTAATAAAAAGAAATTCTAACCTAGACAATAACTATTCCCCGGCAGCGGCGCCAAAAACTTGATGCGTGGGAATTGCACCAGGCTTTACCTCTCGAGGGATCTTGAGAAGCTTACAACCCCCACCAGGCAGTGTACCTGATCGTTGTAGTATAATATAGTGACAAGTACCGGGGGATTGATCGTTCAGCTAGGAATAGTGTCGCTAGGATTAGAAAACCTAAATACTCGTTCTAAAGATGAAAGATGATTATTTTTGTATTTTTATGTTTTTTTAGAAAGCAAGTAAATATCTCAGGTTTGAAGGATTTGGGCGGAATTAGTTGCTATTCAACTAACCCAATACATAGATGCAATCAAAATAAAATACAAGAAATGAAAATAAACTAATTTATACTAAGGTTGTGAGCAATAAGTGGAGAAAATGTGTTTACTTAGATTTCACTACTCTCTAGACATCTTTTACACGTTAATTACTTGTTATAGTTGCATGGATGACGGATTGTATTCCTTAATACCATTCATGGGATATCGCACATAACTCCCCAATTCTATGAGCTCTTATCTCCTCCTACACCATGCCCAGCACAACTATAGGGATTGTAAACAGTGGCTCATGCATTAAATACAACCAATAAAGACCTTAGTGCAATAGGTTCATGTTTCCTAACACGTTCAAGCATGTTACCAATTGGAGATCTGCCAGTTTTCTTAAGCCTAACATATAAATTCATTCATCTAAAACAAACTATAAACAAGTAATCAACATATAGGTTTCATTAGATCCAAGCAAACACAGGATAGATCTAGCCTAGCATGATGGAATTAAGACAAGAACAAGATATAGACAACCAACACATAGACATATTGATTGAATTAAAAGAACACTTATCTTAATTACACATGCAAGGTATCAAGGGGTTGGAACCCTTGAAAAACCTGTAAAATTCGCACCAAAATTGTACTAGGGTTTCTCCAAAACTTCCCTTTTTTTAATGTGAAAATTAGAAAACTATATATAGGAAAAGGGGTCTGACGGCGTCAAGACCAAATAGGTGACGCCGTCACCTCGCCGCCAAAATAATTCTCGGACTGCCTTGATCTACTTCTGACGCCGTCATGTGATACTCATTTCCTGGCCGTCATGACTTTAACTCTTGACGCCTTACTTCGTGACGCCGTCAAATCTGTACTGGGTCATCATGGAATTTGCTCTTGACGCCGTCAGGATATTACTCTTGACGCCGTCACCTACTGTTCCCAGCAAGGAAAATTAAGACTTTGGCGTTTTCTTCACTTTTATGCTCCAAAAACGTCCGAATTGCTTCCTTTTCCATATTTCTCTCTCAAAGTACCTAAAATCACAAAAGGAACGATTTAGGGCAATATTTGATCCAATAAATTCGAATTCCGGCTTAAATGACCCCCTAAAAGTGGTTCATTTTTCGCCTCATCACAAAGTCTGCAATATCTTTGATATCTGAGACAATTTGTTACCTAACATGTGGACCTAATTCATTTGACACAACAAATATTTGTCTCTTGTTGAACAATCTTAGAAGTTTAGAAGAAGAGATGCAAGATGTTAAAGATGCAATTATTTGGAAAATTACAATAAGATTTGATATCTTAAATGAAGATAAACAACATGTATTGTTGAAATATATCTTTACTTTTTTGAGCAGATACATGAATATTTGATTATTCTTGTTAATTTTTTGATTGTTATTGTTAAATATTTTTTGAACAGTTACATGAAACTTGCCTCGACAAGGTTAAACAAATTGTTGATAAAGCTGCTGCAAATCTTCAAGACACTATTCATTTTTTTTATTTGAAGCCTAAATATGGGGAACTGTATCCGAAAGTTAGCGATATTCTTTCAAAGATAAGTAACCAAATTTCTGATATTAGAGATCCATATTTCATGACATTTGAAGAGATAGAAATACTTGACAAGGCTGCATCAGAATTCGAAGAAAGAAATAAAAAAGCTAAAATTATTTGACTGATGGAACAATTAGAAGTTATTGAAATTTTGTTGTGCTATTGAAATTCAGTTATCTGTTATTAAACTATTATGTTATTTTATATATTTTTTAATGTTAATGTTACTATGTTATTGTTTATTTGAAATGTTTACTATGTTATTGTTACTATTATAATGTTGCAGTTACTTTATAATTTGTTAATTTTATAATTGTTGTAAACTAACATTTTTTTTCTGACATTAATAATTGATTTTTGAAACATCTGATGTATAATAAAAATTAATAAACTTATTCCGATACTAAATAATTAATAAACTTATTCTGATACTAAAAAATTAATAAACTTATTCCGATACTAAAAATTAATAAACTTATTCCGATAATAAAATATTAATAAACTTGTTCCGATACTAAAAATTAATAAACTTATAATTGTTGTAAACTAAGATTTTTTTCTGACATTAATAATTGATTTTTGAAATTTCTGATGTATAATAAAAATTAATAAACTTATTCTGATATTAAAAAAATAATAAACTTATTCCGATACTAAAAAATTAATAAACTTATTCCGATAATAAAATATTAATAAACTTGTTCCGATACTAAAAAATTTATACCCACATAAGGATAAGGTTCTAGTCAGATGGACAGGTGTCTATTAAGAAATACTATTTTATTTAATATTATTAATATAAATAAGTAAAACGTATAGAATAAGATAGTGCAAAGTTAGTGCGATATTAAAAAAAAAAAACTTACTGCGATATATAATAAATAAAAAATTAACAATATAAGATATAGAGCATAAACTATATTCTTACTGTGATATTTAATAAATAAAAATTAATAAACTTATTCCGATAGTAAAAAATTAATAAACTTATTCCGATACAATAAACTTATTCCGATAGTAAAAAATGTATACCCACATAAGGATAAGCTTCTTGTCAGATTGACAGGTGTCAGAAGTGAAAATAAATTAACTTTTGAAAAAAATATTAGATTTTTTTCTGTCAAATACTTTATTGCTATTTAATGTAACGGTTGAAAAGTAATTAATTGTATGGGAAGTGTAACCAAAAATTAACTGTTCGCGTTTGGTTAACGAAAAGTTTTTTTTGTCTATATATATATATATATATATATATATATATATATATATATATATATATATATATATATATATATATATATATATATATATATCTGTGTAAATCCACTTTCATAATAATTCTTATTTTCTTTCACTTCTATTCTATTTTTCTCATCCAAACAACAACAAAAATGGAAAATTATTTTAGAACCCCTAATCTAGAGAGGTTGAAAGACTCCGCTTGTTCTGACGAGCTGCTAAAGGCTTTTAAGTTTTTTTTTAAGCAACAGATGTTGGAGTTACAGGGTTTCATTAAAAAGCTTGAGGAAGATTGTGAACAACTGAGAAGGCAGATTGAAAAGCAAGAAGAGTATCTTGGTGAATTGGAGATCTCCGATGAAGATGCTACCTTGATTATAAAAATAATCAATGATACTTTGAAAAAGGAGCGTTCCAGGCTTGACGATTTGGAAAAACTGCTGGTTAAGGCGCGTAATGATATGTTTGATAAGAAGCGAGACGTCGCCTATATTAAGCAGGAGATGAAGGATCAGAACTTGTCCCTTTAGGTTTTTATTAGTTTTGTCTTATTTTAATTTTCTCAGTTTATGTATGTCCAAATTTTGAATTATAAAATATGTAATGGACTTGTATTGAAATGAAGTTAAGTTTTTATCATCTATATAATTTTAACTAATATGTTATTTTATATATTTTAATGTTAATGTTACTATCTTATTGTTAATTTGAAATGTTAATTTTATTATTGTTATAAACTCAGATATTTTTCTAACATTAATAATTGTTTTTTGAAACTTCTAATGTATAATAAAATTAAAAACTTATTCTGATAGTAAAAAATTAGACAAATTATAAATACGCAGGTTATGATACTAAAAATTAATAAACTTATTGTGATACAAAAATAATATTCTTTGACAAACATTCTGACAAATTAATAAACTTATTCCGATACTAAAATATTAATAAACTTATTCCGACTCTAAAAATTAATAAACTTATTCTGATACTAAAATATTAATAAACTTATTCCGATATTAAAAAATTTAAATCCACATAAGGATAAGGTTCTCGTCAGATTGACAGGTGTTTATTAAGAAATACTAATTTAGTTAATATTATTAATATAAATAAGTAAAAAATTACTGCGATATTTAATAAAATAAAAAATTAACAATATAAGATATAGAGCATAAACTATATTCTTACTGTGATATTTAATAAATAAAAATTAATAAAATTAATAATAAAAATTAATAAAATTAATAAACTTCTTAATTAATAAAAATTAATACAGTAAAAATTAATAAAATTAATAAACTTATTCCGATACTAAAAAATTAATAAACTTATTCCGATACTAAAAAATTTATACCCAGATAAGGATAAGGTTCCTGTCTATTAGGAAATAATAGTTTATTTAATATTATTAATATAAATAAGTAAAACGTATAGAATAAGATACTGCAAAGTTACTGCGATATTAAAAAAATTACTGCGATATTTAATAAACTTATTCCGATACTAAAAAATTTATACCCACATAAGGATAAGGTTCTTGTCTATTAGGAAATACTAGTTTATTTAATATTATTAATATAAATAAGTAAAACGTATAGAATAAGATACTGCAAAGTTACTGCGATATTAAAAAAATTACTGCGATATTTAATAAATAAAAAATTAACAATATAAGATATAGAGCATAAACTATATTCTTACTGTGAAATTTAATAAATAAAAGCTTATCTTGAACATATTCATAAAATAAAAAAATTATATATTGAATAAGTTTATATATTGCAGAATAAAAAAAGTTACAATTTTAATGATTCAGCTATAATGTCTTTTTTATATTTGTTAGCATCACTTAACAAAATTTTAACAGCATATAACTTTCTCAGAGTCGCCAATTCATTCTTGCTTCCATTTTCTCTAAAAGTTGATCTCCATTGTTTGTCTTCAATTCCATAATAGAACTCAAGATGCCTCATAGTAAAAATGCCACAATCTGTTTTATTTTTAGATGTTTGCCATTCCATTTGAAGTCTTTGAGGAGCACACTTTGATATTTGTTGAGCCTTTGGATGATTTGAAACTTTTAAATAGTGACAAAACAATTTAAACTGAAAAAAAAGAAAAGAAATATATATATATATATATATATATATATATATATATATATATATATATATATATATATATATATATATATAAAATAATAATAATATTACCAAAAAAAACAAAAAAAATTAAAAAATATAGTTAAAAAAAACAAAACAAAAGAAAATGTAAAAAATAAAAATAATATTACCAGATTTTCAGTTGTATTGCCATATATACTAGCACTTTCCTTCAAATTGTCGATAATTACAAACGACGGATTCAAGAGATTGAAGCAATAAACATAGAAATGGTTTTGCCTACAAACTGGGAAGAAAACCTGTAAAAAGTAAATAATAATTAAGATTTAAAAACTATTATCTTAATTTTACATAGTAATATTAACAATCATTAAATTTAAATGATTAAAAAATTAAAAAAAAACTTACTAGATTAACTGCAGATAAATCATTAGAGATCAGATATTTTTTGCAAGCAAAATTAATTGCATTCAAAAATTCTTCTTGTTTCTTCTTAGTGGAAAGTGTAACTTTTTCTCTTCGAGATGACTAAATAAAATAATAAAACAAACATTAGTATTAAATTTAATATACAAAAATTAATAATAATAGTTAAAAAATAAAAGAAAAAATTAAATAACATACCATTGCTTGGCTTGTTAAGAATAATCTTAAACCAGATCCAGGTCTTCTATATTTTTCTTGAAAATTCAAAACAATGGCCCAAATGTCTATGATGTTTGATGTTACAAGTTTTGTTTTATTAACGAGATCTTTAAAAAAGCTACGATTAGTAGCACAAAACAAATCTGAGCCAAAAAAATGATCCCTGCAAAATAATAATAATAATAATAATAATAATAATAATAATAATAATAATAATAATAATAATAATAATAATAATAATAATAATAATAATAATAATAATGATAAGTTAAAAAAATAATGATAATTGGATTCAATGCAAATATATTACAAAAATTTTAATAAAATTATAAAGAAGAAAACTTACGCAAGATTGCTGTTGTTCTTTTTTTTTTATTAACTCTAACACAGACTTTTCGATCTTATTAAATTTGGTTAGAATATCAACTTTTCGAACATTGAATGGCGACTTCAAAACATTAGTAGGATTCCTTTCTCTATTTATTCTATGCCTTAAGTCTTCATTGTTTTCTTTACAAACATTTACCTGGAAAAAAAGAAATTAAAAATAAAAATAAAAAAATATTTTTGAATTATTTCAAAAAGTACAACTAATTTACTAACATCTTTGCTTAAATTTTGAAGAGTTTCAGCTCCATTCCTCATCTGTAATTCAAAATAAACTTTCATTATTTTGATAATATTATTAGTGTATGTTAATACCTTGTTTAGATCTTCTTCAGTCTCTTCTTCAATATATTGAATATCTTCTGATTCATAAGCATCGTCTTCTTCAAAAACATCTTCTTCACTTGAAATACTCCCAGGAACAAAATTTATAGGCTCCGGACATTGAATTAAATCCTATAAGAATAACAAATAAGATAAACTCACATATTAATTTAGAATGCTTACTAAGGTTTATATTAAACACTTACTTGAGGATTACTTAATTCATTTAATGCTGCTGCTGCAAGCATTAGCTGAAAATATAGGTATAAAATTCTTATTTAGAAAAAGTTTAAACATTGTAATTAAAATTTCATACTATGTGACAGAATAATTAAATACCGTTTTATTCTGGTCTTGAGGAGATTCGGCAAAATTGTTTAGATCTGCAAGCTCATTATCTATCATGTCGTTCCCATCTGTCAGATAAAGTAACTTGACATTATTCCCATCTCTTTCTGAACTTTGGTGTTTCTGAAAATTTAAAACCACGTCTGGAAAATATATTAAAAAAATTAATAATAATAGAAAAAAAATAAAAAAAAATTACCAATCAGAAAAAATATAATTACCTCCGAATTATTGATTTTATAATTCATTGCATCTTTCATGACCTTGTAAAACTCTGGATGTTTAGACCGAGCTTTTTTTTGAAAATGTAACGCTCTCAAAACTCTTTCTTTGAATGGTGCGTTTTGTTCGGTAACACAAAGCTTATAAAACACAACCATATCGAGTAGCCGCAGATTAGTCACATGAGAAGAAGACTGAAAACTCGGTTTTCCATCTTTTGTCAAGAAACAAAGACCTTCAGTTGGTTCTTTGCAATACTTAAGATCTTCAAAAATGACTCCATCCGGCACTTGCTCATCTCCATGTAATACCTCTTTGCAAATCTTTAAAAAAAAAAACTTTTGGTTTTCTGGGTCTTTGAATGGCATTAAACCGATATAACTCTGATATGCTTCATCCACTGAGATCTCGTTCATTATTTTGGCTTTTGTTAACAGTTTTTGAACTGCATTAATGGCCTTCCTCTTCATTTCGGCATTTAAACTTCTGCATTTATGAATACAAAGCATAAACTCTTTCCATTCTTCAAATCCTAAGTTATGAAGTTCATGAGGTAAAAGTTTATGCTTCGTTCCGTCATCTAGTGTTAATAAGAATGATGTTTGAATCTGATCAACTTCTTCACAATCAACACTGCAGTTTTTTTTATAAGCATACTTCCTTCGATGCTTGCATTCCTTCAAATAATGACCCATTTTCTTTATTTCTGATAAAAGCATGTTATTGTACAATTCATCCTTTTGTCTTTCTTTTATTTCAGAAACAGGAAGATTATATTTCAAAGAATCTTCTTCATAAATTCTGCTTTTTTTGGCTTCTGTACCTTCTTCTTCAAACTCATCTGGGTATTCTGAAATCCAAGCTTCCGCAGACTCAAACATCTTTCGTTGGTGTTTGTTGATTTCATGAAGAAGGATCTTAGTTATGTATCTATTCCTCAAAACATCCATCTGAATTCGATGACGTGGATCTTCTTCATAAAAAATCCCAATATCCCAGTTTTCATCTTCAAACTCATAAAGCTCCATATGAAGCATGACATATAAACCACAGTTAATCTTGTCTTTCTTTGTTCTCCATTTAAAATTAAGCACTTTTGCTTCACTTTGACGAAACCAATTTTCTAGAATTGGATAATTACGCTTGAGCAAGAAGTCACAAAACAGACATTGCTGTTCACAAAAAGTTACATTAATAGGCTATAACATGATTGTTAAAAAGATATATATTATTTAAAAAATATCAAAAGATATGCATAAAAAACAAAAAAACTTACCACAAAATCAAAAACTTTTTGGTATTTTCCTTCATATGGAGCACCGGATTCAAGGTTGTCCAAAATGACAGCAAAACCAACCCTTATGTTGAAAACTATAACGTAAAAATGCTCGTACGCAAGTATTGGAAAGAACATCTATTTGATAAATATCAAGTTAGTGAAATTATGAATAGTAAAGTAATAAAATTCGGATAGAGTAGTAAATTTACCAATTCTATATATTTGAAACTAATTTCTTGTCCAAAAGCATCAAACTGATCTTTTACAGAATTAAAAAACTCTGTTTCTTTTTGGGCACGATCTTTTTCATATTCATCCATGTCTTTTGGCTGTTAAAAAAGATATATATGTATATATATATATATATATATATATATATATATATATATATATATATATATATATATATATATATATATATATATATATATATATATATATATATATATATAAGTACATAAATGATAAGAAAAAATAGAATAAAAATAAAAAATAACACATATATAGATATATTAAATTATTAAAATAAATTGAAGTTTAACTTACAATAACTATAGTTTTGAAGAAATATCTAATCGCTGAGCTATCCTCCTGTGTTAATCTTTCTTCAAAATTTAGAATATTCACAAAGTTATCTATAACTTCAAGCTCAATATATGTTTCAGAGGCAAGTGATTGGATATGAACATTGAGAATAGGTTTGTCTTCTCCAAATTGGAATATCTTCTCCCTAACAAGTAAAAAATGTAAAAGTATGATTAACAAAACAAAAATTGAAAATGATAAATAATTCAGGTTAATAGCAAAAAGTTATGATATCTTACATAACATTTTCTTCAGCAGCTTTTTGAAGAATGATTTTTGGAAATAAACACTCAGCTTGTGATTCATATTCTGCTTTTGTATCCACTCGCTTGTTCATATATGGAGATTCAAAATGAATGGATGTTTTCGCTTTCCTTTTTAGCATCTTTTCTTTTTGATCCTTGACGAAATCAACTTTGTTAGAATGCTGGAAAGAATTTAAACATAAATTATAAAGAATTTAACATGAATCTTATTCCATAATTGTAAAAATAAATATATGATTCAAACCTGGATCTCTGTAACATTTTCTTCTTTAACACATTCTGCAGTTTCAGATTCATCTTCAGTTAAAACTTTCTCATTTATCTGATTCAAACCCTGAAAAAAACATAAATATAAGAAAATGAAAAAGTTTTATTTAATTTATTTAATTTTGCATAATGTATAAGTAGGAATACAAAAAATATACCTCAGAAATATTTTCATCTTCATTTGAATAGATTTTCTCTACTTCATTAATAGGAGAAAAATCTTTATGCTCAAACAGATGCTGATATTCACAATCATTACTGATAGGTAACTGATTGTGAAAATTAACATCTTTAAATGAACAATTATCCTTTGATAGATTCCTATCCATAACTTCTTCACAACCAGATAAGCCGCTATTATACATTGTTTCATCAGAATCTACAGCAGCCAAATGAGTAACGCTAACACAAGCAGGAAGGGATTTTACATAAGTTTCATCCTCAAGTTTCTTCTCAGATACTTCATCTTGCATATTTGAGATATCACTGCCATCTTCATTTACTTGAATCTTTTCAAAGCCAGAGGTTGCAGAAACTGTAGACAATTCTTCAAGAATGTTGACATTAGTTTCTCTGTGATGATCTTCATCAATTTGCATATCAGAACTTTCAATAGACTGAGATTGTATTATGACATCATAAACTTTGTTACATTCTTTATCTGCATTATCAGAAATAATGTCACTGTCTACATTTTGTTGAATTGTAACACGCGAACCATCTTGATAGACTGCAGATTCATTTCGACCTTGTTCAATTTCACATTCCATTGTCAATTTATTGACATCTGGTTCATCCACAACTTCCTTTGCAATTTCATTTCCTCCTTGTACATCATCAACTTCCTTTGTGGGTTCATCACCTACTTTTTCCTCATCAACTTTGTTATATTCTTTATCTGCAGAATCAGAGATAATGTCACAGTCTTCATTTTCTTGAATTGCAACACGCGAACCATCTTGAGAGACTGCAGATTCATTTTGACCTTGTTCAATCGCACATTCCATTGTCATCTCATTGTCATCTGGTTCATCCAAAACTTCCTTTACAGTTTCATTTCCTCCTTGTACATCATCAACTTCCTTTGTGGGTTCATTACCTACTTTTTCCTCGTCAACTTTGTTACATTCTTTATCTGCAGTATCAGAGATAACGTCACAGTCTTCATTTTCTTGAATAGCAACATGTGAACCATCTTGACAGACTGCAGATTCATTTCGACCTTGTTCAATCGCATATTCCATTATCAATTCATTGACATCTGGTTCATCCATAACTTCCTTTGCAGTTTCATTTCCTCCTTGTACATCATCAACTTCCTTTGTGGGTTGATCACCTACTTTTTCCTTATCCACATGTTTTAGTTTCTCATGACACATCTCTTCAAGCTTTTCAAAAGAAGTAGCTACAGTTTGCAGTGGGGCGTTGACTCCTCCTAAACCAACCAGTCAACCGGGTGCAGTTGATAGGCCCACCTAGGAGAAAGTGCAAGTTTATATTGACCGTGGAAATATAGGGAAATCCCCGGGTCGTTAAATCCCAACGAGATTGAAATTGTATTTTGAACGATTAAGGTGATGAGTGGTACTGTGGACAGTAACCAAAATGATTTGAGGAATGGATTATACTACTGATATTATTTGGGTAATATGAAATGATAAAAACAATAATAGAAATTTAGACAAAAGCACAAATAATAAAATCAGATAACAGACAGAGACAAGTGGGTTTTAACAAGTTACAAACTACAGGGGGTACAAGTGAAACTTTTTAAAACTTAAAATTAAAAGAAAATTTAAAGTGAAAATGAAATTATAAAATTGATTATTTTAATATTTAAATATTATTTAATTAATTAAAACTATTAAAAATCTAATTTAAACCTAAGTTAAATTAACTAAAAATTATAAAGACTACAATTTAAACTAAAAACTTGCAAAAATAATTTCTAAAACTTAAAAAGAACTTGAAGAAAGTATAAAAAATGAAAATAAATATTTTTGTCTTTTTATGAGTATTTTATTAATTAAAAACTATTTATCTTATTTAAACTAATTAAAGTATTTTAAATTACTATTAATACCTAAATGACTTATAAAATTATGTAAAAATTTATAAAACTAATTAACCATTACAGGAATCCTAAAAAATTATAAAAAATTACTAAAAATTATATTTAAGCTATTTTACTAATTAATTACTTATTAATTAATTTAAATCTAATTTAATTAAATTAAATAAGAAAATTGGAAAATGGACAGTGGAAATTATGAAACTATTTTCTAAAAGTCTTAACTACTTTATAAAACTTAGGAAAAATATAAAATTCTACTGTTGTTAATTAAAATTAAAGAAAACTATTTAATTACTAATATTACCTATTTAATTATTTAAACTACTTTTAATTCTAATAAATAGTAAACTGCTTAGGAAAAATCTAAGAAAATTATTTTAACTACTTAAAGGTAATAAGAAATTAAGAAAATTATAAAAATGGAAAAGTGCTTATCAATAAGCTAAAAAGAAAATTAAATAGATAATTTCTGTTAAATAGAAGCTATCACTATAATTAAGTTTGGCTTTTTCTGGTTTTTCTTTTACAGAACTAATAAAATACTTAAATAATGAAACTTTTACAAAAACAACTAATTTAGAAACCAAGAATAAGCACTGTGAGTGCTTATTACCCTAGACAGTTGACTAAGTTTGACCACACAAAGAAATAAGCTTAAATGGAGTTATGTGGGGTCCACACTGGTATATTCTGGTCCCTATAAGTTACTTGAACTTTTTTGAGCAAGTTTTAGCCAAATAAGCAATAAGAATAAGCTACAAGACAACAATAAGCAATTCAAAACTTAGTTTCTGAGACAGAAATGGGACAGAGTTTTGAGGTTGATTTAGGTGGGGTCCACTGATGCACAGGTCAAACAAATGGTCAACTCTTGAATCCTGGTAGGAGGGGGGTTGGGAAAAACCAATTAGGAAGTGTGGGACCCACTGGGGTAGCCACAAACAACCACCAAAGTGGTGGTGGTGAGATGGTATCTGTGTAGCAGGGGAGTACCCTTTCCCTGCAGGTGTGTTCCGGGGGTAGAAAGGTCCACTAGAAAAAATTATAAAAATCAAACAATGGCATGAATCTATAGTCCTACTGGTAGAAAACACTCACAACAAGTTTCAAAGCCTAAGATTGAACACAAAATTCTAGATAAATCATGCCATTTTGAGGATTTCTGAGGTAATATGAATTTGACTTTTTAAGATTATGATCTAAGTTGACTTTTATGAAACTCTACCTTAATTTTCTGAATGATTGTGTTATAATAAGCTATGATAAGACTATATTGGTGCGTGGGAATCGCAACAGGCTTTACCTCTCGAGGGATCTCGAAAAGCTTACAACCCCCACCAGGCAATGTACCTGATCGTTGTAGTATAGTATAGTGACAAGTACCGGGGGATTGATCGTTCAGCTTAGGAATAGTGTCGCTAGGATTAGAAAACCTAATTACTAGTTCTAGAGGTGAGGGATGATTATTTTTGTATTTTTATATTTTTATGAAAGCAAGTAAAATCTCGGGTTTTGAAAGAGTGGGCGGAATTAGTTGCTATTCAACTAACCCAAAACTAATATATAATCAAAATAAAATACTAAAAATGAAATTAAACTAAATTATACTAAGGTTGTGAGTAGTAATTGGAGAAATTGTGTTTACTTAGACTTCACTACTCCCTAGATATCTTTTACACGTTAATTACTTGTTATAATTGTATGGATGACGGATCGTATTCCTTAATACCATTCATGGGGTGGCATACATAACTCCCCAATTCTATGAGCTCTTATCTCCTCCTACACCATGACCCAGTACAACTATAGGGATTGTAAACAGTGGCTCATGCATTAAATACAACCAATAAAGACCTAGTACGCCTCGGTTCATGTTTCTTAAGACGTTCAAGCATGTTACCATTTGTAGATCTGCCAGTTTTCTTAAGCCTAACATATAAAATCATTCATCCAAGACAAGAATAAACAAGTAATCAACACATAATCAACATCTAGGTTTCATTAGATCTAAGCAAACACAAAAGAGATCTACCCTAGCATAATGGAATTGAGACAAGAACAAGATATAGACAACCAACACATAGACATATTGATTGAATTAGAAGAACACTTATCTCAATTACAATGCAAGGTATCAAGGGTTTGGAACCCTTGAAAAACCTGTAAAAGATGCACCAAATTCGTCTTTAGGGTTTCTCCAAAACTTCTCTCTTTTTAATGTAAAAACTAGAAAACTATATATAGGAAAACTGGGCTGACGGCGTCAAGACAACCATGTGACGCCGTCACCTCGCCGCCAAATACTTCCTCGGACGGCCTTGATCTACTTATGACGGCCTGTGTGACGCCGTCACCAACCACGGTATTTTATTCTTGGCCTTTTGACGCCGTCAGGATGACTTTTGACTCCGTCATCAACTACGGTATTTTATTCATGATGTCTGACGCCGTCAGGGTATAACTCTTGACGCCGTCACCTAGTGTTTCCAGCATGGAAAATTGATACTTTGCCGTTTTCTTCACTTTTATGCTCCAAAAATGTCCAAAATGGCTTCTTTTCCAGAATTCACTCTCCAAGTACCTAAAATCACAAAAGGAACGATTTAGGGCAATATTTGATCAAATAAAGTCGGATTCGGGCTTAAATGACCCCCTAAAAACGGATCATTTTTCGCCTCATCATATACCCTTACACTTGAGATTTGCTTGTCCTCAAGCAAATGAGCTTTTATTCTACTCAAAAGACAAGTTAGGGGTCATTTAACACTAATATAAAAGTAATTACAACAAATAATCGTTCCACTAAAGACCAATAGACAAGCACCTCACAAATAGTGTTTAGATACTAACATCTCTCGGGTGTAATAAAGTAATATAACATTATGGAAATGGAAGATATCTCTCACTACCTGTCATAGCAAAATAGATTACCATAGGCTTGGGAAAGGATCAAACCTCCACCACATGGCGTAAGCACCTAGGATAAACTATTAAAGAGGTCTTTTAAAGGGTTGTAACGTTAGGTATAGGGATATGAATTACACGGTTTTGTTGGATAAAGGAAGTTTTATTGGTGGCGAGTTAACAATCTTGGTTAATTACATGTACAAGATGGCGTTGCTAAGCCAAGACTAGACTCGACTTAAGCTAACAAATAAAAAATAACAAAAACATAAAATGAACATAGAATGAAAACGGGATGGTAGTCTGTATGTTTTTTCTCTTTTTCTTTTCTTTTTTTTTTTTTCTTTTTCTTGATTTTTCTATTTTTTTTTTCGTTTTTTTTTTTTTTTTTTTTTTTTTTTTTTTTTTTTTTTTTTTTTGCATACCCTCTTACCCTACCATCCAAAATAATACATCATAGGGGATGAAAATTCCCCTTACACTTGAATCTTTACATACTTTACATTTAACTAATCTAATGACTCGAATTAAGAAAATCAAAACATTTGGAGCACTTTTAAGATTAACGTACATATGGGGGTAATAATATTATGTTCTTCCCATTACTCCATAAAATAAGTACTTACCCATGAGTCCCAATCGTCCCAAGACAATATGTACAAGGATATGACTCGACTTAGCAACCATGTAATCAATTAGAAAGTTAACTTAGGGTTTAACAAATAACAATAATGCACTAAAAATGAGCGCATACACGGAAGGCTAAGGCGATTTGGGTGTACATTTAAGTGGGGTGTAACAAATTCTTCCTTTAAGTAAAATGCTTAAAGTTAGAAACGAAAAGATAGGCTCGGAGGGGTGTACTAGGGGTATCGTGTACTAAAAATGAGTACAACGCTAAGGGTGTGGGAAAAATTAGTTGACTTAACTAGCCAAGTAATATGACTTAAATGGTCAAGTAATTATAATACGGGTTTAACACAAGGGTGATCCTAATGCCTCTTATCATGTAGTAAATCCTACTACACGAATGTAGTCTCACTAGCGGTCTCGGGATGCATCACTAACGCAAGTTCTAGAATCTAAATGCTACCGGTACACTCATAAGCACTAATAGTAAATGCTTTTCCTATCAAATCTAAAGGCGAACCTCACATTTTTGGGTGGAAAATTTTTCTGAATATACGGTTATGTGCTAGTTATACAATCTCCTATCCATGAGATGCTTGCTATGGCTAAAGTTTCACTCCTAAATGTTGTAAAAAATTTTAAATTTGGCGCTAAAATTGCACTAACAAGTATTTCTCGTAGTTTTATTACACATCTACCATTAAACAAAACAAACTTAAGCGAAAGTGCATATGTAAGGTATCATCTTTTTACCCTCCCCTTACACTTAAGATGAACATTGTCCCCAATGTTCAAGTAAAGAATGTAAAAGTGAAAAAGTAAAGAGAATGAAATCAAATACTCCCCTGATTCGCTCGGTATGGATTATAGGTGGCCAGGTTAAATCTTCTTCCAAGAAAACGAACAATCAAAGCTTCCCTTCCAGAATATAAATCATCTCCTTGTCGAACATAACCTGTGAAACCTGACAAAATAGACAAGACAACCTCGCGTAAAATCGGCGGCATCCTATATAAGTTACTAAATCCTAGAAAAAAAGGTAAGATATAATGCTTGTGGAATGAAGTTTGCAGATTTCCTGGAGATTATAAAACTTAATAATTCACAAAAACCATAAGACTCCGTTAGAAAAACAAAACTGGTAAAATTTCCAGATTTTAACTCCTGACGCCGTCAAGAGTAATACTCTGATGCCGTCAGAATGGACCTGCAGAAATTCTTATGTTAAGTTTCTGGAAAATTTCTGGAAAAACTTGGTCCTACTTCCTGGAAAATCCTGCAAAACTTCATTATGACTCAATACAAGCATTTGACTCTAACAAATACGAATATACATGCTCATTTAATATTGTGGAGAATCAAGATCGGGTTGTTTCTTAAAAACATATTTGGGGTTTCCCCTTACACTTATCTTTTGCAAAAATACTTTTAGGTTGGAGTTAAGACTAGGCTAAATAACATAGTAAAGTATTTCCACATTTTAATTTAGAAGCATGACCAACCAACAATAAAAATAAAACATGCATACGGAAGCAAATAACAATCAAACAAATAAAAGCACACAAAACATGGGTTGCCTCCCAAGAAGCACTTTTCTTTATTTACGAGTCTTGTAGCTAGACTCAAAGTCATGGGCTATCACGTGATCTCATCATTGGAAATGATATACCCCATATAGTTGCGATCATTACTGTTATGGTGGTAGTGCCTCAATCTGTCGGTACTCGCAATCACCTTCCCACCTAATTTGCTTCTCAAGTTAGCTACCCCATTTTGGCTCAATCCTTCGATTGTGAATGGCCCATACCACCAAGGACTTGGTTTATCGGGTGGTATTGTTGTTTCCAAGTGTCTCAAGAGCACCAAGTTCCCTTCCTCAAATGGTGTATGATTTTTTTCATGTCGAGTATGTTCGAGTTCAATCGGAACCTTATTGCTTTTTCTTCTTTCATCCTTAGCTTTCTCATAGCTTTTGATCCTTGCCTCCCATGCAAGAATCTTATTCTGAACACGAACGGGTGTCGTGCCAATGTTGTTTTTGATCATTCTCCAACTCAAATTCTCATGCCCACTTCGCGGGGTCATGGGGAAACTAATCTTTCTTTTTCCTGATTTAAGCTCAATCTTCCTACCTTCATGCTTAATGACAGCTCTAGCGGTGGTGAGGAATGGTGACCCAAGGATTATTGGCATGCATCCATCCCCTTTATCATCGATGATCATAAAATCAACGGGGTACATGAATCCTGCGACATTAACTAGTACATCTTCTGCGATTCCTAGGGGGTATACGTACGAGTGTCCAACAAGAGATAACCTTACACGAGCGGGTGCTGGCATTTTTGGCATTAGTTGGATGTAAATAGTTAGGGGCATAAGATTCACTTCCGATCCTTGGTCAGCGAAAGCACTAAGATGTTTCAAGTCCCCGATGCTTGTTGGTATTTCAAAGTTCCCACATGCTACCTGCTTAGCAGCCACTTTCTGTACCAGTAACCTCTCGAATACTGATCCTCCAGGAAGCGTATCATACTCATCTTCCTCTTCTTCCTCTTTCTCAGGAATCTGTCCGGAGGATTGGTTACGCCCATCACCCTTAATCCAATTTGCTATGGTGTTTTTGTTTATATCATGTTTCAGGTAGTAACTCAAAGGTTGGGACCCTGGTTGTTTTTCTAAGGTCTGTTTAGCAGGAGTTTCTACTTTCTCGTTATCTTTATGGACAATGGTGATGGAGTTAACAAATTGGGTGGTGGGAGTGGCGCTTTCTTTCCTTAGTAGTATTCGTTCGGGGGTTCTCTGATTGGCATACTCCTCCAATAGACTCAACATCTCATTTATTTTCTCCTGCACTTCTTCTTTCTGCTTATAAACTGCTTCTTCGAATCTAGCAAGCCGATCTGAGTGAGTTGCCATATATTCTCTCATCCTAGCCTCAAACTCCGAGCTAAGTTCCTTGGGAGGGGAACAAGGTGGGGCATAGTTCTAAAAAGTCTCGGCATTTTCCCTAGAGGGTGATTCAGATAATGGTGCCGAAGTTGTTTTTGAGACAGAATTGACAGTAGTCCGTCTAAGACTCAAAGGTCGCCTTTGCTTTTCCTCAAAATAGTCAACCTTTGCCTCAAGTTTGCATAGGAGTTCATCGGGTACTTCGGTGGTTCCTCCAGATGTCGAGAGTGCATTGATGGCCGCTTCTATCGTATGTTTAAACTCCCACAATTCCTGATTGTCAGTGGCGAGCTCCTCGATAATTGCCCAAGACTCCTCGGCGTTCTTATCACGCAGTTTACCTCCCGCGGCCCTGTCGATGGTGCGCTTAGTGTGATAGTCAACATGGTCGTAGAAAATCTGGACTAATAACCAAAGGTTTATGCCATGATGAGGGAGCTTGTGGAGGAGATCCTTAAAACGGGCCCAAGCCTCGTAGAAAGTTTCACCCCGCTGTTGCTCAAACATCAAAATGTCCCTTCTAAGCATTGCAGTCTTTTCCGGCGGAAAGAATTGGGTAAGGAAGCGATTGGCGAGATTGTCCCATGTGGTGATGGATCCCGCGGGTAAACGCTCAAGCCATTGATTAGCTTGATCCCGTAGAGAGAACTGGAATAGGCGTAAACGGGTAGTCTCTCTAGTTTCAACATCTGGGTCTATGGAATCTACGATTTTGAGGAAGTCCTTAAGGTGTTGGTTTGGATCTTCGGAACGAAGTCCATGGAATGCACATCCGCTTTGCACCAACCGGATGGTGTCGGATCGCAAGGGGGTCACATTGGCTCCGGTGAGCTCAATGGTGTTTCGGTAGCCTTGATGGCTAGGTCGGGAGTACTCTCCTAAGGTTCGGGGCCTAAGGGGTTCAAGTGGTGGGTTTTGTTGTGGTGGGATGACGGGTTCAAAGATGTTACCACCTTCCATGATGTCGGATGGTAAAGAGTTACGAACAAAGGCACGAAGAAATAAGATAGACTAAAGAAGACCTAAAAAAAAAAAAATCTTACTAGAAAGGAATCTAGCAAGTAGACCTAATAAAAAGAAATCCTAACCTAGACAATAACTATTCCCCAGGCTGCGGCGCCAAAAACTTGGTGCGTGGGAATCGCAACAGGCTTTACCTCTCGAGGGATCTCGAGAAGCTTACAACCCCCACCAGGCAGTGTACCTGATCGTTGTAGTATAGTATAGTGACAAGTACCGGGGGATTGATCGTTCAGCTTAGGAATTGTGTCGCTAGGATTAGAAAACCTAATTACTAGTTCTAGAGGTGAGGGATGATTATTTTTGTATTTTTATATTTTTATAAAAGCAAGTAAAATCTCGGGTTTTGAAAGAGTGGGCGGAATTAGTTGCTATTCAACTAACCCAAAACTAATATATAATCAAAATAAAATACTAAAAATGAAATGAAACTAAATTATACTAAGGTTGTGAGCAGTAATTGGAGAAATTGTGTTTACTTAGACTTCACTACTCCCTAGATATCTTTTACACGTTAATTACTTGTTATAATTGTATGGATGACGGATCGTATTCCTTAATACCATTCATGGGGTGGCATACATAACTCCCCAATTCTATGAGCTCTTATCTCCTCCTACACCATGACCCAGCACAACTATAGGGATTGTAAACAGTGGCTCATGCATTAAATACAACCAATAAAGACCTAGTACGCCTCGGTTCATGTTTCTTAAGACGTTCAAGCATGTTACCATTTGGAGATCTGCCAGTTTTCTTAAGCCTAACATATAATATCATTCATCCAAGACAAGAATAAACAAGTAATCAACACATAATCAACATCTAGGTTTCATTAAATCTAAGCAAACACAAAAGAGATCTACCCTAGCATAATGGAATTGAGACAAGAACAAGATATAGACAACCAACACATAGACATATTGATTGAATTAGAAGAACACTTATCTCAATTAGAATGCAAGGTATCAAGGGTTTGGAACCCTTGAAAAACCTGTAAAAGATGCACCAAATTCGTCTTTAGGGTTTCTCCAAAACTTCTCTCTTTTTAATGTGAAAACTAGAAAACTATATATAGGAAAACTAGGCTGACGGCGTTAAGACAACCATGTGACGCCGTCACCTCGCCGCCAAATACTTCCTCGGACGGCCTTGATCTACTTATGACGGCCTGTGTGACGCCGTCACTAACCACGGTATTTTATTCTTGGCCTTTTGACGCCGTCAGGATGACTTTTGACGCCGTCATCAACTACGGTATTTTATTCATGATGTCTGACGCCGTCAGGGTATAACTCTTGACACCGTCACCTAGTGTTTCCAGCATGGAAAATTGATACTTTGCCGTTTTCTTCACTTTTATGCTCCAAAAACGTCCAAAATGGCTTCTTTTCCAGAATTCACTCTCCAAGTACCTAAAATCACAAAAGGAACGATTTATGGCAATATTTGATCAAATAAAGTCGGATTCGGGCTTAAATGACCCCCTAAAAACGGATCATTTTTCGCCTCGTCATATATTAAGCTAGAATAACTACTTGTGAATTGATTTGAAGCTTATGCTACTCTAATTCCATCACAGTGAATCACTGTGAGTGATTCAAAGAGATTTTGACTTTATTGGTTAACTAGGTCTGAGTTTATGCTTGTTCTGAGTTGATATGGATCTATGTGATTGGTTTAAACAAGAAACAACAACAAGTAAACACCACAACACCTTGGATCTCACTGATCCAAACACACCTTATACCTAGACTGTTTTATGATTTTGGAAGCAAATGATTACAAGGGCTCTTATAACTGATCCACAATGACTTTTTATGCTATATTAAGTACAAATAAGCACTTAGAAACAGATGACAACCATAAATAATCAAGAATACTAATTATGCTTTGTTGACTGTTTTACTAAGATTTTTAAGCAACTAATTAATTTATCAAACAAGCTACTAATTTTATGTTGTAATATCACTACTCAGAACTAAATAAGCATAAAGAACTGAATAAGCAAGAGAATAAGCACAGCTACAGTAAAAAGACAGATATGAGATTTTGAGGACTTACAATATGCTTTCCTGCTTAAAACCAATGAACCAAAGACCTCAAATCCAATCCTATATAATCTCCACAGATTAACTAACCCAAGGCAATCCAGAATTTACCCTGCTCCATTGCTTATCACCAAGAACTTGATACTTTGACTTTCGTTGACTGTTTTTATATTTATGAGTTATTTATATCTAGATCTTGTTTTAAGGTTTCTAAAAGCTTTAATGAGCTTCCTAGGAGCTAATGTGAGCTTAAGAGTCTTTTTAATCTAACAATAACAAGAACACAGCTTATTAAGAAATTTGAAATGAAATTGAAAGTTGCATAATCTGAGATAACAAAACAAACTTGATTTTTATTAACTGAAAAGCTTACTAGTACACTGAGAATGATAACTTGAAACTTTGAAAGCTTAAATTACACTTGAACTCTTAAAAGAAACTAATACGACATACAATTATTGAAAATAAACTAGATATGCTTCTCTTCTGCTTCTCTTCCTTTTATAGGCTCAATTAGGGTTCCTTGTAAGTCTCTGAGCATATCCCACTTTGAATCTTGACCTTCCATAGCTCTGAATTGATACTAGCCATTTAAACTGATTTTGGCGCCAAAAGTCTCCACGTTTTCTTGGGACCAAAGCTGTGCAATTAAAGATTATTGGAAGGTTGTGGAGGTGTCAGGGGACAAATGAGATGGTTTTCAGACAAGTTGGGGTGATATGGAAGAAAATAGAGGAGCAAGGTATGGTTTGGAGTGAAAATTGGTGTGGGATGCATTTAATGTGATGTGGTTTAGCTGTGAGGTGGAAAGGTCGTAAGGGGAGAGTAGGGGATGAGCTGGAGAGTGAGTTGGTGGTGGAAAACCACCCTGTATTGGGTAATCAGGGGTGGAGGTGGAGGTGCTACAGTGGTGGTGGTTTGGCGGGTTTGGGAGGTCAAACGGGGTTTGACCCGTAATAATATTAAGGGGTGTGTTTTGGGCTGAGGGTGATTGGACCAAGAAAAAGGAAGGTTGGGCTGTGGTTGTTTGGACTAGGCTTGGTTTTGGTTTTGGTTTAATAATAAAAGGGTCCGTTTGTATTTATAACTCAACAAGGACCAATTTTGTAATTTTGACAAAATTGAGGGACTGATTTTGCAATTTTCCCAAAGTAGTTATAAGGATCAATTATGCCATTTATGAATAACCCAAGGACCAAAGATATAATATTTTCATTTTTAAATTCCAGGGACCTTTTCTGCCAATTTCTCAAACTCCAGGGACCATTTATGTAATTTTGGATTTTTAAGGGACTAAAGATGTAATTTCCCAAAATGTTATCAAAAGGACCAATTATGCCATTTAAGAATAGTTCAAGGTTTATTTTTCATATTTTTCCATTTTCAAAACCTTAAGGACTATATTTGACATTTTTGAAACTTGAGGGACCAAAGTTGTCATTTTGCAATTTTTTAACTTTAAAGGACTAAACTTGACAACTTATGAATCCCTAAGGACCTTTGATGATATTTTTCATGTTTTGATTTACCAGGGACTAGTTTTGACAACTTTTGAAACTTGAGGGACTGAAACTGCCAATTATGCAAACTTTGCACGTTTTTTTTATCTGTTTTTTATTATTTTGCATTTGAAACATATAAAACACACTTCTATAATATTTTCAGTATTTTGATGCATATTTGAGTGTTTTTGGATGTTTTGGCAGTTCAGATTAGTATAAAATGATGAGTATTTAGACACTCATCAATCCCCCACACTAAACTATTGCTAGTCCCTGGCAATCTTTTGAGAAAAATTTAATTGATTTTTACTCTTTACCAAAAGCCATCACTTCTGGAGTAGCCAGATGTAAGAACTGTGGCACATCTGATAACCGTGTGATTTTGAGCAAACCACCAGCTGTCAACGGATTTGATTTGTCTTTACCAAAAGCCGTTTGCTTCTGAACTAGCCAACTCTTGATGGAATAGTCAATATCTTGGTGAGCTGATTACCAATTATGGTTTTTCACGGCCTTTACCACAAGCCATAATCTTGCGGGCTAGCCAACTCATTCGCTTTTTAGGATATGGCGAGTTGAGGTACCATATAATTTTTGGCAAATTGCAAGCCATCAACGGTTTTGAGATGTCTTTACCAAGAGCCGTTTGCTCCTGGACTAGCCAATCCTTTTGTGGGTTAGACATGGTGGATTGATAACCATTATTTGCATTTCTAAGTGTGAAAAAACTTTAAATTTTGATCAAATGGGGGTTCTTGATGGAACATGTGTTTTGAATTCGTGAGAACTCTCCCCCACACTTAGAACTGAATATTGCCCTCAATATTCAAAGTACTTGGTGTACCACCAAGACTTAGAACGTAAGAAGGAAATACTATTAACCTTTTGTTTTAGTCTATTTACATACAAAATTAACTAATTTTTTTTTTTTTTTTTTTTTTTTTTTTTTTGAAAAAATATATACATATGTACAACATGTGGTTCATCTCCCCCACACTAGGGTGTTAGAAAGGGGAAAGAAGACAGAAATATGGGTGAAAACCCATATTGCTACTGTTTTTTATTACCAAGTCGCTAGCTTGACTCGACCTCGAATTGAATTGTCCATGAGGAAGCTACTGTTTTTGTTTACCGAGTCACTAGCTTGACTCGACCCCGAATTTATTGGTCCATGGGGAAAGTTTGGAGATCCGGGACAACCATTGGTTGTATGTCCCCTCCAAAATAGTGTTTTAACCGATGACCATTTACTTTGAAATTGGGACCGTCGGGTTGCAATAACTCAACAGTTCCATATGGGTATATTTTTGCTATAGTAAATGGTCCAGACCAACGGGTTTTTAGTTTACCCGAGAAAATTTTTAATCTTGAATTGAAAAGAAGAACTCTGTCACCAACGTTGAAAACGCGGTTCTTAATTTTAGAGTCATGTATCTTCTTAGTCTTTTCTTTATAGATTAAAGAATTTTCGTAAGCTTGATCACGTAATTCATTTAGTTCGTTTAGTTGAACTTTACGGTGATCACCCGCTGTCTGAAGGTCAAAATTTGCATGTTTTAAGGCCCAATAGGCCTTATGTTCTAATTCGATCGGAAGATGACATGCTTTCTCGTATACTAGCTTATATGGAGTACACCCGATTGGTGTTTTGTAAGCAGTACGGAAAGCCCATAATGCATCATCCAACTTATCCGACCAAGAGGCACGGTTTTCACCAACCGTCCTCTCCAGAATTCTCTTAATACCCCGATTTGAGACCTCCACCTGCCCACTTGTTTGGGGGTGATATGCTGTCGAAAGACGGTGAGTTACACCATATTTCAGCATCACTCTTGCAAATTGTTCATTACAGAAGTGAGTACCACGATCACTGATAATGGCACGAGGAGTCCCGAATCTGGCAAAGAGAGACATTAAAAATTTAACGACTACTCGGGCATCATTGGTGGGTAAAGCTTTTGCTTCAACCCATTTTGACAGATAGTCGACAGCCACGAGTATGTATTTATTCCCTCTTGAAGACGGGAATGGCCCCATAAAATCAATGCCCCACATATCAAATATTTCACAGACTTGGATGGCGTTTTGCGGCATCTCATTCTTTTTGGAAATATTCCCGTGACGCTGGCAAGCCTCATAAGTTTTGATAAGTTCATGGGCGTCTTTATAGATCGTGGGCCAAAAAAATCCTGAATCAAACACCTTTTTGGCGGTGTAGTTTGGGTTATGATGTCCCCCCGTGGGTCCATCATGACAAGCTTTAAGATTTTTCATGGCTTCTTGGCCATGGACACACCGTCGGATGACTTGATCCGCACATATTTTGAACAAGTAGGGGTCGTCCCAGAAGTAATGTTTTACATCTTTAAAGAATTTTCTTTTTTGTTGGGACGACATCCCTTTCACAACAAAATTACCCGCATGGTAATTTGCAAAGTCGGAAAACCATGGGGTAGTAGTATCATCCCGGGTAGAGATTAGATTTAGAGTCTCCAGAGGAAAAGTTTCATTAATTTCTTTTCTCTCAAGAATATCCTGATGAGGATTTTCTAACCGGGACAAGTGATCAGCTGCAAGGTTCTCTGCTCCTTTTTTTATCTCTTATGAGAATATCGAATTCCTGAAGGAGCAGGACCCAACGGAGCAGTCTTGGCTTTGCGTCCTGTTTAGTGAACAGGTATTTCAAAGCCGAATGGTCCGTATACATCACGCTTTTGGTTAAGATTAAGTAAGACCAAAATTTTTCAAAGGCATATACCACAGCTAATAATTCTTTTTCTGTGGTGGTATAGTGTGTTTTGAGCTTCATTCATGGTCTTACTTGCGTAGTGTATTGGCTGGAAATGTTTGGTTTTGCGTTGCCCCAGAACTGCACCAATAGCGAATTCGCTAGCATCGCACATAAGTTCAAAGGGTAAGTCCCAGTCGGGGGCAACAAGGATTGGTGCTTCGGTGAGTTTTTTCTTTAAAGTAGAAAATGCTTTGATGCACTCGGGGGAAAAGATGAAAGGAGCATCCTTTTCAAGAAGATGAGTCATGGGCCGGGCTATTTTGGAGAAATCCTGTATGAATCTCCGATAGAACCCGGCATGGCCAAGGAAACTCCTTATTCCTTTAACAGTGGTGGGATGAGGCAGTTTAGCAATAACATCAATTTTGGCCTTATCAACCTCAATCCCATTTTTTGAAATTTTATGGCCGAGGACAATGCTGTCCTTAACCATAAAATGGCTCTTCTCCCAGTTTAGACAAAGATTAGTGTTTTCACAACGTTGAAGCATTTTTTCTAAATGGGAGAGGCATGAGTCGAAAGAATTCCCGATGACTGAGAAGTCATCCATGAATACCTCCATGGTTTTCCCTATCATGTCGTGGAAAATAGCTATCATGCACCTCTGGAAAGTGCCCGGAGCATTGCATAACCCAAAAGTCATGCGACGATAGGCAAATGTTCCGTAAGGGCATGTGAAGGTAGTCTTCTCTTGATCCTGTGGATCAATGGGAATCTGGAAGTAACCCGAAAAGCCGTCGAGGAAGCAATAATACTCATTCCCCGCTAATCTTTCGAGCATTTGATTCATAAAGGGCAGAGAAAAATGGTCTTTGCGGGTGGCTTCGTTAAGCTTTCTGTAATCGATACATACTCGCCACCCTGTAACCAAACGAGTTGGTATCAACTCGTTATCCTCATTTGTGATAACCGTAATGCCACCCTTTTTTGGAACACAATGTATTGGGCTAACCCAAGGACTATCTGATATAGGGTAAATCAATCCCGCATCAAGAAGTTTGATAACTTCTGCCTTTTTAACTTCATGGATTTTTGGATTTACCCTTCTTTGATGCTGCACGGCAGGTTTAAAGTCCTCTTCCATTAGGATTTTGTGTGTACAAAAATCCGGGTTAATACCCTTTATGTCTGAGAGTTTTCAAGCAATTGCTTGCTTGTGGGACTTTAAAACCTTAAGCAGCGCGGTTTTCTCCTCATCCTTTAAGTCTTTTGCAATAATGACTGGTAACTTATCGTTACCTTCCAAGAATGCATATTCTAGATGAGGAGGTAGGTCCTTAAGTTCGACCTCGGGGAAATCAACATTTTTCTCAACATATTTGACTTCCGCTTTATGAAGTTTTGGAGGTAGAACAGGAATAGGAGAAGGATCTTTCTTCAATAACTTCTCAAGGAGAAGTATATCCCTCTCCGGGTCAATCTCTTGGTTATCAATTCCTTCGGGAACTGAATCACTTTTGAGAAAGGCCTCTAATTCCTCAAGGACGAAATCACTTCCCTCAAACGGAGTGAAGGAAGGAGAAAAATTATCGATTATGGGATGAGAAGAAGTAGTGGGATTGCCACTTGGAGAATTATCAGCGAATCCAAGGATTTCCTGAGCATACTCCTCGGATGCAATGTCAATGACATCAATTAGGTTGACCGATTCAGCATCATAATTCGAGGAGTATCTCGAGGTTTGATCAAGGTTGAACGTTATCGCTTCATTGCCAACTCGTAATGTGATTTCCTCATCGAAAACATCGATTAATGCACGTCCCGTTCTTAAGAATCCTCTCCCAAGAATGAGAGGAACTCTTGGATCTGCATCGAAATCAACAACGACAAAGTCTGCCGGAAAATGGAACTTTCCCACTCTTACAAATACGTCCTCGACAATACCAAGGGGACGTGAAATTGAACGGTCTGCATGTGGGACTAAGTGCCTGAAGAGAGAGCTTTTTCCAAACTGAGTGGGGCATTAAGTTGATGCTTGCACCAAGATCAGCCAAGGAAAAACACTCAACCATCCCAGGGAAAATACATGGTATTAGGAATCTCCCGGGATCTCCTAGCTTCTCGGGAAGCTGTTTCAACAGAACTGCAGAGCAGTTCTCATTGAGTGGAGTTCGTGCCATCTCAAACAGTTTTTCTTTATTGCTCAACAAGTTTTTGATTGTCGATGCGAATTTGGGCATTAAAAGAAGAGCATCCGCAAAACTAATATCGAAGTATAGTTCTTGGAAAATCTGAAAGAATTTTTCCATCTGATGATTAGCTTTGTCATGGAGCTTCTGATCTTGCAATCGTGAGGGATATGGAATTGTTGGTTTTGGGTTGGCTTTTGGATTTTCAATAGGACCTTCGGTAGTTTCAAACACGACTCTTTTAGGGGGAGTCGGGACTGGGACAACTGGAGGAGGGATGTCATTGGTACCTCCGTTATTATTAGGAAGTACCGTATCCGTGGTATCCTCAGTTTCACATTCCTCTACCGGGATAGGAAAAGAGGTAGACGGAGCTGTAGGTCCTTGGTAAGAAACTCCACTTCTTGTGGTGATCGCCTTTACATCGTCCCTCGGATTAGCGATCGTGTTGCTAGGTAAAGTAGTACCTGAGCCCGAGGGTCAATCATTTAAAGACTTCTGCAAATTAGATATTTGACTAACCAGCATTTTGTTCAGTTCATCTTGGGATTTCATAAACTGTTTTAATAACTCATCATGTGATGGTCCAGTTGGAACAATGGCTTGATTTTGGTTTGGAAAATTTTGAGCCCGATTGTTTTGGAAATTCCTATGTTGCTGGTTGTTATTACCCTGGAAGTGGTTTTGTTGTTGAAAATTACCCTGAGGGTAATTGTTCTGACCTTGATTTCGGTTATAATTCCCTTGGTTCTGATTTTGTTGAACCTGGTTTTGACCAGAGTTGAAATTCCCTTGGTTGTTAAAACCTTGGTTCATTCGGTTCTGGTTCTGATTCTGGTTAAAGTTCTGGTTTCTGTTTTGACCATTTTGGTTCTGGGACTGATTAAACCCTGGTGGTCCGATGTAGTTATTAGATCGGTAGCTCAAAAGGTTTCGATCTCCTTGCGGTTGGTAAGAATTACCTCCCGTATTATAGGAACCTTGAGCTGCGTACACGTTTTCACGAGCCGAGCCACCGGAGGCTGGGCACTCTGTGTAAGGATGTGGACCACCGCAAGTTTCACAACTTGGGTTAACAGCTTTGACTTGATTATGATTTGTCTGATGGATACGCAAAACTGCTGTAGACAAATCATCAAGCTTTTTAGCTAGGATGGATATTTCATTGCTTGCCGGAGTGACTGACTTAATTGAGTCGTTCCTCTCAGCAGAGGAGTCCCAAAAATTATGATGGGCAGTCATGTTTTCGATTAAGTCATAGCACTCTTCAGGGGTCCTTTTCATAAAGGTGCCCCCAGCAGTAGCATTGATGGTGTCACGATGACGGAGTGTCAAACCATTATAAAAGGTATCAATAATGGTGACAAGAAGCATGTTATGATTGGGACACCGATCAATAGCAAGTTTGTAGTGTTCCCAGCTTTGTGAAGCTGTCTGAAGTTACTGATATCATTCCTCAGCTTTGTGACCATAGATGGTGGAAAGTATTTGGCCAGAAATTTAGTGACCATCACATCAAAAGTGTGGATCGAATTCTTTGGAAGTCGATCGAACCAGGAAGTCGCATGATGAGTGAGTGAATAGGGAAAAAGGTACAAACGTAGGCTGTCGTCGGTGACGCCATTTTGTTTCATGCTCTGGGTGACAATTAAAAATTTGTCTAGATGTTTGTTAGCATCGTCACCCGGCAATCCGTGGAACTGGCACGTATTCTGGATCTGTTGTATCATGTGGTGTTTTAATACAAAATCCGTGGCTCCAATAGTGAGTGGTGCAATGGGTCCACCCCTCCCTTGCATGGTAGGTTGACACAGTTCCTCCATTGTTCGGGTGTCAGGAACTGGTTCCTCCTTGGGAGGGAATGGGGGCTCGTCGTTCATTTTTGATGGTTGCTTTTCTTCAACAGTACGTAACTTAGTTACGTTTTTTCCTTTATTACGCTTTGTTTGCGAACGAGTGCGCATGTGATGAGTGCTCAAACACTCGTCATTTTTGGTCTAATCTGAACTGCAAAACATACAAAAACACTCAGAAATGCATCAAAATACTAAAAATATTTCAAAATTGTGTTTTATATGTTTTAGATGCAAAATGTTTAAAAACAAATGAAAAACGAACAAAGTTTGCACAATTGGCAGTTTCAGTCCCTCAAGTTTCAAAATTTGGCAAAACTAGTCCCTGGAAGTTTAAAAGGAAAGAAAAGTCAACCCAAGGCAAAGAAAAGTAAAAAATTATCAAAATAAGTCCTTAGGTGGAAAAGTTTGAGAAAATTACACTTTTACCCCTCAAAATCCAAAATTGCAATAAAAGGTCCTCGGAGTTTCAGAAATTGACAGAACTGGTCCCTGGGAAATATTTTTGGAAAGAAAATTCAACTTTGGTCCCTTGAAGTTTACAAAGTATCATTTATGATCCATGGGAAATATTTTTGAAAATTTACAAAAACAGTCCTTCAAGTTTGAGAATTTACAGTTTTAGTCCCCGGGAATTTGAAAAAATGGAAAAATGCAATATTGATCCTTGGGATGTGTTAACTTGGCAAAATTGATCCGTAAAACAAAGTTTGGAAAATGGCAGATTGGGTCCCTCATGTTTCGGATAATTACAATTTTGGTCCTTGTGTGAAATTTCTACAAACCATCCGGACCCTTATAGTTATCACAACCCAACAAACAAACCAAACTAATCCTACCCCAAGCCCACTCCATCTCCAAAAGCCCACCCCACCTTTAGCCCACCACCAACACTCCCCCGTTTTAAATAATACCACTCCACCCTCTGACCTGGTCAACCATCCACCTCACCATCACCACTCCCACTTACAGCTACCAGCCAAGCTCACCCTCATCATCATCCTACTCTTAAAACCCTGATAACACTCAACCCCCCCTGGTACTCCAAACCAAATGCTACCTTCCAAATTAACATACCTGGCCTCAATTATCAAAAGAAAACGCCAAGAGCATTTTGGCGCCAATTCTTTTAAACGGCCAAGATTGAAGATTAGTGATCCTGAGGTCAAGATGCAAGCTGGGAAAAGACAAACAGCCCCCCCAAACCCTAATTTGGAGCATAAAAAGAGAAGAGAAGGAGTGGAGCAGTCAGTCGAGTTTTTAGTTAAATTTTAATGTATTTCTTTTATTGTACCTTTAAATTTATTCAAATTCTCAGTTGTAATTGAACTCTTTCAGTTTTAATAGAAGTATTGTTTCAGAAATTTAAGTTGCTTTTGCATTTTCAGTCTCTTCAAATAATAAACATAAAAAAAATAAAAATATATATATATATATATGAAAATGAAGAAGTTGCAAGGAGCAGGGTAGCTTAAGGATGGCCCTGGTTTAGAACTCCATGGGGAGTATAGGAATGTGAACTTTGATCCTTGGTTCATGGTTTTGTTCTTGGGATGCATTTGTAAGAATTCTACTCCATCTTATTTTATTACTGTAATAGATCTTGTAGGTGTTTATTTGTGTATTATTTTTGCTCAGTAAGTGTATTTCAGTAACACTAGTTCATTATATTGTGTGCTTGCTTAGTAATTTAACTTGTGTTAGTTTTCATTTTAAAAAAAAAAAACTACAAATTTAGGTAATCAAGAATTGCTGGGTTCTGTTGTTAGTATTGTGGTTTTTCTGTGCATTTAAGCTTACCTTAGCCTATTTTAACCTTAGAAATCAGATTCGTAGGCTTAATCATTAATTTGCTTTATAAATTTCATAATCAGTGTGTTTAAGGGGTGTTTGGAACAGTTGATTCAAGGTTATAGAGTAGGTTTCTGTGGTACTAATTGGTTAAGACAACCCATAATAGGATACATTAGAGTAAAGAAGTAATAAAGTCTAGTGGTTCTTTTGGTTAAAGTCAAATCTCACTTAAATTTCTCATGTCTAGTTAACTGCCAAGTGATTTTGCTATTTGCTCTTAGATTTTAGTTAATCAGTTGTTAAGGCTGCTTAAATCAACTTCACTCTAGCTTATTACATCACAATAAGTCACCAAATCAAGTGCTATGTTCAAAAAAGTCAACTGTGCAAGTTTTGCTAAAAAGTCAAATATTTGCCATTTCAGATTTTCACCAAAATAGAATGATTTCTTCTGAATTTTGTGGTGTGAGTTGAAGTCTGAAATTCCTTGTGTGTAGACTTTACCAGTTGAAATTGTGATTTTTACAAGTTTTACATTTTTGTGATTTTCTCTTGGTGACCAAATTGCCCCTCAAAGTGGACTGCAGGGCAAGGTTGTCCCCTGCTCAGATCAGACCATTGCTCACCACCCCACTTTGGTGGTCCATTGTGGTTAACCCAGTGGGTCCCACATCCCATAAGTTAGTTCTTACAACCTCCTCCTACCATAGTTCCACTGTTGACCCTTTGTTTGGCCTTTTGACCACTGGGTCCCACCTAAACTAGCTCCTAAACCTTGTCCCCAATCTGTGACAGAATGCAATAAGCCAAGGGCTTATTTGTGAGTTGTTGGCTTATCCAAGCTGCTTTATTGCTTAAATCTTGCTTAACTAAGTTCATTGAACTCAGAGAAACCATATTTCATCATTGTGGACCCCACTTCATCCTATTTGAGCTAAATACCTTCCACAGTCAACAAAAGTCAACTGTGGCATCAATAAGCACTCCAAGTGCTTATTTCTTGGGTTATATTAAAAGTGTTTTTGTTAAAAGTTTTTGTTTTTAGTATTTAATCAGTTTGGAAAAAGAAAAAAACCAAAAAAATCAACTTTAATTATAGTGATAGCTTCTATTTAATAGGATTTATCATTTTTTTTCTTTTTAGCTTATTTATAAGTAATATATCATTTTTATATTTTTAGAAATTCTATTTTAGGTTAAAGTAATTATACGAATTTTTCCAGATTTTTATTTTGTCTTTTAGTGGTTTTTCTAATTAATTTTAGTTTAATTTAGTTTTAATTAATATTAATTAATTAAATAGCATAATTAGATTTTATAAAGTATAACCTAGTTTTTATAATTTTTCTAGCTTTTACTTTGGTTAAAACATTTTTAGAAATTTTCTTAGAATTTTTACTGTTCATTTTTACTGTATAGGTTGTAATCTTAAAGATAACGAAGTAATTTAACTTCACAGTTTGTTTTGTTGTTTATGATTTGTTTGGTGTTTTTAACACTTCAGGAGAAATGTTAATGAACTTTTTCAGATATGATTTTTATTTTCACAAAGTGATGGTATTTGTACAAGAGGGGTTTTGAAAACCACTAAACCTAAACCGTTTTGAAATACGCAACAACCTCCCCGGTAGCGGCGCCAAATTTTGACTCCTCCTAAACCAACCAGTCAACCGGGTGCAGTTGATAGGCCCACCTAGGAGAAAGTGCAAGTTTATATTGACCGTGGAAATATAGGGAAATCCCCGGGTCGTTAAATCCCAACGAGAGTGAAATTGTATTTTGAACGATTAAGGTGATGAGTGGTACTGAGGACAGTAACCAAAATGATTTGAGGAATGGATTATACTACTGATATTATTTGGGTAATATGAAATGATAAAAACAATAACAGAAATACAGACAAAAGCACAAATAAGAAAATCAGATAACAGACAGAGACAAGTGGGTTTTAACACGTTACAAACTACAGGGGGTACAAGTGAAACTTTTTAAAACTTAAAATTAAAAGAAAATTTAAAGTGAAAATGAAATTATAAAATTGATTATTTTAATATTTAAATATTATTTAATTAATTAAAACTATTAAAAATCTAATTTAAACCTAAGTTAAATTAACTAAAAATTATAAAGATTACAATTTAAACTAAAAACTTGCAAAAATAATTTCTAAAACTTAAAAAGAACTTGAAGAAAGTATAAAAAATGAAAATAAATATTTTTGTCTTTTTATGAGTATTTTATTAATTAAAAACTATTTATCTTATTTAAACTAATTAAACTATTTTAAATTACTATTAATACCTAAATGACTTATAAAATTATGTAAAAATTTATAAAACTAATTAACCATTACAGGAATCCTAAAAAATTATAAAAAATTACTAAAAATTATATTTAAGCTATTTTACTAATTAATTACTTATTAATTAATTTAAATCTAATTTAATTAAATTAAATAAGAAAATTGGAAAATGGACAGTGGAAATTATGAAACTATTTTCTAAAAGTTTTAACTACTTTATAAAACTTAGGAAAAATATAAAATACTACTGTTGTTAATTAAAATTAAAGAAAACTATTTAATTACTAATATTACCTATTTAATTATTTAAACTACTTTTAATTCTAATAAATAGTAAACTGCTTAGGAAAAATCTAAGAACTTTATTTTAACTACTTAAAGGTAATAAGAAATCAAGAAAATTATAAAAATTGAAAAGTGCTTATTAATAAGCTAAAAAGAAAATTAAATAGATAATTTCTATTAAATAGAAGCTATCACTATAATTAAATTTGGCTTTTTCTGGTTTTTCTTTTATAGAACTAATAAAATACTTAAATAATGAAAATTTTACAAAAACAACTAATTTAGAAACCAAGAATAAGCACTGTGAGTGCTTATTACCCTAGACAGTTGACTAAGTTTGACCACACAAAGAAATAAGCTTAAATGGAGTTATGTGGGGTCCACACTAGTATATTCTGGTCCCTATAAGTTACTTGAACTTGTTTGAGCAAGTTTTAGCCAAATAAGCAATAAGAATAAGCTACAAGACCACAATAAGCAATTTAAAACTTAGTTTCTGAGACAGAAATGGGACAGAGTTTTGAGGTTGATTTAGGTGGGGTCCACTGATGCACAGGTCAAACAAATGGTCAACTCTTAAACCCTGGTAGGAGGGGGGTTGGGAAAAACCAATTAGGAAGTGTGGGACCCACTGGGGTAGCCACAAACAACCACCAAAGTGGTGGTGGTGAGATGGTATCTGTGTAGCAGGGGAGTACCCTTTCCCTGCAGGTGTGTTCCAGGGGTAGAAAGGTCCACTAGAAAAAATTATAAAAATCAAACAATGGCATGAATCTATAGTCCTACTGGTAGACAACACTCACAACAAGTTTCAAAGCCTAAAATTGAACACAAAATTCTAGATAAATCATGCCATTTTGAGGATTTCTGAGGTAATATGAATTTGACTTTTTAAGATTATGATCTAAGTTGACTTTTATGAAACTCTACCTTAATTTTCTGAATGATTGTGTTATAATAAGCTATGATAAGACTATATTAAGCTAGAACAACTACTTGTGAATTGATTTGAAGCTTATGCTACTCTAATTCCAACAGAGTGAATCATTGTGAGTGATTCAAAGAGATTTTGACTTTATTCGTTAACTAGGTCTGAGTTTATGCTTGTTCTGAGTTGATATGGATCTATGTGATTGGTTTAAACAAGAAAAAACAACAAGTGAACACCACAACACCTTGGATCACACTGATCCAAACACACCTTATACCTAGACTGTTTTATGATTTAGGAAGCAAATGATTACAAGGGCTCTTATAACTGATCCACAATGACTTTTTATGCTATATTAAGTACAAATAAGCACTTAGAAACAGATGACAACCATAAATAATCAATAACACTAATTATGCTTTGTTGACTGTTTTACTAAGATTTTTAAGCAACTAATTAATTTATCAAACAAGCTACTAATTTTATGTTGTAATATCACTACTTAGAACTAAATAAGCACAAAGAACTTAATCATCTAGAGAATAAGCACAGCTACAGTAAAAAGACAGATATTAGATTTTGAGGACTTACAATATGCTTTCCTGCTTAAAACCAAAGAACCAAAGACCTCAAATCCAATCCTATATAATCTCCACAGATTAACTAACCCAAGGCAATCCAGAATTTACCCTGCTCCATTGCTTATCACCAAGAACTTGATACTTTGACTTTCGTTGACTGTTTTTATATTTATGAGTTATTTATATCTAGATCTTGTTTTAAGGTTTCTAAAAGCTTTAATGAGCTTCCTAGGAGCTTATGTGAGCTTAAGAGTCTTTTTAATCTAACAATAACAAGAACACAACTTATTAAGAAATTTGAAATGAAATTGAAAGTTGCATAATCTGAGATAACAAAACAAACTTGATTTTTATTAACTGAAAAGCTTACTAGTACACTGAGAATGATAACTTGAAACTTTGAAAGCTTAAATTACACTTGAACTCTTAAAAGAAACTAATACGACATACAATTATTGAAAATAAACTAGATATGCTTCTCTTCTGCTTCTTTTCCTTTTATAGGCTCAATTAGGGTTCCTTGTAAGTCTCTGAGCATATCCCACTTTGAATCTTGACCTTCCATAGCTCTGAATTGATCCTAGCCGTTTAATCTGATTTTGGCGCCAAAAGTCTCCACGTTTACTTGGGAACAAAGCTGTGCAATTAAAGATTATTGGAAGGTTGTGGAGGTGTCAGGGGACAAATGAGATGGTTTTCAGACAAGTTGGGGTGATATGGAAGAAAACGGAGGAGCAAGGTATGGTTTGGAGAGAAAATTAGTGTGGGATGCATTTAATGTGATGTGGTTTGGCTGTGAGGTGGAAAGGTGGTGAGGGGAGAGTAGGGGATGAGCTAGAGAGTGAGTTGGTGGTGGAAAACCACCCTGGTATTGGGTAATCAGGGGTGGAGGTGGAGGTGCTACAGTGGTGGTGGTTTGGCGGGTTTGGGAGGTCAAACGGGGTTTGACCCGTAATAATATTAAAGGGTGTGTTTTGGGCTGAGGGTGATTGGGCCAAGAAAAAGGAAGGTTGGGCTGGGGTTGTTTGGACTAGGCTTGGTTTTGGTTTTGGTTTAATAATAAAAGGGTCCGTTTGTATTTATAACTCAACAAGGACCAATTTTGTAATTTTGACAAAATTAAGGGACTGGTTATGCAATTTTCCCAAAGTAGTTATAAGGATCAATTATGCCATTTATGAATAACCCAAGGACCAAAGATATAATATTTTCATTTTTAAATTCCAGGGACCTTTTCTGCCAATTTCTCAAACTCCAGGGACCATTTATGTAATTTTGGATTTTTAAGGGACTAAAGATGTAATTTCACAAAATGTTATCAAAAGGACCAATTATGCATTTAAGAATAGTTCAAGGTTTATTTTTCATATTTTTCCATTTTCAAAACCTTAAGGACTATATTTGACATTTTTGAAACTTGAGGGACCAAAGTTGTCATTTTGCAATTTTTTAACTTTAAAGGACTAAACTTGACAACTTATGAATCCCTAAGGACCTTTGATGATATTTTTCATGTTTTGATTTACCAGGGACTAGTTTTGACAACTTTTGAAACTTGAGGGACTAAAACTGCCAATTATGCAAACTTTGCACATTTTTTATCTGTTTTTGATTATTTTGCATTTGAAACATATAAAACACACTTCTATGATATTTTCAGTATTTTGACGCATATTTGAGTGTTTTTAGATGTTTTGGCAGTTCAGATTGGTATAAAATGATGAGTATTTAGACACTCATCAGGCGTTTCCAGTGTTCTGAATCTTGTTTGATTCACTCTGCAAAATTATAAAAAACACACAAAAAATTCACATAAAACATAAAAAGAAACAAACATAGAACAATACATTCAACGATTTTTATATTACAAACCTGCAGAATTATTTTGACTACATTTTCTTCAACAGGTATATCTTGGGAGGGTTTAGATTGAACGGTTTGAAGAATTTCTGCGTCATTCAATGTAGAATCTATTTGCTCAAACTGCGAATGCATAAATCACCGATAAATGAGCAAAAAAATATTATACCAATAATACATACAGTAGAAAGTTACAAAAATGAAAAAACAAAATAAAACATTTAAAACCTTATTTTCAGCAGAAATATTGTTTTTGGGAATCAAATTGTCTCTAGTATCCAAATCAGCATTTTCTGAACCACTGCATTCAGTTGCTATATCTTTGTTCTCGTTTGTTTCATCTACAACTTCGTTTGTAAGTTCATCACCTACTTGTTCATTAAGATCTTGAGTTTTCAAAAATAATTTGGATGCCACATAACTATCATTTTGTTCCAAGAGATTCTCTTTGTTATGATCCTCATTATTCATATTATCATCCATCTTTGTATCAGATCCTTCGAAATGAAATGAATTTGCTGAATCACCAGTGTATTCAGTTGCTTTACCTTTGTACTCGTTTGCTTCATTGAGTTTTACAACTTTTTCTGCTTGCGTACTTACAGTACCACCATCTGTGAGTTCATCGCCTACTTGTTCCTTAAAACTATCTTTTGTTTCAACAACAATCTCCACTTGAGTACTTACATAATCATCTACTGAGCCATTATCAGAGATGATTAATACATTAACATCTTGAGTTTTCGAAAACGATTCATTTGCAACTGAACTCTCTTGAGTTTGAGAAACCTAAAACAGTAAATAAAGTCAGATGCTAAATTTGGCACAAAGATAATTTAAAAATTGATAAAACTTTAGTTTTATAAAATTAAAGAAACCTACATGAGATGATGCTACATCTTGGGATGTAATAGGAACAACAAAATCTTCTTGATGAATTGCCGCTACATCATCTGTGACCATATAATGCTCTTCAGTGACACCTTTGTTATCATGATGTTTACTTGGAATTGTCATCAAAGTTTTTCCAGTACTACTTAATTGCAAACTGACATTTGTTTCCGGAAGTATGTCTGACGTTGCCCGGACCTCATTACCTTTTGCAGACAATTCAGAACCTGTAGTCAATTCGTCATGCATTTCAACATTACCTTTTGAATTGTCATCTTCATATAAGTGCATATGGTAAAATTGAACATTTGAAGGAGCAGCATCATCTTGAAACACGCTAACAAGTTCTGCAATAACATCAAAGGGATTCTCTTTGTTATGATGTTCAGAACCTTGTAAATGAAATAAATTTGCTGAATTACCATTGCATTCAGTTGCTTTACCTTTGTTCTCATTTGCTTCACTGACTTTATCAACCTTTTCCGCTTGCTTACTTAAAATAACACCATCTGTGCTAGCATGAGACTCGCATAATGCAGTAACAACTTGAGTTTTTGAAAATGAAGCAGCAGCTTCATCTAAAACTTCCTTTGTGAGTTCATTGCCTACTTGTTCTATAATATCTTGAGTAGCAACTGAACTAACTTTAGCGTCAATAACTTTCTCTTCGGAAACACTAGTACAGGACTCGCTAAAGGTAGTAAAGTCTTGAGTTTTAGAAACTTCCATTTTGGTTTCACTGGCACATGCTTCGTCTACAACTTCATTTTCTGTGTTGTTGTTTGCATTCTCAGTAACTTCTTTTTCAGACAAAACACTTTCTTGAATTTCAATACAGTCATCTTTTTCAGAACCTGTAGTCAATTCATCATGCATTGCAACATTACCTTCTGCAGTCAATTCAGCATCATTAAAGTTCGAATTGTCATCCTCAGATAATCGAATACTGCAAGAACCAACATTTGAAAGAGAAGAATCACGTTGACACGGGTTAACAAGTTCTGTAACATCATCATCAATCTTTGTATCAAGATCCATCTTCGTATCAGATCCTTCCAATGAAATGAATTCGCTGAATCATCACTTGGTTGTACATACGGTATGTCAGTGTCAATGTTTTCATGCTCATTAAATCCTTTTGCTGACACATCAATTTCTCGAAAGCACCCTGTATTTAGAGAAGCTACATCATTTTGAACAGACATTAAAGAATCTTGAACAATATCCTCCAATACATTAGATACAATTTTCATCACGTCATTGTCTTGGCAAACATAATTTTTTGGCTTGTGAGCTTCTTCATTAACAACTATCTCAGAAGTATCTACACCACACGTATCAGAAACAGGATCATCTGAAACTACACAATCACTTTTGTCTACACAATCACTTTTGTCCTTCCCAATCAAAAGTGATAAAAGCTGTTTTTTAAATGCAACAACTTCTTCGTCTTTTGAAAGAATATCATCATAGGATGAGAAGTTATGTATGCATCTTTTCAAATCAGAAATTACTTCCTGCAAAATTTAATGAGATAATAAAAAATAGTTATTCATTTGTTAATTACTACAACTTAGTTTATTAATTATTTTAATTACTAAAGACGTTTACCTTAACATTAGGTGATTCAGGTTGTTTATCTTTTGAATATTCAAAGTTGTTAACCTGAAGCTGATCAACTTTATCATGACTTGTAAACAACGAATATTCAACCGCACTAACTTGATTTTCTTTTGAAATATCATCCTAGATTAAAAAACACAAAACCAGTAATTTAAATATATATATATATATATATATATATATATATATATATATATATATATATATATATACATATATATATATATATATATATATATATATATATATATATATATATATATATATATATATATATAAATTAAATAAAAAAATTATAGAAATATTAATATATAAACTTGAATAAATTAGAACCTCTTGCACAAGAACATCAGCCAACTCGTTCTCTTCAGATAATTCAGGCTCATCATACTGATATATATATATATATATATATATATATATATATATATATATATATATATATATATATATATATATATATATATATATATATATATATATATATATATATATTATTTCAAAAATCAATTATTAACATGTAAAAATATAATAGATGTTTATAATTCATTTAATACCTCTTTTGTAGAAACAGACATCCAATTGTTGGTTTGATCATTATTTGAAAAATACTCATTCTGAGTTTCTTCAACCTGGTAATAAAAACATAAATTAGTTTTAGTAACAACTATTAAAATTTAAATATTATACGGAGTACTAAACATAAAAAATTAAATACCTCATCAATATGATCATCAACCAAATTGTTCTCATCAACATTAATTGAATAATCAATTGGAAGATGATCAACCAAATTGTTATCAGCAAGAGAGAAATAATTTTTTTCAGATAATAATGAATTATCACCATCATTTGATTCATTAACTCTTGAACTTTCACATATTTGATTCACTCGAGAATTCAAATATTGGCACTCATCTTGTGAAACTGTTGTGTTCTGTATTAGTAAAGGTTCAGGAGATTCAAGTATCGCTTCATCTACTTCCACATTATTTTTGGTTCTGAAGAAGAACTGATCATCAGAAGAAAAAAAACTCAGCAAAATTTTTTAGACGTAAATGTTCAGAGTCCACTTTTCTCAACAACTCTGTTGAGCAATATAGCAGGATATCTTCTTTTGATTTGCTTCTTCGGAAGAGCCATCTAATATACAGCAACTGTGGAAAAAAGATTTAATTGTAATCAAAATAAGTATAAAATTTATTGAACTACAAAATGTTTAAAAATAGAAACATACCGTCAGAAAAGTTATAGGACCACAATACTGGTCGTTTCGAGAATTTTTCTTTACATCATGTTTGTTGAGAGCTAGAGAATCGACCACTAAACCACACCAATCAACTCTATTAATGTTATCATAATGCTGAGCAAGAGATGGTAAAAATTTCATATTTGATTCTCCTCCCTTGCATGCTGATATCATTGTGCTGACCAATAAAATAATGAAATTTAACTTGAAAACATCATTTACTTCATTAGTTGCAACAATGAAGTCCTTCAGATTTTTGGAAAAAGACCTATCTTTAGTTTTCACGATAAGTTTTCCATCTGCATCATAGTATTGTTTCGAAAGACTTTGAAGATCCAATTTCATTTTCTTGTAAGATGTCCTTTTTGCAAAATTAATTCGTAAATCTTCTTTTGGAAAACCTAGAATATCATGCACTAAATCCCTTGTTATCTTAATTTCTTGTCCTTTAAAAACCAGTGACTGTTCTTCAACATTGTAGCACTCTAGGATTTTATACGCAAGATTTGACGGTATAAGAGAAATATTTAGATTCAAAATCTTCTCAAATCCCAATGCTCGTACATATTCTCTAAGACAAGGAACAGATACTATATGCTTCACCGCTTCGTACAAGCTAAGAGGAGCACTTCTTATCCTCAAATATGTTGAATCTAGACATTCTTCCGTTTCTAAGTAAACTTTACCCTTCTTTGTCAGTGTTTTCCTTTGTTTACGAACAACATCATTCCTAACAGAGACATTGTTATCCAGAGCTGTTGTACTTAATTCTCCTAAAAAATTTAGTGTTATTTAATAATTATCTGATTTTGAAAATAAGGTATGTTGTTCTTTGCAGCTACAAGATAGTCAAAAGCATGAGATTAATAATGCAGATTTCAAAGTTTCTTAGTTATGAAAATAAATAACTTTAAAATATGTGTATTTTTGGAATGTGCAAACTAAAAACAAATCTATAATAATCAATATTAAAACACCAGTTAATTATTATGTTTTCAAAAATAATTTTTTGCCTACTTTGAGAATATGCGCATTAAATCGGAAGAAATTTGAGTCAGACTACAATCCTATTAAATGTTAAAATCTCAAATTTGAGCTAGTTATTACACAAGTGCTTTAAAAAAAATATGATGTACATAGATATTGGGGTTTAAAAGAAACTAAATAATGTTGAGGATGTGGGGTGTGTCTAGTTGTGTACATATAAAAGTAAAATAAGAAACTAAATCAGAACAATGCTAATTAAAAGTTATTTTTATTCAATAGATAATAAAAAAAAAGTTTTAAAAAATAAAATCTAATTATAAATATATATGCAATGTAAAAATAACTTATTAAAACATACTCTTTTTCGATGATATCTTTTTTTTTGACAACATTCACTTCCTTTTCTGTATCCAAATGAGTATTTTCAGAATCTTCATCATCACTAGACAAAATAAACTCGTCTTCTTCATCAAGTTCTTCTGTATAAGAAATTAAAAATAAAAAATAATAAGTAAAAAAAACTAAGTAATTGTAGATTACTTAATTATAATGTAATTGTAGTTTACAGTTGTTTAAATTTTAGATTACGAAAATATAATATGTGATATCAAAAAATGCAATATATAATACACATTAAATCATTACCATACCTTCAACAGCATCATCTATCTCAGAATAGTTAACCTTTGACTTTTTTCGTCTATCCTGCTTTAATAAATATTCTTCTTCACCTAATAAAAAATAAGTAACAATTTATTAAAAATATAAAAGTAATGATATAATGATTTAAAAAAATATATAAATGATTACCTTCATTTAGACGATCTATAAAACTTTTACGTTTTATAGGTTTTTCAGATTGTACCATTTGAAGATAGTTCCTTCCATCTGAATTAACTTCCCCTTCCATAATACCATATAAGAATAAGATTAAATAGTAACAATAGTTGATTTAAAAAGTAAAAAGCTGACTTTATATTTTTATAGTTTTATCACAATACATCAGTTTTAGGGATATAAATTATTTACAATAGCTTATAATTAAAAAAATACCTGTTGTTGCTCTATTTTTATAAGACAACATAATCCTTTTTGAAACTTCAAGCTGTTCTGAATTTTCAAAGTTGTATACGTCTGCGTTTACTTGATTTATCAATGTATCATCTACAAAAGTAAATAAATAATAATAATAATAATAATAATAATAATAATAATAATAATAATAATAATAATAATAATAATAATAATAATAATAATAATAATAATAATAAAATTTAATCAACTAAAATAGTTTATATAAGAGTCAAATATAATAAAATTATAAAATAATTAAATCATCTAAACATTTATCAAGTTACTATAAGAATGATTAAGTAACTATCACTCAAAAAACATTAAAATATAATTAATATTGGAGTTCAAAATATTCAAATTAAAAAATTTTGAAAAATGATATAATATCAATTTCTTATCAAATAAAGAACTCATTGCGAGTTATTTGCTTGAAATATGATCAAAACATTTTATCAAACACTTAACATGCATTCAAATAGATAATAAGCGTAAGCAGAAAAAACATAACATCTACTTGTATATTCTAAATTAAAAATTAAAAAATAATAAGCTAAAAAATATATTAACTAAAAACTAACCTTGAGCTTTACTTTTAGAAGATCTTGAAAAAAAGATTCTAACTGAAAAAAATAATAATTAAAAAAGTGTTAGAAAATAATATGAGAAATTAATAAATAAGATGAAAAAAATATATATAATTCGCGCATTACGTTTTTTGGTTCATTTGTTATCTGAAGAATTAAGAGAATCCACCGGATGACTCATTGTATCTAATTTGATTTTTAATTGAAGTTTGTGATTTGTGATACTGCCTGTTTGGTATATGAAACGATCACAATATTTTTCAATATATTAGTCACAACGATATTGGGCTAATTTTTGGGTTTAATAACAAGTGGGCTGATTGATGCTAAACAGTCAACTTAAATTAACCAAGTAAATGGTCAACAAAGTCAAGCTACCTAGACCAATACTCCGTGGATAGTACAGTGTGTCCCCGGGTCGTTAAGTCCCAGTGAGATTGAAATGGTGCTTTGGAAATCGTTTTTGGGAATGAGTGGCACTGAGGATAGTAGCCAAGATGATATGGAATTGACTTTGCTACTGATATTTTGGTATTCACACAATGATATAATATTCACAAATAACAGATATACAGATATATGCACAAATTCACAATTTGGGATCACGTAACAGACAGAAAAGTGGGTTTTATCAGATTACAAACTACAGGGGGTGCAAGTGAACATTTGAAAACTTAATATTAAAAGAAAAGTTAAAATGAAAAATGAAATTATAAAAATGATTATTTTAATATTTAAATATTATTTAATTAATAAAACTATTTAAAATCTAATTTAAATCTAATTTAAATTAACTAATAATTATAAAGATTACAAATTAAACTAAACATTTGCAAAAATAATTTTTAAACTTAAAAATGAACTTGAAGAAAGTATAAAAAATAAAAATAAATATTTTTGTCTTTTTATGGCTTTTTTATTAATTAAAAACTATTTAACTTAATTATACGAATTAAACTATTTTAAATTACTAATAATACTAAATTAACTTTGAAAATTATAGAAAAAATTAAAAAACTATTTAACCATCACAGGAATCCTAAAAAATTATAAAAACTTCTAAAAATTATATTTAGGCTATTCTACTAATTAATTACCTTTTAATTGATTTAAATCTAATTTAAATAATTAAAATAAGAAAAATGGAAAATGAACAGTAGAAACTAAAAATATATTTTCTAAAAGTCTTAACTAATTTATAAAACCTAGGAAAATTATAAAAACCTACTGTTGTTAATAAAAATTAAAGAAAACTAATTAATTACTAATATTAATTATTTAATTATTTAAACTACTTTTAAATCTAATAAATAGTAAACTAATTAGGAAAGATCTAAGAAAATTATTTTAAATACTTAAAGGTACTAGAAAATTTAGAAAATTATAAAAATGCAAAAGTGCTTATAAATAAGCTGAAATGAAAAATGAAAAAGATAGATTATATTAAATAGAAGCTATCACTATTTTTATGTTTGCTTTTTTGGAGTTTTTCTTTTTGACAGCTAAAGATATGATGAAAATGAGAAACTTTTGTGAAACAACTTTTTATCTAGCTTAAAAATAAGCTGTGTGCACCCCCTTGACCAAGACAGTTTGACTTTCTTTGACCAAGTAGCAAAATAAGCACAAATGACTGTATGTGGGGTCCACAATGATGAAACTAGGTTCAAATAAGCAAAATAGACTTAAAAAAGCTAAAAAAAACAAGCAATGAGCACTGACAAGATAAATGGAACCAAATAAGCACTTTGATATTTTAACTTAAACACAGAATTGGGACAAACTTTGGGGTTGATTCCAGGTGGGGTCCACTAGTTCCTAGCCCAAACTAATGGTCAAATATTGTACCCTGGTAGGAGGGGGTTTGGGAAAACCAAATGTGAACCACTAGGACCCACTGAGTTGGCCTACAACAGCCACCAAAGGTGGTGGTGTTGTGGTGGTCTGCTGGTGCAGGGGAGGTCAGTCCCCCTGCAAGTGAGTTTGGAGGTGTGTGGAGCCCACACAAAAAATCACAAAAATGAAAAAACTATGCAGATCTCAAGTCAAGCTGATAGACTAACCACCCAACAAGTTTCAAGCCCTAGGACCAAACACAAAATTCATGGAAATTCATGCCATTTTTGAGAAAAAACTGAATATGCACTTTTGACTTTTTGAGAAAACTTGGTACTTTGACTTATGTGAACTTTGATCTAAGTTTACTGATTTGTTATGATGTTTTTAACCACAATGAAACTAAATCAAGTGAACTTAAACTATTTTGCAATGATTTGAGGGGGTGTGGAACCAATTGATCCAACAGTGGATTAAATCAAGGGGTATTAGCCTTGATTTTGACTTTAAGCAATTAGGAACTTGTATTTTAGGCTTTACTTAACCTAACTATCCCTAGTGCAGTCTACCTAAGCTAAAACAACATTGAAACAACCACAAGATCCCATGTTACTGAATTAAACCAAACACCCCTTAATGCAAGACTGTTTTTGTGATTTAAGAGCTAAGGGGCATGAAAGCTTATGAGACTTCTCCAAATCAACTTTTTATGGGATATTAGACTTAAATGAGTACTTAGAAACAGATAGCAACCACAAACACACAATAATTTCACTTATGCAATCTTGACTATGAAATTATGATTTAAGGTAACTACAAATTCTATCAAATAAGTTATGTATATTAAGCTACAAATCACCTAAACAACACTCAATAAGCACAAGTAAAACACAGAATAGCAAATACAAGCAAGCAATCAGAAATTATAAGGAACTAAGATTTTTAGAGAAAAATCAAAACAAGCAAAGCTTACTAACCACCCTTAGCATGAACAAAGGGTTTTCCACTGATGCCTATCTTTAGATAGGCTTATTCCACTTCCAAGCTTCCCCTTCAATGCCTCAGAAACCTGAAATGAAACTCAAAACAAACACAGTTGACTTATGTTGACTTTTTTAAATTTTTGATTTTTTCTAGTAGTACTGAGTTTTATGGTCTCTAAAAGCTTCAATAAGCTTTAAGGGATCCTAAGTGAGCTTAAGAGTCCATAATACAAACACAAACAATAACAGAATATGATCTAAGATGGTGACATGAAACTGAAAATTGCATAAACAAATAGGATTAAGGAAACTTGATTTTATTACTTGGAAAAGGTTAAAAGTACACTGAATTAACTTGTAACACTGCTTAAAAGCTTTTAATTAAACTAGAATACCCTAATACAATTCTACGATTAGATTTAAACTAAAAATTGGGACTGCTTCTTCTTCTTGCTTCTCTTCCCTTTTATAGCCAAGGATTAGGGTTCCTTATGCCTCTCTGATCATATCCCAACCAATTGTGAGCCCTTGGATCACTGCTAACCCTCTGAGAGAGTGCCACGTGTTTTGGCGGGAAAGACTTATTTTGCAATTTGCTCTGATTATTGCCAAGAGGGGGTGGCATTAAATGCTGAGGTGAGGGTGTATGATGAGTGGTTTGGGCGGTGGATTTGACAAGGATGGTGGGCTGGTGGTGATGGGATGGCTGCAAGTGGTGTGGGGGAGGCTGGGAGAGGGAAAAAGGGGGTAGGGGTGGTGTTTGACTCGGTTTGACCAAGGGTCAAACTTTGACCCCGATTTTATTAATAAAAGGTGTGGGTGGGCTAATGGTTGTTTGGGCTTAGGATACAATGGGTGGGCTTTTGTATAGTGGATTGGACTTGGTTTGGTTTTGGGTAATAATATTAAGGTCCGGTTTGGTTTTTATTGCACAAGGACCATTTTTGTAATTTACCGAAAGTTGGGGGTGAAACTTGGCACTCTTCCAAAGTATTTCAAGGGGTGTGTTATGCCAAATGATTAATAGTATGAGGTCCAAGGTTGAATTTTCCATTTAAATTTCAGCAGGGACTAAATTTGCCAAACTTTCAAACTTCGGGGACCAATTGTGTAATTTCACCAAACTTTTCCACCAAGGACCAATCCTGCCATAAAAGATTAGTGCAAGGACAAAATTTGTTTTTCTCAAAGTTTTAAATATCCCAAGGACCATTTTTGATTATTTTCCAAACTTCAGGGACTAAACTTGCAATTTTGTGAAACTTTGCACCACAGGACTAATTGTGTAACTTTTTGATTTAAAAGGACCTTTGGTGACTTTTTCAAGTTTTTAGAAAAACCAGGGACTAGATTTGACAATTTTTGAAAGTTGAGGGACTGAAACTGCCAATTTTGCAAACTTTGTGCGTTTTTCATCTGTTTTTGATTGTTTTGCATTTGAAACATATAAAACACATTCCTGGGATATTTTCACTTATTTTGATTCAATATTGAGTGTTTTTAGATGTTTTGGCAGCTCAGATTAGGTAAAAATGATGAGTATTTACACACTCATCAATCCCCCACACTAAAACATTGCTAGTCCCTAGCAATCTTTTGAGAAAAACTTGATGGATTTGAGACCCTCTTTACCAAAATCTATCACTTCTGGAGTAGCCAGGTGTAAGAATTGTGGCACACCTGATAACCGTGTGATTTTGAGCAACCCACCAGCTGTCAACGGATTTGATTAGTCTTTACCAAAAGCCGTTTGCCTCTGGACTAGCCAGCATCTTGATGGACTAAGTCAACATCTTGGTGAGCTAATTACCAATTATGGATTTTCCACGGCCTTTACCACAAGCCATAATCTTGTGGGCTAGCCAACTCATTCGCTTTATGGGATATGGCGAGTTGAGGTACCATACAATTTTTGGCAAATTGCAAGCCATCAACGGGTTTGAGATGTCTTTACCAAGAGCCGTTTGCTCCTGGACTAGCCAATCCATTTGTCATTTAGACTTTGGCGGACTGATTACCACAAAAATTTTGAAATAAAGTGAAAAATTTTTGAAAAATTTAGGCCAAAATGGCGATACTTAGAAAGTATTTTGTGATAAAATTCGCAAGAATTCCTCCCCCCCCCCACTAGAATTGAACATTGTCCTCAATATTAAAAGTCCCGGCTATTATGCCGAATCTCTGAACGGAAAAAGCTAATATTCGAAACTAACTGTGGGAATATCGATTTATTTTTCACTTTATTCATCTATACATATAAACATTTTTTCATTTTTTTTTTAACTTGAAACTTATATATATATTTAATTTTCAAAAGGTGGGGGATGGCCACTCCCCCACACTAGAGTGGTAGAAAGTAGAAAGAAGTCAGAAATACGGGTGAAAACCCATATATTTTGCTAATTTTTGTTCACCGAGTCACTAGCTTGACTCGATCCCCGAATTTATTGGTCCATGGGGAAAGTTTGGAGATCCGGGACAACCATGGGTGGTATGTCCTCTCCAAAATAATGTTTCAAACGAGGACCATTCACTTTGAAGTTGGGACCTTCGGGTTGAGATAACTCAACAGTCCCGTATGGATATACTTTAGCAACAGTGAATGGTCCAGTCCATCGGGTTTTTAATTTCCCCGAGAAGATCTTTAATCTTGAGTTGAAAAGAAGGACTCTGTCACCGACGTTGAAAACACGGTTCTTAATCTTAGAGTCGTGAATCTTCTTTGTCTTTTCTTTGTAGATCAAAGAGTTCTCATAGGCTTGATCATGAAGTTCGTTTAATTCATTGAGTTGAACCTTTCGGTGATCACCCGCTTTATGAAGGTCGTAGTTTGCATGTTTCAAGGCCTAGTAGGCTTTGTGCTCGAGCTTGATCGGTAAATGACACGCCTTCCCGTATACAAGCTTGTAGGGAGTACACCCGATGGGTGTTTTGTAAGCTGTACGGAAGGCCCAGAGTGCATCATCTAGTTTATCCGACCAGGAAGCACGGTTTTCACCTACTGTCCTCTCAAGAATCTGTTTAATACCACGGTCGGAAACCTCCACCTGCCCACTTGTTTGTGGGTGATACGCGGTAGAAAGACGATGAGTAACACCGTACTTCAGCATGACTTTTCGAATTGATCATTGCAAAATTGAGTACCGCGATCACTAATGATGGCATGTGGAGTTCCAAAACGAGCAAAGAGGGATTTCAAGAATTTCACAACAACTCGGGCATCGTTAGTGGGTAAGGCCTTTGCCTCAACCCATTTTGACAAGTAGTCAACAACCACGAGAATGTAATAGTTTCCACGAGAAGATGGGAATGGCCCCATAAAATCAATGCCCCAGACGTCAAAGATTTCACAAACTTGAATGGCATTTTGTGGCATTTCGTTCTTTTGTGAAATATTCCCGTGACGCTGACAAGCATCACAAGCTTTGACTAACTCATGGGCATCCTTATAGATCGTGGGCCAATAGAAACCGGAATCAAACACCTTTTTGGCGATGTAGTTAGGACTATGGTGGCCCCCGGTGGGTCCAGCATAGCAAGCCTTGAGAATATCAGCGGCTTCCTGTCCGTATACACATCGCCTGATGACTTGATCGGCACAGATTTTGAAGAGGAAGGGGTCGTCCCAGAAGTAATGTTTAATGTCTTTGAAGAATTTGTTCTTCTTTTGGGACGTCATCCCCTTCACAATGAAGTTACCCGCATGGTAATTTGCAAAGTTGGCAAACCATGGGGTAGTAGAGTCAGCACGAAAAGCAACCGCATTGAGCGTCTCGAGAGGAAATGTTTCATTTATTTCCTGTTTCTCGGACACATCCTGATGAGGGTTTTCTAATCGTGAGAGATGATCAGCAGCAAGGTTCTCAGCTCCCTTTTTATCACGGATAATGATATCAAATTCCTGGAGGAGGAGAACCTAACGGAGTAGCCTCGGCTTTGCATCTTGCTTTGCAAATAGGTACTTCAAAGCCGAGTGATCCGTGTACACTACGCATTTGGTCAGGATCAAGTATGACCAGAATTTCTCAAAGGCATACACCACAGCCAATAGTTCTTTTTCAGTGGTGGTGTAATGACTCTGAGCCTCGGTCATAGTTTTGCTTGCATAGTGTATACGCTGAAAGTATTTTGCTTTTCGTTGCCTCAAGACCGCACCTATGGCAAAATCACTAGCGTCGCACATAAGCTCAAAAGATAGGTCCGAATCGGGGCCAACAAGAATTGGTGCCTCGGTAAGCTTTTTCTTTAATGTTTCAAAAGCTTTGATGCACTCAGGAGAGAAGATGAAAGGAGCATCCTTCTCGAGGAGATGGGTCATAGGCCGGACAATCTTAGAAAAATCTTGGATAAACCTTCGGTAGAAGCCGGCATGACCCAAAAAGCTCCTAACACCTTTAACGGTGGTGGGATGAGGTAATTTAGCAATGACATCGATTTTGGATCTGTCAACCTCAATCCCGTCTTTTGAAATTTTATGGCCGAGGACAATGCCCTCCTTAACCATAAAGTGGCTCTTCTCCAAGTTGAGACTCAAATTCGTTTCTTTGCAACGTTTAAGCATTTGTTCCAAGTGGGAGAGACAAGACTGGAATGAATCCCCGATGACTGAAAAGTCATCCATGAATACCTCCATAGTTTTCCCGATCATGTCGGAAAAGATAGACATCATGCACCTCTGGAACGTGCCTGGTGCATTACATAAGCCGAAAGGCATACGTCTGTAAGCAAAAGTTCTGTAGGGGCATGTGAAGGTAGTCTTCTCTTGATCCTGTGGATCAATGGGGATTTGGAAGTAACCCGAGAAGCCATCGAGGAAGCAGTAGTATTCATTCACCGCAAGTCTTTCGAGCATTTGGTCCATAAAAGGGAGAGGAAAATGGTCTTTACGGGTGGCTTCATTCAACTTTTGATAGTCAATACATACTCGCCAACCCGTGACCAAACGAGTTGGAATCAACTCGTTTTCCTCGTTGGTGACAACGGTTATGCCACCCTTTTTAGGAACACAATGAATTGGGCTAACCCAAGGACTGTCAGATATAGGATAAATCAATCCCGCATCAAGAAGTTTTAAAACCTCTTGTTTGATAACTTCGTGGATTTTGGGATTTACCCTTCTCTGTTGTTGCACTGCTGGCTTAAAGTCATCCTCCATTAAGATTTTATGTGTACAAAAGTTCGGGCTTATGCCCTTAATGTCGGAGAGTTTCCAAGCAATTGCTTGCTTGTTTGACTTAAGAACCTTTATGAGTGCAGCCTTTTCCTCATCTTTTAAGTCTTTGGCAATAATGACGGGTAATTTATTATCACCCTCCAGAAATGCATATTCTAGATGAGGAGGCAAGTCCTTGAGCTCAACCTCGGGAAAGTCTTCAGTTATTTCAACATTTTTGACTTCCGCTTTATGAAGTATTTTTGGAGACGGAGAGGGTGAAGGATCGTCATTTAACAATCTTTCAAGAAGAAGAATGTCCCCCTCCGGGTCAAGATAGTTTTCATCAACCTCATGTGGAATTGAACTATCCTGAGCAAGAAAAGCCTCGACCTCTTCCAGAAGGAAGTCACTTCCCTCAAACGGAGTGAGGGAAGGGGAAGAGTCGGAAATGATAGGATCAGTAGAAGGAGTGGTACTGCCACTTGCTGAGAAACCGAGGACTTCTTGAGATACTCCTCTGACGCTACATCTATGATGTCAATTCGGTTAACCGTTTCAGCGTCATAGTTGGAGGAGTATCTTGAAGTCTGATCAAGATTGAATGTGATGGCTTCACCACCAACACGTAGAGTGATTTCTTCTTCGAATACATCGATTAAAGCACGACCCGTTCTTAAGAATCCCCTCCCGAGAATGAGAGGAACTCTTGAGTCAACATCGAAATCAACAATCATGAAATCTGCCGGAAAATGGAACTTTCCTACTTTCACAAAGATATCTTCGGCAATGCCGAGAGGACGAGATATAGTACGGTCTGCAAGCTCGAGAGTCATGCAGGTGGGAGTGAGAGCAGGAAGAGAAAGTCTTTTCCAGACTGAGTAAGGCATCAGGTTAATGCTTGCACCGAGATCGGCCAAGGCAAAGCATTCAACCATCCCCGGGAAAATACAAGGAATGATAAATTTCCCGGGATCTCCAAGCTTTTCGGGAAGCTTTTTCAAGAGCACTGCTGAGCAATGCTCATTAAGTGGAGTTTTTGCCATCTCACAGAGTTTTTCTTTATTGCTTATCAGATTTTTGATTGTTGAAGCAAATTTAGGCATGAGAAGAAGAGCATCCGCGAAGCTAATATCGAAATGTAACTCTTGGAAGATTTGATAAAAATTTTCCATTTGATGATTAGCTCTTTCGCGGTTCTTTTGATCATTCAAACGTGAAGGATATGGAATTGAAGGCTTAGGATCGTTCTTTGGGATTTCATCAGAACTTACAGGAGGATCAAATACAACTTTCGGCTTACGAGCCAGGACCGGGACAACTTGAGGGTGGACATTTTTGGTACCTTCATTATTAGTAGGAAGTACCGTGTCCGTGGTAACCTCAGGTTCATGTTCCGCTTCCTTAGTAGGAGGAGAAGAAGAGGTAGAAGGAATCGAGGGTCCATTGTATGATACCCCACTTCGGGTAGTGATCACTTTGACATCGCCCCTCGGGTTAGCGATCGTGTTGCTCCGTAGTGTACCCGGGCCCGAGGTTCGATCATTTAAAGACTTCTGAAGCTCAGAGATCTTGCTGACCAGTAACCGATTCGTTTCCTCTTGTGCTTTCATGAATTGTTTTAGCACTTCATCGGAGGAAGACGAGGGTTGAACAACGTTTTGATTTTGGATAGGAAAATTTTGAACACGGTTGTTTTGAAAATTTCCTTGGTTTTGGTTGTTGTTACCCTGAAAATTGTTTCTCTGATTGAAATTACCCTGATTGTAATTCCCTTGAACTTGGTTTCTTTGAAAATTTCCTTGAAAACCTTGATTTTGATTGCCATTTTGAAAATTGTTTTGATTAAACTGGCCTTGATTTTGGTTCGGGTTTTGGAAATTTGAGTTTTGACCTTGGTTAAAATTCTGATTCGAGTTACGGTTTTGATTTTGGTTGAAACCGGGAGGTCCGAGAAAATTGTTGGAACGATAGCTCAAGAGATTACGGTCCCCTTGTGGTTGGTAAGAATTACCCCCCATATTGTAGGAACCTTGAGCAGCATAAACGTTCTCTTGAGGAAAACCAGCAGTAGCTGGACACTCGGAATAAAGATGTTGGCCCCCACAAGTTTCACAACTTTGGGCCACGGCTTTCACTTGTTGATTTTGAACCTGATTTTGCATAGTTTGGTTCATTCTCAACACAGCCGTAGAAATATCATCCATCTTTTTGGTAAGAGCAATTATTTTTGGAGATGATGATGAAGGAATAACTGATTTACATGACTCATCCCTCTCCGCAGAGGAATCCCAAAAGTTATGGTGGGCAGTCATGTTCTCAATTAAGTCATAGCATTCTTCGGGACGCCTTTTCATAGAGGTCCCACCAGCAGCAGCATTGAGAATATCCTGGTGCCTCAATGTCAGACCATTATAGAAGGTATCTATGATGGTAACTTGTAACATATTGTGGTTAGGGCACCGATCAATAGCTAGCTTATAACGTTCCCAAGCCTAAAAAAGAGACTCATCCGGACGTTGCCGGAAGTTGCTGATATCATTTTGTAACTTGGTAACCATGGAAGGTGGAAAGTATTTTGCTAAAAACTTGGTTACCATTTCATCAAAGGTACAAATAGAATTCTTTGGGAGTCGGTCAAACCATGCAGTGGCATGATCGGTAAGAGAATAGGGGAAGAGATACAGCCGGAGGGCATCATCGGTGACACCATGCTGTTTCATGCTTTGGGTGACGGTAAGGTATTTATCAAGATGCTTGTTAGCATCGTCACCCGGTAATCCTTGAAATTGACACGAATTCTGGACTTATTGGATCATGTGATGCTTGAGGCCAAAGTCCGTAGCCCCAATAGTGAGTGGTGCAATAGGTCCGCCCCTCCCTTGCATGGTAGGCTGGCACAACTCCTCCATCGTTCGGAGATCAGGAGTTGGCTCATCCCTGGGAGGGTCAGGAGGTGGTAATGGTGGTGGTGGCACATCTGCCATTTCGGTTTTTGGTTCTTCAATAACAGTACATAGCTCGAGTACGTTTTTCTGTTTTTTATTCTTTGTTTGTGACCCGCGCATGCACTAAAAACAATTTTTCAACACAAGATCGAGGCAAAACCACAGTGAACTTAAACCAATAATCACAAGTGAATGACTTCTTTGAAAAAGGTACACCACTCACAGGGATACAAAGGCAAGTTTTTATCTTAAGTTTGGGAACTTATTATGTCCACACCCCCAGTTGGTAGGTGTTCAGCCTTGGTTTGCGGTGGTAAGATTTTATGTATTTATTAATTTGAAAAACTGCTTTAGGCTTATGGGTGTGTGTTTAGAAAACTTTGGGAAATATTTTTTTTTTGAACTGATTCGTTAACCGAAATCGTTCTTTTAAGATTACTCGCAGGCTGGCGGGAGGAAGTAAATAGGTTTCCTCTTCAGTTCGCAATTTAATGTCAGAACTTACCTTAAACCAACTGTTTCAGGTTGTAATCTTAAAGAAAACGGAGTAATTTAACTTCACAATTTGTTTTGTTGTTTTTGATTTTTTTGGTGTTGTTAACACTTCAGGAAAAGTGTTAATGAACTTTTTGATATGATTGATATTTTTACAAAAACTTTTTACAAATTTGTGTGAAATTTGTACAGGGAGGGTTTTGAAAACCACTAAACTTAAAACGATTTTAAAACACGCAACAACCTCCCCGGCAACGGCGCCAAAATTTGATTGATGCTAAACAGTCAACTTAAATTAACCAAGTAAATGGTCAACAAAGTCAAGCTACCTAGACCAATACTCCGTGGATAGTACAGTGTGTCCCCGGGTCGTTAAGTCCCAGCGAGATTGAAATGGTGCTTTGGAAATCGTTTTTGGGAATGAGTGGCACTGAGGACAGTAGCCAAGATGATATGGAATTGATTTTGCTACTGATATTTTGGTATTCACACAATGATATAATATTCACAAATAACAGATATACAGATATATGCACAAATTCACAATTTGGGATCACGTAACAGACAGAAAAGTGGGTTTTATCAGATTACAAACTACAGGGGGTGCAAGTGAACTTTTGAAAACTTAATATTAAAAGAAAAGTTAAAATGAAAAATGAAATTATAAAAATGATTATTTTAATATTTAAATATTATTTAATTAAGAAAACTATTTAAAATCTAATTTAAATCTAATTTAAATTAACTAATAATTATAAAGATTACAAATTAAACTAAAAATTTGCAAAAATAATTTTTAAACTTAAAAATGAACTTGAAGAAAGTATAAAAAATAAAAATAAATATTTTTGTCTTTTTCTGGCTTTTTTATTAATTAAAAACTATTTAACTTAATTATACTAATTAAACTGTTTTTAATTAATAATAATACTAAATTAACTTAGAAAATTATAGAAAAATTTATAAAACTATTTAACCATCACAGGAATCCTACAAAATTATAAAAACTTCAAAAAATTATATTTAGGCTATTCTACTAATTAATTACCTTTTAATTGATTTAAATCTAATTTAAATAATTAAAATAAGAAAAATGGAAAATGAATAGTAGAAACTAAAAATATATTTTATAAAAGTCTTAACTAATTTATAAAACCTAGGAAAATTATAAAAACCTACTGTTGTTAATAAAAATTAAAGAAAACTAATTAATTACTAATATTACTTAGTTAATTATTTAAACTACTTTTAAATATAATAAATAGTAAACTAACTAGGAAAAATCTAAGAAAATTATTTTAAATACTTAAAGGTACTAGAAAATTAAGAAAATTATAAAAATGCAAAAGTGCTTATAAATAAGCTGAAATAAAAAATGAAAAAGATGGATTCTATTAAATAGAAGCTATTACTATTTTTATTTTTGCTTTTTTGGAGTTTTTCTTTTTGAAAGCTAAAGATATGATGAAAATGAGAAACTTTTGTGAAACAACTTTTTATCTAGCTTAAAAATAAGCTGTGTGCACCCCCTTGACCAAGACAGTTTGACTTTCTTTGACCAAGTAGCAAAATAAGCACAAATGACTGTATGTGGGGTCCAAAATGATGAAACTAGGTTCAAATAAGCACAATAGACTTAAAAAAGCTAAAAACAACAAGCAATGAGAACTGACAAGCTAAATGGAACCAAATAAGCACTTTGATATTTTAACTTAAACACAGAATTGGGGCAAACTTTGGGGTTGATTCCAGGTGGGGTTCACTAGTTCCTAGCTCAAACTAATGGTCAAATATTGTACCCTGGTAGGAGGGGGTTGGGAAAACCAAATGTGAACCACTAGGACCCACTGAGTTGGCCTACAACAGCCACCAAAGGTGGTGGTGTTGTGGTGGTCTGCTGGTGCAGGGGAGGTCAATCCCCCTGCAAGTGAGTTTGGAGGTGTGTGGAGCCCACACAAAAAATCACAAAAATGAAAAAACTATGCAGATCTCAAGTCAAGCTTATATACTAACCAACCAACAAGTTTCAAGCCCTAGGACCAAACACAAAATTCATGGAAATTCATGCCATTTTTGAGAAAAAACTGAATATGCACTTTTGACTTTTTGAGAAAACTTGGTACTTTGACTTATGTTAACTTTGATCTAAGTTTACTGATTTGTTATGATGTTTTTAACCACAATGAAACTAAATCAAGTGAACTTAAACTATTTTGCAATGATTTGAGGGGGTGTGGAACCAATTGATCCAACTGTGGATCAAATCAAGGGTTATTAGGCTTGATTTTGACTTTAAGCAATTAGGAACTTGTATTTTAGGCTTTACTTAACCTAACTATCCCTAGTGCAGTCTACCTAAGCTAAAACAACAATGAAACAACCACAAGATCCCATGTTACTGAATTAAACCAAACACCCCTTAATGCAAGACTGTTTTTGTGATTTAAGAGCTAAGGGGCATGAAAGCTTATGAGACTTCTCCAAATCAACTTTTTATGGATATTAGACTTAAATGAGTACTTAGAAACAGATAGCAACCACAAACACACAATAATTTCACTTATGCAATCTTGACTATGAAATTATGATTTAAGGTAACTACAAATTCTATCAAATAAGTTATGTATATTAAGCTACAAATCACCTAAACAACACTCAATAAGCACAAGTAAAACACAGAATAGCAAATACAAGCAAGCAATCAGAAATTATAAGGAACTAAGATTTTTAGAGAAAAATCAAAACAAGCAAAGCTTACTAACCACCCTTAGCATGAACAAAGGGTTTTCCACTGATGCCTATCTTTAGATAGGCTTATTCCACTTCCAAGCTTCCCCTTCAATGCCTCAGAAACCTGAAATGAAACTCAAAACAAACATAGTTGACTTATGTTGACTTTTTTATATTTTTGATTTTTTCTAGTAATACTGAGTTTTATGGTCTCTAAAAGCTTCAATAAGCTTTAAGGGATCCTAAGTGAGCTTAAGAGTCCATAATACAAACACAAACAATAACAGAATATGATCTAAGATGGTGACATGAAACTGAAAATTGCATAAACAAATAGGATTAAGGAAACTTGATTTTATTACTTGGAAAAGGTTAAAAGTACACTGAATTAACTTGTAACACTGCATAAAAGCTTTTAATTAAACTACAATACCCTAATACAATTCTACGATTAGATTTAAACTAAAAATTGGGACTGCTTCTTCTTCTTGCTTCTCTTCCCTTTTATAGCCAAGGATTAGGGTTCCTTATGCCTCTCTGATCATATCCCAACCAATTGTGAGCCCTTGGATCACTGCTAACCCTCTAAGAGAGTGCCACGTGTTTTGGCGGGAAAGACTTATTTTGCAATTTGCTCTGATTATTGCCAAGAGGGGGTGGCATTAAATGCTGAGGTGAGGGTGTATGATGAGTGGTTTGGGCGGTGGATTTGACAAGGATGGTGGGCTGGTGGTGATGGGATGGCTGCAAGTGGTGTGGGGGAGGCTGGGAGAGGGAAAAAGGGGGGTAGGGGTGGTGTTTGACTCGGTTTGACCAAGGGTCAAATTTTGACCCCGGTTTTATTAATAAAAGGTGTGGGTGGGCTAATGGTTGTTTGGGCTTAGAATACAATGGGTGGGCTTTTGTATAGTGGATTGGACTTGGTTTGGTTTTGGGTAATAATATTAAGGTCCGGTTTGGTTTTTATTGCACAAGGACCATTTTTGTAATTTACCGAAAGTTGGGGGTGAAACTTGGCACTCTTCCAAAGTATTTCGAGGGGTGTGTTATGCCAAATGATGAATAGTATGAGGTCCAAGGTTGACTTTTCCATTTAAATTTCACCAGGGACTAAATTTGCCAAACTTTCAAACTTCGGGGACCAATTGTGTAATTTCACCAAACTTTTCCACCAAGGACCAATCCTGCCATAAAAGATTAGTGCAAGGACAAAATTTGTTTTTCTCAAAGTTTTAAATATCCCAGGGACCATTTTTGACAATTTTCCAAACTTCAGGGACTAAACTTGCAATTTTATGAAACTTTGCACCAAAGGACTAATTGTGTAACTTTTTGATTTAAAAGGACCTTTGGTGACTTTTTTAAGTTTTTAGAACAACCAGGGACTAGATTTGACAATTTTTTAAAGTTGAGGGACTGAAACTGCCAATTTTGCAAACTTTGTGCGTTTTTCATCTGTTTTTGATTGTTTTGCATTTGAAACATATAAAACACATTCCTGGGATATTTTCACTTATTTTGATTCAATATTGAGTGTTTTTAGATGTTTTGGCAGCTCAGAAAAGGTAAAAATGATGAGTATTTACACACTCATCATGGGCTCTTATCACATATAAAAAGTTATTTTTTTAAATAGTCAAAACGGCTACTAACTTTTTGGTCTAATAACAATTGGGCTTCTATCTTATGAAAAAAAAAAACACTTACCTTTACTTAATTTTAAAGTTTCATATAACATATTTTTATCTAGTTTTTTTTTTAATTAAAAAAAAAAAAAAAAAAAAAAAAAAAAAAAAAAAAAAAAGGCTAGAGAAATGTTTTTAAACTAATCAAATTTTGCAATCCTAATCATTTTTGAATGTTGTTGTTAGCTTGTAGCGTGTACCTTCTTTTGATGAATTGTTTCCGATTCAACCTAGTATTTGTTTGTTGGCTGGTACTTTTGATGGTAGTAGAACTAAGTTAAAATACTTTCAATGAAATGTATTTGCAAAATGTCCCTTCGGTCATATAATTTTTTGTTTCTATACATACTTGGTCTCGTAGACAATCATTCAAGATACAGTACACCAACATACAAACATTATAAGTTTATTGAATATTTTAATACAAACATGAGCCAATTAAATTGAAAACTTGCGATACTCCTCGGTTTGAACTATTACAAAATCCGATCTCGTGTTGCTGAGAGGGAGCTGCTACTCATTGGTATGAAACCTGTGTTTAAAACAAAACATCCAGTGGTATGAAACCTGTGTTTAAAAACTATTAAACAAAACACCCAGTGGTATGAAACATGTGTTTAAAAACTTGTGTCAACTACAACATATGCTATCTATATTGACAATAGGGGCTTTTACCAGACCAATGTTTTAAGTTTTCCATTGCCTTCTCTCTAGTTTTCACTAAGACACGTTTCATAATAACAATACTTAAAAACAACTTGCTTAACCCACATTCCACTCTACAAATAGAAATCAGACAAAAGTTCTATCAAATAAATAACAATAAAAATTAAAAAGAAGTTGGTTCATTAAACATTTCAAAAAATAATTGAAGTTGACTATGTAAAAAAGAGACAAAAGGCATGTTATACAGAGCTCACCTTTTGTCTAAGAGAAAACAACTTTCGGATTTTCCATGTCCTCTCTTGTTTTCCCTTATATATGAGGTAACAAACCTATTTTACATTAAGCAGCCTAAAAACTCACAGAAAACAACATCATGTTGGCCATAAACTAAAACATAAAATAAACTGATAAGACATGATGAAATGACTATAGGTATATGATAACTCTTTAAAAAAAATTAAACAAAAATGAAATTTCTTATGACGTTCAGTCCATTGTAGCTGGCATATCAAGAGCAACATTCGCACATACTACACCTGTATTGGAGGCTCCCACCTTTTAACACAACCGTGCAATCAAATAGATTAGCACTATCGTTTTTTCAGATGTATCTTACCATTGAAGTATTTGCGACGTCAGAACTTAAGTACCAGTGAACCACCAGAGGAGATGACATGGTTATTCAAGATAATATATTCAGATGCAAGCATGCTTTTGTAGTTGAACGGCATGTCAGATACTTGATAGATAACTGGATTTTTCCAACTCTGACATACCAATCAATCAGCAAAGCCGGATTGCCAGAATAGTTAAATGTTCTTCCGATAACTACACGTATGTTGTTTATGAATGAAGAGGAGAGGAAATAGTTTAATTTTTGTGGTTCAATGTTAATGGCAATACATATTTATAGGGTAGATTGATCCACTATGCACCAATATCTTTGAAGTTTCATTCCTGTCTAGAAGTTCAGTAAACTTTTAACTGGGTGTAAAATGAGAATACATTATCTTTATGTTTGTTTCTATCAAATATTGTGGTATGTAACATAAGCGTTGTTCAGTATGAATATTGATACCTATTATCATGACTCATAGAAAACATTTTGCAGTTAAAATACTTTTAGCAAAAAACCCATTGTATTCGTCTGCACACTATATGTCAGATACCTCCCATCTATATTGATCAATGCTAAGAATGAAGAATAAGTTGTAATATATAACATCATAGTTCTTAAACCGGGTTGTTTAACAACTATATGATAGAGAGTGAGTACGATTCTCATTGTCAAGCAAACATCTTTATTACTACCACTAAATACTAACTTTTCTAATCTAAAACATTTACAGATAAACATACTTTTTACATAACAATAGTTAGCACCAACTTCATTAGCATATACTACTGTAGAAGTCTTAATACTGAACACTAAGCATCAATTAAATATAAAACAGATCAAAACAAATATCGATACATATATTTTCCTCAAATTAGTGACTCATGGTGTATGTGTATGCATTCTTTTCATGTGAATAGAAAGCAGGACAAAAAGATTAGGTATCTCAATAAACAAATAAAAAAAAAACTCATGTATTTTGTATTTCTGTGTACTTTACAACTCATATATTTGTATTTCTTTTCAAGTGACCTATATGAGATGAAATTTTTAATTACAAAATCAGTCACATGACTTAAAACATTTCACCATTGATTATTCTAACAAAACTTATTAAGAAATGAATATCTCAAAAGTTGTTATCATAAAATAAATATCTAATTATCATTTAACCTGACGGAAATAAAACATAACACATACTTCAAAATTAAAAAGTTGTTTGGACAACCTAATTTGTAACACCAACAGGAATCTCACCTTCGTCGCCTGCCACAGCCTCACCCACCATTCAAAAACACTAAAAATCACAGAAACAAAACAGACAATTAGATTCAAACATTACCATAAAACACAAATCAAAAGCAAATACATACTTACCATGGTTACTTTCATAAGAAGTCAAAAACACACAGACCAAACTCTTAAAACTCAGTGGCCGGTAACCAAAGCCGCTTCATAAACCTAATGAAACTAAAACAGACTAAAAAACAACATATAAACATTGATACATATCAGAAAAAAAGCTATGATTATTTACCATAACAAAAAGAATATACTAATAAACATAAACTTCAAATTATATTACCAACCATCAAAGTTTTTACATTCCAGTTATCATTCCCAAAAAAAAAAGTTCCATGATAACTAATCCATACATAAACTGAAATTTCCAAAGGCATTCCTAACCAACATACATACTTCTAATAAAAAAACAAAAGATATCCAATATATACCACATCAAGTGGCCAGCCCATCACTCGAAATAGTAAAGATTGAACTTCTTTTCTTCTCTTCCTTCACGCGCAAGATCAATAGCCTTGATCAACCCAGCAAGCACCTTCCTCTCTCTCTGAAAAGTCTCTTTAAGTCGGTCCAAACCAATGTCACCGTGCTCATGGAACGGCAAGAAACCCTCCCCTTCTTCCACCAAGTTCTCTAACCACTTAACCTTTACAGCTAATTGATCTCGCTGCTCACCAAGCACCATTAACAAATGATCATTCTCGGCATCATCCTGGGCAAATGCTATATGCAAGCAATCCTCAATTTCATTAGAACCAGCAGCAAACTTTAACTTTTGGAAGTTAGGGGTGCGCGCAAGTGCATAAGCGGAGGTTCTTGGTCATGAAGCCATGATAGAAGCAACGAATTACAGAGATGGAGATTGAAATAGAGTGGAACAATTAGAATGGTAGAGTTTGAATTACAGATATTAGGGTTTGCGTTTGAATGAAAAGGGGGGAGAAATGCCCTTTTATAAGAAAGCCAAAAAGACGTTGACCGGTTCTATAAAAAAAAAGCATTGACTGGTACATACCATTTCACACAAAACGCAAAGAGTATAAAAAATAATATTAACTTTACTATCACATTACATTTAAAAATAAAATGAAAAATACTCTAACATTTTAATATCACAGTATATTAAAAATATATATATATATATATATATATATATATATATATATATATATATATATATATATATATATATATATATATATTAAGTCTGTTGGGTTTTTGTGTTTGTTTAATGGGTCGGGTATCCACAATCAAAATAAAAAATTATTAATTTTCTCTATCTTAGATTCAATTCAAATCCCTAAAACACACATAAACCCTAAAAAAATAAATATTAAATTGAATAAAGAATTCTTAGAAAAGTTAATCAAATATTGTAGTGATATAAAACGAATTCTGTTCTTCAAATGATAATTCAACAACAAATTATGTTCTTCAAATCGCAAAGTTATTAGGTATAATTTTCAAATCTTCGATTGTTGCAAGATGTTAATCGTAGTTTGAATAGAACCTATGCATTTGAAGAGATTCTTAAGAGTTTACCATTAAATTTCTTTTGAGTTGCATAATAGATGTTAATAGGTGTTGTTGAATTATCAATCTCATATGATCTTATAATTGTTATATTCCATATGTGTTTTTCTATCAATCATGTATTTTATATTTGTGTTTGATCAAATTTATTTTTAGAATTGTTATCATTTGTCGTATTGTGTTTGTTAATTGCTATTTGGGTTCAATTAAATCATTCTGCATGTGTTCGTTCAGTGTTCGTTTATTCAGCAATGCACTTGACTGAACCAAGGCACTCAACTGAACTAAGGCACGAAACTGAACCTGTGCAGTTGACCACCCTGCACAGGCCTAAATCCAGGCCTGATACATAGCACATCATCCTATTTGTTATTGTCAGAATTTGCTACATAAAATACTTAAACTAAATGTTTACATATGTTCCATGGTTATCATAGCATGCCTAATTACAATAAATTTTGTATCATGCTGATGCACATGATCACAAAAACAATTATCAAAAGTTGAAAGTTAAAGTGTCAAATGTTCAAAAGTACCAGGTTCTGAAAACATCACACGAGTTTCATTTAACAAACATCGAAAATAGGAACCAAGATGAGGATATCGTCGTTGTCATGCTCCACTTCGGCTAAAGGATCTATGGTAGTTCCAACCAGCTTGAATCGAATCATCTTGTATAACCTGAACTGCCAATCTTCTGCCAGTATCCTCCAGTTGGTTCGCAGGTTCATGTGGTTTGTCCTTGTGGGGTTCTCTTTGTGAATTTCCCGGTACAGAACGATACGCCTCTCTTCACCCATTCTCCTTAGGATTGCATGATCATATGTGAATAGTTCATTATCAGTAACAAACTGTGCAGGTATTGTCTGCAACAAAATATAATATCTCTTAACTTTGTTACTAAAAAGCATATGCTAATATAAATTTTATTGAATCAAGTTTGTATTTGTATTCAGCAAATAGATGTCAATGTTGTTACCAGTTTGCCATTGTCAACAACGTAAGGAAACAATTTTGTGTAGAAAGTAGTATCCTCGTCCATGTGACCTTCATGATTTTCCCAGCTGCAACTATGGAGAAGCCTCTCATCTATTATATCCCAATCACCAAAATAAATTGTTCATTCCTTATCTATGCTGAACTTTTTTATAATATACATTTAATCTTTTTAAAAAACAAATAAAATCAAATCAAATACTCACCCGTTTCACCTTCAGCATGTCCTTGAAGAATTCTTAGGCGTGTTGGAAAATGGTTCTCATGGTTCATTTGAAATCCATTATGTCCAAACCTCATCAAGCTTAACCTATTCTCCCCCGTTTTTGTCAAGACTACACGCTCGCCAACAAGTAACCCTGCCACTGCCACCACATCATTCCACTGACGGTAAATCTGATAACCATAACTATGGTGAAACCCAGGAATGACTGCCCGTCTTAACCTTACACGAACTTCAAAGCCAACATATGTCAAATAGAAATGATGGGGTAGATCACCCTGAATGAATTCTCCATCAAAACACTGTTAAATAATTTAAGCTAAGTTATTATATGCAAGTTGCTTGAATGAACAATAGTGTTTGTTAAATACGGAGTATTAAATATTATTACCGGAGAAATGTTCTCATTTTCTCCAACTAGACTTGTGCATCTAACCATCCGATGCCTTGTATGTACAGATCCATACCCCCCACTCTCCCCTCCGTCTTCTTCATATGCAGTCACATAAAATGTATCAGCTCCTTCTTTTATGAAATGCAGAGTTCTGATGTTCATGTATCTGCTTTCTTCTATAAAACGTCTCCATCGTAAACCAGACAACTCGCATTCATGTGTCTCTTCTCGGTAGTTTATGTCAACCTTTCTTTTAAGCCTCATGTTATTAACTAGGTATAGATGGTTCTTATTGTTGTAGTAATGAGCATGAAAATAATCCGGTAGAACCTACGGAAAAGTGCATGCAGAATTCAATATAAATTTAGTAAAAAAGTACAGTCACAAACAATACTTTTTCATTATAAATTCAATACAAACTTACCAAAGCTTGAATGTCTTCGTTTGGAATCAATTCCATTATGAATTGTGTTGACATAGTTGCTGAAAGTTTACACACATTAATTTTATATTAGTTTATGTTTAAAAATTCATCTTTGTTAGCATATAAAAACATTTTAGGTTTAACATGGTTTAACTCAAATTGAGTTAATATATAGTATTACAACTTTGCAAATACTTCAGAATGTCTATCTAACTACCACCAGAAACATTATCCCAACATTGTTATCAAGTAAGGAGTTACCAATCAATCTGAAAGGCAGTGTGATTTTTTTTTAATTTTTTTTAATGTAATCTATGCAAATGAGTGCGCTGTATAGTAAATTCATCAATGATCATCTTAAAATTGAAAGTAACAAACAGTTTTTAGATAAACAACATGTTCTATTTTTCAATATCGAAATCAAAAATATAATAACACAAAATAATATATATTTACTTATGCTCATTTGTGGTTCTAAAGAACAATTGAAAATTAAATAATCACATGTATTTTTTAAGCTAAAAACCTCTTTATATTTTTCATTCAACATGATTTAAACTATTATTCGCAACATTCTTATACTATATGAAAATTAATCTAACTTATAATATGCTTGAACAAGTATCTTTATCTATAAGAAAATTACTATATCACCATATATATATTGTAACTAAAGCATGCATGCATAAAGTAAACATCAAATCAATTTTACACCATTCCAATGTCATTAGTCTAACACTTAACCGTTTAAAAAGCTGATTGATCATAAATATTAAGCTCCTAAAGATGCCCAGAAACAATAAAATATACACATTTATTATTTCAGATTGAGTAATATTACCTGATTCAGCAGAGAGAGATTTTATGAAGCTTGATTATTCCTTATTTTCTTTCAGAAGATAGATTTTGTAATTTTTCTTCAGCATATGTATTATTTTATTATAGTACAGTCACAAACAATACTTTTTCAGGGATTTGATGGATGTGATGTTCAGGGGAAGTGTGTACGCCGCCTGTTTGTCTACTTGACCCCTACTTTTTTTTAAAAGTTAATATATTACGTTTTACATGTAATTATTTTATAGTCATTTTTTTCTCTCTTTTTGTTTTTTATTTTATTTAATACTTATCACTTATATTTTTGTTTAGGAAATATATTAAAATCTTAATTCCAATATTATGATTAATAACATTATAACAGTTAATTAGTAAAATATGCATAATGGTAGCACGTAAACATGGACGGATCCACATGTATGTAGGGTGTGGTACGATCTACACCTAATTTTTTTGTTATGAAGTGCAAAATGACATTCCAAAATGCTCTTTTTTAGTGGTATGTGCAATCCCTAATTTGTTTTTCTACTTTCTTTCTTACGATGTAACTTTAATTAGCCCAACATTTGTTTTGTGTAAAACCCTCTTAAAAAAAATAGGTCCTTTTAGATGTGACTCGGATATTTATATATTGATATGTTATTTAATGATATATAACATAATTAAACACACGTTTCTAAAAGGCTTGCCATGGCTGTGCTAAGGTGTTGCAATGACATGAGGTGTTACCTCCACGCTATGCATTACGCCAATGTCTCGGCTTAAGGAATGGCGTCTGTTGAGGTGTGAAAATGCTCGATTTGTGAATGGCGTTTTTGAATTAAATCCGATTAAAAAGATGTTTTTTAAGAAATTTATAATGTTACATGCATTGATAACTTTTTTGAATTTAAAACAGATTAAAAAGGTTTTATCTTTCGTGACGATTTAAAAGATGGTTAGAAAACGCAATGATTTTTCTATATATTTCCTAACTTGTGAGCCTTTCTTATTCAGGAATCAACCTCAAATAATAGGGCATATATGAATCATACCCATGAAGCCTGGATTTGTCTGACAACCCCACTAGCACTTTCTATTTTCTTATTTTATATTATTTTCTTGACTATTTTCTCTTTCATTCTCAAATTTTTAAATAAGCTTTTATACAAATCATGTTTTTTGAATGAGTCCCTTCACTCTTTTATATTGTTATTTTAATATTATAATAACTATAATTTCAAGTAAGTTTTCATACCAAATGAATAAACCAAACGAGTTTTAATAAAATCTCATATTTTTTCTTTCTCACTTTCTTTTAACCCTATGCCAAATCCTAATCCAAAAGACAAACCTATAACAGACCAAACACACCCTTAACATATTAAATTTACTTTTTTTAATTAAAAATAGTACTTTGAAATAATAATAATAATAATAATAATAATAATAATAATAATAATAATAATAATAATAATAATAATAATAATAATAAAATAGTACTTTGAAATGAAATGTGACCCGGTCAACGTGTGTGTATTAAACCATACGGGTTTGGTTTTTTCCAAAGGTGTATTTGATAAAACCGGGTTGATCCATTATACTTTCAGATTATCTTTAAAAACATTCACATTTTAACAAAAACATTTTTCTAACATTAACAAAAGAATCATCAGTAAAACTTCAATGAATTCATCAAATCATGAAACCCAACCTCTTGCCCTAAGTGTCATTCATCCAAAAGATGCACAACAACTTCCAAAGGCAGTTGAAATGATTCATTCACTAAATGACATCAAGATTAAACTTAATAATTTCGTTGCCAACCTCAACCCAACGAAAAACAAAGAATTCTTTAAAGATGTACTCACTTTTGTTGAAAAGTGTTGCCTTCAAAAGACATTCACCCTGAAACCTTCTTTCCAGTATGAGAATTACCTAAAGGAATTCTGGTACACTGCCACTGTCACCGCATTAAACACAATCAAATTCACAGTTGAAAATGGTACTACTAATCTTGAATTTGATTTGTCTTCCTTTCGAAAGGCTATAGGAGCAGATTACTTAAAACGCCATCAACAATATGATGCAAATCCTGATGGTAAGGTTACTAAACTTTTCTTTGGCCAAATTGGCTACTCTGATAAGTTAACCGGAACCCTTAGAAAGAGAGGACTTGCCCCAAATTGGAATGTATGGTCTGGCTAATGGGGTGTCAATTGACTTTGGGAAAATCATATATGAAGATTTGGTAAAAAAGCTGAAGAAGAAGATCAGGGGTGATGTTATGAACTATACCGGGTTCATATCCTTGGTCATGGAATTCCAAATGGGCCCTTCATACCATACAAGTAATTCTTCAATCATAGAAACACCCACGTTCAGCGATGACTACTTTTCAATTTCCCAACAAGAAATTGTAGGAGCTCCTTTGACCCAACATATGATGTTTGTTTGTGCTTCAGAAATTTCCACCAACCATATCGGTACACCTGCAAGCTCAGAATCTGAAGATGTGCAAAATGAAGTTTCAATAGTGCCTGTAGGAAAGAAGGTTCGTCGAAAGAGCAGGGTTAAAAAACGTTACCCTTCCAGTCAGCATAAACAAAATTCAATTCAAAATATTATGGACAAGGCCCAGGTTAGCCTCTCCAATTCTCATTCAGAATTTGAATAATTTTCTCAGCTCAAATTTATTAGTAGTGTTTGTCTATTATGATCAGCCCAGCATATTAGTTTAGAATCTGAACTTTGTTTTGTAGGTATTCTCATTAGTAGTGTTTTTGCAGTTTCATCATCCCAGTATAGTACTTGAGAATTTGAACTTTGTTCTCAGGCCAAAGTCGTTAGTAGTTTTTGTCCTGTTTCACCATCCCAACATACTATTTCAAAATGTGTTATTATGCAATCCGAATCTTAAGCTATTGATAAAGATGTAGCAATAGTTGCAACTGAAAATAATATCAGTATATGTTGTCCCAATTATTTGATAACTTTTCATCAGGAACCTAAATAGGATTTTAAGGTACAGCCTGTTAGGCAAATGTGTGCATCATCATCATCCCAACATATTACAAAAGCATTTGAACATCAGAACTCTGACTCTGAAGCAGTTGATAAAGTTGTTCCTATATTTGATTCCGAAGCAAATATTAACAAATGTGCTTCCATTGAGTCACTGAATCTACATCAAGACGATTTGCACGGATTTGATTATTTTTCACTTTGTGATGACTGCAAACAATTATTGTCTTTACTTCAATATACAGCTGATCATAACAGTATTGGTAAATTTGATAATGAAGATGAACCTGTTATGATTTCAGACAATTATGAAGTTGATGAAAGTTACCAGTCTCCAGCAGATGGAGGTAAACATGTTGATGAAATTTACAAGGCTACAGAACATGGAGGTAATCTTGATGATGAAAGTTACAAGTCTCCAGCTCATGGAGGTAAGCTTAATGATGAAAGTAAGCATTCTTCGGTACATGGAGTTAACAATGATGAGGATCATGTTTGTGTAACAGAACCTGAAATGTCTCGTGATCATCCACCTTCACCAAAGTCTCAGCGTATAAGTGATCTATCCAATCAAGTTCTCAATCTTGAATCTAAGATTGAAATGCTGAAGAAAGAAAAGGAGTTTGCTGATCGAGAAATACTTTTGTTGAAATCTCGCCCATCTTATCCATCTGTTTCTGATATTTCTTCAAAGCTTTTGGAGTCTCTTAAACCTGAACTTGACAAATTAGTTACACGTGAAGATTTCAACGGTAAGTTTTCAACCGACGTCAATAATTTATCAGGCCAACAAAAAGAAATCAGTTGCAAAGTTGTGGAACTAACTGAAGCAGTTAGTAAGATAAAGTTTGAGCTGCCAAAGGATATGATAGATGTTCCTGCTATCGTTAAAGAACTAAGTATCATCATATCTGAAGTTAAAAAGAAGGTTGATTCTATTGAGTCCAAGCATTTGGAGGTACCAGCATCTCTTTTGGGGCTCCCATTAAAAGTTAGAAACTTTATTGATGAGGTTTCTAAGTATAAATCCTTGGAGTCTATACCTTTATCTCTTGAGAAAGTGGAAAATGCTATCTACGCTCTTAATGCTAGCCTCAAATCATCAACATCTATGCCAGCCGCTTCTACTGATGTTGTTATGGAGAATATGAAAAAAGAATCTGGTAAACAGCTTAAAGTCTCTGATTTTTTTGGTAAAGTTAACCTCAAGCAACAAGATAATGCAAGCCTGAAGGTAGATCAGTCTAAGCAAGATATGATGTCTCCAATGATGGAAAATGAGGTGGTAGAAAGTCAAGTTCAAGAAGGTGATGCCACTGTTGGGGAAAATTCAATGAATGAATCTAGTGAGAAAGTATTTGTAGTTCAAGAAAATGAAGACATTGCTGGCATATGTGAATTGATTGAAGATCATGTGGTAGAAACTGAAGTTCAACAAGGTGATGGCGTTGTGGGTAAAAAGCAAATGAATGAATTTAATGACAAAGTAAATGTAGATGAAGAAAATGATGGCACTGTTGACAAAGATACAGTGATTGAAGATAATTTGGAAGAAACTGAAGTTCAACCAAATGATGGCGATGTTGGTAAAAAATCAATGAATGAGTCTCAGCTGAAAGAAAATTTGCTTCAAGAACCTGATGCCACTGTTAATGAAGGCTCACTAATGATTGAGACCTCCCCTGTTAAGGAAATCAAGTATAAAAATTTAAAAGGTCAAAATGTTCACATCGTTGATGAATCCCTTAACGAACAGAAGCGTCAGCTTGATAGAATGTATCAAGAAAATGTGAAACATGAAAAGTTAAGGAAGAAGGCTGAGATAATCAAGGGCCTTGATCCACATGTTATTGATCTCTTCACGAAGAAGAAAGCATTATATGACAAGTACTGTCATATTGTTCTGAATAGGAGAGCCCCTAGGAAAATCACCAATGCTGACATTCTTTCAAGGAATAAAGGTCCAGCTACATTGAAAATCTATAGAGATGGTGGATATGAAGAAATCATTGAAGAGTTCAAGGTGAAAGATCTTCATTGGGAAGAATGGAAAGAGTTTTTAGATTGCTGTGGGAAAAGGAAAGCCGCTCGCTGAGTAGAGTTTTTTGTTTCGATGAGGAAACGTGTTGATGAAGTGATAGAAATGAAAAACAAACTGAATATTCAAGATCTAGTTCCTTTGCAGGATCAAGACCCTTTTATTGAACTGAATAGAATTGCTAGGAAGAGGAAGAGAGTAGGTGATGATATGGAAGAATATTTCAGATCAACAAAACATTTCAAAGATCAGGTTGCATATGAAGATCATCCACCTGGAACTGTGCTGAATGAGCCCACACTTGGTATGATTATTTTCAACAATTCAGATAGAAAAGACTTCATCAGCATTGAAGAACTTGGCAATTTGAGCAATGTTATGTTGCATTTAGTTCAAACGATATTCGTAAGATTGCACAAAGGCCCTGGTACAACTGACATAGCTAAAACGTTTAGTGAATTTGTAGTTCGAGAAGCTGAAAAGAGGAACAAGGAGAGCACTCACAAATGTTGCAGAATCATTCCAATCCTTCTAAATCAAGTTAGTTGATTAGATCATAATGCGTTGTTTTGAATGTAATGATATAGTCTAATATTAGCTTTTGTTATATTGATCATGTATTTCTTCTTATGCTCTTATTTCATGCAATTATTATTAATATCTTTATTATTTTTTATATGGGCCAGATATTGTCATGTATTTCTTATCCTCTTATTTCATGCAATTATTATTAGTATCTTAATAAAAATATAACAATTAGAATTACCCAAACACTATATATTAGATATTATTTAGAAAGTTAAATAAAAATATACCAATTGCAATTATATAATATTTAGTACCTTATATGAATATTTTTTTTTAAAAATACGCATGTGTATGATTTCCTTACTATTGTATCGGTTGTGTCCTGTTTTTATGTGTACGTGATCATATTTCTGTTATTCTTTTATCATATTTTGGTTCATATATATTATTTTTTTTTATAGCTAACTTATATTCTTGGTTTAAATATACATGATCAATCTATAAGAAGTTAAGTCTTAATTCTTAAATATAAAAATACAAAAAATACCATAAAATAAAATGTTTAACAAATTGCATCATCCTGTTACAAATTCCTTCATAATAAAATACAAAAACTTTATTCTTAAATCGTAATGTGTTGTTCTTCATAAACCTTCCAAACAAAATACAACTTTGATTTAATTTCATTTACATTTCTATAATTTTTTTTTTTGAGATATCCCATCTTCTTATGCACAATTGCTTCTAATTTATCAAGTAAAGCTTGGAGGTTTGTCAGGTTTTCACCATCTATTTGATTCATCTTCGTATAATACATTATACATTGTTCGTCTATTTTTGACTTGGATTGGGTACCTATTTCCGCCATAATCCTATCTCTTTCTTCTATATCTGCAAGCGCCTCCCTCATGAGGGACGTTATTCTCTTTGTTGTTTTCACATCAGCATCAACACTTCGGCTAATCTGATCAATGATTTGTTTTTTTTGATCCATTGCAGTTTGGTAAGAAATGTTGAGAAATATGTTATAGTTTATTTATAATTTGATATAATTTTGATTCAGTTTTTGGGAGTTATATAATGTGTGTGAAATGGAAGCTGGATGGTTGTATTTATTATTTGTTTGAAGTAGTGTATATTTTAAATGACTTAAAATGTAACAATTTTCCATATAATGTTTTGACTGTAGATAAACAAAATTAAATTATAAGCGTGTTGTATTTATTTATATTCCCAACATAAAAATTAATTTCTTATCAATCTTGATAAGCATGTTGAATTTACACGCTTAAGATGTATATATTAGAACAATCTTATTTCAGCATCTGAAGCCGTTAAATTTTACTATCAATATACGCTGAACATATAACACATTGGCACAATTTAATTCAGCATGTAACATATATAGTCCAATATAGTCCAATAGATAATCTCACGTGTTTGTCACGTGTTTTTTTATTGTAATATGCACGTGCAAGCTATAAAATCAAACACTTTATCGTCATGCTGAATGTATGTGGCTGAAATATTTGTATCTTTCTAAACTTATTTCAGATTATAACATAAACATGTAAATCACAAATTAATAAAAAAAAAACTACAAACTACAAACTGAAACCATGAAAGATCAATATACGCTGAATATATTGTACGAATATATAAATTAATAAAAAGAAAAAGATAAATAAAAAGTGCACAAATTGCTTGATACTGAAAAATATAAACCATTAATTCCATTAATAATTTGATGGTTGATAGTAAAATACATTCTGATAAAAAAAAAAAAAAAAAAAAAAAAAAAAAAAAAAAAAAGCAAAATACAATAAATTTCTTTCTTCAATCCTAATACTTCAGTTTGCATAAAGCTTCCCAACAATATACAATATTGTTGAAATGTAGTTCACATTTCTACAATTTGTTTGAGAAATCTCATCTTCATATCAATAATAGCCCTTATTTTGCTAATTATATCTTCGAGTTTTCTCATCATTTCAATGTCTTTTTCATTCAGCATCAGATTGTATATTAAACCTTGGTCATGTAGTTTTGACTTGGGTAGTTTGCTTATTTCCTCCATATTATCTTTTCTTTCATCTCCATCAGCAAGCATCGTCCTCATGAAGGATGTTATACGGTTTATTATCTTCACATCAGCATCAATATCTAGGAATATCTGATCAATGATATGTTGTTTTGGATCCATTGAGGTTTTGTTAAGAATTGAGTAGTTATGTTAGAGTTTGTTTATAAGTTTATGTAATTTTTATTCAGTGTGTGGGAGTTTTATAATGTGTGAAAAATGGAAGTTGGATGGTTGTGGTACTTATGTGTTTAAAATTGTGTATAGGTTAAATGAATTTAAAGTTTCCATGTAAATATATGACAAACTGTTAATTTAATTTTTGTATAAGCATGTTTAGTTTTTTTATATTCCCAAATAAAGTCATTTAATTTCACACGCTCAATGCATGTAAGCTTATAAATTTTTTAAAAAAACATCTTTTTAATTCAAAAACGCCATTCATAAAAATCAAGCATTTTCACACCTAAAAGTATCAATATATAAATATCCGAGTCCCATCTAAAAGTATGGATGTTTTAGCAATATTATTAATTTTTTTTGTTTACATTCAAGGAAGGACCTATTATTTTTAAGAAGGTCTTACACAAAACAAATGTTGGGCTAACTAAAGTAACATCGTAAGAAAGAAAGTAGAAAAACAAATTGGGGATTGCACGTACCACTAAAACGTAAAACAATTACATGTAAAACGTAATATTTTAAATTTAAAAAAAAAAAAAAGTAGGGGTCAAGTAAGCAAACAGGCGGCGTACACACTTCCCCTGAACATCACATCCATCAAATCTATGAAACACTATTAAACAATAAAATACTTCTTAAATACACTCCACTATAAAAAAAATAATGAGTATGCTGAAAATAATTACAAAATCTTTCTGCTGAAAGAAAATAAGGAATAATCAAACTTCATAAATCTCTCTCCGCTGAAAATTTATGGATTACAACTATCTTATTTCAGATTATACTATAAACTGAAACCAGTATGTGTAATCCACAAACTGAACCCAGCATATTAAACCATGTGTTGGTTCGTTTGATATTTTCTATTCAACATGTGTAATCTACAAACTGAAACCAGCATCTGAAACCATAAAAGTTTATTGTTATTTACTACTTTCTGAGAACTTTAAAGTAAGTGAACAAATTTATATCAGATTACAACATAAAACATCAAAATAAAATGTTTATACATCATATCATTATATGATGCTGAATGAGATGCTGAACAATAATAATAATTTAATTTATAACATAACTCATACAACTTAATATTATATTAATAAAATTACATTCATAATTCTTTACATATTCTTAATATTTTCAATAAACTTAACATTCAGATTCATATTTTCTGATGTGCCGTTTTCAATATCCCTAAGTTCGTTAAGCACTTCCATTTCTTTAGTACGAACTTTGATGAGCAAGTCTTCTATCTTCTTATACAGATCTGAACCTCCTAATTTCGGAAGAACTTGAATGAGATCCTGTCTTCCTTTTGCTGTTTTTATTATTTGTTCCAGAATGGTGTTTAAAGACTTTGCTTTCTCTAATTGTCGGTCTGTTTCTTGAATTGCTTGCATGCTCATCTTCAGTTTGAAAGCGTTGTTTTCCGCCATTTAGCTGTTGCAAAAGAAACCCCCTTTTTTGTTGTTTTTTTATGCTTTTTTATGTGTGTGTTGATATTTTATGTATGTTGATTTATATAGGAAAAAAAAGTTTCAGTTTTGTTAGGTCTAGAAGTTTAAAGGTTACTCATGCCTTTTTATGGATAATGGCATTATGGGCTTATGTTGAAGCCCAAAAATAATAAAATTAGAAAAATACGTGTTCAACTGTCGATATATGTTAAGATATACGTTTTTTTTTCAGTTTATTTGTATTATTGGATGTAGAAGTTATTTTGTGATTTAAATGTATTATTGGTGATATTAGTTATTTTAAGTTTATTTGTAAGTATACCTGAACCGCTATATATTATTTTAGACGTTGACCGGCTCTATCAAAAAAAAAAAAAAAAACAAAAAAAAAAAACGTTGACAGGTACATACCATTTCACACAAAACAAAAAAAGTATAAAAAATAATATTAAGTTTACTATCACATTACATTTAAAATACTTTAATATTTTAATATCACACTATATTAAAAAAAAGAAAAAAAATTAAGTCTGTTGGGTTTTTGTATTTGTTTAATGGGTCGGGTATCCACAAATCAAATAAAAAATTATTAATTTTCTCTCTCTTAGATTCAATTCAAATCCCTAAACACACATAAACCCTGAAAAAAAATATTAAGTTGAATAAACAATTCTGAGAAAAGTTAATCAAATATCGTAGTGATAATAAAAGAAAGTTAAATAAAACTTGATGTCGAAGAAAAAAAGAAATCATAATTCAACAACAAATTCTGTTCTTCAAATCGCAGAGTTATTAGGTATAATTTTCTAATGTTCGATTAATTTATATTGTAATTATTATTATTTATTTTTTCTCTTTATATTATTTTTATAGGTGTGCTGATTTCTTTAACAAAAACAAGAAGAAGATCAAAGACGAAGAATATAAATTTTATTAATAAACTATTAAAGTCTTTTAATGAAAATGAAAAGCCTGCAAGAAGAAGAGGAATAAGAAGAAGAAGAAGAATGCAACGATTAGAAGAAGGTACTTTTGAAAAATACATATATTAATTGTTTAGGAAAATTATTTGAATAAAACTTCTGATTAATTTTAAATAATCATCATTTCCCTTAATTGTTTGGCGTTAATTGGGTAAATGATGTTTGTGTTTAAATAATACAGATATTAATTGTTTAGGATAATTCAGTTAAGTGTTCAGAGTCAATTGGACAAAATGATGTTTACGCTTACACGAACAGAGTACCATTGCATCTACATCCTTTTTAGACTTCTGTTTTCTTTTGTTTTGTTTACTTGTACATCCTTTTGTTTAGCTTATTGTTACAAGAACAATTTGAATATGGTGTCATTTTCATTTGCTGTTTTTGATAGTTCTATCAATATGCACCAACCGTATCCTGGTAATATGTTTTTTCGATAGAGATAGGAATTGAATCTATGCTAATAGTTTAGTAACTAATTTGGAGAATGATTTCATACAGATGTTAGAATGATAAACACACTGTTATTTTAGTGTGGTTTTGCTTATATCAGATCTTTAGAAGAAATATGAGCTAGGTGTAATTTGTATGGTAAATGTCATATAGGCCCTAATTGGACATCGAATTGCGTCAATTTGAATTATACAGAGAATGCCTGAGCAAAAAAAATCTATTAACTTTCATAGCAAATTGCTTAAAACTCTAAATATATATATATATATATATATATATATATATATATATATATATATATATATATATATATATATATTTATTTTATGCCTGATCGTTCTTCACTAGTTTTATTGTTTATGCATTCCATGCCTGCCAAGTTTGAGTTTATTTGTTTAGGAACTATTTAGTAACACTTTTTTTTTTTTTTTTTTTTTTTTTCAGAAGAAGAATATAATGAAGATGATAATAGTAAATCTATTGATATTGAACACACTGATGATGAAGAAGATGATGAGCCTAACGAGTATGACCTTAATGATGATATTGAAGAAGAAGGAATTCAATATGATGATGACGAAGATGAAGAGGAAGAATATAACTTTGATGACGAAACTGATAGTGATGAAGAAGATTCTGAGGATGATCAAGATAGTGAAGATTATGATTATGAAGAATTAGATGAACAAGAAGAAATAAATAATGAATATAATGAACGAAATGAAGAAATAGAAGATGCAGCAAAAAAGGGGATAGAAGGTGGCGAATTTAGTGTAACAGAAGAAGAAGAACAGAGAGAAATCACACAAGTACTATCGCAAAAGAGATGCTCTATAAATGATTCATCAAAGATTAATCAAGACAATTTAAAGAAACTTAAGTTGGATAGTATGAAGCGTCAAGAAGTACCGGTTGAAGGTGAATGTTCTAATCCAAATTTGGTGAAGAGTAATGATGTGTTTAAAAACAGGGGTTCACCAACTCAGTTATTTAATGCTATTAGATTCTTAAAAACAGATACTAACTCGTGCAACGTATTAAAAAATATGGGATTTGGAAGTTTACTAGATTTAAAAATTAATATAATTTCAAGTAGATTGAGACAACATATGGTTCAAAGCTTTGATGAATCGACAATGACCATCAAACATCGAAGAGGGGATATTAAAATTACAAAGGAATCAGTCGAAGAAATTTTCGGTTTCCCAAGTGGTGGTTTACAAATAAATCCACCAAAAAGAGTGAAAAGTGAAGATGCATGTATTAAAAATTGGAGAATGCAGTTTACTTTGTTGGAGAAGGGTACAATCAAAGTTAAACCAAAATCTGTAGTGCAAAAACTAATAGACGCAAAGGACAGAGGAAAGTTGTTCAGAATTAACTTAGTTGTTTTGATAGCGACTGTCTTATTTGAAGCTATGAAAGATGGAACATCAAATCAGAGAATCTTATATTCTATTTCATCTAATTATGATAAGATTAATAAGATGGATTGGTGTGGTTATTTGATTGATTGTCTAAAGAAGTGTAAAAAGGATTGGAATCCTACCAACAAGAAATCATATTATTGTGGACCTTTGACATTTCTTACGGTAATTACACTTCTTTTTTTGTTTTATTTATTCTTCTTTTATACATACATATATCTCAATATTTCATAACAAAAAACCAATTACCTTTGCAGCTTTTTTATGTTCAAAAGATAGAGTGCAATTTCATAAACGTAGATCATTCTCAACCTGCTTTGAAAACATGGAATACAGAATTGCTGAAGATGAGAGAAACAACAGAGTTTAGTTACTTGGTGGATAAAAGTCATTGTGAAACACCTGAGTCTGTTGAAGAGGTATTAAATGTTACACCAAAACCTGTTGATTTAAAGGTAATCTTTATTCCTAAATCTGTTTGTTTAATAAAATAAAAAAAAAAAAACACTTATTCCATATATTTTATAAGTTGTGTAATTGCTTTCAGGGTAAGCTGGAAAACGCAGAGAAATTAGATCCAATTCCAGTTAAACAAGCTTCTGCTGAAAAAGGTCAAAATGTGACATCAGAGTGCAACAAACTGATATGTTTCTTTTACATTTAATCTGTTAATAGTAACAATTTATTTTAAAAAAATTAATGACTAGATTATATATCAGTTTAAACAATAATATTATTGCTAATAATATAAAATTAGTCTGTTAAAGACATATTAAACGTTACAGCTATACCTGTTGATTTAAAGCTATTATATATTTCATTATTTGTCTGGTTGCTTTCAGGGGGAGCTGGAAAACACAGAAAAATTAGATGCAATTCAATTAAAACAAACAAAAAAGGCTTCTGGTGAAAAAGGTCAAAATGTTACATTAGAATGCAACAAACTGGTACGTTTGTTTATCATTTTATCTGATAATAGTATGAATTTGTTTTAAAAAAAAGAAAATTATTAATGATTAGATTATCAATATAGGTAAACTTATGAATTTGTACTAATATGAATATTTGACTCGTTTTATAAAACTTACAGGTGTTTAAAGAAAAAATCTCTGAAGAGAAAAAAGCTCTATTAAAAAAAGTTGATGGTGAAAAGGTATAGCTTTTTTTATTATTATTATTATTATTATTTATAATATTTTATCTTGCAACTAAAATGAATTAAGAAAATTGAGCTAATATTTTAATGAAAATTAAACAGGGTTTCATTCGGAAAACGAAGAATAATTTGTTTATGTTGGAATCATTGATCAAAGAAATGAAGCATTCTATCAAAAAAGGATTGTTGAACTTTCCGAATTCTAAAGAAGTTGAAGCTTTAAAAGATGAATGGGATCGTGTAATAAACACCGCAAAACAAGTAAAGCTTAATCCAGAATGTTCAATAATCGAAAATTCTAGATCTGAATCAGTTTTTTTGAAAAATGAGGGAAACTTAAAAAAAAAGTTAATTTGCGTCATCAAGAAAGGAATTTTGATTTTACAAAACGTGAATCAAATATTATTGAAAAAGAAAAGCAAACTTTTAACGAAATACCCTCTTTTGATTTGGGTTTTGATTTCGCTTCACATCCTGTTGAAGAAGTAACACTATGTAAGTCGTTAGAAAAAGTGAATTTGACTCCTCCAGAAGAAAAATCTAAACCCAATAAAATAGAAATTGTTTCTCTTTTAACACCTCCCAAAGAAAATCAAACCATTAAAGAAACAAATGAAATTCAAGCATCGACAGAAGAATTTAATGCAGCCAATGCACTATTCAGTATGAGCAAAAATCCTATGTAAGTTTTAAACATTATTTTTATTTTATTTTTTTATTTTTTATTCTTATTGTAATTTAATACTTTTAATAAATATTTATAGGGACATAATTTTCCAGTTTCAAGATGGTGGTTTTGGAGTAGAACGTACAATGTTTGAATCGTTCTATTATGAACAATGGATATATTCTGATATAATAGATATGTGGTGTATCTTACTTAATTATGAAGAATTCAGAAGATCTAACTCTAAACAATCAAAATTGTATTGCAATACGCAGGTTACGGTATGTTTTTTATGTTTTTTTAATAACAAAATAGTATTTAAAAATAAATATTTTGTATTAATTTTATTTTATGATATCAGCCTCTATCTATGACTGATGAAAATATAACAAGAGATGAAAGATTTGAAAGTTTTCAAGAAGCTCTGTTTTTAGCTGCATGCCTTGAAGATGAATCTGTAGCTAATTTAGTTAGTGTGGATTTGGTAAGTTACTTATTTAAAAATGTGCTTATAGTAGCTATAATAATATGGAATAACTGATTATGTATAAATATTAGTTTCAATGGCTTATTTTTTTGAATATCAACACAGGTCTTTTTCAATATTCTTCAGGATTCACATTACTACATAGTTTGTTTCGATCTAAAGAATCTGAAGATTGAGATTATCGATAACAGAATAACAGATATGGAAGTTTTTTATGAAGCATCTAAAATTTCTGAAATTGATCTGATAAAGAGAATTTATGGAACTCTGCCGCTAGTTCTGGTAAGAATTCATGTTTACAATTTTTCCAAAAACATTCAGTCATTTAATTTCGTAACCTAGACCTTCGATACATTGTAGTTTTGATAAGAATTCGTGTTTACAATTTTTCCCAGAACGTTAAATCATTTAATTTCAAAATGTCAATGAAGTAAAATTTAATATTCATTAACATTGTTGTTTTAATTTTTTTCAGACAAACTTTTTCTGTGAGTATTTGAAGAAGAGAGATCATCCAAAATTCCAAATCATGAGACTCTGTAAGCCTAGTATATTGAAAATGCCTTGGAGAACAAGAAGAAATGAACATGATTGTGCAATTTTTGCAATGAGACATATGGAGACATTCAATGGACAAAAAGTTGAAGAATGGAACTCATGATTCAAAAATGAAGGTGTAGAACAACAAGGCCAAATCAAGACATTGAGGAAGAAATATGCAGCTAAAATCCTTCTTTCCGATTATAATATACATAGAAAAAAAATAATTTCTGAATCAATTGAATTTTTGAGTTTTAGTCCAGAATAAAAACAACGTCGTTTAAAAGCAAAAACCCAAAGGTTCATTGAGATGAGATTTATGACTTCTTGGAAAGGTAAAGGAAAAGAAATGAAAAAGCCCTGAGAAAGTTCATTTCCATTTTAATATGAAATTGTGTAATTTTGCAGATAAACATTACTACTTTCTGATAATGTAAAAGAGTATGAGTTTTATTCAATGAATCTGTATCATGAATGATTTGCATATATTGTTTAATGTTTATTACTAAGATTTCTTTAGTGAAAATTATACTTGCCTGAGAAGTTAATAACATATTACTTAATTTCATATTAGTTAATAGTTTAAAAATATAATAACAATTGAAGTGTGTTTATATATCTGAATTTGAATTATACAAGTACATATTTATCAATGTAGTTCATGTTTTATTTGAATAGAGAGTTGATTGATTCGGTATATGACTTAGAAAATGGTTATAAGGTATGTGTTTTAAAACAAAATAAAAAGTTCAAATATCTTAAAACAACACAAAGCAATAATAAAAAATCATAAACTTATATGCAAAAATATATTCAAAAGTATATATTGAAAATAAAATTTTATATATTGAAAAGTATTCAAAGAAATTTACATTTCGCATAGTTGGGCTAATAAAAAGAATTGGGCTTGCATAAGTTCATATTCTATTGTATATTTTATTTTTTTTAAGAAAATCTATTTTGGGCTTTATAGAACAGAATAAGCAGAATATAAAATTTTAACCTAGCTACTTGTCAATTGTCATCTTTATTTAAAAAATATATAACAGGTAATTAAATTCTAATTAAAATGAATAAGTTTAACCAAATGATGTTTAATTTTTTAAATTTATCTTTGATGCAGATATCAAATGGAAAAAAGCTGTCGAATTAGTGAAAATGTAATGGCATCAAACATTGTCATCTTTATTAGATTCGTGATTTGGGTTATCTTATTATGTATTTATTTTGTTGTTGAACAATTAAACAATTTAATTGAAATGTTTACGAATTAATTTTAAATAAATCATTTGTTAAATTATCATATTATCATATTTTAATTAATATTTCTTAGTATTATTGTTATTATTATTATCTTAACTGTCATCATAACAAAAACAAACATACCAAAGTTCACTTAAATTACCAAAGTCTTAGATTAATACACTTCATAATTACGACCTAATTATCCAAAGTCTTAGATTCCTAATTTACCAAAGTCTTTGATTCCTAAACATCCACATTTCATAATTAAAACACATAAAAGTTCAGTTTCAGAGAGTTGCAAAATGAAACAAACTTTTTCCATATCATGATTAACAGACATGGAATTCTGCGACTTTAACTTCTTCTCCTTCAACCACTTCAACAATTGTGTTAACAAGCTTTAAACGCATCACCTTTCCTTCCTTGAAACTGCAAAAACCTGCAAATGCCCCCCAGTTGCCAGTAATTTTCACATGCTTAAACCTTGATGGTCTGCTTCTATCAGGAATTGTTTTTACTTTCATTGGAAACCTCTCATCCATAGTAACAAGTATTGCCTTTTGGTATGTGTCCATAGAGTGTGAGAAGGTGTAATCAACTGGTATTGTCTAACATACATATATACAGTTGGTTAGGGTCGTTAAATAACAAACTTAAAATATTTTATCTTAAACATACCACAATTTTTTATAACTATTTTTATATACTTACCAATTGGTAAAAGACGCAAACAGATGCATTTAGTTCAACATAGAAAACATCAACTTCATTGTTGTGACTGGTATGTCCTTTCCATAAGCATGAATGTTTTGCTCTCTTGTCTGCAATTAACGATTAATAACAATACTTAACTTCTTATTGATGAATTTATTTGTATTCTTGCTATTATAATGGACAATATAAATATTAACATAATAGATATACCTTCGATGGCATATGGTGGTATGGGACGAGAAGGTAACTTCAACATTGTTGGTAGAATAGTTTCTTCATGAATGCTCGTTCCATTAGCTAAGAATACAGCAAGATTCAGTTTGTTGTTTTCCAAATTTGTAAAAACCATCATCTGTCCCCTAGCAATTTCCAAATCAGCAACAAGTTTGTCCCATCTTTTACCGAACAATCGGTTTGACCTTACAACACTTTCCGGATCAAGTTGTACCCTTTCATGTTTCACTTTGTAACTCTTTCCATTTGCATAAATTTTGAATGTGTTTTTCCATATGTCCTGCAAGAAATCTCCCGGTAGAATCTACAATTTCAAGTATATATATATATATATATATATATATATATATATATATATATATATATATATATATATATATATATATATATATATATCTTAATGCCATTAAGCTTATATGTATATTGTAAACGATGATATAACAAAAAAAAAATACATGTCCATCAGTTGTGCGCCTAACCAAGCACCTACTCACCCTGTTTCCCACAGCACGTCTTTCGTAACCTGGAACTTCGATACCCTGATCATCATATACTGTCACATAAAATGTGCTATCCGCCTCTTTCACAAAGTGCAAAGTACTAACAAGTGAAGGGACATTGTCCTCAACAAATTTAGCCCATTCATCACCATACAAATCAACCTTGCTTCCATCATCCCTTAATAAACATATGTACCTGTACCTGTTGTTGCCATGGATGAAAATGTATTTTTCTCCATTGTAAAAGTGTTCGTTGAAAACATTTGGTAAAGTCTGCACACGATTGAACAATAATTTGTTATCATATTATATTGCGATATTGATTATATTAAAAAGTTAAAAATTTAACTAAAAAAATAAACGAAATATGAACATCCAAAATAAAAAAATATACGTGAGCTAATATGGATTGTCTACCTGGGAACCTGCGTTACTTTCTAAATCAAATCTGAAAAGGAATTGCTGATCCATTTGTTTGTTTTTTTATGTACCTGTAATATAAAACCATTGAATGAAATATACTGATACTGTTTACAAATTTGACAACATATAATTACTCATGTATACAATGTACCACTTTAAATAATTTCAAATGTTAATGTAATGTACGTTTTAATGTTGTAAAAATAAACAACCACATTTCATCTCTTACTTCAACCTTCTACAATGAACATCGCATATGTAACCGTAAAATATGCATATACCAAATGGAAAAAGGTGTTATCTATGACTAAAACTAACTAAAATAACTACATGATGTATTCTTGATAATCATAAATGTTAAATGCCACAGAAATCAGCATGTAGACCAATTATATAATTTTTATTTTTCTCTAACACATTGATCTTTTCAATCAATGAAACTCACAATCACATTCGTCCCAGTTTACCTAAGTTTGTTTTGGCTTATGGTGTTGTATTTATGTGATTGTTGTTGATTCAAAACAATTATTTATGTAAATAGAACATTCTACATACTGGAAACTAAACTAACAACCCATCTTTCAATATTCTATCCAAAACAATTTTTTTTTTCACAAAATAAAACAAAAAACATTATTTTGATCAAATACCTAATGCAATATAAATTTTATTAAAAACCTTCATATATACAAAAAGAATCTAATCTAACATATCATATCTGTTTCAAAACATGTATTACTCACTTATTTAATCTTTAACAAATAGAATACAATGTTTGATCAATAGATTACCATTATTAAGAAATCTTATCATTAGCAAACATACTATATCATACAAGTAATGTTATAATTAGCAAAGTATTCCATAAATATGAGATCAACAAGATTAACATATTGCAAGTAGATTCGGATAATTTTTAGAAAAGAAAAATTGGATATTCTAACCTTTTAATTTTTTGACGGTTCGTTGATATGACAACTGATAATCTGAGAGACAAGCTGGTTATAGAGCCAAGTGAAAAGTTATTGATGGTAATGATGGTCTGAGATTGTATATGCAAATTCTGCATGCAGTCAACAAAGTCAAACACAAAAACGTTGTCTTCTTTAGGCTAAATAATATTTTTATTGTTAAATATTTATGTAATTATTAATTTTTTAAAAATAAATAGTGAATTAAGTTTATTCGGGTCAAGCAAAAAATCGAACCGAACCAAACTAAAAAATCAACCGAATCGAACCGAACTAATTGAACCAAACTAACCGAACTAATTTATAACCGAACCAATCAGCACCCCTAGTTATGGAGATGGTTAAACAATAAAAATCAAAACATAAATAAAACTTGTAAGACATATTTTGAAATTTAATCATCTATATAAAAATAGCATGACAAAAAATTCTTAATAAACCAAAAGTTACTAGCTTGAAAAAGGAAGGAAACGACAACATGTAGTGTTCAAAGTGTCGTTGTTGTTTTAACAAACATGAAACAGAGGAAATGGTCTTGTGTTGGCCTTGGTGTTGTCGTAGAAATCAAACATGTATTTGAAGTGCATCATTTAATACTGTTATCTTAAAAAAATATTCACATTTTAGAAAGTTTTGAGCTTTTTAAATATGGGCTTTCTAAAAATAATGTGCTTTGGAAAAGTTTATTAACATTAAAAATATGGGCTTTTTCTAATAAAATTAATTTATTTTAAAATGAATAAAAAACATTTGAATAATATTGAAGATATTTTATTTATAATATTTACTTAAAAGAACTTTATTTATTAATTTAACAATTACTGAAAATTTTAAACATACTTTAAAATTTTTGAAAGATTATTTAATTTCAAAAAAGTTAATCATAATCAAAACTTGCTTGTTTGAATTAAAGCACACTAACAAAAATGAAGCGTCCTTGATAAGCTAAATATTACTACGTACTATATATTATAATATTCTTTTTGGCAATACAAATAATAACATATACTTAATTAATTAAAAAATAAATTTAATTTAAAAACACTATTGATTAAATTTAATTTATATTAAAAAAATAATATTTTAAGAAATTGATATTTTGATAAAACTCAAAAAGTCAAAACAATCAATAAAAAAATCCCAATTTCATTCCACCTTCTTCATAGTATCAAAAAAATCCTAAAAAAAATTAAAAAAAAAAAAAAAAAAAAAAAAAAAACCAACAACACTTCAAAAATGTCAGCCAACATCCCGATTGAACTCCAAATGGAAATAATCAAAAAAGTTTATGAGGTTAAGATATTGATTGGATTCAAATCAGTTTCCAAACAATGGAAGTCTTTTATTGAGAGCTCTGACTTTGTGATTGGTCATAACAACCGCCATCCACAGCCGCTTAGTTGTTCTATCATAGGCTACAGAGAAGATACTTCTGTTTTTAATGAAAAGTACATTTTTTTTCTAGATGATGGTAAGAATGAAACTCTTTTTAAGGTTTCTCTATCTAATGTTATTTCTAAAAACATTGAACAAAAATTTTCTATATCAAAAATTATTGGTGCAACTCATGGTTTAGTGTGTTTGTATGGTTTCCACAAAGTCTATAAACAGTGGATGGTTATTTTTTCGAATCCTTCAATTCGAAAATCAATTGGTATTGTTGCTCCTTATACTGAAAGTAATATCTGTCCTACTTTAGCTTTTGGAATTCGCCCGGATACTTTAGATCCTACCGTACTGAAATTAACATATGCTAAGAATGCTATGTTTTGGGTTGTTGAAGTTTTTTCATTAAGTGCAGGTGTTTGGAACAATGTGAATCCAAATGGTAATTGTCCTCGAGAAACCATCAAATTTAATGACTCAACTTATGTTGTATTAGATAGATTTGTTTATTGGGTTGCATATGAATTGATTGTTGCTGATGATCGTGACTATAACAAAAACATGCTTATCTCATTTGATTTGATTACAAAAGAGTTCAAAGAGATACACTTACCAGATAGCTTAACAAATGAAATATTTGAACCATTCCAATTGACCGTTTGTAAACTAAGGGAGTCTCTTGTTGTGTGTGGATGCATTATGATTGATGGAGCGCTACAATGTGGTCTATGGATAATGGAAGATGATTTTTCTTTCAGAAAGCTGTACACAATTGACGTAAACGTTTATAGAATATTGGGGTTTACAAAAAGTGGTGAAGCTATATTTGAACCTCGAGAAGACTATGGAAAATTTTCAACACTTCATGTTTACGACCCATGTTCACAACAAATCAAGAATCTTGGGATTATTGGAGTAGAGGGTTCATTCATCATGGGCTTGCACAATGAATCGATTCTGCTAAATGATCAGTAAGAATCATAAAAATATATTATGAAAAATAGGTATCGTTAAATATCTTTTATTTAATTTTTGGTTCTATTACTTGATGTAAGTTACTTGATGTAAGTTATATGAATTAGGATTTACGAAAATCAAAGCGCGTATAAATTCATTTTCTTTGTATTTTCCCAAACAAATTGCACAACCCCCGTCCATCTTGTCAAGCAACATTATTTCATTTTCTCGTAGACAAATTAGATGAGCCAATATTCTTAGTTTCTTCTTGAAAACGAATTATTTCTTGTTCTTCAAGTTGTAATACATCTTCAAAAGACCTCTCAATAATCAAATTGACTAAAAAAGAGGGTATATCCGGCATACGTTCAACACATTGCTGCAAATGGTTTCTGTTAGAAGATGATATATGTAAATTTTGAAAGTAATGAACAAAAACGGATGGAGGTACCTGACTAAATGGAATAAAAAAATTACTCATCTTTATTTAAAAAATATATAAAGAATTATGAATGTAATTTTTATGGTTTCAGATGATGGTTTCAGTTTGTAGATTACAAATGCTGAATATAAAATATCAAACGAACCAATACATGGTTTAATATGCTGGGTTCAGTTTGTGGATTACACATACTGGTTTAAGTTTAGCCACTAGAGTTTATAGTATAATCTGAAATAAGATAGTTGTAATCCATAAATTTTCAGCGGAGAGAGACTTATAAAGTTTGATTATTCTTTATTTTCTTTCAGCAGAAAGATTTTGTAACTTTTTTCAGCATATGCATTATTTTATTATAGTGGAGTATTCAAGAAGTATTTTATTGTTTAATAGTGTTTTCAGAGATTTGATGGATGTGATGTTCAGGGAAAGTGTGTACGCCGCCTGTTTGTTTACTTGACCCCTACTTTTTTTTTAATTCAATTACTCATCTTTATTTAAAAAAGGTTTAATACGATATTAATATATATATTTGTTATGTCAAACAAATAACGGCCACGTGTAAAGAACACAAATGTCTCATAATAAATATTAAATATCACAATACAATTTATAAATTAATATCGTAATACCTATCAGAATACGAAGTTACAAATCTTAAATAGTAACTATCGTAATACCTACCATAAAAGAGATATTAATATCGGAATAACAATTTATATCGTAATAACAAATTATACAGTATAATAATACTTAAATCAGAACAACAATTTATATAATAATAACTATGTAGATATGCTTATGTAAAAAATAATAACTTTAATAAAAATATCTGTAATTCAGAACAATAAAATTAAATAACAAAAATTACTTTCAATTATTCAAACTTATCAATCAGTATCCTCCTCAGAATTAAAATTAAATATATCATCATCCTCCTGAGAGTTAGCTTTACTTGATTGTCCCTTAGTTTTCCTCCCTTTTCGGTTCGCCTTCTTAATGCCTTTCTTAGGAGCCAGTTTTTTCCTATTTGGATTGTTGGAACAATTCCTGAAATCATGATCTGTTTTTTTTACAGATTCTGCAATTTCTCAAATTTTTTCCACCTTCTTTTGCAGATTTAATTCTGACATCATTATTAGAAGGTTTATACCTATGACCACTAATTCCACCTTTTTTTTCCCAATATCAGGAGGAAGAACTTCAAGAACATCAGGTTTAGGAACTCCAATCATAGATGATATACTTTTCTGTTTACTTGCTGAAGTCTGAGGCACATTTGATGATTCTAAACCAGATTCATAAAGACTCAATTGATCAAGAAATTGACTTAGTTTATCTTCATCATATCCACATTGATTGATTATAGCATTCACTTTTGAATATATATTCGAAATAGAAGAACCAGAAGATCCACTTGATTTATAAGAAGAACCAATTGGAGGTAAAACAACAGCTTCTTTTCTCCAACGCCTTAACAGATATTGCTTTGGAATCTTCTTAACACCATTTGCTCTAAGAGTATAAAATGCATGACGACATAACAAACCACGTCTTTCAAAATGCAGGCAACTGCATTTAACAGAATGAGTTTCTTCATCATAGTCAACCTGAAAAAAAAAGTAAATAAAAAAAATATAAAATATTTTTAACAGAACGAGTTTCTTGAACATATTTATTGAATTAAAAAAATTGAAATCTAATACCTTAAACTCTCCAAACCACTCTTTATCAGTGTCTTTAACATAACCCAAATTTCTCGTAGAACCAGTACAAGAATCTACAGAAGCAACGATCTCAATCTGAATAACATAGAATGCCTCAAGAGTGTAAAAATCTGCAGCTTGTACTTCAACTAATTGTCTGGTTTTCAATGATGGCTTACCAGTTCTTGTATTATTATCAAGAACACGTTGAATATTTCTTTGCTAATCTAATGCACTTTCATACCGAAAAAGAAAATGAACTAGAGTAGAACTCCAATTAGAATTATGACCAAAAAAATAGTTTTCACTTTCAGATCTTGACGTAGTTTTCATTAAACCACTCATTGGAATATCTCTAAAATAAGCAGGAATCCAACTCTCTTTAATATTAAACATATCATTTAACCATTTATGCTCATCTAAATGATATTCAGCCAATAAAGAATTCCATTTTTCAACAAATTCATCAGGTTCGTCGCTTTCCCTCCATACAATACGACATAGACGCTTTTTGAATCCTTCTTCTTCACATATTTCAGAACCAATCTACAAAAAAAATAAAAGGAAAATAATTTATATGAAAAATAATTGTTTAATATTAAAAATAATTGTTACAATATATATGTATATATATATATATATATATATATATATATATATATATATATATATATACCTTTGTAGAAAGTTTATTCATTATACGCCACATGCAAAGACGATGTTTAGCAGTTTTAAAAATATTAGGTATTGCAATTAACATTGAAGGATCTTGATCTGTTAAAAAAAGATACGGCTCCTTAGTATAATATTTAACAAAAGCTTGTAGTAGCCACTCATATGAAACAACATCTTCTTTCGAAAGCAAACCAACAGCGAATATTACACATTTTTGATGATTATCAACACCCGTAAAAGGAACAAACACCATATTGTACCTACAAAAAAAAATATACATATATAAATATATATATTTAAAAAAAAAAAAAAAAAAAAAAAAAAAAAAAAAAAAAAAAAAACTTACATATTAGTTTTGAACGTAGCATCGAAAGACAGAACATCACCAAAAGCTTCATAATTCCTTTTACTTGTATCATCAGACCAAAACAAACAACTTAATTGACCCGCAGTATTAGTCTTAAACTCAAATGAAAAATTTTCATCTCTTTCCTTTAAAACACTAAACTTATCAATTATCATTTGGGCATCATATTTACCAATATAATTGTAAATATCACGACTCATATTCTTGAAATCAATCTTTGTTGCACCAACTTTCTCATATCCACCCAAAAGCTCAGCAATAAAATTGAACTACATACAAGGACCAATGTTCAAATTTGAAGCCTTAATAGCAAAATACTGATGCGCCAAACTCATAGACCTGTGAGACTTTTGCAAATGTCTATCTTCAGAAGTAAAAAAACCATGATTGTGCTGTTCCACAAAGTTTTTAACTTTATACTGTTCACCAGATTTAGCAATATAAAGTCTAGCTTTGCAATTTGTCCTAAAATCAAATCTTTTTCTCTTAACTGACTTAGCGTTACAATCTTGTTTTAAACTATCAAATTCTTCAACTTTAACTTTTTTAATCCCTTCTTTACTGCAAAGAAATTCCTTATTAAGAATAACACCTCATGCTTTACTTTCATGCCCTCTACGAACAATAAAACCAGCTTCATCAGCATAATCTTTGTACACCCTGTAAGCATCTTCAACACTATTAAACAAACTACCTTCTGCTGGTACAACTGCTTTAACAACAACATGTTTTATTAACTTTGTAGTTAAGCTAAAAAAATCTGGCGAATTTGCTTCCTCATTGTCTTCTAAATTATCATCAGGTGATAAATTTACAGCTTCAACAACATCATTACTTGCAGAATTCTGCATCATAGAATAACCTAAAAAAAAATAAAGTCAAAAAGTGACTTGATAATAAAATAATATTACATAATTAAGTAAAAAAAAGTATAACAGTTCATATAACTTATAACTATAACAATATCAAAATTGATCTAACAATTCCATATCACAGTACATCCAGTTAATACCTACAGTACTATATAACGATATAAATGCCACAAATCAATTGCACAATTGACTCATAATAACTATTAAATATCACAATACCATTTATATATTAATATCGTAATACCTATCAGAATACAGACCATACATCTCAATATCATAAATAACAACCATAAAAGAGATATTAATATTAATATTAATATATATATATATATATATATATATATATATATATATATATATATATATATATATATATATATATGTGTATGTGTGTGTGTGTGTGTGTGTGTGTTATGTAAAACAAATAACGGCCACCTGTCAAGAATACAAAAACTCATAATAAACAATAAATATCACAATAGCATTTAAAAATTAATATCGTAATACCTACCATAAAAGAAATACTAATATAAGAATAAAATTCGAAAATGCAGAATAACAAAACGACATTAATATATAAAGTTGTTATGTCAAACAGATAAAGGCCACGTGTCAAAAACAAAATTCTCTACAATAAAAACAATTAATATCACAATACCATACATATATTTTAATATCGTAATACATTTCATATAACAAAACAATATCACAATACAATTAATATCACAATACCATACTTATATTTTAATATCGTAATACATATCATATAACAAAACAATATCACAATACCGTACTTATATTTTAATATCGTAATACATATCATATAAGAAAAACAATATCACAATAGATTAATATCACAATACCATACTTATATTTTAATATCGTAATACATATCATATAACAAAAACAATTTCACAATAGATTAAATAACAATACCATACTTATATTTTAATATCGTAATACATATCATATAACAAAAACAATATCACAATAGATTAATATAATAATACCATACTTATATTTTAATATCGTAATACATATCATGTATGGTAAGGCGTGTCACTTACCAGTGGAATTAGAACATAAGGCTTATTGGGCGCTTAAGGCGTGTAACTTAGATTACACAATTGCTGGGACTAATAGGTTCTTGCAATTACACGAGCTTGACGAGCTTAGGTTAGAAGCCTACGAATCTTCCATCACATATAAAGAGAGAGCAAAAAGATGGCATGACCAGAGGATTAAGAAACCCAAAGAATTTTCAGAGGGAGACAAAGTCCTATTGTACAATTCTCGGCTGAGATTATTTCCGGGAAAACTTAAGTCTAGATGGTATGGACCATTTACGGTAAAGAATTCCTCTAAAATTGGAGCCGTGGTGTTATTAGACGATGAAGGTAGGGAATTTACTGTTAACATACAACGTATAAAACATTATCAAGAAAATAACAATGAAATGATTAGTGAGGAGGATGTGACGTTTGATGATGAGGTCACGTAGTAACCCATGACCTTGAGTCTAGCTACAAGACTCGTAAATAAAGAAAAGCGCTTCTTGGGAGGCAACCCATGTTTTGTGTGATTTTTATTTTTGTTTGTTTGTTATTTGCTTCCGTATGCATGCTTAATTTTTATTGTTGGTAGATTATGTTTCTAAATTAAATAGTGGAAATACTTTACTTTGTTGTTTTGGCCTAGTCTTAACTCCACCTAAAAGTATTTTTGCAAAAGATAAGTGTAAGGGGAAACCCCAAATATATTTTCAAGAAACAAACCGATCATGATTCTCCACAATATTAAATGAACATGTATATTCGTATTTGTTAGAGTCAAATGCTTGTATTGAGTCATAATGAAGTTTTGTAGGATTTTCCAGGAAGTAGGACCAAGTTTTTCCAGAAATTTTCCGGAAACTTAACATAAGAATTTCTGCAGGTCAATCCTGACGGCGTCATGAGTTAACTCTTGACGGCGTCAAGTGTAAAAATCTGGAAATTTTACCGGTTTTGTTTTTCTAACGGAGTCTTATGGTTTTTGTGAATTATTAAGTTTTATAATCTCCAGGAGATCTGCAAACTTCATTCCACAAGCATTATATCTTATTTTGTTTTCTAGGATTTAGTAACTTATATAGGATGCCGCCGATTTTACGCGAGGTTGTTTTGTCTATTTTCTCAGGTTTCACAGGTTATGTGTGACAAGAAGATGATTTATATTCTGGAAGGGAAGCTTTGATTGTTCATTTTCTTGGAGGAAGATTTAACCTGGCCACCTAATTATCCATACCGAGCGAATCAGGGGAGTATTTGATTTCATTCTTTTTACTTTTTCACTTTTACATTCTTTACTTGAACATTGGGGACAATATTCATCTTAAGTGTAAGGGGAGGGTAAAAAGATGATACCTTACATATGCACTTTCGCTTGAGTTTGTTTTGTTTAATGGTAGATGTGTAATAAAACTATGAGAAATACTTGTTAGTGCAATTTTAGCGCCAAATTTAAAATTTTTTACAACATTTAGGAGTGAAACTTTAGCCATAGCAAGCGTCTCATGGATAGGAGATTGTATGACTAGCACATAACCGTATATTCAGAAAAATTTTCCACCCAAATATGTGAGGTTCGCCTTTAGATTTGATAGGAAAATCATTTACTATTAGTGCTTATGAGTGTATCGGTAGCATTTAGATTCTAGAACTTGCGTTAGTGATGCATCCCGAGACCGCTAGTGAGACTACATTCGTGTAGTAGGATTTACTACATGATAAGAGGCATTATGATCACCCTTGTGTTAAACCAGTATTATAATTACTTGACCATTTAAGTCATATTATTTGGCTAGTTAAGTCAACTAATTTTTCCCACACCCTTAGCGTTGTACTCATTTTTAGTACACGAAACCCCTAGTACACCCCTCCGAGCCTGTCTTTTCGTTTCTAACTTTAAGCATCTTACTTAAAGGAAGAATTTGTTACACCCCACTTAAATGTACAACCCAAATCGCCTTAGCCTTCCGTGTATGCGCTCATTTTTAGTGCATTATTGTTATTTGTTAAACCCTAAGTTAACTATCTAATTGATTACATGGTTGCTAAGTCGAGTCATATCCTTGTACATATTGTTTTGGGACGATTGGGACTCATGGGTAAAGTACTTATTTTATGGAGTAATGGGGAAGAACATCATATTATTACCCCCATATGTACGTTAATCTTAAAAGTGCTCCAAGTGTTTTGATTTTCTTAATTCGAGTCATTAGTTTAGTTTATTGTAAAGTATGTAAAGATTTAAGTGTAAGGGGAATGTTCATTCCCTATGATGTATTATTTTGGATGGTAGGGTGAGAGTGTATGCAAAAAAAAAAAAATAAAATAAAATAAAATAAAATAAAAAAAATCAAGAAAAAGAAAAAAAATAGAAAAAGGAAAAAGAGAAAAAACATACGGACTACCATCCCGTTTCATTCTATGTTCATTTTATGTTTTTGTTATTTTTCAATTATTAGCTTAAGTCGAGTCTAGTCTTGGCTTAGCAACGCCATGTTGTACATGTAATTAACTAAGATTGTTAACTCGCCACCAGTAAAACTTCCTTTATCCAACAAAACCGTGTATTTCATATCCCTACACCTAACGTTACAACCCTTTAAAAGACCTCTTTGATAGTTTATCCTAGGTGCTTACGCCATGTGGTGGAAGTTTGATCCTTTCCCAAGCCTATGGTAATCTATTTTGCTATGACAGGTAGTGAGAGATATCTTCCGTTTTCATATTGTAATTTATACTTTATTACACCCGAGAGATGTGAGTATCTAAACACTATTTTTGAGGTATTTGTGTATGACCTCCGTGCTTGTCTATTGGTCTTTAGTGGAACGATTATTTGTTGTAATTACTTTTATGTTAGTGTTAAATGACCCCTAACTTGTATTTTGAGTAGAATAAAAGCGCATTTGCTTGAGGACAAGCAAATCTCAAGTGTAAGGGTATATGATGAGGCGAAAAATGAACCACTTTTAGGGGGTCATTTAAGCCGAAATTCGAATTTATTTGATCAAATATTGCCCTAAATTGTTCCTTTTGTGATTTTAGGTACTTTGGGAGAGAAATCTGGAAAAGGAAGCAATTCGGACGTTTTTGGAGCATAAAAGTGAAGAAAATGCCAAAGTCTTAATTTTTCTTGCTGGGAACAGTAGGTGTGGGCGTCAAGAGTAATATCCTGACGGCGTCAAGAGCAATTTCCATGACGACCCAGTACAGATTTGACGGCGTCATGAAGTAAGGCGTCAAGAGTAAAAGTCATGACGGCCTGGAAATGATTATCACATGACGGCGTCAGAAGTAGATCAAGGCAGTCCGAGAATTATTTTGGCGGCGAGGTGACGGCGTCACCTATTTGGTCTTGACGCCGTCAGACCCCTTTTCCTATATATAGTTTTCTAATTTTCACATTAAAAGAGAGAAGTTTTGGAGAAACCCTAGTACGATTTTGGTGCGAATTTTACAGGTTTTTCAAGGGTTCCAACCCCTTGATACCTTTCATATGTAATTAAGATAAGTGTTCTTTTAATTCAATCAATATGTCTATGTGTTGGTTGTCTATATCTTGTTCTTGTCTTAATTCCATCATGCTAGGCTAGATCTATCTTGTGTTTGCTTGGATCTAATGAAACCTAGATGTTGATTATATGTTGATTACTTGTTTATAGTTTGTTTTGGATGAATGAATTTATATGTTAGGCTTAAGAAAACTGGCAGATCTCCAATTGGTAACATGCTTGAACGTCTTAGGAAACATGAACCTATTGCACTAAGGTCTTTATTGGTTGTATTTAATGCATGAGCCACTGTTTACAATCCCTATAGTTGTGCTGGGCATGGTGTAGGAGGAGATAAGAGCTCATAGAATTGGGGAGTTATGTGCGATACCCCATGAATGGTATTAAGGAATACAATTCGTCATCCATGCAACTATAACAAGTAATTAACGTGTAAAAGATGTCTAGGGAGTAGTGAAATCTAAGTAAACACATTTTCTCCACTTATTGCTCACAACCTTAGTATAAATTAGTTTATTTTCATTTCTTGTATTTTATTTTGATTGCATCTTAGTATTGGGTTAGTTGACTAGCAACTAATTCCGCCCAAATCCTTCAAACCCGAGATTTTAACTTGCTTTCTAAAAAATATAAAAATACAAAAATAATCATCCGTCACCTTTAGAACTAGTATTTAGGTTTTCTAATCCTAGCGACACTATTCCTAGCTGAACGATCAATCCCCCGGTACTTGTCACTATACTATACTACAACGATCAGGTACACTGCCTGGTGGGGGTTGTAAGCTTCTCAAGATCCCTTGAGAGGTAAAGCCTGGTGCAATTCCCACGCATCAAGTTTTTGGTGCCGCAGCCTGGGGAATAGTTATTGTCTAGGTTAGAATTTCTTTTTATTAGGTCTACTTGCTAGATTCCTTTCTAGTAAGATTTTGTTTTTATTTTTAGGTTCTCTTTAGTCTATCTCAATTCTTTGTGTCTTTGTTCGTAATTTGTCACCACCTGCCATCATGGCAAACGACGAATCCTTTAACCTTAGGATCACTAGGAGTCGTAGTTCCACTAGAAACCTTGTCTTGCCTTATGCGGAACCCGAAAGAGAAATGCAGAGATTGAGACAATATCACTCAACTTCTGAACCATCTAGCATTGCCATCGATTTTGATGCACCTCTTTCTGAAGAAAGTTCAGAAAATCATGTCACAACCCCTAGCTCCCAACCCAACGACGAGATGAGTACCCCCGCAACTCCCATTCCTAAGCGCCTTAAGGACTACTCCTCCCCAACCTCTCGTGGCTTCTCAAACGCCATTGTCTACCCAAACGAACACACCAACGAGGTCTTGCATGCAAACGATGTTTGGCTTGTCCAAAGTGTGTGCAAGTTTTGCGGATTAGATGAGGAAGATCCAATCCAACACATCAAAGACTTCCTGAAAATAGTAGACACCCTCCATACGGATGGGGCTACTAGAGACACGTCCCGATTGCGATTCTTTCCTTTCACCCTATATGAAAAAGCCCAAGAATGGTATGACAAACTCCATTCTGAATCTATTTTCACATGGGAGCAACTCATATCCAAGTTCTATGAGAAGTTCTTTCCACCTGGAAAAACCTCGGCGTTTAGAGATAAGATCCTCCGTTTCCGTAAAGGGAAAGACGAACCCTTCCATAAATCGTGGATTAGATTCAAAGATTTAATAAGACAAGTTCCCCATCATGGCATTGAGCTTTGGCTCTTAGTCCAAATATTCTACGATAATATCTCCTCTAACGATCGAAACGGAATTAACCAATCTAGAAAAGGGAGATTAGCCAATCTTAGTGCCGAAGAAGGATGGGATAGGATCGAAGAATATGCTCAAGACCAGGATGACACTTGGGATGAACCTGAGTCGACTGTCAGCATTTCTGAAATCACTTCTGATCGGTTGAGAAAAATTCACAAAAGAGTGGAATACCTAGCTGGATCGCAGTTACCTAAACAACTCTCGAATCCTTACCTAATCTGCGATTACTGTGGGGGCCTGCATGAGGTAGAAGAATGCGGAGGAGCAGCCACAACTGAACATGCATGCTTGTCAGGAGGGGACATTTATGCTGATCCCTCCCTTTTGCCTTTTTACCAAAATGACAATTACACCCTCTGGGGAAATCTGGTAAAGAGAAAAGAAGGAGAGGGAGGCCCTGAATTTGAGATCAGGAGCACTTTTGAAGATGACCTTGGTCACTTCACTCAAGAAAAAGACTTGCAAATGAAGGGTCTTAATGAGCTTTTTGACGAGCAGCAGGATGACATTGGAGAATTTTTCAACAAGCTTAACTCGGCCCTTGATAATCTTGAAATGCCATCAGTAAGCAAAAAAGACCCCATGCTCGCGATAACCACTCGAGCTGGAACAACAACCAAGGACCCACCTTACCCAAGCTCGTCCCCCATTACCCCCGATCCAAACAAACCTGGCGAGGAGGAGGAGGATGTAGTCGGCAAGACCTCCGACCAACCTCCATTGACGAACCCTTTCCCATCAACCCTACCTAACCAACCTGTGAGAATCCCGTTCCCATCCCGATTAAGGAACCAGAAAACTGAGAATGATAATAAAATATTCTTGTCATATCTAAAAGACTCTGTTGTAACCATACCCCTCTTTGATGCTTGCTACCATATGCCAAAATATAGTGCATACTTTAAAAAACTACTTGCAAACCGAAAGAAACTCGAGGGTCTTTTGACCCTGGGAGAAGAATGCTCAGTAGTGACCCATCGAGGGCTGCCAAAAAAGGTAGATGATCCAGGTAGCTTCACCCTGCCTTGCTCCATAGGATCTCTATCAATCAAGAATGCTCTTGCTGATTTGGGAGCGAGTATCAATCTCATGCCTCACTCTATGTTCCTTAAATTAGGATACTCCGGATTAAAGAATACCCGCATGAACATCCAACTAGCCGATAGATCGGTCAAGTACCCCGTAGGGATATGCGAGAATGTGCTAGTCAAAGTTGGGAAATTCAAATTCCCTGTCGACTTCGTAATCCTGGATATGGAGGAGGATGACTTGGTACCCATCATCTTAGGGAGACCATTTCTTGCTACCGCTCGTGCAGTCATTGATGTCTATGATGGAAAATTAACCTTACGAGTGGGAACCGATAGCACAACCTTCGACATTAAGGATTCTATGGACCTCTCCCTCGAAGCATCCAACCGGCTCTATTTCATCGGGGAAGTCGATGAACTCACAGATGTCATTGATAGTTGTATCGATGAACAGATCGATGAAGGATGGCTACGGGACGAGAGTTTTCTGCCTTTGCTAGAGGTAGAAAAGATGAAGGATGTTAGTGTAGTCTCCTTCTACCCCAGACAAGAGGCGACGGAGCATCTCGAGCTCCGAAAGCCCGAAAACAAGCTCAAACATTCTATTATCGAACCCCCTGAGTTAGATCTTAAAGAGCTTCCTAACCATTTGGAGTATGCCTTCCTTCAGGGAGAGGACCAACTGCCGGTAATCATAAAATCCTCCTTGGAACATGAACAAAAAGGTAAACTCTTAGAGGTCCTAAAGAAATATAAAGGGGTGCTCGCATGGAGTGTAGCCGACATTAAGGGGATTGACTCAACTTTTTGCACACATAAGATTCTCATGGAAGAAGATTATAAACCTACCGTGCAACCCCAGAGGCGGGTGAACCCTAACATTAAGGAAGTAGTAAAGAAAGAAGTTATCAAACTTCTAGATGCAGGATTGATTTAACCAATCTTGGATAGCCCATGGGTCAGTCCTGTACAGGTTGTACCTAAGAAGGGTGGAATGACTGTAGTTAAGAATGACAAGGGTGAGATGGTACCCCAGAGAACAGTCACTGGATGGCGGGTATGCATTGACTATCGAAAGCTCAATGATGCCACGAGGAAAGATCACTTTCCCTTACCGTTCATTGATCAGATGTTAGAGAGATTATCTGGACACGAGTACTATTGCTTCTTGGATGGATTCTCTGGGTATTTTCAGATTCCCATAGCACCTGAGGACCAAGAAAAGACCACGTTTACTTGCCCTTATGGAACATTTGCCTACAAAAGGATGCCTTTTGGGCTATGTAATGCCCCCGCCACTTTCCAGCGATGCATGACCGCAATCTTTCACGAACTCATGGAAGACAGCATGGAAGTGTTCATGGATGACTTTTCGGTCTTCGGGAACTCCTTTGACTGCTGTCTTGCTAATCTAGAAAAGATGCTTAAACGTTGTGAGGAAACCAACTTGGTGCTAAACTGGGAAAAGTGTCATTTCATGGTAAAAGAAGGGTTTGTGTTAGGGCATAAGATCTCAGGGAACGGAATAGAGGTAGACCAAGCTAAAGTTGAAGCTATATCTAAGTTACCATACCCCATGACTGTTAAAGCAATACGCAGCTTCTTGGGGCATGCCGGGTTTTATCGGAGACTCGTCAAAGACTTCTCCAAAATTGCTCGGCCAATGACTCAATTACTTGTGAAGGATGCTCCGTTCGATTTTTCCCAAGAATGCAAGGATGCATTCGATCTCTTAAAAAGGGAACTCACACAAGCGCCAATCATGATCACACCCAACTGTGAGTTACCATTTGAAATCATGTGTGACGCTAGCGACTTTGCTGTCGGGGCTGTATTAGGTCAACGGCGTGACAAGCTTTTCCAACCTAGGCTTGTGTCAGGTTTACCACGCAAGCTAATTACTTGTATTTTATATTGTTTATTGAAAAGAAATATGATACAGTATAAGTAATCACTACCTCCCAGGCTTGTGTCAGGTTTACCACGCAAGCTAATTACTTGTGAATAATTAACTGTAATAAATGTGCCCTGACAGCCCGGAAGTTGAATGATATAGTATAATATACAAACAAGGATATATATTTCAACAAAATACAAAATACAAGTCATAATATGTAGCACAGCCTCCCCGGCAACGGCGCCAAAATTTGATTCCTCCCGGACCATCCTGCTTTTATTCATAAGCCACCCACTTGTTTATAAAATGGATAACCTAATAATAAAAGTAAACGGGCGACAGCCCGGGAGAGGAATGCAAGTTTACCAAGGATTAAAAATATCCTTGGATCGTTTATGTTCTGGTGAGGCGTGATATTCTAAATACTATGACTTGTGAATTGTTGAAAATAATATTAGTATAGGAAAATAGGAATCTGATTGACTAACACTGAATGTGAATAGTAATAGCTCTGTCACAGCTAGTTCAATTAAGAAACGTACAATCAGAAACCTAAAAATATTAAAGTATTTACAAACGTACGTTTAAGTTTAAATAAACGTAAACGTAACGTATAAAACAAAACTTTCCCAAAGAGGGAATTTGCATGCCTTAATGGCTTAAATGCAAATTAAAAATAAATAAAATAAATAACTATATTTACAAAAATAATATTTACTAGAGTTATATTAATTACTATATATTAAAAACTATTTATTAATTACCTAAATATAAAGAAAATGTAAAATAAACCTAAGTAAATAAAATAAAAACTTAGAAAAGTTAAAAATAATATAAAAGAAATTTAGAAACTAAAAATATATTTATTATACAAATATTCTATTTATTATTAAATATTTACTATTATTAATATTACTAATACTATTATTAACTATTATAAATACTAAATTAGCAAACAAAAATCTAAAACTTTTTACATAATTCTAAAATACTTATAATAACCTAAGAAAAATATAAAAACTATATTCTATGTAAAAATAAGAAAACATAATTAAAAACTATTATTATTTAATTAAACTATTTAAACTAAATTAATTATTATACATACTAAACTTATTTATAAAATTATGAAACTTTTTATAGAACTACTTTTCCATCATAGGATTCCATAAAAAATATAAAAAGTTCATAAAAATTATAAATGAGCAGTTTTAAAAATTAAATACTTATTATTTCCTAAAAGGTATATAAAATATATTAATTATTAAAAATATTAAATGAAAAGTAAAAAATCTGAAAAAATTATACAAAGTAAATATACTTATAAAGATCCTAGGAAAAATAAAATGGGACACCCAGCTTATCCCAATAAGCTGCAATAAGCTCAGCAGTTCAAATAAGCCAAAGGGGTCAAAAAGGGTTAAAAGGATTAAGGGTTCATGAACTAACGGAACTGGTGCCCCAGAGCAGTTGGAAGGGGTGTGGGAGTTAAGCATGTTACTAGCCTAGAGGTCCTGAGTTCGAATCCAACCCACACCCATTTTTTTGAAACTTTTTATTTTTTTTATTTTTTCTTTTTGCAAAACTATAAAACAAGTAAAAATATTAAAGTTTAACAAACACAACTTTTACAAAACTTGGAAATAAGCTCTGTAACAGCTTATTTCCATAACAGTTGGCTTATAAGCCTAAACTAAGAATTTTACTAAGCTAAAAGCTATAAATAAGCTACCTAAGGTAAAATAGGATACAACTAAGTAAGATATACCTAAAGTGAACTAAACTAACTTAATAAGCTGCAAGAAATAAGCTATAAGCTATAATAAGCAATTCCACATCTCAGTCAACCAAACACCCTTCTCAGTCAACTTTTTAGGCAAAATAAGCTCATGAAATAAGCTTAAAAGCTCAAAATGAAAACTGATATGGAAAGTTTGGTTGTAGGACTTTTCAAAAAGCTAAAGATCAAGGGATTTGATCCACTACAGAGCTTCTGAGGAGCTTGTGAAAAAGCTTGAATAAAGCAAATAAGTGATAAGCCTTCTAAATAGAAGCTATCACTTAGCTTTAAAAGGGGTTTCTTTTTGGTTTTTCTTTTTATAAAAGTAAATAAATACATATAATGTACATATTAGATGAAAACTAAACTTATATAATCTACAAATAAGCAATTTGTGGCTTATGAATCACACAGTCAAGCTTTTTGGCTTACAGTGGACTCATAAGCTTTGAATAAGCTTAGAAAAGCTATACAGTGGTGAAACTAAGGTATGTGAGTGTATGTACATGTATAATAAGTCTATATGAACATGAATAAGCACTGAGAAGTGCTTATTAGAATGGACTTAAGGTTTAGACAGTTGAGCTTTTTATGGCTCAACTTGGATGGAATTGAAGCCCAAATGAGCTTGGTATAAGCCCAAACTATAAAGTAAAAGTAAAAATGGTTTTGTACAAGTATTAATAACATATATTAACAAGCTTGTGATCAGGAGATCACTTATAAGCTCATAATAAGCAAATAAGCAATTCCCTGATACACAGTTCCAAACACCCCTGCAACTATATAGAGAGGCCATTTAAGCTGACGGGTTAAGCTTAAAAAGTCAAACTAAGGATTGGAGTTTAAAGCTGAGGTGTTTGGCTTTTCAAAAAGCCAAAGCTCATCCATTTTGGTGCACAGATGAGCTTTTTAGAAGCTTATGAAAACCATTCATTTCCTGAGTTTGTGGTAAAATTCTTAAGTGTTTCAGGAAATGGAACAAACAAAAAGCTCTATGCAGCCCTAGGAAACAAGCTACAAACTAAAATTTAAGCACTGGATATTAAAGCCTAATAGAAAAGCTCCACATGGAACTTTATTTCATAAGCTAGGTCCAACTAATGAGCTTTTTATGAGCTTATGAAAATGTCTAAGTGTAGAAAAGAAATACTGATGAATCAGTATTCATTTTCAAAGGGTGATAAGTTAAGCTACTTGCAGCCTGTGTGAATAAGCTACAAGAGGTAAATTAAGAACAGGATCCTATAGGTGGGGTGCTAGGCTTCCTAAAAAGTCAAGCCACTCAGTCTAAGGGTCACTAATGAGCTTGGTGTGAGCTTATGGAAATGGTGCAATACCACTGAATGGCTCAGTGGTATGTTGTGAATGGGCAAACAACAAGCTCACACAACTTATCTTAATAAGTTCATAAAAGCTCAACAAACACTGAGGCTTTGAAATTGGTAGTTAAGCCTCACATGAGGCTAAAATACACAAGCTAAAACTCAGAGAGGAACTTTTTAGAAGCTTGGTAAAATCAACTCATCACACTGTTTGCTTCAGTGTGATGAGTGGTGAGTAACAAAAATGGTTGGTTGGTTTAAGCTACCTAATTAAGCTAAGACAGACAAATAAGCTAACAATTAACAAGATGGCCACTAGGGCAACACAAATAAGCCAAAAGAACAGGCACAAGTCCAATATTCAACAAGCTACAAGCTTGTGAAAATGGACTTGTGAACCTGGTGCAGGGCAAAAACAAGCTACTTTAAGCACTATTTTAAGCTACTAATAAGCTGAAACAAAAATTAACAAAATTCATACATAATGACAAGCAGTTAAACTATAACATATCATAAAGACAAATTCTAAAACTAAGTATTAAAGGCTACACAAAATTCTAAAGTTTATTCAAAAACAGGTTTAAGAAATTTTTGACTTTTTGAGTTTATGATCAAAGTTGACTTTGATCAACTTTGATCTGAATTTAAAGATTGAATAAGCTAAAATAAGCTAAGGGAACATGAAACTAACAATTATAATTAACATTTAAACAGAATTGGTGAGTTTAGCTTTGCAAATTCATACAGTGATTAAATGAGAGATCATAGATGTGATTTTTGACTTTTAAATGAGTGTGCAATAGGATTGAAGGCTGTCAAACCTCAAAGAACTTAGTACACCATGTAGCAATCAAAAACAACAACTTATACCTATTTAAACACCACTGAATCAGTTGAACCAAACACACCTTAAACAATATTGAATTTAGCTTTTCATTGTATATAACTGTGTATACTAATCTTACCAAATCCACAGGTTTTCATTGTTTAAATTAGAACCTTTAAGGCTTAAACAAGTAGTCACACAAGTATTAAACCATGATTATCAAAAATTAATGTTTACACAGTTGAAATGTAATTTCAAGCTAAATCAAATTCTAAAACATAACAACCTATGATTATACTAGATTATCACTAATAAACAACAAATAAACAGATAAACATGATAATCAACACAGAACAAAGACTATAACTAAGAAATGCAAAATATAGAAAAATTGCTTACATGGTGAAGTTGACTGAGAACTTAAGAACCAAGGACCAATGTAACATCCTACAGCTTCCCATGAAGCTACTAAACCAAGGGCCATCAAGTATTAACCCTGCTCCAGCTTGTATCTCCATGAACATTGATTTTTTATTTATTTTCTATTTTTATCTATTTTTTATGATTTTAGGTTTTAAAAGCTACAACTGATTAAATGGTATCTAAAAGCTTCAACAAGCTTTGTAAGGAGCTTACATGACTTATAGAGTCCTTATAATCAACTACAACAACATGAAATTTAAATAACTTGAAATTTAAAGGATAACTTGAAACTTGAAATTGTAAAAGAGACTTGTATATAAAACTGATAATAGACTTTCATTACACTAATTTGAGGTTCCTTACACTACTGAAAAGCTTGTAAATGACATTTAAATTAAAGAAAGCAATAAAAGATTACACTAAAACTAAACTAATCTACATGACAATGGCTTAAGGCCAAGGTCAGTTTCTCTCTGTCTTTCTTGGTCTTTTTATAGCTTCAAAATAACTTGGTGACCACTCCCAATGCTCTGTCTTCAATCTGAGCCTTTGATTTTGTCCAATTCATCTCAACCATTCGAATTGCTTTTTGGCGCCAAAGTTATATTTGACAACTGAGGCTTGGTGAGGAGCATTAATTGCTTTGTGGACATATGTAGAGGTGTAAGGGATAAGGTGAGACAGCTTTGTGAAGCTTTTGAGTCAAGTAGAAGAAAAACAGGGCAAAAAGGTGTAGGGGTTGCTTGTAGGATAGTGGGGAAGCATTAATGAGGTGTGGGATAGGTTTGAGAAGTGGCAGGGAGTAGGGGGTGAGCTGGGGTAGCAAGTGGAGGGGGAAGAGGTGGCAAAACCACCCTAGTTTGGTGACTGGGTGGTGTTGAGGGGATGGTGAACAGTAACCATGGTTTTGGGCGGGGTATTGACTATTTGACCCTGGGGTTTTATTAATTTAGGGTGTGGGCCGGGTGGTGTATTTTGGGCCAAGTGGGTGGACTGGGTTTGGTTTATGTTTGTGTTTGGTTTAGTAATAAGGGTCCATTTGGTTTTATTAGTAATACAAAAGCCCAAGGACCAATTTTGTATTTTCTGATTTTTGAGGGACCTAGATTGCCAACTTTCCAAACTTTCTTTCATGGACCAAACCTGCCAATAATAATAACACAAGGACCAATATTGTTAATTAAAACATTTTAAAGTTTAAAAGGACCATTTGTGTAAATTTTGGATTCTTGGGGGACTAAAGTGTAAATTCCCAAAAGTTATTCAAATTGTTCCAAAATGTAAGTTCATGCATAGTACAAGGGTATTTTGTAAAATTTCATGTTTAATACACCCAGGGACCATTTTTGCCAATTTGTGAAACTTGAGGGGTAAAAGTTGCCAGTTTGTGTAAACTTTCATCCAGGGATCATTTGTGAACATTATTGGTTTCCCAAGGACTTAAGTTGACTTTTTATTTATTTAAAACCTTCAGGGACTAGTTTTGACAATATTTGAAACTTGAGGGACTGAAACTGCCAATTATGCAAACTTTGTACGTTTTTCGTTTGTTTTTGCATATTTTGTATTTGAAACATATAAAACACACTTCTAAGATATTTTAAGTATTATGATGTATTTTTGAGTGTTTTTGTATGTTTTGGCAGTTCAGATTAGTACAAAATGATGAGTATTTAGACACTCATCAATCCCGCTCAAGAGAACTACTCCACCACCGAGAAAGAACTATTAGCCATAGTGTTTGCATTCGACAAATTCCGACAATATCTTGTCCTTTCAAAAACAGTCGTCTTCACTGATCACTCGGCTCTTAGATATCTTTTCGCGAAGCAGGATGCTAAGCCACGACTAATTCGGTGGATCTTGTTGCTTCAAGAATTCGATGTTGAGATTCGTGATAAGAGGGGGGTAGAAAATCTAGCCACAGATCATCTATCTCGTCTCGAAAACCCCTTGGATAAGCACGATAGAAGTGAGATTAGGGATTCATTTCCTGACGAACAACTCATGTTAATGATTGATTCGGAGCTGTGGTACGCCGATTTTGCTAATTACCTCGCAAGTAGACTTGTTCCTGAACACCTAACTAGGTACGAGAGGAAAAGGTTCTTTTCTCAGCTAAAGTATTACTTTTGGGATGAACCATTTTTATTCCGAAGGTGTCCTGACCAAATTATAAGACGTTGTGTTTCAGAAAGTGAAGCAGTGAAGATTATGAGGGAATGTCACTCTGGTCCCTCTGGCGGGCATCATGGGATAAAAACTACCGCCCGAAAGATTTTTGATGCGGGATTCTATTGGCCCACAATTTTCATGATGTAAAAGAAATGGTACAGACATGCGATGCATGTCAACGGGCCGAGAACATATCACATAGGGATGAAGCACCTCAGAATTTTATACAAGTATTTGAGGTCTTCGATGTTTGGGTAATTGACTTCATGGGGCCCTTTCCATCTTCAGGGGGGAACGAATACATCTTAGTCGCCATCGATTATGTTTCAAAATGGGTTGAGGCACAAGCCCTTAAGACCAGTGACACTAGAGTAGTTATTCATTTCTTGAAAAAGCTTTTCGCTAGATTCGGAATTCCTAAAGCTCTCATCAGTGATAGGGGTACCCATTTTTGCAATGCACAAATGGAAAAGGTTATGAAGAGGTATGGAGTATCCCATCGGTTCTCCACCGCCTATCATCCACAAACCAATGGCCAAGTCGAAAACACCAACAGGGCTATTAAAAGAATACTCGAAAAGACGGTTAGTCAAAATAGAAAAGACTGGTCATTTAAACTCGACGAAGCCTTATGGGCATTCCGAACCGCCTACAAAACACCTATTGGAACGACCCCGTTTCGCATGGTGTATGGTAAGGCGTGTCACTTACCAGTGGAATTAGAACATAAGGCTTATTGGGCGCTTAAGGCGTGTAACTTAGATTACACAATTGCTGGGACTAATAGGTTCTTGCAATTACACGAGCTTGACGAGCTTAGGTTAGAAGCCTACGAATCTTCCATCACATATAAAGAGAGAGCAAAAAGATGGCATGACCAGAGGATTAAGAAACCCAAAGAATTTTCAGAGGGAGACAAAGTCCTATTGTACAATTCTCGGCTGAGATTATTTCCGGGAAAACTTAAGTCTAGATGGTATGGACCATTTACGGTAAAGAATTCCTCTAAAATTGGAGCCGTGGTGTTATTAGACGATGAAGGTAGGGAATTTACTGTTAACATACAACGTATAAAACATTATCAAGAAAATAACAATGAAATGATTAGTGAGGAGGATGTGACGTTTGATGATGAGGTCACGTAGTAACCCATGACCTTGAGTCTAGCTACAAGACTCGTAAATAAAGAAAAGCGCTTCTTGGGAGGCAACCCATGTTTTGTGTGATTTTTATTTTTGTTTGTTTGTTATTTGCTTCCGTATGCATGCTTAATTTTTATTGTTGGTAGATTATGTTTCTAAATTAAATAGTGGAAATACTTTACTTTGTTGTTTTGGCCTAGTCTTAACTCCACCTAAAAGTATTTTTGCAAAAGATAAGTGTAAGGGGAAACCCCAAATATATTTTCAAGAAACAAACCGATCATGATTCTCCACAATATTAAATGAACATGTATATTCGTATTTGTTAGAGTCAAATGCTTGTATTGAGTCATAATGAAGTTTTGTAGGATTTTCCAGGAAGTAGGACCAAGTTTTTCCAGAAATTTTCCGGAAACTTAACATAAGAATTTCTGCAGGTCAATCCTGACGGCGTCATGAGTTAACTCTTGACGGCGTCAAGTGTAAAAATCTGGAAATTTTACCGGTTTTGTTTTTCTAACGGAGTCTTATGGTTTTTGTGAATTATTAAGTTTTATAATCTCCAGGAGATCTGCAAACTTCATTCCACAAGCATTATATCTTATTTTGTTTTCTAGGATTTAGTAACTTATATAGGATGTCGCCGATTTTACGCGAGGTTGTTTTGTCTATTTTCTCAGGTTTCACAGGTTATGTGTGACAAGAAGATGATTTATATTCTGGAAGGGAAGCTTTGATTGTTCATTTTCTTGGAGGAAGATTTAACCTGGCCACCTAATTATCCATACCGAGCGAATCAGGGGAGTACTTGATTTCATTCATTTTACTTTTTCACTTTTACATTCTTTACTTGAACATTGGGGACAATATTCATCTTAAGTGTAAGGGGAGGGTAAAAAGATGATACCTTACATATGCACTTTCGCTTGAGTTTGTTTTGTTTAATGGTAGATGTGTAATAAAACTATGAGAAATACTTGTTAGTGCAATTTTAGCGCCAAATTTAAAATTTTTTACAACATTTAGGAGTGAAACTTTAGCCATAGCAAGCGTCTCATGGATAGGAGATTGTATGACTAGCACATAACCGTATATTCAGAAAAATTTTCCACCCAAATATGTGAGGTTCGCCTTTAGATTTGATAGGAAAATCATTTACTATTAGTGCTTATGAGTGTATCGGTAGCATTTAGATTCTAGAACTTGCGTTAGTGATGCATCCCGAGACCGCTAGTGAGACTACATTCGTGTAGTAGGATTTACTACATGATAAGAGGCATTAGGATCACCCTTGTGTTAAACCAGTATTATAATTACTTGACCATTTAAGTCATATTATTTGGCTAGTTAAGTCAACTAATTTTCCCACACCCTTAGCGTTGTACTCATTTTTAGTACACGAAACCCCTAGTACACCCCTCCGAGCCTATCTTTTCGTTTCTAACTTTAAGCATCTTACTTAAAGGAAGAATTTGTTACACCCCACTTAAATGTACAACCCAAATCGCCTTAGCCTTCCGTGTATGCGCTCATTTTTAGTGCATTATTGTTATTTGTTAAACCCTAAGTTAACTATCTAATTGATTACATGGTTGCTAAGTCGAGTCATATCCTTGTACATATTGTTTTGGGACGATTGGGACTCATGGGTAAAGTACTTATTTTATGGAGTAATGGGGAAGAACATCATATTATTACCCCCATATGTACGTTAATCTTAAAAGTGCTCCAAGTGTTTTGATTTTCTTAATTCGAGTCATTAGTTTAGTTTATTGTAAAGTATGTAAAGATTTAAGTGTAAGGGGAATGTTCATTCCCTATGATGTATTATTTTGGATGGTAGGGTGAGAGTGTATGCAAAAAAAAAATAAAAAAAAATAAAAAAAAATAAAAAAAATCAAGAAAAAGAAAAAAAATAGTAAAAGGAAAAAGAGAAAAAACATACGGACTACTATCCCGTTTCATTCTATGTTCATTTTATGTTTTTGTTATTTTTCAATTATTAGCTTAAGTCGAGTCTAGTCTTGGCTTAGCAACGCCATGTTGTACATGTAATTAACTAAGATTGTTAACTCGCCACCAGTAAAACTTCCTTTATCAAACAAAACCGTGTATTTCATATCCCTACACCTAACGTTACAACCCTTTAAAAGACCTCTTTGATAGTTTATCCTAGGTGCTTACGCCATGTGGTGGAGGTTTGATCCTTTCCCAAGCCTATGGTAATCTATTTTGCTATGACAGGTAGTGAGAGATATCTTCCGTTTCCATATTGTAATTTATACTTTATTACACCCGAGAGATGTGAGTATCTAAACACTATTTTTGAGGTATTTGTATATGACCTCCGTGCTTGTCTATTGGTCTTTAGTGGAACGATTATTTGTTGTAATTACTTTTATGTTAGTGTTAAATGACTCCTAACTTGTATTTTGAGTAGAATAAAAGCGCATTTGCTTGAGGACAAGCAAATCTCAAGTGTAAGGGTATATGATGAGGCGAAAAATGAACCACTTTTAAGGGGTCATTTAAGCCGGAATTCGAATTTATTTGATCAAATATTGCCCTAAATTGTTCCTTTTGTGATTTTAGGTACTTTGGGAGAGAAATCTGGAAAAGGAAGCAATTCGGACGTTTTTGGAGCATAAAAGTGAAGAAAACGCCAAAGTCTTAATTTTCCTTGCTGGGAACAGTAGGTGACGGCGTCAAGAGCAATTTCCATGACGACCCAGTACAGATTTGACGGCGTCACGAAGTAAGGCGTCAAGAGTAAAAGTTATGACGGCCTGGAAATGATTATCACATGACGGCGTCAGAAGTAGATCAAGGCAGTCCGAGAATTATTTTGGCGGCGAGGTGACGGCGTCACCTATTTGGTCTTGACGCCGTCAGACCCCTTTTCCTATATATAGTTTTCTAATTTTCACATTAAAAGAGAGAAGTTTTGGAGAAACCCTAGTACGATTTTGGTGCGAATTTTACAGGTTTTTCAAGGGTTCCAACCCCTTGATACCTTTCATATGTAATTAAGATAAGTGTTCTTTTAATTCAATCAATATGTCTATGTGTTGGTTGTCTATATCTTGTTCTTGTCTTAATTCCATCATGCTAGGCTAGATCTATCTTGTGTTTGCTTGGATCTAATGAAACCTAGATGTTGATTATATGTTGATTACTTGTTTATAGTTTGTTTTGGATGAATGAATTTATATGTTAGGCTTAAGAAAACTGGCAGATCTCCAATTGGTAACATGCTTGAACGTCTTAGGAAACATGAACCTATTGCACTAAGGTCTTTATTGGTTGTATTTAATGCATGAGCCACTGTTTACAATCCCTATAGTTGTGCTGGGCATGGTGTAGGAGGAGATAAGAGCTCATAGAATTGGGGAGTTATGTGCGATACCTCATGAATGGTATTAAGGAATACAATTCGTCATCCATGCAACTATAACAAGTAATTAACGTGTAAAAGATGTCTAGGGAGTAGTGAAATCTAAGTAAACACATTTTCTCCACTTATTGCTCACAACCTTAGTATAAATTAGTTTATTTTCATTTCTTGTATTTTATTTTGATTGCATCTTAGTATTGGGTTAGTTGACTAGCAACTAATTCCGCCCAAATCCTTCAAACCCGAGATTTTAACTTGCTTTCTAAAAAATATAAAAATATAAAAATAATCATCCCTCACCTTTAGAACTAGTATTTAGGTTTTCTAATCCTAGCGACACTATTCCTAGCTGAACGATCAATCCCCCGGTACTTGTCACTATACTATACTACAACGATCAGGTACACTGCCTGGTGGGGGTTGTAAGCTTCTCAAGATCCCTTGAGAGGTAAACCTGGTGCAATTCCCATGCATCAGAGAGAGAAAGAGAGAAGTGAAAGAAAATTGAAGCAATTACACATACCCTTACTTAAACTTCATTATCTGCATATTTCCCTGATCAAATCTTAAAATAACATATATACCTAGTTTTATCTATTTAAATTTCATATCTACCCATTTTCAGGGCCGTCTTATTGATTTGGGTGGCCTGGTGCAAAATCATGATTGAGGCCCCCATAAATCACGAAAAGTTTAACTATTATGGAAAATAAAAAATTCTTTGATATTACGCAAATTGTTCCAAGTATTTTACATTAACAAAAATTAAATTCTACACTAAAAATTCAAAATATTTATATATAAAACTCTAAATATTAATGAATGTATATCAAATTGGGGACCCCTTATGAAGGGGGCCCTGTGTCGTTGCAATACTTGCACATATTAATCGCCGCCACTGATGCCCATTTTATCTATTTTATTATAAACAATCTAAAATGTGACAATTCTATCCTTCTTCTATTCATCTCCCCAGTCATGTGAAAATTATACATGTAGGCCAAATAACCTAAATAGTATATATTGAAAATTATACCACCTCACACTTAGGTGTTGTTTATTTATTCAGAGGCTTGAAATTTGAATCTGAATCGCACATCTGAATCTGAATTTGAGGCGTAAATGTCTGAATCTTAATCGAAAATCTTGTTAAAGTAAGGTGCTTGATAAGGATTTATTTGATACGCTTTTAATGGGTCATTTAAGCCTTAAATCGTAAATATATGATCAGATATTGCTTCAAATCGTTTATTTTCTCATTTTAGGTGCTTGGGACGTGAATTTTGGAAAATGGAGTTTTTTGGACTCAAAAGTGAATAAAATGACAAGGTCAAGAAAACAAGTCAGGAAACTACACCTGACGGCGTCATGCCTTAAACGGTGACGCCGTCACTTGAAGATTCAAGAGGTGGAAATATTACATTTGACGCTCAAGTAAACTTTTAAAGATATTACACTTGACGGCGTCAGGTGTTATTGGATGTAGGCCGTCTGGTACAAAATTAACTAGAGGCGGCCTAGAAGAGATTTGAACGTGACGACGTCAAGAAGCTTAATTGCGCAACACGAAACCCAAAAGACGGCGAGTTGACGGCATCAGAACTCATAACCTGACGCCGTCACCTATGTAAATCTATATATAGTTTTGACTTTTTCATTTATTAGTGGAACTTTGTGCAACTTTGGAGACATAAACCCTAGTCCGAATTTTACAGATTTTTTAGGGTCTCAAACCCTTTTTTCTTCCATGTTCAATTGAAGATAAGTTTTCCTTTAATCATTCAATATGTCTATGTATTGTTTGATTAATTGTTTATCTTTTCTTTACATTAACATGCTAGCTTAGATTATTTAGTGTTTGCTTAGATCTAATGAAACCTAGTTATTGATTGTTGATTAGTTGTTTATTGTTTCGTGGAGGGGGTGATTCATTTCAGCTAGGTGGTGACTAGGAGGGGTTAGGATAGCAGCTAGGCCATGGTGTAAGGTGTTCGTTGTGTTGGTGATTTCGCGACTACATAAGGGTGACAAAACCACCTTGGTGGCCAAGGTAAGTTGACAAGGTGGTGATGGTGGTTGCTAGGTAGGTTGCTTACGGTCCTAAGTAGGCAAGCAAGGTAGTGGATCATAATGGTGGAAGGTTGCTTACTTGTTTTTAAGCTTAAACTAGTTTAGGGTTTTGATTAGGGTTAAGGATAGATTAGGGCGTTGTCTTTGGATTAGGGATCTAGATTAGGGTTTAGAATGATTTAGGGATTAAGTTTAGGGCTTAGGAGTCATGCATTATGGTTTTATACCTTGTGCTAAAGTGGTGGTAAGGTTTAAACATGATTTAGGAATTTAAATGACATAATTTTGATTTTGTGCTTAAAGGACTTGTACATTGAGGTTTAATTAGGTGTACTAGGGTTTAGAAAGGAAAATATAGCTAAGATAACTTGTACACAAGCCTTTAACACTTTTAAACTATTTCAACTTGAAATTAGAGTTTTTGAAATAACCGTAAACGTATAGGGCTTGTTTTGGTATAATGTTGGAAATAGTAGGTTAGATTGATAGTATACTTGGTAAAATGATCTTTGAAACATAAACTTGACATATTAGGAGGTTTACATGATGTAAACATATGTATAATTGGCATTGGTTGTTGCGTGAGCACGTCTGGTTGGCTATGTAAGTTACTTTAATTTACATAGTTGGAATGAAATGAAGCAAAATTTTTCCCGTGAAAATACCTTATATAGATATCGTAGTGGAAATTACATTGATGAAAATTAGGGGTTGTTATAATCGAGCTATTCTTGCACCCACACACGAAGAGGTGGACAAAATCAATGACCGAATGATGTCCTAATTGACTAGTACGGAGAAGGTTTGTTATAGTTCTGATTTTGTGTACGATATAGATGTGGATTTCAACTATGACGAGTCGATGTATGCCACATAATTCTTAAATACAATAAGAATGTCTGGTATTCCACATCATAAGTTAGTTTTGAAGATTGGTGCGCAAATAATGTATTTGCACAACATAGACCAAAGAGGTGGTCTTTGTAATGGTACAAGGTTACAAATAGTTAGAATGGGGGTAAATAACATCGAGGCAAAGATCATATCTGGTGGTAAATTAGGAACGATTGTCGCTATTCCTCGCATGAATATTAGCCCTTCCGATAAGAAGATACATTTTCAGCTTAACAGGAGACAATTCACGATATCTATTTGTTTTGCCATGACAATTAACAAAAGTTAAGGTAAAACATTATCTAAGGTGGGTCTTTATTTGGAACGACCGGTATTTTCGCACTGATAACTATATGTAGCCGTATCAAGGGTAAGAGCAAGAAGGGCCTCAAAGTTTTATGTTGTGACAATGATGGTAACCATTGCAATCACGCAACAAATGTCGTGTACAAAGAAGTCCTTCATCGACTTTGATTTTCCATTTTTTTTTAAATCTTTTTATCTTTTGAACAATACATTCAAAGGTTATTTAATTTATATTATTGATTATTCAGCATTATATATTTTTTGTGTTTTTTATTTTAACATCATGTTTGCATAGTAAATTTTTATGTTTAGTAATAAAACTTTAAGCTAACGGGCTAACGGCCAGGCCTTATGCTAGTGAGGATATATGTAATTCCCCTCAGAAAATTATTATGAAAGAATAATACATTTCTTTCAATACTTTGGTGATTCCTAGTTCCAATCTCATAACTACACAAAACTTCTTGCTGTCACGAGATAAGATATTGTGATCTTCAAAAAAACGTCAGGTCTTTATAAGTTGGTAACTTACATTATTCATTGCGCGACCAATTTTTTAAAGATTGTCATATACATGATAGTATAACGGTCAATGAAAATATATGGTTTTTATATTTGACATCGACTTGTAGGGATCCCTATCAAAATAACTCAATTATTTTGAGTCAACCAACATTTACTAAACGCTAAAGATTGTGTCAAAATACAATGCAACTAACACGATGGCATATAATCTTTTTTTATTTTTATTTTTTTATTTTTTATTTTTTATTTTTTTTAATTTTATAATAATCAATTGGTGAGACAGATTAAATGGTTAGGCCTTTTATGTATAAAACCGAATTAATCAATTAATTTGGCTTCTCCCTTCAATCAAATCAACTACTTTGTTGTGTCTTTATCAACTTAAAAAAAGATTGAATCACTTTTTAAGAAAAAAATTTGCAAGAAAAAGTATTTAACGTCTTTGAAAAAAATACGTAACATTAACCTCCGTTGCAAAGGGTTTAGGGTGGTGGCAGTGGTGCCGGTTTCACCACCGGTGAACCCAAACCGGCGGTGAACACCATTGCCACCTCGCCGGTTTGGCTCGGCGGTTTCTTTCGCAGGCAAACTTCACCGGGGCGGGGAGGGAGAAAAGTATACGTTGGCAATTAATTTTCGAACGTTGGGAGCTTGGGAGGTTTAAAAAGGTATGGTTGCCACTAAAAATGGTTGGGAGGTTTGAAAAAGTTGTAAGTAATGTGGAATGATATTATTGGTTGGTTGGGAGGTTAAGTATGTTTTCGGAATGACCACTGCCACCACCCTTATGATTAAATTTTCATTAGGTAAACATATGAAAACGCTCAATGAAAGAGTCAGAAACTATCACAAAGATATCTCGATTAAGTCGATTAAATCTTAAAAATACTCAATCACCCCAAAACCCAAAAACCTTGAACAGTTATTTTTACTGTATTTATTTATTTTGCAAATGTTTGTCCTTTATGTGAGATAGAGAGAATGATAATGTGAATGATTCTTTGTATTTGATTGCCTAAAACGTACAATAATAAGCTATACATATAGGCCCTATCAATGACCTATTTTGGGTAAGGGGGTGGTTATCCGAACGGTCCCAAATGGTTAGCCGGATCCCCCCTCATTTTTTTATTTTTTTTTTATTATTTTTTTTTATTATTTTTTTTTATAATTTTGTTTATATTAAAAAGCTATAAACCTGAAAGTGCGGAACAGAAAATATAAAGTTTAATATGTCAAACACTTAAAACTGTCAAAAATACGAAACAGAAACTGACAAAAAGCTGTGTTGTACTGAAAGAAAGTGAGGAACATAAGGGGGACAAGAGGGACAGGGGTGGGCCAGGCCCCGTCCGGTTAAACTAACCCTTTGGGTAAATTGGAATTACCTACTAATTATAATAAATATCCATCTAATGTACAGCTAGACATTCTTATCACAATGATGTTACAGAATGTACAGCTAGACATTTTTATCACAATGATGTTACAGAACAGCACTGTAACATCATTGTGATAAAAATGTATAGCTGTACATTAGATGGATATTTATTATAATTAGCAGGTAAATCCAATTTACCCAAAATAGGTCATTGATAGGGCCTATATGTATAGCTTATCATTGTACGAATCAAATACAAAGAATCATTCACATTATCATTCTCTCTATCTCACACTTTCTTGGTCGAACTAAGGGTGAGCAAACGGACCGGACCGACCGACAAAACCGACCGGACCGGACCGACCACACTCGGTCCGGTCCTCGGTCTAGGCTTTTTGGCTAATTCGGTCCTCGGTCCGGTCCGGACCGACCAAAAAACCGAAAAAATGTGCCAAAATATGCCTATTTGGACCGGACCGACCGAAGACCGAACCGGACCGAGACCGGACCGACCACATTCGGTCCGGTCTCGGTCTATGGTTTTTCCGGTTCTCGGTCTTCGGTCCGGTCCGGTCTTGCTCGGTCCGGTCCGGTTTTTGGACCATGCTCACCCTTAGGTCGAACAGTCTGTGCTGCCTGTATATTATAAAGACAAACAACTCAAACTAATATGCCATAACTCTAGCTACTTGTTTACATTCTCTCTGACAAAACACGCACATACACAAATAATTTTTGTTATCCGATCTTGTGTTGCTAGCTATAGCAAATAAGGTAAGCATGGAAATTATAAATATGAATGACAAAGTAGATTACTTGACAAAACAAGAAGCATTATTGCTCCATCAGACTAGCCAAAATCCATCGTCTTCACCATCCTCAGCCTCTTCATCTCCAACCCATGAATTCTCCTTCACCGTCGCAATACGTCCAAATCCACCACCTACTTCCACACAGCCACCTGCAGCTATTGACTTGTCTCCTGCCGATGATATCTTCTTACATGGACACCTTCTCCCTCTACACGTACTTTCTCACCTTCCGGACTCTCCTTCTCGTTCATCTACAAACTCAATGGACAGCTTTACACTTCCCATGAACCTTTTGTATGACCAAACTAACCCCATTGGAAACAACAGCTTCCATTGCCACCACCAAACCTCTTTCTTTGATTTCGACGAGCCGGAGGTCACCACTACTAATCAAGAGGGACCCAAATACAAAGCTTCTTCAATCTTTGGAATGCCTAAGTCGAAAAAAAGGTGTGATTTACTAGCACATTTTTGTTAGTTGTAGTTTTTTTTTTTTTTTTTTTTTTTTTTTTTTTCCTTGGCATATCACACACTTAAAGTACGCAAGTACGTGATTTATCTTACATAACAAAATGATCAGTGTCACAAATTGATATGTGTACCTTAGGTGTGAAGTATTTCGTGCTTTATATGCACATGGTTTTATGTACCTTGATATGTTTGTTCGTGCTTTATGTTAATTGGAACAACTTTTACATGTTTACAAGAAAAGAAAATGTCATAAAATTTATTAATAGTATTGTTATTTCTTTATGCGTGGAAAAAAATAAACTTATATAATCTGTATATTCGTTGCAGTGTGGATGTGAGAAAAGGAGATGAAGATCAAAATATAGAACCCAACAACAACAAGAAGAAGCTCAAGTCAGATTTAGGACAACTCATCAAGAGGTACATGAAAATGATGAAGCCATTATTGTCATTTCCTAGGTCAAGGAGGGGAAACAGGAAATTTAACCACCAATCGTATTCATTTTCCGGCAACTCATTAGATCGTAAACCTCCAAAGATGAATGGTATGAGAGGACAGTTCTCGGCCCCAGTGTCCATGAGAACTTCTCCGGGTAATAGCAGAATCCTTGCTTCAGGAACTGTCAGTCCAAGTAAAAGTGTGACAAGTGAAAGTACCATGGATGAATTACATGCTGCAATTCAAGCTGCTATTGCTCATTGTAAGAATTCTAGTGCTGCAGAAGACAAAATTCCTTCTCAAAATTAATTTTTGTTGTCACATATAGATAACTGGAGAATATAGACAGTTTGAGGTGTTGATCAATAATGTACACACCACGTATAATAAAGGTTTCGTATATATGCCGTAATATATCTTACAACCATATTATTCTACTTTTACCTCTTTTATAGTTTTCCCAAGGATGAATCAACTTTTGTAAATTTCGTATTATGAACTTCATTTCCTTCATGAAAAATGTGGATACTCGTTTCTTTATCATCACTGGATATCTGTTTTATATATAAAGTACCAAAAATGTAGTCACCGAATGTTAATAACATTTATACAACAAGTCATCTTAGTGTATTACGTATATGATTATGTTAAACAACTAGTCACCGAATGTTCAAGCATCACTAGGTATAATTTGGGGGAGGCCAGGGAAGGGTCTGGAACGGTAATGGGATACCTCAGTGAGACCGCGTATAACTGAGTCAAAAGACTCATCCTCCTGACCGGTAACATGAACAAGGAAAAATGAGAATCCGAATTAGCATGTTTTGAATTCTCTTAGAGCCCATTCAAAAGATTTGAAGTTCTTTGAAGAGTTTTGGAGAAAATTCTCTTGGGTTGATCCAATAATAGAAAAATTGCTTGGTTACATGTAAAAAAACGTGCTATTGCCACTAAATAATGGAGGCTTAGGCATTAGATGAGTCACATTTGGTGTAAATATCATTATATTCGGGGCAATGATGGAGGTTTTAACAGAATACAGTTTGTCTTCTTTGAATCGGCTAGTAATTTGGCTCCGTTGAAGCAGATTTTGAAGAATTGAGTTGGTGAGTTGCGATCCCTAGAAAGGGATCAAAATTAAAAAGTAAACTGTTTTTAGCCAATAAGCTATTGACATGTGTCCCACCCACTCCTTCCATTTTTCTTTAATATTTTCGGTTAAAGTGCATTTTGGTCATTTAACTCATTTTTTTTATTCCACCTTAAATTTCAAATGCAAATAACTTTCAAACGACAAATTTTTACAAAAAACCGATTTCACCATAATTTTTAAAATTTAATCATCTTTAATTTGGTATAAATCTTTTTAATTTTTTCGAAACTTTTTTTTTTGACATATTCATTGGGTCATGATTTTCTTGAAAATTTTAGCATTTTCGGCTCTAATTTTGTTTAATTTGAAGGCCGAATTTTGCAAAACTTAAAACACGAAAGTTGTAGCTTCTTGGCCATTCTTTACCCAGAAATTTGAATCACTCAAATCCGATATGATATGAGTGAGATATCGCGCATTAAAGATGATGTCATAGTTATATTTAGTGCACACAAAGGGTTTGATAAAATGACTAAAAAAGATTTTTCATATAAAAATACATTTAAATGCACTAATTGGTCAAGTTATTTTCAATTTAACAAAACTATCAGTTTGTTTTGTTAAATAGAATTGATGAACCCAAATATTTGATCAAATTGATAAATCTGAAAAAATTGATGAACCTGAAAAAATTGATGAACCTGAAATTTGATGAACCTAAAAAGAATTGTGATCAATTTGATGAACCCAAACATTTGATCAAATTTGATGAACATGAAATTGATGAACCTGAAATTTTATGAACCTGAAAAAATTGATGAACCCAAACATTTGATCAAATTTGATGAACCTGAAATTGATGAATCTGAAAAAATTGATGAACCTGAAATTGATGAATCAAAGTAACTGATGAACCTATAACCTATAACTTAACTGATGAATAAAACATAATCTAACTGATGAACCTAATAACCTAACTGATTAACTAAATGTATATTTTAAAAAAATAATGATTAAAAAATATCACTTTTTGAATGTTACATTAATAAAATTATTAATAATGCGTTGTAGGACAAAAATTAGTGCATTTAACTCGATTTTAAGACAAAAAATAACTGATGAACAATATAAAAAAATAACTGATGAACCATATAAAAAATAACTGGTGAACGTTATTTTTTTCGAAAACTGCTGAACATTATAAATAATAACTGATGAACCATGTCAAAATAATAACTGATGAACCATATAAAAAATAAGTGATGAACGTTATTTATTATTTTTTTTTTTAAAACTGCTAAACATTATAAAAAATAACTGATAAACGTTATAAAAAATAAGAATAATATAATTTTGATAATGCACCTCATATCCATCTCTCATACCCGATCTCAATTGATAATGCATACGTAAATACTCTTTTCAAGAACAAAAACATTACACCTAATTATCATTTTATTTGGGAGAAAAAAGGCAGCAACTTACTACACTTTCAATTGATTCATCCATTTTATCAACAATATATTCACTTCAATCTCAGGGAAGTTATCTCCAATATGACACATGCACTAATATGTCTTTTACACTACCGCAACTCTTCACAACATCATAGACAAAAAAAACATATCTTACCACCAACTTTTCATAACCACTTACCTTTATCGATCAGATCAACTCCCACCCTCACTTTATCAATTAGATCTGAACACCAGTAAGATAGTAACAGATATTCAATTACTGTGTTCGATTGATATGATTTTGAAGATCTGTTAATTTTTTTGAACTAGCGGTTAGTTAGCTAGTTTGAAGATTGATTAGTTAGTTATGTGTAACGGTAGATATGGAGATGATAATGTTGCGGCGTAAAGATGGTGATGTTAATGGCATGAAGACGGTGATGGAGACAGTGCTGTGGTGGTGACGGTGACGAAAGATCGACGGAGATCGTTGATTTGAGAGTTGGATCAGGTGGGAAATAAAGAGGGGAAAGGAGATTGGAAATATTTTTATTAGAATGACCATCATGCCTTTGAGTGTAGATTCTCCTCTTTAATTTGATCGGATCTTAATTTATCATCCAATGGCTGTAAATACTTTTTAGACTTTTTAAACTTTTGTCACTTTGCAAATGATCCTCCACCTTGAGTTGGTTGTAATATATATATATATATATATATATATATATATATATATATATATATATATATATATATATATATATATGTTGGATCACTCTAATCTACAAAACCATTTCCTTGGGAATTAATTATTAGAAAAATGCTACCGCAATAGAGGGTCGGCTACTTGACTCATGGTTTGGGCTTGGCCCATAAAGCTAGGACTTGAAATCGTTGAATTTATGGAGAATTTACATGTATTCTCATTTTTAAACCTTATTTAATTGCATATTTACCCAATAAAATTTTTAAAAATCTATATATAATTTTATAAATTAAACTTTCATGTTTACTCAATTTATCTATTTTACTTAAATCCAATTTTACATATTACAATTATACCCTTTTCTTATCCATCCCCATAACATATACATTTAATCTTATTCGTTACAAATAATCTCAACTAAATTAAAACCATTTTTGCAAATCTTATTCGTTACCAACTTAAAACAATCAGCACACCACATTTCAACCAAACCAAAACCTTCAATTAAGTCGAACAAAACAAAAGTTCACTTATTTCTAGTTTAAACGTCACCAACATGGCCATCTCTAACGCAACCAAATTTCCAAAAGAAACTCACTAATTTCCAATCAAATAATTATCAGCTTTACAAATTGTTTTGTGTTCCATGTGCTCATGATAAAACTAGTCACTACACCATATCAGTTTCTATCACAGTGCTTCAACTTTGAATTCTTTACTTTGAGCTCAATTCTTCCTTTGTACCCTGATAAACAAAAAAATTGTTCAAGATTTTAAAAATAACAAGTATATTCATTAAGAAAAAAACAGCTAGAGAAGGAAATTTTATAACCTTTTACTAGCAGGTGCTTGAAACTCGTTGGAACCTTAAGATGGTTCGAATGTCGAATTCTTGCAAGTCCTACTGTGATGTTCATACTCACTGCATCGTGGACGTTTGTGTCCTCTTTTGGACTCGTCATGTGGTACAATTCTATTCTTTCTTGGTCGTCCAACCACACATTTGATAATTGGTGGGTATATTTTTTCTTCAGTTTTCTTGTGCACCCATTGATCCTTTGTAGGCAATGGACCAATTTCGAGAGCATAAGCTTTTTTAAACTTCTCAACTGTGAAATATGGGTCAACATACAACAACAACAACAACAAAACTCAATCCCGTCGGGGCATGGTATGGGGGAGGTAGAATGTAGACTGATCTTACCCCTACCCCTACCCCAGGATAAACTCGGAGGTAAAGAGACCGCTTCCAATGAGACCTCCGGCAAGTGCAGGTGTGCAGGTGAGAGAGCAAAGATAGGAGAGCAAAATCACTATATGCAAAAGCAGGGGAAGCATACAAACACTCAAACAAAGCAGAAACAAACAAGGGACCCGAAGAAAGGCAAAGAGGCAAAGGGACACAGGCAAAAGCACAAGCCAAGAAGCACACAAGCAAAGAGGCAGACAAAATCACAACAGAACAAAGAACCAAAGCACTGAGACAAGTAGGCAAACCAAATGGGAGCAACAGGGCAACACACTAGGCCTAAACCAAAAACCAAAAACCAAAAGCTAAGGCAACGCACGGGGCCTAACCTAAGGCAAAAACGAGACATTGAAAACCAAAACAAAGAGGCAAGGTGATAGTGCGTTTTTGAGTGCGTATCAAATTAATACAAAGTAATTGTGAGTGGAATTTACTAATTAACCTTTAGGAAAAGGTTAACTTGCAAAAACTCGTGAATATATATATATATATATATATATATATATATATATATATATATATATATATATATATATATATATATGATACCGGGCAAGTGATTACCCGGGTGGTGTCCCAACGAGGTGTGAATGGGCAATATCGTGTGAGATTTGGAAATTAAAGTGCTTGTATGGATGATGAGAGATTATTTGGTATTGTTGAATTACGATAAATTGCAAATAACGTACGAAAACTTAAATAAACGCAACTAAAACATGAATTCAAACAAGGAATGAAAATATTAAACTTAAAATCTGCTTAAAATCCTACGGGAATGATAATACGAAACTAGGAATCTTAAAACGTAATCTAATTTTAAAAACGTACAAGTTACTTTAAGAAAGACGCGTGTGCGCAAAGTAAAACGTGAATTTAAATCTACACTAGTCCTACGGGCATGAAAATGATTTTTCTACTTTCCTAATGTTAAAATAAAATTTTGGAAAAAAGAAATTTATTTTTTTGCTATTTTAATTAATAACTATGATTTAAAAACAATTTATACTAAATTAAATTATAAGAAATACTAAAACTTATGGGAAAATTCTAAATTTTTTTTTGAAATTAAATAACACTAATTCTAACCTAGGAAAAATCAAAATATGAAATAAGCAGTAAAAATTAGCAAGCAAATAAGCAGACAGAAAGCTAGGGATTATTAATAAGCTAAACAGAAAACAATAAATATTAAACTTAGCAAATCATAACAAACAAAACACACTAGAGCAGATGGAAGAGGTGTATGATATGTGTCTGTGTTGTGACCTGGGCAACCCAGGTTCGAATCCTTTAAACCACTTTTTTTCCTAAACATTTTTTTTTCGGAACTTTGACAAATACTGAAAAGGACAATCTTTTTGTGAAGAAGTTGTTTCTGAAAAGCTTTAGAACAGTTTATACAAGCTTCAACGTCCAACAGTTGGCTTTTTATACCAAAAGGAGTTTGGAGAGGAGTAGCAGGCAATCAATAGATCACAAAAGCAACACTCCAAGGCAAACAAATTTGAACACAATCTCAAGCTATCATAAACAAGCATCAAAACAACAACTAACAAGCTAGGACTAAACAGAAACAAAGATTAAACAAGCTCAGTTGAAACTAGTGCATCAGCAGCATTGGGTCCAAAAAAGCAACAAAAAAGGGAAATTAAGCTAAGCAAATAAGTACACTAGGAAGAATAAAAAGCATATCTTATAAAACAGCACAACTAGCTTCACGAAACAACAAATATCTAGGAAAATGGTCAAGAATTGAGCAAGCAATGGTCAATTGAAAACGGATCAGTGGGGCAAAGGTTTGGGGCAGGGGAGACACAAGCTCAGATGGGTCACTTTGGGCTGCTCAAAAGCTAGTAAAAAAAATCCTAAAAATGAGATAAAATTACAAGCTTGTAAACAAGCTTGCAAATAACCTACAAACCAAAATTCAGGTCATGAGGACAAGTTATGAACAAACTAAAAATTCCCTCCAAAGGGCTGTTGGACAACAATAAAAAAAACGCAGGTCTGGTGGTGGTATGTTTGCAGGGGTACTAGAGCTATTCAATTAAGCATAGATCCTAAAATAAGCTCAAAAACATAAAGTTTAAACTAGTAACTAATTGTAAAACCAAATTCAATTACTAAAACTAACTAAGTCTAAGCTAATATTGAAATCAAAATTGGCTTAAGGGGCTGATATGGGACCTAGATTAAGCTACCAAAAAGCTGTAACAAACCTAGATAAGATGAAACTAAGGCATGCTATACTAAAAACTATTAATAAAAACGAAAATCCAGGCCTAATCCGAACTTGACCCTAACTGAATTTGGGGTCTAAATTGACCTGTTGGGACAGAAGGCTGCTTGTGACCTTTTTTTTTTTATTTATTTATTTTTATTTTTATTTTTATTTTACATCAAATTTTAAGAAATGGGTGAATTGGAGTTTTGACTATGAAAGTTCAAAACAAGATTTTGGTCACTTGTGATTACTTATCTAAGACCAATGTAGAACAACAAAATCAACAACTACGCATCAAACCTTAATTCTAGCCCCATGACTTGCCTATAACAGTTATATTAAAAGAAATTCTGATAATCAACTCAACTAATGTGAAACTTAACCAATCTACAAAATCTTGTGTTTAGACTTAACTCAAGCTACTTCAAGCAAAACCTTTTGACCAAAACTCTTTTATCCAACTAAACTAGACTAATCCAAACACTCCCTTAAACTTCTAAAAATAAGACGTAAACTGATTCACTGCACAGAACTTGTATGATTAAGCAATATTAAGCATAGATAAGCTATATTAAAGCATATAAGTTAAATAAAACAAGTAGTTTAGACAGAGAATAAGCTATAAAACTTAAGCAGATGCACAGTGAAAGGTAAAAAATTGAATTTTGATTGAAAGTGAAAATGTAAAGTTACAACTGAAAACTAAAATAAGCATAAGCTAAAATTACTACTACTCTTAACTGAAATTCTATTTCAAGACCTACTCCTAATTACTTCCAACTGCCTCATACTTATGGCTTACATCTTCTATTTATACTATGATAACTAGGGTTTATAATCTCCTTGTGTGCTTCTTCTGTGTTGTGCTTCTTGCGACAACATCCTAGCCATTGAATCGCTTTTGTAATGATCACAGCCATTGATCCTGATTTTTGGCACCCAATTGGTTTGGATTGGTGACGTGGACAAGGGATACCCGTGAGGGGATGGGATTGGTATTAGTGAGGGTTTGTACTGGAGTGGAGTATACTTTTGAGGTTCTTGGGGTTGGGGTGGAGTGTGGCAGAGGTGGTGCAATGGTGGTGGTTGTTTAACTGGGTAAAGGAGGGAATGGGGGAGAAGGGTACGTTTGACCAGGAAAAGGGTGAGGGGGCGTATTTTACTAGTAATCGTATTAGGTTTGGGCTTGGGGAGATAAGGTGGGGTTTGTTTGGTTTGGGCCTGGTGTGGGTTTAAGTTAGTTTAAGTTTAGTGGATTGGTGGTGGTATTGGGTTAGTAAAAGGATTAGGTTAAGGTAGTTAATTAGTTTAGGGTAAATTAGGTTTAAGGTAAATGGTAAAAATGGGTTTTGGTTTCGGGTTTGTTTTTCCATGCTCACTCCATTGCCATATCCCGGGGTTGACTTCGAACTTGACTTTTTGTATTTTCTTTGTTTTCCTTCAAAATCGTGTCAAGTTGGTCCGGTAATGCTCCATTATGCTCCTATTTCCATGCCAGCTCCGTTTTCCCTCACATTTGCCTTATTTTCAATCCATTTGTACCTGAAATACACAAAAACACACTCCAAGGATATTTGCAATATAATTTGGTCATTTTTGGGTGTTTTTGGTCGTTTTAGCTCGTAAAATGGAGTAAAAGATACGTGTAAAAAGACACATATCACAAGGTAACAAAGAGCCGCCTAGGAAGCCTAACGCCAAGACTACCTAAACCCACGAAACACCAAGCCTACGCTACCCGCAGATCCTAATTCTATCTCTCCACACCTTTCTATATGTGGTCATGTACACATGGTAAACATATTTGTCCCAATTGTTATCCCTTGTGAAAGCAATAAAGGTCGTTGCATGTACACATGGTAAACCTCTAACTTACCAAACCCAACAAGTGTATTTCTTTCATCTAGAATAACCTCCCTACGTTTCCGCTTGTACTTAACTTCATCTCGATTATTGTTGTTTGCACAAACTGCATACTCACTAAAATTCTGCAGGCAAAAGAGACGTAATAAACAATTGGTACCAATCCTCGAAATTAGAGTATAAAATACAAATAATAACTATAATCTATTCCACTTACCTTCGAGATTTTTTTATATGGTCTCTGGCAGTAGGAACTAATGTGTCTTTCCATTTTTTCACCACCTTCCTTTTCTTATGAAATCGCACCATAAGCATTTCTCTAATACCATCAAAGAGATCAAGCACTGGATTATAACACAAATCACCTACCCAAGAATTTACTATTTATGATATATATTATTCGTAACTAGCAGGGTACCCGCGCGATGCGGCGGCGGGTACCCTGTGACAATATTTTCTGGTAATGTGATGTTATGCGACCATATTTTTTTAACGATTAATTTACAAATAACAATAATTTTAGGGTCGGATCAGTTGGAAAACCCCTTGCATCTTAACCTAGAGGTCAATGGTTCGGTCCTTACTCCCTACAAAAGGCTGGAGGTCCTTTCCTATCTTAAATAGAACTGAAAGCAGCCTCTTTACCTTAGGTAGGGGTGGCATAGTAAGGCGACCGACATTTATATTTCTATTTTTATTTTAAAAAAATCCATCTTTTTTACACTATATATATCCCCTACATTTTCATTTTTAATATACAGTATTCACATGAACAAAATATCAAAATTAGCCCAAAATCAACTATATCATACAAATAATATACGGCTCAATTAGTAATTAGTCTAAAGCCATTTTCAGCCTAAACAAAATTTGATCATTGATCGGCACCAAACGGTCAACTTAAATCAACCACTGATGTGGTCAATATTTTCAAACAGCTTGTGCCAATTCACCAAGGAGTACAGTGTATCCCCGGGTTGTTAAGTCCCAACGAGGTTGAAATTGTATTTGTAAACGTTTTTGGGAATGAATGGTACTGAGGACAGTAACCAAAGATGATGTGGTTTGATTACACTACTGATTGCTTGAAATTTAAGAAAATGAAACAGTATTAATAATTACATAATCACAGATATAATTAAACGTAAGCAAATTAAAAATCAGAAATGTTTACAGACACAGAAAAAGGTGATTTTTAAACAATTTAAAACTATAGGGGGTGAAAATGAAAATTTTAAAAACTTAATATTAAAAGAAAATTAAATTAAAAAGAAAAATATTTTTTTGATTATTTTATTATTTATTATTAATTATTTAAATAAAAACTATTTAATTATTTAATTTAAACTATTTAACTTATAATATTGCAAAATTAAACTAGAAAATTGCAAATTTAATTTTTAAAAATTCTAAAATGAATTAAAACAAATTTAGAAACTAAAAATATATTTTTTTTTTGTCTTTTTCTTGATTTAATATTAATTAATTACTAATTATATTAATTAAACTAATTAAGTTAATTTAAATTACTAAAAATACTAAAATGACTTAGATAATTAGGAAATTTTTTATAAAACTAAGTAACCATCACAAGAATCATAGAAAAATATAAAAAGTTTATATTATGTATTTTAAATTATTTTACTAATTATTATCATAATTATTAATTAATTACTACTTAAACTAATTAAATTATAAAAAATAGAATATGAACAGTAAAAATTATGGAAAAATTCCTAAAAATAATTTATATTATATAAAAGCTAGGAAAAATATAAAAACTAGGTAGTGCTTAATAAAAACTAATTTTGCTATTTAATACTTAAATATTAATTAATAATCAATAAAACTAATATTAAATCTAATAAATACTAAATGACAATATAAAATTCTGGAAAAATTACTAAAAATTCTTTAATGTAAAAGAAAATTAATAAAAATATAAAAATGTAAATTACTTCATAAAAAGCTAAAAAGAAAAATTAAAAAGATAAATAATATTAAATAGAAGCTATCACTTAAATTTATTTTGGATTTTTCTGGTTTTTCTTTTGGAAAACTATTTTATACCTAAAAACTAAGAACTTTTGTGAAAACAACTTTTCTTAAGCTTAAAAATAAGCAAAATGGACACACAAATGCTAAACAATTGATTTTTGTTGACTTTTGCTAGAAATAAGCTTCTGTGGTGTTCACAGGGGTAAATTTAAGTGAAAACTAGATAAGTGGACTGATATGAAGCTACATCAACTAGAGTATATCACTGATAAGCAAATAACCAATCAAATAAGCACTTCAATACACCACAGACCACATAGGCCAAAAGGGGTAACTTGCAGCCCATTGTGGGGCCCACAGGGTTGACCAAGGGTCCAAAATGATGGATGATTTAAAAAGATTGCCAGGAGGGCTTTCTAATGAGCTAAGGGTCAGGTCCTAAGGTTCTCTAATAAGCTCACAGTGAGCTTATGAAATTGGGTAAAAGCTGTGGTGCAGGGGAGATTCTCACCCTGCAGCCCTAATTAAGCAGGTGAATAAGCCAAAAAAAATTATAAAAATAAGAAAAAGGTGGATTCTTGTAGTTAATCTGGTATATATCAACCTCAAGAAATTTCAAAGTCTAATTCCAAACACAAAATTCTAGAAAATTCTTGGAATTTTTGGATTTTTCCTGAAACTATGCAATTTGACTTTTTGAGAAAACCACTCAAGTTGACTTTTTTGGATTTTGATCTGATCCTAATGACTAAAAATGATGTTATAAGTAACAATGAGACTTATTTAAGCTGAAAAATACACTTATGAGCTAATATGATGATTATGGAACTAAAAATGCTTAACAGTGACTGAAATAAGGAGATGTAAACTTGGATTTGACTTTTTCCAAAGAACATGGGATTTTTATGCCTAAATTACTCTAATAAGACCTTATGTGACCTGTTTGAACTAAAGACTTGCACTGAAACACGATGGGACTCTTTGAACAACCCTGAACCAAACACCCCCTTAAATGACTGATTTTTTGATTTTTGCAACAACTGGTTAAGTGAGCCTATGAAACTGATATGCAATGATCCAACATGATATAATAAGCTAAAACAAGCATAAAAACATAAGCTTAATCCACAAAAACCTGGAATTCTAAATTAAGCTAAAATAGGCAGATTAAATAAGATTTTTAGAGCACAATGAGAATTAAACCATTAGAATCCTATATTAAGCACTGAATTAGTTGAAATACACCTAATAAGCAAACAAAAACACAAATAAGCACTGAATAAGCTCATGTACAGAAATAAGCAAAAATTAAGGTTATGCTTACAATGGCTGTGAGTGTGCAAAACAGTGAACCAATGAACCAAATACATTATCCTAAACCTCCCATGAGGTTCTAAACCATGAATAACCAAAATCCACCTTGTTCTCTTGCTTCTTTCTTCATCAAAGATGATTTTTGATTTTTGGATTATTTTTGAGCTTATTTTTGGTATTTATGAGATTTATGATCCTAACTGGTTTAAAAGCAAAGAAAGCTTTCAAAAACTTAAAAATAAGCCTGAAGGAACTTAATTGGAACAGGTTAAACACTAATTGATAGTAATTAAGCAAAGTTGTCAAATTTGCTTAATAAGGCTAATTCTAAATTTTATAAAACGAACTTTGAAATTTGAACTTAAGAAAGGTTTACATTTCACTGATAATGAAGTTTACAATGCTTTTAAACTAAAAATTCCAACTAGAAAAGGAAATTACAATAATACGTATTACTAAAACTAAACTACAACTACTGCTTTTTCCTCTCTGGCATCCTTCTTCTTTATATATGACTTCTAGGGCTTGTGGGACCCACTGGAGCATTTCCCACTTCTAATCTTGACCAATGGATAACTGTTTTTCATCCTAGCCCTTGATTCTTGTTTTGGTGCCAAAAGTAATTTTGCAATTGGCTCAGGTAACTTGGAGGGGATTCAGGGTAATTAATGCATCCTGTTTGTAGTGGTAGGAGGGGAAGGTTGAGGTGATAGTTTGGGCGGTGGAGCAGGGCAAGTGGGGTGGTAATACCAGGTGGTTTTGGTTTTGCAGTGGTGGAGGGAAAAGGAGGGGTTGAGGGTGGTTTTGACCTGTGTTTGACCCTGGTATTATTACCAGGGTGGGTTGGTTTGTAGTTGGGCTTATGGTGTGATGGGCTTGGATAAAAGGGTTTAGGATATAAGTGGTGTTGGGTTTATTTAAGTGATAGGGTCTGGTTTGGTTTGTATACATTTAAGCCCAAGGACCTTAGATGTAACTTTGGATTTTTTAGAGGTTAAACTTGTAACTTTCCATAAGTTATCAAAAGGACCAATTTTATCATATGTGAATAGTACAAGGGTCATAAAAGATAATTTTCCAATTTTGAAAACCCAAAGACTAATTTTGCCATTTTGGAAACTTTAGGGACCAAACTTGTAGATTCTCAAAACTTTTACCCAGGGACTAATTTTGGTATCTTTTGAACTCAAAGGACTATTATTGACTTTTCAACCAAAAATATATGCCCAGGGACTGATTTTGTCAAGTTTTGAAAGTTGAGGGACTGAAACTGCCAATTATGCAAACTTTGTTCGTTTTTCATCTGTTTTTTAATTTTTTTGCACCTGAAACATATAAAAACACAATCCAAGAATATTTTTAGTATTTTGATGCATATTTGAGTGTTTTTGGATGTTTTGGCAGTTAAGATTGACAAAAAATGATGAGTATTTACACACTCATTAATCATCAATATCTATTAAGACCCATGATAAAATTACCAAACAATTTGTGATATCATTTTGCCAACCCAATTAACAACCAAACCGTTATATAACCCAAATGTTAGGACTTATAAATACGTTTACAAAACCTAAATTACCTCATTCCTGTCCTAATTTCCCTCACAAAAATACGCAACCATGATTTGCAGCCACACAAACATCACGTACTCTTCTTTTCTTTCTTATCCTGATAACCGAACATAACCAGCAATCTATGTTTGCAAGAAAAACATACCCTTTTCTTGAATATCAAACGAAAACTCTCTCTAAGGTTTTATGTTGTGTTAACCGTGATGGTGGTTTTGAGATGGAGTTAGAACTGAGGTAGATGTAGATGTTGGGTTTTATTGTTGCTGTATACTTTCTGTTCGTGGACCGTAGATGGCATAAGTTTGATGTTTGTTTTGGCTTGATTGATGATTGTTCTTTTCTTCTTTCGTTTCATCTTCGTTTTTGTTTTGATATGTAACGGTACATTTTTTCCTTCTTTTGTGGAAAGCATTAATTGGTCGAGGGGGTGACTGGTTTGTGAATTTTGGAGCCGTCCGACCTTCATCGATCTTGTGGTTGCAGTGGCGGCGACTCGGTCAGCGCAGGGGCGACTGGTCTGGTCGACCAACCACTGTGCCCAGCCTAATGGCTTTATTTTAAGTACTTGGCTTAGTAACTTGATTAGCTTGTACATTATGATTAAATGATCGTATATTTTGGTGAATGGGTGAATTAATTAGTGTATTAATTATATGTGTTGAATAGATTGTTGACCTTAAAATCATTATGCTTTATATACTTATGCTTTGTGTGTTATGACTTGTATTTACTTAAAAGCTATTGTACATTGTGCTTAAATGGTTGTAATTTTTGGTGAAGGGGTGTTTTTAATAGCATTAATGTTTTTTGGTAGAATTTTGGTCTTAAAATGACACCACGCTGTTTTTTGTTGTACAATATGCTTAATTTGTTGTAATTCTGAAAATTAGGTGCATTAAAGTATTGTAAACCTTGCATTATTTCTTGTAAATCTGAAAATTTTGGAGAGAAAGTGCTTCATGCATTATATGTAGTATAGATGTAATCACACATAGATGTTGTACCAAAGTCTCTTCGCTCCATATATTTTTATGGTTCACATGTAGATATGTAATCGCTTCTTCACTCACACTAGCAATTTAATTTTATAATATGTCATGCATGTTAACGAAATATGCTCTTGCTGTTAGTTATCCATTATCTGTCTATGTATTGTTATTATCTCTTTGTGACTAGATGATTAATAGGATATTAGGAGATTAGCTCTTGGTGACTAGATGATTAGTATTTTCCATATATAGCTCTTATATCGGCACAATATATATCGGGGTGTACATTGTATGAAATTATCAGTCAATAAAACACATATCTCTTCTCTTACATGGTATCTGCTATATGATCCTAAATCTCTAACCTTAAACCTAAATTCTATAGCCGCCTCCATCTTAAATATGATGGTGCCAAATACATTTGGGTCGGCTTGAAACCGTGCTAAATAGTATTTGGCACAGTTTTGGGACGGTTTAACTTTGGGGTACCATGAGTGAGGTATTTGGCATGATTGATAATCTTGCGTCCCAAATGGGCATTTGCCACACTTTTCTATCCCTTGCCAAATGCATATTTGGTACCAATTCATTTCCCGTGGCAAACGTTTATTTGGTATAGTTTTTATTTACCTTGCCAAAATGCGTATTTGGTACCGATTTATTTCCCCGTGCTGGATCCTTTTTTGGTTTGGTTTTTATTTACCGTGCCAAAATTAATTTGGACGGTTTTATCTGCCGTGGCAAACATATCTGGCACGGTTTCCGTTGTTGTGCCAAACGTATTTTGGAACATTTTTATCCGCTTTGCCAAAAAAATATTTGGCACGTTATTGTGTTTGTTATAGAAGTCATTCGGCACGGTTAACAGTAGCAACCAACCATCTCAATTTTTCGCAAACATGACTCAATCAAAGCTAAAAATAAATTTAACTCAATTTTTATTAATCATCAATAAAATCAAGTCAATATGGTCACTTGAATACAATAAAGTAAAAAACAATACGTCCAACATCCTTGTAAACCATGGTCTTTAGAATATAAAAATCATAAGTAGAAATCAATATAAATTACTAAGACGATGTATTACTAACGGAAACGAATAAAGCTCATCGGATCACATCGTCTTCATAAACCCTGCATAATATAATATTCCAACATTAGAAATATATATGAAACAAGAAAAAAGTTCGATATAGAAAATAGCAATATAAAAGGGTTACACAAAAAACAGTATTTAACATTTATCATAAGTAAAAATAGTAGCAAGCAACACTAAACTGGAATAGTAAGATATATAAGTTTTAATAGAAGGATCGATGATACAATCCAGTACCTTGTACAGAAGCTGCTTAGAATTGTTAATTATGATTGCATATATAGAAAACCGTTTGCCATTATTAATGTTGCTTATAAGGGGCGTTTGGGAATGCATATTAAAACTATTTATCCCTTTATATGTAGTTTCAATAAACAATCCCCACACACCTTATTATTATATTAATAATCTTAAAGAGTCTCTATAAAGTGAAATTCAATAAGCAACCCCAAAATGCCCTATAAGCAATTATGTTAATAAATAATCCTAAACGACCCTCTATTCAGTGTTCAACCCCAAACAACCCTATCAACCATGTATTTAAAGTAATTCAAATTCAATTCCATCCAACCCACATATATCAGTAATTAGTAAACATGTCAAATTCATCACCTTTAAATGAGCACGACATGTATAATCAATCCTAAACAGCACCTATAGTTAAAAGTAATTTCAGAATTGACAACAGACATGAGCTTTGGGAGCTAGTAAGGTGGATACCATCAGAACAACAACAACCTCCTTGTATCTTGATTCTTGACTTCAACCTCCTTGACTACCTCGACAGCCCTTGATCATATACATTACCTACAATATTCATGCACCAAATGATTATAAGCTCATTATCTCATTGATCTGAATTACTATTCCAAAACTTGAGTTATATTTGTCGAAAGTCAAAACCTTGATAATGTGGCCCATCCTAGCATTAATTGGAACCATATCCATCTACACCACAATAATAAAATAAATAGATTAACGAGTTGTAACAATATATTACCACCAATTCGGTCCAAGCTGTGACTTACGTGTGAAATGGGAGAAACAGAAACAAGTTTCAATCACATCTTAGTTGTGATAGATCTCTGTATTGGTGTGGATTCTGGTACTGAAAATGCATTGCGCATTTACGTACTACTTTTCGTCTATTTACGTCTTTAGTTAAAGATTTACAGCTTAAAGCTCTTTTATCTGCAGATAAAAAAACAACATTTAGTGCAAAGCTGTAAATCGATGATACGTTTTGCACTAAATGCAAAGCTGTAAATTGTAAAACTTTAGTTATTGTAAATCGACGATACGCATTTAGTGCAAAAAAACAGCATTTAGTGCAAAGCTGTAAACATATTCGCTATTTAGTTAGTGCAAAAAGCTACTTTTCGTCTATTTACGTCCTTAGTCAAACTCATCTAAATTTCATCCAAAGAATTACGTATAAAAACATATATATCGATTTGAAAAAAAAAATGATTTATAAAACTTTAGTTGTTAAATTTTAAATAAATTATATGAAGTTAATTAAACTTATCAGTTTTCATATTTTTTACTAACTTTATAAACCTAATAAGTAACCCTTACACTTTATATTTTTTTAGAAAAACAATAAATACTAGTATCATTATATACTAAATTAATGTGTATATGAACGAAATTATCAATTCTAAAATGAAAGAACGTGTTACTGTGATACGTAAATGAATATATGATATTGTACATATACGAAGAGCTCAAGTTACTCATCTTTATGAGATTAAGTAAGGATGTCCGAATTTTTTTTATTTACTTTTTTTTTTACTATCGATGTTCAATAACGACTCATGTTATTCCTCTTTATAAGTTTAATACGCTTGTACACGGGTTTAAAAATTAAGTACGGTTATCACTATTATTAACATGTATAAATTATAAAGAATAAGGCACGACCTCACGGATTACTCGGAGATGAAAACATATGCACAATATTGTACATATAGCAATGACACATGTAACTACTTTTAAAGTTTAAATAAGGATATCCAAAAAAGCATTTTTTTTCTGTAAAGGTCATTACGTTTTATTAAACACACATAATTAAACACACATAATGTCTAAAACATGATATCGATATTTAAATTTAAAAAATATCAACCTAAACACCATTTCAATTCAACAAAGTCAAATCTTTCGTTTAAAAAAAGTGGAATATAATATTAATACATAATGAAAAGCTTATGTAAAAACCCGCACGTGCACATGTATTATAACTATATAAATTTAAAAGATTTTACATAATAATAATAATAATAATAATAATAATAATAATAATAATAATCTTATTTAACAACTCTGTATATTCATCCGGACAGGTTTTACTATGTCAAAAAAGAAATCTAAAAAATAGAAATTCACATTGTTAAAACCGATAATATATAATTTTTATGCACAAATAATTAGAATTTAAATGTATTGTAGCTTATATCAAAACATATTAAGTATAACTTATGACAAAGTCCCATGCATGCACATAGTCATATATATAAATAGTCATGTTGTATGATATCTTTTCTTTTATCTTTTCCATCCACCATATTTAACGAGTTTTTTTAAGTCTGGTAATTGAAAGAGGTATTTAACAAAACATGTAATTCTAAAAGTAATTAACATAATAATTAATTGTTAACATTGTTTACTCTTTTATCCATCATTAAAGAATCGGTCCCCAAAGGATAATATAGCGGTGAAAAGGGAAAAATGGCATGTTGGCACACCTAATCCTCTATGTTTATCAACAATCTATTTCAACCCAATTTCTTATTAAAATATTATTTTCTCTTTCCTTCATTTACACAATCAATACATACAACCAATCTATATTTTTTTTTTATCATTTATCAATAACACAACTTAGAGGGGAAGGTGTAGTGAAGAGGGTGAGTTACTCATTTGAGGCCCACAGTTGCCACATCACCTTACATCTTCTTCACAATAACCCCCCAACCAACAACTAACCTCAATTTACTCATTTGAGGCCCACCACTTACAACTTTATTGATTTTTATTCATTTCATTAAATAAACTAAATTCATTTCACTAAAATTAAAAATAATACAACAAACTAATTTTAATTCATCAAAATAAAAAACATACGATACGGGAAAAAAATACGATACGAAGAAAAAAAAAATACAACACATACTACTAATATGAGAATTAAACATTTTATTCGCTAACGTCGTCATCGAGACTTTGGTATTCCCTGGTTATCAATGCTTGTCTCTTGCGAATGATGTCGGCTTTTACCGGGTCACTAACCAAGCTGGCATCTAGCATGAGCATCTGCATTTCCTGCATCTCCAACGCTTTTTCTTCTTTCTCCAACATCTTTTGTTCCCTCTTCCTCTTCATCTCGTAACAAGCCACTTGAGCGTCTTTTGCTTGCGTATACTTTTCGGATAATTGTCTCGAAAAAGTACTCGTTAGACTACCACCGGAGCTCGCCGCGCTCGACGTTCCCGTCGACTTTTGTTTCTTTCCAGCTCGTTTATTGTTTCTTCCGGGACGAGGTCGTTTGTCCAGCCCGAATATATCCTCAAGACATGTAATGTCTATCGGTTCTTCAACATCCCATTTCAGGTACTGTTTCAAGATCTCCCAAACGTGAACATAAGTGAAACCCCTCGTACCAAAGCGTTCTTCGAAGCTCGTCTTCGCATTTTCGAGATGATCGTGCTCATTTTCACCACTTCGACGCTGAATATGGCGATAAATAGCGTGGAATTTTTAGCAGTCGCTATTAAGCCTCATCCATTTATCGGTTAGCATATTTTTGGTACGAGGGTCACCAATAGTTTGATCGTTGAACGCCTCAGGAATTTCGTTCCAAAAATATTCTTTGTTTTTGTCATTGCCCATATCTTTGTTTTGGAAAATTCCTATCCACGTTTCTGCAAAAAGCTTTTCTTCTTCCTTGGTCCATCTCCGACTCATACGCGTTTGACCTGATGCGTCTAAGTCATCGTCATCGTCGGCGTCTAAATTTACAATTTTTTTTGCTTTTTGGGCCTTGGTTTTTTTTCCTCTACTTTTGGCCGGTGATCGTGCCTTAGGTACTTTAAAAAGTGGTGGAGATATTTGTGAATGGTGGTTGTGATTGATGAGTAGGAAACGTGGATAGTTGAGACGGGTTAAAAAATTGTGGTGCCAACGCTCGTTGAGAATGAGATGCAAATCCTTGTTGGTTAGCATAAACCTCCACCGGATTGAATGGTTGTGAACCATATGGCGATGAAGAATGTGGGGAATTTTGTAACGAGGGAGTAGGAGAGTTTGACGATCCCCCATATTGTCGTTGGTTTGAAGTTATAAGTTCGTGAAATAGCCTCCTTCGTTCGGGTTTTGAGACATTTTTTTGTTTTTTTTGGAGTAGAGATATAGAAGTGTTTATTAAGTTGGTTTAATTGTAGTGAGAAAATAGAAATGTATATAATTTGGTATTTATAGACTTTGAAAACTTGATTTAAAAAAAAACGACCGTTTAATAAAACAACAGTAATATATCCGTTTTAATATTCTTCCCAACATACACATTTGTTGCTTTTTGTCAGACCAATTGCCTCGTCGTGCATACAAGTAGCTCTCAAACGGCGAGCTGTGGCGAGGGGGCGGTGTAGCGGCGAGGCAGTTTTTTGTCTACGTAGAAAACGGCGAGCTACACCTTCCTCTCTTAATAATATAATATAATAAGTATTAAAAAGGAAAAAGAAAAAGAAAAAAAGAACAATTAGCCATTTGTGGACTGCCATTTGACAGATTGAATGTTGTCAACTTGAGTTGCCATATAATCTCAATTGGATAGGAAGATTGAATAGTTTCATTAAAAAAAATATTATTTTCGTATCATATTCCTTTCAATTGGGTTGCTAACCCACTTTATAAACATATTCTTGGAGCATCAGGCTTTGTTTGCATGCAGGTCCTTGTCTTTTTCGTCCTTGACATTGACAACTCATTGATCATTACGTAATCATCCTTACGTCATCAATGGGAGGTACATATAACGAATTAACGATTAAAAAGCATTATAAAATTTAGACTAGGAATGATGTGCGATGTCGGTTTAATTGATTTATTTATGCAATTGAGCGAGTCAATATGTACGTACGATACTAATGGTTTTCATATTATTACTTAAATTTGTTATGGTATTAGATTCCCTTGATAATATTGGTTGTGATGGTAGTAGCTTGTTGGTTGTTTGTTTACGTCATTCCTCTACGTGGAGGCCGATGATGCATTGATGCCGAAATGGTGTTGATGTCGGAATCATCAAACAAACACTGAAACACATAAAATTCCTGTGAGTACGTGGTGAATTCGGAATCATGTTTTACATCATCCCCTCACCAATGAATGAGTCGCAAATTGAATATAATGACGCTATTGATGTAGATGAGGACATCGATAGAGATGTGGAAATTATGGACGATATCTGCTGAACAACTCAACATCATTGTCTCTGATCTTGTATGACTTTGATAAGAAAATACTCCGTAGTAACACTAAATATTACAGTATGTTAATTACTTTTAAAATGGCTACTTTGTGAATTACTTTTTCAAAGTACAATAGTCACCTGAAAAACTCTGTATTTAACTAACACATATGTGTGTAAATTTTCTTTTATAAACTTTTTTGAACATATCATCTCTATAAAATGTATAGAATGAAGGTTTAATGGGCAATAAGCTCCAACTAAACTCTACTTCACCAAACCAAATTGTTTTCCTTAGCTTTTCATTATATTGAACAACGTATAAGATAATGCAATGCATACTTTAATAGAATAAATAATATGTATAACGAGATTATATATATGTTGATGAAGCTAAAATACATTAAACTTTGTAGAGTTCATCACATTGAGGATGCATGCTCTTACTGTCCATCCATTCGTCGGCCGGGTCCCCTTGACTACTAGAGACTTGAGCATATTTAATTAACTACTTATTTTTTCTAGAAAAAAAAAAGTACAGAAGGGACCATGCATGAGTACCAACACTTCACATATAGCTAGAAGCTGGTCATATTCAAATTAAGCATGTTAAACTAAAGTGACTGTCTTACTGGCTAATAAGTTTACGTTTGATAACAAACTCAATAAGCTTGTCCATCTCTTTCTCATCGATGCATCCATCTGCATTGTCATCTGCTTTCAGAAGTGCACGATCCGTAGTCCATCTGACCCAAGTCACACCGAGGCCACTAAAAGCTTTTTTCAGCTCATCCCAAGAAAGCTTCCCATCTTTATTCACATCTTGGTTCTGGAAGTAAGCTAACATTTGTTGCTCATTGAGTATGATGGGAAGTTTCTCAATATTAGGTGTTTTTGTGACTGATTTATTATGATTGATAGCATTATTGATCACGTCTAAAGGGGTAGCCAATTTGCAACCTGGTTGTATACGCACCATATTGCTTTTGTGATAAATGTTTTTTGCTCTTTAGTGTAGAGGCTTATGATGATTAATGTACATGTGTGTGCTGCTTATATATAGTGTGTTAGTGCACAATATGCATTATTCCTGCGCACTTTCCAAATGGGAATCTAATTCTCAATATAGCATACAATAATATGCATCTTTACTCACATTAGTTTGGAGAGTGTATATATGGTATGGTCAATTAAATAATGAGCTTTCTAATCATCACTGTTAGTACAAAAAGTGTTGCTGGTTTAGGACTGGGCTTGGTTTGTGCTGGGCCGATGTTGATGATCGGCCGTTGTACAGCTTATGCACTAATCCAAGTAGAGGAATGAGTTCCTGCACAATTAAAAGCACACCGTTAGCCTTACCGTGGGGACGGACCCCACGATTAAGCTCCAACGTGAGAATAAATACTCATGTTGTGAGAGAAATATTCGTTTGTTGGGATGAGTGAGAAAGTCATACCTCGAAAGTATAAATTGAGGTTTCCTTTTATAGGTAACAGAAATATTAGGGTTTCCGGATATTTCGCATATTGTTTTAGTGGCCGGGGTGGGTTTAATCGTCCTCCCCCCCCCCCCCCCCTTTTGATGGCTATTTAGGTTGTATTGTATCATGCGTTTTCTGCGTGAGCATTTATGGTCCCTAGGCACGTGCCTAGGTTAGTTTGACTAGAAAGTCCTTTCGATATGCCAGTCCTGACACGGAGTCGAAAGGTAGGTCATATCGATGCCTCGGGAAGGAGCACGATTTTTATGCTTATGCCCATCGAGCGCTTATTTAATTGAGAGTTTGTTCTTGGTAATACGGACTGTTCGTCCCTACCGAGGCTTATTTTGGTTTTGCTGTACCAATGCCTGTTATTTATGGTGTTGATTATGCGATCGTTGCTGCGATTGGGGTTAGGCCTTCTCCGTATTCGCCAGTGCGGCTGTGCGTACGTAGGAACGTTGTATATTGTTGCACGGAGGTATTCATTCTCCTGGACAGTCAGATAGTATATGCGCGTCTAATGAGACGAAAAGTGTACCACTTTTAGGGGGTCATTTAAGCCCAAAGTCGAGATTATTTGATCAAATATTGCCCTAAATCGTTTCTTTTGTTATTTTAGGTACTTTGGAAAAGAAATTAGAAAAAAGGAAGCATTTTGGACGTTTTTTGAGCTAAAAGTGAAGAAAACGGCAAAGTCTCCAAATCAAGCAGGAAACAGTGCTTGACGACGTCACATATTGCATGTGACGGCGTCACGTTATGGCAAAAAGTTGGATATGAAGTTTACACGAGCCGCGCCAGAATGTTTTTGGGATTTAACACATGACGGCGTCACCAAGGCCGTCAAGAGTAAATTACATGTGACGGCCAAGAGTTGATTAACACATGACGGCGTCAAGTTTAAACCAGATGGCCATCTAGTGTACGTCTGACGCCGTCACATGTTAATGGAGCCAGGCCATCACGTGTTAACTGTCACAACTTGCGCACGCGGTAGCTGTTATTGTTTTGGCCATAACTTTTGCATACGAACTCGAATTTAGGTGATTCAAAAGGCCACGCGAAGAGGACGAAGAGATCTACAATTTGGTGAAGAAAGTTTGTTCTTGACACCGTCAAGGTATGGGCTGACGCCGTCAAGACGGGCCGGGCTGAAAAGTGCCTATAAATACAACCTTATAACTTCATTATTTGTAAGCCCCAAACCCTAAGTCCGATTCTAGGGTTAGGGTAGGTGTTTTTCCAGCAACTTAGAGGGTCTTAATCACTCCATAAACATCTTGTAATGGTTTGTTTATTGATTCAATCTTATGTTATGTCTTCGATTATGATTATTGTTGATTGCTCTTCATTGATTATGCGTTGCTAATTCACCTTGTGTCTACTTATGATTGTGTGAAACTTGTATATAATTGATTAGATCTTATTGATTCCTTGTTGATGTTTGTGTCTATCTTCATCAATTAAGGTGTGACACTTCAATAGGTCTAGTTGATTTAGTTTATAATTCTTGGTTCCTATTGTTTCTTGTTTTGATTGAATGTTTATCGATGTTAGGCTTAAGAAAACTGGCAGACTTCCTATTGGTTACTTGCTTGAACATCTTAAGAAACATGATCGGATGTGTACTACGATTAATTGGTTGTATTTAATGCATAAGTAACTATTAAGGAGGCCATGTTAGGAGCTAGTAGTCGGCTCGACATAGGAAGAGGTAGAAGCTTATAGAGTTGGGGAAGATCGTACACGACCCCACGAATGGTATTAAGGAATACAACCCGTCAATTAAAACAAGGTTAACATTCAATAGGTAGAATTGGATAGCTAGCAAGGAGTAATACATCATAGGTAGACATGCTTCACTTCCCTTGTAGAACCCTAGTTTACTTTTCTTGCACATTAGTTTAATTGGTAGCTTTTGGGTTAATTGATTAACTACTAATTCCGCCCCTCCTTCCAAAACCGAGATTTTTACTTGCTTTCCATAAAATATAAAAATACAAAAAGAATCATCCCTCACCTCTAGACCTAGTTAGATTAATTCAATCCTAACCAAAACTATTTTTTGAGTTGAACAATCAATCCCCCGGTACTTGCCACTTTACTATACTACAACGGTCAGGTACAATCCCACACATCAGCGTCGGACCGTGGTTGGCATTTTATTTGCTCCCATGCTTTCTGCTAAAATCTTTTGGTGAAACTCCCGGCGAATTCATCTCTTCCTTGCCTGGCACGACGAATTTTCTTGTCTCAATCCTTGTCCCTAATCTTGCTAAGAAAGGTTTCTAAGAATGTATCCTTTAGTTCACGGAAACCGCCTATAGACCTTGGGGAAGGTTTTCGAACCAAACTCTAGTTGTACCCCTGAGCATGAACTCTGAAAACATCAAATATATCCATGATTTAAATGTTAATTTCCCCCCTAAATACTCATCTTTTGTATTCATATGTTAGGATATATACTCTTATTTGTTTATATTTTGTTTTTAGGGCAAAGATGAGTAAAGGAATGAAGAAACGCGGAAATGGAAGGACTAAAGACAAAATATATTAAGTATGCGGATTCTTCACTAACTACGGCATAGAGGTTCCATCCACCTACGCTGTAGCAAGAATATATGCAGACTACGGCGTAGCTCAATCCATGACTACGGCGTAGATATTTATTAAAGGGCTCTACGGAGCAGCTAGTCTCCACCTACGGCGTAGTTCCCAAAAGGAGGCAGTACGAAACTCAAGTGGCCAAGGAAGAAGTTACGGCGTAGTACCTCATCTAACTACGCCGTAGATACATCAAAAGAAGAAACTACGCCCGTAGCACTTGATCAAGCTACGGCGTAGTTGGTATTTACACAGGCTACGGCGTAGCCACTCATTCAGCTACGCCGTAGCAAAGTCGGGCCTATAAATACAAACCCTAAATTCTAATTTTACATATTCACATTCACCACACAAAAGTTGGGAGAATCTCTGGGAGAAGGAGGCACGAAGTTCAATCCACATACAAGTCAATTCCAATGGAGGATTCACACACCAATAATAAGTTTATTCATTCCTTTGTCTTGTATTCGATTCATGTTCACATTTGTAATAACACATTCTTGTTTTACTGCAATTATGAATATGAGTGGCTAAACACCTCTTGGTGTTAGCCTAGTTATGAAAATTTTATTCTTGTGATTTAGTTTTCTATGCATCCATTGTAGTTTTGTTTGTATACTTTCATGGCGAGTCTTAGGACACTCTAGTTTTGGTAGTGTTGAGCCTTGGTAGTTCCTTAAAGACTTGGTGAATTAACCTTAGGACCCAAGCTGATAGGGATGTGACTTGGCGATAGCAATATTGCCATACATGTGCGAATTAACCCTAGGACTACCTATAATTGCAATACCTTAAAGAAGCTAGAGGGGGTGTAAGATCTGACCATGCCGCATCCCGCTAGACTTGTCCATGTTAGTAGAGGTATTTAATTACTCTTGTATCTTCGTAGGTTCACGCCGCCCGATGACCTCTCGTCTTTACAATAGGCGGGAATAGGACAAGGTGCAAGATATATTTAGGAGATTTAACCCTTTGATCCTAAATGACTATAAACCCCAGATGAAATGATAGGATGCACTTATAGATAACTAATCTTGATAATAACAAGAGTAGTAATTAGGTTAACACTTTCTCTCCTTCTTGATTTCCTTCTATTTATTTACTTGTCTTGTCATTTACATTTATTAGTAAATCAATCTTTACAATCATAAATCCCCTTTTAAACGTGATAGTAAACTTAGATAGATTCCACACTCATAGCTCTTGGGATGACCTCGGCTTTACCATCTAGCTATACCTCACACGACCGGGTACACTGCCCGATAGTGCATTAGGTAGACCTTAGGTAAGCGAGACACTTATAAATATTAAAACCTGGTTGGTAAAACCTGCATCAAGTTTTTGGCGCCACTTTCGGGGAGCTATTAGGATTTTATTTAAGTTTGCAATTTTTATTTTGTTTTATTTTCAGTTTCTCATGATCAATTTTAAGTTTCTGGTACCATGGAAGAAGTTGACATTGACACCCTCACGCTTGAGGAATATTTGGCTCTTACGTGAGAAGAGCAAGGGCCTGGTTTGGTTAGGCCTGCCATTGGGAATGACATGCAGTTTGAAATCAAGAATCAATTCATAAGGGAACTACGAAAAGACCCATTTTCAGGAAGCAAGACGGAAGATTCTCACGAGCACATTGACAATGTTCTTTACATTGTTAGTTTGTTTAACATTCCGGGAGTATCTCAAGATGCGATAATGCTTCGAGTATTCCTTATGACATTAACCAGAGGAGCGAAAAGATGGATCGATAGGTTACCAGCAGGTACAGTTAACACTTGGGCTCTTCTAAAGAAGCATTTCATCCAAAGATATTGCCCTCCTTCAAGGACGGCAAAGAGGCTTGAAGATATTCACAACTTCAAGCAAGACGGAGATGAAACATTGTACCAAGCTTGGGATTGGTACAATGATCTTTTGTACAAGTGCCCTACTCATGATCTCAACAAGCAGCAGATGGTCAACATTTTTTACAAAGGGATCAATATCTCCACTCGCCAAATGTTAGATTCTCAGGGACCAATCCCTGGAATGACCCCTGCTTAAGCCTTAAAGGTTATTGAAGACATGACAGACCACTCACAAAAGTGGCACGAAGGTGGAAGTAGAAGGAGCATTGCTGGGAGCACCGAAGGAATCACCCTGATCACTAAAAAAATTGAAAGTTTAAGGCGTGATATTAAAAGACTCAAGGAAAATATGCATGCCATCCGGTCCGAGCGCGAGCACGGAAGGGAAACTATTGTGATTTAGGAAGAAGTCAAGAGGGTTGAGAAAGCCATGATTGGGGAAATTGGTAGAACACGCCAAAGGCCAGGAAATGGAGCTAAATATCGAGTGGGACCTCAGGGGTACTACACAAGAATTGAAGATCGGCCAATCTATGAAACCAGAGAAATTAGCTTAGAGGATATGGTTCAAAAGCACATAGAGGAGTCTTCAAGGAAGAACGAAAAATTTCAGGAATGGATGAATGAGATGAAGGTTGACACAGAAAGAAATTTATGAAATCAGAGCGCTGCAATCAAGAACCTTAAAACTCAAATTGGACAATTAAAAAAATATCCAAATGGAGAAATCCAATGTTGACATTGAGGAATGTAAGGTTCTGTCCCTACATGAGGAAAATGACGATGCACAAAATGATACAGACATTGGCAGCAAACTTTGTGGGGTTAGTTACCTTTAGGAGAACAATTTTGCCTACGGAAGGATTCCTAGTCAGTTTCTAGAAAAAGAACCAAATCCAGGAAAGTTTCTACTCCCCTGCACTATTGGTAATTTTGATATGCTTGCTTTAGCTGATTTAGGGGCCAGTGTTAATATGATGTCGTTTTCATTATTCAAAAAATTAAAACTTATCAACCTTAAGAAAACTACATCGATGGTCGAAATGGCTAACATGTCTAGAGCAACACCTAAGGGGATTGTGGATAATGTTTTACTAAGAGTTAACAAGTTCATATTCCCTGGTGACTTTTTAGTTATAGACATGATTGACGAACGTAATAACAACCTGATTCTGGGACGACCATTTTTGGCTACTTCGCATGCTAATATAAAAGTTTTTGAGAAAGAAATAACTCTTGAAAATGGGAAAGAGGGAATTGCATTTAATCATAACGGATCTTTAAAATCCGTTAACATCTCTCTTGAAGAAGTTTGCACGATTAACGAAGCTAACAATACGAGTAATAATCTGGATATTTACACTAACCATGTTTCATGTGATTCGGAATCCTGTGAAAATTGCAATGTTAACCCTTTGGAAGAATGTGTTAGTTATTCTAAGCAGGCACAGGGTAGGCATGATCAAGTTATGAGCAGGGTCATAGATGAGAGAAACCCAGTATTAATAAACCATTACTGTAACCCAATAATAATGGTTAGCAAAGGGTATGAACAAGCTTGGCCATCGTGCAATCCTTTCTGTTACAAATGTGACGGAGGGGATAATGGGGAATTAGATGAAGACAAACGTGCTCAATTGGAATGGACGTGCTTTTATGGGATCGAAAGATGTGATATCGAATTCGAAAATCTGTCATTCCACGATTGGTATAGGGTCAGGTTCGGAAATAATCTAATCAACGAACGACCTCAATAATCAAATGAAAGTATTCGTCTTCTATAGAGGGCTTGATGGGTATACTCGTAACATTCTTGACTCACAAAGACCTATTCCTAGACTAACTCCGGAAAAAACTTTCCAAGCTATACAAAGAACAGCTGAACATGTCCATAAATGGCACTTGGAGACAGGATATGGACCCAAGGACAATTTCAAACACAAGGTGATGAAGACCTTAGTAAGGAACGATGGGGGTACGCAGGAAAAACTGACAGAGTAAGAAAGGAAATAAATGAAGCTTAATGGAACCAACTAAGTGAAGAGGTAAAAAGCTTGGTTGGTAGAAGTAGAAGTGACAATTTGGAGGAAACAGTGTATAAGTATATAGCAGAATCCATCAAACGACAAGAACGCGAGGTGGAAATATTAAAAAAAGTTTGTGGAGAGTACAGTTACGTCTCTTAAGGCTCACGACATTGGGATCAGAAATCTGGAATCAAAGTTGAGCAATGCACTAACACTATTAAGGAATGTCTAAAAGGGGATGTTATTGCCAATGGAGTACCATCACTTGAGGAAACTAAAGTAATGGCTACTGAAATCGAACCCAAGACATTCTCCGAGAAAGTTAAATTGAGGATCAAGAAGGAGCAATTATTGCTTGATGAATTGGAATCCCTTCATATCAATTTTAAACATTTGCAGAGACTTTTGGAAGCTAAGTACAAAATGGAGGGAGTGAACTCAGTGAAGCTTAATGAAAGATGCTCAGCAATTCTCCGAAATGAGCTGCCACCTAAAGAGAAAGATCCGGGAAGCTTCACTCTACCATGTTTAATAGGTAACTTGAACGTTAGTAATGCTTTGGCTGATTTAGGAGCCAGCATTAGCATAATGCCTTATTTTATATTCACTAGACTTGGGGTAGGGAAATTAAAACCTATAAAAATAGAAATTGAAATGGCTGATAAATCTATGCAAACGCCATTGGGGGTTGTTGAAAATGTTCTAGTAAAAATTGATAAATTTATTTTCCCGGTAGATTTTATCATTTTGAATATTATTGAAGATAACAAGATTCCAATAATATTGGGGAGGCCTATGTTGGCCACCGCACATGCTAAGGTTGATGTGTATGGTAAAAAATTAACCTTAGAAGTTGGAGGGGAGGAAATTACTTTTAATGCTAATAAACTATTAATTACTCCCGAAAAGGGTAGTACTTGTGTTGTAGAACATGTGCAGAACCAGGAGGAATTCGACTTGGAAGAATTTCTCGAGGGAGATGTAGTGCAAAAAAATCCTCTTAATAACAATTACAGCTCCCCCATTGAAAACTTTGATGTTTTCAATGATTTTGAAGAAAGTAGTCATGATGGAGAAGGATATCATGAAATCAACTCTATGGATGTAGTCCCACCTATACTAGATGGGGAAGATACTTCAGCTTTGCAGATACAGCCTAGTTTCCGAGAGGCAGGAATTAGTATACACCATTCCAATCCTTACACATTGCAACTCACTTGCAAAATAGGGTTCGTTAATTTTCATCGTTTTGTTAATATTTGCTCCCCCATTAATCTTATGTCTAAAGAAAGTTACAACAAAATATTCAAAAGGAAGTTTGACTATCTCGGAAATAAATTTCTCGGTGAAGTTAAAAACGTAAGTGTATTTGTGGGAACCTACTCCTTTTTGGTCGATTTTATGATCTTTGATGACATAACTGAATTTGTGGAATGCGGATTAGAAGAGGTAATTCTAGGAAAGCCATTCCAAGAGTTATCAGGAATTGAGGTGGATACTATCAATGGAGTAGTATGGCTTTCCAATGCAAATGATGTTACTATTTTTAAAATGCCTAGGTTGGTAGAAAAGTTTAAGCATTGGACTAGAAAGCAGTTAAGTAGAGCCAAGCCCCTCCTTGACATCAGCAATAAGGATAAAGAGAATGGATATAACTATCCTTATCAAAACATTAAAGATTTTTACAAGGGATGATTGGATCTTGGTGATGCCTACAAAAAGGATGAGCGGGTCATTGACATGCTAGGACCGGAGAATACTAGCATGCATGAAATGACCAATAGACACTACTAACCGTGGCAGTGAGTCTAACTTAAAGACTCGATAATAAACAAAAGTGCTCTTTTGGGAGACAACCCGAATTATCCTTTTCTTTTCATTTTCCTTTTATTTTGTTGGTTTGGTATGTTTTGTATTAATGATTTGCAGGTTCTAGAGGAAGCTTTGCGTTGGGGACCATATCTTTGGACTCTTGCCCCAAGAAAATCCCCCAGGACTTAGCTACGGCGTAGCCCCTTTCATCGATACGCCGTAGCAACCTCTAGGTGTCAGTCAGTTTTGTATTAGCAACTACGGCGTAGCAACACATTCCAGCTACGTCGTAGCTTCCTCCTGTACCTAATAATTTTTACTACAAATCATATTTTGAACTTGTATTAGTTTTTAAATGAACTTTGTGGGTGTGTTCCCTATAAACCCTCACGAGACTTCACTCATCCACTTGGGACACCAAGTGGTTTAAAAGGCTTGTTGCATACACTAAATGCAATCGCGATTCCTACAAAAGTGAGTTAGGTATTTTATTTTTATTTTCATTTTTCTTTTAAGGTTTTATGCTTTTGGTAGTTGTGTGATTTCAGGGATTTGAAGTTTGCTCATTAGGCGAAGCGAAGGCACGTTTTTCAACATGATCCTTCTATCATTTTTCAAGAGCAAATTTCAGGGAAGTTCTCGTTTCGATTCTACTTTTTCCTCTTTTTAATCTATTTTATGTACAAATGGGACTTTTTACAACTCGAGTGGGGGATGGGAGTAGAATTATTACTTGAACTTTATTTTGCCCCATTTTTCTAGTTTATTTTGAAAAATTATGCCACTTCTAAAACTTTTGACATGTTTTTCCGAACCTAACTAGAATAGACCTTAGCCGAGCACATTAACCCTTTATACCATGGTGAGGTTTAGCCTATTTCAGTTTCCCCTATTTTACCCCAAATCCACCTAAATTATGAGTGTGCCGATAGTTTGTAAACTTTAGAACTTGGCCTTTACATCATTTTGAAACCATGGACGAGTAGTGCATCGAGATTCCTTGATACATTTGGAAGAAACTTTTTAAGAAGGCAATATTTTAGGATTATCACCCAAATAACCTATACGTGTGTGTTTATCGATTATTCGACCCCCATGTTAAACCCTTTGTTGCACTCACCTTTAGTGCAAGATACACCTAGATACACCCTTTAGAGCCATTCCTTTCATTTTGTTCACCCAATATATTGTTTCGTTACACCTATTCGCCTTAGCCTACCGTGTAGTCTTGGTTAATGGTTGGGAAGTTGCCACTTGTTCTAGTTTAAGGTTTAAGTCATAAGATTCAAGAGCCTACGTTGAAGACAAACCTTTGAAGATCATGAAGACCCACTATTGTATATATTTAGTTCATCTCAAGTGGGGGATATATTTATTTCTAGTTAAAAAAAATGTGAAATTCCGTATATAGATATGTTATCTTTGGTGCAACCTTGTATAAGCACCGTATTTTGAGCTTTGAAAGAATTAGCATCGAAGAGGCCACTTCGGTCATATATGAAGAATGAAGTTGTTGGTTTTTAATCGCCAACATGAAGACCAAGTGTGGTGCCCATCATGACGTCCTCTAATGGCACACACTTGTTAGATGATCCAATTTTTGCGTTTTGAAGCTTGGACTTTGGACGAATGGCAAGTGGTAGCAACTCGGTTATAGGCTAAGACTATTTGTTTTCGTTTTCTTTTTACACCATTATTGTGCATCCCATGTCTTATCCTACCCTTTAGTTGTGAATCATGCTTAGGTGAGGGATTTGAGCAGTCATTGGTATCTTGCCTGGCGTTCCGGTCATGTACCATTGCCTTTGTCGCCTTTTCCGTAGTATGTTAGTAACAACACTACACCCATAAGCCTTATATGTGTTCACCCAATATTGCCTTTAAAATTTTTTTCGACCTTAGCTCTAGTGGTAGAGATTTGTGTAACCGCCAAGCTTATGATATAATACATTCTATGACTATGTGTTGAGTGATCACCCCGAAATTAACACTTAGATTAGGAGAGAGAGAGATGAGTGTTTGTTCCAGTTTCGTGAGGTGTTCGGCTTTGACATATTCTAGCATAGGAAATTTTTAAACTCATATTTTCCATTTTCTTGGGAAATATCTTTTTGAAAAATTATTCTAACAAGGTCTACTTGAGGATAAGTAGAGTTCAAGTGGGGTGATATTTGATAACGTAAAATATATCCATGATTTAAGTGTTAATTCCCCCCCCCCCCCCTAAATACTCATCTTTTGTATTCATATGTTATGATATATACTCTTATTTGTTTATATTCTGTTTTCAGGGCAAAGATGAGTAAAGGAACGAAGAAACGCAGAAATGAAAGGACTAAAGACAAAATATATGAAGTATGCGGATTCTGCACTAACTACGGCATAGAGGTTCCATCCACCTAGGCCGTAGCAAGAATATATGAAGACTACGGCGTAGCTCAATCCATTACTACGGCGTAGTTATTTATTAAAGGGCTCTACGGAGTAGCTACTCTCCACCTACGGCGTAGTTCCCAAAAGGAGGCAGTACGGAACTCAAGTAGCCAAGGAAGAAGTTACGGCGTAGTACCTCATCTAACTACGCCGTAGATACATCAAAAGAAGAAACTACGCCTGTAGTAGGGGTGAGCGCGGTTCCAGAACCGCACGGAACTGACCCGGAACCGCAAGAACCGAGAACCGAAATACTCAAAATTTAGGAACCGAGAACCGGACCGCATAACATGTCTCGGTTTCGGTTCGGTTCCGGTTCCGGTTCGGGTATTTCGGTTCTACCCGATTAGAACCGCAATTTTTAAAAAAGTCTCCCAAAATTAAATATATTTTTTTTTATGTTTGTGACATATGTACTTGTATCTCTTTACAATTTAAAATATTCTATGATTACAATTTTTCTGAAGCTAGTACTCATTTTTGTAAATGAGTGATAGGTCACAGATTACAACGATGAACTTTTGATAAGTCTGATAACTAGCGTGAACCAATCGTTGAATATATTCTTCAGAGCAAGAGACCAGCTAATTATCTTAATAGACTATGAAATCTTATTGTTCACATATTTAATATGGAAGCAACAATTAATTTTCAATACTAACTGGATGTGAAAAAGACAATTTTACAAATTTTTTTCTCCAAAGTTCTTGGAATGATGATTATTAAGCTCTATTTAGGTGGCTCGACATTAAAATTTTAACCTTTTAACCATGAGTTGGTCATTAATATTTTGGAAAATATAATATACTCCGTAGCTTATTATAAGGAATTAAAGAGCCATGCTATACATACATGCAATGCTACACATACATGCAATGCTACGCATACTGGAAGCATAAAGTTACACATGTTGGGCGGTTCTTCGGTTCCGGACCGATACCCGCGGTTTCGGACCGAACCGAACCGAGAACCGAAATTTGAAATATTTAAGAACCGAGAACCGAACCGCGGTTCCAAAATGCGGTTCGGGTTAGGTCGGTTCCGGTTCGGTTCTCGGTTTATTTGCTCACCCCTAGCCTGTAGCACTTGATCAAGCTACGGCGTAGTTGGTATTTACACAGGCTACGGCATAGCCACTCATTCAGCTACGCCGTAGCAAAGTCGGGCCTATAAATACAAACCCTAAATTCCGATTTTACATATTCACATTCATCACACAGAAGTTGGGAGAAGCTCTGGGAGTAGGAGGCACGAAGTTCAATCCACATACAAGTCATTTTCAAGGGAGGATTCACACACCAATCATAAGTTTATTCATTCCTTTGTCTTGTTTTTTATTCATGTTCACATTTGTAATAACACATTCTTGTTTTACTGCAATTATGAATATGAGCGGCTAAACACCTTTTGGTGTTAGCCTAGTTATGAAATTGTTATTCTTGTGATTTAGTTTTCTATGCATCCAATGTAGTTTTGTTTGTATACTTTCATGGAGAGTTTTAGGACACTCTAGTTTTAGTAGTGTTAAGCCTTGGTAGTTCCTTAGAGGCTTGGTGAATTAACCCTAGGATCCAAGCTGATAGGGATGGGACTTGGCGATAGCTATATTGCCATACATGTGCGAATTAACCCTAGTACCACCTATCATTGCGATACCTTAAAGAAGCTAGAGGGGGTGTAAGATCTGACCATGCCGCATCCCGCTAGACTTGTCCATGTTAGTAGAGGTACTTAATGACTCTTGTATCTTCGTTGGTTCACGCCGCCTGATGACCTCTCGTCTTTACAATAGGTGGGAATAGGACAAGGTGCAAGATGGATTTAGGAGATTTAACCCTTTGATCCTAAATGACTATAAACCCCAGATGAAATGATAGGATGCACTTATAGATAACTAATCATGATAATAACAAGAGTAGTAATTAGGTTAACACTTTCACTCCTTATTGATTTCCTTCTATTTATTTACTTTTCTTGTCATTTACATTTATTAGTAAATTAATCGTTACAATCATAAACCCCCTTTTAAACGTGACAGTAGACTTAGATAGATTCCACACTCATAGCTCTTGGGACGACCTCGGCTTTACCATCTAGCTATACCTCACACGACCGTGTACACTGCCCGATAGTGCATTAGGTAGACCTTAGGTAAACAAGACACTTATAAATATTAAAACTTGGTAGGTAAAACTTGCATCAAACTCGAACATGCGGCATTGTGTTGCGATGTCCCAGTCGTATACTTGTGGCGTTACTTTAAATATTCTGACGTGGTCCACGGGGTACCCGCTTCCGTCATAAGGTTGTATGTTGCTTGGCTTGCGAGTCTTTTTGGGCGGCTTTGGTCTACGGATGTTTTCTGTGAAAGTGTCATCATTCTCAAGCATGCATGGTTGTGTCTGATCATCCATTTTTACGTCTGTGCAGTTGCTTGCTCCGTTGTTCTTTTTATAAGCGAGTGGCATTCCTTGGAGTCTTTCGCAGTTCCCTTGGGCATCCGTCTCCTTACCACAACATATGCATGTGATTGTGGATTTTTCCTTTCTAGGGTTCCTTTCTTTCTGTGACTTGAGTTGCTTTCTTTCCGAGCTCGCGTTCTTTGGTATACAATGGGACTTTTTGTCCCTTTTCTTCCCATTAATATTTTTTGCTCGGTTGCTTCGTATTGATTCTGGCACGGGGTCACTCTGGTGCCCGAATGAGTTTTAGTTCCTTCACGCTTTTCCTGCGGAACCTCCATTGGATGAGCTTCCTCACTCTTGTCTATCAGTTGTTGATGGCTGCGACTGATGTTGGGCTCCCGGAGGTCCACGTCGAGTATTAGCTTGTTTTGACCTTTTGGTTTTTTATCTTTTCCTCTCATTTTCAAATGGGCGGAAGTATTATGTGAGAGTGATGTTTGCCGATCATTTTCACTCGTGATGAGCATTTTTCGAGAACCCACTTTTGCACTGGATCCTACGGACGGCGCCAACTTGTTAGTGAAGAAAGTATGGCTGGGTTAGGACTGGGCTTCGTCCGTGCTAGGCCGATCTTGATGGATCGTCCATTGTACAACTTATGCACTAATCCAAGTAGAGGAATGAGTTCCTGCACAAATAAGAGCACACCGTTAGCCTTACTGTGGGGACGGACCCCACAATTAAGCTCTGGCGTAAAAATAAGTACTCATGTTGTGAGAGAAATATTTGTGTGTTGGGATGAGTGAGAAAGTCATACCTCAAAGTGTGAATTGAGGTTTTCATTTATAGGTATCAGAAATGTTAGGTTTTTTTGATATTTCACATATTGTTGTAGTGGCCGGGGTGGGACCCTTGTCGGTCAAGGATCCGCAGCTTAATCGATTGTTGCAGACGTGGATGGTTTTCCAGACCGGGGGCCGATCCGCGAGCATACTTCAGAAGTGCCGCTCTTGTACATCTTTTGTTTTTCTGGATCGTGCCATGCTCGTAGCATGGGCTTTAGCCATGTCTGGCTTTATTTGCTTGCTGGGCCGGAGCCCAGTTCGCTCGGTGGGCCGGAGCCTGTTTTGCTTTGTAGGGCCGGAGCCCAATTTGTTTGTAAAGCCGGTGCCCAATTTGTTTGGGATAGTCCAGGCCCAGTAAGCCTGTTATCCATACTATACGTCATCAAGTCCCCACAGTCTAGTGCGTTCATTGCTCGCGTGCTGTTGTAGCGTGCGGTGAATGTTTCTAGACAATTTTGCTATCCGGTCTGCTCTAACCGTGGTTTTTCCGCAGCCATGCCCTTGGTCAGCAGTTGATATCATGGGGGAACGTGGACCGTTTCTAAAACCGCTTAGGGGAGCGGATTGTTTGCTTGTTAGCTGTCATCCTTATCTTTTTACTTTTGAATGTAACCGTTGGTTCAGGGATGCTTGTAACACGTCACATTTCAGTCTTCTTGAATGTGCCGTAGGTATAAATACCTAGGTTATTGTGAAGCTATTTTTCCTTTTTTTGTTCTATTTTCTCCGTTTTCTGTATAGTCCTTCCAATTACCTTTTTTCCGCTCCCAGTAAGCATGTTGAATATTAATCTACAAGATTTGTCTCGTATGATTGAATCTTCTTCCCATATGCCTTTCTTTCCTTTTGTTTCAGACCGGAAAGTTGGTTCTTCTTCTTGTACTTACACCAATCCTTTCCTCCGGACTATTCATCCTGTTGAGATATTCGTGGTTTCTTCTGACTCTTCGTCCTTTTCTTGTACTCATGATGCTGAAGTAAGTTCTTCCCCTAGGTCTGCTATTCCTCTGGGTCTGGACTTTGTTGCGAACATTGTTTTTGTTGCTGATGCGATAACCAAGGGAAAAGGTAAAGCTGCTATTTTTGAGCCAACTCCTGGTCCGGATGTTGCTTGTAACTCTGGGTTCAGTTCCGATGACTCGATGGATTTTTCTGGAAACGATTTTCCTTCTGGTCGTATCTGCTCTGTGGCTGATGTAGACCATAGTATTTTTGGTGAAGTCTATATTCCGGAATGGAATGTTCATTTCGACTCTCGGTTGGAGACTGCTGCAGACTTCCGTGAAATGGTTGAAGGGTTTACTCTGCCTAGATTCGTGAAATGGAAGATGTGGAATTTTTTGATGAGTACAATTACTTGACGGCTCACCAGGTTTCTTTCTGTGCAGAGGCGCGGCAACGCGCTGAGCAGAATATTGTCTTGAAGCGGAGGTTTATGTCTCTTCATAGCCGCTTGGCTGACCAGTTGAAGGAGAAGAATGCGGAAGTTGAGACATTAAGGGCTGAGGTGTTTCGTCTTAACACTGAAGTCTCTTCCTTAAAGTCTTCTATCAATCCTTCTGTGGCTGATATGTCAGCTCTGATGGAAGAGAATTTGAAGTTGAGAAGTGAGCGTGACTTGCTAAAGGCGGAACTAGCGGTATCGCGCTCGCCTACCCATGGTCAAGTTGTGGAGCGTTGATGCAGGTTTTACCGACCAAGTTTTAATATTTATAAGTTGCTCGTTTACCTAAGATCTACCTAATGCACTATCGGGCAGTGTACCCGGTCATGTGAGGTATAGCTAGTTGGTAACGTCGAGGTCGTCCTAAGAGCTATGCGTGTGGAGTCTAAGTTTAGTGTCACGTTTAAAAGGGGTTTTTATGATTAAAGATATTATGCAAATAAAAGTAAGTAACAAGGCAAGTAAATAAATAGAAGAGAATCAGTAGGGAGAAGCAGTGTTAACCTAATTACTACTCTTGTTATTATCATGATTAGTTTTCTAGCAAGTGCATCCTATCGTTTCGTCTGGGGGTTATATACATTTAGGATTAGAGGGTTAAATCACCTTAATCTATCTTACACCTTGTCCCATTCTCACATATTTTAAATGTAAGAGTTCATCGGTCGGCATGAACCTACGAAGATCCAAGAGTCATTAAGTACCTCTACTAACGTGGACATGTCTAGCGGGATTCGGGTATTGGTCACATCTTACACCCCTCTAACTTCTTTAAGCATATTGGATTGATAGATGGTCCTAGGGTTAATTTGCACATGTATGGTGTTATTTCTATCACCAAGTCACATCCTCATTGGCTTGGGTCCTAGGGTTAATTGACCAAGCCTCCAAGGAACTACCAATCCTCAACACTACCAAAACTAGAGTGTCCTAAGACTCGCCAAGGAAGTATACAAACAAAACGATGATAAATGCGGAGAAAACTACATCATAATAATAACAATTTCATAACAAGGCTAACACCAAGAGGTGTTTAGCCACTCATATTCATAAATACAGTAAAATAAGTGTTTGATATCACAAATGTAAACATGAATCTAATACAAATCAAAGGAATGAATAAACTTATGATTGGCGTGTGAATTCTCCCTTGGAAATGACTTGTATGCAGATTGAACTTCGTTCCTCCTACTCCCTGAATTCCTCCCAGCTTCTGTGTGGAGAAAAGTGAATGAATAAACTCGGAATTAGGGCTGGTATTTATAGGCCCGACTTTGCTACGGCGTAGCTGTATGAGTTGCTATGACGTAGCCTTTGTTAACTTCATCTACGTCGTAGCTTGGTCAAGTGCTACGGGCGTAGGTTCATCATTGGTTGCTTCTACGGCGTAGTTATACGGGAAACTACGTCGTAACTTCTTCTTTGGCCACGTGAGTTCTTTACTGCTTGATTTTGGGGTCTACGCCGTAGGTGGAGAGTAGCTACTCCGTAGAGCCTTTTGATAAGTTACTACGCTGTAGACATGGATGAGCTACGTCGTAGTCTTCGTAAGTAGTTGCTACGGTGTAGGTAGATAGAGTCTCTACGCCGTAGTTGGTGTAGAATCTGCATACTTCACATATTTTCTCATTAGTCCTTCCATTTCCGAGTTTCTTCGTTCCTTTGCTCATCTTTGCCCTAAAAACCAGAATGTAAACGAATAAGAGTATATATCCAAACATATTAATACAAAAGATGAGTAATTAAGGGGGAAATTAACACTTAAATCACGGAACTATTTGATGTCATCAAGCATGTCACCTCTTTGCCAAATCCGGAAGATTTGTGTTCCTCTTGGGAAGATGAGAACCACAGTCTTGCATGCTTGAGTGCTGAGATAGAGGAATTGAAGCGTCAACATAAGTGGTCCGTAGATCGGGTATACGTGATGTTTACTTTTTGTTCATTTTATTTTACTTTTTTTCGCTTGCTCTGTTTCCTTATCCCTTTGTCGTTTTTGTTTAAGAGGTCCGTTTACTGCAAACTACCCTTGAGACTGTGAAGAGTCTTTTAAGGAGGAACATGATACTCAAGTGAAGGTTATTGCTGACAAGTTGGCTCAACTGGATGCTCGTACTTTAGATATAGCTGCCCATCTTGATGAGGAATTTTATCCGTGCTTCCTCAACGCTGTTTCCAGCCGCAGGTGGTTACTTGAGTGTGGTATGAAGTTATTCATCACTAAGTGTTTGAATTCTCTAGAGTATCGTACAGTGTTGAGTAAGTTGTTGAGTTGTGCTGTCTGAAAGGGAATGCAGGCAGGATTAGATGCTAGAATTAAACATGGCAAGGAACGCAGAGAGCTTGCAGATATTGTGGCAAATAAGCATTTTGCGGAAGCGGATTATGTTGTTGCCTATCAGGCCTTCTGCAATTTTGAATTTCCTCTCTTAGCGGATTTGTTGCATCATAAGGATTCTGATATGAAGGATATCATGGAGCTCTTCCGTCTTGATGTTGAGGATGCGGAGAAGCTTGGTCTGGCCGATTTGCAGCCTAGTTTAGGGCAACTTTCCGTACCTCGTCTGAGAGATAGCTTAGTGTTTAGGGAAGTCGCCTTGTTGTCGTCTTTAGACTGTGTGCGTCAAAGAGTTATGCGGATTAGAGTGGGTGCTATTGTTGGGCAATCTTTCTTTGCGGATATATCCACTTCTTTTGTTGACCCTCTTTCTTTTGAGACTTTTTTGGGTTCAGGAACAGCTTCATTCAGTGAGTTTGTTGCCACTAGTTATAATATTTCTTCTGCACCTTCTGTTCCCACTTTATCCACCGGGTTTATTTCAACGGATGATATCCCGATTTCGACTGTCGAGAAGATTGGGGAAGTTTTTACTTTGGTCCCTGTTGCTTCATCTAGTAGGGGAAGTTTTAATGATCTTCTGGAGCGTAATCATGCGGAATGATCTCTAGCTATTTTGTTTGTCGTGACCATCTGTGGTCTTTTACTCAATGGCTTTTGTACTTAGATAATTTTTCCACTTAGTTAGTGGGCAAGAATTTGTTTTTGTGTACTTGCACGGTGTGTTCCGTGGCTATGTATAGTATTTTGCCTTTGCTTATTTTTGTTGGCATGTTTTACCTTTACGTTTTTGCATATGTCTTGCATGTATAGCTTTTGTGAACGTGTTATTTGCGCTAAAGTTACGTCTAACTTTTATGCGTCTTTGTTTGCACTTGATCATTTGTGCTTTGCTAGTATTAAAGTACGTACGGATACGTAGTTTATTTTTAGTCTTAGTCGATACTGGGTTTGCAATCCCTGTTACGTACCTGCGGTTTAGTTGTGCGGTTCCGCACCCTTTTAGTTAAACGGGATAACGTTTTTTGGGACGTGCCCTTTGTGTGCGTGGCTTACTCACATTTTTTATGCGGAACAATGTGCATTATTTGTAATAAAAGAAATTTGAAAAGATTAAGCTTGGCGGAGGTAGCTAGTCTCCGCTTTTATTTTACAGAAAATGTAGTAAAATAATACAAAGACTGTAAGTACAAATATTTATTGCAATTGTTCGCCTGAGCGGACTTAATTTCAGTTGCAATTTTACATTTTGCGGATCTTTCCGTCTTCCATATGTTTGCGGAGCCTGAGCTCCGGCTTTCTGTGGTCCATCGGGACGGACTTTTTATTGTTGTTTTCAATTGTAACACTTTGTAGATTTTTTTAGTTGTTATATCATTGCGGAACCTGAGTCCCGGCTTAAAGTATCGGCTCCGTGCCTTTTGGTGAAACACTCTTGCTACCTAACGTTTGGTCTTCATGGCTTGCTGTCGTGTTTCCTTGTTCACTTGTTCCTTACTGGAGGTTCTTTGTTACTTTATTGTCTAGTACTTGCTGTTTTCTTCTGCCGTTTGATATCCCGCTTTAAAAATACTTAGCACCACATGTTTTTCTGCGTATGTCATGGCTTTTTAAATGCCTTTTGTAGTGAGGGTGTCGTGCAGCGCTCACGGGTCCTAGTGAAGGTACCAATCAAGCCAATGAGCCTGCACTTGCAAACCTCGGTTAATGCACCCAAGTGGTGTTTGGTTTCCCTCTTGCCTTTTGGTGAATTGAGCAAGACAATCCCCGTCTGAAACTATCCTCCGGAAACGAGTTGGAGATTTTTCAGCGACTGGGGACCGTGTAGTTGCTTGTCGTTGTAACTCGCGTCGGCAACAGGGTTTGGCGGAGTGTCCTTGGCCTGCAATCCAGCAACTTTGGATCCGCTCTAGTTAGCAACAATGGGTGAAGGCACCATTCATCCTTTGTCACTTGGCGTTAAGGTGAGGACTTTGATAGCCGGGATCATATTCCAGGAGTGAATCATCCGTGACCTTTATTTTACGTCCCTCTTCATCAACGCATGCTCTTACCCGCATTTTGTCTTCCCCTTCTGTTTTCTTATAACGCATCCCCCCGTACGGCTGTTATGCTCAATCAGCCGTTAAGACCTTCTTGGCTCGCTGCCATCGTGGCGGTCAATGAGAACCTTGATGGTCACCAGGCTCCTAATGGTCGTGCCTTTGAAAGCACGGAGCTCTGCTCTAAACCTTGCGGCTCAAGCCGGTGGCTTTACGTAAGGCCGTAGTGGTAGGGTGTAGAATCGGTGTTTTGAGATGCCTCTCTGCACAACAACGGTTTGAAGCCTACCGTCTTGGGCTAGAAGGCGCCCCTATATGGGGCGGAAGGGTGTTTGAGTGGCGGGGTTCCGTAGAGCCTTATTCTTTATTGTTATTAGTCGTCATTTGAGAACGTGGCCGGAGTCAGGCGCTGTCCATAGTTTTCTGCGTTGCTTCCCGCTTTAGGCCCCCTATCAAGGTAGGCTATGAGTTGATAGAAGACTATTGCATGACGTTTTGTCGGTGAGTCTTGTTTTTGGTGAAATATCTGTGTTTTTGGGTTTTTCTTTGGTTTTTTCAGCGGTTTTGGGTTTGATCGTCCTCCCCCCTTTTTGATGGCTATTTATAGCAAAGGGTTCTATTGTATCCCGCATTTTTTGCGTGAGCATTTATGGTCCCTAGGCACGTGTCTAGGTCAGTTTGACTAGAACGTCCTTTCGATATGCAAGTCCAGACGCAGAGTCGAAAGGTAGGTCATATCGATGCCTCGGGAAGGAGCACGATTTTTACGCTTATGCCCATCAAGCGCTTATTTAATTGGGAGTTTGTTCTTCGTACTCCGGACTGTTCGTCCCTAGCGAGGCTTATTTTGGTTTTGCTGTACCAATGCCTGTTATTTATGGTGTTGATTATGCGACAATTTCTTCGAGATCTGTTGCTGCGATTGGGGTTAGCCTTCTCCGCATTCGCCAGTGCGGCTGTGCGTACGTAGGAGCGTTGTATATTGTTGCACGGAGGTTCATTCTCCTGGACAGTCAAATAGTATATGCGCGTCGGACCGTGGTTGGCATTTTCTTTGCTCCCCTGCTTTCCGCAAAAATCTTTTTGTGAAACTCCCTGTCGATTCATATCTTCCTTGCCTAGCGCGATGGATTTTCTTGTCTCGATCCTTGTCCCAAATCTTGCTAAGAAAGGTTTCTAAGAACGTATCCTTTAGTTCGCGGAAACCGCCTATAGATCCTTGGGGAAGTTTTTCGAACCAAACTCTAGTTGCACCCCTGAGCGTGAACTCGAACATGCGGCATTATGTTGCCATGTCCCAGTCGTATACTTTTGGCGTTACTTTAAATAATCTGACGTGGTCCACGGGGTACCCGCTTCCGTTATAAGGTTGCATGTTACTTGGCCTGCGAGTCTTTTTGGGCGGCTTTGGTCTGTGGATGTTTTCTGTGAAAGTGTCATCCTTTTCAAGCACGCATGGTTGTGTCCGATCATCCATTTTTATGGATTTTGTGCTGTTTGTTGCTCCGTTGTTCTTTTTATAAGCGAGTGGCATTCCTTAGAGTCTTTCGCAATTCCCTTGGGCATCCGTCTCCTTACCACAACATATGCATGTGATTTTGGATTTTTTCCTTTCTGGGTTCCTTTCTTTCTGTGACTTGAGTTGCTTGCTTTCCGAGCTCGCGTTCTTTGGTATACAATGGGACTTTTTGTCCCTTTTCTTCCCCTTAATACTTTTTTGCTCGGTTGCTTCATATTGATTCTGGCACGGGGTCACTTTGGTGCCCGAATGAGTTTTAATTCCTCCAGGCTTTTCCTGTGGCACCTCCATTGGATGAGCTTCCTCACTCTTGTCTGTCAGTTGTTGATGGCTGCGACTGCTGTTGGGATCCCGGAGGGCCACGTCGAGTACATCCTTTGTTTATCCGGATCGTGCCATGCTTGTGGCATGGGTTTTAGCCATGTCTGGCTTTATTTGCTTACTGGGCCGGAGCCCAGTTCGCTCGTTGGGCCGGAGCCCGTTTTGGTTTTTAGGGCTGCTGGAGCCCTGTTTGTTTGTAGGGCCGGAGCCCAGTTTGTTTGGGATAGTCCAGGCCCAGTAAGCCTGTTATCAGTAGTATACGTCATCAATCATATATATGTCTCGTTATATTGTAAATTGCCATAACACCGTATTCATGAACAATTGTATCTATACTTCTATCTACTATACTATAATGCATGGATAACCAAACCTAACTCCTAACAAAAAATTAAGATAAGAAGCTCAAATCATAAGGTAACATGTATCACTTTTCAAATAACTCCAAGCCTAACTCCTAACCAAATATTAAGATAAGGAGCTCAAATCATAAGGTGATATGTGTCACTTCCCAACTTAAAATTCACTTTTATTTTCAAATTAAAATATATTTTTATTTTTATTTTTTTAATGATCTAATTTCACTATTTTCTAAAATTTTGTGCTCTTTAACTCAACATTCATTTTGATATATTTTTATGAGTTTTTAGATTTTACATTTTTAGTGGGCTTATTTTATTTATATTCAAATTTTTATAACTTTAACCTTTATTTCAACTAATACAATCTTGATTCATCAAAATCATATAATTTTGGGGAGAGTGTTTGACGGGTAAGAGATAGTGAGAATCTGTCTATATACGAGAATAATGATGTCACGGGAAAGCTACATGAAACCAAGCAAACATATAAAACTAAAGCATATACATTCGAAGTGTTGTGAAACAAATTCACTAAGCGGATAAGAAATTTCGAGAAAGAGCTGGGCTAGCAATTTATTTACTATTTTTATAAAATAACTATATTTTTCGCCGCAGCTGTGCGCATATATCTAACTAGTATTAAAAATTGTGTTTACAGTTTTACTAGTATATTTACATACAACAAAAGTAAAGTAATGTTGAAAAAAAAAAAAAAAAAAAAAAAAAATCTATAAGTTATGCATAATATCTCAAATTTTTCGGATACCTTTTCCTATAATTTTGTGCCAACACTTATTTTCTAATTATTATTGTAAAAGTTAAGAAGCTTTCTAAAGCATATATTTGAATAGACATTTTGCATATATTCAGTCGACGAAGAGACAAACGTGAATCATATATTGCAAAGATGCTTTGTTGAATAAGAAGATAAGAAAGCATCTAACATATGGTAGTTACACGAGAATCATTCAAAGTGGTACTTTACACAGATAGATAGGAGTAAGTTGATACCTAATAACGTAATCTATAAGGTATTTTTTTTTTTTTTTAATTTTATAAAAATTGTTTGATAAATAGTTTGAGCTGTAATTATATGTTGTAAAATGAAATAAATAAATAAAAGAAAAAATACGTTATTTTAAACATTGTTATGAATATTTATGATATGGATGTCAATGTCACTTATACTAGTTACGCGGGTTTTTTTAAATTTTTTGAATCATATATTTTTATTTATTGAAAAACAAATAATTTAATCTTTGTTTTGTTTGATTTATGATGTTTAATTATAGTTTTTTATTATTAAAGATAATTATTTAAAATTTTTAATCCTATTATTAATTGTATCTTATCTATATTTTTTGTATTTATTTTGTACTTATGTTAATTGTATTTTATCTATATTTTTTGTATTTATCTTCTACTTGTGTTATGGATAAATATAAAATATTACCTAATAAGAAAATAATCTTTTTTTTAAAATAAAATTATTACTAAATAAGGTATATCCTTGGTCCCAACAATTATGATCCAAAATAGCATCCTCAACCAGAACTCAAACCACATCATTTCCTCGGGTCTTTCCCAACAATTATGATCCGATATAACATCCTCAACCAGAACATAAACCACACCATTTGTGTACAATCTTAAAAGTTGATTGTGTAAAAAGATACAATACTTTGTACATTTAATAAATAATGGCTAAAGAATACAGTATTTCTTTGAGTTTTTGATAACACCAAACTTAAATGAGTACACCACCATCTCTATCCTTCTTACCATGCCTACCCATTCTCAACACGTCCCTTGTTGTAAGTTTTTATGATTGGTAGACAGCTAAATAGAAGATTGTTTGCATTGATCCTGATTTTGTTAATTTGGCTATGAGATGGTCTTGATTGATTTGCCTATCACTTTGCAAGAAAAACCTTCAAATGATCTTATAATTTCTAAAATTTTAAATTATGTATTTTTATCGATTAAAAAACAAACAACTTAACGTGTCCTAAATGGTTTTAGTTGATAGATTTAAAGTAGGAATTCTTATCTATACTACTTATAAAATGAAAACAGTCAAAGTGAAATGTGAAAACTGAATTTTTGGTCAATCCCCATAATGCCCTTATAACACTTAATAACGGAAAGTATTGAATATGAAGTTGAAACATGGCTGGATATTTCAAATTGCGAAAAGTATTGAATGTAAAGTTGAAATATATCTATGACAACTTCTCGTTGATATGCACGGGTACTCATCTAGTGTGTATATATGTATTCATTTATTTTTTATTTTTAGATAATGATTTTAGAATGAAGTATATCTTTTATTATTCAAGTTAAATGTCATACAATAATATTTTGCTAGATGTGTTAGAAAACAAAGTCTTCGGTGATATTTCAAAGATGAGTTTTGATTAGTATGAGATGTTAGTAATGATCATTATTCAAGTTAAATTACATTAGGTAGGTTTTTTTTTTTTTTTTTTTTTTTTTTTTTTTTTTTTTAACCTACACAAAATATGATAGATTAATCCAAGATAGTCTTCCTTATTCAAACTAAGCTTCGCCCGGTTTTATCAATGTTGCTTGATATGTATTACATAAACAAATAAAGATTAGTGTAAAAGGAAACAAAAGTTGCCCCAATATTTTTCCCTGCTTCGATTAATTTATCACATCAAACGTTCTTGGAAAGAAGGTATGTACAAACGTGGGTTATGAACTATAACATGATTCATACATCTATACTACTATATAATGTATTTGGGACTATTCTATAATTAGAAAGGCTTAAAATTCAGACTTTTACTTGCTTATTATGGAAACAACCACCCTAACAATCACCCCCAACAATTTATAACTACCTCAACAACCACCCCAACAACCACTTTCCACCACCCCACCTCCCTCCTCTTCACCCCAATAATGGAGTTCAAAATTAAAATTCAATTCAAGTAGTTATAAGGAATACGGAATACTAAGCAACATCACCCTCTATGTTAACGTAGCGCATAATCATAGCTAAATATTGATTGTTCATATAAAAAAGCAACCAACTTGTCCTAAATCAATGTAATCAAATTTAAGCATTGTACCACGTATATGATAAAAACTAATTTATAGTTGGCATATAAAGTATTTAATAGATATTATGTGGACGGAACATTGGAGAAAGTTCATTGTTATTATTTGACCTAAAACCGATATTATGTTGTTATCATAGAAATATTAGTTAACATAAAAATATTACTTGACGGATGCCTCAAAGATCAAGCTCCAGAAAGTAAATGCTATTTTAGGCTACTAAATGTGTGCTTTGGCATACATGTGTAGCCATTTAGCTTATCACATTACTAAAGTTACATAACCAAATATTACCTAGGTTCTTTGTGAGTTTTGGATCTCCTTGCTTTGATGATTGATGACCAATCCATGAGTGTTAACAAAAGCTTCATCCCAACTGTAAAACGACATACCAAAAGTATACTTGGTAACAAATTTTATGATGCAAGAAGGTCAAATTTTAGTTTTCAAGTCATCAAGGATTTGTATACACTTATAACACAAACGTAATGCCAACATGGACAAGTTAGATCAAAGGTCAACATGGCTTGCTTCATGTTGACCTACAAACATTTTGGAGGTTATATAAACCATTTGGTCCATTTATATTAGATATATTTATTTGTTTGACCCTTTCAACATATCTAAGATAAATAAAATATAACACAAATCACAGAGAGTCACACACAATAATAAAGATATGCAATGTTAAGCTCTGGTTCGACTGCTTTTGCCTTATCACCACAACTAAGCTCAAATATTCATATACCTCAGCTAACCCAAATTTTCAATAACATGATCAACTAAACTTCAAGTTAAACTCCATTAATAATTAATTACTACACGATTATACTAAATCCAATTTGATCAGCGTATGTTAGATTTAACCTACAGTTAAAGATTAGTAGTGATAACGGATATTAATTAAAGTAAGAATTACCTTTCAAAATAAAAAATTTAAGTAAGAATTACCTCTTTTGTAATCACGAAATTTTCTTTTTTGTCATTATCATCTTTGTACAGCACCTTTTGAGGAATCAACTTTATACAGAGTAAAACTGTGATTTGTGTGTTTAGGATGGCTCTGGCTGAGAAGACCTTCATGACACTCAGAAAATTTCTTCCCTTAAAGTCTACATGTAGCAAAAATATTAATAGCCCTAGAGGTCAATCCTACACGATTCATAACCGCAATCCCAACTTCAACAACCTGTTTTTAGTTGTGATTATGTATTAAGATAATCCATAAGCTCAAGTCGACAAACTTATAAGCCAAAAAATGGGCTTATGAGATTTTTCTGAATTTGAATAAGCCCATAACCCCATAATATTACCTGGTTTGGTCTCACTCAAATTCCAATGTTGCATTGAGCCGAGAATTACCCTCCTGTTTCTTGTATTTACAGATGTACTCATATAGCTTGTTGCAAGTCCTAGCATACCTGATAAAATTGATGGAAAGCATCCAAGTTGCAAAGTACTTGCTAAAAAAACAAAAACTTAGATTTTCGGTAATTAGAGAATCAAATGGATCACTCTTTCCATAGTAGCGATGTTCGAAGGTAGCCATAGCACCATCAATTTTCTTTGCCAAAAGACGCACCAGATTAAAATCTTCAATACCATTTTTTAGCTTACAACATAAACTCTTCATAAACTGTATATCTCCTGGCACATATATCGCTCTAGTAATGGATATGCCACCACATGTAGATTCACCGCATATTACTAAGAAGATCGATCTATCCTGAAATAGTCCAAGTATTCGCAGTACTGCTTGCCCAGATCTTTGATAATCCGGTAATTGCCAAAAACCCACCAAGAAAAACATTTATTTACTGAATCAAGGTAAAAACTTACATCATAACATGATAATTTCAAAACAACTACTGAAAAGAACATCTAGGATTTTAGGTGCTTGGGATTGCCTATTTGAGAGGGTGTTTGGGATTATGTTTTAGGTAGATTATCTAATTACTAGACGAGTACCTGTGCATAGCAACGGGATTTTATAGCGACAAATAGTTTATTGATAAAAAAAAAGTTTATAGGTTATAAATGAAAAATAATAAAAGTTTGAAGATTTGGGAATTAAACATAATGTTATGAAACCCGGTTCAACCCGGGTGGTTCAACCGGTTGAACCGTTTCGGTTGAAAAACTGGTCGATTTAAACCGGGTCAACTTGTTAGGTTGGGTCGAAATTGAGTCAAATTAAACCGGTTCAACCCGTCGGGTTTGAAGCGTCCCGGGTCAACCCAGTTTGTTATTTGTATTAATTGTTTTAATTGGTTTTAAATGAAAAAAGAATAAAAGTTTGAAGATTTGGGAATTAACGTAATGTTTTGAAACCCGGTTCGACCCGGGTGGTTCAACCGGTTGAACCATTCCGGTCGAAAATTTGGTCGATTTAAACCGGGTCAGCTTGCTAGGTTAGGTCGAAAACGGGTCAAATTAAACCGGTTCAACCCGTCGGGTTTGAAGCGTCCCGGGTCAGCCCGGTTTGTGATTTTTATTAATTGTTTTAATTGGTTGTACAATGTGTATAAATCATTGTACTTTTAAGTAATGAGGTGTTTTAATAAGAGTATTAAATGCATTTCAATATTTCCTTATATACAGTTTTCAACATTTCACATTTCACTTTTCTTGACTTTTCCACTTTCACCTTTGACCATTTTTGCTTTATAGGTAGTATAGATGCGTTTGCAATAAGCCAATAAGTGATTATCTGCATTTTGATTCATCAAAGTGAAAAGGCCGGTTTTCAGAAAGCATGTTTTTCCCACTTATGAAAACGACATTGTGCAAAGGAAATATCAGTTCTGCTAAACACATTATATTCTGTTGAAAGGCAAACATAAACACCGCAATACTGTAAACAAACCACAGACTCGTCCCAGTTGGGACTTGAACCCATAAACACCTGGTTGGGTTGTACTTACAATCTCACAGGTAGCGCTAGACCAAAGACCCGTTGGTCACAAATGCAATCTATAGTAACCTCTAAGTGACACAACATGTTTATCTGTATATTTTAGAATAAACGACGAAGACTGTAAGAAAATGCAGTATAAAATCAGTTACTATTAAACTAATATGCAAATGATGCAATTAATCAACAATTTCACATTTAAACGCACTTAACAACTAAAAATAAATAAAATATGATAATGAAACCTTAAACCGAACGTAATTTTTGATATCGGTTAGTTAAGGTAAATAAGTATATTGATTATGTTATTTTTTATTAATAATCTCATATAATCGTGATGAATAGTTCAATCGCAATACCTGATGATCCATTCGCTTTGAAAAAACCAATCTATGAGAATTTTTGAAGCCTCAATTTAATTTGGAAAATATTGAGAAAATAATATCCTTACCCTCCAAAAACAATTGATTCATTCAATTATGAAGACGAATTATGTAGATTGTGCCAAAAACTTTCTTTTGGAGCATGGTGGGTTTTTGACAGGAAACATGTCATGTAATTTGAGCTTTTGAGGTCATTATTGTTGTGAAATTTGAGATTGCGAACCATTTGTTTTTTTAGTATCTACAATTTGCCTCTCTCAACAAACCCACAAGTCATCGAATTCCACGACACCAAATCCCTCTCAGCAATTTTATCAAACACCTTACGCGCACACCCCAAAACTCCACATATCTCATACAGACTAATCAAAGGATGCCTACGATACAAATTGACCATCAACCCATATTAAACCACATTACAATGACCCAATCTCACAAAAATAAACAACAAAAGCATATAAAGATTCAATCTTTAACTACTACTTGATATCGAACACATCTAAATCATCAATCGAAGTACAAAAACATAAACCAACAAATTGATTACCAAAAATAAATAAAAACCCCAAATCTAATATACATTAGTTGGTGGTATTAGTTGAAATCATAAAACAAAAAAATACCTTTGATTATCAATAAAAAGAAGAGGATTATGATTAAGGTTTCGATTTCTTTCAAATTGAGATAAACTGCTGGATTTTTAAAATTGGTGCGTGAATGGTGGTGGCCGGGTGTCGGATGTTAGGGTTTGGTTATTTTTTTTTATGCTATTTGAACATTACTGCAACAACTTGGATTGATTTTGGTTCTCCGTTAGGTATGACTTAGGGTTATGTGAAGGGAATGTTTAGTTAAATAGTTTGGCTGGTTTTTTCTTTTGTTGTCTAAAATTTAACCAGTTTTCATAAGGAAAACCCAAGCTTGGTTTTTTGCTTAATAAAATATCGACTGAAGACGAATAAGAAGCAGAAGCAGATCAATTGAAACGTGAAAGTAGGGTTTTTTTTTTCCTTTTTTTTTTTTTTTTAGTATTAAATGTTATATACAAAAAGAAGGAATCCAATTGACAGTTATATGTGCAAGCATGTGGTCAAAAGAAATAGGAGGCATAACTAAGTTTAGCTAATAAAATTGGTGATTTTGACTCTTATACATGACAGTGTGTTTATATGGGTTGTATATAATGTGGTATAACATATAAAACTTAAAACATTGCTAATGAATGAAGTGCGACGGAAAGGTCAACCAAACCTGGCCTTTTTGACCCATATTAGGTTAGTTTCTCTAGTTTAGAGGACAGACAATGTATGTTTTCTTGTTTATATCAAAAGTTAAGTCAATATAAAAGATTCGAGTTACCTCATATATCAGAAGTAGTGATCTATCTAAGCCTGGCCCAAGCTTGTGTCACTCAACATTCAACTCATAAAGAGATAAGTATGCTTTGACTCCACCGATGACTTGCTAAGTCTCGACGGCATCTCTTTTGATCATATATATCTTGATTTAACACTATCTGAAGAAGAAACATTAGTTGTTGTTGCTGAATCTGCGAGGTTCAGTTCATGAGTCGATCTCTACAGGTACGGAAGCTATTAAGGTGCAAAAAATTAGACATGCAATTGGTCAAAACTAACAATAACGATGGTAACATAATAAGTATTACAAACAAACATAGTATACATATAAGTCCAAATTTAAACATGATATAATATGATGACTTCCAACATGCAGGGTTCTTCCATTTTAATATATACTATAAAACAACTATGAATACCTAAATTAAAATTACCACATTAGTCGGTCTGACATCCTGGATAGCATTAATCATGTCCGAGAAGCACCTTATCGTCACCGGTCTCACCATTACGGTTTATAAGGTCACGATTCAAACAATTTATAAAGTTTCAAGACTTGCACCTCGGATCATTTAGAATGATCCAGCTTCTGGTTATTAACTTTGGATACTCTTGTTGAAGCAAGCCCTAAACATTTCCATCATTGCACAGACATCAGCATACCTCATCTGCTGCGACATTATACATGTGTTTTTATTCTCAAGCAATCTGTAGTTCAATTTGATCTGTTGAAGAATTGAAGACCGAATGGGCTTACTTGCAGTCATCGACAAAGTCTGTAGACACAACATCATCCTCAGTGAAACAAAGGATTCCCATCATGCTACCCTCAACCCTAAACACCACAACATATCCCAAGAATACGTCAAGTGCATTAAAACCATGAAAATTTATATCATTCACGTAGCCACAAATTGGCACCGCAATTGCTCAGATTAATCTTGCAAGTTAAAGAGAGATATTTCTTGTCCTTACTTGATAGCAGCCTTGGTATCATCATAAGAGGCATGCTTCTTGAGCCTGGAAGTAAGATAAAAAACTGAGAACAGTAGGGACACGGAAGGGCATCCCTGTAAGCTTCCCGTTAAGTGCAGGCAAAACTTTTCCAACAGCCTTAAAAAACACACAACTATCTTTAGTGCATTACTCATCAACAAATTTTATACTCCACAAGTCAATAAATTTTAACAAAATAGAAATGAGACACAACCTATAGTAGTGTGGGCTGTGTGGATCTTTATCTGTTTTCACTTATGTTTTGTCTTTTTTCAGTTCTATTGCTATACGTTGGTGGAGTATATTCTAAGTTCAGTTGCAACATTGTGTTGTTAGATTTATAGATCTGATGGATTGGTTTTGTTGCAGGTAATTGGACTAACGCCATGCAACCAAAAGGGCTTAAGTTTACAACTCTGTGGTAAACCAATAACTTTTTCAAGACTTAAAACACTTAGTCTGACATAGGTATGCAAATCATGATTCATGCTATCTTATACAGTAGATCATTATACATGATTTATGAATTATAAGAGTAACTTCAGGTGGATCTGTCTATCCTTTTGCTTATGAACATGTCAATTTTTCTAATTTTCTATCTCCAACAGGTCAAAGGGACCGCATAGTAAAAAGAGCACCAAATTAGCCAACAAAATCCCGAAACAATATATGTTGTTAAGGAGTATGCAGAACAAAAGTTGGGTGTGCATAGCTGATTAGATAGCTCTAATGACGCATGAGAGTAAAAGAAAGCTAAATCTTCTAAAGGAAGAGATGGGAGGCCTTCTTTTTCTTCATTAAGAACAGACATGTTTATTGACTCCGGTGTAGCTCCAAAAACTATTGTCTCTTTTGTAGTCATTACCCATTTATCTACCATATTTTCCCATGATTTGCAATGTTAGTCGTACATCATGTATGTTATAACCAAAAGGTAAATAACGTGTTACATACCTATGAATATGTAATGTAATGACTAAATATTGAAAACTGAGAACATCACTTATACATGCATTATTGTTTGGTTCCATGATCTGCACTTATACATACCTAAGAGCATCTTGAAAACTAACCTTTGTTTCCTTGATACTTCAAGCTGGCTATGATTGTGCAAGATCTCTCTCACACTTGAGCTCATTCATCTCTCTCTCCATCTGCATCAGGATTTATCCACATAAACTGAATCAAAACATTGTACTACTGGATGCAAATGATCAAGAAAATTAAAGCAGAAAGCATAAAATAACGAAGGTATCTAAAATGTTATGTTGAAAAAGGCTCAAATATGAATACCTGTTGAATTATGTGCCCCTTCTCCAACAACAAAGACCTTGAACATTAGGAGGAAGAAGGGTCTGGACTCAATAATTTTGCTTTAAGTCTCGTGATTTCCTTTTGCAAATCTTTCACCATTTGTTTTTCCAGCAACCTAACAATTAAAAAACATAAGCAAAGACTAAAATTTACAGCTAAAGATTTTATATTGTAATAAATATGTAAACATTCATATTCTAATAAAATATTTCCTTTCTTTAGTAAGAAAATCGTATTGGGAGTGACTCTAGTTATATGTTCACTTTAAGATTTAGTTGCCTAAAATACCATAGAATCTTGATCATAAATCTAAGTCTGTGAACTTAAAACACAATACATGGATCTATAATCCAAAAAGCTGCTTCATTGTTGCTAAAATAATTGATTGCTTCCAAGAACTACAAAAGCTTAGTTGTTTTAAACCGAGTACATATTCAAATGGATTATACCATGTTAATATGATTAGTGATGGATACTACATAATCTAAATAGGAATATATACTAAAGGGTGCTTTACGATTGCTTATATTATTTTAGATTATAAGCTTATAGCATTTTTTTAAGAACAAATAGGAACTTTTAAGTTACGATTGCTTATATGATTTTAAGTTAGGAAAAAATGCTTGTGGTCTGCTTATTATATGATGAAATAAGTTGTTCTTAAAAATATATTGGAGTTGCTTACTTCAAATTGGTTATGCGTATTTGCAAATTTTAAGAAGAAATAAGATTTTTTATTTATTTATTTATTTATTATTTTTTTTAATTTGTTAAACACGTAGACAACAATTATTGGTTATATGTTGCATTTTCATGCATAAGTAAATTCTATCACTATCTCCTACATGTTTCTACACTTGATAGCTTCTACTAATAAGCATAAACAATTTAAATACACAATCCCAAACATTACTAATATATGTTCATTGATAGTAGCATAAATCTAAGTAGGCCATAGTTACCTAATAAAACATCAACGATTTTCCAGCATTGAAGGCATAACTTAAAAGAGCAACTTTGTTGAGTAATACCTGCATGAAGACAAACACTATGCGGCATTCACGACTTAGCCATTGCTACTTTATCTGGTAAAAGACAATCAAATCTTTTATATAATAAAGGAAAACTCTAAGTGGGAAGTTTCGTATTTCAAAAAGACATAATGTTTCAGGTAATATATTTTTTTTTATTATCAATTTTCTTAATATAAAACCAAACCACGTTTTTAAATTGACCGGGATAGAATATATAGCCTCATCACTCATGTGTTCAACCCCATACCCTGCTCCGACGAGATTGGGTATGTTGTTGTTGTTGATCACTCATGTGTTCTACAATTTCTTATAAGATATTGTTATATAAAACTTGGAGAATGTTAGCACAATGCATATTGGTAAAACTCAAGGTAAGCGGAAAATAAAATATCATCTATTAGAATTGTTTAAACATATATAACATGTCAACATATAAATTTTATATTGCCTTATTTTTCTTCAATTATATCAGATCAAATAACATTCCTCTGCATTTTCAAAAGCAATGACAAATGATCGGCTCCAAACGGTCAACCTAAACTGACCAAGGAAATGGTCAACAAGGTCAAACAGCTCAGAGTCAATACTCCGTGGAAGTATAGTGTTTCCCCGGGTCGTTATGTCCCGACGAGGTGTGATGGCTATTAAACGGGTTTGTGATCGGGTGAATTTGGATGGAAAGGGGTTTGTGATTGATCTGAACTAAGGAATATACGAAGAAATAGCTTAAACAAGCTATAAGAATAAGACTGGAAGCTAGGAAAAACCAGAAACGTTTAAAATCTAAAAACGCGTACGTTCACGTTTTAAATAACGTAAACGTACAAAATAAAACGTGAAAACTGAAATCTGAAAACCCCCAGGGAGTGAAAATGACTTTTTTACAAACTAAAAGATAAAAGAAAATTTTTAGAAAAAGAAAATAAAATTTTACACTAATTAATTATTTATTATTAATTAATTACTAATTATTACTAATTATTAATATTTAAAATACTTAAATATAATACAATATTATTTAAACACTTAGAAAAATGGAAATTAAATTCCTAAAATTATAAAATAACTAAAAATAAGTTTTAAAAATAAAAATATTTATTTTTGTCTTTTTGTGACTTTTCTATTAATTAATTACTAATTAATTATTAATTACCTAATTAAACTATTTTAAATTATAAAAAATAGCAAATGAACAGTAAAAATTCTAGAAAAATTCCTAAAATTATATTTTATTATATAAAAGCTAGGAAAAATATAAAAACTAGGTCTTACTTAATAAAAACTAATTATGCTATTTAAAACTTAATTATTAATTAATTATTAATAAAACTAGGATTAATTCTAATAAATGCTAAATGATAAAATAAAAATCTGAGAAAATTATTATAAATACTTTAATATAAGAGGAATTTAAGAAAAATATAAAAAAGCTAAGTACTTAATAAAAATCTAAAAATAAAAAATAAAATTTAAATTATATTAAATAGAAACTATCACTTAAAAATAAATTGATTTTTCTTGATTTTCTTTTTGGAAAACTATTTTACAACTAAAAACATGAAACTTTTACAAAAACAACTTTTATGGAAATCAAAAATAAGCACTTGAAGTGCTTTTTGGGTCAACAGTTGACTTTTGTTGACCAAGTGGGGAAATAAGCTCAAATGAGCTTAAGTGGGACCCACTATGGGTGATTCAGATTCAAATAAGTTATATGAACTTGTTTAAGCAAGAAAAAGCAATAGGGTACCATTGGATAAGCCAATAAGCACAAATAAGCACTCCACTTCTTGTTTGGAAACTGAAAAAGGGGACAAACTTTAAGGGCTAAATCAGGTGGGGTCCACTTAACCTCAGGTCAAACAAAGGGTCAAAGTTAGATGTCTGGTAGGAGGGGGGATGAAAAGAGCAAATCTAGGGATGTGGGGCCCATTGTGGTGGCTAGAAAACCACCACCAAGTGGTGGTGTTGGTGGTGTTAACTGCTGCAGCAGGGCAAAGCCCTCCCCTGCAGGTTACTTTGGACCAAGGTGGGGCCCAGCATAAAAATCACAAAAATAAAAGAACCAAGGGACCTTTGAGATGAGCTGGTAGGTTACAACATATCAAAAGTTCAAGCCCTGAATCACATCACAAAAATCTAGAAAATTATTTGAACTTTTGGAAAAAACTGAATATCATGCAACTTTGACTTTTGATAAAAACTAGCAAATTGACTTTTATGAACTTTGATTCAATCCTAGGTGTTGAAAATGTTGTATTAAGCTATAAGTAAACTAGATTATGTTGAAATACCTACTTATGAATTGAAATGGTGGGATTTCATACCCCAAGTCCCAACAGTTACTGATTATGGGGGGTGAGGGGTAAATTTTGACTTTTCTCCTAATGAACACTGGTTTTTATAGTTCTAAAGTTCTTTATAAACCTAATATGACATGTCCTAACAAAGTATACCCACTGAAACAACCATTAACACATATTAATCCCTAAATCCAAACACCCTCTTAAAATATGATTTTGTGACATTTCAAAGGATTTCACAGAGTTAATCCACAAAACTAATTCAGAATGATATATTATGCTATGCTAAACTAAAATGAACATTTAAACACCAAAGATAACAACAACAATTGAAAATTCAAGATAATGCATAAAAGACAGTGAAGTGCACAAGTTGAGTAATTATGAAAACAAATGAACAAGCATACATAATTAAGCAATAATATTACTATCATGCACCAAATAAACTTAAACCAACTGAGAAAACCACTAATTGAGCATGTGAACAGTAAATTGCAAAAATGTGAGAATGAAGCTTACAATTGGTGTTCAGGTTAGGAGCATGAATAAGACCAAGAGAGCACAACCTAATGCCTCCCCTGAGGCAACTAATACCACTTCCATCCAAATGATACCATGAACCTTGCTTCAATCTTTATCTTACTTGATTTTTTATTTTTCATTTATTTTTCCATTATTGTTGGTATTTTTAGTAAAATTGAACTAGATACTTCCCAAGCTTTTAAAAACTTACTAACAGGCTTAGATTAGTTTTTTAGAACTGTGTAGCACCAATCTTAACAACTTTACACTAAAATGAAATTTTCAAAGTAAGAATGGTAAAAATTGAAAAGTAATCAACCACTGAAATTGAAGCTTGAATTAAGTTCAGAATACATTAAAAAGCTTGGAATTACAACTTGTAAACTAGAAACTACACTTGTGATTTGAAAATTTATTATATCGACTACATTAAAACTAAACTACTACTAAAAAACTAGCTAGCCCTGCTTCTCCCTCTTTTCTTCATTAATATAGACCTTGGAGGGTTCCTTGGACTTTCCCATATCCATTTGCAGCCCTTGGATTGCTTGAAAAGATCTTGACCTTTGAATCATATAATTGGCGCCAAAGTCCCAAATGGCAGGTGGGGATTGCTTGTGAGATATTCAAAAGTATTAATTGGTTTTGTTTGGTTCTGTTTGGAGGGGGACAAGAAGTGGGTTTTCTGAGGTGGAGGAGGGGGGAGGTGAAGTGTGGAAGTGGAGTAGCAAGGATCAAGTTGGAGGGGGGAGTGGAAGGTTTGACTTTGGGTTTGACTTGGGGAATAATAAAAACGGGGTGAGGTATTATTTTTTGTTTTGGTGTGGGCTGGTAGGGAAATGGGCTTGGGGTGTTTGTTTTGGATCAGGTTTTGGAATTGGGTTTGGTTTTTGTTGGATTGTTTTAATATCAAGGGTCCGTATGGTTATTTGTTTCACAAGGACTCAAAATGTAATTTTCAGAAAATGAGGGGTTGGGTTTGTCATTTTTCCATAGTTATCACAAGGGTTGAACATAACAAGTCTGAATAATATAAGGGTTATAAAAGATAATTTTCCATTTTTGAAAACCCGGGGGACTTGTTTTGCAATTTTCCAAATTACGGGGACCAAACATGTAAACTTTTCAAAACTTTCGCCCAGGGACCCATTTTGATAACTTTTGATTTCCCAAGGTCCAAAAATGATTTTTCTTTCAAAATTATCCCACCAGGGACCAAATCTGTCTATTACTGAAACTCTAGGGACTAATTTTGTAATTTTCTAAAACTTTTCCAATTTTTCACCAAAGGACAAAATATGACAACTTATGATTGTAAAAGGACATTTGGTGATAATTTCCCATATTTTGAATATCCAGGGACTAGTTTTGTCATTTTATGAAAGTTAGGGGACTGAAACTGCCATTTTTGCAAACTTTGTACGTTTTTCATCTGTTTTTGCTCATTTTGCATCTAAAACATATAAAACACAATTTTGAAATATTTTCAGTATTTTGATGCATTTCTGAGTGTTTTTGTATGTTTTGCAGTTCAGATTTGACCAAAAATGATGAGTGTTTGAGCACTCATCAAATCCCCCACACTAAACTATTGCTAGTCCCTAGCAATAACTGTTTTGAAAACTTGATGGATTTTAAACTCTTTACCAAAAGCCATCACTTCTGGAGTAGCCAGGTGTGAGAACTGTGGTACACCTGATAACCGTGTGAGTTTGAGCAAACCACCAGCTGTCAACGGATTTGATTAGTCTTTACCAAAAGCCATTTGCTTCTGGACTAGCCAACTCTTGATGGAATAATCAACATCTTGGTGAGCTGATTACCAATTATGGATTAGCCAATCCCTTTGTCGGTTAGACATGGCGGACTGATTACCACAAAAATTTTGAAGCACCAGTGAAAAATTTTTAAAATTTTGGCTAAAACGGGGGTATAGGATAGTAAAATGTGATAAAATTCGCTAGAATAGCGAAATACCCCCCCCCCCCCCCCCCCCCCCACACACACACTTAGAATGAATATTGTCCTCAATATTAAAAGTCCCGGCTATTATGCCGACTCTTTGAACATAAAATGGCAACATTATAAGCTAAGCGTGAAAAACACCATTTTGTATTTTCACTTCATAAGTAACCATAGCATGGGCGACTCCCCCACACTTAGGGTGAAAACCCTATAAGCATGCTACTGTTTTTGTTTACCGAGTCGCTAGCTTGACTCGACCCCGAATTCATTTGTCCTTGGGGAAGCATGACATAGAAGAGACAATCTCCATCGGACTTTCATTCAAGATGTTTGGACAAACATTTGAAGCACGTGAAAGTTCCACACCGATGAGATAAGTACCCCGGCTTTAAATAGTAATTTGATCGGCTCCAAACGGTCAACCTAAATTGATCAGGTGATGGTCAACAAGGTCAAAGGCTTAGAGTCAATGCTCCGCGGAATATAGTATTTCCCCGGGTCGTTATGTCCCGACGAGGAGTGGATGGTTATCAAACGGGTTTGTGATCGGGTGAATTTGGATGGAAAAGGGTTTGAGATTGATTACACTACTGATTTGTACAAGAAAATAACTTAAGTAAGTTATATAAACAAGACTGGAAGCTAGGAAAAACCAGAAACGTTTAAAACCTAAAAACGCGTACGTTCACGTTTAAAATAACGCGAACGTACAAAATAAAAAGTGAAAAGTGAAATCTGAAAACCCCAGGGGGTGAAAATGACTTTTTTACAAACTAAAGGATAAAAGAAAATTTTTAGAAAAAGAAAATAAATTTTTTCACTAATCAATTATTTATTATTAATTAAATACTATTTAATACTTATTATTAATATTTAAATAACTTAAATAGAATATAATATTAATTTAACACTAGAAAAATAAAAATAAAATTTCTAAAATTATAAAATAACTAAAAACAAGTTTTAAAATAAAAAATAAGTATTTTTGTCATTTTGTGGATTTTATATTAATTAATTACTAATTAAACATTAATTACCTAATTAAACTATTTTAAATTAAAAAATAGAAAATGAACAGTAAAAATTATAAGAAAATTTCTAAAATTATTTTACATTATATAAAAGCTAGAAAAAATATAAAAACTAGGTTTTACTTAATAAAAACTAAGTATGCTATTTAATACTTAATATTAATTAATTATTAATAAAACTAAGATTAATTCTAATAAATACTAAATGATAAAATAAAAATCTGAGAAAATTATTAAAATTACTTTAACTTATAAGGAAATTAATAAAAATATAAAAACACCAGGTACTTAATAAAAATCTAAAAATGAAAAATTTAAATTTAAATAAAATTAAATAGAAACTATCACTTAAAATTAATTTGACTTTTCTGGATTTTCTTTTTGGAAACTTGTTTTATACCTAAAAATGGAAGACTTTTGTGAAAACAATCTTTATACAACTTAAAAATAAGCAAAGTACAAGCTTATTTGGGTGACAGTTGACTTTAGTTGACTGTGGAGGGAAATAAGCTAAAACTAGCTTAAGTGGGACCCATAATGATTGATTCTGGTCCAACTAGTTGAGGGAACATGTTTGAGCCAGGAAGAGCAAAAGTGGACCACAAAATAAGCAATTAAGCTAACAATAAGCACTTCCTAAAACCAATCACCACTCAAAACTAGGACAAAGATTTTGGCTTGATTCAGGTGGGTCCCAGGGGTTCTCAGGTCAACCCAAGGGTCAAAACCTTAAGAAGGGTAGGAGGGGGGTTGAAATAGGCCAAGTTGAGGTATTGGAGACCACTGTGGTGGCTGGAAAACCACCACCAAGTGGTGGTGGTGGAGTAGTAACTGCTGATGCAGGGGGTATGGTTGCCCTACAGCTGTGTTTGATCTAAGGTGGGACCCACAATAAAAATCCCAAAAATATAAGGAAGGTGGGAAATTGGAGAAGAGGTGGGAGGCTATGAATCCTAAAAAGCTCAGGGTCTAAAACTCATTACAAAAATCTAGCTAGATTTGAGAAAAACTAAAACATGCAATTTTGACTTTTGATCAAAACTTAGAACTGTTGACTAAATTGAGTTTAGATCTGATCCTAGGAGCTTAGAAACAAGTAATAAGCTAAGTTAAAGCTATCCTATTCTACAAATGCAACTTATGAGTTACTGTGGGTGGTTATGGAACTTAAATCCCTCACAGTTAACTGTGAGGGTGAATTAGATATGTCTTTGACTTTAAAAACTTGGACCTACTGTTTTTAGAAGTATCTCTAACCTAAGGGAACTTAATGTGGACTAAAGGGAACAAGTGCATCAGCAAATACAAGCCTTAAGTACCTGAAACAGTTTAAACCAAACACTCCCTTAAGAAACAGTTTTTGTGATTTCTAAAGCAATTCAAAAATCTAATCCATGAAATTAAGTTTTCAACTTATATTAACATTAAACAAACACAAATAAACTGAAATTAGCAACAAATGTAGTACAGAAATGTTGAATACAACAAAAAAGAAGATTGCTTACAATGGCAGTTGACTGCTATAAAAACCATGGCACCATACCACAAACCTATTACTCCCCTAGGAGTTCTAAACCAATGAAGCATCCAAAATCCACGGGTACCTTGTCTTTCTTTCCCCTTGAACTTGATTTTTTTATTTTTCTTTTATTTTTCTCTATTTTTTTTATTTTGGAGTTTTTATACTAAACTTGTTTTAAATGCTTGGAAAACTTAAAAAAAAACTTATAAATGAGCTAAAATGAGCTTAATTAAACAGTGAGCAACAACTTTCAACACTAATCACACAATTTGGAATTTTTAACTTGAAATTGCAATTTGAGAATTTAAAACTACAAACTTGAATTCAAAAGCTGAAGTGGATTACAAATACACTGAGAATCAGTAACACATTGATTTTAGACTAAGAATTACACTTGAATATGAAAAATACACTACAACGACATGATCCTACCCTAATTAACTAATTCTATCTCTAATGCTCTCTTTCTTCATTCCTTTCTTGACTTATATGGACTTTGGGACTTGTCTCAGTCTTTCCCATTTGTTTCTTGGCCGTTGGATTGCTTGAAATAATCATGGCCGTTTAAATATGTTTTGGCGCCAAAAAAATCCCACATGGCAGTTGGGGTAGCTTGGAGTAATATGTGGGCAATTAATGCTCCTTGGAGGGTTGTGGTGAGGTGGAGGGACAAAGGATGGGTAGAGGAGCAGAGGAGGGGGGAGGTTGAGTGTGTAAGGTGTGTAGCAGGTTGCAAGTTGGGAGGTTAGGGGTGGTCAACGAAGGGGGGTTGACTTGGGGGATAATAAAACGGGGTTTGGTTTTATTTTTTTATTTTTGGAGTGGGCTTGGGTAGTGAATGGGCCTGGAGTGGTGTTGGTGGACTGGATTGGTGGCAAGGGTGTTGGGTTATATTTGTATTTTGGGTTTTAGAATAACAAGGGTCCGTTTGGTTTCTAACTAATAAACAAGGACCTCAATTGTAATTTTCTGAAATTCCAAAGGGCTTAATATGCAATCTTTTCATAAATCTCATAAGGACCAAACTTGCTAAATTCAATAACCCAAGGACCCAAAATGTAATTTTCCAAAATGAAACACCCGGGGACTAAATTTGTAAATTTCCAAACCTCGGGGACTAAAATTGCCATTTCTCCAATCTTTCATTCCAAGGACTATTTTTTGACACATTTTGATCTTCCAAGGACAAAAAATGATTTTCCTTTCAAAAATACCCCACCAGGGACCAAATCTGTCAATTACTGAAACTCTAGGGACCAAAATGCAAATTTCCAAAACTTTTCAGATTTTTCACTAAATGACTAAATATGATAACTTATGATTTCAAAAGGACCTTTAGTGACTTTTCTTTCCAAATAAGTGCTCAGGGATTATTTTTGCCAATTTTTGAAAGTTGGGGGACTGAAACTGCCAATTTTGCAAACTTTGTACGTTTTTCATCTGTTTTTACTCTTTTTGCATCTAAAACATATAAAACACAATTTTGAAATATTTTTGGTATTTTGAAGCATTTATGAGTGTTTTTGTATATTTTGCAGTTCAGATTTGACTGAAAATGATGAGTGTTTGAGCACTCATCAATCCCCCACACTAAACTATTGCTAGTCCCTAGCAATAACTGTTTTGAAAACTTGATGGATTTTAAACTCTTTACCAAAAGCCATCACTTCTGGAGTAGCCAGGTGTGAGAACTGTGGTACACCTGATAACCATGTGATTTTGAGCAAACCACCAGCTGTCAACGGATTTGATTAGTCTTTACCAAAAGCCGTTTGCTTCTGGACTAGCCAACTCTTGATGGACAAAGTCAACATCTTGGTGAGCTGATTACCAATTATGGATTTTCCACTGCCTTTACCACAAGCCATAATTTTGCGGGCTAGCCAACTCATTCGCTTTATGGGATATGGCGAGTTGAGGTACCATACAATTTTGGGCAAATTGCAAGCCATAAACGGATTTGATATATCTTTACCAAGAGCCGTTTGCTCCTGGATTAGCCAATCCCTTTGTCGGTTAGACATGGCGGACTGATTACCACAAAAATTTTGAAGCACCAGTGAATTTTTTTTGAAATTTTGGCTAAAAACGGGGGTATTATATAGTAAAATGTGATAAAATTCGCTAGAATAGCGAAATACCCCCCCCCCCCCCCCCCCCCACACTTAGAATGAATATTGTCCTAAATATTCAAAATCCCGGCTATTATGCCGACATTTTGAACGTAAAAGGGCAACATTACAAGCTAAGCGTGGAAAACACCATTTTGTATTTCCACTTTTGTAATCATAGCATGGGGGACTCCCCCACACTTAGGGTGAAAACCCTATAAGCATGCTACTGTTTTTGTTTACCGAGTGGCTAGCTTGACTCGACCCCGAATTCATTTGTCCTTGGGGAAGCATGATGTGGAAGAAACAATCTCAATCGGACTTTCATTCAAGATGTTTGGACAAACATTTGAAGCGCGTGAAAGTTCTACACCGATGAGATATAATGACCCTAGCTTTAAATAGTATAAACTATAAGCGGTGATGCCGGGGTCAAAGATAATGTCTTCATTCCCGAAAGTGTGAAGAACAGGAGAAGTCACCCTGTAGGTGAAGATGGGAAGAAAGATCTTGATGACAATCAAGATTGATTCATCATCATCAGAAAGAGAATTCATGATTGGTGTATCATGAATCTCATCAGTAAAGCTCGTATGATCTAGACATATTATGGGTGGGAGGGTTGGGATTTTGATATCAATCAAATTCTCAAGGTTGAGAATATTTCCCTCCGGAAAACAAAGATCAACTTTGTTTAGATCAAAGTAAAAATTATCATACTCCGGTGGAGATATGATATGAGTGAGTTCACCGGAGAACTCCTCAAAGGTGAATAAATCATATTCGGGGAGAGAAATTTAAGAATGAAAAGTGGTACTGCCACTAATCTTCTCTCCCATATGATCAAAGGTAAAGGCTTCAAACTCTGGAATAGGATCATCGGAGAAAATGTCACTATCCTTTATGGGGATAGGAGATGAAATAGGTTTCTTTTTGAAAGCCTCGATTTTAGAAATGAGGAGATCGACATTCAATAATGTTGCACGAAGTGCTTCATCCTTGATTTCAGTGTCAATCTCAACATTCTCTTCTTTTAAGCTAACTAGCTTAGAAGGTAATTCTTCCATAAAAACGATGTCTCCACAAGATAACGAGTCGTCATCAGTAGAATCGGAGAACATCTCAACATGATCAGTCGGGAAGACAAGAGGAGGAGGGATGTCACACAAATGATCAAGAATTCCCTGTGACTCTCTTGGGATTGGAACAAGGTCCTCAACACTAGACTTTATGAATTCGTCCGATTCCTTATCAGGAACAGTGTCAAGATGCTCGTCCCCAATGATCAAAGAGTGAGTGGGAACCTCGGGTGTGATAAGAGTGGGTTGAGATGGAATCTCAACTGATGGAATTTCATCTGATGAACCTGATGAATCTTTATAAAATCCAAGGATATCAAGTGTATCCTCATCATCACTGTCATCAGGAATGAAACGGAATCGAGAGCTAGATATGGCTGCTTTTTCTTTTGCAATTGATTCCCTAATAGATCTTTCATAAGCATCTTGGGAATTTATTTTAGCAGCCTGTTCGTCAGCTAACAATTCTTCCATCGATTTTTGTTTTGAATTATCTGGGGTATGTGTGATTCCTCTCAAATCTTTCACTAAATCCAAAAGATCAAGGAGAAAACTTTGAGGAATTGGTGGAGATGGAGGTTCGTCATAATACGATGTGTCAAAAGTGTTACAAAGAAATGGATTCCTTGTTTGACAATCGGAGTTGAAGTGTGGACCTCCACAGTAATCACAACAGTAAAACTGATGTGGTTATGAGTCGTATGTGCTAGAGTCATAATTGTTATCAGGAAACTGCTCATAGACAAGCGTGTTTCCTGATTGACAATTAGAACTGTAGTGTGAACCACCACAGTACTCACAACAGTAAAACTGCTGAGTATCATGGTGTGGTAGCTGGTGGAATAAATCAGTTGTGTCATGGTAGGAATAAGGATCTTGGTTATAGACAGACCCGTTTCCTGACTCTACCATGCCACAACCGGGGCAATTACCACCATTATAAGAACTACCACACCACTGGCAAACCAGAAGGTGTGGATGAGACATAGAAAGAATCAAAAGGTTTGGGATGGGTAGGGATGAAGAATCAAATATGTGAGAGGGTAAAGGTGATTATTTTTGGATTTTTGAATGAACATTTTGTACAAATAGGAAAGAAAATGTTTTTGTGTTTTTTGTGTTCGTTGAAAACTGATTTTAAAAAGTTTTCGTGAACAGTTTTGTTTTTATATGATAATATACACAAGGATGGATAAATGTACAATGGAACGAGTTCCAAAATCACTAATCAGAAAAACCGTTTAAAATAGCGCGCACACCTCCCCGGCAGCGGCGCCAAAATTTGATCGGCTCCAAACGGTCAACCTAAACTGACCAAGGAAATGGTCAACAAGGTCAAACAGCTTAGAGTCAATGCTCCGTGGAAGTATAGTGTTTCCCCGGGTCGTTATGTCCCGACGAGGTGTGATGGCTATTAAACGGGTTTGTGATCGGGTGAATTTGGATGGAAAGGGGTTTGTGATTGATCTGAACTAAGGAATATACGAAGAAATAGCTTAAACAAGCTATAAGAATAAGACTGGAAGCTAGGAAAAACCAGAAACGTTTAAAATCTAAAAACGCGTACGTTCACGTTTTAAATAACGTAAACGTACAAAATAAAACGTGAAAACTGAAATCTGAAAACCCCCAGGGAGTGAAAATGACATTTTTACAAACTAAAAGATAAAAGAAAATTTTTAGAAAAATAAAATAAATTTTTACACTAAATAATTATTTATTATTAATTAATTACTAATTATTACTAATTATTAATATTTAAAATACTTAAATATAATACAATATTATTTAAACACTTAGAAAAATGGAAATTAAATTCCTAAAATTATAAAATAACTAAAAATAAGTTTTAAAAATAAAAATATGTATTTTTGTCTTTTTGTGATTTTTCTATTAATTAATTACTAATTAATTATTAATTACCTAATTAAACTATTTTAAATTATAAAAAATAGCAAATGAACAGTAAAAGTTCTAGAAAAATTCCTAAAATTATATTTTATTATATAAAAGCTAGGAAAATATAAAAACTAGGTCTAACTTAATAAAAACTAATTATGCTATTTAAAACTTAATTATTAATAAAACTAAGATTAATTCTAATAAATGCTAAATGATAAAATAAAAATCTGAGAAAATTATTATAAATACTTTAATATAAGAGGAATTTAATAAAAATATAAAAAAGCTAAGTACTTAATAAAAATTTAAAAATGAAAAATAAAATTTTAATTATATTAAAGAGAAACTATCACTTAAAAATAAATTGATTTTTCTTGATTTTCTTTTTGGAAAACTATTTTACAACTAAAAACATGAAACTTTTACAAAAACAACTTTTATGGAAATCAAAAATAAGCACTTGAAGTGCTTTTTGGGTCAACAGTTGACTTTTGTTGACCAAGTGGGGAAATAAGCTCAAATGAGCTTAAGTGGGACCCACTATGGGTGATTCAGATTCAAATAAGTTATATGAACTTTTTTGAGCAAGAAAAAGCAATAGGGTACCATTGGATAAGCCAATAAGCACAAATAAGCACTCCACTTCTTGTTTGGAAACTGAAAAAGGGGACAAACTTTAAGGGCTAAATCAGGTGGGGTCCACTTAACCTCAGGTCAAACAAAGGGTCAAAGTTAGAAGTCTGGTAGGAGGGGGAATGAAAAGAGCAAAGCTAGGGATGTGGGGCCCACTAGAAAACCACCACCAAGTGGTGGTGTTGGTGGTGTTAACTGCTGCAGCAGGGCAAAGCCCTCCCCTGCAGGTTACTTTGGACCAAGGTGGGGCCCAGCATAAAAATCACAAAAATAAAAGAACCAAGGGACCTTTGAGATGAGCTGGTAGGTTACAACATATCAAAAGTTCAAGCCCTGAATCACATCACAAAAATCTAGAAAATTATTTGAACTTTTGGAAAAAACTGAATATCATGCAACTTTGACTTTTGATAAAAACTAGCAAATTGACTTTTATGAACTTTGATTCAATCCTAGGTGTTGAAAATGTTGTATTAAGCTATAAGTAAACTAGATTATGTTGAAATACCTACTTATGAATTGAAATGGTGGGATTTCATACCCCAAGTCCCAACAGTTACTGATTATGGGGGGGGGGGGGGTGAGGGGTAAATTTTGACTTTTCTCCAAATGAACACAGGTTTTTATAGTTCTAAAGTTCTTTATAAACCTAATATGACATGTCCTAACAAAGTATACCCACTGAAACAACCATTAACACATATTAATCCCTAAATCCAAACACCCTCTTAAAATCTGATTTTGTGACATTTCAAAGGATTTCAAAGAGTTAATCCACAAAACTAATTCAGAATGATATATTATGCTATGCTAAACTGAAATGAACATTTAAACACCAAAGATAACAACAACAACTGAAAATTCAAGATAATGCATAAAAGACAGTGAAGTACACAAGTTGAGTAATTATGAAAACAAATGAACAAGCATACATAATTAAGCAATAATATTACTATCATGCACCAAATAAACTCAAACCAACTGAGAAAACACTAATTGAGCATGTGAACAGTAAATTGCAAAAATGTGAGAATGAAGCTTACAATTGGTGTTCAGGTTAGGAGCATGAATAAGACCAAGAGAGCACAACCTAATGCCTCCCCTGAGGCAACTAATACCACTTCCATCCAAATGATACCATGAACCTTGCTTCAATCTTTGTCTTACTTGATTTTTTATTTTTCGTTTATTTTTCCATTATTGTTGGTATTTTTAGTAAAATTGAACTAGATACTTCCCAAGCTTTTAAAAACTTACTAACAGGCTTAGATTAGTTTTTTAGAACTGTGTAGCACCAATCTTAACAACTTTACACTAAAATGAAATTTTCAAAGTAAGAATGGTAAAAATTGAAAAGTAATCAACCACTGAAATTGAAGCTTGAATTAAGTTCAGAATACATTAAAAAGCTTGGAATTACAACTTGTAAACTAGAAACTACACTTGTGATTTAAAATTTTATTATATCGACTACATTAAAACTAAACTACTACTAAAAAACTAGCTAGCCCTGCTTCTCTCTCTTTTCTTCATTAATATAGACCTTGGAGGGTTCCTTGGACTTTCCCACATCCATTTGCAGCCCTTGGATTGCTTGAAAAGATCTTGACCTTTGAATCATATAATTGGCGCCAAAGTCCCAAATGGCAGGTGGGGATTGCTTGTGAGATATTCAAAAGTATTAATTGGTTTTGTTTGGTTCTGTTTGGAGGGGGGATAAGAAGTGGGTTTGCTGAGGTGGAGGAGGGGGGAGGTGAAGTGTGGAAGTGGAGTAGCAGGGATCAAGTTGGAGGGGGGAGTGGAAGGTTTCACTTTGGGTTTGACTTGGGGAATAATAAAAACGGGGTGAGGTATTATTTTTTGTTTTGGTGTGGGCTGGTAGGGAAATGGGCTTGGGGTGTTTGTTTTGGATCAGGTTTTGGAATTGGGTTTGGTTTTTGTTGGATTGTTTTAATATCAAGGGTCCGTATGGTTATTTGTTTCACAAGGACTCAAAATGTAATTTTCAGAAAATGAGGTGCTGGGTTTGTCATTTTTCCATAGTTATCACAAGGGTTGAACATAACAAGTCTGAATAATATAAGGGTTATAAAAGATAATTTTCCATTTTTGAAAACCCGAGGGACTTGTTTTGCAATTTTCCAAATTACAGGGACCAAACATGTAAACTTTTCAAAACTTTCACCCAGGGACCCATTTTGATAACTTTTGATTTCCCAAGGTCCAAAAATGATTTTTCTTTCAAAATTATCCCACCAGGGACCAAATCTGTCAATTACTGAAACTCCAGGGACTAATTTTGTAATTTTCCAAAACTTTTCCAATTTTTCACCAAAGGACAAAATATGACAACTTATGATTGTAAAAGGACCTTTGGTGATAATTTCCTATATTTTGAATATCCAGGGACTAGTTTTGTCATTTTATGAAAGTTGGGGGACTGAAACTGCCGATTTTGCAAACTTTGTACGTTTTTCATCTGTTTTTGCTCATTTTGCATCTAAAACATATAAAACACAATTTTGAAATATTTTCAGTATTTTGATGCATTTCTGAGTGTTTTTATATGTTTTGCAGTTCAGATTTGACAAAAAATGATGAGTGTTTGAGCACTCATCAACAAACACCTTTAAGATTTTAACAAAGGTACCAACATAAAAGTAATCTAGGGGTGAGCATTGGGTCAAAACCGACTCGACCCGACCTGACTTGACAAAACCGATTCAGTTTCGGTTTTTCTCTTGAACCGACCTGAGCCGAAACCGAAACTCGGTAAAAACCTAAACCGAGTTAGTACCGAGTTTCGTCGGTTCGGTTTCGGTCAGCTCAGTTTTGTCGGGTTTCTCAGCTTGATTCGAGTTTAATTCGGTTTTGCTCACAATAATCAACATTCATGTATAAAAATCTTTATACTAAATTAACAAAAACCCCTTTGCCGATTACATAATCATATAATCCGCTGTATATGGAACAATAAAACAATCAAATTACATATAAACTAATAACCCAAAAATTAAATAGCAAGGTTACACAAAACTGTACCTTTTTTAATTAGTGAACTGTTGATCTTCAAAAAATGTTGATCTTCAAAAAAACACCAAATTAAGGTGAAAAGAACCCTAAACCAAAATCAACAATCAAAATATAAACCCTTATTCCACAATTAATGATTTAATTGAAAATCATTAGGGTTTCTCTTTTGGGTTTTGGGAAGTATAACATACTCATTGAATTGATTGTGTTCATCTGCAGTTAAAATCGAATGTTTGAAGGTATGTGATTAATTTTGAGAATCTACGTGATTGTGATATTCGTCTTTGATTCTTTAATGATTTAGGGTTAGGAGAATCTGATTTAGGCTTTGGGATAGAATTGGGTTAATTGTGTTTTTCTTTGTTTAGTTTCAAATTACATAGTAAGCCCTTTAATATTTTTAGATTACCCCACCTCCTCATAACTTTTTATCTTTTAATTTTTGACACATGTATTTTTTAGCTCAAATTCTTTAAAAAAAATGAATTTACAAAGACTTTGCCAAATAAGGAATTATTTAGGTTTTTTAATAAAACATATTTAAAATAAATAAATAATAATTAAAAAAATATTACTAAATAAGGAATGAATTGATTTTTTTGAAATGAAAAATTTTCGATAGGGTTTTATTTTATTATATAAAAGATTAGAAGAATATATGTCTTGGAAAAGACTTCATTTTTGTACTATATATATAACAAGGTGTGAAGCCCGCGCTTCGCGGCGGGAATTTTGAATACAAAATTATTGAAGCGCAAGGGCTTAACTCTGTTAAGGATCAATGACCTAAGGACTATTTTAGAAAATTTGTTTTTAAATTTTACTGCAGAAATTATCCTTGTATCAGCGTTTCGTTGCAAAGCTGGTCATGGAGGATTGAGTCTGCAACAAACCTATAACATGAAGGACCAAATACACAAAATATGTGTTGATTTTTTTTAAAGGGTGTGAAAGTAGCAAAAGTAAGCTTGCCCCTAGCAATAATTTTTGTATTTTTTTATTCCATGTGGGCTAACTGTGGCTTGTTGATTTTTTGATTTTTTTATTCCATGTGGGCAAAACATGTTGCTCCATAAAGGTGTCATCGAAAGTATTTTTTTATTAAAGGTTTGTTGAGAAAGTATTTTTTTATTCGCTGTTAGCTCAAAATGTCGCTCCATAATATATAGAGTGAATGGCTATTTCGAGAGATGAATATACAGTTTTTTTTCTTTCTCCTTCAATATTTTGTGTTCTTTTATCTTTACTTTATTGTTTTATAATACATTATCAGCACGAAGTCTCTTAATAATTTTGTTAAGACATGATAAACAAGAATGAAATAGTTTTTTTTTTTTTTTTTTTTTTAGTTCAACCTCTTAACGCAGTTACAAGAGTGAATATGGGATGGAGTGATCCATCTGTGATGGGAAATAAAAGAAGGTTTGACGATAATATTCTCATCATTGGTCAAGGTGAGAATTTTAACTCTTTAATTGAAACACGTAGAATCAACATTTTTGTCATTATCCGCTCCTTAAAAAACCCATGTATAATTAGCGCCGAGCAAAATTATCCGAAAATTGACCCGAACCGACAAACCGACCGAAACTGGACCGTTCGGTTTTGTGTAATTATTTCATTTGCTCGGTTCGGGTCGGGTCGGGTCGAAACACACTTATTCGGATTGAAATAACTATATGCCGCTATAAAATTCCATTGGTGTGCACGGGTACTCGTCTAGTAGTTACAAGATAAAGATAGATCGGTTATGGGCTTCATGGGCCGGACCTATGTGGACTAAACTATTACAAAACATATTACATAAATAAATGTTACTGGATAATAAATGTTACAAGATAGAGATTCCTAACATCAACCATTGTGGGCTTGGTGTCATTAGGAGCCTGATTGTCGCTTGGCCACCTCCCCTGCAATCAGGCTTGAACTTGAGTATATTCATAAAAATCTGTATTTACTAATGTCTTTATGGTTGCTATGTCATAAGCTCCGGCCGTGAATTTCTAATATATAGCTGCAAAGTCCAATATACAAATAAGCATCCTAAACACCCTCGAAAGAGTTAAGCTAAAACACGCAGCCAAGTACCCTCTTAAACTACATATGTATGCATACACACCTCGTTTAGCAATACACAAAATCCTACAATGTTTCAAATATTCTTACCATCAAAAGCTTATTTTAATCTCAATAAGAATTTCTCTGACAAACATGAAGCTTTTCCAAATTTGTCACCACAATGAGATATGAAGCTTTATAATATTAGACATCATGTCGCCTTAAACTAACTGCTATTAAGAATCTTCCTGTTAAAACACCCATATGAAACCCGCGCATCAAACTTCAGCTATATAAATTTAATACCTAAAGCTTCAGATTCACAACTAATGCAACAAATCACTATTTTACGTTGTCCTTCCAAACACACAATAAAATAATAAAACCTTAAACCATATAAGTTCGAGTAGTCACTATATACCTATGTGTTGGTGTGATGGAACACAGCCGAACGTCAAGGCAAAAACTTTGAAACAATCAATTTGACACTTTACAGGAAGCTCTTTCTCCATATCCTGAAGTGAAAGGATAATTGTACACAGACACATAAGAGAACATGAAAGCAACTAATCATATACAATTAAGCACATAGACATATCAAGCATGCCTCTCAATCAAGAGGTCAAGGGTTCGATCCTCACTCCCTACAAAAGGCTGGAGGTCCTTTCCTACCTTAGGTAGAACCGGAAGCAGCCTTTCTACCTTATGTAGGGGTAAGGCTGTCTACATATCAACCTCCCCCATACACCGTGGAAGACGGTATTGGGACCCATAACCCGTGGAAGACGGTATTGGGAGTTACTTTTTTTTTTTTTTTTTTTTTTTTTTTACATATCAAGCATGCAATTTTCACTACAATATGCACAACGTCATCATGCCATTGTAACATAGCCTGATTTCCTGTCAAAACCAACTACTGCATATCGTGAAGAGTATTTAACAATTTGAAACCAATTTGAAATACCAGATCATAGAGGCGAGATATGTTTATGCATGTTTGAAATGTTTTGCCCTGCACCGCGCCTCCTGAACTAACCTCTACTTCATTCCCTCTCTTCCCCTATGCGATTCACACACGTGGTAAACACTACTTTATTCACACGTAACACATTTATCGATAAAATTAAAAATCCAAAAACATGGTTAAATATTTACTAAAATTTATACCAGAAGTTTCGTTGTTAATAATGAGGCTATGATAAAAAGGAGCTCATCAATATCTAGTTGCTGTAATACAAAAAGAATTAAAAAAAAAAAAACATCAAAATCTTCTAAATATAGAATTTTAAAGATATTACAGATTTTATAACCAATATATAAATGAATACTTACCATGCAATGCCCTTTAAACTTAGTATAGTAGAGACTATTAGCCATAAGTATAATGACATTTTGACGCAATGACGCTTCATCGTAAATCACTGCACAAAAGTCAACAAAAAATCAGTGTTATTGGATAATGAACTGTAAATAATAGGACATCTCTACTGTGTAGATATTGAAGTTTCATCATTGCCCGTTCTAAAAACTAAGTTTAGAATACTTGTAAAACACAATAACAAAAAATACGGTTACGAAAACACCATCGGCATAAACAATAAATCTCATATCCGACTATTATAAACAATAGATCTAGGACCACCATTAACCACTACAGGATCCCCTTCTATAAAATATATCAAAAGATGAAAAAGTAAGACCAAAAAACCACAAACCTTGTGCAAGATAAATTTTATTCCCGGCCTTCTGTCGTTATTCTGTTTGAGACACAACCAAAAACTAACTGCAAAAAACTACCAATAATCAAAACCACCAACCGGAACTACCTGAGACCACCTAACCATCGAGAGATGGTGGTGAATTCGGCAGAAGACGGGGCGATCAGGTTGTGGTGGCCGCAGTCGGCGGTTGTTCAGAAAAAGAGCGGAGCGTATTTTTTTTTTTTTTTTTTTTTTTTTTTTTTTTTTTTTTTTGATCCAAAAAGAGAAGCTAAAATATCAATTAGAAGAAATTACATCATCGGTTGCACATATACATGTATTTGTGTTTTAGGTTAGAGAGAAGAAGTGTTTTAGGTTACAAATTGAAGGCGTGTATTAATGATTCAATCAATATTTGCCTTAAAAAGTTTCTTAAAATTGAAGGCCTGTATTAAAAAGTTGACATTCCATATTCTCCAATTCTATCCATTAATAAGTTTGACAAGGGTATTTTCGGGATTGACCCAAAATTCAGTTTTTCACATTCCCCTTTTGACCATTTTTGCTTTATAGGTAGTAAAGTTATCCGTGATACACTTATAATTCATGAGGCCCAAGGATGTAATATTAGGCTCATTATAAAGCCCAACTTTATCTACGACAGAGGCCTAAAGTTAAACCAACACTAGTTCAAAAAATTGCAACAAAAGGTCGCACACCTAAATTATACATTTTATACAGCAAGACTTTAAAATAGTTAGCAAAAACCCATGTACGTATACTAAATACTAAGTAATCATAAGTTCCATTTCACCTGAACAATGCTTCGTCGTACATCAACAAACATTATCTCCGATATCGAATCCCATTACGTTAAAATCCTTAAACACTGCAACACTTTCCGATCACTACTACAGCTACACTCAGTTCTCACAACAACTGGTCTCATTAAACGAAGTGTTCATTTAGGTGCAAAAATAATTATAAATTACTCCAGCTTTAAACATATCGAACATGCTCGATTTATATTTAACACCCATGATCATATATCTAGTCCTTTTTTATGGAACACAATGTTACGTGGGTACGTAAATAATGGCTTCCATGCACATGCATTAGGGTTTTATAAACTCATGCATGGGTATGGGATTAAAAGTAATAATTTTACGTATCCTTTCGTGCTTAAATCGTGCGCGAGTGATATGATCTGTAGTTATGGGAAAATGGTGCATTGTGAAGTTGTGAAAAGTGGGTTTGGGACGGATGTTTACGTGGAGGTGGGGCTTGTGGATATGTACGCGGGGTGTGGTGTGATTGAAGATGCGCGTAAAGTGTTTGATGGGATGTGTGGGAGGGACGTTGTGTGTTGGACTGCGATGATTAGTGCTTATGAGCAAGGTGGGAGAGGTGGGACGGCGTTGGAGTTGGTTAAGGAGATGCAAGATGAAGGTTTAAGGATGGATTGGGTTACCTGTGTGACGGTTGCTTCTGCTGTTGGACAGTTGGGTGATTTGAAGAGTGGTAAAAGTGTTCATGGGTATGCTATGAGGAATGGGCTTTTAGACGAGGTGCCTGTTGTTAATTCGATTTTGGCGATGTATGGGAAATGTGGGGAGGTTGAGTATACTGAAATGTTGTTTGAGCACACGAAGAAAAGAGAGCGTATAACGTGGAACTCTATGCTTACTTGCTATACACAAAATGGTTTAGCCAGTGAAGCTTTGTCACTTTTTGAACAAATGAAGCTATCTGATGTGAATCCGAATGAAGTGACAGCATTAGTACTTGTTTCAGCTTGTGCTTATCTTGGTTCCAGACAACACGCAATCAAAATCCATGATTTTATTACACTAAACAATATAGAAATCAATCCGTCATTGTGGAATGCGATAATAGACATGTATGCCAAGTGTGCAGATTTGGACACTGCATTAAAATTGTTTCAAGAGATACCATATATTAGACCAACTTCATGTCAGCTCTTGGAACACTTTAATTGCGGGGTATGGAATGCATGGATATGGAAAAGAAGCACTTAATGTCTTTAACCAGATGAAAGAAGAAGGCTTTCAGCCAAACCACATCACATTCACTTCTGTTCTTTCTGCTTGTAGTCATGCAGGGCTTATCGATGAAGGAAAGAAGTGTTTTTCAGAACTGGAAACATTTGCAGTGGTGCAAGAACCGAAGCATTATGCTTGTATGGTTGATATGCTTGGTAGAGCGGGACAGTTAAATGAAGCTTATGAGTTGATAAAAAATATGAAATTACAGCCGAACGATGAAGTTTGGGGAGCTTTACTTTTGGCTTGTAAGAGTTACGGAAATACAAATTTAGCAAGAGTTGCTGCTGATAATCTTTTCAACCTTGAACCAGAGCATACGGGATATTATGTACTATTGTCAAATATTTATGCAGATTCAAAAAATTGGGAACAAGTTGGAAAATTGAGACAAGATATGAAAAATAAAGGTTTAAGAAAACCTGCAGCACTTAGCTTCGTTGAATTTAATAACGAATTACATGGTTTTCACACTGGTGAACAGTTGGATTCGTTTACAAGAGACGTTTATCAGAAAGTGGAGCAAATGGTTACAGAATTAAAGACGGCGGGTCATGTTCCTGATTTATCTTGTGTATTTCATGATGTAGAAGAGGAAGATAAGGATGGTATGCTTATTTATCATGGTGAGAAGCTAGCGTTGGCTTTTGGTCTCATGAATATTGATCCAAAATTGCCTATACGTATAACAAAGAATCTTAGAGTATGCACTGACTGTCATTCGACTTTTAAATTGGTTTCTTGTGTGTATGGAAGGAAAGTTATTGTAAGAGATGTGAACCGTTTTCATCACTTTGAAGATGGTTTGTGTTCCTGCAACGATTATTGGTAATCCAAAGCAGGTGGACAAAAATATCTTCATAACCATCAAGTCAGTCTCTATAGATTCTGCCCTTGTAACTAAGGGTGAGCATTACCGACCGACCCCCGATTACCGGCCCGATTCCGACCACCCGACGGCCCGATTCCGATCCCGACTAGCAAACGGGTCGGGAGTCGGTTTGCTATTCCGGCGAACTCGGGAGTCGGGTCGGGACGGGACGGGTCGGGTCGGGACGGGATGATTCCGATCAATAACAAGCTAATCCGGCCCGATACCGACTAACCGATACCGACCGATTCCGATACCGACTAACCGAACACAATCGGGATCGGGAGTCGGTTTGAGATTCCGGCCACAATCGGGATCGGGCTTGTCGGGACGGGTCGGGACGGGATCGGTTCCGGCCCGATGCTCAGGCCTACTTGTAACTCAACTAAGAAACATTGTAGTAGTTCTGATTCCGAATATGTATCAGACATTGAAGATTAAATTATCGATCAATATTACTACCGTAAATCTATTAGACTATTACTCCCTCCATTCTCACTTAATGATCATGTTTAACTTTAAACATTAAAATGTACAATTGAACCAGAGTCATGTCAATGTTGATGTTTGTACAATTTTGATACTAGTTTCTTTTGTATACACGATACTTATTACTTCGTATATTTTTCGAACTAAGTACTCATTTGTTTTTCCAAAAATAAAAAATAAAATAATAATAAATAATGCTAATATCACTTTAAAGTTGACAGCTGTGGGCCTGTGGATAGTTAACACAAATTGGAAGATGAAGTATAACAACTTATGGGTCTTTTGGAAGCCGGATGATACGAAATGGACAACCTTGACTAAAGAAAAGTCAAGTGAATATGCAACCTACTATTAAGTCTTATGCCACCATAAACTAGGGAGGCCTTAGCACTCGGGAACAATACCAAACACCAGATTCACAGTTTGGATCGAGCCAAAAACACAGGCTGCCTTACTTTTGTTGCTTTGTTATTGCCTGCTGGTTGCTAGACTGAATGGTAAAGTGGGAAAGTGGCAGGATAAAGATGCCTATACACCAGGGTTCAAGGTCTTTAAGCAGGATGAACAAGGAAGAAAGGTGGTGACGAGGATTGGAGCGTGGGTGATCATACTCTGTTCTTGGCTACACTCAAGCGTTTTGTTAGTCTAAAGCGTTGGGCAATCAACTTCAACTTTAAGAAGACAATGCTAACAAGTACTGCAGATGCAATCATGTTGGTATTGTATGCAAAGCAAGACAAATTGATGTCCATGCTTTTGTAGTTGTAACGGCCAAGTTTTTGTGTACCATATGTTGTTTGGGTTAAAGTGATCTGCATATGAAGCACAGAGAAAGACGTGTATCGTGCTTTTGGAGCTTGTGATATGCCAAACTTTCCACTTTAAAGTTGCATACTACGACGTACGTATGTAATTGTTGCACTCAAGCTCATTGCAAGAACATTTATTCTACGTACGCGTACTTGATTGGTAATTCTTTTCATTTAGTCACGTCGATATCCAGTACTAAATATAACTTGAGCTAAATGACCAAAAATATGTTTTGATGAGGTACAAGTAGTTAACAAATGACCCTCAGATTCGTGCAAAAAATCATAAAAGACAATTTGACAATTAGAATAGACCTTCACGAAACCATTTATTTGCAATTGAAATCAAAACCACCTTTACAAAATATCCCACAAAACTTGTCTTCAGTTTCTATAGATTTCCAGGCTACAAACTACATATATAACCATTCTTTTAAAATTAGCAACCATGTAAAGTAGTAATGTACAACAAGACTTACGTCTAGTAACACATGTACATCCAACCAGCTATAGGTACCTTCTGGGCATATACTCGTTAATTCTGAGAGGAAAACTGTAGAACTCCTCGTTTCTACTATCACCTTTCCGGTGCTGAAATGGGTGCCACCATCCCACACCTCTGTCATCCCGTGCATCATGTGCATCCAACGTGTTGTCTAGTATCGTTCCCACTATCATTGCCACCGTTGGAGGTGAAGAGAATATAGTGTTTAATATACTATTAAACTGCAAAAGCAACAAGTCAATTTTTGCTTACACATATTTGAAACTAAATAATTCGATATAAAGAGAAACAATTGATTGATGCTTACCCATCCACCATTAGAATTAACAGGCCCGCGAGCAGTGAGAACATAATCAGTGTTCATAACAAAGTACTGGGGTATTGATATTCCGAGAAACAAAGATAATCCCAATATGTAGATGTTTCTCATGGAATTACTGTTTGTAAATTGAATAAATGTAACTCCAACAGAAGCTGGTGAAAGAACAAGCAACTTGTTATATATAATCGTTCAAAAACAAGTGTAGAAATATAAAAACTAATATTATTCGAAAAATACTCACCAACAAGACCATACAAGACACAGTAAATGGCTGCAAATATTGGTAGAGGGATTGATGCAAAGAAAGCCCCGAATTTTCCTGAAATACATAACTTTACAAGAAATTAGGTACCATGGATGGTGAGACGATTATTAGCGAAATTATTATGAAAGCAAATTGCAGACCAAATATTGAGAAGAAGAGCATGAAAGCAGCTGAAACTTGAACTACTCTTCGACTGCCCACATGAGTAAGGCCAAGAAGTCCAACATTTTCACTGCATCGGGTTTAGAGTACATGAGGTTGTATACAAAGGGTGTTATGCTTAATTAATAGTTAAAAGAATTGGAATGTATAACATAGGAAATGAGTCGTTACACAGATGCAGCATTCCCAACAATGGAGCCAAATGTCCCGTCAAGTAACTGGCCAATACCCTTCATCATGAAAGACGAACAAACGTTGATTTCCATTTATGCTTGTATCATACATGGGTATGTTTGGATGTGCAATTTGAAAGTATTAAAGTAAACATGTGATATTAATGATAAAGATTTAGAAAATAAACTATATATAAAACCAGTTGCAAGAGATTTTGTTTAAATGAACTTTGTTGTTTAAAAGTTGTAATAATAACTAATTATGAATAAAGATATATTTGGGTATTTGGAAAATTTGGATTAGTTAAAGAATTAATTTACAAATTTTAAAATGAGCATTTTATGAGATGTCTTTTAGAAATTATTTAACCCCCAGATTATGAACTGATGATTGTAACCTCAAGTCACAATTTTCAGTTTTAAAACACAAATTCAAGTCATTAGATAGACATAACCGAAAAGAATAGAGCATGAATTGGTAGAAACCTGGAAACCAATGCTTCGGCTAAGGACATGTGCTGGAGGGGGAGTAGCACCCGCAAAACGTGATGCGGCAAAAAAAGTTCCTGTTGACTGCACAAAAAAGACTAACAAAAATCACAAAATGAAAGAAACGAGAAAAAGAAAAACAGAAAGAAAGAAGAAAGAATAGACCTCTACTGTTGAAACAAGAGCAGCACCCATCATTCCAAAAACGTGACTTGCTCTAAATATGGGAGCACCCCATTGAAATGGATACGACATTCTGATCCTAAAATTAGTTAACAAAAACAACAAGTCAGGAAAACTGGCTCCGTGAGCATACAGGACATAATGCATGCAATGTTGTAACTTACCATGGAGCAGTTTCAATGAGGTAGGAACGATCTGTTCTGCAACTTTGCTTTGTTGCCGAACCAACATTATTGTAAGCACCAGCTACAGTGAGAAGAGCAGCAAAAGCCCACACAAGTGCAATGCAAAAAAGCAAACCAAATCTTTCAAGAATAGGGTGCGCTCGATGGTGGAGCCGCTTCATATACTATTGCATAACATCAACCAATTTTCATCATAAGATACACACACACATATATACATACACAAATTACTAAGTATGTACCTGTTGCAAGACAACCAAAAATATAAGCATAGGCAGGCCTATCTCCACACATCTGGCAAGCTGTAATTACATGATGTAACAAAGAGTATTAGTTTGATTATTTGAAGCGGAGTCATCAGTATTAAAGACTTCAAGATATAAACTATCGTACCTGAGGAAATCCCCTTTCAAATAAGCCAAGACCGGTTATAGACACGTATGCAACGATAATAACAGGACTAAATAGCCTACATTAAGCCCAGAAAACCGTGAAATTAGAAAAACGAAGTTGCTCTGTAAAACATAATGCAATACAATTGAAGATGTTGAACTGAATAAAGTAAAACATTACTTTGTGAAGTCTCCCCATGCCCTGCTAAATCCAAGAATCATAGTGATGAACGAAGATATTATTAGTGATCCTTGAATAGCCCTCATAGTGTGATGGAATCTCTAAAGTTTAAAACGTAAAGAACCAATCATATAAACGAATGTTGGATACCGAAGGATAAAGAACTACAGTCAGAAATATGTATAATTAATAAATATGCATACCTCACGCTCAGATCTGAAGTCTTCATCCATAAGATCTTCTATTATTGTCAACACTGATAAAAGATAAGCAAAAGAAGGACCCATGACGGTAGGAAGCCTGCTACCAATTAAAGTTTGCAAAAGGGTATTCAAACCCGATGTAAATAGAACCGCTTGAATCACACGAGCCTTATCACCCTATATAAACCAATGGAGCAACAAACTTTAGTAACAATAAGCTCATTTTGCAACTTCATTTTCTATTTTGATTAGCTGAATTATCGAAACTGATAACATAACTATGTAAAAAGACGCACATGACTACCACCCATTGTAGGAACAAGCTTTGTAGCAATCATTACAACACTTCCCAGCATCACAATATAGTGTTGGAAACCAAGGAAAACAGTTTGTGCTGCAAAAATAAATTAATCAAGCAGTAAGAAACATAAAATAATGTCAAACACAAGTTAAGAACTTAACAAGACTAATTAAATAACAAGAATATATTAAAATAATAAAGAACAAATTTTGAAGGTCAAACTCTACATTCCCTCCACATCAAAGACTACAGATTGATTACAATAATAACAATAACCAACATATGTTATATTATTAGTATTAACATTCTACAAGCAACCAAAGTCCCTGAAATTTTTATAAATTTTAAGGCTATTTCTTACTGTAATTAGCTTGCTTGACATCAGCTCCTAAAAAGTCAAACTGTATATCCTTTTATTCCCTAAAATAGGTGTTCTGCTAATATTCACATGAATAACAAATATAAATCTATAACTTCTTCTTTTCACATAAAAAGGGACTTTTCACAAGATTCAGTAGGAATCAAACTGAATCAAATATAGGTATATTAGCTAAAAAACAGACCAAAAGATTATATATAAAGCAAAAAGAGCTTACAAACCAAGAAAACTTACAACTTCATATCTTAAATTTTAACATACAATATCTTCATAGTTATCAACTTCATAAACCAATAAAAGCTCAAATTTAACAAGAATTAAACCATATAACCAAAAGAAGCCAAGAACAAAGACAGCAAAAAGGGTATTCAAATATATAAACTTACAACTTTTTTTAGCATAAAAATCCAATTCTTATAGCTTCAAAACATCACAGAAATGAGAATAACAAATTCAAGATTTTATAAGAATAGCAAAAAGGGTATCACAGAAACAACTTCTTAAAGCATAAAAATCAATCTTTATAACAAAAAAAATTTTAAACCAAAAAATATCAAGAGAAAAAAAAAGAAAAAAAAAAAAGGTAAAACAAACCCCATGAAGGATTAGAATGGATGCAATAGTTAAGCTGAAGAAGCTGTTCAGCTGGTGGAAAAGCTGGTCCTCTAGCTGCACCTAGTGGCTGATGGATGGTCATCGGCGGTGGCATCACCGGTGGATGTTGGTGTCCATTTTCCACCATAACTAATTTTTCCGGCTGTCTTAATTATTTGAGTAGAAAATATCAGATATTTTTAGAAACGTTCCATAAATGAAAATGAGAATGAAAAAATAAGTACAAATAGTTTGTGGCTTCTTTTTTTTTTTTTTTTTAAAATTGACTTTTATTGGGGAAATCCAAGTCCAATTTGAAACCCGATGGGGGGAAACCTTCAACTTAAGCCGCCCGAAGACACGACACTTAAATTGAAGTAAACCCTGCCTTCTCCAGATTCGAACCCTTGTGGGTTGAAACCTTCATTGAAGAACTTTGAAATCGTACCGACAGGGCAGTGGTCCACAAGAGAGGACTTCCCGGTTTGGTCACTCAAACCGGTACTACTCTCCACTAGGCACGCTTAACTAAATAAGACATGCCCAGTGGACCACAAGCCCATCGGTTTGGAAAGCCGCAACAGACAAGTGTGCTTTCATTTTGGAAAGCCCATTGGTTTGTGGCTTCTAGCATGTGGTAAGAGTACGTGTGTGAGAGAGAAAAGTGTGCTTTCAGTATGTGAAAGAGAATGTGTCTTTGTCAGGTTTGGAAAGCCGCAACAGACAAACATACAAAAGGTAACCACTTCTCAATGTTGGTGTGTTTTCATTTTCCACATGTAAATAGCGTTTTTCTGACATTAACGCTTAAATTTCATTTTGATAGGTAAATTACAAATTAACTATAGCTAAATGTGACAAATTTTTAAAAATTGTTTAAATGCGTATTTTGCTTTAAAATTCATTAAACTATGCATATCAAAATTGTTTTTGAATGTTGATATATCTAATGAGATTGATGAAACGAAACTTTGAAAAAAAAATTGATTAATTTTAGAGTAAACTCTAAAATATATTTTTATAATTTGCTCATTTTTATATTATAGTCGGATACCCGCGCACAGCTGCGGCGAAAAATATTGTAATATGGTTAGTAAATGAATTGCTAGCCCAACTCTCCCTGCAATTCCCTACCCGCTTAGTGAATTCGTTTCACAACACTCCGAACGTATATGTGTTTGTTTGGGTTTTCCGTAGCTTTCTCGTGACATCATTATTACCGTATATAGAAAGATCCTCGCAATCTCTTTCCCGTCAAACACTCACTCAAAAGTATATGATTTTAACGAATCAAGATTATATTGATTGAAATAAAGGTTAAAGTTGTAAAATTTTGAATAAAAAACACAACAAAAATCTACAAAACTAAAAACTTGTAAAAATATATCAAAATGGATGTTGAATTAAAGAGCACAAAATTTAAGAAAATATGGTGAAATTAGATAACAAAAAAAATAAATAGATAAAAAGATATTTCAATTTGAAAATAAAGGTGAATTTTAAGTTGGGAAGTGACACATGTCACCTTATCTTAATTTTTGGTTAGGAGTTAGGCTTGGAGTTAATTGAGAAGTGACACATGTCACCTCATGATTGGAGCTCCTTATCTTAATTTTTGGTTAGGAGTTAGGCTTGGATTATCCATGCATTATATAGAAGTATAGATACATTCACGACAAAAAAGTTGAGATATATACATTTCTTCGACAATAAACGTTAAACTTTATACATCCTAAAAACAAGCGACGCAATTTTTTTCTGTTAACTTCTAACATAATTTTAATATGAGGGGTATTTTCGTCTTTTGTTTGTAACAACAATACATTTTGCACTTTACTCGTATTATAATTATTTAATTTTATTTTTTATTATTGCTAAGATTATTATTTAGTATTATTTTATTAATTTTATCACTTTATTTTCATTAGTATTATTATTACGAATTTTTTAAATGTATTAAATTCTTTATATATAAGTTTTCATTATTATTATTATTGTTATTATTATTTAACTTTTTATTTATTTTATTATTATTATTACTTTTAAATTTTTATATTTCTATTATTACTATTATTTATTTGCATTATATATTTCTACTTTTAAATTTTTATACTTCTTAATATTATTATTTATTTTTAGTTGTATATACTTGTTATTATTTTTTATTAGTTTATTTTTATTTTTATTTATTAATCTACTATTATTATTTTTAAAAGTCACTTCTCATCTTTTTTAACTTAAACCTTCTTTATTCATTTTCTTAGATAAAAAACACACGAAACCCTTTTTAACAAAATCATTTTTGTTGATTAATTGGGTGGGATAAAAATGATTTTGTTTAAAAGATGTTTGCGTGTAATTTTGGTTTGGAGAAAATGAATAAAAATGGTTTAAGTTAAAAAAGATGAGAAGTGGGTACTAACAACAATAATAATAAGACAAAAATACACAGTTTGTCTTTAAACTTTTCACAAACATTGTCATGCACCCTAAGTTTTGAAAATTGTCGTGGTGCATCCAAACCTTAAGGTTTTGAGGCCGATTGCGTTATTTGACCTGGAATTCTAAGGTCAACGCCCATTCTTAATTATATCATCAAGGGTATAATAGACCAAACATATTTTCAAACATATTTAAGTTAAATCTAACCCAAACTCCTTTAACATCATCATTTTGTGCCTTAGTTGTTGTTTCCCTGAAGTTACTAAGCATGGATCTTGCTGGAAATTGACTATATCAGTGTGTTCTTTCCTCAAATGGTGTATTGTTAACATCTCGTTAAGAAAGAAGTTACTAAATTATATCATGACTAAAATACACCGTTGGTCCCTACGTTTTGAGGTAGCAAGCGCTTCACCTAAAGTTCTTGTATCTGCTGTCTCAACATCTACAAGGGAGAAGGTTAAGATCTCGTTAAGTAAGAAGGTAAAGATGTCATTAAGTACGAAGGTTACTAAATTTAAATCATGACTAAAATACACCATTGCACCCTAAATGCTTGTAAATGTGTTCATATTTCTAACAAATAATGGGGAATCGAAGAGTCCAAAAATGCTTCTAAAATTTGATACAGACTATTCGTTTCCCCATTATTTGTGTATATATTGGTTACTTCCACATGTTGCTACATACCAATCTTATATCATCAAGCTCAAACACATCAATCACGTTCACTTGAAATCATGTTTTCCGGAAACAAAAGACCAAGAGATGCAAATGCTATCGAAGACATGGAATTGAGCAGAAGACCAACTATTGAAGCAAATGTGGCAGTAGAAAACCCTGTATCTAACCAACAACAGTCGCCCAAAGTTGAAGGTGATGAAAGCTGCCACTATCAACTAGAAGCTGCATTGGAACAGGAGGAAGATGAAAAGGAGAAAGAAGAAGGAAATGAGCAGGAAGAAGGAAAGGAGGAGGCAAAAGGAAGTCATGCTGAAGTGAAACAAAGAAGGTGTTCTGCAGTGGCAGAGGAGCATTGGAAAGAGAAGTCTGCAATTAGAAAATTAGAAAAAAATGGATAAAAAAATGATGAAAGTGAAGAATATGAATGTTTAGAAATATTCAGTTATGATGATGTACATCTGGCATACGCTTTGGATTAATGTCATTATGTAATGAAACAAATTTTAAATGATAATTTTAATATTGATTTTTCCGAGTTTTTGCTTTCAATTGCATGTTTGCATCTACATATGTTTAGCGGGTGTTTGAATTTAACCAGTTTGACTTTCACAAGTCAACATACACCCAAAAATTGAATGACTGTGTAACCAACGGTGTATTTTAGTGACCAACAGTGTATTTTAGTCATGATATAATTTAGTAACTTCTTACTTAACGAGATGTTAACAATACACAATTTGAGAAAAAACACACTAATATAGTCAATTTTCATCAAAATCCATACTTAGTAACTTCAGGGAAACAACAACTAAGGTACAAAATGATGATGTTAAAGGAGTTTGGGTTCGATTTAACTTAGATATGGTTGAAAATGTGTTTGGTCTATTATACCCTTGATGATATAACTAAAAATGGGCGTTGACCTTAGAATTCCTGGTCAAATGACGCAATCGGCCTCAAAACCTTGAGGTTTGGACGCACCACGATGATTTTCAAAACTTAGGATGCATGACGATGTTTTGTGAAAAGTTTAGGGACCAACGGTGTATTTTGTCTAATAATAATAAGGAATATAAAAATTGAAAATAATGATAATAATAATAATAATAATAATAATAATAATAATAATAATAATAATAATAATAAAATAAAATTTTAAAAATATAAAAATAAATAAATAATGATAATAGAAATAGAAATATAAAAACTTAAAAGTAATAATAATAATCATTCCTATAAAAGGTTAATAATGATAAAAATTAAAAATTGTATATAAAAAATTTAGAGTATCAAAAACTTAATAAGTTCGATAAAAGTTAATAACTATTAATAAAAATAAAATGAAAATAATAATTATTAGTGTAAATATTACGATATTTAAACTAAACGGTTTTTTCGGTTTTAATAATGACAAACATGTAACTTGTAATGCATAACGTAAAATGCGCAAGTACTTGTAAACATAAATCATCAATGCATACTTACATCAACACCACTGGACGTCTCAAGTATGCTTCAACAAAGTCGTAGATTTCCATCCCGACGTAAATCACTCAAGGTATTGACAAACAAATCTACTACTTGACAAATGATCAAAGGATTATGTTTTTCTAAACTTACACTTTTAATGTGACAAAACATTTTTTCAAAAATATATTTTACAAATTATTTTTGAATTAAAAAGAAATGTTATATTTTAAAAAATAAGTTAAAAAATCTCAACAGCCATTTTCCCTCTAAAGCAGCTCCAAACATTCCCAAATAAACTTTCCCCACTAAAAACAAACGAAGAAGCGTCCACGGTACCACTAAATTTAGTAGTACCGTGTGACAATTAGTGGTGTCGTCCCCATGTAACAGTCAAATTTCTCCTTGCCTATAAATAGTGGACCATTTTACAATTCCAACTTGATTTTTCCAGTCAATTTTCTCTGGTCTAATCCCTTCTTGTTTAGATCACTTTCTTTGATCATTTAGAGAGTCTTAGTTTGTTTTAGTGTGATCCAATCATTCATTCAAGTGATCACCTTCATTCCTCTTCTAGTTCAAGAGAAGAACACAAAATATCAAGAAGATACACAGTGTTGGAGTCATTGAGTAGTGCACTTGCATTACTTGTAGTAAGCTTGTTGTATCTTGATATAAATCAAGTAGTCATTATCTTCTGTTTAGTCTTGTGAGTGTGGATCATTGTGATCTTGTTGAGATCTTGGAGATCTTTTGTAGTTAGTGAGCTTGTGTGTTGATCAAGTGGATCAAGGGTAGATCGGGTAGATTGTGTACGTTGTGTTGATTATGTAATTAGTATTGATCGGGTAGATCATGAGTAGATCGGGTAGATCGAGTGTAGATCATGTAGATCTTGTAGCTTGTGTGATTTTTGAGGATCGGGTGGATCGTGGTAGATTAGTATTAACTAAGATTAGTACTCGACATTTAGCTTAGTGTCAAAAAATAATATAAGCGACGTTGTATGGTTTTCTCCACCGAGAATGGAGCTTGTTGATTAGTAAAGTAACTCTCGAGTTGGGTAATCGGGGAGTGGAGTAGGGCGAAGAGGAGCTTTGTGATCGAACCACTATAATTGACGTGTCCGGTTTGCGCTTTATTTACTTATCTCTTTACCTTTATCTTCGCATTTACCGCTTTATGTTTATATTTGCATTGCGCTTATGTTTGTGTGGTTTGTTGCTTATATGGTGTTGATTATGTTTTTGTCATGGTTTGATTGTATTTGTGTTGTAGTTTACTTCATATTATCTCTAGTTGTTGTATGACCATTGTTGACACTTTTCATATTGTGTCACACTTTGTCGGTTATTTGATACAAAAGTTTTTAAGTTTTTAAAGGGAAACGTATTCACCCCTACGATTTCCACAATACTAAATAATAATAATAATAATAATAATAATAATAATAATAATAATAATAATAATAATAATAAACTGCAAAATATATCCATGCTAAAAAGATGAAAATACCACTCATGTTAAAACCACGTTAAAAGTTAACAAAAAACAATTTGTATCGTTCGTCCTTATAAACGTATAATGTCTAAAGTTTATTGACAAAGAGATGTAGTGACCTACAATACTACCTTCGTCTCATAATAAGGTTCACTTTGAATTTTTGAGTATTTTTTATTCAACTTTTAGCATAAATATTTTTAGGAAAATAACTGGGATGAATAATTCATGTCTAATATAGTAGTTGATGAAAAATATGTGAATGGTGGTGTTTTAAATGTATTTCCATTGCTATTATTTTCATTGATGAAAAATATTTATTGACAAAGGGCTGTAGTGACTTACAATACTTAAAAAAGTCAAAGTAAACACTTATTATGGGCGGATGGAGTATGAAAATAATCAAACCAATAAAATATATTTTGAAGTTTAATCTTAATTTTATGATTTAAATTATTTTTAGAGTAAAGTGCAAATACATCCTTGTTCTTTTATCAATGTCTCGCTTTACATTCTTTGGGGGTTTTTTGGCGCACATACATCCCTCTGTTAGTAAAGTTAGCCATCATACCTCCGTTAGTAAAACCAGTCAATGAGAATTAACGGTGCAAATTATTTCTCTATTATATCCTAACACAAGAGAAAATATTTGCATCGTTAGTTCTTATGACTAACGGTGTAAAATTCTTTTACAAAATAAATTAAAAGGGGCACAATAGGCTCGAACTCGGGTCTGTTCAACAAAAAATCAACGGCCCAGCCACTGGACTAAGCGTCTAGTGGTGTAATTATACAGAAATGATTTTATTTAACATTTTTTACACGTTTTCGTCCGTTTTATACGTTTTCGTATGTTTTTGTATGTTTTCGTCCATTTTTTTTTACTTTTTCATCCATTTATATACGTTTTGCACTTATTAACTTTTATACCAAAAACGGATAAAAACGTATAAAAAATGGACGAAAACATATAAAACGCACGAAAACGTATAAAAATGGACGAAAACATATAAAAATGGAAAAAAAAAAAAAAAAAAAAACACATATAAAAGGTTAAATAAAATTCATTTCAATATAATTATAGCACTGTTCCACAGGTTGGGGTGTTGATTTTTTGGCGACTAGACCCGAGTTCAAGTCTATTGTGCCCTTTTTAATTTATTTTTTTTGCGTTAGGGGAGAACGGAAAAATAATTTGTTAGTCCTCCTTGACTAACTGTACTAACGGAGAGATTTAGTGGGCTAGTGGGTAACTTTAATAACTGAGCGATGTGTGTGCCAAAAAAATCATATGAATGTAAAGTAGGAAAATGAACAAACTCAGGCATGTATTTTAGATTTCACTCTTATTTTTATTAACGTTGTAGTCTAATTGTTTTTGGAGATCGTACTTTATGAAGACATGTCTGTAGATTCTATTGATTTGTTTTTCTAGCTTGGAAATGGGGCCCAATATGTCGATAAGCCCATAAACTTTACACCTAGCTTTGACTCTGACATATGTTATTGAATGAAAAAAAAAATACTGGTAATAATGATCCTTTTTCTGTTGTGGAATATACCTTTAAAATACTTATTTCTAGGAAATTTTATATATTGACTTTTTGTATGCGAGAGACCAGGTGTGTCATCGAGTCGAGCCAAGCACGAGCTCAACAAGGCTCGAGCTCAGCTCGAAAGATAAAAAAGTTGGCACGAGCTTGACTTTATTGCTCGTCAAGCTTTAACCATTCAAACTTGAGCTCGGCTCAAGCAGGATTCGAGCAAAGTTTGAGCTTAACTTAAAAAGCTCGAAATTATATATATGAAAAGCTCAAATCTATGCCAACTGGTATTTGCAACTGAACTGAGCTCGAACAAAATAGCAAATACATCATTCCGTGTCAAAAGGAATTGCAAATTGCAGTTACCACAAAAAAAAAAATAATAAAATAAAATAAAAATCTTCACACAGAACTTGTACATGATCTCGAATCACAAACTGGAAGAGAAATACTTAACTGTTTGAAAATCAAATTAGATATTTTTAAAAAATAATAAAACCAACAATAAACTTCTCATAACCAAGGCTAGAAAATATTTTATCCTTCATGAAGTTAGTTCTTATAATTATGTTAATATTCAAATCAGCCCTTATTTACATATAAAAACCAATGTGAATACACACACATATATATATATATATATATATATATATATATATATATATATATATATATATATATATATATATATATATATATATATATATATATATGGGTTTTTCTAATGTGTGCCCTGGGGGCACACGTTAAGAACACCAAAAGGACAATGGGCCCCACGAAAAAGTACATCCGGTCCCACAGAAAAGTACACTTTTCAGATAAAAGGTGTGGGTCCGGATGTACTTTTTCGTGGGGCCCATTGTCCTTTTGGTGTTCTTAACGTGTGCCCCCAGGGCACACATTAGAAAAACCCTATATATATATATATATATATATATACACTACGGCTCGAAAAGCTCGATAACCGCTCAAGCCAAGCTATCAAAAGCTCTAGCTTGACTCATTATATGTTTCGAGCTAGTTTACTGGGCTTGAGCTCGGGCTTGAGCTCGATAAAAGCTCGGCTCGTTTGAGTCGAGCTTGAACTCGAGCTCGAGTTGCTTGATAAAAGCTTTACTCGCTTCCACCCTTATGCGACACGACTATTTTTTTTTCGTACATAGGTATGCGACTCTACTTGTTCGGAGTTTTCGAGGTCGTTTATTGGTTTTTCTTTGAATTATGTAAAATTATAACTCTCTAATATTAAAATGGACGATTAAACTTTTGAAGAGTTTCCAACTAAATCCGCGAGAAATCTTGATTTTGTCACGTATGCAAATTAAAACATTTGATTATATAATAAAGTCAAAATTAACTTCAATTTGATCGAATTCAATTAAATTTTATCCAACAAAATTAGAATGCATAAAAACATATATGTCAATTTTATAAAAAATATATATATATATATAAAAAGATAATTAATTAAACTTTAGTGGTTAAATTTTAAAATAAATTATATAACTAAAATACTTTCATGTATTTTAATAACTTTGTAAATTTACTAAATAATCTTTAACTTTATACCCCTTGTTTTTTATATTTCATAGAAAAAAAATACAACATATATATTGTTGTTGTTGTTAAAGTTAATGTATATGTCGAAATTATAAATAACAAAATGAAAGCACGAGTTACTATGAAATGTAAATAAATACACGAGATATATACATGACTCATGTTATTTCTCTTTATGTGATTAAGTAAGGATATCTGAAAAAATCTATTTTTTTTAACTATCAGCATTCAGTAACAACTCATATAATTTCTCTTTAGAAGTTTAACCCGCGCGTACATGGGTTTAAAAATTAAATATGATTAATATTATTATTATTATTAACATAAATACAACTATCAAAATGAAGGTACAACCTCACGGGTTACTGTGAAGTACTCCCTCTATCTCAAAATTATTGTCCATATTTCCTTTTTAGTATGTCTTAAAATAATTGTCCACTTACTAATTAATTTAAGACAAAAATATGGTCCCTAAACTTTCCAGAAAACATCACCATGCGCTCTAAGTTTGCATTTTCGTCTCCGTGCATCCCTCTTCAAGTTTTTTGAGACCGATTGCGTCCCTTGACTCGTTTTCCGTTAGTCAACGCCCCTTATTTTTCCCCATGTGCCTTGCACATGAGGGAAAAATGGTCATTTTATCGTTTTGGTTAATTATTTTGGTGGTACAACTTTAGAGACGAACGGTGTATTTAATAAAAAAGTTATACCATCACTAACACCACTCTCTTTATTACTTGTTCCTGCTTGTCTTTCTAAATTTCTGCTTATCTCTCTAAATTTCCGCTTCTCTCTCTAAAATTAACACCATCACCATTCTCAAATCTCATTCATCCACTCCACTAAAAAACATAAACTCAATCAAACAACAATCTTCATTCTTTATCTTCATACCCACACACAAGATTAAAACCCACAAAATTTTTGTGATCAATCCATAGATGCTACAAATACAAAAATACCATAAGAAATTTCTATTTGAATTCCAAAACTGCTAATCACAAACCAAAATACGAAACATTACAATACATTTACCAATAAATGTTAATGTTCAAGTGTGATTCACATTCCAAAATATAATTCTTATTCCAAAATTCAAATGTGATGCAATATATAACTAATTCATTGTTCATAAAAAATGCGCTTCTCATTTTTCATTAAACCAATTCCATCTCTTCAAAAAATAAAAACTACATTAAATACCTGAATTACAACGAAATTTGAATGCGGAAATTCTGAGATTACTATTACAAGAAATCAGTAATCAAAAAATTGATACTAGCCACCCATTGAAAAATAAAATATTTGGATATTTCTGTAGTCTTAGAAACATAAAATGTTCTTTACTGATTCAAAGACAACATTCTTTTGTTCTACGTTGGTCAACCACTGAGAGATACACTGATGTACGAGTTCAATGCTGTTGGTAACAGAAGAAACACCACCATGGCGAGTTTGATATTGGTATATCTCAAGACATGTTTTAGGTTTGATTCAGTGGGGTCATTGACATACTGGTCCACTGTGTTCTTGATAGCATCGCACCAGATTGGACGAGCCACCTTGAGAAATTCATACAAATCTAAGAGCAAACTCACTTGTGCCGCCCCTTGCATGATAATCTGAACCTCCAAGGTTTAGAAGATCATATGTATCTACCAAATCACTGAACGCTTTACAAAAAAAAGTGGAGGTACTGCGATGCCACCTGCCACATCAGCATACTCAAAAAGTTTGAAGGTTTAATAGGTGATTTGCACATAGGTGGAGGTTCATTTGAGATCACACAAAACTGAGACCATCTAATCCTTAAAATCACATGTGAGAAAAATTTGTGAAATTTCAATCATGCTATTTTACAAACATTTCAAATCACAGGTGATTAAAATCAATGTAAATCATCTGTTACTTGATCTAAGGGCCCATATTGGCTTGTCATGTATCAATTTTTTATTGCTCTCAAATGAAACCACCCCTTCGCACAGAGCATAACTTGTTAAAGACACGACACATCTTGCTTTATATAGATGTACCATGTGCTATATAATGCTTGTGCATGCTATCTACAAATCAAATTATCTTGTTGGCAAATCACCTTCCTTTTATAAAAGAGAAATTTTTGAAAATTTTCATTGGAGAGAGGGAGTACATACCTGCTAATTTCCCATCACTTCTGTAGACCTCTAACCCATGCAAGCCAGCTTCTTTTAATCTTCTAATAACTGCAGGAGGATTTTTCAAAGCCCATGGATGTGCCAGCACCCCCACCCCACCTATTTCACGGATCATTTGCACTACTTCCTCCGCATCAGGCTCACTTCCACTGAGCCACAAAACAAAACAAATCAAACAATGTAAGTGAAGGTGAATATATGGTCAGGTTGGTGTCCGAAACGAGGTTGGGCTGAATGAGTCAATTTGTCAGAGGTCAAAACTAGTGGGTCGGGTCAACCTGCCCCTAGTTTTTTTGTCTATTTAAAATGTAATAATGCATCACATATAATTACAGAAACACCATCACTATATTACTAATAACCTTTTGTAAAAAGATGTTTTAAGAGGTTGTATGCATTAAATATTGAGTTTAGGCAGTTTCAGCTTGTTTCACCCATTCCTGTTCTAGCTAAAAACTTTGTTTTGACCCATCAGAGACAAAACATAATCCACATTGACCCATTCTCATGTAAATGGGGCACAATTTCCTCGTGTTATCTTTTCTAGAAATAAGGGCATCGAACACGATAAAAAGGAAGGCTTAAGCTAAAAGGTATTTACGTAGAATAAGCAGGTCCACCAAAATAAGCAAAACCAAAATAAGCCATTATAGTGTACAACCCAAAAGCAGAAAAAAATAGGTGGATCCTAAAGGTACCAAGTGACACTCTCATAAACAGCCATAATTTATACAGTATTTATATAGTCTTGTACCCTTCAAATAATAATTTCCTTAACATGTTAGAAGTGAACCATTAACTGCATTAGTTAACACCTATGCTAGGTCCAAGCATCTGCAGATCTATATCCTTTGTTAGTTGTTACTATCCTATTTATCTTCTTACTCATTTTTTAAATAAACAATTTCCAGGCTTGTTAATCAGCAGTTTGGATAAGCAAACCCAAACACTCAAACAGTTCATATGCTGTATAATTTAAAATCAAAATACATAGTTATGATAAACAATCTCAAAGTGCTTATAAAAATATGGTTTAAGTAAATGATACGAAAAAAATTGAGATTTTCTAAAGGGATGATGTATACAAAAGCCACCCAAATATTCAACTTTTTTTCATTAAGATCATGCAACTAATAAAATCTATTATGTAGGATTGTTTGGTCACTGTGAAGGTACGCAACAGTTCTAACAGAACCTGGAGAATGCTCAATTTCTATAGGAGGCGGCGAGGCGCCTCAGGTCGATTAAGATCAAATATGCGAAGTAACTTTTCAAAACCAACAGTCAGCAAAGAACATGTATCCTGCATAATTATACAAAATTTATATCCATCCATTAACCATGGACGACAGATATGGTATACTACAAGTTCACCTATAGGTAAAGAATCTGATTCTCGTATTATTATATGCATAAGCCATAGTCAATAAGTATAAAACTAGAAAATACCAACTATAATGTGCAACCAATTTGATATGAAATCCTCGTAACATGTTAAAATCATAGGTTTTCAGTGTTGACAAATTTAGGGCAAAATTAATCCAAACTTGAGATAATAAATCGAATTATCAAAGTTGAAAGACCATGAAACACCATACGCCGATACGCATGCCCATTAATTGCTAATGATATACGGAAATGGACTTTTCATTTAGAGATTAAAACAACTAAAGATTAAAAATTAAAATGGCATTTAGAAGACTAACAGTAGAAAAACCATACCGAGAGGCGATGTGGATTTGGTTTTGAAATTGTGATGTTAGTGTTTGTGAATGTGAGAGAGTTGGGTGGGATGTGACGATGGCAGTGGTGTTGTGGTGGTCGTCGGAGATATGAGTGATGGGGGGAGATGACCGATGTTTGTCTCCATGGAGATGAAGGGAGATAGGATGATTTTTTGTTAAGATGAAATGAAAGAAAATGGTAGATGGCTACTTTATATATGGGCAAAATAGACTTTTAACATGAATAACAGAATTTGATTAGATATAACGGGGCGTTGACTAACGGAAAACGGGTCAAGGGACGCAATCGGTCTCAAAAAACTTGAAGAGGGACGCACGGAGACGAAAATGCAAACTTAGGGTGCATGGTGATGTTTTCTGAAAAGTTTAGGGACCAACGGTGTATTTTTGTCTTAATTTAAAACTAGATAATCTACCGGAGGAATATGCTATTTTAGTGGTTGAAAATTAAAATGCCCAAACTTTTATTGAACTTTGTGATTTCTTTCTCATGATAATAATTTTGAGACGGTAGGAGTATTATTATCCGTTATACTATCTAAGCAAAGTTAAATTATTAAAAATATTATTATCCATTATATCAACTGTTCAAAAACTAATGGGAAAATTGTCACTGCTGTAAACAGCAGTGATTTTTGCTGCTGTAAAGGCTTCAACAGGGACCATTTTTGCTGCAAAATGAACATTCAGGGACCATTTAGTAACATCGGGGAGTGGATTTTGTGAGGGACAGCAGGTAACTCCCTGCTGTAAACAGCAGGGATGATATCCCCAAAACTAATTTAGTATTAAGCTGACATACAATTGACACATGTTATTTCTAACTTTCTTTCGAATCAATCATAAGATTGAAACACTCAATTAAAGAAGAAATTTAATCTAATCTCGATGGTCACTCTCATAGTCATTCATGTATTTCCGTTTTCAAATTTGCGTTATCTTTTATTTCTCTCATCACTTTTCATTTATATAACACTCGCACACTATTTATATGTTTCAACGGTTTAACACTCACTTGCACACATAACACACTCACGCACAATTGCACAAAATACACCTTCACATTCACTTTTAACAAAGAAACACACTCACGCGCAAAGTACATCTTAACGTTTACTTTCAACTATGAGAGCTCACCATTGACAACGAAACTGCCCCTAGCCTTCATGTTTACTTTCAACTATGTGTGAGGTTAAGGTTTGTGGTCGGTTGTCGATCCGTGTCATGCTTTCTACTATGCGTTTGCCCTTAAGTGATGTTGCGTTTTGGTGGGTTTGGTATGTATGAGTTATATATCTTAGTAAGTATGATATCCACTTTGTGATATCATTTGTAGGTCGTAGTGAATTTGGATTTAGTTTCGTTTGTGTCGTGTAACTTTAGCATCTTGCTATTTTATTAATATACGTTGCCTTTTTTTTAAAAAAAAAAAAAAAAAAAAAAAAAAAAAAAAAAAACTTACAATTACCAACCTTCATCTCAACAATGAGGAGCTCGCCCTTAACAACAAAAGTTCGCACAATCCAGTGGACCGAACTAACCTACACTTTTGACATTCAATAATTGTAATTAGTGAAACATCCTAACAATGTACAAAACAAAGAGGTCGGAGTATTAGAAAGATTAACTTTCTAACGATGATAATATATAAGATAATGCACTTTTGAAATATATTTGGTTTGTCTGTCGTGGGCATATTATATAAGGGGTTTGCATTTATTTTTAACATTATTTTTTATTTAAGAACATCAATTTATTCCATATTATTTGAACTTATCAATTGAATTAATTAGTTGTGATTACAAAAATAGTTTTTTATTTATCTTCACTAATATCTTAAGAGCTTCTGCTAGAAAAATCTTAATACTTAAATAAAAAAAGGATTATGCAGTAAGATAAACTTCATAATGATAATATATCAAGATGTCATCATCATATATCGAATTATAGATTCATCTTCAAGTTCTAAGTGTATCGTTTTAATAGGCGACATATTAGTTCCTTAATAATTTTCGGGTTAATGAATAATGACGATCGATTTATACCTTATGAATATAAGGGAATCCACAACGATTAAATCTTTATAGGTTTGTAAAGGTGTTAAATTTTTAAAAATAAGGATCACAAGAGAATGGATACTTAGTTTGAAATCAAGTGGTCAAAGATGGAAGAAAATGTTTGTTCAAGGTTATTATTAATATTATTATTGTTATTATTACTAGTTATAATACCCGCGCACGCGTGAGATTTTTTCTATTTTTTTTAATAATGTATTTTTATCTATTAAAAAACAAATAACTTACTTTTTGTTTTTTGTTTTCATTTAAGGATCCAGGTGATGAGGAGAAAGATGGTCAGTGGGTTTGAAGAATTTGGGATCCAGGTTTTCATGGAGTTTTTGTTTTAAGGATCCGGTGATGAGGAGAAAGATGGGTCGGTGAGTTTGAATGCGACTGCAATGGTGCCGTTGCTGCTCAGGTTGGTTGTGGTGGAGTTTTAGGAGTAGTTGGAGAGAAATATCTAAGACAGGTTTTCCATAGGAGCCATACCAAAAACATAATCTTGCAAAGCATTATTAACTACAAGTTTGAACAATTAAAGAAAATTTATCCAGTTGCATTCTCAAAATTAATTTTTGGCCATTTTGGTATAAGGACACCAGTTTTCAGGTTGGGTATTCTTCCTTGACTTTTATATAGTTTCGTAACCTTTTGTGTGGCCTCCCTATATATCAATTCTTTCATAGCAAAATATATCGTATTAGTGATAAAAAAATCGCTTTAGCTTGTGGCAACATAGTCCACCCACAAGCTTAAGCGACACAATATCATATTATGCTCCCAAGATTATATTTTGGAACGTATATCGCATAGACAGTAGAAAAAATTTCCTAATGTTCAACTCCATGACCATGGTCGTGCCCTTCCCACGGATGTCTCCATCCCTGTATTACGAAGAAAATAAGAATCAGATAAATAGTATACCAAGGTAACCATACTGTCCTACATTAATTTAATGCCCATGTAGCCAATGCATTTTTATTTTATCATTTTTCTACTTGTATGCAAGTAGGAGACTTTATCATAATTAGATCAAAAGTGATCACCCTAAATCAACTATTAGAGATATTTGTGAAAATAAAAGTATTCCTTTTATGGGAATTTATGAAAAGTATAAGCTCATATCTCAATAGTGAAAAGGGTAGTTGCCTATTTCCTTCCCTTTCAAAAAGTAGTTTCGGGATTCATATTTTTACTGTTTTCCTTTTCAACTATATACATAGGGCATTCTGAGATTCCTAGACTCGCAACAGCATCTAACAAATTCGTTGAAGATAATGCTACACCAGAACTACTGGGTCGTCTTGCTTAGCCCAATATAGAATCCAAAACCTGAAACGCAGCGTATCTCATTAGCATTATGCTTTTACTAAATATATTAACGCACATGCATGCATCTCATGGCGCAGTTTTAAATTATTACAGCTATGTGCAAACAAAATCTGGTTTTTCATGATTAATATTAAAGGGTAATAAATACCAAAAAAAACTAATGCAATATCAAATTTAACACTAATTTATATGTCTATCAACAGAAAAGAAGACATAAATAGCATAGAAAAGCATTAAGCACACTATAAGTAGAGCAAAGAATTTAGTTATAGATATCAAATAGGGATTATGTTACGCATCTCATCCTTTTAAGTATCAGATTATTTTCATTATGCAAGTCTCATCAAGGTGTAGTGAGCTAGAATCATGCTTAGTATTGTGCTACTAATAACTCCAATAACAATTTGAATTTATTAGTATTTACAGCTCACTTGGTCATTTGCAGTTATAAGAATAGACTAAGGGGGGCATTGCATTCTAAAAGTGATTACATGCTTATTGCATATATAAACCAGAGAAACTGAATTCTAGTGTTTGGGTGTAGTGAAACTATTAATTTTGGAGGTGTCTAAGATTGCTTATTATCACTATTTATGCCTTTTGTAATAATCAGATGAGTTGTGTGGAGTAAGCACATACGAAACTAATTACTAAAAACTGCTGTAACCATCAAATAGTTATATAAATAGTTGGGACATTGGTTAAGCAAATCTCAAAACAGTTAATTTGCTAAACAATCGATTATTGAAGCAGAAACATTATCTACAAAACCCGTTTTGTAAAACAGTAGTTGTTTATCTAATTCTCAATTTTCAAACACCTCCTAAGTTAATTATCTGAGTATTTGTTCACTTGACAGTCACCGCTACTTAAATGTTGAAAAACTAAACTCTGTGATAATTCAAATGTAACTATACACTACCTTGACAAAGGAATAATTGGCAATGAAAAGAATTCGACTGTCAAGAATAGCCATAGAGTTAGCAAAATAAGCAAGTGATAAATTGCTAAAACAGGACATTCCTTTCGCTCCACGAAAGTGATCCAGGCACTAAAAATGTCACTAAAAAACATTAGTTAGCTCAGTTCTGTTGTCTTATACTTGTAATTCTAATGAGATATGAAAGGTCACAGAGAAATGTGTGTTGATGAAAACTACTTACTGATTAGACCAAATGTAGCATACTTGTAACTGGTTAGGGGGCAAAATCAGCAAGTTTCCAGGACTCTGGGTCATCCTGAAGACTCTGTGTATCAAGAGCAACCCTCCAAACTTCACTATCATGCCATACAACAGCATCAATAACAGGTCCCTTGTCCTCATAGCTCTAACACATACAATCAAATATGCACATAAGTATAGTTAAATTTAAATATGATAAAAATTACATTAAATCAAAAACGGGATTGTTTCTTCAAATAATCGAATCTATCTTGCAGGTCTGCACGAGTACTTTTCAAAATCAGCTCATCAACCTTTGTTTTCTACTAAAGATTGAAAAGTTGTTAGGGTCGCACAATGAGAGACATGCTATAGTAAGTCATCACAGGGAACAAACCTTGTCAAACTCTTCAATTTGCTTCACAGCCTCGGCTATTGTTTCCTGATAATTCTCATTCCAGTTTTTCTTTTCTTCCTTTCTGCTCCAGATTACAATTTTCACATATAAGGTGACATACTCGACAACTTTAAAGTCAAAACAAAACGATAGCCACTTCAGGACCATTCAGTAGTAGAAGCACGCTCTCAATTTATTATATCTGACCTCAGTTTAAACCTTTGCACAATTCATCTTTAGTATCGGGTATTAGCAAGCTCCAAAAAAAGAACCAAGTAACAATGCCCATGACCAAGGAATTTTCTTTTTCATACATGAGATCGAAACAAATACACCCTATCAACCCACTCTTCCCTCCTCATAGACAATATCTATCAGATAAAGATTAAAGAATATACGAAGTGAGAAAGGGTAAATCAAAATACAAAGACCCTAAATTGAAATTTACACCCGGACCAAAACAGACCATATAAACTAATTCAAATGGCCTTATGCTCACACAATGTAGAAATTGTACAAAATACCAAATGAATAACTTTGATCAATCCTAGCATCCAAGAATTCTTTGAACGATATTAATTCCAATCCATCATTATTGCAAATGAATTCAGAGCACTTACGAACATTTGTTGTTTTTATAGAAGTGGATTTTGAACTCATGTTTTGATAATTTGGTAGAATCAACATTCCTTTTAACATTAAAGTTCGATATTATTTGATAATCATCTCTTTTAAAAGAGTATCAAAATCACAGACTATAGAACTGTTAATTGTAGCATGAATCTTGGTGCTCTAAAATTAAAAATAAAGCAGATATTATTATAAACCTTGAACATAAATATTAAGTAAAAAAACAGTATCAAGTTGTTTAATAAATCTACATTACCCTCATCCATTAGGATCATATCAATGCCAGCTAGCTTTGATGGATTGTTGTTGGAATAATATTGATTTCAAAGTGATACTATCTTAACTTTTATCTTCACTTTACCTTTGTCTGGAGTAATCTCTTGAAGAGGAGTAATTTTCATTATTGTCATACCTACAAACAATAGTAGATTTGATGTTTTTAGTGACTAACAGAAGAGACTAAGATTCTGAATAAATTCAAATATTTTCCATTAAAAACTACAATGGTTTAGAAACATGATAACACAGCTATTGTAGGGCCTAGCATGATGAGTTATTAGCAATCTAAACACAGCTTCTAATGAAAGTCACAATCTTTAAAAAACAACCAAGTTATATTTACAAAACAACTAATAAATCAAAGAAACAATCATTCATAATGGTAGTTCAAGTTTTAAGGTAACCAGGTTGTTTCGCCCTTTTTACCCTCAGCGAAGATGAAAAAGAAAACCTAACAAATAAGATGTTTAATACATATAAATATGTTTCTATAGAGATGAAAAAGAAAACCTACTGATTTGTGGGAATAAAAAACCTGGGCTCTCAATTGAGTTTATATAATGCTTTAACCCGGTTCTAGTTTAGGTTGTATTAGAATTGTAATTGTAATACAATATAAACTGGTATTGTATTCACAACTCTAGAGCTTTTTTTTTTCTTTCAAATTAACAGTTAAGTCCAATAACATGTAAAAAAACAACATCCTTTGAAAAATTACACAAAACAAAGCTGGTTCATATGGTGTTGATTAATTTCAGCTTCTTTATCATATAAATGGTACTAATTAAAATCAGTAAAAAGGAAAACAAAGATATAAGAAAACAAAACACATCAATTAACCTTAATAAAATTAAACTTATAATAACACAAAATCTCACTCAAGTTCAAACCAATAAACAATTAACCTTAAACTCTTTCCCTTCTTGTTCTGACGCGTGGCTACATCTACCAGAAGCTGCAGCGATAAGTTGTTGTACAGTGGCGGGCTTTTGGTTTGATTAATCACATGGATGAGTTGTAAGATTTGGAATTGAAGAAAAGGATTGAAGAGAAGTAAACCATGGCTGATGATCATAACTAATGGTCTGAAGATAGATTAGGTTATGATGTTTAATAAAATAAACCATGGCTGAAGATCATAACTCCGTATTTTTTTTAATTTTACATTTTTGGCCCGAAAGTATATAAAATAACCTTGAAACCCATGTGTATTTTTGCCCTTTTAATGCACAAGTATAAAAAACGAATTTTATATATTTTTTTGTTCAAATATAGACATATTTAAGGGCTTTTTTATAATTGAAAATCTTTTTAAAAATCAAATTAAAAAAAAAATATATTACCAAATAAGGTATGATTTGATTTTTTGAAATGGAAAAGTCCCCACTAGGGGTTTTATTTTATTATATAAAAGATTTTTAATTTTAAAGAACGTCAAGAGTAATTATCTCACAATAACCACAAATCTATCTCACACGTGGATGTGATGAAAACATGAGTCCAAGAATTACATGTGATCGAAAAGGATGCGTGGATTAACCGCATCGAAGCATCTTTTAGTTAAGGGAGGATAACTAGAGTTATCTGAAAAGGAGGTTTGCATAGCACATTAGCATACAAACTTTTCGACATAATTATGGCTCTCCTTCCCCATAGAGTTAAGCTTGAGTGCTTACAAGTTACAACAATGCGATCTACTTCTTGTAAGTTGTAATATTTTATTTTTGGAAAAGCAACATTTTATTAAGAACCTCAAAAAAGAAACAAAACAATGCATCCTACATCAATTAACAAGCTAATTAAGAGAGAGTAGGATCCAAAATACAAAGGCGAAATAAAACAAAACATCATACTATCACAATAACCTCAAGAAAACAATTGACCGACCAAGATATTAGACTATGTTTATCAACAATCTACCGCAACCCAATCTTTCATTAAAATATTATTTTCTTTTTCCTCCATCTACACAATCAATACATACAACCAATCTATATTTTTTTTACCATTTATCAACAACACAACCTAATAATATAAAATAATAAGTATTAAAAAGGAAAAAAAAAAAAATAAAATAACAAGTAGCTATTTGTGGGTTGCCATGTGGCAGATTGAATGTTGCCAACTTGGGTTGCCATATGATCTTGGTGGATGGAAAGATTGGATGGTTTCACTAAAAAATATTATTTTCGTACCATATACCCTTCAATTTGGTTGCCAACTCACTTGGTAAACATACTCTTACAAAAAACATAGCCAACCAAACACTAACAAATGCCATATCACTAAGCCATATGTGAATAAAAATTCTCATATGCAGTAATGGATATCCACTTGTTGTAGAATGAAACAAAAACTCAGGTGCATAAATCATTTCGTACCAAAACTGAAGGTGCAGACTAACTGAAAACCACTTGCAGCCTCAAACCCAATTACCAGTAGTAGTAACACAGACCGGAAGTCTTCCTCTTAAAGGCCTCCACACGAAAATGTTTACTTTCTTAGGTACCAACTTGTTCCAACGTGTTTCTTGACATCCATTTACCGAACTTTGAACCTTTTCCTCGATCATTCTTGATAATTCTTTGACTGTGAACTCATCGTCATCATCGAGCGACCACCTCCATCGATCCCTACAATTCTTAGAAATAATTACATATTGCAAAACGTCTAAAAGCTCCTCGAACTCCCTAGTAACTCTTCCCCTAATATTTTTGTAGTATATATGGTGTGTATAGCTATTAGAGACAAATGAATAATAAAATGATAAGCATAAAGTATAGAAAACTTTACCTTACGTTTAATTGTTGAGACTCAAAAACACGAACAAGGAAAATGTTGAGGCGTGTGATGTTCACACTTTCCTTAAGACAGATTCGTCCTCTCCACGGTGCTTGAGAATCGTGAACGTCTATCTCCCAGGATACAACAACAACGGATAACTCCGTTAGCATAAACGGGTTATCAAGGCGAACCAAAATCGTGCCTTCCCTCTATTACAAAATGGATACATAAGAATAATGTATAGTAACATAAAAGGAGAGGAGTGATAAGTTTTGTATTTTTCGGTGTGTTTGATATGTGAGGATAACACTCACTATATATAGGAAAGGAGATTAAGGATAACGGTCGGATTAATTAACCTTATTAATCATACTAATGGCTCATGATTGCAAAGTTAATTCGGCCATTTAATTTGACCAAACATTAACCTTTTCATTAATTCCCATTAGTATCTTTAATGACCATCAATTGTCACTCAAACCTAAATTGACCCAATTATCCAACAATCCTCCACATGAATGAAATTGATAAAGGGAAACAAATTCCAAGGACACGAAGTTGTAATAGAGTTTTGCAGTTGATATTTGCAAAGGATAGGTAGGTGTTACCCTTTGAACCTTCCCTTGTGAAAAGACTCCTAGCAGCCAGTAGAGCTCGATGTCTTTGAACTGTGTGCTGTTTGTGGAGACGACAATATATATTCACACAAATATCTCCTTGACACCTTTTTGTTATCATAGTTATGTTCGTTATGGTCATGAACATTAGCCTGGTTCTGTGAGATCTGTTAAGAATTGTGCCCCCACAATTCCCTTAGAAGCGACCCCACTTCTTTCTCACATAGGTGATTCTCGGTTAATCATTAAAAGCCATATGCTTAACCTCATGTTGTCATTGTTATAGGAATGGACCAGGAAGTTTACTAACTCACTTAAATAAATATGGAGTTTATTACTCCCCCACAGTGACCTCAGTTTATACAAGTAGGTTGTCCTATTGAACCCAGATCTTGGGATCTCCAATCAGCTGGGTTAGGTTTTCCTTCATATAAACTTTTCAAGGGCTTTAGTCTCATTTCTCTTCACGACTTTATAACTAACTCTCACATTTAGCATTTCGCAAGCGGATCCACAATGTTATTCTATGACTTCACATTGTCAATAGGGATAACTCATACTGAGAGTAGTTGTCATATCGACATAATATGTCTGTACAAAATCGAGTTTCGTTCAACTCTTTAAGTATATCATGCTCCAAGTAATTCTTGAGTAATAGGCAAGAACTTCATGTTTGTTGATGTCCTTTTGAACTCTAGCTATGGCGGAATCCCCCACATGGAATTTATCTCAAGAATTTTGTAGAAAGGTTCTCCCTTTCAATATATTAATCTTGTTTATAAGATTTTTCTCACATGGATATGACACCAAGATCATTAGTAATTTGTCACCTCACAAGTTTCATACTAGTGTATGCACACTTTTTGAATGTCTTACGTTAATTATTTTCTGTATCATAATTAACAGATTCCAAATCTAGCATGCTATAGATCATGGAATCAAGCGTATGACAGAAGATGCATCATTCTGATTACTCATAGCTTCATCTAATAACATTCTTCTATTAGACAAATCACCACCTTAAACCACACATGTTTTAGAGGGATCCAATAAGTTATATGTGTAAGTCCTACACTTATAACATGTCATTCCAGTTCACTTGTGATTATATACAAAATCATATTTAATCTAGTATCATTATATGATTGTTGTAACAACTCGCATTTTCGGATTACTATTCATTTTTACTATTCACTCCCGAAATTTTTATTTCATATTCTTGTAAGTTAAACTATTTTAATGATAATCCGAGAGTTTGACACTCGTCGGATCATTTCTGCAAAAATCACGAAACCGTGTCCGAGATTTACTTTTAGGTTTAAACGTCATTCCAGCATCCCGATATGTCCATAAAACACTTTAAACAATAGAAATATGATTTTCTGTCATTTTACAACAATTCCAAAAGTTTTGGAATTTTACGTGTTCCATTTCAGCGTTTTACGCGAATTACGCGTTTTAGACCCGCGTTTCCAGTTTTAGGAGTGTTTAAGCAACCCGATAGAACTTGCCACTCATTAAATATGCTAAGATAGGTTATATTAATAAGTTTTAACATATTTAAAAGTTTCATATTTTTAGGATACCCGATTTTAAGTTTCATGACTTAACGACTTACCGTTAGCGATTACCGGGACAAAACTCACTCCATAAAAGCAAGATATTATCAAAACACATATCTAGTCATCTAAGATAGGCATTGAACGAAATTTTAGACCACATGGGGCATTTTCTTGGTCACTAAGTCTAAGATAGGAAGCTTACATAGGAAGCTAAACATTTTGCAAGTAAACTTGGCCACTAAGTCTTGGAAAATATCCTAAGTCTCTAACCTCCTCAAGGAAACTTCCTAGGCACCTTCCTAACCTCCTCATCTTCCTATAAATAGCAAGCTCATCCTCTTCCTTTTATCATCACCAAAAATGACACACACTTAAATCACACAACCTTGATCATTTGATTTCTAAGTTATAAGTTACATACCAAAGTTGAAGGCATAGTTAGTCTCTACATGAATCAAGAGTTTGTTTGGTGATTCCATGGTTGAATTATGAGCTACACAAGGGTACTAGGGCTGAGTTAATAAGGTTTTCACAAGGTCTATATCAAGGCTAGCAAGGGTTTCAAGAGTTGTGGTGAAGGGTTTGCAAGCATAGGTTTAGTGTCTTAGTTCATACTTGACTTCCTTTCTTTTGAAAGCCAAAAGTTGTAAGAAACCCTAATACACTTTCTTGCTCAATATCATTTTCATGCTTATTATATTTCATTCATGCTATATATGGTCTTTGTATTGTGTTCATGATGTACAAAAATCTTTAAAACAAGTTAAGAACACTATATGTTAAATTATGTTAAGTAATCAAGGAAACTAGTGATTAATATTGAGAACCACGATCAAAATAGAGTAACCATGATATGAGACACTTACCTACTGTTATAAAGGGTTTTAAAAGGAAAATATAGCAATTTGAACCACCTAAAACGAGTACACGAGTCAAAAGTTATGGCCAAAAGAAGTTAGCGAACCTAAAAACCCGAAACTGCCTAATAGCATTCTGATCAAAATTTGGATTTTTTTCGAGGCTTTCTGGTCCGATTCATCAAAAAGTTAAAACACGAAAGTTGTCTGGAACGACATTTTCGTTCAGGTGCAATGAAGCTCGAACCCTGAAAACGCATAACGAGTGATATATTTCTTCAAATTCTTAACAGCCCATTTTAATACCCAATTGACCATTTATTGGTTATGGCTAAGTAAAACCAAGAGGTCTAATGACCTTAAAGTCGAGACCACAGCCATGGCTAAGGCCAAGGTTGAGATCTCAAGACCATGGTAGCCATGACCAAAGCCACGGCAAGGCCACGGCTAAGACCTCAAGGCTTTCTAAACCGAAATCATTATAACTATTATACATATTTTACAAATTGAATACTACAACACTAGGGATCTTCATGTGAGGGGTTCCATTTAGGTAAACGGATCGACGAGTTGTTGGATTTACGAATTAAAGTGTCCTGGCTCCTCGAACGTTTACTACATGACCTCTGAATTATGACGGCCCGAACGGTAGTAAGAGATATACAAACTATACATGTTTCATAAACCATTTTTATTCAACGACTTACACTATATACTAAGTACTACATCATGAACTATATGCAAGACATATATAGGCAATTCTTCGTATTCTTAGACATTACTCCAAACCTAAGACATATCATCATATTCTAGGTTGCGCGTAGAGATTTCCTGGCTTATCCATCTATTCCGTTATACGTTTTGATATCATTAGTTCAAGGTGAGTCATAGCCCCTACTATTTTCATACTTGTTTTAACTCTTTAGGGGAGATACATGCTCAACTACTTGCTTACTTGTACAAATACTCAAAACATTTATTCTTGATTGTTTTATACTTTATTGTCTTATACTTGATTGCATTATACTTGATTTCATACACACATGATTGTGTTATACTTAATTGCGTCATTCTATTTAGTGGCTAGTAGTTATCTTTGGGAATTGGCTCCCAAGTGAGGTCTTTGGAGATGAAGTGTAGACTCACGACTAATTGCTTAACTGTTGTGATGAATTTATACATGTCTCTATCATACTATATTTTAGCAGTGGGTTGTGAACACACAGGTTGCAAGTGTTGTTATGGGCAGGACTTGCAACTGAGTGGATTCACAATGCCTTTGTTGTGTGAACATTCTTTAAGGCTTTTCAACTGTTTTCAGACAAACTCTATGAACTCACCAACCATTGTGTTGACACTTTAGCATGTTTATCTCAGGTTAGTAAGGCGATAGCTAGTGCGTGGAACTTAGAGTCAAACTGCATATTCTGAAGACTTACGCTTTTTATCATTTACCATTCAAAACATTTTGTATACATTTATGTATCATACTTTGGAATCTCATGTTTGTAACTTTAAATTCATTAATCGAATGGTAACTTTTAAAAATGTCTCATTTAGAGGTCGTTTTCTATAACTTGTACTTTGTATTATGAAATAGCACCCCAAGTGACACAGTCTTCCGCTGCGATATTTTGGGGGTGTTATAGATTGGTATCAGAGACTTGGTTATAGAGAACTAGGTTGCATTTAGTGCCTAGACTATAACTTCTATATACGTTAAGACGCTCCTCTTTATTTGCCTTACACACACTACATACGCACATGCTTTTGTTAGTTGTTTGATTAGTTCCACGCTGTTAGATGATATGACTTTAGTATTATAAGGAACCCCAGAATTTTGTCGAGTCATTAAAAATATGGAGCTCAGAAATAACTAATTATTTAACTTGATCTTGTGACAGTTCTTGTTTGATGAGACATAAGGTTTGAGTTAAATAATATTATTACTTAGCTTTAGGGATTTGATGACTTGATTATCTTACTATCTGTCTCAGAAAGCGATTTTGTGTTGGAAATTCTTAAGTAGGATGATTTAGAATCTCCTTATTTAAATGGATTGGGACGCCTCTTTATTTAAATACAGAAATTGTAAATCACCGAACCATGAGTTTATAATCCCTTACTTACATAAATGTGGACGCTTCTTTATGTAAGTAATGAGTTATAAATAAGTGGGCTTATTCGCATCCGATACGACTCCTTAAACACAACCTTAGATGAATCAGAGTGAACACCACTATTTTAGAGATCATGAAATCCCGAATTCTCTTAGACACACCGTAAGTAGTTAACATCAACAGAACTTCGGGACGAAGTTCCTTTAAGGGGTAGAGACTGTAACAACTCACATTTTTGGATTACTATTCATTTTTACTATTCACTATTACTATTCACTTTCACTATTCACTCTCGAAATTTTTATTTCATATTCTCGTAAGTTAAACTATTTTAATGATAATCCGAGAGTTTGACACTCGTCGGATCATTTCTGCAAAAATCATGAAACCGTGTCCGAGATTTACTTTTAGGTTTAAATGTCATTCCAGCATCCCGATATGTCCATAAAACAATATAAACAATAGAAATATGATTTTCTTTCATTTTACGACAATTCCAAAAGTTTTGAAATTTTATGTTTTCCAGTTCAGCGTTTTACGCGAATTACGCATTTTAGACCCGCGTTTCCAGTTTTAGGAGCGTTTAAGCAACCCGATAGAACTTGCCACTCATTAAATATGCTAAGATAGGTTATATTAATATGTTTTAACATATTTATAAGTTTCATATTTTTAGGATACCCGATTTTAAGTTTCATGACTTAACGACTTACCGTTAGCGATTACCGGGACAAAACTCACTCCATAAAAGCAAGATATTATCAAAATACATATCTAGTCATCCAAGATAGGCATTGAACGAAATTTTAGACCACATGGGGCATTTTCTTGGTCACTAAGTCTAAGATAGGAAGCATACATAGGAAGCTAAACATTTTGCAAGTAAACTTGGCCACTAAGTTTTGGAAAATATCCTAAGTCTCTAACCTCCTCAAGGAAACTTCCTAGGCACCTTCCTAACCTCCTCATCTTCCTATAAATAGCAAGCTCATCCTCTTCCTTTTATCATCACCAAAAATGACACACACTTAAATCACACAACCTTGATCATTTGATTTCTAAGTTATAAGTTACATACCAAAGTTGAAGGCATAGTTAGTCTCTACATGAATCAAGAGTTTGTTTGGTGATTCCATGGTTGAATTAGGAGCTACACAAGGGTACTAGGGCTGAGTTAATAAGGTTTTCACAAGGTCTATATCAAGGCTAGCAAGGGTTTCAAGAGTTGTGGTGAAGGGTTTGCAAGCATAGGTTTAGTGTCCTAGTTCATACTTGGCTTCCTTTCTTTTGAAAACCAAAAGTTGTAAGAAACCCTAATACACTTTCTTGCTCAATATCATTTTCATGCTTATTATATTTCATTCATGCTATATATGGTCTTTGTATTGTGTTCATGATGTACAAAAATCTTTAAAACAAGTTAAAAACACTATATGTTAACTTATGTTAAGTAATCAAGTAAACTAGTGATTAATATTGAGAACCACGACCAAAATAGAGTAACCATGATATGAGACACTTACCTACTGTTATAAAGGGTTTTAAAAGGAAAACATAGCAATTTGAACCACCTAAAACGAGTACGCGAGTCAAAAGTTATGGCCAAAAGAAGTTAGCGAACCTAAAAACCCGAAAACTGCCTAATAGCATTCTGATCAAAATTTGGATTTTTTTCGAGGCCTTCTGCTCCGATTCATCAAAAAGTTAAAACACGAAAGTTGTCCGGAACGACGTTTTCGTTCAGGTTCAAAGAAGCTCAAACCCTGAAAACGCATAACGAGTGATATTTTTCTTCAAATTCTTAACAGCCCATTTTAATACCCAATTGACCATTTATTGGTTATAGCTAAGTAAAACCAAGAGATCTAATGACCTTAAAGCCGAGACTACAACCATGGCTAAGGCCAAGGTTGAGATCTCAAGACCATGGTAGCCATGACCAAAGCCACGGCAAGGCCACGGCTAAGACCTCAAGGCTTTCTAAACCGAAATCATTATAACTATTATACATGTTTTACAAATTGAATACTACAACACTAGGGATCTTCATGTGAGGGGTTCCATTTGGGTAAATGGATCGACGAGTTGTTGGATTGACGAATTAAAGTGTCCTGGCTCCTCGAACGTTTACTACATGACCTCTGAATTATGACGGCCCAAACGGTAGTAAGAGATATACAAACTATACATGTTTCATAAACCATATTTATTCAACGACTTACACTATATACTAAGTACTACATCATGAACTATATGCAAGACATATATAGGCAATTCTTCGTATTCTTAGACATTACTCCAAACCTAAGACATATCATCATATTCTAGGTTGCGCGTAGAGATTTTCTGGCTTATCCATCGATTCCGTTATACGTTTTGATATCATTAGTTCAAGGTGAGTCATAGCCCCTACTCTTTTCATACTTGTTTTAACTCTTTGGAGGAGATACATGCTCAACTACTTGCTTACTTGTACAAATACCCAAAACATTTATACTTGATTGTCTTATACTTGATTGCATTATACTTGATTTCATACACACATGATTGTGTTATACTTAATTGTGTTATTCTATTTAGTGGCTAGTAGTTATCTTTGGGAATTGGCTCCCAGTTGTCTTTGGGAATTGGCTCTCAAGTGAGGTCTTCGGTGATGAAGTGTAGACTCACGACTAATTGCTTAACTGTTGTGATGAACTTATACATGTCTCTATCATACTATATTTTAGCACTGGGTTGTGAACACACAGGTTGGAAGTGTTGTTATGGGCAGGACTTGCAACTGAGTGGATTCACAATGCCTTTGCTGTGTGAACATTCTTTAAGGCTTTTCAACTGTTTTCAGACAAACTCTATGAACTCACCAACCATTGTGTTGACACTTTAGCATGTTTATCTCAGGTTAGTAAGGCGATAGCTAGTGCGTGGAACTTAGAGTCAAACTGCATATTCTGAAGACTTACGCTTTTTATCATTTACCATTCAAAACATTTTGTATACATTTATGTATCATACTTTGGAATCTCATGTTTGTAACTTTGAATTCATTAATCGAATGGTAACTTTTCAAAACGTCTCATTTAGAGGTCGTTTTTTATAACTTGTACTTTGTATTATGAAGTAGCACCCCAAGTGACACAGTCTTCCGCTGCGATATTTTGGGAGTGTTACAATTGTCACAATTTATTATGTGATTATAATCACACAAAATCCATGTGTTATCATTTTACACAATCAAACTATGTCCAACTTAGCGAATGGGCAATAGCTCACATTGGACAACAATCACACCATTCAAGTTAGTTACATAAACCAACGTAATCATTGTCATCTATATGTTGGTTCTTTCTTTACATTTCATAATGTCCAACACGGTTATATTCAACACATAGTCATTTCTTACATATGACAAACCGTTCGATTATTAGCAATATGAGTTATAACAAGTCTTGACAATTATTCATCTTTCTAGAATAACAAGTAGTTTGATTATTTGCACGAATACTCACAACAGAATATTTGCAACATCCAAACTTCCAATATTCGATACAAAATCGAGCGACTTGTTTATTCTCATGTTCAAAACTAGTTGCACAAAACCGCACCAAACAACTTTAAATAGGCACTACTTTGCCACAATATTTTGCACCAAATGAAACAAAAATTTTTGAGTTGAACATTATACAAAATAATACATAATTTTGTATTATAACAACCAGAAAATGTTGTACCAAAAAACATCCTAGTAACACAAATATCAGCATTAAAAAATATTATAAACCACTTGAAAAAAATATTGTGCTAAAATAAAAACTGCGATAATCTAATTCTTACGTTTAAGCTCAACATTTTTTTTCTTCCAAAATCAAGTTTAAGATGTTTCATTGTTACCTAATCACCGAAAAAAATTGATGCAAAACTCATTTGTTACCATGCGAAAAACACAATTTTTCATGACATCGCGGTTGTGACAACATACCAGTCCAAATGGAAATGATGTACCAAAATAAATAACGTGACCAAATGGTTCACCCATTTAATTTTTACCACGTGAACAACGCATTTCCCATAGATGCGCAGTTGTGACAACAAATTCTCCAAAATGAATTGTTGTACCAAAATACTTTGTGGCCAAACGGTTCACCAATTTCGACTCAAACTTTCCAAAAATCAAGTTTAAAGTCTCAGAGTGCAACATAACGGAATTGGAATAAAAAATCATATGTTTACTATGACATTTTCTCGCAACAATGCACATGGGGCATAAACATGTCCAAAATGAATTTATGAATTTATGTATCAACATTTTCCTTGTTCGTGTTTTTGAGTCTCAACAATTAAACGTAAGGTAAAGTTTTCTATACTTTATGCTTATCATTTTATTATTCATTTGTCTCTAATAGCAATACACACCATATATACTACAATCTTAAGACAGATTCGTCCTCTCCACGGTGCTTGAGAATCGTGAACGTCTATCTCCCAGGATACAACAACAATGGATAACTCCGTTAGCACAAACGAGTTATCAAGGCGAACCAAAATAGTGTCTTCCCTCTATTACAAAATGGATACATAAGAATAATGTATGGTAACACAAAAGGAGAGGAGTGATAAGTTTTGTATTTTTCAGTATGTTTGATATGTGAGGATAACACTCACTATATATAGGAAAGGAGATTAAGGATAACGGTCAGATTAATTAACCTTATTAATCTTACTAATGGCTCATGATTACAAAGTTAATTCGGCCATTTAATTTGACCAAACATTAACCTTTTCTTTAATTCCCATTAATATCTTTAATGACCATCAATTGTCATTCAAACCTAAATTAACCCAATTATCCAACAATTTCTAACTCAATCCCATTGCCAAACCCAACTATTATTTGCCCACCTCTTCCCCTAATATTGTAAGTTGTAATCTGAGTACCACATATTGCCACCAACTTGTCACAAATTGCACCAACACATCATCAACATATTTTCAACCCGTTTCAACATATTTTCCGCCACTGAACACAATCCAACCCATTTTTATTCACAGATATATATGACATATATATTTTAGCATGCAACACATGCACTACACACTCACTTCTTACATGGATGACATATGTCTTCAAAACTATACAGTATTTAAGATACAAATATCCCACAAACAGCGACAAACTAAAGAACGTCATATAATTGCAGAAATGAGATCATTGAGACAATGACATGAATTAGCAACATAGCCTATAATCTCGTTATTGTCAAGTGGGAGTAATAATCATAAAAATAGTTGAGTCAATACATATAAGAAATAGTCAATCCTGCATTATATAATACTACGTAGTAAGTTGTATGAAGAATAACCATGTCGAATTTAGTTGACAAAATGATAGAAACAGTGTTTTTCAGCATTTCATACTGTTTTTTTCTGACAATTCATACTGTATAAGACGATCATATATGCACCAAACGTACAACCAATCTGCGCAGATCAATGAATACTAGGGTTAACCACTTGTCCCATAAACATCACCTCCCCACTCACATCTTCTCTAATCACAAACAAGAAAGGATGATCTGCCACAAAGTTGATCGGATGATCAATCGTGATTGAATCCTCAAATAATCGAGCGGTTGCTGCAGCAGCTTCAGTACCTTCTTCGTTTACTGTCAGAATCGCTTTATGGTGCATGCTTGAAGCGTTTAGGCCTTGGTCCACCATTTCAGTTATACATCCAGGTGTGAAAGGTAATATGAGACCTAACTCCTTAAACATCTTAGAAGCTTCAAAACCGAATGAGATGTCAAACTTCGGGATGAAAAACCTCCCTACCTTTACTTTTTCACGTGGAATGTGACGTTCCAAGAAGCTAGATTCTGAACCTAATTTCTCTATCAAAGATGGGATACCTTCTTTTTCATTTGGGAGGAACATGTACATTGAGAAACGACGTTTATCTTCACCTTGTGAATAGGGAAGGCCCAAGACTTTGAAACCATCATATGCACCCACGAGTTGCTTATCGTTGCTGGTCATGAAGGGCACTTTAACTTTTTCCCCATACGGAAGGTGGAAGTCTGAGTCTTTTGTCATTGACGGGTCAAACTTCACTTTCCATGCTCCCTTGAAATAGACCGCATTAGCTAAGATGAGCCTGGTCAAACCATCATTGAATGGAATTACTGGAATAATTTCTTTGATAAGACCACTTGTTTGCTTTTCGGTCCATGCATTCACTTCTCTTTTCACCTTAACATTCTGAGTCCATCAATAGGTACACATGTTAGCTGTAGCCATATATATGAGCTAGGTATATAATATATTGAGCAATATAATTCAAATTATTCAAATGTACTAAGCAAATCTGATTTAACCCTTGTTTAATGTTTAATAAATATAAAAAGTATGCCCTGTTTTAAACTCTGTTAATTTTGAACCTAAATAATCAAAAGAATCACATTGTTCAGCTTCTCTCAGGAATCACATGTGAATGATTAAACAGTTCAATTACCGAGCGATACTGAAAGATGTTAAAGCTGAATATCACAACATGATTTCAAACCAACTTTAGGTGCTGTTTATTAAACAAATTATTTTTTAAGCTAATGGCTGAGTGAATAAGTAAGTAAAACCGACCCATTGATTATGACCGAGCAAATAGATTAAGGTATATACTGAATCACAATATAAACCCATATATGTCATGTTGAACCAATCTAGGTTGTGATTTTTAACTCTTTATATGATAAAAAGAGATAATCGGTGTAGAGAAACAAGACAACAGGCATAGACTATTACAGGCCAATTCCAATGGGCCTAATTAAGCTAACAATCAGGAGTTCAGGACTCCAATAGCCAAGACCATAAAATCATAAATTCCCTAACTTATACATGTCCTGTTCCTAACTTAGATGCCTCACAGAAAGATAAGGTATAGAAAAATTTTGTGCAAGATGGCCCTAAAGTTGCTTGGGGTAAAGTGATATGGTTTAGTCAATGCAACCCGAGACATGCATTTTTAATTTAACAACAATCTGAAGTGAACTCTGCGCAACAAATGTAACAATTCTCATCAGTATTTATTCTTCCAATGTGAGTATGCTCAGAAGATATGGACAGAAAGTAAGTCTAAGTGTGACGCAGCCTTGTACCAATACCATGCGAGTTTTCACACATATTGGTTCTAGCCTCTACAGTATATTATGTTTGATAAGAAACATCCTACCGTGGTATAGGCATATTAATGAGTCTCAAACTAAAGAAAACTACTGCTGTCATTAAAGTTTCTGAGATGTGAAATTTGAAGATGGCTTTACAAAGGGTGCTACAGCTGTGCTGCTGTGGTATAAGTTCAGTATGCAGGAGTGTTTGGATATACGAGTAATGTACAGTTTACAGCAAAAAAAAAAAATGTCTTTGGTTTATCATGTGGGTGATACTATTGAGTCATTAAAGACCCTATAAAGAAGGAAGTAATAAAGAACATAATCTTGTCAAGTTAAAAACAAAACTAATCTGAATTTGTTCAATGTCGATCTGTAACAGTAAATTTTTTTACTTAAAAAACATGCAAATACAAATTAACTATCACTCAGGAGTACGTACCTTGTCCTGAAAATCAACTTGTTTACAGGCAGCCTTATAAATAGTTTCCACCACCTGTTTAAAAGAACTTTTAAGCGAAAGTGATTGTTCAATCCAAACACCATTTACAAACGACAAACGAGGACCACCACTTGAGCTACCATCAGCCATTAAGGACAGAAGCTTAGAAACACGAGTGTTAACCTCATCGACAGTATTTGCCTTGAGAAAAGAGAGGAGTTGATCAAGTGTTTTGCCGTTTGAACCGGCTGCTATTAAGCCTAGCATGCCATGCATGGAAAGTGGAGAGAAAACGACGTTTTTGTTTGGAGATTCTTTGGTGAGAATGTTATGTGTTTCGCGAGTGCGATTGAGACATGGGTTTGGTTGTTGATTGCGGTTGGAGGTGATTGTTCCATGACTTGTTGGCTCGTCGACTCTAAACTTTGGACTTGAGCGATCGTAATACACACTAATAAACACGTAATAAGACATGCCCAAGATCTCGTCATCGTGGATACGAAGAATACAATGGGTTTATCTAGGGTTTAGCAATAGAGATGTCCTAAAATTATTTATAGCAAAATAAATCAATGTATGAGATCATGATAGTGTACGTGTCACTATTCAATTGGCAAACATGATGATATATATCATCAAACTAATTAGTTTCTAAATTTAACCATTTAACTTTTTTCTTTTATTTACAAAAAGAATTCATATATTTACTTTTTTTTATTATTATTTTTCTTAACCTTAAACCATTTTTTATACATGTTAAGACGAACTGAACATCTGAACCATGGAACAAAGTACGTAAGGTTATGGTCAGTTTTCAAAACATTGTTTTGGAAAATTAAATAGACCTACTGAGGTTTTTTTTTTTTTTTTTTTTTCAATTATTTTATTTATTATTTTTATTTATTCTTTTGTAACTTATAGTATAACCTTTTCAATTTCAATCATTAATCTCATCATCACTGAATCATCGATCATCCTTTATAATTTTTTTGGTCGCACTACACCATTCAGCGCTATCCGCGACAACGCAATGTTGTCGCTATAAGTGGAAAAGTTGTCGCAATAGGTATATTTGTAACAACATGTTGCCACTAGAAGCATTGTCGCGAAAACCGCATCGCTAGAAGTTATTGTGACAACTTTTTTCACCTATTGTGACAACAGGTTTGACCAAAAGTTTGACTTGTTGACTCATGTTTTTTTTGTGACAACACTTGTCGCGACAACATTTTGTTACCAAAAAGTTTGACTTTCATTGACCCATTTCTTTTGTGGCAACTTTTTAGTGACAACATGTTGCCACTAAAAGTTTGACAGTTTCTTGTGGCAACTTTGTTGTGACAACATACAGCCACTAAAAGTTTGATTTTTTTTTTTTTTTTTTTTTTTTTTTTTTTTTTTTTTTTTTTACCACAGTTATAGCGACAACCTATAGCGACAACAAGTTGTCGCTGGGAAAAATAAAAATGAATATTGGTAACAGCGACAACATGTAGTGACAACAATGTTGTCGCTAAAAGTGCATCTGCTGCAAAACAGCCGGGCTGTTTTGCCGCGTTTACCCAGGTTTTCCGCCCCTGTTTTCCAGATTTTTCCGCAACCAAATTTTCCAGAATTTCAAATCAACACAACCAATAACTAAAGCAAACTACATTCCATAAATTGTTCAAAGACTACATGGTTCAACGATTTAATTCGACGACATAAACGTAAATTGTTCAACATCATAAACATAAATTGTCCAAAACGACATAAATGTAAATTGTTCAACACCATAAATTGTTGATTTACTCACTTGCGGGATCGTCAGCATCCTCTTCTTCATCAACAACGATTTATTTGGGATTGAGTCATTTGTTGTGCAGGAGCAGGGTGGGAGCGTACAGAAGATGACGAAGAACTACCTGCCAACACCCTACCCCGTCCCGGGTTAAAGCCTCGTTTATTACCCAAGACTCGTGATACAATCTCATTATCAGTGAGTTGCTCTTCTTGACCTTGTTGACCCCCTTTAATCTCTAGCATCAGATTCTGTAAAGTCACAAAACGAGTGAAATGGGTCAAAATGAGTCAAAACTGGTGAAATAAATCAAATAAATGACAAAGTTACTTGTTAGTACATGTATGAGCTAAAATGGCTGAAATTGATGTAATATAAATGACAAAGTTACTTATTAGCCCAAACGTGTACTAACAAGTTATAACATTTCGCAAAGGGTCCTTCACCCCGAAGCAGGGGCGCAACTACATAGGGGCGGGAGGGGGCGCCCAACCCCCCGAAATTTTTTTTGCGATGTAGGGGTATATAGTTTTCGTGTAGAAAAATTTCGGTATATTCGTTTCGACCCCCCAAAATTTTGGTATTACCCGAAAAATAGCGTTAGGAAAAAAAATTTAGATCCCGACCCCCCACTGAAAATTTTCTAGCTTTGCCACTGCCCCGAAGTAACCTATAAAATGTCAAGAGGGTGCAATGCATCATTTGTGTCGCTCATTCCTAAAGTAAATGACCCCATCGGGCTTAAGGATTTTCGTCCCATTAGCTTGATTGGTTGCTACTACAAAATAGTGTCTAAGATATTTTCGTCCCATTAGCTTGATTGGTTGCTACTACAAAATAGTGTCTAAGATAATGGCCGAGAGGGTTAAGAAGGTGATTGGGAATGTAGTCGGCGAGGTTCAAAATGCTTTTATTCAAGGGTGGTATATATTGGATGACATCCTCATTGCAAATGAAACTGTGGACTATTTGAAAAAGAAAAAGAAGAGGGGTTTGATACTAAAGGTTGATTTTGAGAAAGCGTACGACTGTATTAATTGGAAAATTTTGATTGATATTATGAAACGAATGAATTTTGGAGATAAATGGTGTAGATGGGTTGAAGCATGTTTAACATCGTCATCCATGTCTATTTTGGTAAATGGGTCTCCTACGAACGAGTTTAGACCAGAAAGTGGGGTGAGACAAGGAGATCCACTATCTCCTTTCTTATTCATTTTAGCGGCTGAAGGTTTAAATGCTATTGTACAAGAAGCGGTCACGATGGGTATTTTTAAGGGAGTGTTGGTAGGGAATGACGACTTATCTATTTCGCATCTTCAATACGCTGACGACACAATATTTTTTGGGGAGTGGGATAGAGTTAATGCGCAAAACTTAATGTGTATATTGAAATGTTTTGAGGACGCTTCAGGACTAAAAGTAAATTTAAATAAAAGTAGATTATATGGTGCAGGGGTTTCGTCGGAGGAAGTGGAAGATATGGCACGTCATATTTGTTGTAGGGTAGGGGAGTTACCATTTGTATATTTGGGGCTTCCGATTGGCGCAAACACGAGGCGAGTTAGTACTTGGAGACCTGTAGTTGAAAAGTTGAAGAAGCGACTATCTGAATGGCGAGCTAAAATGATGTCATTTGGTGGAAGGTTGACGTTGATTAAATCCGTTCTTGGTAGTTTGCCGTTGTATTATTTATCGATGTTCCGTGTGCCTTCTTGTGTGATTAATCAAGTAAACTTGAGAGTATTAGGATAGATTTTTTTTGGGGTGGGTCGGGTAAGAGCAAGAAAATGCCATGGGTTAAATGGGACAATGTTATTTCTTCATATGGATTGGGTGGGTTAAATATTGGTTCTTTGAGGGCTAAAAATTGGGCTTTTGTGGGAAAATGGTGGTGGAGGTTTTGGGTGGAATGTGACGCACTTTGGGTGAAGGTGATTAGGAGTATTCATGGTAGAGATGGGGGATTAACGGGTGGGGAGGTTCTTAGAGATTGCAATAGCAGGGGGGTTTGGAATGCCATAGTTAGGGTAGGCCTTGATATTGATCATGTAGATGTTGAGTTTATGTCATCTATTGTTAAGAAGGTGGGGAGCGGGAATAATACGACTTTTTGGATAGATAGGTGGGTAGGAAATAGAAGATTATGTGATATATTCCCTAGGTTATTTCATTTAGATAGGTGTAAGGAAGCTAAGGTGGCAAATAGAGGTACTTGGGACAATGGAGGTTGATCATGGGTATGGGATTAGGTGAGGGAACCAAGAGGTAGGGGATGTGGTGATTTAGAATACTTGCTAGGGATGTTAAATGATATTAATTTGTCACATGATTGCAGGGATTCTTGGAGATGGACACTTAGTCAAGACAATAAGTTTACCGTTAAGGCTCTTGCAAGATTGGTGGATGAGAAGCGGCTTGAAACGGATCACTTGGGTCATGAGACAATGTGGAATAAACTTGCTCCAAAGAAGGTGAATGTTTTTGTATGGCGAGTTTTGAAAGGAAGACTACCGGTTCTTACCGAGCTTGATAAGAGAGGTACTGACTTGCATACTCTTTTATGTCCTTGTTGTGGAAATAATGTGGAAACAATCAATCACTCCATGGTATTTTGTGATATGGCATAGAGAGTTTGGGAGAAAGTATTTAACTGGTGGAAGTTTGGTAGTGTAGACGTGTTTACCATAAGTGAGTTATTTAGATATAACGGTATCGGTTCACAAACTAAGGAAAACAAAGCATTGTGGCAAGTAGTGATTTGGGTGACTGGCTATTTCATTTGGAAAGAGCAAAATAATCGGGTATTTCGCGAGAAAATAGCAAGCACAAATAAGATTTTTCAAGATATTTAATTGAAGAGCTTTCAATGGGTTTCGAGATGGTCTGATAAGTATTCTTGGTGCTGGAAACAATGGCTTCGAGAACCCTTCAAATGCAACTCAAACAGTGCAGCTGTGCAGTAGCCAATCTGTAGTTCAGTTATTGGATTTGTGTCATGATGGGCAAAATAAAATGCGGCAGTGGATTGCTAGTTCAGGTGTGGAACCTTGGGCATTATTTAATGTATGGTGTTCTATGTCATATGTAAGGTGAGGCTGCTAGTGTGACCGGCATTTTATTTTCTTGTTCTTATTCTTTCTGTCATATTGTTGGGAGAGTTTGAACAACATAAGGCTCAGGTAGTACTCATGAGCATATGTTATCTTTGTCTTTGTATCTTTGTTGTTCAATATAATTTCCGTTGCCTTCCAAAAAAAAACCTATAAAATATTGAGGAACTTATTAAAATAATAGTTTCTTACTAAATTATGCCTTTAGCCCACATCTTAGCCCATATACGGATTCCACCACCCGAAACGGTGTAGGTGGCCCAACTATCATAAACATGTATCAAAATATCAAATTCTACTATTTTCTGGTCATTCGTTGTCTTCGTTGTGAAGAAAACATAACGTCTTGCTGCTACCAGATAATTCCACTGCCTAGCCGACATTCAAATCCAAATTTGTTGATCTAATACTTGCCGCCGAATTTGCTGCTAACTTTAGGTTACTTGTCAAACTTGGGTATGAGGTGAGAGGTTGAATTTATGTAACATAACTTATGGGTTTCACTTTTTGTGGTTTAAAACCTAATATTAAAAATCAGGTTGATTCGAAGATAAATTAGAAACTCCAAAACAAACTATCGAAGGTATATTATAGTTTGGGTTTGTCAAATTTGTTGTTTTATTATGGTGTAACTTATGATCATATTTTTTGGGAATGCTTGGATTAGCTTATTTAAAAGGAGTGACGACAAAGGGGTCAGTTGACTTAGGTTAAGGGAGGCGGCGGGGGGTTATGGTGAGGACGTATGTACCGTAATATGTATGACACCCATCTACCTTTTAGGATGCCAATTTGCATGTTCCCCGCCACTAGGATTAAAGCATGCCATTTTTGTAAACAACTGCAGCCATAATGTAATCACCTGCTATCGTTTGACAGTTACCTTCAGTCTCAAATCTGTATTGATAGTTACATTGTCAAAATCCTAACCCTCATGATATACATGTGCGTTGATGTGGTAGACAGTTTATTTAACACATTAATTATTGTTAGTAACTACATACAGTAGAAACTCTATAATATAATACACTTGGGACCACCAAAATTTATTAATTAAAAGAGTTATTAATTAATCGATAAATTAATAATTATTAATTTATATATTAATTAATATTTTATTAATTTATAGTAGAATACTTAGTTTACAAACATCTTTCAAGCTTCCACTTAATTATTGTATACAATACATGTATATCAAATGAATGACCCAATTTGAAAGAAACCTTCAATCTCCCACCTTATTATACTTCTTGTGTTCAATGTATCACTTTATGGACATTAAAAATATTTTCTATATAAATACAATATCAAAATAGGTTAACACAAACAAATCATACACACAACATGGCTTCCCATCTTAAAGGTGTGAAAAAAACAACAATGACAGACAAGATTCGAAGAGCATTATGCAAGCACAACAAGGATAATCCATGTCTCACTCAAAAGCAATTGCAAGAATGGGTTCATAGTAACTATGGTTTGCAGGTGAGTCAAGCACTCAAGAACTCCAGAATTTGATCAAAGAGTTGGGTTATCGCAATGCAATGGATGTCGAAGATGTTCTGACTCACCCAGAAGAAAATGTAGTTGCACAGTTGTTGACTGATGAAGAAATTATTGAAAGCGTTATTGGAATTAATAAAGATGATATCGATGAAGAAGATGATGAAAGTTCTATAATGGAGCCCCCTTCGCGAAACGAAGCTATTAAAGCGGCAATTACATTGAACAATTTCTTGTTGAGCTATGAGAAAACAACACCAGAAGTTCTTACCATGCTAAGGAAAATTAGAGACGAGATTCAAGGGGAAATTAATTTCAACAAAAAACAAAAGACAATTGAGTCATTTTTCAAGAAATCTTCATAAATCATTTATGTAATATGCTATATATAAGGAATTATTAATTTATATTTTATATGGGGTCTAAAGAAATTATCAAAAATGTATTATCTTATAATTATAGCGAATTATTAATTTTGCACCCTATCCCCGAGTCGGGACCGGCAAAAAATATTATCTTAGAGAGTTTATTAAATAATCGAGTATTAATTTATCGAGTTTCTACTGTATAAGTTTAACCATATTATAATTATAATTAGATAAAGATTTGAGATCATTTGAGAACAAAAGACCAAATCTTTTTTACATACCAAGAGACTAATCTCCACCCTCAATCTTTATTTTATCTAGTAGATGATATTAATCCCAACAATTAAAAAAACTCACCTTCATCATTTTTTTTTCCAAATATTAATATCTTTCAAACCGTTAATCGTTAAGCGAAAAGAAATATACCCTTACGACGAGCATTTAATTATCTTTTTATAGACGGGCATTTTGATATACTTTCGACAATAATTTTTTTTTTCGCATTTTTTTCGTGGCTGAAAAATCACATGTGATTTTTTCGACCACGAAAAAAAAAATGAAAAAAACGATTTTTTTTTTGTCGAAAATATATCAAAGTGCCTATCTATAGAAAGATAATTAAATGCTCGTCGCAATGGTGTAATTATTTTCGCTTAACGATTAACGGTTTAAGACACATTTAAATTATAAAAAATGAGTGTAATATTAAAATACTTTTAATTTAAACCATTAATTTATTTTAAGATGGATGGTGAGGATAAGTCCTTTGGTATTTAAGAAAAATTTGGTATGTACAATAACTCTCCTCTTAAATAAGATATAGATAAGATATACGAATCTATTTTGTAGCATACTATATAGCATACATAGAATTCTAGCTAAAATCTAAAATGACGAATATGTGAATCCAAAATTATACATGAATACAACCGTAAACCATCACTATATATAAAAGAACTAGCTTAATAAGTAATCCTCCCATTATGACCTGCCTAGTTGTGTTTCTTTTTTTTCCTTTAGCTAAGGGAGTAGGTCCATAACATTTAATAATATTTTTTTTAAGTAAGACCCACTAGTTTTCCCTTACTTCCTCTATACCCACAAGCCAAAAAATACTAACCTCTTACCTCTCCCCATTAAGATGTTAATATAGATGTGGACTCCACTATTGCTTCCCCATAAAAAAAAAAAAAGAAAAAGAAACAACCCCTTAAGTCTGATTTTTTCAGCTTTTGGGATGGCCAGGTCAATCTTGATCTTGTTTAAATAGCTTTACATAAAACTCTTTTGATCCCTTACCAAACTTGTCTACAGATTTTTTGCAACCCCAACTTATATAGTGTATCAGATTGCATACCTTAAATATCCGACCATGATTCCTCAATCCGTAGCTAAAAATTTAAGGAAACATGTCAAAACATACACACTGCTATGGGATGCAATTGATATAAGAAAAGCATAAAAACATTAAGGCAAACTATCTTAATGCATAAATTTTCATGTTTCTATTAGTTTTGTGGATAAAAATTAATATAGTATGACCGGATTCGAACACGAAACTTTTAGATTGCACACATTACATATAAGTTTCAATGTTTTAATAATTAATATATTAAGTTATGATTAATTATTAAATTCACAAATAAACACTTAACGGACTTTAGTACTTAAAGGAAATTGACTAACGGTCGTTAGAAGAGAAAGGGATACGAATATATGGAAAGAAGCCAAGAATGATCCAGAATCCCTCTTGGATCCTATATTCGGCCGACCCAAAGGATAGGGGGTATCCTACCCTAACTTGGACTCCAAGTTTGTATTAGTATAAATACAAGGCCTCTTGTATTCATTATTCTTGCATCTTGAATCCATAACAACCCTAACTTCTCTTCTTCTCCCTCCCTTGTGCTCAAACCGATTGTACAACCCCAATAATTCATTAGGGTCGATTTTTTGAGCTCAATCAAAGTGTTTGGTTTGTTTGTAATTCAAGAACCTAGCTTTTCTCATTGAAACTCTTGTAATATGTGTGTACGAGAACGAAGGACAAACATATTTTTTGTTTGTGATTTTTCCCTATTCGACTTGGTGATTGTCGAATTTTACTAAACCCTTAGTTTAGGTTTTATTGGTTCTTGATTGTTTGATTTTTTTTTCGCTAGAAATCAGTAAGGTACGCATATTCTTTTAATTCGGTTAACTAATTACATGTATTATGATTCTTATTTCCGCTGCATGCTTTGATGATGTTTACATGTTTTGTATAATTGTTATGGTATAAAAATTCTAACAGTGGCATCATAAGCCGTTAATACTGTGTAATTAATTACCGAAACACATAAAATTGGATCTTTAGTAATTACTACATGTTTATGATTTTCTAGGGTTTTAAAAAATTTGTAAACCCTAATTTATTTAAATATGGGTCGATTAACTAAATTTTTTTAATTAGGTTTTAGTTTTGTAAAACTTTTAGAAACCCTAGGTTGCATGTAAACTTTTATGTGTTTATTAATGAATATTTGTTATATGTCATTAATTGATATGTGATCCTTATGACTTGATTATTGTTATAATAAGTGCTATGTGGGAATCCATGACGGAAACATGCATGTTTTATCATGGATTATAATGAATTTGTTGTAATTGTTACGTGTTATTACATGCTATAATTAGGCGATTGGTATTAATTAATTAGGGTTTTAGTAATAAAATTGTTTGACATGCTTAATTACTAAAAGTTAATTAATTATGTAATTAAGGAAGACCTAAAATTAGGGAAGACCCCATATGAATCGTTGTTTTTAAATCAATTATCTGTGTTATTGATTTATTTAGTATGTACATTATTTAAGTCGGCTATCTTTTTTTTAATTGCGTATTTGTTTATATATGTTTGTGACATTATAGTAAGCAAAAGGGTAATTTTTGGAACAAAATTATAAAATGATAGTCGGCTATCTTATAAACCGTTAATAATAGATTAAAAAAGAGGGGGAGGGGGGCTAAAAAAGGTTTAGGTCTTAAAACATTGATTTAAGTTCAAAGGTTAAAACAACATTAACCCTATGTCAATCACCTCCAATCTCTAACTCTTTAAACATATGGAAAACTTTAAAGGACCTGACCTGATTCAAAAAAATCCACTTGCTTGCATTCTGCTTTATAAATCTTGTCCACAGCTTGTTTAAAAGAATCTTTAAGAGAAATAGTCTGCTAAACCCAAAGACCATTTGGTAAAGACAAACGAGGGCCACCAAATGGACTACCATCAACCATGATTGATGACACAAGCTGAGAATAAAGAGCATTGACATCATGAATGGACTTTGTCTGGAGAAACGATAACACCTGGTCCTGCGTTTCACCTTTGCAGCCAGCCGCGATTAAGCCTAGCACTACTTATATGGATAGTGGAGAGAAAACTATGTTGTCATTTGGAGATTTCTTGAAGAGGTAGTTTGTGAGTGTGCTTGAAACTTGAGTTTACTTTTTGATTGATTCTTGTATGTTTGTTGCTTTTCGTACGGGTGATGAAACCACAGGAGAAGGTTTTATTGTGGTTGAAAATATTCGGAGTACATGTTTGCAACGGTAATTGGTAAAATGTAGCATGGAAATAACCAACAATTGGTTTTCTCAAATCCATGAAGGTAATTTTCTCAAACATAATAAAATATCTTGATGCGTGGAATTGCACCCTCGCAAAAGGTTTTACCTCTCAAGGGATCTTGAGAAGCTTGCAATCCCCACCAGGCAGTGTACCTGTTCTTTGTAGTATAGTATAATGACAAGTACCGGGGGATTGATCGTTCAACTCAGGAATAGTTTTCGCTAGAATTAAAAAGACTTCTAAACTAGGTTTAAAGGTGAGGGATGATTCTTTTTGTATTTTTTTTTTATATTTTTATGAAAGCAAGTAAAATCTCGGGTTTTGAAGGAGTGGGCGAAATTAGTTGCTAGTCAACTAACCCAATTAACTAAAGATGCAATCAAAATAAAATAAAATAAACTAAAACTAAATTATGGTGTAAACAATAATAAGAGAAAATGTGTTTACTTAGATTTCATTACTCCCTAGATATCTTTTACCAATTGATTAGCTTGTTACAATTGCATGGATGACAGGTTATATTCCTTAATACTAGTCGTAGGGCCGTGTACGAAATTCCCTAACTCTATAAGCTCCTACTTCACTCCTACGTCGAGCTGACTAAAAGCTCCTAACATGGGATCACTAGAATTCGCTCATGCATTAAATACAACCATAAATCGTAGTACACCTCCAATCATGTTTCTTAAGACATTCAAGCACGTTACCAATTGGAAGTCTGCCAGTTTTCTTAAGCCTAACATCGAATACAATCATCTACAACAATTATAAACAAACCATCAACCAATAATCAAAATCTAGGTTTCATTACATCTAAGCAAACACAATAAAAACCTAGCCTAGCATGTTAAAAAGAAGAAAAGCATAAGATAGAATCACACAACACATAAACATATTGTATGATTATTTGAAAACTTATCTTCAATTGAACATGGATGGAATAAGGGTTGAAACCCTTATTATTAAAGAAAATTCGTATAGGGTTAAGCTCTCCAAAAGTTCCACACTTAATGAATGAAAATTATAAAACTATATATAGATTTTACACCTTGACGGCGTCACGTTTTAGCTTGTGACGCCGTCAACTCGCCGCCAAGATAAAAGTCGTATTGCCTAGATCCACTTCTGATGCCGTCATGTGTAAATATACTCTGGGCCGTCACATGTGTTTTGACCCTGACGGCCTTGGTGACGTCGTCAAGCCAAATAGCCTTGAAAATGTTCTGGGCCGTCATGTGTATTTTCCACAACCACCTCTTTTACCACTCTTGACGCCGTCACTTGCATAGCCTTGACGCCGTCAGGTACTGGTCCCAGCAAGGATTTTGAGACTTTGTCGTTTTCTTCACTTTTTTACTCAAAAAATGTCCAAAATGCTTCCTTTTGTAAATTTCCTCTCAAAATGACAAAAAGAACGATTTAGGGCAATAATTGATCAAATAATTACGAATTCGGGCTTAAATGACCCCCCAAAAGCGGTACACTTTTTGCCTTATCAAATACCCTACACTTGAGATTTGCTTGTCCTCAAGCAAATGCGCTTTTATTCTAATCAAAATACAAGTTAGGGTCATTTAACACTAAGATAAAAGTAATTACAACAAATAATCATTCCACTTAAAACCAAAAACAAGCACGGAGGTTATACACTAGCACCTCACAAATAGTGTTTAGATACTCACATATCTCGGGTGTAATAAAGTATATATCACAATAAGGAAATGGAAAACATCTCTCACTACCTGTCATAGCAAATAGATTACCATAGGCTTGGGAAAGGATCAAACATCCACCACTTGGCGTAAGCACCTAGGATAAACTATCAAAGGGGTCTTTTAAAGGGTTATAACATGAGGTGTAGGGATATGGTAAATACGGTTTTGTTGGATAAAGGCAATATTTACTGGTGGCGAGTTAATCATCTTGGTTAATTACATGTATAGCATGGCGTTGCTAAGCCAAGACTCGACTCGACTTAAGCTAATAAATCAAAAATAACAAAAACATAAAACAAACATAGAATGAAACGGGATGGTAGTCCGTATGTTTTTCCTCTTTTTCTTTTTTTTTTTCTTTTTCTATTTTTTTGATTTTTCGATTTTTTTTTCATACACTTTTACCCTACCATCCAAAATAATACGTAGGAGATTTGCATTCCCCTTACACTTGAACTTTTACATACTTTACAATCAACTATTCTAATGACTCGAATCAAGATAATCAAAACACTTGGAGTACTTTTTAAGATTAATGCACATATGGGGGTAATATATGATGTTCTTCCTCATTACTCTATAACACAAGTACTTTACCCATGAGTCCCAATCGTCCCAAAACAGTATGTACAAGATATGACTCGACTTAGCAACCATGTAATCAATTAGATAATTAACTAAGGGTTTAAACAAATAACAATAATGCACTAAAGATGAGTGCATACACGGAAGGCTAAGGCGATTTGGTTGTACATTTAGGGTGGATTGTTAACAAATTCTTTCTTTAAGTAAAATACTTAAAGTTAGAAACGAAAATGTGGAAAACTAGAATGGGGGTTGAATAGTTTACCGTTTAAAAACTTTAAACTTGTTGTATCAAATGTCCATTTTTAGCTTGTTCTAATATGAAAGATGTTACTTTTAGTTTATGACTAACATAACGTAAAACATGTTATCACACAAGTACAATCAACAAGGCACAACACAAACAATCACATAATGCAAACATTAAAGTAAAACAATAAGTAAAAGGAAAGTGCAAACCGAACACGAGGATTTATAGTGGTTCGGTCACGGATCTCCTCTCCGCCCTACTTCACTCCTCGAGTACCCAACTCGAGAGTTACTTCACTAGATCAACAACCTCCCTTCTCGGCGGAGAAAACCTAACAATCGTCGCTTACACTTTATCTGGTGCAAAGCTAGATACCGAGTTCTTTTACAAGGTACAACCACTCCTATCGTCGCTTATACAATATTTCCGACACTAAGCTAGATGTCGAGTTCTTTACTAAGGGTACAACCACTCCCGCTATGTTTTGTGGCCCAACATAAAAACCTTGTGTTTTATGGCACAAACACATAAAGCATCTAATCTATATTGTGATGATACAATGATGTCCATGACATAAAAGTCTAATGGATATGCATGCCTAATCTACATGAACTTCTTGAATAAGAAGTCTTCAACCATTGAGGATGTCAAGTGCCCTTGAATCTTCATATGTTGGAATGCTTTAATGAATGATGACTTCAAGATCTTGTGACCATCTTGGTGGATCATGAAGTATGACATGCTTACAACAATGATGAATGTTAGAAGCATTATGATCATTATGGTAAGGGTGACTCATGTGTGTTTCTACATGGTTTCCTATATATCTATGTGTGTGTAGTTTTTCATCAAGTTTGAAAATAAACTATGAACTCCTATTTATAGGCAAACTTACAAAGGGGTTTTTCAAAACCATGTTCCAAAACTAACAAAGATAAAACCATGTTCCAAATATATTTATCTTTAGTCAAATCAAGATCTTTCAAGTCAACACACAATATGTCAAATCAAGACCTTCTAAGTCAGCACACAATATATCAAATCAAGATTCTATGACATCTCTTTCAAGATGTATGACACAATGTCTTTCTATATTTATGTCTAGTATAATCAAGATCTTTCCAAATTTAGTTTTCCATTTTATGAAAAGTACATTTAGACAAATGTATATACTAACTTTAAAAGGTAAGTTACTTGTATAAAAAATATATTAGCTAGCTATATAATATTTAGTAAGTTACTTGTATAAAAAATATATTAGCTAGCTATATAATATTTAGTAAGTTACTAAAAATGTTTTATGTACTTATGTTGTTATAAGACACATTTTTATATATTTTAAACTTACTAATATTATCTAGACACCTAATGTAGCACTTATTCTATTTAACACCTAAAGTGTACTTTGACACCTAAAATACTTAAAGACTCCTAAAGTATTTTAGTCATTCTAAATGGTTGGTCAAGGGGTTTGATCATAATGCTACATAACAAACATGTACGAACCTGTGTTGTAGCATACGACGACTCGAGACGTTGAGAGGTGTTGAATGTATGTTGAGACAAACTATGATTACAAGTAACTTGTACATTTTACGTTATGTATCAAGTTATACGTTTGTCATCAATCAAAACAAACGAGACTGTATAGATTAAATATCGTAATATTTGCACTAACAGAAAAGATAGGCTTGGAGGGGTGTACTAGGGGTATCGTGTACTAAAAATGAGTACATCGCAAAGGTGTGGGAGAATTAATTGACTTTACTAGTCAAGGTAATTGACTTAAATGGTCAAGTAATTATGATATGGGTTTAACACAAGGGTGATCCTAATGCATCTTATCATGTAGTAAATCCTACTACACAAATGTAGTCTCACTAGCGGTCTCGGGATGCATCACTAACGCAAGTTCTAGAATCTAAATACTACCGGTACACTCAGAAGCACTAATAATGAATGCTTTTCCTAACAAATCTAAAGGCGAACCTCACATATTTGGGTGGAAAATCTTTCTGAGTGGTATGGTTTTTTGTGCTAGTTATACAACTCCTATCCATGAGACGCTTATTAAGGCTAAAGCTTCACTCCTAAATGTTGTAAAAAATTTTAAATTTGGCGCTAAAATTGCCTTAACAAGTATTTCTCTTAGTTTTATTACACACCTACTATCGAACAAACAAACTCAAGCATAATTGTATTTTCAAAAGTATCATCATTTACCCTCCCCCTTACACTTAAGCTGAACATTGTCCCCAATGTTCAATAAAAAGATGTAAAAGAAATAAGGTAAAATAATGAAAACAAATACTCCCCTGATTCGTTCGGTGTGCATAGTGTGTCAACAAGGTTAGATCTTCTTCCAAGAAAATGAACTTTGAAAGCTTCCCTCCAGAAATATAAATCATCCTCTTGTCCAATGTAACATGTTAAACCTGAGAAAACAATCAAGGCAAACCTCGCGTAAAATCGGCGGCAATCTATATATACTAAAAAATCCTAGAAAACAAATTAAGATATAATGCTTGTGGAATGAATGTTTGTAGATTTCCTGGATTTTATAAAACTAATGAATCAACAAAAACTTTAATACTCCGGTATAAACAAACTCACAAAATTTTTCAAAAGTTTAGTACCTGACGCCGTCAGGTTTTAACTCCTGACGCCGTCAGAATGTTCCTGCAAAAATCTCATGTTAAGTTTTCGGAAAATTTCTGGAAAAACTTATGCCTTACTTCCTGGAAAATCCTGCAAAACATCATTATAACTCGATACAAGCATTTGACTCAAACAATTACTAATATACATGTTCATTTAATATTGTCGTGGTTCATATCCAATTTTGTTCTTACAAACAAATTTGGGTTTCCCTTACACTTGGCTTTTGCAAAATACCTTTATATGTAATTAAGACGAAGTTAAAAACAAAATAAAGCATTTTCACAAACAAATTTTAAATTTGGCGCTAAAATTGCCTTAACAAGTATTTCTCTTAGTTTTATTACACACCTACTATCGAACAAACAAACTCAAGCATAATTGTATTTTCAACAGTATCAACATTTACCCTCCCCCTTACACTTAAGCTGAATAATGTCCCCAATGTTCAATAAAAAGATGTAAAAGAAATAAGGTAAAAGAATGAAAACAAATACTCCCCTGATTCGTTCGGTGTGGATAGTGTGTCAACAAGGTTTGATCTTCTTCCAAGAAAATGAACTTTGAAAGCTTCCCTCCAGAAATATAAATCATCCTCTTGTCCAATGTAACCTGTTAAACCTGAGAAAACAATCAAGGCAAACCTCGCGTAAAATCGGCGGCAATCTATATATATACTAAAAAATCCTAGAAAACAAATTAAGATATAATGCTTGTGGAATGAATGTTTGTAGATTTCCTGAATTTTATAAAACTAAAGAATCAACAAAAACTTTAATACTCCGGTATAAACAAACTCGCAAAATTTTTTAGAATTTTAGTACCTGACGCCGTCAGAATGTTCCTGCAAAAATCTCATGTTAAGCTTCCGGAAAATTTCTGGAAAAACTTATGCCTTACTTCCTGGAAAATCCTGCAAAACATCATTATGACTCGATACAAGCATTTGACTCAAACAATTACTAATATACATGTTCATTTAATATTGTCGTGGTTCATGTCCAATTTCGTTCTTACAAACAAATTTGGGTTTCCCTTACACTTGGCTTTTGTAAAATACCTTTATATGTAATTAAGACGAAGTTAAAAACAAAATAAAGCATTTTCACAATTTACTTTGAAACATGAACCACAAACAATAACAATAAAAATAAAACATGCATATGGAAACAAATAAAATCAAACAAACAAACAAACAAATCAATAAATAAAGCTTGGGTTGCCTCCCAATAAGATCTTGTTTTTGTTCGAGTCACGAGCCTGACTCTACCCTTATTTAACGGAAATAGGGGAGGTTTTCCTTACACTTAGGATTAAGTGCGGGTGGAAGTAACGATACACACCCTTAGGGTGGAAATATGCCACGTGAGGTGAAGGGGGTGAGTGAATGGCTTCCTTCATCCTAAAACTACCCGAATAATATTGGTTGATGGGTGGGTCGGTTCCTATTTTGTCTCCTAGATGTAAATCTAAGGATGGAAAGGTGTGTAAAGGTTGAGGTTTCGGTTCATCAACACTAGGAATTTCCCTAGAACTAAGAGTAAGGTTATCACTACAAGTATTCAAACCTATATCCTCAAGTGGTGCTTGGTCTAAGGGTTCTACCTCCATCGGAATTCCTAAAGTTTCTTCTACTCCTTCCGGGTAAGTCTCGGGCGGTGTGTGTGCCTCAAATGATGGTAGGACTTGTGGGGTATTTAGTGGGCTTATGTTACTTACCTCATCATTCCTTGTGTCAAGATCACCTATGTGTTCATCCTGTATTATGGTAGTACCTAACCATGAAATACAACTAGGTGGCTCAACTCTACCCTCATCCCCAAACAAACTTGTTTCATGATCCTTGAAATTTGTGGTCAATTGACTTATACTAACGTTTGTTGGGTTGTCTACTCTATAATAATATTGGGTACAATCTTCTATGGCATCCCATGCTTCTTCAGCATTTAATCCCCTATGGTCCCACTTGACAAAATTGTTAATGCACCTTTGGTAACATAGGTCGACACGATCGTAAAAAACTTTAGCTAGGGACCATAAATTGAAATTATGATGAGGGACTATTCGGAGTAAATTTTTAAAACGAGTCCATGCATCATATATTGGTTCATCTCGATATTGTCTGAACATCAAGATGTCATTAGGGTTGAATGGATTTCGTGGTCGGTAGTATGGTGGATTCGCGTTCTCCATAATGGTGAACGGAAGAGTCAATGGAAAGGTTTTTACAAACAAATACACAAAGAAAAGATAGACTACGAGAAAGCTAATAAAATGAAAACAAAAACCTCACTAAAAAGGAATCTAATGAGTAGACCTAATCAAAATAAATTTCAACCTAAAAAATAACTATTCCCCGGGCTGCGGCGCCAAAAACTTGATGCGTGGAATTGCACCCTTACAAAAGGTTTTACCTCTCAAGGGATCTTGAGAAGCTTGCAATCCCCACCAGGCAGTGTACCTGTTCGTTATAATATAGTATAGTGACAAGTACCGGGGGATTGATCGTTCAACTCAGGAATAGTGTTCGCTAGGATTAAAAAGTCTACTAAACTAGGTCTAAAGGTGAGGGATGATTCTTTTTGTATTTTTTTATATTTTTATGAAAGCAAGTAAAATCTCGGGTTTTGAAGGAGTGGGCGGAATTAGTTGCTAATCAACTAACCCAATTAACTAAAGATGCAATCAAAATAAAATAAAATAAACTAAAACTAAATTGTGGTGTAAACAATAATAAGAGAAAATGTGTTTACTTAGATTTCATTACTCCCTAGATATCTTTTACCGGTTGATTAGCTTGTTACAATTGCATGGATGACGGGTTATATTCCTTAATACTAGTCGTAGGGCCGTGTACGAAATTCCCTAACTCTATAAGCTCCTACTTCACTCCTATGTCGAGCCGACTAAAAGCTCCTAACATGGGATCACTAGAATTCGCTCATGCATTAAATACAACCATAAATCGTAGTACACCTCCGATCATGTTTCTTAAGACGTTCAAGCAAGTTACCAATTGGAAGTCTGCCAGTTTTCTTAAGCCTGATATCGAATACAATCATCCACAACAATTATAAACAAACCATCAACCAATAATCAACATCTAGGTTTCATTACATCTAAGCAAACACAATAAAAACCTAGCCTAGCATGTTAAAAAGAAGAAAAGCATAAGATAGAATCACACAACACATAGACATATCATATGATTGTTGGAAAACTTATCTTCAATTGAACATGGATGAAACAAGGGTTGAAACCCTTATTATTAAAGAAAATTCGTCTAGGGTTTTCACAAAGAAGCTCTCCAAAAGTTCCACACTTAATGAATGAAAATTAGCAAACTATATATAGATTTTACACCTTGACGGCATCACGTTTTAGCTTGTAACGCCGTCAACTCGCCGCCAAGATAAAAGTCGTATTGCCTAAATCCACTTCTGACGCCGTCATGTGTAAATATACTCTAGGCCGTCACATGTGTTTCGACCCTGGCGGCCTTGGTGACGCCGTCAGGCCAAATAGCTTTGAAAATATTCTAGGCCGTCATGTGTATTTTCCACATCCACCTCTTTTTCCACTCTTGGTGCCGTCAATTGCATTGCCTTGACGCCGTCAGGTACTGTTCCCAGCAAGGATTTTGAGACTTTGTCGTTTTCTTCACTTTTTAGCTCAAAAAACGTCAAAAATGCTTCCTTTTGTAAATTTCCTCTCAAAAGTACCTAAAATGACAAAAAGGAACGATTTAGGGCAATAACTGATCAAATAATTACGAATTCGGGCTTAAATGACCCCCCAAAAGCGGTACACTTTTCGCCTTATCATATCTGAATTTGAGTGTGCAGCTAAAAAACGATGGTTTTTATTTTATAGAGGAAATCAATCTCTATCATCAAACTTCAAAAGCCTTAAATGTTGAATTTGATGATATATCCTATATTAGACAATGAAACCCATAGGTATAATTTTAATATTAACCAATATTTATAATGGTGAACCCGACGGGCTTGAGGCACCTATTTATCCTCTAATACTATTTAGTGATACTGATAGAAATTCAATATCCTTCTTTTTATATATATAGTGATATGTTTTTATCTTCTAGCCCGGGTTTTAAAAATATAATCTAATCAAAGCTATCTTCTCTTTCCATCCCCTCTTTCTTAACCTGTTTCAGAATCTCCATATTTCCACTTTGCACATTTAGTTTTGGATCGACTTTGGGTAAAGAGTTTTACCTCGATAAATTTTATACCTATAGGAAATTTTACAAAGCGTTTATGTGGCAGAGCTACCACTTAAAGCATTTGGTGTCGTAACGCAAGAGCTAAGTTAAACCTTCACATTGGTGCATTAAAATGGCGTTAACCACACCGATGATCTAAGTGAAACTCGCGTTAACCAGACACGTTAACTGGCTAACGCTGCGTGAAAGCAGCTAAAAATTTACACTTCGCCCCCTTGGTCATAGATCATGCTTCGATTTAATAAGAAAAAGAGGTGCTTTAATTTTATGTGCTCAGTTATAACAAGTGAAAGGTAGATAAAGATTAGGCTTGCTGGTGACTGTGTGAGTTTGAGAGAATAGTTACAAAAGGTGAAGTTGCGTATAATTTGAGAAATTAGGGTAATGTTTTTACAAAAGGTGAAGCTCCGTATATTTAGGTTAAAAGTTATTGGATCGGTATTATTTTGACATTAGGCCGATTACACAATCAGTTGGACGGATTGGATTGAGCTTTAACGTGCTACAAAACTTTATTTGGCCAAGTGTTATAAAATCCGTATATGGAATATTAGTTTTAGTTTAATGTTATGTTATTTATTAAATGAAGTATTTGTTTTAGTTTAGGAGTTGGATTTGAAAATAGTTGAGTTAAAGTTGAGTGATGATAGTGGGTGTTTTTTTTAGTCAAGGTAAAAAGGTTAAAGCTGATGTGACGCTGATGTAACACATAGTTAAAGTTTAGAGTAAACTGCAAAAACCATCCCTGTGGTTTGTGTAATTTCGCAAGAAGCATCCCTATCTCAAACGTTCAGCATTAAACATCCCCAAGTCCACAAACGTTTGGCATTAATCATCCCTGAGCACCAACGTCGTTAGTTTTACCCATTAAGTGTTAAAATAATATTTGCCCGTTAGTCCCTCCGTTAATATTCTTTGCACCATTAGTCCTGATTTTTTGCACCGATAATATTTTTCGTCTGTTTTTAGACGTGTTCGTCCGTTTTTGTCTATTTTTTACGTTCTCGTTCGTTTTTTTTACGTTTTCGTCCATTTTTTTTACGTTTTTGTCTATTTTTAAATGTTTTCATCCGTTTTTGCTCTTTTTTACGCTTTCGTCCGTTTTTTACGTTTTCGTCTGTTTTATACGTTTCCGTCCATTTTTTACGTTTTCGTCTGTTTTTATACGTTTTCGTCCGTTTTTTTTACGTTCTCGTCCATTTTTTTTACGATTTCGTCCGTTTTTTTACGTTTTTGTCCATTTTTTTACGTTTTCATCCGTTTTTGCCATTCTTTACGTTTTCGTCTGTTTTTTACTTTTTCGTCTGTTTTTTTTCTTCACATTTGTCCCTTTTTATTACATTTTTATCTGTTTGTATAAGCTTTTGTCCATTTTTAAGTTTTCGTCCGTTTTTATAGGTTTTTGCCAAATTTATATATATTTTCATACGTTTTTTACTGTTTTGTCAGTTTTTTACGTTCTCGTCTATTTTTTTTTTGCATTTTGTCCGTTTTTATAGGCTTGTGTCTAATTTTTTTTTACGTTTTTATCCATCTTTTAAGTATGTTTTTATTGGTTTTTACGTTAAAAAATGTAAAACAAAATTGGGCGAGAACGTTGAACCATGGACTAAAACGTAAAAAACGGACAAAAACGAACGAAATTGTATAAAAACGGGCAAAACCTTTAAAAACGGACGAAAACGTAAAAGAAGGGACAAAAGCTTATACAAACGGATAAAAATATAAAAAAATGCATGAAAACGTAAAAAAATGAACGAGAAGGTAAAAAACGGACAAAACCGTAAAAACGGATGAAAACGTATAAAAACGGACGAAAACGAAAAAAAACAGACGAACGTACAAAAAATGGACGAAAACGTAAAAAACGGATGAAAACGTAAAAACAGACAAAATCGTAAAAAACGGACGAAAACGTATAAAAACATACCAAAACGTAAAAAAAGGACGAAAACATAAAAAATTGGGCAAAAACGTTAAAAACACGGACGAGAACGTAAAAATGGACGAAAGCGTATAAAAACAGACGAAAACGTAAAAAAATAGACGTAAACGTAAAAACGGACGAAAACATTAAAAAAAACGAATGAAAACATTAAAAAACGGACAAAAACGTAAAAAAACAAACGAAAACGTATATGAACATATAAAAACGGACGAACACGTATAAAATCAGACGAAAAATATTAGCGGTGTAAAATGAGGACTAACGGTGCAAAAAATATTAACGGAGGGACTAACGGGCAAATATTATTTTAACACTTAACGGTTAAAACTAACGACGTTAGTGCTCAGGGATGATTAATGCCAAACGTTTGTGGACTTGAGGATGTTTAATGCTGAACATTTGAGATTGGGATGATTCTTGCTAAATTACACAAATAACCGTGATGATTTTTGCAGTTTACTCTAAAGTTTAACTCATGTGATGATAGCAAATGCTCTTACAAGCATAAACCATACCAACCAACGACCAAAAATATACTAACTAGTTTTGGATCAATTTCCAACCAATTAATTCTCTTTACCAAATTAATTCTTATGTTCAGATTTCGTTAATAATTCATCATAATACTTTAAATTTATCAATTTTTAATTGTTTTCATCAACTCATCATCGATCATCAAGTTCACTTTTTGATTTGATTTGATCGATTGTTGTACTTTTACGTGTTCCATAAGGGTACATGTTTAATAAGCTCATATAACACAAATGCTAAGTACATAGAACAATGGCTAAAGATTAACAATGTACTCATTCAAAACACACACTGTATTCATCATACTTATTGTAACTCGCACAAGTACAAATATCAAAGCATACACTAATAACCAAAATACAACCTTCATAAGTGACAAGACTTCAATACCCGGATCAAGCAACACGAGGGTCAACAACCTGTCCCATAAACAGAACTACCCCTGTAATATCTTCTCTAATCACAAACAAAAACGGGTGATCTGCAACAAAGTCGACCTTATCATTTGTTCTCAAAGATCTCAGCATGACAACTGCTGCAGAGGCAGCTGCAGCTTCTGTACCTTCTTCATTCACTTCCACAAAAGATTTATGATGGATGCTTGAAACATATAGGCTTTGACCAACAGATGAGTCCACCATTTCAGTCAAACCTTCTCCACCGTCAAAAGGCAAATTGACACCTAATTCCTTCAACATATCAGAAGCCTCAAACCCGAATGAGATTTTAAACTTTGGGATCAAAAACTGTCCGATTTCAACTTTTTGACGTGGAACGTGACGGTCAAAGAAGTCAGACTGGGAACCTATTTTCTCTATTAAAGATTTCAGGCCGTCTTTTGCATCTGGGAGGAACACGTACATTGTAAATCGGCGTTTATCTTCACCTTGCAAATAAGGAAGACCCAAGACTTTGAAACCATCATCTTCACGCACGAATTGTTTTTTCTTGGTGGTCATGAATGGCACTTGAACTTTGTTCCCATCAAGAAGGTGAAAGTCAGAGTCTTTTGTCATGGAAGGGTCAAATTTTTCACTCCAGGCTCCCTTGAAATAGACTGCATTTGCAAAGACAAGCCTTGTGGAGTTGTTGACTGAGCCATTAGGAAGGATTTCTTTTATAAGGCCGTTGGTCTGCTTTTCCGCCCATGAATTCACTTCCGTTGCTACCTCAACAGCCTTTATAAATCAATAAATAAAATGTTAGCTATAGCAAATGGAATTGATATATGCATATGGTGTATCGATATGTGACTTCTGGTTGACAATTACAGAACCACAAAAGTTTGTAGGTTTGTGCACAAACGAACCAATGTTTTGTCAACTTGAATATATTTTGTGTCCGTTAAGGGAAATAAATTTCCACTTTACTATTAAATGTGCATAACAGTCATGATAATTGATAAGCAATATGCTTCTTATTACATCCAACTATTGATCTAGCTCTCTTAAACAAACATGGATAAGATAGCTAAAGGTTATATAATGCCACAAAGCCTAAAGTAGCATAGCGGCCTCATAATCTTCAAATCAACTTAAAACAATTATATAAGTAGTCATTTACCAGGTTTTTAAGTATTTTCAAAACTAGCAAATGACGGGTTGTTACAAAATTTCCCATATATATTCCTTACGTCCCTCATAAAGTTTAGAATTAAATCCTAAATGTATATGAGTCCAGTCCACTATACCTAGAGGGACTGACACCATAATAATAAGCTAATAAAGGGAGTGTTTCGGGTTGCTAGTGTGCTTAAATAATAAGCAATATGCTTCTTATTACATCCGACTATTTATCTAGCTCTCTTACACTCAACATGGAGAAGATAGCTAAAGGTATAATGACACAAAGCCTAAATTAGCAGAGTGGCTTCATGATAAATCTTCAAATCAACTTAAAACAATGATAAAAGTAGCATTTACCAGGTTTTTAATTCATAAATAGCGTCGGAATGGTGGTTGTAAATTTTCCTATTAATATTCCATACGCCCGCATAAAGTTTTAAATCAAATCGCCAAATGATATACGAATCCAATCCACTACACACTCGAGGGGCTGCCACTATAAGCTAACAAAGGGAGTGTTTAGGGTTGATTGTCTGCTTAAATAATACTGTAAGAAGTTAACAAAACATTTTTAAGTGCTTATTTGCCCTAAAATAAGATAACGGTACTTAAATAAACAATCAAAAACACCCTATAAATCTATTTACATTCCAAACACACCCCAAATTATCAAATACTCCGTAACCTTTAACAAAAAAGCTATACACTATTTTTCATATATTTCCGTCGTTTTAAAGAAATCCGCCCACTTTTTTTCAACCGATTAGCCCGAACCCTTATTAGGTTGGGTTCGGGTAACTTCATTTCCCTTCAAAACCCGATTAACCCGACCCCAAAAACTTATATTCAGGTCGGGTTGATCACAATAACATGATCATTAAGGTAATCCTAAACCTATGATCTATAAACTACCTCATACAAAAATACACACAGCTCGATTACAATATCAAATAACATAAAGAAACCATTAAAACTAACCTTGGTCTGAAAATCAACATGATTAGACACAGCCTCATAAACATTCTCCACAACATTCTTAAACCCATCTTTCAAACTCAAACTTTTATCAACCCAAACACCATTCACAAACGACAAACGAGGCCCACCACTTGCACTCCCATCAGCAAAAACCAAAGACACAAGCTGAGACGCAAGACTATTCAAATCCTCAACGCTTTTCGTCTTCAAAAACGACAACAGCTGTTCAAGTGTCTTGTCTTTGGTTCCAGATGCTATTAAGCTTAGGATGACATGGATTGAAAGTGGAGAGAAGACAACGTTGGTGTTTGGGGAGTGTTTGGACAGGAGATGGGTTGAAAGTGTTGTTGAGACGTTGGTTTGGTTTGCTATTGATTCTTGGATGTCCATTGATGTTTTTCTTGAAGAGATTTTGCGTTGGATTGAGGTTTTAAAGTTGAAGATTTTGGTAACGGTGTTAAGGAAAGAACAATCTGTGTGCTTTGACTATGTTATTGTTTACGCGTGTCGACGTTGTTGTCTATTTTCTTTATTCATTTTATGTGCCATGGCATGTGCTTTTCTAAATATTTTATATGGGTGAAGAACTCTTAGGGTGCGTTTGGTTCACATAATGTTTTTGAAGGAATTGTAATCTTTAGAAGAAATTGTAATTCAAACAATTGAAATGTGTTAGAATTGTAATTGATGAAATCTGTCATTGTGTTTGATTGACTCGCAACGAATGTAATTCAGAAAAACATTAATAATAACATTAATAATAATAATAATAATAATAATAATAATAATAATAATAATAATAATAAATAAATAAATAAATAAATAATAATAATAATAATAATAATAATAATAATAATAATAATAATAATAATAATAATAATAATAATAATAATAATGAGCTCTGCTACATACAATTTTTGCCAAAGGAAGATCCTAGAAGCGGATATGCGGGTGTGTTCCCTCCCAATATTTCTCGCCCCGTACATGGTGTTAAATTATTGGGTGGGCATGTTAGTGTTGATTTTGAGTTTGGCAGTAAGTTGGTTTTGAAAAGGGTAGCTAAAACCATTGATCTTATGGATGCTGTTGCTAAACTTAACGACCCTCAATGTGAGTTGTTGCTACTCCGTGCATGTGCAGGTATTTCCAAGTTGTATTTTTCTATGCGCACATGTTCCCCCAGGGTCTTTGAGTGTGCTCAGGTTTCTTTCGATGTGGCACTTCGTTCTTCAATGGAACGTATTTTCACTGCCTCTGGGCCTGGTTTTGGTGATTGGCAATGGAGACTTGCTACCCTTCCGTTTGCCTTTGGGGGACTTGGTGTTTATTCTGCAGGAGATGTCTTGAAATATGCTTTTCTTGCGTCTAGACTTCAATCTGCTAGCTTACAGACTAAGCTTCTCCATAGTTCTGGTATTGTAACTGCTGGTCCCTCCTTTGATGATGCTTTATGTACTTTTAATATGGATATGGATTTTGACCTTTTGAGTAACCTAAGCGAGGTCGCTGCCCCCAAACTCATGAAGAAATTGGCAGATATATATTTCGATCGGGTTACCCAAACTGTTGAATCTACATTCCATCTTTCTCCTCGACAAATGGCGTTATGGAGCTCTCTAAAGGAAGATCATACTTCAGATTGGCTCAGGGTGGTTCCTATATCTGGATTGGGTCAAACTATGAATGCCCGGACATACCGTTGTGTGTTGTGTTATCGGCTGGGTGTTCCTCTTTTCACTGTTCAGGTACCGTGTTCATCTTGTTCTCGTGTTTTTACTGGAGATATTTATGGGGATCACGCGGTTTCTTGTGCGGGTATTGTTGGCATTAAACATCGGCATAATATTGTGCGTGATGTTCTTGTTGATATATGCTCTCGGTCCGGAATTTCAGCTCGTAAGGAGGTGGATATTAGGCTTCATGGTGATAGGGATAGATCTTTGCGCCCAGCTGATATATTACTTTACTCTTGGGATGGTGGGCTTGATGTTTGTGTTGATCTTACGGGGTCGTCACCTTTGACGCAATCTGGTATGATTGATTTTAGCCTAGGTCGTGCGGTTATTGAAGCTGCACATCGTAAACGTATCAAATATGAGGCCAAATGTGTGGATATCGGATATGGGTTTCTCCCCTTCTCTTTCTCCTCTTTTGGAGAACTTGAGAAAGATGCAGTAACTCTTCTAAAGCGTATTCGACGTTTTTCTACGACTCAAGACATTGGAGCGCGGGCTGCCATTCATATTTTTAATAGGATTGGTTTCGCTATTGCTAGAGGTGTGGGGGCCCAGTTGGTTTCTCGGCTCCCCACCAATTTCTTGTAAAATCCTATTTATTTTTAATAAAAGTGATGGTTTATAAAAAAAATAATAATAATAATAATAATAATAATAATAATAATAATAATAATAATAATAATAATAATAATAATAAAGTAATAAGAATATTATTTATTAAATAATAATACTATTTATTAAATAATAATAATAATAATAATAATAATAATAATAATAATAATAATTTAATTATAATAATAATAATAATAATAATAATAATAATATAATAATTTAATTATAATATTATAATGATAATAATAATAATAATAATAATAATAATAATAATAATAATAATAATAATAATAATAATAATAATAATAATAATAAAGCATATTCGACGATTCTCTATGACTCAAGACATTGGAGCACGTGCTGCTCAATATATTTTTAGTAAGATTGGTTTTGCTATAGCTAGAGGTGTGGGGGCTCAGTTAGTCTCTCGGCTCCCAACTAATTTCTTGTAAAATCCTATTTGTTTTTCAATAAAGTGATGTTATAATAATAATAATAATAATAATAATAATAATAATAATAATAATAAATAATTAATATTTTTAGGTTGGTAATAAGTAAGGTTCGTGGTGATTTATTCGGGTTAGCTGGCTGATAATATGGTATCACTTCGAATCAAACACGAGTTACCTTATTGATTGTGTTTAGAAGAACTTATTTTTTACTCGCAAAAATGTGTAACACAAGGTGGAAAAGCCTCGCGCATTGCGGCGGGGTCTTAAAGCACATATTTTATACTCACATGGTTATTAATCATTTGTTTGTCAACTATTTTGTTACGATTTAAATTCAAATATGCACGTCACTCGAATAACGTACAAAAATTTAATCCAGAGTCACTCAAATAACGTACGAAAACTTAATCTTAAGTCTTCCTAGAGATATAAACGTTACTCCCTCCGTCTCATATTAAGTGTCCACAATGAAATCTTTAGATGTCCCAAATTAAGTGTCCACTTGTACCTTTCAACCAATAAGATGAGAGTTTAGTGGGTAAAAGTAATATTTGATTGGTGGAGAGTTTAGTTAGTGGAATCTCCTAAAACTTTGTACATTATGAAAGTGGACACTTAATATGGGACGGAGGTAGTAAATGAATTTGGGCAATATATATTTACGTTAAATAAAATTATTCTTGTGAAACCAAAGATATAGGGTTAATTCTACATATAGGTAACGAATTTTTCAAAATTTCTAATGTTAGGTAGTTTACTCTAAAAAATACTAAATTAGGTAATGAAACTTTAATCTTTGTTCAATGTTAGATAATATGACCGTTTTGACTATCAAATGAATATATAAACCAGTGAAATGACAAAAGCACCCTCATCTAACCTCCTTTATCTTCAATCATTAATCGATACACTATAACAACAATAAAAAAATCAAAATCCATAATTTACACAGAATCCATAATCTGAAATACATTACCATTTTAAATGGTTAGTAACAACAACAATCCACACCAACATATGAATCATTTTTCCACTAATATACATAAATATATACCTCCATTTTTATACAACTGATTTATTTGTTCATATTTTTTTTTTTTTCCAACATCAATCTTTTCCAACTGATCAAAACAATGAGATTCTTTGAGTTAAAACAACTTCGCTAAAGTTGATTTCAATAAAAGCTTATGGGTACCGTTTATTTTCTCTTTTAAACCATCTCTTTTGCTAATTTTATTACAGGCCACCAACTGTTTGTTTAATTGTCTCAAAGAATTTGTTTTTTGAAAACTGTCTTTTTAGCATTTTTGTCAAGTGAGTATTGATAAAATTGATCTTAGTAGTTTTGTGAAAGTGGGTTTTTGATTAAATGCCTTTAAGAACTTGAAATTTTTACAATCCACTGGTTGTGTTTCCCTTGAGTTCCTGGTCATGGGTAAGGAATCGGGGTCCAAAAAAAAATAAGAAAAAGAGTAAGGAACCAAAAACCCAAGTGGAATACTATGATGGTGGTGGTGGATGTGGGGATGGTGGTGGTGATGACAGATCAGATGGTGGTGGTGGCGGCGCAACAGTGATGACGGTGTGATGATGACAGCGGTGGTGGCGGTCGTGGTTGATTGCGGCTGGATTAGATGAGGGAGAGAGTTTGAGAGGAGATAAGCTTATTAAAATACATGAAAGGACAAATATACCCTTCAACTTACCAGTTTAGCAGGTTACAAGTTGCAAAAATACCCAATATTACCTAACATTGAACAAAGATTAAAGTTTCATTACCTAACTTAGTATTTTTAACTTAGTATTTTTCAAAGTAAACTACCTAATATTGGAAATTTTGAAAAGTTCATTACCTAACAGTAGAATTAACCCAAAGATATATAACCTAAAGATAACATTTTTTGTAATCTTGAGAAAACAATAAAATAAATGTCTTACCTGCACGTTGCACTAGGAGCAAATCCATTAGTTTTGTAGGTACGAAATATAGTTTAACACTAATATGTGTATTTTTTAATTAAAATTGTTAGAAAATTGATGTAAAGGAATATATATATAGTTTAAGGGGTATGCTACATCCACATAAAATCCCTACACAAAACCTCCACTCGCTGACGTGTCAGCGAATGATTGGTTTAATCAGTGAGTGGGGTCTTTGATTAAATCAACCATCTGCTGACACGTCAGCGAGTGAGAGTTTTGTGTGGGAGTTTGTTTGTGGTTGTAGCAATTCCCATAGTTTAAATGTAGGGACGAGCATTTGGACTCGAATCCTGGTACCAAACCGAAACTGTATTGGTACCGTACCGAAACGGCACCGACTCCAAATACACGGTACGGTACCGGTACCATGAATTGAGCCAAAAAAAATTTGGTACCACTAATACGGTACCGGTACTAAAGCTGGAAGTACAAAAAAAATCCTGAAAATTGAATAGTTATATTTTTGAATTAAATAACTTATCCAAACACCCATTGGGTGTTTGGCCCGTTCCATGTCAAACAATAGTTATGTAAAACATATGAAAAGAAACTAAACATTCGATAAACTTATTGTGGCAATGATAGGTCCTTCATAAACGCTCTTAAACCCGAACCTATTTTATAAGTTTTTGAACGTTTATATATTACGAATGTCTTGGTGATGTATTTATTTAATTGTTGGTTACATGACCGGGCCGCATAAATGAGTTTTTCTAATCTAATGAAATCTATCCACAACCTTATTTAGTAATGGCCTTGGAGTGGCAGTGGCTTCCTTATTCTCATGTTGATCCCCCATCTTGGCTTTATTTCTATATGCCCTATTTTGGTTTTGCTTCCCCCTTAGCTCCTTAAATCGGATGCTTAATTTATAGAACATGCAGTTCCAAAGCAATAAAAAAGGTATGCGTATGCCTGCCATCTACTTCATGATATAGGATACATAGTCATAGACATATATTATCTACCGTATACATGATGCTAGAGATTTATAGGCATTAGTATTGTACAAATATTAATCTACATATTTAGAACCAAAGTAGGACTATCATATTGCCTAAGGTTTCAGCAACGAGGATCAACAACTTGTCCCATAAACAGCATGGCTCTACTCACGTCCTCTCTAATCACAAACAAGAATGGATGATCTGCCACGGAATCGACCTTATCATTAGTTGTTCGTGACCCAAATGCTACAGCCGTTGCAAAGGCCCCTGCAGCTTCTGTACCTCTTTCATTTACCTCCACAAAAGATTTATGGTAAATGCTTGAAACATACAAGTTTTGACCCACACATGAGTCCACCATCCCGGTCAAACCTTCTCCATTGCTGAAAGGCAATATAAGACCTAACTCTTTTAATATATCTGTACCTTCAAACCCGAATGAAATCTTAAATTTTGGTATCAAAAGCAGTCCAACATTTACTTTTTCTTGTGGAATGTGATGGTCAAAGAAGTCAGAATCAGAACCAAATTTATGTAACAAAGATGATATGTCATTATTTTCATTTGAAAGGAAAACATACATTGTGAAGTGACGTTTATCTTCTCCTTGCAAATAGGGAAGACCCAAAACTTTGAAACCATCATATTGGCTTACTAACTGTTTTTTCTTGGTGGTCATGAATGGTGTTTGAACTTTGCTCCCATCAAGTAGGTGGAAGTCGTTGTCTTTTGTGTCCAATGTGTCAAATTTCTCATTCCAAACCCCCTTGAAATAGATTGTATTTGCAAATATGAGCTTTGTGAAATTGCTAACTGCGCCGGCTGGAAGGATCTCTTTCATTAGCCCACTCGTCTTCTTTTCGACCCACTTATTCACTTCGGTGTCATTTGTTTTTTGACAAGAAGCACTTTTTTCCTCTTTTCACTTCTTTTGTCTGCAGGAGGCAGATGTTTTTGTTTGTTTTTTTGCAGACATAAGAGCTTCTTTTCACTTCTTTCCTCTTCTAAATTTCAGACATTATCTTTCACTTCTTACATCTTCTCTCACAAGCCTTACATCTCTTTCTCAATATCTTTTTATTTTTATTTTTTAATGTTTTCGAACGTTTTTTTTACGTTTTCATTCGCTTTTTTACATTTTCATCCGCTTTTTACGTTTTTAACCTTTTTTACGTTTTCGTCCGCTTATTTACGTTTTTGACATTTCTTTTATGTTTTCATCCGTTTTTTACGTTTTCGACCATTTTTTTTACGTTTTTGTCTTTTTTTTACGTTTTCGTTCGTTTTTTTATGTTTTCACTAGATTTTTTACGTTTCGTCCGTTCTGTTACGTTTTCACAATTTTTTTACGTTTTCGCCCGTTTTATTACATTTTTGTCACTTTTTTACATTTTCGACCATTTTTGTCTATTTTTTACGTTTTCTCCCTTTTTTTACATTTTCGACCCTTTTACATTTTCGTCCATTTTTTACGTTTTAACCCGTTTTCTTCGTTTTCGCCTTTTTTTTTCTTTTTTTTAACGTTTTAGTCTCTTTTTTTACGTGTTGCGTACTTGTGTTAAAATAATGAATCCAGTTGAAAACGATAAAATCGGCCAATGACTTTTTTTTTTTCTTTTTTTTTTGAGAAATTGCTTTTGTATATTTTCATCTTGTTATCCGATCGTAAGGTCTACGGTTCAAATCCCATGTGACTATTTCTTTTCTTTATTTACGTAAACATCATTTGTTTTAAGTTTTAGCATTTGATTATTTTGTATGGAAAAATCAAAACTAAAATTTTCAAATGATACGCAACATGTTTTTGTTGCTAATAAATTCTTTAAGTGCAACAAGATAAAATGATTAACGCTAGTTTATTATCAAATGGCAAGTAATATGAAATTGTTGGAAATTTCATATTATTATAAAACAATTGAGGTTAAGGACGCTTTATCCGACCGAATAATATGGGACGAGCTAAAAAAAAATCAACAATCACACAAAACACACCAAGGTTTGTCTAAAATTTTGACGACAAAATATTTTTACAATATCTGATTACTTACTTTTATTTGTTATTTTGGTTAACACTTACGGGCTTGAATAAAAAAATACTAGTGAAAAAAGAAAGAAAGAAAGAAAGAAGTACTTCAATAGCACAAAAAACAAACGGTATTTTTCTTGTAGATGAAGAGCTTATGTGCACCTCTTCTTCTGCAGACATGGTTTGCAGATGAAGATGTAAAAGCTTTGAAAAAACAAACGACACCGAAGGCTGATGGTTTGCAGATGAAGACATGGTTTGATTAACTTCGCTACCTCATCAGCCTTCATTAATCAAACAAGTTAGAAATTTAATCATATAAGATAATTCCATATGACCAAGAATTCATTTGTTCAATTATAAACATGAATGCACAGACTAGAGATTATCAGATGTTTACTTTAGTAAGTCTACGAATTGTTAAGAAATGTTAATTTAGCATCAAAAAAGTTAAAACGATATGGAACTACCCCAAAACCAATACAAAATTTAGAACTGGCCTTTGTTAGGAAATCTACTTGATTAGTAGCGGCATTATAACACTGTCAAGCACCTGTCTGAAATAAGGCTTAAGAGAAAGAGTTTGATCAACCCAAACTCCGTTTGCAAAACAAAAACAAGGTCCACCACTTGAGCTACCATCCACAAAGACCCAAGGCACAAGCTGGGAAGAAAGATAGTAGAGGTCATCAATGGTGTTTGTTTTAAGAAAAGCAAGCAACTGGTCTAGTGTTTGTCCTTTGGAACGAGCTGCAATTAAGCTCAGAACCACATGGATCGAAAGTGGAGAGAAAAAATGTTGGTGTCTAGGGATTGTTTGGATAGCATGTGGCTGGCAAGTGTCACTGAGACATGGTTTTGGTTGGTGATTGATTGATGAATATCCATTTCTGCTTTTTGGAGGAAGGCACCAGAAGGTATTAAAATCACTGTTCTGTATAAAGTTGTTATGGTTGGAAGTTGAAAACTAGTTACTTGACCACGTATCGCATGACACATTGCAAACAAATTTATATAATACTACAAATTAATTTGTGCTATATCATATTTTATGAATTTTAAATACTCTATATGAGTGTTTGGTGAACAATAAGTTTTTTTTAATGTTATCTGTCATGTTTTCTAAACACTACACAACATTTGTTTTTCTTACAGGTGGCCAGGAGAAATATGTTGGTAAGACGGCTTGAAAAATCAAACAAAACATAAATTTATGAGTACGGGTCAAAACGGATAGGGTAGTGACGGGTTGACCTAAAACACTTATTTCGATTTCTGTTGTAAGTAAATAGTGTGTTAATATTTTGGTTTAGTAATGATTTATTATTTTTATTTATTATTTATTATTTTTATTTTTTAAGAAACTATAAGATGTTCTACGCACAGTAAAAGTAGACTCTAGTTCAGTTTCTATGTATGTGAATTAAGCATCCAAAGACTCATTCTTCAATTAAAACATTATATTCATAATACTGATGAAATATCGTGACATGTAAGGTGCAAACATAGAAACATACTTTTATAACACATGTAAAACTGTAAAAGCATAATATGAGCCAAGATTCATCATCCGCTTTAAGCAAGCTGGGGATCAATCACTTGTCCCATAAACAAGATGACTCCACTAGTGTCTTCTCTAATTACGAACAAGAAAGGATGATCTGCCACAAAGTCGACCTTTACATCAGGCATCCAACACATAAGCATAACAACGCCTGCAGTTACTGCTGCAGCTTCAGTACCTTCTTCATTAACCTCAATAAATGATTTATGATGAATGCTCGAAACATATAGGTTTTGACCCACAGATGGATCCACCATTTCGGTCAAACCATCTTTACTGGTGAAAGGCAATACAAGACCTAATTCCTTCAACATGTCAGAAGCTTCAAACCCGAATGAGATCTTAAACTTGGGGATCAAAACCTGTCCTACTTCTGTTTTTCGGTGTGGCATGTGATGGTCCAAGAAGTCGGACTCTGAACCTATTTTTTGTATCAATTGTGGGAGGCCATCTTTTTCATTTGGGAGGAAAAAGTACATCGTGAAACGACGTTCTTCTTCACCTTGTGAGTAGGGAAGTCGCAAGACTTTAAAACCATCATATTCAAGCACGAATTGCTTTTTCTTGCTGGTCATAAATGGAACTTGAACTTTGCTTCCATCAAGAAGGTGAAAGTCATAGTCCTTTGTCTTTGACGGGTCAAACTTCTCATTCCAGGCTCCCTTGAAATAGACTGCATTTGCAAAGATGAGCCTGGTATCGCTATTGACAGCACCAGCAGGAAGGATCTCGTTGATGAGGCCACTTGTCTGCTGATGGGCCCACAAATTCACTTCATTGGTTATCTCAGCAGCCTTCATTAATCATACAGGTAAGTACAAACGTTAGACATGACAATTGCTAAAAAAGTCAATGTGCGTACTGTTATATTATTCGTTATATCTAAACTTGCTAATCATGTGCTTTCAATCACATGAATGGATGGCTAGTATAATCTACTTATATGTTATTTTTCCATTTACTACATCTGCTGTTTAATCACTCCGCAACAATCTAATTCAAAGACAAGAAACAAATGCAAAATACAACTAAAACTGACCTTCTTCCGGAAATCAACTTGATAAGAAGCTGCGTTATAAATGTAGGAAACGGTGAACACTTTTATTTATAAAATCAGATTACAATAAATAAATAACAGAAATTAAAAACAGAAAATTAAATACAGACAGCAAGGAGTAGAAGATGAAGACAGACACTATAACGATAAATAAATAAAACAGTAAAAGTCGTGGAACGAGGCTCGTGTAAACACGATTCCCTTAAAACAGATTCGCCGTCTGTTTCCCAGGGTACAACGTTCAAAGCTGTTGTACAGCCGGACTTGACTTACTTGCCTGAAAGGTCACGAATTCTTGTGTGCTTCTGATCGAAGAGACTGCTGGAATTTTCTGGTGAAAGAGCTACGTTTCTTTTTTTACGAAACTGAATGAGAATAGGTTATATTTATAGTGAAACCCTATCTTGTTCACCAAGACTAAGTATCAGCTAAAAATAAGAGATATACTCAAATCTGTTAATCAATAAAAACGATAATATTCTGTAAAACTTGTTCACAAAGTCTAAATCTATTTTAGCAGAAACTTGGAAAAAACTGGCCCGAACTAGCAGCAAAAATTTTCGCACGTAGGCGAGGTTTCGGAGCTGCATTCGTGTCCGCAGATCGCATGAGTTCAGTAGCTTCGAACTCATTTTGGTTCAGAAATCCCACAATCTGCACCCCCCATTTTGGTTCAGAAATCCCACAATCTGCACCCCCCCTTGCGCGCGCGCACGTAGGAGTGGGAGCATAGCTCACCTAAAGGAATTTGAAAGCAAATACCAACTATTCCTTATAAACAAGCCTTCACTTCTTGTTTTGGGCGATGTGGGACTTTTCCAATTTTGTGTTTCACGTGCCTCACTTTGAGACACGATATCTCATTCATCTTAGCTCTATTTTGGACATACTTTAGCTTGTTACGAAGCTCTCTTGGAGGAGAACACAACGCCCCCAATAAACACTAATATATATAACATATACATATATTAAATTATGTCCAAACTTTGCAAAAACTCATTTTGCAAAACCACTTTTCCAACAATAAACAGTATCCAAAACCTGTTTAAAAGAAGGTTTAAGAGACATGGTCTGCTCTACCCATACCCCGTTTGCAAACGACAAACGAGGTCCACCACTTGGGCTTCCATCAGCCATCAAGGACACAAGCTGAGAAGAAAGCACATTAAGGTCATGGACAGTGCTGGCTCTTAGAAACGAAAGCAACTGGTCAAGTGTTTTCCCTTTGGAACCCCCGGCAATCAAGCTTAAAACGACATGGATGGAAAGTAGAGAGAAAACAACGTTAGATTTTGAGGATTGTTTAGAAAAAAGGTGGTTTGCAAGAGTGACTGAGACATGGGTTTGGTTGGTTATTGATTGTTGAATATCCATTTGCGTTCTTGGGATGAAAACAAGTAGAGATTGATTTAATGAGACAGTGTGATGATCGGGTGGTATTTAAAGTCTATGCTTTAGCTAACGCTATTAAGGAACCTGGTGCTTTGACCAAGTATCCGTGTGATGTACGTAGTAGTAACATAGAAGGGGAGACCGGCCATTGTAATTAATTAATAATATTGTTAACATAAGGATTCAAATAGAAAGCTACAACAAAATATAACGTTTAAATAGGGACTAGTGTACACTGGTGATTGACACGTTCTCCTTCCTTTTCCTTCCAACTTTTTATCCTCTTTCCCTCCAAATTCTTTTCTCATTCTTATTTCTTTTTCATTTATAATTTCTCCATCCAATTTCTAATATTTAAATTTTACATTTAATTACTTCAACGAAGATTTTAACTCGCACGTTATTGGGGAGCATTTGTATATGGTATTATCTTATGGGAAGCGTAAATCCGCAAAAATTAAGATAAGATTTGCTATGTTAGGTTTCTAAGTTAAGATACGTAGTGCGGCATTAACTAAAGTGACATCACAACCATAACAAATTTCACTAAAAACTTTTAAGAGAACCAATATAATTTACATGTCAAACATCTGAATAACATAAAAACAGAGTAAAAAAAAGTAAACTTAATCACAAAGCAACATTGAATGAACATGAAAAATATTTTAAGTTCGTTTATTTAAATGAACGAACATAAAAAAAAGTTGTGTCCGTTCATTTATGTTCGTGAACATCTGATTATGCGTTATTTAACGTTTGTTTATGTTCACTTATTTATTTATGTTTGTATATCGTATCTTTTAATTGTATAATTTTAAAATTGGTTTGTTTAAACAAAACAACACTTATAAAACAATATATTGTGCATAATTTAATAAAGTTTATATATGTTTCTTAATAAATGAACATGAATAAGAAAATTCGTCCGTTTAAGCGTTCGTGTCCGTCTATTTGTTTGGTTAAAATTAAACAAATGAACATAAACAATGCTCCGTTTGTGTTTGTCCGGTTCGTTTACAGCCCTACGTGCAACCAATATATTTTTGTAAAAAGAAGGTAAGCTAAAGACCTTTTTCTTAATATAACTTCTCCTTGCACGTATCGTAGAAAGCCTCTATATCAATTCTTCTCATCCTCAGCATGCCAACTTTAGCATGTTCAATTGACGTTCTTGAATAGCCTAAATACCAAAATGAAAAATATTTATTCCTTGGCTTAGACATTGTATTTGCTGCAAAACCTGGTTGCTTTTATACTTTCCAGATTCTGCCATGCCAAAATTAAGACTTAGAGGGCGACAAAATCATTATAGCTCGGCAACCACCGTCCAACCGATTATAAAAAAACGGGTAAAATGCTCCAAACGAATCTTCAGAATTTCTTTTGTCACTTACTGATTATAGAAAACAAGTAATAAAGCACACAACTAACCTCTAAAATTAGGTGGCAACTCACTTAAAAACCCACCAAGAAACACACGGTGTCAGTGCACACACATAGTTTAGGTAACCAATCTTCCTTCAGAAATGTGAACTGACAAACAATCTGAGAAATACTAAGCAAAATCACGTATACAAAATATAGGAAACTACAAACAATAACCCTGCAAGTATAGCATCTCATGTATACCAACAAAATCATAGTCATTAAGGAATGCCTTATTTGATTAGGCTCAATTCTGCAAAGAATAAAAAGAGCAAGTTCGATCTGCCATGGTTGTGACCATAGTAAGTTACCCTGCCAATATGCGGATAATCTCAGCTTTCCTCGATTGTGATCTGACATAGTCAAATCAATCATCATAGCCTCTTATAGTTTTGACTATCGACAATAAATAGCTTAATTTGAAGTAAAAGAATCCGATAATTTGTGTCTGTAAAAATCACATGTGATTTGTATGTTAGGAATCTCGTGTGATTTTGTAAACCACATGTAATTTCATAAAATCAAATAAGTGGGTCATTTGAATTTGAGTTTGGTATTTGAAATTTGTAGATCGATTTGGTGTTTGAAGAATCGATTATTATCATGTCCTTTGGATTTAGTTCGATCGTTGAAACTTTGTTACATTGAAAATTTTGGGATCTTTGTTTGTTTTGGCTTATGTTAATAACATTGTATTGTCTTTATTCAAACAACATTACCCTTGAGATGCCAACTTGATCTTTGTTGAAATCCTTTTAAATTGAGTTTTATGGCTCATATTTAATAGAACTCCAACTTTCTAGGATTTCTTGATGTAGATTTTGGGTGTTCAAAATATATTTATATTTAATAGTCAAAAATTTAATTAGAACTTACTAAAAAGTTAGGGATTTAAGAATTGTCAGTTTTGGAATTCATATAAAAGTTTTCAAAAAATATAGATATTTGAATATTCGAATATATAAAACATGTCATTCGAAATTTCGGATATCCGAATTTAAAAAAAAAAAAAAAAAAAAAAAAAAAAAAAAGAAAAAGAAAAAAAAAAAGAAAAAAAACCTTAGCTAAAGTAGTGGGTCTAAAACAAAACTATCATCACAAATTTTGGATATCGAAGGTTTTGACATAACTACACTAGGTTGAAAGAGATCTTGACAATCGGGGATTCTCGTATGCAACATTTGTTTATGAATTGCTATACCGAGTATGATGTTAGGTTTTAGCGATATTACCTTAAAGAATACTGTCATAGAATATCCATCCATCAAATTCAATATGAATAACGATGTTATATCACTCAAACCAGAATTAATAACGCTTAGAACTAGCTTCATGCAAAAGGGTCACATTAAGGCTTACCCTCAGATGGCAACATACACCCTAAGTACAAAAGATATTAACAACCAAGATCTTAATGTCATTTGTACAAGACCTTTTGAGATTTCCAAAACCAAGAGATTAACTGAGGTGAAGTTTGATCCCCGTAAAGTTCACTTAAAAGACCAACAACTCCGGGATTTCAAGTATAAGCTAGACCACGGATACGAGTTAACGTGGAATTTAAAATCAAGATCAAGTTGGCAAGGTTTCCACCTATTCCACGTAGACACAAATCATTGTATTTTACTTGTGCTCTTCGTCATACTGACACTCCCGTTGATAGTATAATTCATTGAAAAGATGTGACATGAGTAATGTTCAATATATACCTTATATTCTTCATAAACCCAATGAACCAATCCTACCCATCCATTTTTCATCAAAAAAATAAATAAATAAATAAATAAATAAATAAAAACATCTTTTTTTTTTTTTTATAAATCTTTCAGTAGACAGGCATTTCGATATATATTTTAACGAACTTTTTTTTTTCGAGTTTTGTTTTAGTATTAAATTTTGTGTCTATAAAATTCACATGTGATTTGTATGTTAGGAATCTCGTGTGATTTGATAAACAACATGTGATTTCATAAAATCAAATAGGTGGGTCATTTGAATTTGAGTTTGGTATTTGAAATTTGTAGATTTGGTGTTTGAATTATTATCATGTCAGTTGGATTTTGTTCAATCAATGAAAGTTAGTTTCATTGAAAAATTTGGGATCTTCGTTTGTCGGGCTTTGAAGTTGGCTGCCTAAATTTGATTGTCTTTGTTGAAGATCGTTTGAGCCGATTTGTTTATATGGTTGACCATTGTGAATTTTTCAGCTAACGTTTGATTGTTTGTTTTGAAGTTATAGGCGTTTGCTTTGGATCGATTTTGTTTTAGGATTGCTTTTGTGAATCTATTGTTTGTTTTTAGTCAGGCTAGTATCTCTAGCCATTGGGAATTGGAATTTTGAATTTGATTTGAATCAGGTTGAGTAGTTTAAGTCACCCTAGAGATTGTTAGAAAAGCTACTTAAATTTTAAGGATTGTTTGGTAAATTTGGTAATTGATGTGACTTGTCCTACAAGTTAGTTTAGAATTTGAAAACTATCTTATGGCTATTTGTTTAGTTTATAAATAAGGGTCATTAGTATTAGAATTGTTTATACATTTGAAATTAGTATTTGGTATCTTTGGAATTATAATTTTGTATTTGAGACTTTCGAATTTGGTTTTGTATTTTGTTTGGTAATTTGAATAAAGCTTCTATTTCGTTTGTTTGATTTTGTTTTTGTTTCATCTTTTGATTACCAACAGTTTGACTTTTTTTTTCCTTTCATATTTAGGTGTTCACGGAATGAACATGGACTACTCAAGTGTTTGACGTTGACTACATAGCTCTGCTCTCCACGACTATCTATTAGTAGGATAAGAGACGATGCATGCACGTTTATTTTCTAAATAGTTAGACCAAATTGTTTATCGTACCATTGACACATTACTTATTATTCTTTTCAAAAATAATGAAATCTATTTACGTTCATTGTTGTTTGTTAATTTATTCACACACCTTCATCCTTAATGAATAATCTCTTTAAAAATTTCCGTGATTTCACGGGTCTATAAGCTAGTATTTTGATGTTTTGAGGGCCCATTGTTCTTTTCACACAAAACTTCTGGAACTTGAGAATGGTCATGGAGGTCAGGTCAATTTTTGTTTCTGGTGATTTATAGTTTTATGTGAAAGTCTGCCACAAATGATCAAGTGAGATTCAATCATGTTGAAGGCATGATCACATGAAGCACTAAAGCCTCATGCTTATTCATTTTTGCGATTTTAAGTTTTCTAATTAACTATTTGTATTACTAGATTGTATAGCCATCATCAAATGACTTAGTGGTAAATTACTTAACTTCTTCAAAAAAAGGTTTAGAGATCAAACCTCACTAGGTATATATCAAAGGATACATGATTGGGCCACATAAATGTATTAGGTCATTTGTTTAAAAGGATTCATGATTGGGAATGCATAAATGAGTTTTTCTAGTTTAATGAAATCTATTCACAACCTTATTAGTGATGGCCTTGGAGTGACTTCCTTATTCACATGTTGATCCCCCACTTGGCTTTATTTCTATATGCCCTATTTGGGTGTTGCTCCCCCCCCCTAGCTCCTTAAATAGGATGCTTAATTTATAGAATACGCAGTTCCAAAATAATAAAAAAATGTATGCGTATGCCTGCCAGCTACTTCATGATATAGGATACATAATGTCATAGACTTACATATTATCCGCCGTATACATGATGCTAGAGATTTATTGGCATTTGTATTGTACAAACATTAATCTATACATTTAGAACCAAAATAGGACTATCATATGGTGCAAGGTTTCAGCAACGAGGATCAACAACTTGTCGCATAAACAACATGGCTCTACTCACATCCTCTCTATAATCACAAACAAGAATCGATGATCTGGCACAAAATCGACTTTATCGTTAGTTATTCGTGACCCAAATGCTACAGCCATTGTAGAGGCCCCTGCAGCTTCCGTACCTCTTTCATTCACCTCCAAAAAAAATTATGGTAAGTGCTTGAAACATACAAGTTTTGATCCACACATGAGTCCACCATTTCGGTCAAACCTTCTCCATAGCTGAAAGGCAATATGAGACCTAACTCTTTTAATATATCTGTACCTTCAAACCAGAATGAAATCTTAAATTTTGGTATAAAAAACAGTCCAACCATTTACTATATCTGTACCTAACTCTTTTAATATATCAGAACCAAATTTATGTAACATAGATGAGATGTCGTTGTTTTCATTTGGAAGGAAAACATACATCGTGAAATGACGTTTTATCTTCTCCTTGTAAATAGGGAAGACCCAAAAGTTTGAAACCATCATATTGGCTTACTAACTATTTTTTCTTGAAGGTCATGAATGGTGTTTGAACTTTGCTCACATCAAGTAGGTGGAAGTCGTAGTCTTTTGTGTCCAATGTGTCAAACTTCTCATTCCAAACCCCCCTTGAAATAGATTGCATTTGCAAATATGAGCTTCGTGAAATTGCTAACTGCACCGGCAGGAAGGATCTCTTTAATTAGCCCATTCGTCTTCTTTTCAACCCACAGATTCACTTCATTCACTACCTCATCAGCCTTCATTAATCAAACAAGTAATAAATTTAATCATAGAACATTATTCCATGTTATGATATTAGTCTCTATATTAGCTTATAAATAAGTCTAGGGGTTAGAGTATTAAGCTTAAACTTATCTTAGTTAAGTAGGAGTCGGTTTGGTTGGCTTGTGTCCCAAGCCCAACCCGTGTCCTTGTAACAGCCGACTATGAGTCTTGTTAGAGTCGGTTTACCCTCCCCCTCATCTCTATAAAAGGAGGTGAGGGGGGACGGATTTGGTACGTCATTCTTTCAATACTTAATCAAGATTCGATTAAGGGATATTACCTTGTGTGATTGTTTCTTTTTTTCTGTCAACATCATAATCTGCTGTGGTATGTTCGACTTCACGATCGAAGTCATCCGCTCTAGTAAACCAGGTTGTAGGGTGTCGAATTCTACAAGTGGTATCAAGAGCTCGGTTCGAGGCTTCGCTGGTTACTAGGTTCGATCGTGAGAAGGGTTTCGGTTTAGAACAACAAGAAGGAGCAGCAGGAGGATCGATCGATAGATAAGGGTTTGTTGGTTTTTAGATCTACAAAGAAGTTATTAGATATGTTTTTTTTTTTTTTTTTTTTTTTTGTTGGCGGCGTCTAAAGGAAGAAGAAAGGAGACAGATTGGTTTTTTGATAAAAGTCAACAGGAGGAAGATTTATATTGGTGGAATATAAATTAAAGAAATTCAATTTGTTTTATTTTTGTTTTTATTATTTTAAAAACAAAAAGGTTATTAATTTAAGGGTATTGCACAAGGGGACATTGTTAATTTGTGATTGTGAGGTTTTTCACAAGGTTAAGCAAATTAATAAAGGGATTAAAGAATGACGGGAGCCAAGTTTGAGATCAAAAAATTCAATGGAACTAATGATTTCGGGTTATGGAGAGTCAAGATGCGTGCTTTATTAATCCAACATGGATGTGAAGCAGCTCTGGAGGTTTTACCCAAGAATATGGATGCTACAGCGAAAGCTGAGCTAAACAAGAAAGCTCACAGTGCCATGATTTTGTGTTTAGGTAACTAGGTTTTGAGAGAGGTTACCGGGGAGACGACTGCAGCGGGGGTTTGGACCAAGCTTGAGACTTTGTACATGACAAAGTCCTTGGCCAATAAGTTGTACCTAAAGAAGAAGTTGTATACATTTTACATGCCGGCTGGACGTACGATTTCCGAGCATATAGATAAGTTCAACAAAATCGTTCTTGATTTAGCAAATATTGAGGTAAAATTCGAGGATGAAGATCTTGCTTTATTATTACTCACCTCTTTACCAGCATCATAGAACACTTTGTGGATACCTTGCTTTATGGACGGGAAGCTTTGACTTTGGAGGATGCGATGGCCACACTGAATTCAAAGGAAATCAAAGAAAGATCTAAGGCGAAGGGGGATGATGGTGAAGGGTTATACGCGAGGGGAAGAACTGATCGCAGGAATTCGCATCAGTCTAGGGGAAAGTCAAGATCGAAGTCTCGAGGTGGAAGACTCAAGTGCTATATTTGCCAGTCTGAGGAGCACTTGAAGAGAAACTGTCCGAAGAATAATCGCAAGAAGTCAAATGGTTTTGTCAAGAAAGATGATCAGCCAAGCTCTAGTGGTTCGATTTATGACGGTTCTGAGGTGATGATGGTTATGAGTGCAGAAGCTCTGCTTGATTGGATCATGGATTCAGGAGGTTCATACCACATGACACCCAGGTTAGATATATTTTTTGATATTCTGGAATGCGATGGGGGCAGTGTACTGTTGGGTAACAATAGGGAGTGCAAGATCAGAGGTATTGGCAAGGTAAGGGTACAACTGAAACATGGGTCAAGTTTTGTATTACACAATGTCAGGTATATTCCTGAATTGAAAAGAACCTTGATATCGCTGGGAACTCTTGAAAAAGAAGAATATACCGTAAAAATGCAGTGGGGCAAAATCAAGGTGATTAATGGTTCTAGGGTTGTTTTATCTGGAACTCGAAGGGATAATTGCATATACTCTTTGGATGGCCATGCAGTGGCGGGTGAGCTTAATGTTAGTGTTGAAGAAAAAGACAGTCTTGCGCAAGTTTGGCACAAAAGACTAGGACATATCAGTGAGGCGGGACTTCATGTGCTAGAAAAGCAGGAGCTGTTTGGAAAGAAAAGTCTAGGTAAGCTCGATTTTTGTGAGAATTGTGTTATGGGAAAGTCACATCGAGTTAGTTTCGGTGTAGGAAGGCACACTACTCAGGGAGTGATATACTATGTTCATTCAGATTTATGGGGTCCGTCTCAGGTGGAATCATTGGGAGGTAAGAGGTACTTCTTATCTATTGTTGATGATTATTCTAGAAGGGTATGGGTTTATATTCTCAGGTTCAAACACGAAGCATTTGGAAAGTTCAAAGAGTGGAAGCAATTAGTAGAGAATCAGACTGGGAGGACGGTTAAGAAGATAAGGACAGATAATGGTCTTGAGTTTTGTAACCGGGAGTTTGAGCAGCTATGTACTGAGAGTGGAATTGCTAGACATTTGACAGTTGCCGGGACGCCGCAGCAGAATGAATTAGCAGAACGAATGAATAGAACTCTCATGGATAAGGTACACTGTTTACTAATTCAGTCTGGATTGCCCAAGACCTTCTGGGCGGAAGCGACATGTACCGCCGCGTATCTTATAAATAGGTCACCATCGACAGCGATTGAGAAAAAGACACCTATGAAGATGTGGTCGGGACATCCAAGTGATTATGAGATGTTGAGGATTTTCAGCTGCGTCGCATATTCACACGTTAAACAAGGTAAGCTCGAGCCGAGAGCGGTAAAATGCGTTCTTTTGGGGAATCCTGAAGGTGTGAAGGGGTACAGGCTATATAGGCTTGATAATGAATCACATAAAATAGTCACTAGCAGGAACGTGGTCTTCAATGAAAGTGTCATGTACAAAGACACGTTGAAGGATTCTGGTGCAGGTACTGATAAGTCTGTTGAGGAATTACAGGTTGAGGTGGAACTGCAGAGGTTAAATAATCATTCGATTGAGGAAGATCTGATTGATGGTCAGAAAGATGGCGATGATGAAGATGCAGGGGATCAGGATCATGATCAAACACCGGATCTCACAGATTATCAGTTGGTTCGGGATAGAGAACCAAGGACAAGAACGAAACCTTTGAGGTTTCGAGATGAAAGTAATATGGCTGCTTACGCGTTTGCTGCAGCAGAGGAAGAAGATACTCATGAACCATTGACATACCAAGAGGCAATTACTTGTAAAGATAGATCTAAGTGGAAAGCTGCTATGGATGAAGAGGTGGATTCTCAGAAGAAGAATGAGACCTATGAGTTAGTGGATCATCCAGCTGGGCATAAGCTGGTAAGCTGCAAATGGCTGTTCAAAATAAAGGAAGGGATTGAAGGTGTTCAAAAGCCTAGGCACAAGGCGAGTTTGGTGGCTCGTGGATTCACTCAGAGGGCAGGTATTGACTATAATGAAGTATTTTCGCCGATAGTTCGACAAACATCTATTCGGGTTATACTTGCATTGACTGCGTGTAGAGATTATGAGCTAGAGCAGCTTGATGTAAAGACGGCATTTTTACATGGGAATCTTGAAGAAGTGATCTACATGAGGCAGCCACCGGGTTATGAACAAGGTAACAAGGTATGTTTGTTAAAGAAATCCCTTTATGGTTTGAAGCAGTCACCTAGGCAATGGTATAAGAGGTTTGATGAGTACATGTTGAGCAACGGGTTCAAGCGTAGCAGTTACGACAGCTGCGTATATTACAGGAGTTATGCACCAGGTGAGTATATCTATCTACTGTTATATGTAGACGATAGGCTGATTGCTTGTAAAAGCAAGGCCGAGATTGGGTCTATCAAGTCTTTGCTTAAAAAGGAGTTTGACATGAAAGAGCTCGGGGAAGCAAAGAAGATTCTTGGTATGGAGATCATCAGGGATCGGAGTCGCAAGATTCTGAGGGTGTCACAATCCGGATACGTTTCTAAGATTTTAAATAATTATAGAATAAACAATGGGAAATCGGTTAAGATGCCATTGGGTGGGCACTTCAAGCTGTTGTTGAAGGATTGTCCGGTTAGGGATTGTGATGTTGAAAGGATGAGTAGGGTGCCATATGCAAATGCGGTTGGGAGCTTAATGTACTTGATGGTGTGCACGAGGCCAGACATAGCGTATGCGGTAAGTGTTGTTAGCAGATATTTGGCGAATCCAGGTAAAAAGCATTGGGAAGCAGTGAAGTGGATTTTGAAATATTTGCGGGGTACTGCAAACGTGGGTTTGGTGCATGGGACAAATTGTGGCAACCATGTAGACGTAACAGGTTTTGTTGATTCAGACTACGCAAAGGATCCGGATAAAGGAAGGTCAATCACAGGTTACGCGTTTTTAGTACAGGGATGTGTTGTAAGCTGGAAGGCAACGCTACAACACGTGGTGGCTCTTTCAACTATAGAGGCGGAGTATATGGCCCTTACGGAGGCTGTGAAGGAAGCTATTTGGCTAAGGGGACTCTTAGAAGAGTTGGGCGTGGAGCTTAACACTGTTGCAGTTAATTGTGATAATCAGGGCGCGATTCACTTATCGCGGAATCATGTTTTTCATGAAAGGACTAAGCACATCAATGTGTGTTACCACTTTATCAGAGAGGTCTTGGAAGCAAAGACGGTTGAAGTTCTGAAGGTGGGTATTGAACATGATGCTGCGGATGCCTTGACGAAGGTGGTACCTGGACGGAAGTTACAACACTGCTTGGAGTTGTTGAGTGTCGGTATAGGCTAATATAAAGCCTAAGGTGGAAATTGTTATGTTATTAGTCTCTATATTAGCTTATAAATAAGTCTAGGGGTTAGAGTATTAAGCTTAAACTTATCTTAGTCAAGTAGGAGTCGGTTTGGTTGGCTTGTGTCCTAAGCCCAACTCGTGTCCTTGTAACAACCGACTATGAGTCTTGTTAGAGTCGGTTTACCCTCCCCCTCATCTCTATAAAAGGAGGTGAGGGGGGACGGATTTGGTACGTCATTCTTTCAATACTTAATCAAGATTCGATTAAGGGATATTACCTTGTGTGATTGTTTCTTCTTTTCTGTCAACATCATAATCTGCTGTGGTGTGTTCGACTTCACGATCGAAGTCATCCGCTCTAGTAAACCAGGTTGTAGGGTGTCGAATTCTACATTCCATATGACCAAGAATTCATTTGTTCAATTAAAAACATGAATGCGCACAGCTAGACTAGATTATCTAATGTTTACTTTAGTAAGTCTGCGAATTGTTAAGAAATGTTAAGTGTAGCATGAAAAAATTTAAAACCATATAGAAATACACTAAAACAAATACAAAACTTAGAACTGGCCTTTGTTAGGAAATCTACTTGATTAGCAGCTGCATTATAAACACTGTCAAGCACCTGTCTGAAATAAGGCTTAAGGGAAAGAGTTTGATCAACCCAAACTCCGTTTGCAAAACACAAACAAGGGCCACCACTTGGGCTACCATCCACAAAGACCCAAGGCACAAGCTGGGAAGAAAGATAGTAGAGGTCATTAATGGTGTTTATTTTAAGAAAAGCAAGCAACTGGTCGAGTGTTTGGCCTTTGGAACCAGCTGCAATTAAGCTCAGAACCACGTGGATCGAAAGTGGAGAGAAAAAACGTTGGTGTCTAGGGATTGTTTGGATAGCAGGTGGCTGGCAAGTGTCACTGAGACATGGTTTTGGTTGGTGATTGATTGATGAATATCCATTTCTGTTTTTTGGAGGAAGGCACCAGAAGGTATTAAAATCACTGTTCTGTCTAAAGTTGTTATGGTTGGAAGTTGAAAACTAGTTACTTGATCACGTATCGCATAACAATGTTGGAAAAAAATTTATATAATACAATTTAATTAGTGCATCGTCATATTTTTATGTATTTTAAATAATCTAAATGACTGTTTGGTAAACAATAAGTTTTTTAAATGTTATCTGAGACTAGTCATGTTTTCTAAACACTACTCAATATTTATTTTTCTTACAGGTGGCCAGGCGAAATATGTTGGTATTACAGCTAGCAAAATCAATAGGAACATAAATTTATGAATACGGGTTAAAACCAATAGGGTAATGATGAGTTGACCTAAACACTTATTTCAATAGTTATTCAATTAAGAAACTATAAGATGTTATATGCACAGTAAAAGTAGACTCTAGTCCAGTTACAATGTATGTGAATTAAGCATCAAAAGACTGATTCTTCACATTATATTCATAATATTAATGAAATATTGTGACATGTACTTTTATAACACATGTAAAAGCATAATATGAGCCAAGATTCATCATCCGGGTTAAGCAAGCTGAGGATCAATCACTTGTCCCATAAACAAGACGACTCCACTAATATCTTCTTTGATTACGAACAAGAATGAATGATCTGCCACAAAATCAACCTTTACATCAGGCATCTCGAAGGACTTGCACATAACAACGCCTGCAGTTACTGCTGCAGCCTCAGTACCTTCTTCATTCACCTCAATAAATGATTTATGATGAATGCTCGAAACATATAGTTTTTGACCCATAGATGGATCCACCATTTCGGTCAAACCTTCTTCACCGGTAAAAAGGCAATACAAGACCTAATTCCTTCAACATGTCAGAAGCTCCAAACCCAAATGAGATCTTAAATTTTGGGATCAAAAACTGTTCTACTTCTGTTTTTCGGTGTGGCATATGATGGTCCAAGAAGTCGGATTCGGAACCTATTTTTTGTATCAATTGTGGGAGGCCATCTTTTTCATTTGGGAGGAAAAAGTACATCGTGCAACGACGTTCATCTTCACCTTGTGAGTAGGGAAGACGCAAGACTTTAAAACCATCATATTCACGTACGAATTGTTTTTTCTTGCTGGTCATGAATGATACTTGAACTTTGCTCCCATCAAGAAGGTGAAAGTCATAGTCCTTTGTCTTTGACGGGTCAAACTTCTCATTCCAGGCTCCCTTGAAATAGACTGCATTTGCAAAGATGAGCCTGGTAGCGCTGTTGACAGCACCAGCAGGAAGGATCTTGTATAGATTCCTACGGCCCAGCATCTCACCAAGTCCAACATATAAGCCTAACTGAGGTTCCATTGTAAAACCAATTGGTGATAGAAGGAGTAGCTCACCAAGCTTATATGTTAACTTTGAGATTATGTTTCTACCGATGTGGGATTGGGTTTGTACACCCAACAGATCTCCTTGATAAGGCCACTCATCTGCTGATTCGCCCACAAATTCACTTCATTGGTTATCTCAGCAGCCTTCATTAATCAAACGGGTAAGTACAAATGTTAGATATGACAATTGCCAAATAAGTCAATGTGCATAGTGTTATATTATTCGTATACCAAAACTTGCTAATCATGTGCTTTCAGTCACATGAATGAATGACTAGTATAATCTACTCTTTTTTACTACATCTGTTGTTTAATCACTCTGCAACAATCTAATTCAAATACAAGAAACAAATGCAAAATACAACTAAAACTGACCTTCTTCTGGAAATCAACTTGATAAGAAGCTGCGTTATAAACAGTATCCAAAACCTGTTTAAAAGACGGTTTAAGAGACATGGTCTGCTCTACCCATACTCCGTTTGCAAATGACAAACGAGGTCCACCACTTGGGCTCCCATCAGCCATCATCAAGGACACAAGCTGAGAAGAAAGCGAATTAAGGTCATGGACAGTGCTGGCTCTGAGAAACGAAAGCAACTGGTCAAGTGTTTTCCCTTTGGAACCTGCGGCAATCAAGCTTAAAACGACATGGATGGAAAGTGGGGAGAAAACAACGTTAGATTTTGAGGATTGTTTAGAAAAAAGGTGGTTCGCAAGTGTGACTGAGACATGGGTTTGGTTGGGTATTGATTGTTGAATATCCATTTGCATTCTTGGGATGAAAACAAGTAGAGATTGATTTAATGAGACAGTGTGATGATCGGGTAGTATTTAAAGTTGTTATATATATTATTAGTAGTAAACTTAAACATAGTTTAGGGGCTTAAGGGTACTTTGTAATTAGATTAGGTGTTAGACATAAACTAGGATTAGATAGCTTAGAGTGCAAGGCAAGCTAGGTTTCCACCTCCTCATCTCTATATAGATAGAGATAAAGGGATGCTAGTTATTCATTCTTCTTCCTCAATTGTAAAAGCTTTATTAGGTTTTTAATGAAGGGTACGTTGAGGGTATACCGTGTGCATATTCTTGTCGGTTCTTTGTAGTCTCTCGCGTTTGCTACTTGTGCTCGATACAACTCGCGATCTAGCGTTCCGCGATCGAACTTCGGGTTTGTTGTCGAGGTATTTTCCAACAAGTGGTATCAGAGCCACGGTTATTGTGGTCATCGAAGTTCGAGTGCTAGATCGAGGTTTTGAGGTTCGGATTTTGAATCGGTTTGAAGTAGCGATCGGTATCGAGAGTAGTAGAAGAAAATATCAATGTAGGTGTGTTATTGCTGAAACTAAAGTGAGAGAATCTAATATCTATCTAATTAATGCATCACTTGATTGATACTACAACATTGGTGACTTTTTTTATTATTCGTACAAAGGGTTTCGATTTTTAATATTTAAAATCGACTTCGGTCATTGTCTTTTAGAATTTTAAAAAGAAAGTTTAATCGAAGGTTCTTGTTGCGGGATTTTCTTGCGGTACAAGTTTTGATCGTGGTTTGCTTGGGGTTCAAGTTAAAGATCGGGTTTGCTTGTTCGAGATCGAGGGTTTAGGGTTTTTCTAATTAATTCAATTTGCAAGAAGGGTTTATAGCAACAAGGGGGAATATTGCAAACGGATTGTGAGGCTTGTCGGCAAAGTTGGTTAAGAAACAACTTGACAAGGTTTTTAGCAAGGTATAAGAAGAATGACTAGTTCAATAACTAGGTTTGACATCGAAAAATTCGATTGGAAGAATGACTTCGGGTTATGGCAAATAAAGGTACGTGCTTTAATGGTACAGCTCGGATGTGATGCTGCATTAGAGACATTACCCACGGACATGGAAGCAGGTGAAAAAGCTGCTTTGATGAAGAAGGCATACAGTACCTTGATTCTATGCTTGGGAGACCGGGTTTTACGGGAAGTTACCAAGGAAACATCTGCTGCAGGAATATGGGCAAAGTTAACTAGTCTGTATATGACTAAGTCCTTAGCAAATAGACTATGTCTGAAGAAGAAGCTGTACACATTCTATATGAGTCCAGGTACGAAACTGGGTGATCATATAGATGAGTTTAATAAGTTGATACTTGATTTGGCGAATATTGATATCGAGATTGAGGATGAAGATCAGGCACTTATGTTACTTACATCGTTACCATCATCTTACGAAAACTTTGTGAAAACATTGTTGTATGGGAGGGAATCCTTGACAATGGAGGATGTTCTAGCAACTCTGAATTCAAGAGAGTTGAAGAAAAGAACTGAAGGCACAAAGGAAGAAACTGGTGACGGGTTATATGTAAGGGGAGGGTCAGATCATCCAAGAAAAGCTCATTTTGGTGGAAGTTCGCGGTTCAAGTCAAGGGGTGGAACTGGTAAACTCAAGTGCTTCATATGTCATTCAGAGGGTCATCTGAAGAGAGACTGTCCAAAGAAGAAGTCAAGTGGGTTCGTCAGGAAGGGTAAGCATGATCAGGATTCTGATTCTTCTGATGACGACGGCAACGCCTACTTTGGAGAAGCCTTGGTGGTAGTCGGGAATGATGAGATGATTGAATTGGTAATGGATTCAGGTGGGTCTTATCATATGACACCTAGGAGGGATTTCTTGTATGACTTCAAGGATTTTGATGGTGGTTCGGTTCAGTTAGGTGATAACAGGACATGCACTATCAAAGGGACAGGAAAAGTGAATATGCAGTTGCATGATGGTTCAAGCTTTATACTGGAAGATGTCAGGTATGTTCCAGGGTTAAGAAAAAGCTTGATTTCATTGGGTACTCTTGAAAAAGAGGGTTATACTATGAAGATGCAGATTGGTAGAGTCAAGGTGATCAAAGGTTGTCGAGTTATGATGACTGGGATCAGGGGAAAGAACTGTGTGTATACTCTTGAAGCAAAAGTGAAGACTTTTGGTGTACAAAAGCATGGAGGTTATAAACAAGTTGGATTCAAGCAACTTGGTCATAAACAAGTTGGGTTTAAACAACTTGGTCATAAACAAGTTGGGTTCAAACAACTTGGTCCTGGTGTTAAAACAGGAGTCCATGGAGTACAGGTTGATGAACGTGTTTGGTTTGAGGTGGAACTGCAGGGAGCTCAGGGAAATCGTGAAGCTGAGGTTATTCAAGATAGTAATGATGATGTTGCAGTGGCTCAAAGAAAGTTGGAGGACAAGCAACTTGAAGAAAAGACAAACACGGGCTGCTTGGTAAATGAGCAGGAAAAGATACACCTTGGTATAAAGGTGGGGGCAGACATTACGGTAACCGGAGTATCTGGTCAAGAGGGTGCAGAGGGTAATGTTGCTGAAAAGAAGAAAGTGAAGGAGTCTACGAAAGCTAATCTTGGAAAATTACTGAAGTACAATGCCTGGTCGACAAGGTGGTCCCCGGTCCGAGGTTCCAGCACGAGGAAAAGGTGCTGAGTATCGGAGAAGGCTAACTATTACCACTAAGGTGGAAAAGTCTACGCTTTTGCTACGCTATTAAGGAACTGGCCATTGTATAATTAATTAATTAACATTGTTACTTAAGCATTAAGTAATCTCGTATCTTTAAAGTTTAAACTCCTCAAAGAACCCAACTTAAGATGGAGCAAATATTTTATTCTGTTTAGAGTTAAATCTTTGTGTTATATGCATGGAACTTAGTTCAACAACTGGTGATTTGACACGGTTTTTTTCTTTTTTTAAATTTGAATGCAAAGACCACTATTTAAACTTGTAATTAACAGATTAGTCTTAACGAGTTTGGTACCCGCGCGTTGCTGCTGAATTTTTTTGTTGCCGTTAGCTACTTAATGTGAAGTTAGTTACCTAGGACTGACTTTGCAATTGATGTATAACATGAAGGACCATTTATGTAAATTATTTGAGGACTAAATTTGCAATGAACCACTGAGATGAAGGACAAAGTGCGTACAATTTTTTTTTAATGTTAAAGATAACGATCGTTAGTTAACAGCCGTTAAATAACTAACGACCGTTAATACTAAAAAAAAAAAAAAAAAAAAAAAAAGCGGAATTCTTTTGTTGCCGTTAGCTACTTAACGTAAAGTTAGTTACCTAGGACTGATTTTGCAATTGATGTATAACATGAAGGACCATTTATGTAAATTATTTGAGGACTAAATTTGCAATGAACCACTGAGATGAAGGACAAAGTGCGTACAATTTTTTTTAAATGTTAAAGATAACGGTTGTTAGTTAACAGCCGTTAAATAACTAACGACCGTTAATACTTTTTTTAAAAATTACTGTAGCAAGCACTGTAGCAAGCACAGTGCTTGCTACAGTAACCTCTTACCTTTTAGTATATATATAATTAAACGTAAAGAGGTAAAAATATATAGGGTTTTAAATACATCCATTGATTAGCACTTGTGTCAACTAGTTATATATACATGTAATTAACATTATCAGAACATAATAATGTAAAAGGGTTCGCTGAGATAGCTGAAGTGTTCAAGCCGTAATGTTCCGACATGTGTCGGTTTGATAATAATTCAACCAGCCAGATATTGTGTTGCAAATTAACCTTGCTAAACTGCTTTGGTCTAAACGATTTTCGATTTAATTGGTAGTCAACTATCTTGTGAACGCTTCTTGTGCTCAAGTTCCTTGTAGACTTAAACATCGGGTTGTCATTCGTTGCTTTAGATTTGTTTAAATTTTGACTCTAATTGTGGATCATATATTATTTATAGGATATCGTGTTAGTACTTCATTGGTGTTTTTGGTATGAAAACCCGAAGAGATTGAATATTGATCGATCAGATGGTGTAGTGATCGGAAGATTTATAAAGGATTAAAGTCTACGATTTAGTTAACACTGCTAAGGAAGGAACCTAGTGTTTTGACCAGGTATTTGCGTGACGCAGAGTAGCCGCGGAGACCATATTAATAATCTTTTATTAGTTATATAAGCAATGTCTAACTGTTTAATAGACAAATTAGTTGATTTAGTACCACATTAGGTCATCTATAAAAGTCAAATACTCTAAAATATACTAAGTATGAGTTAGAACAATTTGGGTTAAAATGACTGAAACGCCTATCTACTAACCTCTAGACATATAAAATTTTATGGATGTCTTTCACAATCACACTTTGTGCTGCTCGTATCTTTTTAAAATTACTAATATTTAACATGTATATCATGTGTTTTAAAATGACTAATATTCTACACTTTGATGATAGTTGACGACTATTCAAGCTATAATTGGACTTAATTCTTAGGAACTTAAAAAGAAGGTAATAAGTTACAAAACCTACATGGTTGTTCGATTGTCTTAACCCGAACCGATCTTTGTAGTGAATTTGAAAACAAACTACAATTTGGTGAATTTGTAAATAACATGGAATCTCTCATAACTTTTCGGATCCTCGCACTACTCAATCTAATGGGGTTTTTGAAAGGAAAACCGGATTTTACAAGAGATGAGTCGTGCAATACTATACGAGCAATTTATTCCATAAAAGTTTTGGTGTAATGCCTTAGATACCGCCTCTAACATACTTAATAGGGTACTAATTAGAAAAATCATTTACAAAACACCCTACAAAATTCTCAGAGGTAAGAAGTAGTTCTTAAGAGTACTTTAGGGTCTTTGGTTGTAAATGTTTCATACATAACACCAATGAGTATCTCAACAAGTTCGAACTAAAGTCTTACGAAAGTGTTTTCGTAAGATATTCACAAACAAGAAAAGCATACATAGTGTTTAAGAAAGAAGCTTTGAGGATGATGAATCTCTCAATGTGACCTTTTATGAAATTCTATCGAAGTCTAAATAAACCTTTGGTAGAGGATGATGTGGTCGAAGTTCAAGTAGTTCAAAACCATGATATGTCTCCATCACCTATTGACAACATAGAAATAGTCATTCCTAAGGTTGTAAAACAAGCTAAGGGTCACCCAATAAAATAAGTCATAAAAAAAGTTAAATAAAAGACCCCTTAGATCACAAGCTAACCACACTTAGAATTTTTATGACATTTTTCATTTCCCAATTGCACATTTTTTAGTAACTCATACTCGACTTGAATTTGCTTGCGGATATGCCAATTTTTAGGCCTTAATAAAAGGTTTTCAAGAGTTGTTTTTCAAAACATAAGTCATATAAAGGGATGTACATGGTACAAATGCTCCATAGGTTATAGAATTACAAAAAGTTGTTAGTGTGGTAGAAAATGTTGCATGGTCTTTATCAAGCTCTTAAAGCTTCATTAAATTATATGCCTAGGACTTATGTGAAAGGCATGAAATGGGAAATAATTCATTGCTTTCCAAGATTATTGATAAGTATCAATACATTATTAAACTACTAGAAAGGTGTCTACGCGATGCGGAGGCGGATTGTTGGGGTGAAGATGAGGGAGGTAGGGTGGTGGAAAGTGGTTGTTGAGGTGGTTATAAATTGTTGGGGTGGTTGTTGAAGTGGTTATAAATTGTTGAGGGTGATTGTTAGGGGTGGTTGTTTCCATAATTAGTAAGTAAAAGTCTGAATTTTTAAGCCTTTCTAATTATAGAATAGTCCCAAATACATTATATAGTAGTATAGATATAGATGATTGGTAATATCCCGTATTCTTCATGCCAAATCTTATGTTCAATGGAAATGAAATTTAACAAAATTATTTACCAGAATAAGAGATCAATATTAACTCATAACTCAAATTTATGATCTTTGATATTATCTCGATTTTATTTGTCTAGTCAGACTCGATGAAGCATGAAAATTAATTTGTCATTTACCAAGACAAAAGAAAAGGTGCATCGGATTATAATTCAAAATTGTGTTGATGATGTCATATTTGCATCTACTTGTCCAAACATATGTAGTAATTAGATTTGCATGATAAGCATAAGAACATAACTAAAATTCAAGCGAGCATACAAACTAGAAATCCAGTTGAAGAGAATTCTCAATAATTGAATTCGGTATGGTATTGCTAACCGATTAAAAGACACAATGAAGTAGGCTTGATAATTTTGAATTCTCATCTTAGATCCTAACTATTTACCTTGCAATGCAATCGGTAAGTAAAATTATCATAACCGAAAAATCAAAAACGAACAATAGTTCAACACAACACAAAGTGCAGTCTCTGCGCACCAAGTTGGTGTGTCAGTGCATGGAAGCCAGCCCGCCGGGTGCTGGAACTACGTGTGTGACTTTGTTCATCCAATTTGAACCAATATTGAACAAAATACACTATTCAACATTAGAGCCTAAACATAGTTTATATGAGTCTCCACAACTCGACACATAAAACTATGCAATGTGCCGTCTTCTCAGTTTTTATTCAAACTTCATCACTAAAACGGTAAATTTGATTGCCTCAGTAAAACATTAACCAAACAAAACCAAAAGGTTGTTTGTTCAGTTTTTGTTAGAAAATATTTATGAGATATATTGTAAGATAAAAAATATATATATCTATATCTATCCTACATATAAAGCATGTATGCATATTCTTGAAACTTGAAAAACTTAAAAGTAAGTAATGTTAAATCTCTAAAATACCCTTTCAATTTAAATTTCTACAAAATTTTTTTGAAAAACACATGACAATTTTTGAGAAATTTTACTAATGTAATTTCTCATTTTTTTTAATTTAATCTCAACACTAGTAATTTCTAAAAATTTCATTTACAAACTCTATTATATAAAACACATATTACAACTTCTTTTTTATTGTTATGTTAGTTCATAGTTTATGAAAACGAATAATCACACAAGTATAAATGCTTGCCGCTACAAAATTACGTTGCTATGCATGGGTATTCGTCTATAATTTTATAATGCACAATGATGGGGAACTCTCAAAGTGCTTACTCATTTTATGATAGGTACATCTAGAGGTGGTAAGATAGGTGGGTTTTATGATACGAACATCTAGAGGTGGTAAGATAGGTGGGTCATACGTCTCAAGAATCTTATATATATTAACATCTTTAAAAGAACACAGAATAAACAGAGTCATTGAACATTTGAACCCCGCATCTTAGACTAATGCTAATGGCAACACTATTTCCACAAAAGCAACCCCGTCAAGTCAGCGCCACCTCAGCTTTCTTTCTCCACAACTCCACCCAAACCATAACTAGCTAGTGGTGACCACAAAAGCGACCCCGAAAACTACAACAAAAAACATACTTCATAAAACAAATAAAAAAAACTACACAGACAAATCTTGCAAATGTTTCGGTCGGCTGAGCAACCGCAACTTTGAAATGGTTGCTTGGTGACGCGTCGCTTTAGAGTGAGCTAATGGGGCAACGCGTTGCTTTTATGGGGATGTGATTGGAAGGCAACTCCCATTAGCATGAGTCTAAAAACGATCAGGGACGAAGCCAGAAAGAAATATGACCGGGTGCACAAATTTTTTTGAACCGTAAGATAATAGAGTTAAAACGTGAATTAAAACGAAGATTTCATTTAAACGATAAATAAATGAACATATTACATTCTAATTAGTGATTCTACGATCTCCCTTACCAAAATAACACTTACGTGCACCCTCATTTTTAATATTAATAAGTTCTTCTTTCTCTATAGCACACAAGTTAAAGTGCCGTTAAAATAATCATCACCCATCCGATTTCGCAAATCAGTTTTAATAAGCTTCATTAAAAAAAAACATCATTCAACCGTAGCGATAGCAACAGGCAAGACTAAAACCAACTTCAATTAAGCACTACTTTTCATATATATTGTAACTATTAGTTTTAACGGATAATAAATTAATATATCATGACCGGACTCGAACTCGAGACTTCGGGATTGCACACTTTACGTATGAGTTTCAATGAATTAATAATTATTGTTTTAGTGACGAATAATTATTAAATACACGAAATATAAACTTAACGGTAACTAACGACCGTTAGACAAAACATGAAGGACTAGAGTTGGAAAAGAGTGAAAGTTCGGTTCGGGTTGGGCTTTTGTAACCCATGGCCGGCCACCCCTATTCCCATAGGGTTTGGGATAGCTTTTGCTCCAAGCCTCTTGATTAGTATATAATGAGACCTCCTCTCATTCATTCTAATCATCCCTTGGTTCCATAGCAACCTAATCTTCTCTAATCTCTTTCTTTGTGTCTAATCGATCTTTGATTGATAGGACCAATAGTTTAATCTTTTCGTGTACTACGAATCTAGCATTTCCATTGAAACGCTTATAGTACGTGTGTGTGAGAACGAAGTGTTAGCATACTTTTGCTAACGGTGATCTTGCCTTGTGACTAGCCCTAGTCGATCCATATAAGCCCTCTCCTAGGTTTATAAGTTCTTGTTCTTGCTTGAATCAAGAGGTACGTATCCATTTATATTTCGGTTAATTTATTATTTGTATTTGATCTATTCCGCTGCGTACTCTTTGATGTTTATATGTTTATTGTTTTATATTATTCATATATTCCAACAGTGGCATCAAGAGCCGTTAATACATTATAATGAATTACCGAAACACATAAAATTGAATCGTTTGATTATAACATGCTTGGTGTTCTTATGTTTTTATTTTTTTCATAAACCCTAGTTTTTATTTTTTTTATTTCGAATTTATTTAACTATTTATATATATGTCGAAATTTTTTTAAAAAAAGAAATTAGGGTTTGATGAATTATGTAATAAAAACTTGTAGAAATCCTAGGTTGCATGTAATTTATGTGTATGGATATTGTTATATGCCGTTTGGTTGCGTTCCTTGATTGACATGATTATTTGTATAATATGTGCAATATGGGCATTCATGACACACTATGCATGTGTTGTTATGGATTATGATTTGTTTGATTTCATGCTTATTTATGCGATTTTATTATAATTGATAAATTGTTTAGTAAATATTATGTTTAAAGATTACTAAAATTTGATTAATTATAATATTAGGGAAGACCCTATTAATCGTATATTAAATCAATAGTGTGTTTTATATTGATTGTAATTTGCATTACCATTATTGTTGTTGTTTGTTTATTTTATTTTGTTACTTTTGTTTTATATGTTTTTAACATGATAGTAACAAAGGGTAATTTCAATAAATAAAATATTAAACGGACTTAATAAGGATGAAATCTTGTTTTGAGCTTACTTATAAATCTTAGACTTTTGGTTGATTGATCGCGACTGTATTAAGTGGTTGAAAGGTGGAACTAATTATGACAAACTATTAAAGTGGGTATAAGGATGGCTACGCATTAAATTGCGGCCTTAGTGAGCCTCCATTCTGGCTTACCGCTCGCCTGTGAGTCATATTTTAGGCTTTACCTAACATCCATGATAACTACGAAGCACTTAAGGCAAAGTTGTAAGTTTCTCAACGCCTCAATCAAAAGTTTGGAGATTTAAGCTCGTAAAGAAACTAATGAGTAAAAGTTTTTTACATGAAACATATGCTACAAGATGAATGCATGACATCTTTGTACATATATTTTGATTACACACATCAAATTTACTACCCTTAAATTTAAGTTATATGCCATCCAATGAAACGGAAACACCTGAAATTGGATCTACGCCAGGGCGTAACCTGACTAGATTGCAATGGAAGGACAAATTACATGATTCCATCACTTGCAGATCAACTGGTGTGGTGTCATTATGTAAGTTTGTTGTTTCTTAAATTGGTTAACTTAATTGAGTTGATAGTGGGAACTGATCACTCAAGGCATAAGAAGATGGGGATAAAACATGTTTACATTGCAACTGCGGTTGGCAAATAATGTAAATCCCATCGATTCTAGGAATTGCAATTGAATATTGGCAATTGGGACACGACTCGTACCTTATTGAATAACGTCATCACTAGCAGATCAACTGATGTGATGAACTTATGTCAATTTGGATCCTAGTTTTTCAATATAAAATTAAAATGGTTATATGTTTATGAACCAAGGGTATTTAATTTTATTGAAATTTAATTATCGAAAGTACTAACTTTTGAATTTTTTCTGTAGAAATGGCTACACCTGAAAACACTAATATGAGCAACATGAGTTCTGCGTTCAAGCAAATGATTGATCGAGACAAGTTGATTGGTGAAAATTTCAATGACTGGTATCGATCTTTAAGAATCACCTTAAGGATGGCCAGAAGATATGATTATCTTGGTGAACCTCTACCTGAGAAACCTGCTGATGATGCAACACAAGCCGTAAAGGATGCATACAACATTGAATATGAGAAGCACAATGATGTGGCTTGCCTCATGTTGGCTGGGATGGATACTCAATTGCAAAAGCGGTTTGAGCCCTTTGGTCCCATGGACATGATCAATGAACTCAGACGAATGTTTGAGAAACCACCTGCTGCAGAATTATATGATCTAATAGAATCACTGCACAATTGTAAGCAGGAAGCAGGAAGCAGGAAAATCTGTGAGTGCCCATTTTTTGTCCATGAAATATTATATGGATCAATTGGAGCGACTTGGTTGCGGATATCAGGAAAGTGTGTGCATTCGTCTCATTTTGAGATCCCTTAATCAGGATCTGTATAGTGAGTTTGTACGCAACTATAATATGCATTGCGAGGGGAAGACAGTAAGTGAAGTTCATGCAATGCTTATAGATTATGAGAAAAGCCTGAATAAGAAGGCACCTACACCTGCTGTAATGGCGATACAGGGTGGTAGGATCACCAAGAAACCCAACAAACCGCATAATGCGAACTTCAAGGGTAAAGGCAATGGTACTGGTAAAGGCAAGCAGATTGCAAATCACCAACAGAAGCCTAAGAAGCAAAATCCTCCTTTTCAGAAGAAGAAGGAAACTTTCAATAAGGATTTGGCTAAATGTCACCACTGCAACACTCCTGGTCATTGGAAGAAAAACTGTCCATTGTTTCTAGAGGAGTTGTGCCTCAACAAAAGTAAAATGCCTGGTAACGTCGCAAGCACTTCAGGTATGTTTATGATTGAGTTATTTTCTTTTCCTCGTAAGAATAATTCCTGGATATATGATACAGGATGTGGTACTCACATCTGTAATACGTCGCAGGGACTTAGAGGAGCAAGGAAGCTGGCCTATGGAGAAAGATACTTGTACGTAGGAAATGGAGTACGTGCAGCAGTTGAAGCCATAGGGACTTTCGATTTAGTTTTACCTTCGGGAATGATACTAGTATTGAATAATTGTCATTTTGCACCCTCTATTGTTAGGGGTGTCATTTCAGTTTCTTTGATGTTGGATAATGGTTTTGTTCACACATTTATTAATAATGGAATTTCTGTTTCTTTAAATAATGTTTTTTACTTTAATGCAATTCCAATAAATGGTGTGTTTGAAATTGATATGGAAGATTCCATGTCCAATAGAAATAATTCTGTTTATAGCAATAACAATAAGAGAATCAAGTCTAACTTGGATTCGTCTTATCTTTGGCACTGTCGTCTTGCTCATATAGGCAAGGATCGCATGCAGAAGCTGCAACATGATGGGCTTTTACAAAAGATCAATGATGAATCATTTGATAAATGCGAGTCCTGCATATCTGGGAAGATGACAAGGAAACCTTTTTCACCACAAGTGGAAAGGGCAACAGATCTACTTGGATTAATACACACTGATGTGTGTGGTCCACTTAGACATGTGTCAAGACGTGGTGCTACCTACTTCATAACCTTCACGGATGATTATAGTCGTTATGGTTATGTTTATTTACTTAAACATAAACATGAAGTCTGTAATACCTTCAAGGTTTTCAAAAGTGAAGTAGAATTACAACTCGGTAAGAAGATTAAGGCACTTCGATCCGATAGAGGCGGTGAATAATTAAGCCAAGAGTTTAAAGATTATCTAGCTGAGTGTGGTATAGTCCAGCATCTCACGGCTCCTTATACTCCACAGCAAAATGGTGTTTCTGAAAAGAGAAATCGTACTTTGCTAGACATGGTACGATCAATGTTTATTCTTACATCTCTACCCTTATCTTTTTGGGATTATGCCCTTGAAACTGCTATTCGCATATTGAATATGGTTCCAACAAAGAAGGTTGATAAGACTCCATATGAATTATGGACAGGAAAAGCTCCTAGCTTTTCTTACTTAAAGGTCTGGGGTTGTGACGCGTTTGTTAAACGTGATTCACCAGATAAACTCCAACAGAGATCTGTTAAGTGTATCTTCGTAGGATATCCAAAGGAAACAATGGGTTACTACTTTTACTTTCCACCAGAGAATAAAGTCATTGTGGCTAGGTATGGAGATTTCTTTGAAAAGAATCTTATATCTCAAGAATTCAGTGGGAGAGTTTATGATCTAGAAGATGAAGATACATCACCTTCTGAAAACACTAGCACACTTCCTGTGGAACCTGAAAGTTTAGGTCCTCCACCTGAAGTGGAAGTGGTACCCATTCGCAGATCTTCAAGAACTGTGAAAGCACCCGAACGTCTATGTCTTAACGTAGAGTGTGAGGAAACGATACTAGGGGATCTTAATGAACCTACTAGTTATAAGGCTGCCATTAATGGTCCTGAAAAGGAGAAATGGCAGAGTGCTATGAATGGGGAAATGCAGTCCATGAAAGACAATGAAGTCTGGGAAGAAGTAGACTTACCTCCAAATGCTAAGGTAGTTGGAAGTAAATGGCTCTACAAAATGAAAACAGACATGGATGGCATTGTACACATCTATAAGGCTCGTTTGGTAGCTAAAGGCTATACTCAAACATTTGGTGTTGACTACGAGGAGACCTTTTCTCCTGTAGCTGACATTAGAGCTATTAGGATTCTCTTAGCCATAGCTGCCTACTATGACTATGAGATATGGCAAATGGATGTCAAAACCGCCTTCTTGAATGGTCGCCTAGATGAAGACATCTATATGGCGCAGCCTGAGGGGTTTGTAAATCCAGAATTTCCAAACCGTGTATGCAAACTTAAAAGATCCATTTATGGATTAAAGCAAGCATCACGTCAATGGAATAAGAGATTTGACGCAGAAATCAAAAGTTTTGGATTTAGTCAAAATCTTGATGAGCCATGTGTATACCAGAAAGCTAGTGGGAGTAATGTTACTTTCCTTATCCTATATGTCGATGACATATTAATATTAGGAAATCATATACCAAGTTTAAACGAAGTTAAAGCTTATCTTGGTAGATGTTTTTCTATGAAGGATTTAGGAGAAGCAACATTCATCCTTGGAATCAAGATCTACAGAGATAGATCAAAGCGGTTGATTGGATTAAGTCAAAGTACTTACATTGATAAAGTATTGAAGAGATTTAATATGCAAAATTCCAAGAAAGGATATTTGCCAATGCAAGTGGAACATGGCTTAAGTAGCAAACTATGTGCCTCAACACCTGAAGAGGTTGCAATCATGAAGAAGGTTCCGTATGCTTCAGCAGTAGGATCTATCATGTATGCAGTTAGATGCACAAGACCTGATGTGGCGTTTGCACAAAATATGACCAGTCGTTATCAACAGAATCCAGGTGGAAAGCACTGGCACGCTGTTAAAAGCATTCTTCAGTATTTAAGGAATACTAAAGATATGTTCCTAGTGTATGGGGGAAATCCAGAAGCAGAACTTGATGTTACAGGTTACTGTGATGCGTCCTTTGAAACTGATAAAGATGATACAAAGTCTCAGACGGGTTATGTCTTTGTTATTAATGGAGGAGCAGTTGACTGGAAGAGCAAGAAGCAGACAACAATTGCGATGTCTGTTACAGAAGCTGAGTATATTGCTGCATCGGAAGCTGCGATGGAAGCTGTTTGGATCAGGAAATTCATTTCGGGGCTTGGTATTATGCCGTCAATTGAATTACCTATTAATATGTATTGTGACAACTCTGCCGCAGTTACATTCGCCAATGAACCTGGAGTTATGAAGGGCGCCAGACATTTTCCAAGAAGATATCACTATGTTCGAGAACAAGTCGACATAGGTGAAATCAATCTACTCAAAATTCACACAGATAACAATCTAGCTGATCCATTTACGAAGGCTTTATCTAAGGAAAAGCTTACTCGACTTGCTGATGGCATTGGACTTCGTTTAGCTAGTAGTTTCATGTAAATCTGTGGTTAGTATTTGGATAAAGGATTGTAAGCAATAATTATTCGAATGAAATGAAGTATTGTGTTATGTTTATTTCTGTTCATAAATATTGTATCCTATATTTGCATGTTTAATCCATGAATAACTTAAGTTATTCTAAATAGTCCGTTGTCAATTAATGATATGGGAGTATCATTGAACTAAGACAAATCTGAGATTTGGTATAATATATTTAAAATTATATTAATGCGTAGACATGCCAAATTCAGATGATATTCAATAATTGAAAAATTGAATATAGGACAAAATCCCAAATGCATGATTGTACTTATGGATGTTGTCATTATAGTAAATCATGAATATTTATCCTCAGACTTGAGATACCAGGTAACTACTGTGGATGTAGCTCATTTTTGTGAGATAATCTAACGCTATCCGTAACTGGTAGTTATAAGGATTATTTCCAGAGGTGATGCGAAGTTCATAGGTTATGCTTGTAGTCAATACAGGATTTGGTTCCTTCAAATTTGTTTTGAAGTATAATACTGTTTGGCCGCTCGTAGGATTAACAAGATGTTTGCATGGCCATGCCCAAGGTCTATCTGGAATACGTTCAGAAGAATTGGTAATCTTGCTTAATCATAAATAACGAGAAACACTAGTTAATTATGGAATGACTTTAATCCATATCCATATTAACATAGTATTAGAATCAAAAGGATAAGTATGATGATGAATCATCAAAGGTGGTTTTTTCCAGGAAACCATACTCGAAATCGTTCTGGGGACATTGGCGTGTTATGCTAGACTAACCATTGTCATTGTTATATTAATCTATATCCGAGTGGGAGCTGTTAGTTTTAACGGATAATAAATTAATATATCATGACCGGACTCGAACTCGAGACTTCGGGATTGCACACTTTACGTATGAGTTTCAATGAATTAATAATTATTGTTTTAGTGACGAATAATTATTAAATACACGAAATATAAACTTAACGGTAACTAACGACCGTTAGACGAAACATGAAAGGACTAGAGTTGGAAAAGAGTGAAAGTTCGGTTCGGGTTGGGCTTTTGTAACCCATGGCCGGCCACCCCTATTCCCATAGGGTTTGGGATAGCTTTTGCTCCAAGCCTCTTGATTAGTATATAATGAGACCTCCTCTCATTCATTCTAATCATCCCTTGGTTCCATAGCAACCTAATCTTCTCTAATCTCTTTCTTTGTGTCTAATCGATCTTTGATTGATAGGACCAATAGTTTAATCTTTTCGTGTACTACGAATCTAGCATTTCCATTGAAACGCTTATAGTACGTGTGTGTGAGAACGAAGTGTTAGCATACTTTTGCTAACGGTGATCTTGCCTTGTGACTAGCCCTAGTCGATCCATATAAGCCCTCTCCTAGGGTTTATAAGTTCTTGTTCTTGCTTGAATCAAGAGGTACGTATCCATTTATATTTCGGTTAATTTATTATTTGTATTTGATCTATTCCGCTGCGTACTCTTTGATGTTTATATGTTTATTGTTTTATATTATTCATATATTCCAACAGTAACTACGACAACAATAAAAATGCTCCATGACAACACAATTGGGGTGCTATTCATATTCTAATATATTGTTGACTATCACTTAAACTTATTATCCCTATTTGTTTTAATAGAAATTGCATAGTTATTCACTTATTCTTATTGCCCTCAGCCCTTATTAATAATGATAGACTATACGGAACCAACAAATTAGTCAAGATTTCATACAAAAAATCAAAACATGAAAACTTTAAAAGACATAATAAACAAATGAAAGGTATATGTTACGACTTACGAACCTGTTTCATCTTTGTGTGTTGGTTCAATTTTGGATTTTGTAAATTGTTAGGATGATGAATAAACTTGTTCTATTAATAAACCTATTTCATCTTTGGGTTTTTGTGCTTTAATTTATTAAACTTGTTTTATCTTTGGGCGTTTACAAAATTTTATATTTAAAGTATACGAAATAAATAATACTATAGACACATTTAATGCACCGGGTGCATTTAAGATACATTTAGGTAAAATCGATAATTTTTTAAAAAATTAACACTATATCGAAAAAATTCATGGGGTGCACGTGCACCCGCGGGCACCCCCTTGGCTCCGTCCCTGACAACGATCTCCTTACGTCATGCTTATACGAACACATAGTACGCGGCTGTGTTTTTTTCTTCAAATTTTCTCATGTTAAGTACAAAATATATATTAATTGATCAGGCCAACACGTGATACTAGAGTTTTGTTGCAAATGGTAAGATATCTCAATAATAAAGCATATGATAAAAATCAAAATACAAGTATGTTCAAGCAACACGAGGGTCAATCACCTGACCCATAAACAACACAACTCCACTCATGTCTTCTTTAATCACAAACAAGAAAGGATGATCAGCAAGGCGTGGACAGGGGGTACGCTATGGTTACCGTTACTGCTGCAGCTTCTGTGCCATCTTCATTCACCTCCACAAATGATTTGTGGTAAATTTCAGGAACACATATGTTTCCACAGTACTTTCCACCCATGTCCACTATCTCGGTCAAACCTCCACTAGTGTGAGACAATGCAAGGCTTAATTCCTTCAACATTTTTGGAATACAGAACTGTCCCACTTCTCTTCTTTGGTCCAAGAAGTCAGATTCGGATGAACACATTTTCTCTATTAAATTTGGGAGGCCATCCTTTTCATTTGGGAGGGATACGTACATTGAAAAATGACGTTTATCTTCACCCATGAGTTGCTCATAGTTGCCTGGACTGAAGGACAGTTTAACTTTGCTCCCGTCGAGGAGGTGGAAGGGTAAGTCTTTTGTATTTGATGGGTCAAACTTTTGATTCCAGGCTCCCTTGAAATAGACTGCATTTGCAAATATGAGCTGTATAGATTTGTTAACCGCATCAGGGGGGAGGACATTTTTTATAAGGCCACCTGTCGGTGTTTCGGCCCACAGATTCACTTCATTCACCACGTCAGCAGCCTTCATCAATTAAACAAGTACATAGGTTAGACACTCACAAGTAGGTCAAGGAATATAAGTTAGTGTTATAAGATTCAAATGTGTTAAACTGATAACTGTAGATTTAATAGCATTATAGAATCTCCTATTTATATCAGATTCTTAAATGCACAAGATTTCTGGCAGTTTAGTTATTTTCCTATGCATATGATATTTTGCTAGACTCAAATAATATTTTGTTCCTTTGAATTTGTATAACGTGAACTCTAGTTGCGAATCATTATTCATATAGCAAATCATCAAGTAAAACATATCTCATTCCATTTTCATTTCCATCTTAAAACAAATGCAAATATTAGAACCTACCTTTGTCATGAAATCAACTTGTTTACAAGGGGCGTTATAAACAGTGTCCAAAATCTGTTTGAAAGAAGTTTTTATAGGCAGTGTTTGCTCGACCCATACTCCGTTTGCAAAAGACAAACGAGGTCCACCACTTGAGCTACCATCTGACATAATCAAGGACACAAGCTGAGAAGAAAGAGTACTGTTGGGGTCATGGACAGTGTTTGTTTTAAGAAATGAAGGTAACATGTCGATTGATTGGCCATTGGAACCTGCCGCGATAAAGCTCAGGGCAACATTGATGGAAAGCGGAGAGAAAACAATGTGGGTGTTTGGGCATTTCTTGGAGCAAAGGTGGTTTGCAAGTGTGATTGAGACATGGGTTTGGTTGTTGACTAATTGCTTAATTTCCATTGATGTTTTGGTATGAAAACGCGAACAGGCTGAATATTGATCAGATGGTGTAGTGATTGGAAGATTTATAAAGGATTAAAGTCTACGATTTAGATAACACTGCTAAGGAAGGAACCCAGTGTTTTGACCAGGTATTTGCGAAGAGTAACAGGGGAGACTTGCCATATTAATAATCTTTTATTAGTTATATTAGCAATGTCTAACTCTTTAAAAGACAAATTAGTTGATTTAGTACCACATTAGGTCATCTATAAAAGTCAAACAATCTAAAATATACTAGTACCAAGTATAAGTTAGAACAATCTGGGTTAAAATAACAGAAATGCCTATCTACTAACCTCTTTATTACCTTATACATATAAAATTGTATCGATGTCTATCACAATCACACTTAGTGCTGCTCATATCTTTTTAAAATGACTAATATTTTACATGTATATCATGTGTTTTATAGGTACATGAAGTGCAAAAATTTCAAAGATGTAATAATGTAGATGAGTTCCTGCGAAGACTCCTGAGTGGTGTTCAAATATATATTTCAAAGAAAATGATTGAGATGTCTAAATATATGACTAAACTTGAGTCTAAATCAACATAACAATGATTTAATGGTTTTGAAAAAATGGGTCCCTCTACTATCACCAACAGGGTGTTGCCACATTGGATTACGACCAACAGAGTATTATCATTCTCAACCCGTATAACCCATCTATCTTAGCTTACTACATTTGGTGTCAATCAGTGCTCATATTTCAGTCTCCTGGCTAATATTGGCAGACTGATATAATTCTCCTGTCAACATGGGACAACCATAGCTTCTAAGTATACAAAATTTAATTTTACAGATTATTTCAACATTGACTTGAAAACTTGTACAAAAAAGTTAATAATATAACATTGTGTGTATAAGCGTGAATGCATTACAAAAAGTCGACCAAAACATCAAATTAAACAAAATATTATAAGTTATTCCACGACTTGTTTAATAAAGAGAGCGGATGAACAAGATGAGTGTCGTCATGAACATGCATGTGGAAAATTCAAGGGATGTAGTCTATTGGTACCTATAGAGGTAGTAAGCTAAGGTAGATGGGTTATACGGGTTGAGAATGATCATACTGATATGTTTGAGAAAAACACAAACTAAATCGAATCATTCATAAGTTAGTGGTCGTGTCAACATTAATGCCTCTAGCTACAGCAATTAAACCCTGTCTTTCACAGATAAATACGATCCCCATGAGTCACATTTAGGAAAACACACATAGTGCACGACTGTATTAATTTGTTTCCCCCCAATTTCTCATAGCAAGTCCCAAATATGCATTGGTCTGGAAAGATATTAGATATAATCAACAATGGAAAATAACTGAGGAATGCAGTTGATACAATAGATTTATGACCACAGGCCACTGCTGGTAAGATACCAACAGTGAAGCTAGATTAAAAACCAAAATACATGAATACGACCATCATATGCGTCAACATTTGAATTACTGGTTCAAGTAACACGAGGGTCAACCACCTGACCCATAAACAACACAACTCCACTCATGTCTTCTCTTATCACAAACATGAAGGGATGATCTGCCACGAAGTCGACTTTCTCCTCAATCCTCCTGCATTGTTGTTCCATAACAACTGCAGTGACTGCTGCAGCTTCCGTACCTTCTTCGTTAACCTCCACAAACGATTCATGGTAAACACCTGAAACAAATAGGTTTCCAACGTTGGAGGGTTCCAACATTTCAGTTAAACGGCCTTCTATGCTATCAAAAGGTAATACAAGGCCTAGTTCCTTCAACAAGTCATTAGCCTTAAACCCAAAGGAGATCTTAAACTTTGGGATCAAAAACTGCGCAACTTCTATTTTTCGAAATGGAACATGACGTTCCAAAAATTTAGATTCAGAACCCATTTTCTGTATCAAAGATTGGAGACCTTCTTTTGCATCCGGAAGGAAAAAGTACATTGTGAAACGCCGGTTATCTTCACCTTGTAAATAGGGAAGACCTAAGACTTTGAAACCATCATAAGACCGCACAAATTGTTTTTTGTTGCTGGTCATGAATGGTACCTTAACTTTACTTCCATCTAGAAGGTGGAAGTCATAGTCTTTTGTCTTTGATGGATCAAACTTCTCATTCCAGACTCCCTTGAAATAGACTGCATTTGCAAAGATGAGCCTCGTATCTATGTTAACCGCATCAAGAGAAAGAATCTTTTTAATGAGTCCACTTGTTTGCTCTTCGGTCCACAAATTCACTTCAGCCACTACCTCCTCAGGCTTGGATAATCAACGAGTACAAAAATATATCTCAATTTGTAATAGAAGACAAAAAGAACATGCAATTATGCAAATAAAATTTAGGACTGACCTTATTAAGGAAATCGACTTGCTTAGAAGTGGCTTTATAAACAGTGTCTACAACATATTTAATAGAAGGTTTAAAAATGGGTGTTCGCTTAACATACATGTCTAGCCTCCTTATTGACCATGAATCGTTTGTAGAGCTAACATACTCTCAGTTGGATCAATAAGGGAAATGCCATAAGGAGGGAAAGAACCCAACTTAAGATGGAGCAAACTCTTTATTCTGTTTAGAGTTAAATTATTGCGCGCGTTATATGCAGAAACTTAGTTCCCGAACTTATAATTTAAATTCAGATTTTCAATCCCACCGATATCGTTTCCCTTTTTTCTTAAATGTTCAACAACTGGTGTGGTTTGACATGGGTTGATTTTTTTTTTTTTTTTTTTTTTTTTTTTTTTTTTTTTTTTTTTTTTTTTTTTTTTAAATTGAATGCAAATAGACCACTATTTAAACCTGTAATTAACCGATTAGTCTTAATTAAACATGCAGAGGTAAAAAGATATAGGGGTTTTAAACACATTCAATTCCATCCATTGATTAGCACTGTATCAACTAGTTATATATACATGTAATTAACATTATCAGAACATTATAATGTAAATACAAAGGGTTCGTTGAGATAGCTTAAGTGTTCAAGCCGTAATGTTCCAATATGTGTCGGTTTGATAGTATTTCAACCAGCTTTTTACATACGTTTTCACACACGTTTTTACACACGTTTTCGCACACGTTTTTACACACATTTTTATATACGTTTTCGGACACGTTTTTACACACATTTTTATATACGTTTTCACATACGTTTTTACACACGTTTTCACAAACATTTTTACACACGTTTTTACATACGTATGTAAAAACGTGTGTAAAAATGTTTGTGAAAACGTGTGTAAAAACGTGTGTGAAAACGTATGTAAAAAGGTGTGTAAAAACGTGTGTGAAAACGTATATAAAAACGTGTATAAAAATGTTTGTGAAAACGTGTGTGAAAACATGTGTAGAAACGAGTGTAAAAACGTATGTAAAAACGTGTGTAAAAATGTTTGTGAAAACGTGTGTAAAAACGTATGTGAAAACGTATATAAAAACGTGTGTAAAAACGTGTGCGAAAACGTATATAAAAAATGTGTAAAAACGTGTGCGAAAACGTGTGTAAAAACGTGTGTGAAAACGTATGTAAAAAGGTGTGTGAAAACGTATATAAAAACGTGTGTAAAAATGTTTGTGAAAACGTGTGTGAAAACGTGTGTAGAAACGAGTGTAAAAACGTATGTAAAAACGTGTGTAAAAATGTTTGTGAAAACGTGTGTAAAAATGTATGTGAAAACGTATATAAAAACGTGTGTAAAAACGTGTGCAAAAACGTATATAAAAACGTGTGTAAAAACGTGTGCGAAAACGTGTGTAAAAACGTGTGTGAAAACGTATGTAAAAACGTGTGTAAAAATGTTTGTGAAAACGTGTGTGAAAACATGTGTAGAAACGAGTGTAAAAACGTATGTAAAAACGTGTATAAAAATGTTTGTGAAAACGTGTGTAAAAACGTATGTGAAAACGTATATAAAAACGTGTGTAAAAACGTGTGCAAAAACGTATATAAAAACGTATGTAAAAACGTGTGCGAAAACGTGTGTAGAAACGAGTGTAAAAACATGTGTGAAAACGTATATAAACGAACGAAAACGTAAAAAAATGGACGAAAACGGATAAAAACGTAAGAGAACGGGTGAAAAAGTATAAAAACGGACTAATGTGAAAGTCTACGCAAACCTTAGGGACCGTTATTGTACCTTTTGTAAGTGAAAAAAAGTCCAAGGATGACCAGCGAAAGTCAACGCAAGCCACAGGGACTATTCCTGTCAATTTTCAAACTTTGAAACCTGGTAACCTGCTGGTTCCAGGTCATATTGCGTACATTGTTTCAAATTTGAAAGTATATTGCGTACATTGACAATTTTGAAAGTTCATTGCGTACATTGAGTGTTTTGAAAAACTATATTACGTGTTTTCAACTTTCACCCTTTAATTAATATTATGTTTAGAAGATATTTTGTAATTTTAGTCATGAAGGATACTTCACTAGTAAGGATCCTTACTTCCTAAGGAACCTTAAATATTAAGTATCATTAGCTCTTAAGAGTATTAGATATTTAGTACTATTAAACATTAAGTATCCTTAGCTCTTAGGATATTAGATATTTAGTATTCTTAGCTAGGAAGTATTTTTACTTGGTAAGAATACTTAGATATTTACTAGTCTTAGCTATTAAATACTTGCCTACTAAGAATGCTTAGCAAAGGAAGTCTATGTACTAAGTATTTTTTTTTTTGGGTAAAAGGTCAACGACCCGGTAAATATATTACTCCAAAAAATATTTAAGTACAACGGATATGAGTGAATCCCATATCTCAGCCCGTTACATAGGCGAAAAGCTTACATAACAAGATACTTCCTATTTTCTAGACAAGAAAACAAAACCACTTCCACATAATATTGAAAGACTCGGACAAAAATATAAACTACTTCCTACGACCTTGGAGATTAAAGCCATAAATGGCATTAAGAGCATCTAATTCCCCTGGAAGATCATAAATTTGCTTCGAGTAATCATCATAGTCATCAAACTCATCTTCACGCTCATGACCTCCACCAAAAAGATTTGCTGATTCGTCGAACGTGTTAAGAACCTCTTCCTCATCACTATCAGAAACCACAACATTACCCACCTTAGAAAATGGGTTATCCCTCTTAGTGACAGATGCAGTCGGAATAGGATGACCTTCATCATCCACATGAGTAGCTTTCCCATCGATAATTAGCTTTTCAACCTTACTAATTTTCTCAACTATAGGAGTAGAACCAACTTCCTTAGTTCCCATTGAATCACTCACAAGCGGTTCTTGTGATATAGTACCAGTCTTAACCGACTCATCTTCATTAACTTCCATTGTACGGCCAGCATCCACATCCATATTGGTTTCATAAGTAGGGATACCAAACGCATCCGTATCATCCATATTAAGAGCATCAAATTGGTTAGATGTAGAAATCTTAGTGCCACTAGAGCTAACCACATCAGAAGTCTGCTTCTTAGTGCCACCAACTTTCTTAGGTTCAGGAGGAGTCTTTTTGGGTTGATACTGAAACTGCTTACCCACAACAGGCTTAGTAAACCCCCCTTGACCCGGAATTGTAGGACCACCTTGCTTTCCTTTCTTCCAGTTGTTGACAGTCTTGAAACTATCATTAACAGGCTTAGTAGGCTGAATAGGAGTTATAAAAACTTTAGGACAGTCAGTCAGAGTATGACCAAATACCTTACACTTGTCGCAATGAGGTGGTTGCCACTCATATTCAACCCGTATCTTCTCAATAGTCGAACCCGAACCATCAAGTAATGGTATCTCAACAGTGAGGCTGTCCCGAAGCACCTCATCCGACTTCACTTCTATCATGCATCTAGCAAAACTACTACGGCCCCACGATTCTTTGCACATTTGGCTTGTAAAAGCATCTAACCTTTTGGGCGTGCCAATCAGTGTGGCAAGAAGACTAAGGCCATCATCAGAAAACATAGCAAGGGGAACATCATGGAATTTAACTCACACCGGTATGTTAGTCAAATCCTCTTTAAGTAGGTTGGTGTTCAAAGTCCATGGTTTAAGAATGATAGGAACATTTCTGATCAACCAAGGACCGTTTTCAAGCACATCATCAACACCTTTCTTCGAGTTGAATTTAAAGAAGAAGAACCCCTTAGCATTCATCATTACCTTTTGCACACCATACTTAGCCCATGCATTGCGGACAAAGTAATCAACAACAAGAAAGGCAAGGCGTTGGCCAAGAAAGTAACCGTAAAGAGTATTCTCAAACCGTGTGTTCACCTCTTCCACTACTTTCATTGGAACTGAAAGGTCAACATCAACCTTCTGTTTGCTACATTCCAACCTCCGAAAATTAGACACATGTTTCTGCTGTTCATTAGAAGTAGCACCCGCATAAGAAACCAACTTCACTCCAGTACCATTAGTAGTACCCACCTTAGGACTACCAGAAATTGCACTCGACAAAGGGTTACTTGTAAAATTAGCTTCGGCACCAATTTCGCGTTGAATTTTGTTCATGGCATCATCAAAGTTCTGATTCGCATTAGCAAACAATTGTTCTACATTAGGCAGCTTATTAGAATCATAAGTACCATGAAGCTGCTCCACATCATCCAAAACAACCTTATCATTGTTAATAATAACGTTACCAACATTACCAAGTGAAACCGGCTTCCCTTGATTAGGTAGTTGCTCCATGTTATCATCACAAGGTGATAGGGATCCCAACTCATGTAGAGGTGATGAGACATCATCACCTAAACCAACCTTTTCCGCCTCAAACGAACCTACTTGTACTTAGTATTTGTATGCCTATAAATAGAAGTTCAATACAAGGCTGGAACACATCACTCCAGCCTTCAAATTCTATTTGCACTTTACCCATTCTACTTTCAACTACACTTGTTTCTTTTCCACAATTATGACCAACTAGCTTCTGCTACTTTTATCCTTATAAAGTGCAGAATCTATCATACATTTATAGTTGTATCAGAGCTCTTTACTTATGGGGTTGTGCTATTACTAGAAAGAAACACGTGAGGGAGTGAAATACCTTCGAGATTAAAAAAATAATAAAAAAAAACAGCCTAGACATGGCATCTAGTGCAACTAATGCTCCTGCAATTCCAGTATTTTATGGAACGCATTATCACATTTGGGCAGTAAAAATGAAGACATATCTGAAATCTCAAGGTTTATGGAAGGTTGTAGAGACTAATGAAAGTCCTCCAGCACTCGGAGAAAACTCTACGGTTGCTTAGTTAAGAACTTACGAGGCTGAGTCGCTAAAGAAGGACAAGGCACTAACATGTTTGTATTCAGGTATCGCCGATCAAATTTTCACCTCTATAATGGACTTGGAGACACCAAAAAATGAGTGGGATAAATTCCAAGAAACCTATGAAAGAGTAAAAGTTGTCAGATTATTAACTCTCAAAAGAGAGTTTGAATTATTAAGAATGAAAGATAATGAACTGGTGAAAGACTACACAGCAAGAATGATGGACGTGGTTAATCAAATGAGATTTCATGGAGAAGTTGTGAAAGACCATAAAGTAGTAGAGAAGATGATGATTAGCATTCCTCCAAAGTTAAAACCGAAAATTTCCGCCTTAGAAGAGTCTGAACTAACTAGTAAAATCCAAGCACAAGAGCAAAGAGTTTCTATTAGATCAGAAGAAAAAGTTGAAGGTGCTTTTTCAGCATCTTCTAGAAGTAACAAGGCTGGAAATTCAAAACAAAACACTTTCAGAAGAGGAAATTTCAGCAAAGGAAACAACAGAGGTTCTACCTCACAAAACTCTTCTTCAACATCCAAGAAAGGTACTTTTCCTCCACGTAATATTTGTCAAAACACGAATCATTAAGAAGCGTATTTATAACAACCGTGGTTTTAGCAGGTCAGTTTGACTGATCGTCTTGACTCGGTTGACGTTTGTTTGGTGTGTATTAGGTGTTTAAAGTGATATAGGAGTGATATAGGTGAGTTTTAGCACTAAATCCCTTTGCGTAAACGGATTTTATTGTGATTTGGAAAGTTTGGAATTTGGGAAAGTTCATTTTGATCACCTTTGTGGTGTAGAAATGACTTGTGTAGTTTTGGAGTTTTTCTGTTTTTGCGTAACGAGGCTTCGTTCAAGTAATTGAGCGTTAGTAAGTTACGTGGGATTTGTTTTTATGAGTTATGTTTCAAAAGAGTGTGGAATTCTATTTTTGGAAACTTCATTTTTGAAAATGATATTTTTCCGGTTTGTCGTAAAACTGAGGTTTATCGCGTAAGACTCTAGGATTAGCTACGGGTATTAATAAAATATGAAAAGTATGAGGTTTTGAGTGTAATAAATTAATTTAATAAAAAAATATAAAATATATATATTTGGTATAAAAAAATCGGCTAGGAAAAAAAAGAAAAGGAAACCAAATTTGAGTCCAAATATGACTCTTAGGCCCAAGGAATCCTAGTTCAACCGAAACAAGCCCAACCCCTACCCATATAAACATAACAAACGACCCATACCCCTCTTTTCCTGCAATTTGAAGTCAACACAAGGAGGAAACAAGAAGGAAAAATTAGGGTTTATAGTTTTGAGGCTAAAATCAAGAATCAAGGTAAAATCTTTAAACCCTATGTTCAATTGTTTGATTAATTATTAGAATTCATGTAATATTAATTATGATGGATCTAGGGTTTGTAAAATTCTGTAAATTATTGAAGTAAAACATGTTAGGATGATTAGATGTTAATATTATGGGTAATGGTTAAGAAGATTGAGTGTTAAACGCGTTAGATTATGTGTTAGGGTTTGGACAGATTTCTAAGGTTGTAAAGATGTGAGTGTATATAACAGATGGTGATGAGTTAAGTCACGAATTTTAAGTCTAAATTGAAGTATAATGAAAGAGCTTTCCAAAAAGTCCAGCCACGATCAATTTTGAGGTCGGGAAGTCGGTCTTTTGATTTTTCTTTGATAAGGTGTCAAAGCTGTCAAACCGGGACAGATTTTGGGTAAAAGTTTAAGGCTGACATGTGGTTGTAAAAGTGGTATTTTGACTTGGTCTTCTGGAATAGTTAAGTTTTAGGTTATATTAGACTACCACGAAGAGGATTCGCGATAAAAACTTGTGGAAGTAATTATTAAAAGTCAAAACTTTTTGGTGTGCGTTCAGATCCGAATTTGAGTAGTTGTCAAGTTTGAATTTCTTGTGAGTACTTGTGTGTGTTATTGGTCCATGGCCTTCTGGGATTAGCTTCTATGCTTATGAGAGACCATGGTAAAGTTTTGGTGTGAGTTTTTGAGCTTTATTTGTCGTGATTTCATGTGAGTGAATGTACTCAAAAATTCTGCGTTTTCTGAGTTTTAGAGTGCAAGGGATTTAGTGAGAATTAAGTTATGGTAGTGGTTAGTGTGGTGTCTAGGAGATCCATGGTGGGTCATATGAGTCTTAGACATCCATCATATGTGTATTATATGGGTTTTAGCTTTTAGCTTGACCTTGTGTAATGTGGATTATTTTTGTGTGCTATAGATTGTGAGTTGTTTTTGTGGAAGCTGCGGAGTTTAAGGTGAGTTCATAGTCCCATATTTTTACGTGTTTTAAACTTGGGATGGGAATGATGCTTGTCTTAAATTGTTTAAGTTACTGTGATTATGTGTGTGTCAAAAGAGCTTGGACTTATAATGTTATCGTATGTATGCTATGTGTGATTATTTGCTTGTGTGGATATATATGAGATCCAATTAGGAGGATGGTTATCCTGTTGCTCGCGCATGCGACCTAATTGATGTTTAATTGGGTCGGAGGACATGAGCTGTCCTGTTGTAATTATTTTAGGGTCGGAGGACACGAGCCGTCCTATTGGTTACCTTATGAGTGTTGTTGCCTTTGTGTGTGATATTAACTTGAAAATGCATGTAGCTATATGATAACTATAATTATTTGTCCAGCTATATTTTGTAATCACAGTGAATTTGGTTGCCTTGTGTGTTGAGTCTCAAACCTATGAATCTCACCAACATTATGTTGACGTTTTAAGCATCATTTGCAGGTGAGCTTTCTAAGGATAAGATAGAACGATGTGGATAGACGAGACCTTACTTGCATTGGAAGTGGTTTATCATCTGTGTTTGGACTGATGTTTTGTTTTGGTTATTTTTTTTGGGTATTGTTACAACACTTTGTGTTTGTACATTGCTCTATTTATGTGCATGTAGTTGTTCTCTATGTTGACACCAGGTGTTGTGATGATATCCATGAAGTTACACCCGCGCGTTTCCGCCGTGGCGGGGTGTGACAGATTGGTATTAGAGCCTTGGTTATAGAGAATTAGGCGGTTGGACCTAGACTATAACTTAGGAGTCCCTCATATAGTTGCATTTAGGATCTATGTGTAAGTATAGTATTTTATATGTCTATTTTCCTATATTTATGAGATGTTTTATTGAGTTTTGGACGTCTATTCTATCCCCTATACGTAGTATTATATATATATCGACTTTATTATATCGTCTTCCGCGTCTAAGATGCTTCGTTGGACTACCGTTGTCGCAATCGGATGCGAGAGAAGTGGTCGGATGAAACGGACTAACCGCAGAATCCGAGTTCCCGATAGCATGTATCTATGTTCGGACAAGGAGAGGACGTTTATGGGAAACGTTGTTGGAGAAGAAGTGGAGAGGTTTGGAACCACGACGACTTTTGGAGATGGAGCCATTACCAAATACCGTTGGTAGTGTCCTCACTTCACCTAGGAAGGAGATTTGGTTTAGTCTAAACCTCGTGATTTGTATGCGCTTGTGAATTATGTAAACTTGGAAGAAAAAAATAGAGATGGTTTTGCATGTTGTCGACTACCTCAACATGTAAGAAACATGAATGGGTGGTTGAATAAAGATGAAAGGGAGTTAGGATGGAATGGTGTGGATTCGGATCTAGAGTCCACAAAGAGTAGTAGGTTGAATTGATCTGAGTGGGGAGATACGTGCGAGAGTGGAGTTGAGCCATTATGCGACGTCTTTTGTTTTGTGTTATGTTTTGGAATTCGTATATTGTCTTTTGCCGTCTGGAGCCATGTTGGAGCGTGATTACTCTTGGATATTGGATCGACCTTATCCAAGTGATTTTGATTATAGAGTTTACATTATCGTTGGAATTGTTCCATGTGAGATGATTGTTGCGACACCTTTTGTTTTTGTTTGCGTGATGGTTTGCATGATGTGTTGTCATAGGAGGGAGTACATTTGTGAAAGGGGGCATAGATAATTATGGTGGCTAACATAATTATACATGCGTTACAACACAAGTGGACTTGCAAGTATGATAGCATGGATTGCATGGTGTATTAGGTGCTATGTGGTATATGTGCGCTATCATTGAGATGTGTGGTTTTGGAAGTAAGTATGCGTGTGGAATAGGCTTATAACTATGGTCGCGAACATAATTCTAAGAGTATCACACACGTGGACTTGTGACCATTATCGCATTGATTGATGTTTGTTGTTATATGTTGTGGTAGATGGTATGTGATACCATGATTAGTGATGGCTGTATGGTTAGAGAAGTTTTCTCTTAACCGTTTGGGCAGTCGTTATATGTCGGGGTGTGTAGGTGGTAAGATTCCATCCTACCTATCATATGTTGATACCTCAAATATCGGTGGGTACTTATGTTGTGGTATTTAAGTTGATTTGTTTGCTAGACGCTCCGTTGTATACCTAATTCTTTGGTTGGCATTCCTATTCGTACCATGATGGTACATATGCCATATTCTTTCTATTTGACGTCGTGATAGGTGTTGGGTAATTGAATTCGTTTTCGTTGGATACTGGTTCGTTTCTTTGGTTATTCCATACATTCATTCCTCGGATGAATGTTATGCTATTCTTCAAGTATTGTTGGTTCGTGACGAGTTGGTGTGGATGTTTGATCCCTCATTTACACACATCAATTGAATTTTGTGACATGTTTTTGTGACCTGTTAGTATCGGTGTTTTTCTATGATTTTGGTTTGATCGTTGTACGAAGGAGTCTGTGAGTTCATCGTTTGGTTTGCAATGTATTTGCGTGAGTGTTCACTGGTATGAGGTTCGTTTGATAATTATTTTGATTACAGAATTCTTCAATGACTTTCGCGTTCGATTAAGAGGTTATGTTAGAGTCTTTATGGCATTTTACAAATTCGTTTTGGGTATTTGAAGGTTGTTTGATGGAAACTAATATTTTTATGGGAAATGAAGTGTAAAAAAAATGGTTATGTTGATGTCTTACATAAAATGGTTTATAAATATTTTATAAAAAAAATGTATAAGTTTAAGGTATGTCTTGTGAAAAAGTGTTCATTTGTTTTTGGGAAGGTCGAGTACGGGAATAAGAACTGTCTATGGTTCTCATCTACCAAACTTGTTATGTATTTGGTTCATCGAGTGTTTCTTTCGTTGTGGTGCGCTTGTGGATGTTTTATTGGTACGTGTATTTTATATTTTATTTGTATGAGTTTTCGTGAACACTTTATCCGTGTCTACTTTTATTGGGGAAAAATTTCTCATTGTGTTTTTCTAGCTTTGATTTTGATGTTCGTTCCTTCGCTAGTCGGTAATTCGTACCCTTTTGAGTTCGTTGATATACGTTTTAATTCGACCGGTTTCATGGTTCGAGTCGTTTACTTAGGATAGATTGTCGTTTTGATTATTAATTTGTTCGTTGAAGAAGAAGAGGATGTTTGCCAAGTGTCCAACTGAGAGGTTTAGCTTCAAGATGTACGTTCTTCGGATTGCATGGGCATCGCAGAGGTAGAAGATCCATAAGAGGAACTATGTGATGCATGACTTAGAGTTTGGGAGTAGAACTTGGAGATGATGTTGGTATGGAGTAGAAAGTGTTATCTATACAAATCATAAAAATCTTTAGCATTTATTTGACAAGAGGCTAATATATGTTGAAAAGAAGTTGGGTGTGAAATTTCTCAGTGACTACGATTGTCTGATTTGCCACCGTAAAGGAAGGGCAGACATCGTGGTAAGAGTGCTGAGCGGGAGTGAACGAGTGAAACTTAGATGTTTGTGAGCAATGATTATGATAATTCAGTGCGGAGTTAAGAGGATGATGTTGACGGCCTAGAGAGAGAGAGGTTCAAGAATGAGAACATGTATAAAGAATGATTCCTTGGTTTAGACCAGTAAATGGAAAGGAACGAAGATGGAGGAATGTACTTTGCGACCAACTATTGGTTTCATGGAGAGGCAGCTTAAGGACATCGATCATGCAAGGTATAAGATACATCCGAGAATGGATAAGACGTATTGTTACCTTTGCAAGAGATGTATGGATGAGTAGGCGAGACTTTTTGCTTGGTGATTTGGTAAAGAGCCATGGGGTGTCGCGTTGATCATCAAGAAGCATGATGAAATACTTACTTCGCGATTGTGGTAAATGTTTTATGGAGCCTTGAGATAGCGTATGAAGATGAGTACGACTTATCGTTCTCTAATGAGTGAACTAAGTGAGCGTACAAATCAGGCGATGGATGGTGAGCTGAGAGCATGGATGTGTTTGATTTTGGAGGAAGTCGGGGTATACATTTACCCTCAGCTGAGTTCTCCTATATCAACAATTATCATTCTAGTATTGAGTATGTGTCGTGTGAAAAGTTGTATGGAAGGTAATGTAGGTCACCTGTTCTGTGGGCAAAGGTTGGAACAAGCCAGCTAATTGGTCCTAAACTAGAACGAGAGACTATGAATAAGGTTTTCTGACTAAGGAAAGATTTAAGGTAGCAAGAGATCGCCAAAAGAGTTATGCGGATTATTGCCGTAAACCCTTGGAGTTTGGTGTTGGTGATATTGTGAGGTTAAAAGTATCTCCTTGGAAGGGTGTGGTGCGTTTCGGTAAGAAAGGCAAGCTAGCACCGAGATACGTAAGACCATTTGAGATTTATGGAAAGGATTGGATTTGAGACGAATCGGTTGAATTTGCCTGAGGAGTGAGGTAGAGTGCATGATACGTTTCACGTATCTAATGGAAAGAAGTGGTTGGCGGATGCTAGTCTGCATGTGCCATTAGATGAATGTAAGGTTGACAAGACTCTTCGTTTTGTTGAGAAACCTGTTGAGATAATGGTTCGAGATGTTAAGGGTTTGAAGTGTGGTGAGATAGCGTTGTTAAAGGTATGGTGGGATTCTAAGCGTGGTCCTGAGTTTACTTGGGAATGTGAGGATCCGATGAAATTTAAGTACCCAATTTTGTTTGCGGATGTGGTTGATGAAGTAGATCATTTGTAGTTGGATTTTAGATTGTGGGAGTTAGATTCGGGGTATTCATAAATGTTTTGTTTTATGGGTATTTGTTATTCGTGAGTGCGTCTTTCGGTTACCATTTGGATTTTTATTTGGTTCGAGAGTATTGTACCTACCTGTGAGAAGTCGTTCGGATCTTTGGTGTTATTGATCGATATAGTGTATCTATTTTCGTGTATTATTGGAGTATCGATATGTTTTCTATTGTGTGAATTCGAGTATTTAATCGGTTCACATTTTTGCGATTCTTCTCTTTGATTTTATGGAGTGGTATTTTCCGCTTAAAAATCCATAAATTTCCTATTGCTGTTGTGAGTGGTGACTATAGTAGTTGAAATCTCGGGACTTGATTTCCCTAAGTGGGGGATGATGTAACAACCGTGGTTTTAGCAGGTCAGTTTGACTGATAGTCTTGACTCGGTTGATGTTTGTTTGATGTGTATTAGGTGTTTGAAGTGATATAGGAGTGATATAGGTGAGTTTTAGCACTAAATCCCTTTGCGTCAATGGATTTTATTGTGATTTGGAAAGTTTGGAATTTGAGAAAGTTCATTTTGATCACCTTTGTGGTGTAGAAATGACTTGTGTAGTTTTTGTGTTTTTGCGTAACGAGGCTTCGTTCAAGTAATTGAGTGATAGTAAGTTACGTGGGATTTGTTTTTATGAGTTATGTTTCAAAAGAGTGTGGAATTCTATTTTTGGAAACTTTATTTTTGAATATGATATTTTTCTGGTTTGTTGTAAAACTGAGGTTTATCGCGTAAGACGCTAGGATTAGCTACGGGTATTTCTAAAATATGAAAAGTATGAGGTTTTGAGTGTAATAAATTAATTTAATAAAAAAATATAAAATATATATATTTGGTATAAAAAATCGGCTAGGCAAAAAAAAGGGAAAAGGAAACCAAATTTGAGTCCAAATATGACTCTTAGGCCCAAGGAATCCTAGTTCAACCCAAACAAGCCCAACCCTACCCATATAAACATAACAAACGACCCATACCCCTCTTTTCCTGCAATTTGAAGTCGACACAAGGAGGAAACAAGAAGGAAAAATTAGGGTTTATAGTTTTGAGGCTAAAATCAAGAATCAAGGTAAAATCTTTAAACCCTATGTTCAATTGTTTGATTAATTATTGAAATTCATGTAATATTAATTATGATGGATCTATGGTTTGTAAACTTCGGTAAATTATTGAATTAAAACATGTTAGGATGATTAGATGTTAATATTATGGGTAATGGTTAAGGGGATTGAGTGTTAAACGCGTTAGATTATGTGTTAGGGTTTGGACAGATTTCTAAGGTTGTAAAGATGTGAGTGTATATAACAGATGGTGATGATTTAAGTCACTAATTTTAAGTCTAAATTGAAGTATAATGAAAGAGCTTTCCAAAAAGTCCAGCCACGATCAATTTTGAGGTCGGAAAGTCGGTCTTTTGATTTTTCTTTGATAAGGTGTCAAAGCTGTCAAACCGGGACAGATTTTGGGTAAAAGTTTGAGGGTGACATGTGGTTGTAAAAGTGGTATTTTGACTTGGTCTTCTGGAATAGTTAATTTTTAGGTTATATTAGACTACAACGAAGAGGATTCGCGATAAAAACTTGTGGAAGTAATTATTAAAAATCAAAACTTTTTGGTGTGCGTTCAGATCCAAATTTGAGTAGTTGTCAAGTTTGAATTTCTTGTGAGTACTTGTGTGTGTTATTGGTCCATGGCCTTCTGGGATTAGCTTCTATGCTTATGAGAGACCATGGTAAATTTTTGGTGTGAGTTTTTGAGCTTTATTTTTCGTGATTTCATGTGAGTGAATGTACTCAAAAATTCTACGTTTCCTGAGTTTTAGAGTGCAATGGTAGTGGTTAGTGTGGTGTCTAGGAGATCCATGGTGGGTCATATGAGTCTTAGACATCCATCATATGTGTATTACATGGGTTGTAGCTTTTAGCTTGACCTTGTGTAATGTGGTTTATTTTTGTGTGCTACAGATTGTGAGTTGTTTTTGTGGAAGCTGCGGAGTTTAAGGTGAGTTCATAGTCCCATATTTTTACTTGTTTTAAACTTGGGATGGGAATGATGCTTGTCTTAAATTGTTTAAGTTACTGTGATTATGTGTGTGTCAAAAGAGGTTGGACTTATAATGTTATCGTATGTATGCTATGTGTGATTATTTGCTTGTGTGGATATATATGGGATCCAATTAGAAGGATGCTTATCGTGTCACTCGCGCATGCGACCTAATTGATATTTAATGGGGTCGGAGGACACGAGCTGTCCTGTTGTAATTATTTTGGGATCGGAGGACACGAGCCGTCCTATTGGTTGCCATATGAGTGTTGTTGCCTTTGTGTGTGATATTAACTTGCAAATGCATGTAGCTATATGATAACTATAATTATTTGTCCAGCTATATTTTGTAATCACAGTGAATTTGGTTGCCTTGTGTGTTGAGTCTCAAACCTATGAATCTCACCAACATTATGTTGACGTTTTAAGCATCATTTTCAGGTGAGCTTTCTAAGGATAAAATAGAAGGATGTGGATAGACGAGACCTTAGTTGCATTGGAAGTGGTTTATCATCTGTGTTTGGACTTATGTTTTGTTTTGGTTATTTTTTTGGGGTATTGTTACAACACTTTGTGTTTATACATTGCTCTATTTATGTGCATGTAGTTGTTCTCTATGTTGACACCAGGTGTTGTGATGATATCCATGAAGTTACACCCGCGCGTTTTCGCCGTGGCGGGGTGTGACAGTATTGTTGGTTCAAAGATAAACCAAACTTCAAGTACAACTTTTGCAACAAGTTTGGACATGTCGAGAAGTATTGTAGAGCCAAGAAATCTCGAAGCAACACACAAAGAATTCACCAAGCAAATGTTTCCGAGGAAGATCAGGTTGATGATGAGCATTTATTTATGGCGTCGCATCTTGATAAACATCCAGATAGCTTTACGGGGCTTATGGACAGTGGATACACAAGTCATATGCCTCCATAAAGGTCTTTCTTTATTAGTCTCAGCACCATAGACAACCCAAGAGTGAAGTTGGGAGATGGATATTATGCTCGAGCAAAAGGAAGAGGTACTATAGCTATCAACACAAAGAAAGGTACCAAATACATTTCTAGAGTCTTATATGTGCCTGAACTTGATCAAAATATGTTAAGTGTGCCACAAATGTTAAAGAATGGTTATGGTGTTAACTTTAAGAAGGACACGCATTGTGTTATCACTAATTCTCGCGATTTTGAAATAGCTAGCGTTGATATGGTAAATAATAGCTATTACTTGAAGCTTGATGTTGCAAATGCTAGTGCTTTTAGTGTTACTGAAGATGATAGTGTGAAATGGCACAAGAGATTTGGCCACTTCAATTACAGAACACTTAAGCGTATTTATACTACTAAGTTGGTGAACGATATGCCTCCCAGTAGTTAAGTTGATTCTAAGTGTGAAGGTTGTGAATTGGGGAAAAGTTGCAGGTTGCCTTTCTCAAAAGCCGGTGTGACGAGAGCCACGCACAAACTAGAAATCATGCATTCTAATATTTTTGGTCCAATGTCTACACCATCTTGGAGCAGTAATACATATTTTGTCCTTTTCATTGACGATTATACAAAAATGTGTTGGGTTTATTTCCTTAGCAGTAAAGCCTCAGTATTTTCAATCTTTAAAAGTTTAAGAAACTTGTTGAAATACAATGGTCTCGAAAGGGAAAAATTCAAAAAACTTAATAAAAATCAAAAACTTAAAACAATTAACACAAAACTAATAACAAAATTAACAAACAACAAAATTAACGCAAATTAACAAAAATTGAAAACAATTAACAAAAATCAAAAATACCAACCTAGGTTTGTAGTGGTGCACTGTCGAGAGTAAGAAAGGAGAAGAGAATAGAAATAATTAAACGAGGTGAGGGGAGAAAGAGACGCATCGTGCAGACGGTGGTGCGATTGTGGTGGTGTGGTGGAGACGGTGGTGGTGTGGTGGAGACGGTGGTAGTGTGGTGGAGACGGTTGTGGTGCAGCAAATCCAGAGAAGCAGCAGAGGTTAGAAAAGCAGCAGCAGAGGTTGAAGACTGTTTATGAGATGAAAAAAGCAGATCTGCTTTTTGATATCATTTTGTTTTGGGCTGGACATTTGGCGGGGACATGTCCCCGCTAAAAGTGTTAAACGTTTAGCGAAAAACTGTGGCGGCATAAAGTAAATGTGAAGAGGGAAAACTTAAAAAATTGGTAAAAAACTTTTAGCGGAGACATGTCCCCGCCAAAAGGTATATTTAATAAAAAAATTAATAAATAAATAAAACCTTTTATATCATTTTAATTAAGTTAAATCACTATAAAATCAATTAAATTTAATTTAAATATTTTCTAAATCATTATAATTAATTTAAAACTTTTTAAAATTATGTACATCATTTTTAACTAACTTAAATCATTTATACTTAATTTAAATTATTTAGAATTATTTTTAAACTATTTTAATTAAGTTTAATCACTATTAAATTATTTAAATTTAATTTAAATATTCTTAAATCATTTGAATCATTTATACAAATGAGTCGAGATAATATCGTTACACATGCGATGTTAAAAAAAAGAGTCTAGATGATATCGTTGTACATGAGATGTTAAACGAATGAGTTGAGATGATATCGTTGTACATGAGATGTTAAACGAATGAGTCGAGATAATATCGTAACACAAGAGATGTTAAACAAATGAGTCGAGATGATATCGTTATACATGAGATGTTAAACGAATGATTCGAGATGATATCGTTACACCTGAGATGTTAAACGAATGAGTCGAGATGATTTCGTTGTACATGAGATGTTAAACGAATGAGTCGAGATGATATCGTTACACATGAGATTTTAAACGAATGAGTCGAGATGATATCGTTATACATGAGATATTAAACGAATGAGTCGAGATGATACGGTTATACATGAGATGTTAAACGAATGAGTCGAGATGATATGGTTATACATGAGATGTTAAACGAATGAGTCGAGATGATATCATTGTACATGAGATGTTAAACGAATGAGTCGAGATAATATCGTTAGACCTGAGATGTTAAATGAATAAGTCGAGATGATATCGTTATACATGAGATGTTAAACGAATGAGTCGAGATAATATCGTAACACATGAGATGTTAAACAAATGAGTCGAGATGATATCGTTATACATGAGATGTTAAACGAATGAGTCGAGATGATATCGTTACACATGAGATGTTAAACGAATGAGTCGAGATGATTTCGTTGTACATGAGATGTTAAACGAATGAGTCGAGATAATATCATCACACATGAGATGTTAAACGAATGAGTCGAGATGATATCGTTATACATGACATGTTAAACGAGTGAGTCGAGAAGATATAATTATACATTTGATGTTAAACGAATGAGTCGAGATGATATGGTTATACATTAGATGTTAAATGATTGAGTTGAGATGATATGGTTACACATGAGATGTTAAACGTATGAGTCAAGATGATATCTATACATGAGATGTTAACGAATGAGTCGAGATGATATCGTTACACACGAGATAATAAACAAATGAGTCGAGATGATATGGTTATACATCAGATGTTAAACGAATGAGTCGAGATGATATGGTTACACATGAGATGTTAAACGAATGAGTCGACATGATATGGTTACACATGAGATGTTAAACGAATGAGTCGAGATCATATGGTTATACATGAGATGTTAAACGAATGAGTCGAGATGATATGGTTATACATATGATGTTAAACGAATGAGTCGAGATGATTTGATTATACATGAGATGTTAAACGAATGAGTCGGGATCATTTATAATTAGTTTAAATCATTTTTAATTAATTTAAATAATTTTTAATAAATTTAAATGATTTTTAACTTATTTAAATAATTTAGAAATATTATAATTTTTTTTAATATCGCACTATCGGCGGGAACATGTCTTCCGTTTCATCGCCTAATACAAAAAGTAATTTAAATCATTTATTTATAATTTAAATCATTTAAAAATCATTTATAATTAGTTTAAATCATTTTTAATTATTTATATAAATTTAAATAAATTTTAGTAATTCTAAATGATTTTTAACTTAATTAAATCATTTGTAAACAACTTTAAAAAAAATAGCTCACTTTCGGCGGGGACTATTATTATAAGTAGAAAACTTTGGCGGGATAAAGTAATTGTAATGAGCGAAAACTGGATAACACTTTTAGCGGAGACATGTCCCTGCCAAAAGGTTAGATACACAGTACCACACTATTAGCAGGTGTTGGTTTTATAGACAAAATAATAATAGTCGTGTGTTAGGATCGAACTTGAGATCACGGGATTGCACACAATACGTATGAAGAGAAAAAGAAATAATTATTTATAAAATGGACTATTAAACGAAGATTAGGAAAGTAATACTAGGCAAAATTTGGAAACAAGAGAAGGTTCCGGAAACCCCTTGGGGGATCCAAATCCGATCGGCATAGGGGGGGGGGGGGTAACCTCCTTTGTGCCTTGAGCTTCAAGTTTTGAATAGTATATAAGCAAACTCAAGATGCATGTTTTTCTCATAACTTGTACACACACATCTTGGTGTTTTCTCTCCTCTCTTTGTCTTTGGTCGATCCATCTAAACAAACCCTAAGGGTTTCGATTTTCATAAGATCAAAACAAGTTTTGTGTTTAATTACTTGCATAAACTTTTTCTTGAATTAGTACGTGTGAACAAGAACGTGAATCAAACACACTATTATTTGATTCTTGGATTGAATTACAAAAGAGGTAAGGGGTAATTCTTGTAATCCACATAAACCCTAATTAGGGTTCTTGTTCCGGAAGATTGCTTTTGATTCTTGTTCGGGCTAGAATCATAAAGGTATGTTTACTATTTAATTATTGATTAATTAATTACATGTTATTTGATCTTGTTATAATTGCTTTCGCTATGCTCACTTGATGTGTTTGGTTTATAATATATGAATGTCATGATATCATAATTCCAACAGTGGTATCAGAGCCAGGTTATAATGTGTAATTAATTATCGAAACGCATAAAAAAATTGGATCTTGATTCGTTTAGTTACATGTTTTTAGGGTTTATTTGTTAGATTCCTAACCCTAAAATTTTTATGGGTCGATTGACCTTAAGGGTTGTTAGGGTTTTGGTTTTTAATTTTTTTAATATGATTAGAAACCCTAGGATGTCATGTAATTGTTATGCGTTTTAGTAAACGATCTTAGTGCAATATGTTAATTGTTAAGCTAAATCCATGAAAAAGTGCATATTTGCATGGATTTTTATATTGTGTAATAATGGTTTAAATTGTTTATATGAATTAATGGTTAAATTATATTGTAACATGTAAATTTATTAATACATGTTGAATTGGGGAAGATTCCAATATTAAGTAATCAATTATGTGCTATGTGGTATTTATTTAATTTTGGCTTACGCAATCGATTTATCGATGTATGTGGCTCTTTTTCCTAGAAGAAGAAAGCCTCAATTGAATTAATACGTTATACACCTAGATTTGATTATTAATAGGACTATTGAATAAGATTTGCATGTGGCTACATGTTTTATACATATTTAATTGTTATGATTATGTATATTTGTTTATTTAGTTGTTTTATTTTTTATTGTACATTACTTGTTTTTGTTTATTAATTGTGTTAGACATGTTTATAAATGAAAAGGGTAATTTTTGAATAGAAAAATAATACGGACTAAATAATGGCGAAATTGTTTTGGTTTTTAAGAATAAATCTCAAAGGATTGGTTGATTGATGTTTTTGTACGTAATGGTTAAATAGGCTCGACCGAAGTTTACACACTATAAGATGGGTATAAGGATGGCAACGCATTAAATTGTGGCCTTAGAGAGACAACATTCTGTCTTAACGCTCGTTTGTGTGTAAATTAGACTTACCGAACAACCATTACATATACACTGTCATCTTAAGGGTGAAATATCCACAATTCCACAATGATTATCCGAAACACTAAGCTTTCGGGCTTATGCAAAAGTACGATATAGTGGACGATAATTGATGGTAATTCTTTAATTGGTGAACCCGATACCTCAATCAAAACTTTGTTATTTTATTCTTAGCAAATTGGTAATAAAAATGTTTTGTAAAACCAATGTTATGAAGTTGTATGCATGCTTCTTCATACATTATTTTGATCACATCAAAATATTAATACCCTTATAAAATTAAGTCGAATGCCATCTAATTAAGAACACTTGAAGTTGTAATTTACGTCATGTGAGAACTTGGCGAGATTGCAATGGAGAGGTAAATTTCATGAATTCATTGCTAGCAGATCAACTGATGTGATAGATTTGTGAGTTTACAGTTTTTAAGTTAGACGACTTAAATTGAGTAGTAAGTGAGATCATGGACTCAAGGCATTAAGATGGGGACTAAACATGCTTACAATACAAATGTTTTGTGATTGTAAGTCCCATATATCTAAGAATTGGACAAATGTTATGTCAATTACTTGTACGACAAGTTACCTCATATTATACTTTCATTACTAGCAGATCAACTGATGTGATGAAACTATGTTTATTGAGGATCCTAGTTTTCAAGATTATTCTATGGATATGATTTCCTTGGGTATTTTAATTTTCTTTAAATATTGTATTATCAAAAATACTAATGTTTTGAACTTTCTTTATCTGTAGAAATGGCTCAAACTGATAACACCAACTTTCGTTCTGTGTTCAAAACTTATTTTGAACGAGAAAAATTGACTGGCTCAGAGAATTTCAATGATTGGTATCGTTCACTTAGGATTGTCCTGCGAGTGACTGGTCAACTTGAAATCTTGAAAACGCCTTGTCCTGTTGAACCTGTAGGCGAGGCAGCTACTGAAGCTGCTAAGGCCAAATGGAATCTTGATTGTAAGGAACATATTGATGTGGCTGCAATGATGTTAGGGGCGATGTCCACACCTCTTCAAAGGCAGTTTGAAGAGTATTTCCCCATGAACATGATTGATGAACTCAAGAAACTATATGAGAAACCATCAAATGTAGAGATCTATGATTTGATAGAGGCTCTACATGGTTGTAAGCAGGGTGATGGTGAACATGTGAGTGCTCATGTGTTAAAGATGAAAAGTTTCATGGATCAACTACAAACACTTAAGAAACCCTATGACAATGATATGGCTGTGAACTTAATCAATAGATCCCTTAACAAGGATTTTAGTGGTTTTGTGAGGAACTTCAATATGCATTGCGTGGGGAAGACAGTAAGTGAATTGCACGCACTGCTCATTGATTATGAGAAAGGGTTAACACCAAAGGCTCCTATGCCCCAAGTTCTTGCTATACAAGGGGGTAGAATTAACAAGCCAAATGCGAACAAGAAGAAGGGTAAAGGAAAGAAGAAGGCTGATAAGAATAAGGAGGTTATGGCTTATCAACCACCTCAACCTAAGAAGAACCCTCCTGTGAAGAATAATCCAAAGAAGGATCAAAGATGCTATTACTGCAAGGTGATGGGTCACTGGAAGAGGAATTTTCCTCTTTATCTCGATGACTTGTGAAACAATAAGGTTAAGAAGACTGGGCACATGGGCGCCAGCACTTCAGGTAACTTATTTGTCATTGAATTATTTACTTTATCTCATAAATTAAATTCCTGGGTATATGATACTGTATGTGGTATTAATATTTGTAATACACTATAGAGGTTTAGAGAGGAAAGGAGACTAGCTTATGGGGAGCAATTTCTGCATGTGGGAAATGGAGCACAAGCAGCAGTTGAAGCCATAGGAATGTTTAATTTAGTTTTACCTTCAGGTTTAGTACTTGTTTCAAACAATTGTCATTATGCACCTTCTATAGTTAGAGGTGTTGTTTCCTTTTCATGCTTGTTGGATCTTGGTTTTACTCATACTATTGATGGAAATAAAATTTCTGTTTCTTTAAATGGTGTATTTTATTTTAATGTTGTTGCTGTAAATGATGTGTTTGAAATTGATATGAATAATTGTGTGACTTCCAACAATAATAATAATTCGATGTACAGCATAAGTAAGAGAATGAAGTATGACTTGAATTCGTCTTACCTTTGGTACTGTAGACTTGCCCATATAGGCAAGACTCGCATGCAAAAGCTGCAACGTGAAGGGCTTTTGAAGAATATCAATGATGAGTCATTTGATAAGTGTGAGTCTTGTATTTCTGGGAAGATGACGAAGAAACCTTTTCATAATAACATGGAAAGAGCTTCAGATCTACTTGGTTTGATACATACGGATGTATGTGGACCACTTAGACATGTGTCAAGGAGAGGTGCTGTTTACTTCCTAACTTTTACAGATGATTTCAGCCGTTATGGTTATGTTTATTTACTTAAGCATAAACATAAGGTGTTTGAAACATTTAAAGTTTTCAAAGCAGAAGTAGAATTGCAATTGGGAAAGAAGATTAAAGCTCTTCGTTCTGATCGAGGTGGTGAATACCTTAGTCAAGATTTTAAAGATTTCTTAACTGAGAATGGAATTGTCCAGAATCTCACATCTCCATATACTCCACAACAAAATGGTGTATCTGAGAGAAGGAATCGTACATTGTTGGACATGGTTCGATCAATGTATAATCTTACTAATCTTCCTTTGTCTTTTTGGGATTATGCTCTTGAATCAGCTGTTCGTATTTTGAATATGGTTCCCACCAAGAAGGTTGATAAGACACCATATGAGATATGGACTGGAAAAGCTCTGAACTTGTCTTATTTAAAGGTCTGGGGTTGTGAGGCGTATGTTAAACGTGACTCACAAGATAAACTCCAACAAAGATCTGTAAAGTGCATTTTTGTAGGATACCCAAAGGAAACAATGGGTTACTACTTTTACTACCCACCTGAGAACAAAGTGTTTGTTGCTAGATATGGTGATTTTCTTGAAAGTGATTTTGTAACTCAAGAAATCAGTGGGAGAGTATATGATCTAGAAGATGATCTAAATAATGCATTACCTTCAGAAAACACTAGCACACTTCCTATAGAACCGGAAAGTCTGGGTCCTCCACCGGAAATTGAAGTAGTTCCCATTCGCAGATCTTCAAGATCTATGAAAGCTCCTGACCGTCTATGTCTTAATGTAGAGGTCGATGAGCATACACTAGGGGATCTTAATGAACCTACTAGTTATAGAACGGCCATTAATAGCCCTGAAAAGGTTAAGTGGAAAGCTGCTATGGATGGGGAAATACAATCCATGCATGATAATGAAGTCTGGGAAGAAGTTGACTTACCTCCTGGTGCCAAGGTAGTTGGGAGTAAGTGGCTCTACAAAATTAAGACTGACATGGATGGATATGCACACATTTATAAGGCTCGTCTAGTTGCTTAAGGTTTTACTCAAACTTTTGGAATTGATTACGAGGAGACGTTTTCTCCTGTAGCAGACATAAGAGCTATAAGAATTCTCATAGCTATAGCAGCGTACTATGACTATAAGATTTGGCAAATGGATGTGAAAACCGCTTTCTTAAATGGTCATCTAGATGAAGACATCTATATGGCACAACCAGAAGGTTTTGAAAATCCAGAATTTCCAAATCGTGTATGCAAGCTTAAAAGATCCATTTATGGATTAAATCAAGCTTCACGACAATGGAACAAGAGATTTGATGCTGAGATCAAAAAGTTTGGATTCACTCAAAATCTTGATGAGCCATGTGTGTATCAGAAAGCTAGTGGGAGTGATAACGTAATTTTCCTAATTTTATATGTTGATGACATATTGATCATGGGAAAAGACTCTCCAAGTTTGCAAAAGGTTAAGGCATATCTTGGAAAGTGCTTTTCTATGAAAGATTTAGGAGAAGCTGCATATATTCTGGGAATCAAAATCTATAGAGATAGATCAAGGCAGTTAATTGGATTAAGTCAAAGTGCTTACATTGACAAAATATTGAAAAGATTCAATATGCAAAATTCCAAGAAAGGATATTTGCCGATGGAAGTAAAACATGGCTTATGTAATGAGTTTTGTGCTTCAACACGTGTTGAGGTGGCTTGCATGAGTAAAGTTCCTTATGCTTCGACTGTATGATCTATTATGTATGCGGTTAAGTGCACAAGGCCAGATGTGGCATTTGCTCAAAATATTACCAGTCAATTTCAACAGAATCCAGGTGATAAACATTGGATTGCTGTTAAGCATATTCTTAAGTATTTGAGGAATACAAAAGATATGTTTTTGGTATATGGTGGAAATCCAGCTGCAGAACTTTGTGTTACAGGTTTCTGCGATGCATCCTTTCAAAGTAATAAAGATGATTCGAAGTCTCAGACGGGTTATGTCTTTGTTATTAATGGAGGAGCTGTAGACTGGAGGAGCAAGAAGCAGAGTACAATTGCGATGTCTGCAACAGAAGCTGAAACATTGCTACTTCAGAAGCTGCTATGGAGGCTGTTTGGATTAGGAAATTCGTTTCAGGGCTTGGTGTTATGCCTTCAATTGAATTACCTATTAATATGTATTGTGACAATTCTGCTGCAATCATATTTGCCAATGAACCTAGAGTCATGAGAGGCACCAGACATTTTCTACGGAAGTATCACTTTGTTCGTGAAAAGGTTAATGAAGGTGAAATAAATCTGCTGAAAGTTCACACAGATGATAACTTAGCTGATCCGTTCACTAAGGCTTTGGCGAAAGAGAAGCTTAATGAATTAGCCAATGGAATTGGACTTAAATTAGCTAGTAGTTTCATGCATAAATGTGATTAGTATGTGGATAAAGGATATTGTAAACAATTATTATTTTAATGAAATAAAGTATGTTGGTATGTTTATTTTTGTTATTAATTATTGTTGTCCTATTTTTGCATGTTTAAATCCATGAATAAGAGTTATTCTAAATTGTCCGTTGTCAGTTAATAACATGGGAATATTATTAAATTAAGACAAATCTGAAGTTGGTATAATATACTTAAGTATATTGATGCGTAGTCATGCCATTTCAGACGATATTCGATGATACTGAATATAGGACTTATCCCAACTATATGATGTTACTTTATGGATCTTGTCATTAAGTAAATCATAAGAAGTTATCCTTAGACTTGAGATACATGATAACGGTCATGAGTGTAGTACATTTTTGTGGAACAACTTAACGCTATACGTAACTGGTAGTCATAAGGGTTGTTTTCGGAAGTGTTACAAAGTTTGTGTGTTTTGCTTGTAATCAATAAAGAATTTGTTCCTTTAAGTTAATTTTTGGAGTTTAATATTGTTGGGCCCCTCGTAGGGTTGTCAAGGTGTTTGCGTGGCCACGCCCAAGGTCTTTTCTGAAAGGTTCAGAAGATTTGGTAATCTTGTCAATTTCTAACAACGAGAAACAGAATGGTTAATTAAGGAATGACCTAGATCCATATCCTTATTTAACACGGTATTAGAAACAAAGGGATAATAATAATGAGAAATCATTAAAAGGTTTTCCAGGAGCCTTACTCAAGTTGTACTAGAGGCATCGGCGTGTTGCAAGACGCTAACCGATGTGATCACACTATTATGATATGTCTAAGTGGGAGCTGTTGGTTTTATAGACAAAATAATAATAGTCGTGTGTTAGGATCGAACTTGAGATCACGGGATTGCACACAATACGTATGAAGAGAAAAAGAAATAATTATTTATAAAATGTTGTAATTAATTATTAAACACAAAATAAATAATAGTAATTAGTATTTAATGATTAATGATTAATGACTAATGGACTATTAAACGAAGATTAGGAAATTAATACTAGGCAAAATTTGGAAACAAGAGAAGGTTCCGCAAACCCCTTGGGGGATCCAAATCCGATCGGCATAGGGGGGGGGGGGTAACCTCCTTTGTGCTTTGAGCTCCAAGTTTTGAATAGTATATAAGCAAACCCAAGATGCATGTTTTTCTCATAACTTGTACACACACATCTTGGTGTTTTCTCTCCTCTCTTTGTCTTTGGTCGATCCATCTAAACAAACCCTAAGGGTTTCGATTTTCATAAGATCAAAACAAGTTTTGTGTTTAATTACTTGCATAAACTTTTTCTTGAATTAGTACGTGTGTACAAGAACGTGAATCAAACACACTATTGTTTGATTCTTGGATTGAATTACAAAAGAGGTAAGTGGTAATTCTTGTAATCCACATAAACCCTAATTAGGGTTCTTGTTCCGGAAGATTGCTTTTGATTCTTGTTCGGGCTAGAATCACAAAGGTATGTTACTATTTAATTATTGATTAATTAATTACATGTTATTTGATCTTGTTATAATTGCTTCCGCTATGCTCACTTGATGTGTTTGGTTTATAATATATGAATGTCATGATATCATAATTCTAATAGCAGGGACATGTCCCCGCCAAAAGTAGTGGCGGGAAAAAAGCGCGAACAATTAAGAGTTACAACTTTGGTCAAATTTTGACAAAAATCAATTCTACTTTCGGCGGAGACATGTCCTAGCAAAAAGGTTGCGTTGAAAATTTAGTAAACCGTCAGCCAATTTGTGTGCCAGCTCAGCAACGTCTTTGTCGTTTAGCGTCTTTCGGCGGGGACACTATGTCCCCGCCAAAAGTCTCCTCGCCCGTCTTCCTGATTGTTGTTGTGCAAAGTGCTTACTGATTTTATGATATGTACATCTAGAGGTGGTACGATAGGTTGGTTATACAGCTTAAGAATCTTATATTGACATTAAAAAAAACACAGAGATAAACACTGAGTGAACCCCGCATCTAACGATATAGTGCCAAAAGCCCAAAACGATCCCCTTGCGTCATGCTTATACAAACACATATAGTGCGCGGCTGTGTGTTTTTTTATTCCAATTTTCTCATGTTAAGTACAAAATATATATTAATTGATTATTGCCAATGGTACTAGAGTTTTGTTGCCAATGGTAAGATATCTCAATAATAAAGCATACGATAAAAATCAAAATACAAGTATGTTCAAGCAACACGAGGGTCAATCACCTGACCCATAAACAACACAACTCCACTCATATCTTCTTTAATCACAAACAAGAAAGGATGATCAACAACCAAGTCGACCTTTGGCTCACCACGTGGCCAGGGGGTACGCTATGGTTACCGTTACTGCTGCAGCTTCTGTACCATCTTCATTCACCTCCACAAATGATTTGTGGTAAATTTCAGGAACACATATGTCAGCACAGTACTTTCCACCCATGTCCACTATCTCGGTCAAACCTCCACTAGTGTGAGACAATGCAAGGCTTAATTCCTTCAACATTTCTGGAATACAGAACTGTCCCACTTCTCTTCTTTGGTCCAAGAAGTCAGATTCGGATGAACACATTTTCTCTATTAAATTTGGGAGGCCATCCTTTTCATTTGGGAGGGATACGTACATTGAAAAATGACGTTTATCTTCACCCATGAGTTGCTCATAGTTGCCTGGACTGAAGGATAGTTTAACTTTGCTCCCGTCGAGGAGGTGGAAGGGTAAGTCTTTTGTATTTGATGGGTCAAACTTTTGATTCCAGGCTCCCTTGAAATAGACTGCATTTGCAAATATGAGCTGTATAGATTTGTGAACCGCATCAGGGGGGAGGACATTTTTTATAAGGCCACCTGTCTGTGTTTCGGCCCACAGATTCACTTCATTCACCACGTCAGCAGCCTTCATCAATTAAACAAGTACATAGGTTAGACACTCACAAGTAGGTCAAGGAATATAAGTTAGTGTTATAAGATTCAAATGTGTTAAACTGATAACTGTAGATTTAATAGCATTATAGAATCTCCTATTTATATCAGATTCTTAAAAGCACAAGATTTCTGGCAGTTTAGTGATTTTCCTATGCATATGATATTTTGCTAGACTCAAATAATATTTTGTTCCTTTGAATTTGTATAACGTGAACTCTAGTTGCGAATCATTATTCATATAGCAAATCATCAAGTAAAACATATCTCATTCCATTTTCATTTCCATCTTAAAACAAATGCAAAAATTAAAACCTACCTTTGTCAGGAAATCAACTTGCTTACAAGGGGCGTTATAAACCGTGTCCAAAATCTGTTTGAAAGAAGTTTTTATAGGCAGTGTTTGCTCGACCCATACTCCGTTTGCAAAAGACAAACGAGGTCCACCACTTGAGCTACCATCTGACATAATCAAGGACACAAGCTGAGAAGAAAGAGTACTGTTGGGGTCATGGACAGTGTTTGTTTTAAGAAATGAAGGTAACATGTCGATTGATTGGCCATTGGAACCTGCCGCGATAAAGCTCAGGGCAACATTGATGGAAATCGGAGAGAAAACAATGTGGGTGTTTGGGCATTTCTTGGAGCAAAGGTGGTTTGCAAGTGTGATCGAGACGTGGGTTTGGTTGTTGACTAATTGCTTAATTTCCATTGATGTTTTTGGTATGAAAACGCGAAGAGGCTTAATATTGATCAGATGGTGTAGTGATTGGAAGATTTATAAAGGATTAAAGTCTACGATTTAGATAACGCTGATAAGGAAGGAACCTAGTGTTTTGACCAGGTATTTGCGTGACAAAGAGTAACAGGGGAGACCAGCAATATTAATAATCTTTTATTAGTTATATAAGCCATGTCTAACTCTTTAAAAAACAAATTAAATTAGTTGATTTAGTACCACATTAGATCATCTATAAAAGTCAAACAATCTAAAATATACTAGTACCAAGTATAAGTTAGAAGTTAGAACAATTCAGGTTAAAATCCAAGATTTTAACCTTTTGTGGATTTTAACCTCCTTATATATATAAAATGACTGAAATGCCTATCTACTAACCTCCTTATATATATAAAATTGTATCGATGTCTATCACAATCACACTTCGTGCTGCTCATATCTTTTTAAAATGACTAATATTTTACATGTATATCATGTGTTTTACAGGTACATGAAGTGCAAAGATTTCAAAGATGTAATAATGTAGATGAGTTCCTGCGAAGACTCCTGAGTGGTGTTCAAATATATATTTCAAAGAAAATGATTGAGATGTCTAAATATATGACTAAACTTGAGTCTAAATCAACATAACAATGATTTAATGGTTTTGAAAAAATGGGTCCTCTACTATTACCAACAGGGTGTTGCCACATTGAATTACGACCAACAGAGTATTATCATTCTCAACCCGTATAACCCATCTATCTTAGCTTACTACATTTGCTGTCAATCAGTGCCCATATTTCAGTCTCCTGGCTAATATTGGCAAACTGATATAATTCTCCTGTCAACATGGGACAACCATAGCTTCTAAGTATACAAAATTTAATTTTACAGATTATTTCAACATTGACTTGAAAACTTATACAAAAAAAATTAATAATATAACATCGTGTGTTTAAGCGTGAATGCATTACAAAAAGTCGACCAAAACATCAAATTAAACAAAATATTATAAGTTATTCCACGACTTGTTTACTAAAGAGAGCGGATGAACAAGATGAGTGTCGTCATGAACATGCATGTGGAAAATTCAACGGATGTAGTCTATTGGTACGTACAGAGGTAGTAAGCTATGGTAGATGGGTTATACGGGTTGAGAATGATCATACTGATACGTTTGAGAAAAACACAAACTAAATCGAATCATTCATAAGTTAGTGGTCGTGTCAACATTAATGCCTCTAGCTACAGCAATTAAACCCTGTCTTTCACAGATAAATACAATCCCCATGAGTCACATTTAGGAAAACACACATAGTGCACGGCTGTATTAATTTGTTTCCCCCCAATTTCTCATAGCAAGTACCAAATATGCATTGGTCTGGAAAGATATTACATATAATCAACAATGGAAAATAACTGAGGAATGCAGTTGATACAATAGATTTATGGCCACAGGCCACTGCTGGTAAGATACCAACATTGAAGCATAGATTAAAAACCAAAATACATGAATACGACCATCATATGCGTCAACATTTGAATTACTGGTTCAAGTAACACGAGGGTCAACCACCTGACCCATAAACAACACAACTCCACTCATGTCTTCTCTTATCACAAACATGAAGGGATGATCTGCCACGAAGTCGACTTTCTCCTCAATCCTCCTGCATTGTAGTTCCATAACAACTGCAGTGACTGCTGCAGCTTCCGTACCTTCTTCGTTAACCTCCACAAACGATTCATGGTAAACACCAGAAACAAATAGGTTTCCAACGTTGGAGGGTTCCAACATTTCAGTTAAACGGCCTTCTATGCTATCAAAAGGCAATACAAGGCCTAATTCCTTCAACAAGTCATTAGCCTTAAACCCAAAGGAGATCTTAAACTTTGGGATCAAAAACTGCGCAACTTCTATTTTTCGAAATGGAACATGACGTTCCAAAAATTTAGATTCAGAACCCATTTTCTGTATCAAAGATTGGAGACCTTCTTTTGCATCAGGAAGAAAAAAGTACATTGTGAAACGCCGGTTATCTTCACCTTGTAAATAGGGAAGACCTAAGACTTTGAAACCATCATATGACCGCACAAATTGTTTTTTGTTGCTGGTCATGAATGGTACCTTAACTTTACTTCCATCTAGAAGGTGGAAGTCATAGTCTTTTGTCTTTGATGGATCAAACTTCTCATTCCAGACTCCCTTGAAATAGACTGCATTTGCAAAGATGAGCCTCGTATCTATGTTAACCGCATCAAGAGAAAGAATCATTTTAATGAGTCCACTTGTCTGATCTTCGGTCCACAAATTCACTTCAGCCACTACCTCCTCAGGCTTGGATAATCAATGAGTACAAAAATATTGTTAGAGTTTGACAATCAAATAGCACATAATGCGAAAGCTAGGATCAATAATAACACGTATAAAGATAACTAAAACATAAATAAGAACATACCCGATGCACTTCAATAAACCTTGAATCTTGTGTAAATTAGATCAATGATAAACCTCTTACCGTTTTGTTTATCGATCTCTTGATAATTACTATAGTGAGTAATTACCTCGTTCTTGTACACACAAACTACCAACGAATAAAGGTGTATGCAAGTAAACGTAAAACACTATTTTGGAACAACCAAAATCGACCCAAATCCCTTGGAGGGGGGTTGTGTCGATCGGCCAAGAAAAGAGGGAGGCAAGGAAAAACTTTAGGGTTTGTGTGTGTGCACAAAAGATGATTAGGTTTAACCCTAAGGCCTTGTATTTATACTAGATGATTTCTTGGAGACCAAGCAAGCATGGGTCGATCCCCTTGGGCCTAGGATCGACCGGCCATGCCTTCCACAAGGGATTCCGGATCCTTCTTGTCTCCCAAAATACATTCTAGTCCTCGTTCTTTCGTTACTAATAATAGTTAATACTTACGTTTAATAATTAACGATTATTTAGTCCCTCAAGTGTTTATAAATACATATATACGATACATATATCATATATATATTTATTTACTTTATTCTCGTTTGTAATGTGTGCAATCCCAAGGTCTCGGGTTTCATACTAGTCATTTACATATTAATATTTATATGTAACTTTTAACAGCTCCCACTCGTATATCTATTAATAGTAAAATGACATTGGTTGGCGTCTTGCAACACTCCAATGCCCCCAGTTCGACCTGAGCTAGGTTTCCTGGAAAACCTTTAATGATTCATCATTATTATTATCCTTTCGCTTCTAATACTACATTAATAAAGATGTGAGGTTCTTTATTAAATTATGTTTCTCGTCTCTTTATGATTGAACAAAATTACCAAAACATCTAAACGTATTCCAGATAGACTTTGGGCGTGGCCACGCAAACATTTTGTCAACCCTACGAGGGGCCCAGCAGTATTAAACTTCTGAACAAATCAGAAGGAACGAATTCTCTCTTGACTACAAGAATAACCCATGGACTTTGTAACAATTCTGAAAACAACCCTTATGACTTCCAATTACGGTAAGCGGTAGATTGTTCCACAAAATGCACTACATCCATGACACTTATCTGTTATCTCAAGTCTGAGGATAACTTTAAATATGATTCTCACAATAAATTTAAAGCATATTGTTGGGATAAGTCCAATACTCAATTCATTGAATATCATGTGAAATTGTTATGACTACGCATCAATATACTTTCAAGTATATCCTTAACCAATACTCAAAATTGTCTTAGTTTAATGATATTCCCATATCATTAATCGACAACGGACCATTTAGAATAATAAATTATTCATGGATCTTAAACATGCAAATATAGGATATATTATTAAGACAATGAATAAATAAACATAACCAATAATTTATTTCATTAAAATAATAATTATACATTACATCCCTTATTCAAATACTAATCACAAACGGGCATGAAACTATCAGCTAATTTAAGTCCTATTCCTTCAGCATGCTTGTAAAGCTTGGTGCCAGGTAAAGACTTTGTAAATTGATCAGCTAAGTTTTCATCTGTGTAAACTTTGAGCATTTCTATTTCACCTATCTCAACTTGTTCTCTGACATAGTGGTGCTTAATCGGGAAATGTCTGGTGCCTTTCATGATTCTAGGTTCATTGGCAAATGTAATTGCAGCTGAGTTGTCACAATACATTTTTATAGGTCGCTGAATCGAAGGCATAACCCCAAGCCCTGAAACAAACTTCCTAATCCAAACAGCTTCCATTGCAGGTTCTGAAGTAGCTATATACTCACTTTCTGTAACAGACATTGCTAGTACACTCTGCTTTCTGCTCCTCCAATCCACAACTCCTCCATTAATGACAAAAACATAACCCGTCTGAGACTTCGTATCATCTTTATCACCTTTCCAAGAAGCATCGCAGTAACCTGTAACATCAAGTTCTGCAGATGGAGTACCCCCATAAACCAAGAACATCTCTTTAGTAGACCTAAGGTACTTAAGAATATTCTTAACAGCAGTCCAGTGTTTTTCACCTGGATTCTGCTGATATCGACTGGTTAAATTCTGAGCAAACACCACATCAGGCCTTGTGCTTTTCACCGCACACATAATAGATCCCACAGCCGAAGCATAAGGGACTCTCTTCATGCGTTGCACCTCTTCAGGTTTTGAAGCACAAACTTTATTGCTCAAGCCATGTTGCTCTTGCATCGGCAAATATCCTTTCTTGGAATTTTGCATATTGAATCTCTTCAATATTTTATCAATGTAAGCACTTTGGCTTAATCCAATTAATCGCTGAGATCTATCTCTATATATCTTGATTCCCAGAATAAATGCAACTTCCCCTAAATCTTTCATAGAAAAAAGCTTCTAAGATATGCCTTAACCTTTTGCAAACTCAGAATGTCATTTCTCATGATCAATATGTCATCGACATATAATATAAGGAAAATTACATTACTCCCACTAGCTTTGTGATATACACATGGCTCAACAAGATTTTGAGTGAATCCATACTTCTTAATTTCACTATCAAATCTCTTATTCCATTGTCATGATGCTTGCTTTAATCCATAAATGGATCTTTTAAGCTTGCATACACGATCTGGGATTTCTGGATTCACAAACCCCTCAGGCTGCGCCATATAGATGTCTTCATCTAGGCTACCATTTAAGAAGGCGGTTTTGACATCCATTTGCCAAATCTCATAGTCATAGTAAGCGGCTATGGCTATAAGAATCCTAATTTCCCTTATGTTAGCTACAGGAGAAAAGGTCTCCTCATAGTCAACACCAAAAGTTTGAGTATAGCCTTTACCTACCAAACGGGCCTTATAGGTGTGTACAATGCCATCCATATCAGTATTTTTCTTGAAGAGCCATTTACTCCAAACTAGCTTGGCACCCGGAGGTAGGTCTACTTCTTCCCAGACATCGTTGTCTTTCATGGACTGCATTTCCCCATTCATAGCTCCCTGCCATTTTTCCTTTTCAGGACTATTCATAGCAGCTTTATAACTTGTAGGTTCATCGAGATCCCCTATCAAGTTGTCATCACACTCCATGTTAAGACATAGACGTGTAGGAGCCTTCACAGATCTAGATGACCTGCGAACGGGAACCACTTCAACTTCTGGTGGAGGACCTAAACTTTCAGGTTCTTCAGGAAGTTGGCTAGTGTTTTTAGAAGGTGTTTCATCTTCATGATCGTCTTCCAGATCATATACTCTCCCACTGAATTCTTGAGATATGAGCTCCTTTTCTAAGAAGTCTCCATACCTTGCAACAAAAACTTTGTTTTCAGCTGGTCCTTTTCTAAGAAGTCTCCATACCTTGCAACAAAAACTTTGTTTTCAGCTGGGTAATAAAAGTAGTAACCCATAGTTTCCTTAGGGTAACCTACGAAGATGCACTTTACAGATCTTTGTTGGAGTTTGTCTTCTGAGTCACGTTTAACATACGCCTCACAACCCCAGACCTTTATGTTAATACAAATATCGCCTAAAAACGTTATTTATATTTTACGATCTTCTCTAAGTTTTGTTAATGACAAATGTAAACTTTTGTTTCTAAGTAAAACATAATCTTAGTTTTAAAGACTTGCATAAACTAGACTTTTGCTACATTTTACATTTCATAAAACACAACACTTCTTATTTACTAAAAATAGAATTGTCACATCACATTTATGGCAAGTTTTGTCATTATACATTTATGGAAAGAAATGTGTTTGACTTACTTAGATGTTGCTTGCAAGTTTAGTGTTTGACTTGATATTATGTGATGTGACATTGTTTGGTTTGCAAGAGTAATGAGATGTGACTTGGTTTGGTTTGCAAGATTTATTGCAAAACCAACTTCAAGCCCGGCGGTACCCTGGAGGTACACGGGCGGAACCCTTCTCAGGGGTCCGCCTGATCCGCCAGACCTGCAGAAGGTTTTGGCTATAAATATTGAGCCACAAGTTGAATTTTGGCTTATCACTTAATATATTTTACACACACATTCATTCTTTCATCTAACCTCTTAACATTTCATATGTGAAGTTTCTTTTTGTAGCAAAGAGATTCACAAGCTTACTAAAAGTAACAAGTATTCAACACAATGTTGCAAGACTTGTTAGCTTAGCATTGTGTAGACTTGTGTAGTTTACACTTCATTTGATTGTGTATTTTCAGTAGTGATCGGTTAGTATTTTAGTCCTCAAAATACAAAGTGTATAGGGAGTAGTTGTACCCTTGTAAAGAACTAACGGGAGTGGTTGTACCCTTGGTAAAGAACTCGACATCTAGCTTTGTGTCGGTAAAAGTATAAGCGACGTGTAAGGTTTTCTCCGCCGGTGAAAGGAGCTTGTTGACTAGTGAAAGAAACTCTCGAGTTGGATACTCGGGGCGTGGACGTAGGGCAAGGAAAAAGAGTCCTTGTAGTCGAACCACGATAAATACTCGTGTTGTGGTTTGATCGTTTCTTTCATTTACTTGCATGTTATATATTGTGTTTGTGTACATATCTTTGATCAAACGGAAAGTTTCAAAGCTAACTTAACAAGTTAAAAAGATTTTAATCGGTAAACTATTCAACCCCCCTTCTAGTTTTCCACAATTGGCATCAAGAGCTACGTTACTCAAGCTTTTAAAATATATTGTGTTTTAAAACTTGAAACGATCCATGGATTTTGAAAATTACAAAGAAGGGCAATCTATGCAAAGACCACCACTCTTTGAAGCAAATGGTTTTATATATTGGAAAAACCGTTTTGAAACTTACGTGAAATCTAAAGATATTGATTTGTGGTATATAATTATTGATGGTGATAACGTAGTTACTAACTTCAAAGATGATGATCAAAATAAATTAATAGGTAAAAATAATGAAGCTAAAATGATGCTTTACAATACTTTGCCTAAGAAAGAATAGTACTTTTGTGTAAAACCGCCAAAGATATTTGGCAATCTTTAATTGTCACTCATCAAGGAAACTCACAAGTTAAAGATAACAAAATTGATCTTCTTGTTTAACAATATGAACAATTTGTTATTTCCGAAGATGAGATTATTGATAATGTTTTTGCTAGATTTAATACTATTATTACTTCACTTAAAGCACTTGACGAATCTTTTTGTAGTAAGAACTTTGTCAGGAAATTTCTTAGAGCACTCCATCCGAAGTGGAGAGCAAAAGTGACGGCAATTGAAGAATCCAAAGATCTTTCAAGCATGTCACTTGATGAGCTAATTGGAAACCTCAAAGTTCACGAAATGGTAATGGAAAAAGATTCAGAACTAGTTAGAGGCAAGAAAGAAAAAGTTAAGTCCATTGCCTTGAAAGCTAGAGTCCAATCTAGTGATGATGAAGAATCTACTTCGGATAGTGACGATGAGGAATATGCTATGGCCGTTAGAGACTTCAAGAAGTTCTTTCATAGAAGAGGAAAGTTTGTGAGGAATATGCTCCGACTTATCTTACTCCTCTATTGATGATGACACTTTACAAAAAGAATATAACAAACTTTGTGAATTGAGTTTAAAAATCATAAACAAAAATAAATTTTTGAAAACTAAAAAGGAGTTTTTAGAAAATGAAGTTTATGAGTTAAAAGAAAAAGCTAAGAGATTAGAAAAGAGTAAAGGTATTGACACACCTTGCAAATCATGTGAAGAGCTTAAACTAGAAGTTGAGAAACTCAAAATTACTCAAAATGATCTAATAAAACAAACCACAAAGTTTAAGAAGTTCGATAAGAGCATTTCTTGTGCGGATGAAATTATGAAACTTCAAAAGTCACCCTTTGATAAAACAGGACTAGGATTTACGAAAATAGAAACTCCAATGGGTCAAATGAAACAAGAAAAGATTGCACAAGAAACAAATAAAATTGCTACAGCAGCCTGCGGATCAGGCGGAACCCAATTTAGGGTTCCGCCCGTTGGTCCCGAAGGTTCCGCCAGGCCTGCTGCAGCAGTAACCTCATCCACTTCGGATCGTTCAAAATTTGTTAATGTTACATACAAAAGTGGAACAAAACCTATGTTTAAAACTGGAGTAGGATTTAGTAAAAATGAATTTAGAGCTAAAACTACTCAACCAAGACCTAAGACTCCAATTCCCAAACGCCCCTTTCCAAAGAGCAACTTCAACGCTCGACCAAACTACCAACATGTTTGGAACCAAAACACTCCTAGACATTACCAAACTCCAAACCACATGCCATGGAACCCTTATGCTCTATTTTCATACTTGGAACAAATTAATGGCCTGCTTAACCAAAATGGACCCATGAGAAATTGGGGACCAAATGTTTGAGTGTTTTTCATAAAATAGGTGTGCCTCAAAGTTTGTTTGGAACCGGATGAATGGATTAAAGATAGCGGTTGTTCAAGGCACATGACGGGTAACAAAAGCCTCTTCACTTCTTATCACAAATGTGACGGAGGTAATTTTACGTTTGGTAGTAATGCTAAGAGCAAAATCATCGGAAAATGTACAATCTCTCATGACTCCCTTTTGATTGATGATGTAGCTCATGTTGATAAATTAGGTTTTAATCTCCTTAGTATTAGTCAACTTTGTCGTAATAAGTATAATGTTCTTTTTAGTGAAAACGGAAGTAAAATACTTAAAGATGGTATAACCATAGCCAAAGGTGTCCTTAAGAATAACGTATATGTCATGAAGATGGATCCAACATCTAGAGACAAACTTTGTCTTACCTCATTAGATGAATCTTCAACTTTATGGCATAGACGTTTAGGACATGCTAACATGAGACTAATCCAAAACCTCTCCTCCAAAGACTTAGTTCGAAACCTACCTAAGTTGAAATATGACCAACACTTTTGTGATGCTTGCAAAGTTGGTAAACAAGTCCATAATAGCCATAAGGCTAAAAACTTGGTTTCTACATCTAGGTGTCTAGAACTTTTGCATATGGATTTATTTGGTCCTTCCGCTATACAAAGTTATGGAGGCAACTTCTACACTTTGGTCATAGTTGATGATTACTCAAGATATACTTGGACAAAATTTTTGAAAAGTAAAAATGAAGCTTTTGATAAATTTGAGATTCTAAGTAAGAAAATTCAAAATCAAGTAGGGTCTAATATTGTGTCTATTAGAACGGATCACGGTCGTGAATTTGATAATGAATTTCAATTTGGAAACTTTTGTGATAATAATGGTATAACTCATAACTTTTCGGCTCCACGTACTCCTCAATCTAATGGTGTAGTAGAACGTAAAAACCGGACATTGCAAGAGATGAGTAGAACAATGCTTAATGAACAGAACATTCCACAAAAGTTTTGGTGTATTGCCGTTGACACATCAACATACATTTTAAATCGACTCTTAATTAGACCATTTTTGAATAAAACTCCTTATGAACTATATAAAGGTAAAAAGCCTACATTAGGATACTTTAGAGTGTTTGGGAGTAAATGTTTCATTCTTAATACCAAGGATTATCTCACCAAATTTGACCCAAAGTCTTATGAAGGTGTATTTCTTGGATATTCACAAAATAGTAAAGCGTACATTGTTTTGAACAAAGAAACCTTAAAAGTCGAGGAATCGTTGAACATAACATTTGACGAGAGTCCACCTCCCTCTAAGACATCACCTTTGGTAGATGATGACTTAGTTGAAAGCCAACCGATAGAAAATCAAGAAATTTTAAGTGATGACAAAGAAGATGAACTATTTAACAAAGAACTTGTCAATGTCAAAGAATCTAAAATTCATCCATTAATGGTGTCATTGGCAACATTAACGAAAGAACACTAAGGTCAAAAGTTCAAAATGAAAGCAACTATTTTTGTTTCGTGTCAACCATTGAACCTAAAAATATTAATGAAGCCATTAAAGATGAGCCTTGGGTAATTGCAATGCAAGAAGAGTTAAACCAATTTGTTAGGAATGATGTATGGACATTAGTTCCTCAACCAAAGAGTCAAACTATAATTGGAACAAAATGGGTATTTCGAAATAAAATGGATGAAAATGGAATTGTGTCTAGAAACAAAGCTAGGTTAGTTGCACAAGGATATAACCAACAAGAAGGCATTGACTACGATGAAACTTTTGCTCCGGTTTCTAGGCTCGAGTCAATTAGAATCTTACTTGCATATGCATGTGTACACAATTTTAAACTTTTTCAAATGGACGTCAAAAGTGCATTTCTAAACGGAGTCATTAATGAAGAAGTATATGTTGCTCAACCACCGGGCTTCATCGATTTTGAAAAACCAAATCATGTTTACAAACTTAAAAAGGCTCTTTACGGACTTAAGCAAGCTCCAAAAGCATGGTATGATCGACTTAAAATATTCCTAGTTGACCATAAGTATACCATGGGCTTAGTTGATAATACTCTCTTCACTAAGAAGAAAGATTCACATATTATCATAGTCCAAATCTATGTTGATGACATTATATTCGGATCAACTTGTCAAGAATTATGTGTGGATTTCTCGAAAATCATGCATGACGAGTTTGAAATGAGTATGATGGGAGAACTCAACTTTTTCCTAGGACTCCAAATCAAACAACTAGAAGATGGTATCTTCTTTAACCAATCTAAATATATTAAGGACATGCTTAAGAAACTTGGACTAGAAGATACGAACCCTATCAAAACTCCCATGTCCACGGAAACTAAACTCACCAAGGATGAGGAAAGTGAATCCGTAGATAGCACTAAATATAGAGGTATGATTGGTAGTCTACTTTACCTAACGGCTAGTAGACCCGACATTATGTTTAATGTTTGTCTATGTGCTCGTTTTCAAGAAGATCCTAAAACTACCCATCTTGAAGCCGTTAAAAGGATTTTTAGGTATATTAAGGGCACTACACATTTAGGCTTATGGTATCCCAAAGTAACGGGAATAGACACCATAGTGTATGCCGACTCGGATCATGCCAGTGACTATGTCGATAGAAAAAGTACAAGTGGTATTTGTACTTTTGTTGGACATTGTCTCACCTCATGGTTCTCCAAGAAGCAAACGGCTCTTGCTATCTCAACAACGGAAGCCGAGTACGTTTCAGCCGGAAAGGCATGTCAACAAGCTCTTTGGATGAAACAAGCTCTTGTCGACTACGGAATTCAACTCAACGACATCACAATTCTTTGTGACAACAAAGGTGCCATTGATCTTAGCAAAAACCCGGTTCAATATGCTTGTACCAAACATATTGAAATCCGTCATCATTTCCTTCGTGACAATGTTCAAAAAGGAAATGTCTCAATTGAGAAAGTTTCTTCCGAAGACAACATAGCCGACATTCTCACAAAACCCCTTAAACGTGAACCTTTTAACCTTCTTAGGCTAGGTTTAGGACTCATGGAACCTACATTATAGTTCTGGACATTAGACAAAAATCACATAAATCAAAACAAATCCATAACTATTTTTCTCAGCAGGGTCGGCGGAACCCTCACACATAACGGGCGGAACCCACTCCAGGGGTCCGCCGTATCCGCCGACCTGCAGAACCAAAATCTTTGTTTATATTAAACCAAACACCCATTATCTCATACCACTACTTCCAAACTGCTACTATTCACTTTACCATCCATCCATACCTATGAATTCTTGGTCTTCCATTCATTTACATTGCAACTAAATCATCATTGTAAGTATTCTAAACATGATTACAATCCTGATCTGAGTCTAGGAATTCTATTTCTTGCACAAAAACAAAAACTTGGGGTTATGCACTAACTTGAAAAACTCATGCATTAGATTAGGTGTTTAATAAAACTAATCATGTTTCCCATAGTTAGGAATTGCATCTTTAATTAGTATAAACATGTTTGCTAAAACACCCCATGTCAAATCCTTCCAAAAATTTCTCACAAGTAGGACAAATATTTTTTCGTCTCACATTGAGAATACAAAATCAAAACGTTATGTTTAAAACATCACTTGCATAATGTCTCTTGAATGCTAAAGGGAATACATAACCAATATGTATTTTCGGGTACATTCAAACGAAGCTACATTGAACTAGGAGCGTTTGGGTTATCTTTTGTTTTATAACAAAACTTGCATAAAACGATTTTGAAGCATCAAAATGAGTCAAGATAACCGCACCTCCATATTGTTTTCATATAGGCACACACTAGAACTTCCACATTATAATAGTGGTTTACGTAAACTAAAATGTGAAATCTTATTGTTCTAGGAATCATCATGCCTCCTCTAACCTACTACGACCACAAGGACACCATTAAGTACCTACCAAAACACCACAAAACCAAAGGCCTTACCGCAAATCAAGTAAACGTTTTCAAAGCCCTAGAAAAACACTATGTCCATGAGGGTAGAACCATTGACCCGTCTTTCCTAGAAGGCACAAACCTTTACGCCGATTTTGCCACAATCAACTTTGAGTGTCTTTTGATATCGACAAGCCTATTTGTCCTAGGTTTATTCTAGAGTTCTATGCATCCTCCGTCCTCTCCACGGATGATTATGGTCATATGTCTATCAACTTTAGGGTTAGCAGTCATTAATACTCCTTCACTCTTGAGGAGTTTGCTCAAATCCTAGGTGTTCCAAACCGTGGTACTTGCCTCTATTCCGACTTGCACTCCCTCTCAACTCTTGACAACCTCCAAGACCGTATCCACCCTTATGACACACCCCTTGTCTCAAAAGACGTTCTCCATGACCACCTCTTTGTTAGGACCACCACCACTAGGAGAACCCGTTCGGGAAATGAGGTCGATAAGGACCCATATGGAATGGAAATGAACGAACTCAAACCCCAATTCAAGAAATGGGATGAAGTCCTTAGAGCCAATGTCATTAGCACAATAGGGAACCGTGACCATATCAACCTTTGCCTTTGCTACATGCTCTACTCCTTGTCCGTTAGGCAACCCTTCAACCTTGCCTACTACATGGCCAAGAGAATGGCCGACATTCCCGTGCATGGCACAACGGCTATGCCGTATGGAATGCTCTTGACCCGTCTCTTTAGGTTCATCTCACCCATTCCACCAACTCCAAACGGTCTTCGCCTTAACTACTCTCTCATCCCACACACCTTTGTCCCACTAAGTGATAAGAGAGTGTACAAAGCCCAAGGAAAACGTCCACATCCTCCTACCTCATCTTCGTCTTCCTCAATGAGTGAAGATGACAATTTGCCAAACTCTAGGCTCCCTCCTCTCGAATACCTTTCTCAACTTCCGGATATTCCTAATGAGTCGGAGGAGTTCAAGCAAACAAAGGGGATGTTTAAGAATCTTGGAAGGTTCCTTGGAAAGCTCAAGAACAAGATCGACCGTCAATGAGTGCGGGTGTGTAGGAGTGTTTGGCACTAGGTGCTATTTGAACAAATTTGGTCGTTTAAACAATATTTGTGATGAATTTATATGTTAGTACAATGTTTGATACAATTTGGAACATGTAGTATCTAACTTTGATGCAGGTAGACAACTCTTGGCAAGTTGTCAAATTTTCAAGTTTATGATATTTTCACTAAGTATAGTGAAATTCTGGACCTCAAGGTCAAAGTCCTATGAAATGCATGTTTACGTGTCTATTTTTTGCATTGCCCAATCAGAAATGCCTTATCTTTTTTATTTTAGGAGTTTTCGAAAATTTTGAAAATCGTCTCGCGGGTCAAAAACGCGGACTGCTAATTTTTTTGGGTCTGGGTGATCTGGCGGTACCCAATATTAGGTTCCGCCAGTGTAAATTCTGGGAATTCCAGAATTGGCCCAACGGACAAGCGGCACCCTCAAATGGGTTCCGCATGTGTATTCTGAGGGTGCCGCCAGCAACCTGCAGAATTTTTGTTTTCATTTTCACCAATTCAACATCCAAACACCAAAATCCAATCCTTTTAGGTAGAAACCCATTACTTACAATGTGTTTAGCATAATAGGATACTCCTTCTTCCATAAACTTAACCAAAACCAATTCCCGCCAAAATTCAAATTTTGCCATAACAACCTCAAGGACCCCTCAAACATAAAGGAAGGAACCCTTTTAAGGGATCCTTGAAATCCCTGTAATTTATACTACCACAAATCCACCAAAACCACTAAGCATTTAGTGCAAAACTTGTCTTCTCACTTCACCATTTTCATTGGATTGACTTCCATGATTTGACAACCCACAATTAGTTTTCCAAATCATTAGAAACCTCCATTTTTGTATGGACTAACATCAAATCCAAACACTCCTTTCCATAATCCATCAACACTATAAATTAAGCCATCCTAAACACCATCAAATCACACCTTCTTCAACACAATTTCTGAAACTTATAAACCATTTTTCACTATGACTAAGTCAACAAACACCTCTCAACCATCAAGACCTATCCGGAAAACCGCCCGGATTAGTGTTAAACCACTATGGTCTAATCAACCCATCAACCTAAGCTCCTCATCCTCGGATGAATTCACATCACCCATAAAAAATGAACACTTTTTGAACCTTGCATCTCCATCACCATCACCCAATGAACCAAATGAGCTCACTCCACCACCAACTAAATCACCTATTGACCCAACTCCACCAAGTGCTCCAACTCAACCATCCAAAACTTCATCACCATCACCATTACCCAAAATTGAGCCAATGGAACTATTTAGGTCTCCTCCCACATCACCACACCCATTTGTCCAAGATCTTAATGATCTTCCACCAAGACCTACACAACCACCACCTTTTCCAAATGAATCACCGAGGTCAATTCTTGACCAAGATAACCTTTTTAACCACATTCAACCACCACAACAAGTGTACCATCAACCTAAACCATTATTGTTTCACCCCATCTACAATGACATCCATGGTCCTCTTTATGGAGAACCAAACTTTGAAAACCATGATCACCCAACTCCACCACACTCTCAAGCTCAAACCTTTGAGTCTTTCTTTCCCTCATATGAGGATATACAAAACATGGTTGAAAACCACCTCCATCAAGCAATGGAATTTCAAACCACCTTGCTTGATTCAATACCAAAGCCATCATCCACCCAAGAACCACAAACCAACCAACCCTCAAACCAAGAAACCAAAACCCACCCATTTCCACCCACTCATCCCCATGTTTGCTCAAATTGTGAGCAAATGGGTGCAAGCATCAAAACGTTGCTTCACCAACTCCAAGATGAAACCCGGTTTGCATTCCAACACGTTATAGAACGTTTGGATGCTCTTTCCCACCCAAACAAATCCTAGACAACCGTTTGGAGGCCGTTTGCCCCAATTTAGGAATCTAGGCTTTTATTTTTCTTTCTTGGTTAATTTTTAAGTTTTTAGAAGTAGAAGAATATTACTATTTCATGTCCTTTGACTTTTATAAGTCAAAATTTTACTTGGAATGCTAATTCTTTCTACTTACTTTCGTGCATTGTTGGTTGATCATTTGTATTGTGGTTGCAATGTGTGTGGTAACTACAAACTTGGATTTATATATATATATCACCAACTAACCATTTTTTTTGTAGGATCCAAAATCCATGTTTCCCACCTTGGCACTCCTATTAGGGGGAGTAACAAGCAAAAGGGAGCAAGTGCATTTTTCCGCTTCGCTACTCTACTTTTTGTTACGACAAAAAGGGGACGAAATATATTGAACTTTCAAAACTTAATATAATTTTCATAAATTAAGTAAAACAAGTTTAATATATTTTTTTTTAAGTCTTAAAAGCCAAGATTTTGTGAGTTACTTAAAAACAAAGTTTATGTTTTGTCATCAACAAAAAGGGGGAGATTGTTAATACAAATATCGCCTAAAAATGTTATTTATATTTTACGATCTTCTCTAAGTTTTGTTAATGACAAATGTAAACTTTTGTTTCTAAGTAAAACATAATCTTAGTTTTAAAGACTTGCATAAACTAGACTTTTGCTACATTTTACATTTCATAAAACACAACACTTCTTATTTACTAAAAATAGAATTGTCACATCACATTTATGGCAAGTTTTATCATTATACATTTATGGAAAGAAATGTGTTTGACTTACTTAGATGTTGCTTGCAAGTTTAGTGTTTGACTTGATATTATGTGATGTGACATTGTTTGGTTTGCAAGAGTAATGAGATGTGACTTGGTTTGGTTTGCAAGATTTATTGCAAAACCAACTGCGAGCCCGGCGGTACCCTGGAGGTACACGGGCGGAACCCTTCTCAGGGGTCCGCCTGATCCGCCAGACCTGCAGAAGGTTTTGGCTATAAATATTGAGCCATAAATTGAATTTTGGCTTATCACTTGACAATATATTTTACACACACATTCATTCTTTCATCTAACCTCTTAACATTTCATATGTGAAGTTTCTTTTTGTAGCAAAGAGATTCACAAGCTTACTAAAAGTAACAAGTATTCAACACAACGTTGCAAGACTTGTTAGCTTAGCATTGTGTAGACTTGTGTAGTTTACACTTCATTTGATTGTGTATTTTCAGTAGTGATCGGTTAGTATTTTAGTCCTCAAAATACAAAGTGTATAGGGAGTAGTTGTACCCTTGTAAAGAACTAACGGGAGTGGTTGTACCCTTGGTAAAGAACTCGACATCTAGCTTTGTGTCGGTAAAAGTATAAGCAACGTGTAAGGTTTTCTCCGCCGGTGAAAGGAGCTTGTTGACTAGTGAAAGAAACTCTCGAGTTGGATACTCGGGGCGTGGACGTAGGGCAAGGAAAAAGAGTCTTTGTAGCCGTTTTTGTATTTTTTAAAGCTTTTTCTGAATTTTTATGGATTTTTGGTATTTAAAAATGAATAAAATCAAAAAGAAATTTAAAAAAAATAGTAAAAATGCTTAGAAAAATCTGGAAAAATTCCAGAAAATCTAAAATATTAAAAAAGAACATAAAATAAAATTTTGAAGTAAAAATGAAAAGTGGAAGTGCTAATTTGGACAGAAACAGCTTAATACAAATGCTTATTAATAAGCACTTGTATCAAAACTATGTGAAACATGAAACCACAGAAGTATAATGAACAAAGTTTACTAAAACATCAACCTCAGAACCAAAGTCACACAGAAACACTAGAAATCATGTAATAAGCAGTATATTATAAGCCAAAATTATAAGCACAACCAAGAACAAAATAAGCCAGAAGTAAGAGATCAATGAAATCAAAGCTAAACACTTTAATGGACTAAGAAACATCAACTAAGCACAATCACAAGCTCAACTCAGCACAAGCAGCCCAATAGATCAACACAGTAAGCTACTCTATACTACTAACAAGCAGGCCTAAATAAACAATACAAATAAGCTCTATATAAGAAACCTATGGGGGCAAAATAATCAGACAAGAATAAGCTAAAAAGCACAAATAAACTAAGCTAGTTACTACTTAAGGGCTGCAGTCTACTGGACTAAAACTAGCTGATGCAAAAGCTAAAAATCTAAAAGCTAATATAGGAGATTACCAGCATCTCAAAACTTAAACCAACAAAGATCACTAAAAGCAAAGCTAAGACAATGAGGGGCTTAAATGAGCTTATAACAAGATGATGAAAGAGGCTAGTTTGGACAGAAGGTATGGTGCTGATTGTGCAGGGCACCTAGCAGGCCTAACGGGGCTTTTTGAGCTTGAAAATAAACTAGCAGTCAAGCATCAAATTGAGAAATTCCTTTTGCTTAAGATACTCAAACTACCAAATATCATATAAAACCAATTTATTTCTATTTCCAGCTAGCAATGAGCTTTAAATCTGATCTTAAGTGAAGCTACCTTGAAACTGATTCTAGAAATCTTATGCAAACAAGCAAAATTTACCCAATTACCTTTGATGCCAAAACTACTTATGCAGAAGCTATAAACTTACATGATCTAAATCAATAAACAATCCACTAAATCATCAATTCCTCTTATACTATGATGAAACCAATCTTAATGAAACTCAGAAACAAAGTTCTCAATAGCAGATTATCAATACATCAGATAATACAATAAATGACAGTTAACGAAACAGTAGGAATCCAAACTTAAACAAACTTCTATAATACGACGTATCCTATTATCATTAATCTATATTATACTTATTTAAACTGAAATGAACAACTAACAAGCACTAGAACACAGATTTACACTACTAAACTCAATTACGCAAGTGAAAATGCTTAAATGTAAATTGAAACTTACTAGTAAACCTCAGCTGAACAGAGGTTTCTTTTGACCAAAGCCTATCTTTAGATAGGCTCAAAACTACCCAGAAATCATGAATCTAACACTACTAATCCCAGAATCCTCATCACAAGTCACCATTGACTTTTATTGACCAAAATCAATAGAACAAATTCAAGCACAAAACTATATTACTGAAACTGATTAAACTTGAATGAGCATCTGAAAACATGTAAATGAAGATTTGAAAGCTTAATTTGAACTTTTGAAAATAAAATGCAATAAAAGTCAGAACTGAATTTATTGATTAATGAAAAAAGAGTACAAAGCTTGAAATCCAGAAAGCAGAAATTAAACTTTAATAAACTAATTTGATTAAACTACTCCTAACCTACTCTACTCTACTCCTACAACTAACATCTACCTACTAGCTAACAGCTTCAATTGAGAGGTGAGGAAGGCCTTTTATATCCACGGGTTCAAGCCTTCAGAAGCGTCTAGAGTTGGTATCTCCATAAGAATATTCTCTCTTGATCCCTTCTGACTCCATTGGACCAATCACAGCTTAGTATTCCTTGTGGTGATGCGTTCAGACCAATCCACAGCTGCCACTTGTCATTCTTACTTGTCAGACCTTGTCAGGGGTATGGGAATTGTCAATCGTACCCTTAATTGTGGTTAAATTGAGGTGGGATGGGGTAATTTTGGATGGAAGGTAATTAGGGTTCTTGGTGATTTGGTTCTGGGTAAATTGGGGAAAAGGATGTACGGTGTAAAAAGGGCGGGTGTAGTTTTTTGTTTTGTTTTGTTTTTTTTTTTTTTTTTTTTTTTTTTTTTTTTTTTTTTTTTTTTATTCGTTTGTGTAACTTTGACCCTGGTAAGAATTAGTTTGACCAAATATGGACCGTGCTCAAAGGTTTTGGGAATGGGCTTTGGGAAAAATGGCTTTTGGTTTTGAATTTGATTTATGAATGGACTTGGGCTAAATCTTTTGAAATTTCAGCTTTTGTGTAGTAAAATTATACAAGGACCAATTGTGTCATTGTTGAAACTACAAGGGCCAATAATGTAAATATATTCAAGGACTTGTCTTGACATTCTCTGATTCTTAAAGGACCATTATTGTAATTCTCGGCTTTTCAACTCTTTCCATTTTCCCGTGCTCGTGTTTGCCGTTTTCTCACGATTTTTGTCCTTTTTAACAATATCCATACCTGCACATACAAAAACGCAAAAACAACATATTTTTGGCATTATTGGTTAGTTTTTGGTCTCATTAGTCCGGTTTTTGGTCAAATAATAGTGAGTGAATAAGCACTCACCACACGATAAATACTCGTGTTGTGGTTTGATCGTTTCTTTCATTTACTTGCATGTTATATATTGTGTTTGTGTACATATCTTTGATCAAACGGAAAGTTTCAAAGCTAACTTAACAAGTTAAAAAGATTTTAATCGGTAAACTATTCAACCCCCCTTCTAGTTTTCCACACTTTAGATAAGACAAGTTAGGAGCTTTTCCAGTCCATACCTCATATGGAGTCTTATCCACCTTCTTTTTTGGAACCATATTTAAAATGCGAACTGCAGATTCCAAGGCATAATCTCAAAACGAGTAAGCAAGAGTTGTTAGATTAAACATAGATCGTATCATATCTTGCAATGTACGATTCCTTCTTTCAGATACACCATTTTGTTGTAGAGTATATGGAGAAGTAAGGTGCTGGACAATTCCCTCCTTTGCTAAGTAATCTATAAACTCTTGACTCAGGTATTCACCACCTCTATCGGATCGAAGAGATTTAATCTTCTTTCCTAGTTGCAACTCTACTTCTGCTTTAAACACTTTGAATGTTTCAAATACCTCATGTTTATGTTTAAGTAAATAAACATAACCATAACGGCTGTAATCATCCGTAAATGTTAAGAAGTAGCTAGCACCTCTCCTTGACACATGTCTAACTGGTCTACACACATCTGTGTGAATAAGACCAAGTAGATCATTAGCCCTTTCAATCCTATTTTTAAAGGGTTTCTTAGTCATCTTCCCAGCAATGCAAGATTCGCACTTATCAAATGATTCATCATTGATCTTTTCCAAAAGCCCATCATGTTGCAGCTTTTTCATGCGATCTTTGCTAATGTGAGCAAGTCGACAATGCCAAAGATAAGACGAATCCAGACCTTTCTTGATTCTCTTATTGTTGATGCTATACATTAAATTATTTTTTACAAAAGCATTATTATTATCATTCATATCAATTTCAAAGACACCATTCACAGCAATAGCATTAAAATAAAAAACACCATTTAAAGAAACTGAAATTCCATTGCTAGAAATAGTATGCTTAAAACCAAGGTTCAACAAACATGAAAATGAAATTACACCTCTAACAATTGACGGTGCATAATGACAATTATTTAAAGATAGTACAAAGCCCGAAGGCAACACTAAATCATAAACTCCTATAGCTTCAACTCCTGCATGCGCTCCGTTACCAACGTGCAAGAATTGTTGTCCATAGGCCAACTTTCTCTCAACTCTAAACCCCTGCGAGGTATTGCAAATATGAATGCCACATCCCGTATCATATACCCATGAATTCAATTTAGGAGTAAGAGTGAATAATTCAATCATAAAGAACGCACCTGATGAGCTGGGGTTACCAGCTTCATTCCCCTGCTTCTTGAGTCGCAAGTCATGAATGTAGAGAGGGCAATTGCGCTTCCAATGGCCCTTTTCATGACAATGGTGACATGCCTGATCCTTCTTGTTTGGCGGATTCACCTTTTTCTGCTTAGGCTGATGTTGCTTCATCTTGGGTTCAGGTTGATAGGCCATGACCTGCTTGCCTTTGTTACCTTTCCCTTTGCCTTTGTTCACATGCGATTTCTTCTGGATTCTCCCACCATAAATTGCCAACACTTGCGGGGTAGGAGCCTTGACCTTGGCTGGTAGACTTTTCTCATAATCAACAAGCAGTGCGAGTAATTCTGAGACTGTCTTCCCCGAGCAGTGCATGTTGAAATTCTGCACAAAACCAGCAAAGTCCTTGTTAAGGGCCCTGTTGATCAAGTGCACTTGCACATTCTCGGGGTAACCAAATCCAATTCTGTGAAGCTGGTCAAAAGATTCCTTTATCTCAGTCACATAATCTTCAACTGGTTTACCATCACCAGGCTTGCAGTTGTGTAGCTTTTCCAGTTCATCATACAATTCAACTGCAGGATGTTTCTCATAAGATTGCTGAAGTACTTTAAGCATATCTTTTGGGAAAAAGTACTCAAACTTCCTTTGCAATTGAGCACTTATGCTAGTGAGCATTAAACAAGCAACCTCATTAAACTTAGCATGTTTCTCCCTCCATTCTGCCTTAACTGCTTCTGCTGCATCAGCAGCAGGCTCAGCTGGGCATTCATCGGTCTAGTATTTGATCTTACCGGTCGACCTCAAGACAATTATAAGCGAACGATACCAATCATTGAAATTCTTTCCAGTCAATTTTTCCCTCTCAAGATGACTCTTGAAAGCAGAAATCACAGATGGGGTATCGGGTTGAACCATATCTACAGATAAAAGTTCAAACATTAGTATTTTCGATAATAAATATCTTCAAGAAAATAAAATACCCATAGCTATATTCATATAACCACCAAAATTTTCTTGAAAACCTAGGATCCAACTTTACATAGTTCTACCACATCAGTTGATCTGCTAGTGGTGAAAGTACAAAAGATGGTAATCTGTCGAACAATAATTGGCAAACAAGAATTCCAATTCCTAGATCATTATGGGAATTACATCAAATTGATTCATCAATTTTCCTTGTAAGCATGTTTCATCCCATCTCATGCCTTAAGTTCTAGGTCTCACGCACAACTTAATTAAGTCGTCTACCTTAGAAACTGTAAAATTACAATTATGGTCTCACGCGTTAAAAGAATTTTACCTTGTTATAGTAATTTAGCCTAGGTCTCACGTTTACTAAATTAAAACTCCAAGTGTTCCTTATAGATAGATGGCATGTAACTTAAATTATAAGGGTATTTAATTTTGATGTGTAAATCAAAATATGTATAAAGATGCATGCACTCATCTTTATAGCATAAGTTTTCAAAACCTTTTTATTACCAATTCGTGAAATTAATACAAAAAGTTTTACTTGAGGTTTAATAAACCCTAAGATGACTTTCTACAATTATGATTTTAAAAGTAATTCGTTTAAGACATATTCAAGATTGTGATAATCAAGGCAGACTCTAAGGCTCTTTTCTAAGCCTTCAAATCACGGTTATGAATATCGTCTTAAAGGACTTAATTTTAAAAGCATATTTGTACAAAACATCAATCAAGCAAAAGTTTATGGATTTAATCTCAAAATTATGTAATAAAGATTCAATCTTTATTACTTTAGGGTTTCACCATTATTAGTCTATATTATTTTCTTTTATAAAAATCACCCTTTTTTATTGCTTACATCAAGTCAAACAATTAAGAAAACAATAAAAACAAGTAATTAAAAGGAAAATAAACAACTAATAAAATTAACGTGAAACAATTAGCCACATGCAAACCTTGTTAAAAAGATCCTAATAAAATCAATTCTAGGTATAATAACGCATGTAATCAATTAAGGCCTTCTCCTCTTAATGGAGGAGAGTCACATACATTGACGAATCAATTGCGTAGGCCAAAATCAATATACACACCACATAGCATATAAATTGATTTTAATATATTTATCAAGTGGAGTCTTCCCCAATTTTAGATCTATTTAAAACATGTGACAAATAAATAAACAAACAAGATCCATGACTAACATGCATGTTTTGTCATGGATTAAACCTAACAATTAGCACATAGGTCTCAAGTATGTTCACATAACCAGTTAAAGACCTAGGGTTTCTATATGATTACAATTTAATCAAGAAACCACAAACCCTAATTAGGGTTTTAAGTGGAAATCGACCCCCCCCCCCCAAAATTAGGGTTAGGGTTTAAATTTTATTAAAAAAAATTAAAGAAAAAACCCTAGAAAAAACATGTATCTAAAACAATTAAAGATCCGATTTTTATTACGTTTTAGTAATCAATTACATGTTATCCATGGCTCGTGATGCCACTGTTAGAGTTTGAAAATCAAATAGCACATAATGCGGAAGCTAGGATCAATAATAACACGTATAAAGATAACTAAAACATAAATAAGAACATACCCAATGCACTTCAATAAACCTTGAATCTTGTGTAAATTAGATCAATGATAAACCCCTTACCGTTTTGTTTATCGATCTCTTGATAATTACTATAGTGAGTAATTACCTCGTTCTTGTACACACAAACTACCAACGAATAAAGGTTTATGCAAGTAAACGTAAAACACTATTTTGGAACAACCAAAATCGACCCAAATCCCTTGGAGGGGGGTTGTGTCGATCGGCCAAGAAAAGAGAGAGGCAAGGAAAAACTTTAGGGTTTGTGTGTGTGCACAAAAGATGCTTAGGTTTAACCCTAAGGCCTTGTATTTATACTAGATGATTTCTTGGAGACCAAGCAAGCATGGGTCGATCCCCTTGGGCCTAGGATCGACCGGCCATGCCTTCCACAAGGGATTCCGGATCCTTTTTGTCTCCCAAAATACATTCTAGTCCTCGTTCTTTCGTTACTAATAATAGTTAATACTTACGTTTAATAATTAACGATTATTTAGTCCCTCAAGTGTTTATAAATACATATATACGATACATATATCATATATACAGGGGCGGAGGCATGTGTAAGCCAGGGGTAGCGGTCGCTACCCCTGAACTTTTACCCGGTAGTGTAATTTTAGCGATTTTTGGTCATTTTTTGGCGATTTCGCTACCCCTGAAACAAATTTTCGCTACCCCTAAACAAATTTTCGTATTTCGCTACCCCTAAACTTGGCTCCTGGCTCCGCCACTGCATATATATATTTATTTACTTTATTCTCGTTTGTAATGTGTGCAATCCCGATGTCTCAGGTTCGATACTAGTCATTTACATATTAATATTTATACGTAACTTTTAACAAATATATCTCAATTTGTAATAGAAGAAAAAAAGAACATGCAATTATGCAAATAGAATTTAAGACTGACCTTATTAAGGAAATCGACTTGCTTAGAAGTGGCTTTATAAACAGTGTCTACAACATATTTAATAGAAGGTTTAAAAATGGGTGTTCGCTCAACATACATGTCTAGCCTCCTTATTGACCATGAATCGTTTGTAGAGCTAACATACTCTCAGTTGGATCAATAAGGGAAATGCCATGAGGGAAAGAACCCAACTTAAGATGGAGCAAACTCTTTATTCTGTTTAGAGTTAAATTATTGCGTTATATTCAGAAACTTAGTTCCCGAACTTATAATTTAAATTCAGATTTTCAATCCCACCGATATCGTTTCCCTTTTTTTCTTAAATTTTCAACAACTGGTGTGGTTTGACATGGGTTGAATTTTTTTTTTTTTAAATTGAATGCAAATAGACCACTATTTAAACCTGTAATTAACCGATTAGTCTTAATTAAACATGAAGAGGTAAAAAGATATAGGGGTTTTAAACACATTCAATTCCATCCATTGATTAGCACTGTATCAACTAGTTATATATACATGTAATTAACATTATCAGAACATTATAATGTAAATACAAAGGGTTCGTTGAGATAGCTTAAGTGTTCAAGCCGTAATGTTCCAATATGTGTCGGTTTGATAGTATTTCAACCAGCCAGATATTGTGTCGCAAACCTTGCTAAACTGCTTTGGTCTAAACGCTTCACAATTTAAATGGTATTCAACTATCTTGTGAACGCTTCTTGTGCTCAAGTTCGTTGTAGACTTAAACATCGGATTGCTATTTGTTGCTTTAGATTTGTTTAAATTTTGACTCTAGTTGTGGATCATATATTATTTATAGGACATCGTGTTAGTACTTCATGCAATCTTCATTTATATCTTAAAACAAATTTATTCGAAAAGTAGAAGCTACCTTTGTCCGGAAATCAACTTGCTTACAACTGGCTTTATAAACATTGTCTAAAACGTGTTTGAAAGAAGCTTTAAGATGTAGCGTTTGCTCAACCCATACCCCGTTAGCAGAAGACAAACGAGGGCCACCACTTGGGCTACCATCAGCCATCAAGGACAAAATATGCGAAGAAAGGGTATTCACGTCATGGACGGTGTCTGATTTGAGAAATGTTAACAACTGGTCAAGTGTTCGGCCTTTTGAACCGGCAGCAATTAAGCTCAGGGCGACATGAATGGAAAGCGGAGAGAAAACAACGTTGGTGTTTTGGCATTTCTTGGAGAAAAGGTGGTTTGCATGTGTGATCGAGACATGGGTTTGGTTGTTGACTAATTGCTGAATTTCCATTGATGTTTTTGGTATGAAAACCCAAAGAGATTGAATATTGATCAGATGGTGTAGTGATCGGAAGATTTATAAACGATTAAAGTCTACGATTTAGTTAACGCTGCTAAGGAAGGAACCTAGTGTTTTGACCAGGTATTTGAGTGACGCAGAGTAGCAGCGGAGACCAACCATATTAATAATCTTTTATTAGTTATATAAGCAATGTCTAACTGCTTAATAGACAAATTAGTTGATTTAGTACCACATTAGGTCATCTATAAAAGTCAAATACTCTAAAATATACCATGTATGACTGTATGAGTTAGAACAATTTGGGTATTTCATGTGTTTTACTGGTACATGACGTGCAAAGATTTCAAATATGTAATAATGTAAATGAGTTCCTGCTAAGACTCATGAGTGGTTTTCAAATATATATTTCAAGGAAAATGATTGAGATGTTTATAAATATGACCAAACTTGTGCCTAAATCAACATGATAATGATTTATTGGTTTGTGATAAAGTAGGTCTCTCTACCGTCACCAACAAGTTTTTGCCTCATTGGATTAGGACCAACAAAGTATGATCATTCTCAACCCGTATAACCCCATCTATCTTAGCTTACTTCTACATCTGTTGTCAACATGGGACAACCATAGCTTCTAAGCATAGAAAGTTTAATTATACAGATAATTTTTCAACATCGACTTGAAAACTTGTACCAAAAATTTAATAATATAACATTGACTGTTTAAGCATGAATGGATTACAAAAATTCAACCAAAACACAAAATTAAACAAAAATATTATAACTTATTCCGTGACTTGTATTATAAAGAGAGCGGATGAACAAGATGAGTGTCGTCATGAACATGCATGTAGAAAATTCATGGGATGTAGTCTTTTGGTGCGTACGTATATAGGTAGTAAGCTAAGATAGATGGTTATACGTGTTAAAGTATTTAAGATTGTTTGTTTAATTAATATTATGTTTAGAAGATATTTTGTAATTTTAGTTATAAAGGATACTTCACTAGTAAGGATCCTTACTTAGGATCCTTACTTCCTAAGGAACCTTAAATATTAAGTATCATTAGCTCTTAAGAGTATTAGATATTTAGTACTCTTAAACATTAAATATACTTAGCTCTTAAGGATATTAGATATTTAGTATTCTTAGTTAGGAGTATTCTTACTTGTTAAGAATACTTAGATATTTACTAGTCTTAGCTATTAAGTACTTGCCTACTAAGAATACTTAGCAAAGGAAGTCTATGTAATAAGTATTTGTATGCCTATAAATAGAAGTTCAATACAAAGCTGGAACACATCACTCCAGCCTTCAGATTCTATTTTCACTTTACCTATTCTACTTTCAATTACACTTGTTTCTTTTCCACAATTATGACCAACTAGCTTCTCCTACTTTTATCCTTATAAAGTGCAGAATCTATCATACATTTATAGTGGTATCATAGCTCTTTTCTTAAAGGGTTGTGCTATTACTAGAGAGAAACACGTGAGGGAGTGAAACACCTTCGAGATTAAAAAAATAATAAAAATAAAAATAAAAAAATAAAAAATAAATCAGCCTAGACATGGCATCTAGGGCAACTAATGCTCCTGCAATTCCAGTATTTTCTGGAACGCATTATCACATTTAGGCAATAAAAATGAAGACATATTTGAAATCTCAAGGTTTATGGAAGGTTGTAGAGACTAATGAAAGTCCTCTAGCACTCAGAGAAAACTCAGCGGTTGCTCAGTTAAGAACTTATGAGACTGAGTCGCTAAAGAAGGACAAGGCACTAACATGTTTGCATTTAGGTATCGACGATCAAATTTTCACCTCTATAATGGACTTGGAAACACCAAAAAATGTGTGGGATAAATTCCAAGAAACCTATGAAAGAGTAAAAGTTGTCAGATTATTAACTCTAAAAAGAGAGTTTGAATTATTAAGAATGAAAGATGATGAACTGGTGAACGACTACTCAACAAGAATGATGGACGTGGTTAATCAAATGAGATTTCATGGAGAAGTTGTGAAAGACCAGAAAGTAGTAGAGAAGATGATGATTAGCGTTCCTCCAAAGTTTAAACCGAAAATTTCCACCATAGAAGAGTCTCAACTAACTAGTAAACTCCAAGCACAAGAGCAAAGAGTTTCTATTAGATCAGAAGAAAAAGTTGAAGGTGCTTTTTGAGCATCTTCTAGAAGTAACAAGGCTGGAAATTCAAAACAAAACACTTTCAAAAGGGGAAATTTCAGCAAAGGAAACAACAGAGGTTCTACCTCACAAAACTCTTCTTACATCCAAGAAAGGTACTTTTCCTCCATGTAATATTTGTCAAAACACGAATCATTAAGAAGTTGATTCTTGGTTCAAAGATAAACCAAACTTCAAGTACAACTTTTGCAACAAGTTTGGACATGTCGAGAAGTATTGTAGAGCCAAGAAATCTCGAAGCAACACACAAAGAATTCACCAAGCAAATGTTTCCGAGGAAGATCAGGTTGATGATGAGCAATTTTTTATGGCGTCGCATCTTGATAAACATCCATATAGCTTTACGGGGCTTATGGACAGTGGATGCACAAGTCATATGACTCCAGAAAGGTCTTTCTTTATTAGTCTCGACACCACAGACAACCCAAGAGTGAAGTTGAGAGATGGATATTATGCTCGAGCAAAAGGAAGAGGTACTATAGCTATCAACACAAAGAAAGGTACCAAATACATTTCTAGAGTCTTATATGTGCCTGAACTTGATCAAAATATGTTAAGTGTGCCACAAATGTTAAAGAATGGTTATGGTGTTAACTTTAAGAAGGACACGCGTTGCGTTATCACTAATTCTCGTGATTTTGAAATAGCTAGCCTTGATATGGTAAATAATAGCTATTACTTGAAGCTTGATGTTGCAAATGCTAGTGCTTTTAGTGTTACTGAAGATAATAGTGTGAAATGGCACAAGAGATTTGGCCACTTCAATTACAGAACACTTAAGCGTATGTATACTACTAAGTTGGTGAACGATACGCCTCCCAGTAGTGAAGTTGATTCTAAGTGTGAAGGTTGTGAATTGGGGAAAAGTCGCAGGTTGCATCTATCTCTTATTATCATATTCCAGACATCAAAAGATCAAAGCTTGATGAAAAAGCCAGAAAAGGCATCTTTGTCAGCTATGCAACAGAGTCAAAAGGATATAGAATTTATGATCTCGCTAATTGTAAAATTGCAATCAGCAGAGATGTGACTTTTGATGAAGGTGCCTACTGGGACGAACGCGGAAGAAGTTAAAAGGCATGTAGATACGTTTTCAGATGAAGTACATCATGATGAAGTTAATATTCCCCGAATTTGATATTGAAGATACAACTGACACCGATGTGCTAAGAACAAGACCGGTTGTTGATGTTTACGAGTCTTGTCACTTGGTTATTGAACCGCAAATCTACATGGATGACTCCAAACATTTTGAATGGACTGATGCAATGAAAGCCGAACTTGAGGAGGAGATTTATGTAAAACAACCTCAAGGTTTTGAAGTAGGACAAGATGAAAAAGTTTATCGACCCTACAAGGCACTCTATGGTCCTAAGCAAGCACCAAGGGCGTGGTTTGCTAAGATTGATTCTCATTATCTGAATCGTAAATTGAGGAGGAGTTCAACAGAAAATCTAGTGCAACATGGAAAATCAAAGCATATCAATTTCAAGTATCATGTAATTCGAGAATTTGAGAAGAATGAAGAAGTCAAGCTCATATACTGCACATCTGAAACGGAACTAGCAGATATGCTTAAAAAGTCGATTACAGGAAAGAAGCTAAACTACTTCAAGGCTCATCTTATGACATCAAACAACAATCTTAAGGAGGAGTGTTAAAGTATTTAAGATTGTTTGTTTTATTAGTATTATGTTTAGAAGATATTTTGTAATCTTAATCATGAAGGATACTTCACTAGTAAGGATACTTACTTCCTAAGGAATATTAAACATTAAGTATCCTTAGCTCTTAATAGTATTAGATATTTAGTACTCTTAAACATTAAGTATCCTTAGCTCTTAAGGATATTAGATATTTACTATTCTTAGCTAAGAAGTATTCTTACTTGTTAAGAATACTTAGATATTTACTAGTTTTAGCTATTAAGTACTTGCCTACTAAGAATACTTAGTAGCAAAGGAAGTGTATGTACTAAGTATTTGTATGCATATAAATAGAAGTTCAATACAAAGCTGGAACACATCACTCCAGTCTTCAAATTCTATTTTCACTTTACCCATTCTACTTTCAATTACACTTGTTTCTTTTCCACAATTATGACCAACTAGCTGCTGCTACTTTTATCCTTATAAAGTGCAGAATCTATCATGCATTTACAATACGGGTTGAGTATGATCATATTGATACGTTTGAGAAAAACACAAACTAAATCGAATCATTCATAAGTTAGTGTGGCCGTTTCAACATTACTGCCTCTACCTACAGCCATTGAACCCTGTCTTTAACAGATAAAAACGATCCCCATGAGTCACGTTTAGGCAAGTGCACGGCTGTATTAATTTGTTTCCCCCAAATTTCTTATAGAAAGTCCCAAATAAGCATTGGTCTGGAAAGATATTAATTACATATAATAAGCATTGATACAATAGATTTATTGCCACAGGCCACTTCTGGTAAGATACCAACATTGAAGCATACATAAAAACCAAAATACATGAATAAAACCATCATATGAGTCAACATCTGAATTACTGGTTCAAGTAAGACGTGGGTCAACCACCTGACCCATAAACAACACAACTCCACTCATGTCTTCTCTTATCACAAACATGAAGGGATGATCTGCGACGAAGTCAACTTTCTCTTCAATCATCATGCATTGTTGTTGTATAACAACCGCAGTGACTGCTGTAGCTTCCGTACCTTCTTCGTTAACCTCCACAAACGATTCATGGTAAACACCTGAAACAAATAGGTTTGCATCGTTGGAGGGTTCCAACATTTCAGTTAAACCGCCTTCAAAAGGCAATACAAGGCCTAATTCCTTCAACACGTCATTAGCCTTAAACCCGAAGGAGACCTTAAACTTTGGGATCAAAAACTGCACAACTTCTATTTTTCGGAATGGAACATGACGTTCCAAAAAGTTAGATTCAGAACCCATTTTCTGTATCAAAGATTGGAGACCATCTTTTGCATCCGGAAGGAAAAAGTACATTGTGAAACAGCGGTTATCTTCACCTTGTAAATAGGGAAGACCTAAGACTTTGAAACCATCACATGACCGCACAAGTTGTTTTTTGTTGCTGGTCATGAATGGTACCTTAACTTTACTTCCATCTAGAAGGTGGAAGTCATAGTCTTTTGTCTTTGATGGATCAAACTTCTCATTCCAGACTCCCTTGAAATAGACTGCGTTTGCAAAGATGAGCCTAGTATCTATGTTAACCGCATCAAGAGGAAGAATCTTTTTAATGAGTCCACTTGTCTGCTTTTCGGCCCACAAATTCACTTCAGCCACTACCTCCTCAGGCTTGGATAATCAATGAGTACAAAAATATATCTCAATTTGTAATAGAATACTAAAAGAACACGCAATTATGCAAATAGAATTTAAGACTGACCTTATTAAGGAAATCGACTTGCTTAGAAGTGGCTTTATAAACAGTGTCTACAACATATTTAAAAGAAGGTTTAAAAATACGTGTTTGCTCAACCCAAACTCCGTTTGCAAAACACAAACGAGGCCCACCACTTGGACTACCATCGGCCAAGACCCAGGATACTAGCTGCGAAGAAAGAGAGTTGAGATCACAGATGTTGCTTGTTTTGAGAAACAAAAGAAACTGGTCAAGTGTTCGACCGCTGGAACCAGCTGCAACTAAGCTCAGGGCGACATGGATTGAAAGTGGAGAGAAAACCACGTTGGTGTATGGGGATTTGTTAGAGAGAAGGTGGTTTGCAAGTGCTAATGAGAAATGGGTTTGGTTGCTAATTGATTGTCTGATGTCCATTACTGTTTTTAGGGAGGAAATTGATTGATGAAGTGTTGTTGTGTTTGAACTGTTATAAACCATTAAGTCAACGGGTTAAGGATGGTTATGAAGTCAACTGTGTTAAGGAAGAATATTGTGAAGTCAACTTGTTAGGAAGGAACATAGTGATTCCCTTAACTGATATTCTTTATGAGTTGCCATATGAAAGTGTCTATGTTAAGCTGGCTCATATATCATTTACTTAAGATATGTATAACATATTGTAATCATATATATGCCGTATATACAATGAAAATAAATAAACGCCGAAGTAAAGTGTTCTTAGAAGATTGTTTTTTTAGATCATATCAAATTCATAGGACAGGTGTACTAATTGACCAAATTTTTCACTTCCAAGATCGACATCAGTTAAAGTTTTAATACTTTATAAGTAACATGCCTTTGTATAAAACACTAACAATGCATATTGGTGGCATGCCTCCCTGGATCAAAACTACCTTCCATCAATTTCTCGGCTTTATTAGGGCACGTAATGGATTGAGCCTCTGTGTGGTAAGTCCGAGTGTATTGATATCTTCTTCAGCCTTATCTTTAAATCTCCACTCGAACTCTTGCACCATTCTTCCTATTCCTATGCAAGAAATCAACATTGCTTGAAGAGAACCGGCACACACCCTTTTTCCTCCTCCAAATGCCATTGTTCTCTGCATATCAATGGTTTCATTTTCCTTCATAAACCTATCAGGATTATACTCTTCAGGATTTTCCCACACATTCTTCTCCATGTTACATCCATAAATGTTTACCGCTAACTGCGAAAAAATATCAAAACTCGTTAGGATTTACGAATAAGTTACCTTGTATTGTGTATGAAGGGAAGGGTCACAAAATACAGCAAGAAATATAGAGATGATTAGTGTGTGTAACTCTCTAAAGGAGCACAACCTCAGTTCCAGCCGGGACATGGTACCCTCCTAATACTGTATCTTCATGCACATGTCTTAATGGAATTATTGGAACAGGACTGTGCCTTCTCAAGGTTTCGTGAAAAATAGCAGATAAGTATGGCAGCTGAGATAGATTTTCCTCTGTGATCTTGTCTGACCCACAAACACTTTGGATGTCCCGGTAGAGACGATCCTGAGTTGGAAGAAAGTGAATTAGACCATACTAATCTTTACAAAAGATATGTAATTTACATAAAGAAAGGTACAAATTAAAGATAAAACCCATTTGTTACTTGCAGCAGATTTTAGTAAACAATATGTTATTGATTGCATTTTTATTTTACTAGACGAACCTGCATTTTCGGATTTTTTGCAAGTTCATACATTGCCCATTCTGTGGTGACCATTGTAGTGTCTGATGATTCAATAATTGGCTCCCATAGTGACATAATCAGTTGTTCATCTGTTAATGTTTGTGCTTCTGATAGCAAGTAATCGATGTAGCTGTTCAAGTTCTGTTTTGAATAGATCAGATCAAGTTAATATTATCCGTAAGTGATATTAGCGAGAAAATGCAACTATGAAATGCAATTATCAAATACCTCCCCTGAAGCAATACGTTTTTTATGCTCTTTAATTAGGGCCTTCATCACAGCTTTCCTCCGGATATACATTTGCTGGATCGTGTTCTCAAACTTTTTATTTGGGACCCACTTGAGATACGGGAAGAAATCTCTCCAGTCAACCTCAATGGCGCCCATCATTGGGTCAACCACCAAGACTTGAAATATCTCGTCTCTTTTCATGGTGACTCCAAGATCCTCCACATTTAAGCTTTCCACATCCTTTCCCACTGCCTGAAAAGTAGCAAAAGAAATTCAGTTTCTTTAACTCTTACCTAATATCGCCGGCATACATACTGTTCAAGAAAATTAAGTTTTATAAAGCTCACTTGTTTCATCGCTAATCCAAAAAGTTCAGATTGGAATATTTTCCTTAGATCCACTTCTTCTTTGGGAGAGTTGTCAACAAATGTGTGAAGTTGCTTTGATATATTCTCGATCATGAAATCTCTATGGATACGTTGTTTCCTCTGAAAATATATATTCCAAAATGATAATTTAAAATTGGAAGTCTACTAGAATTTAGTCATACACACATTTTCACTACAAACCTGAGCATTTGGCCCTAACATAGCAGTGAGTATATGTCGTTTGACAGTCCTGTGATAATCATTGTAATCACTCATAGCAACCATGGTTTTATCAGCTGTGAGGATCGTTAATGCCTTGGATAGGTTTCTAGTTGAAATAGACGAAAATCTGGTAACCATTGCCTATAAACATGAAAGAGAACTGTCAACAACGTACAATTTGTAGTCTGCACAGCTACTTGTATTCTGAATGCATTATAAATGAGTTAAGAACAGTATTGGTGGATTATATCAAGAACTTCTAGAAATTTATTGATTTTTGCATAATACAAGATAATATAAATACAGTTAATTAATCTACTTATTTATAATGTTGGGTTATGAATTCAAATCTAACTATAAGTTGATGATGACTTTTTCAAATACATTTTTATCAAAAATTTTGGAATATAAAAAGAAGGTGAAGTTAGCATCTCCAATGCATGGCTTTTGTAAATCTATTTATTACTTTGTAAAAGATTTTCAAAAGACTTTTTAGCCTTGTAGCTGAAAAAACTTTTTAACAATAGTTTGAAGTCTTGGACAAGTTTAAAAAAATTAGTATTTTGGTCATTATTACCTCTATGTGTGTTACATTCATATCATAAAGAGCTTTTGCCATTTGAGAAGGTTTACAAAAGCTTTTAAGCGTATAAATATTAATAAAAAGATGATTTGGCAACACGGCTGTTCTCGGGTTTTTTGGAGGCCTTGGGTGAGAACTTAAAATGGGGGCCCAAAGTAAAGGTTAAAGGAAAAGTGTGTATCCTCTTAAAACATACAATGGGAATTGTTTATGTAAAATGTCATATCTTAAGCATTACCAGTGTCGTAAAAAGCGGCCTAGATGCTAAGCGGGCATCATCGAAGGCGATTTGGGGCTAGGCGGCCAAATAAATCGCCAAGGTCAAAAAGCGGTAAAACATCCGCCTAGGCGGAGCAAATTGGTCAAATCGACCAAGTCGGCTGCCTTGGTCAACAATGGTCAACGTTTTTTAAAGGCAAAAATAGGGGTATTTTCTCCCATTCAACCGAGCAATAATTAGTTGTTTCTTTATTATTATGGTTTTTTTTTTTTTTTTTTTTTTTTTTTTTTTTTTTTTTTAATATGAGTCGGATGGAGTTCAAATCATTGAACAATACGGACAAGAGGAGAATTAGGCAATCTTATATTTTGAAGTATTTGAAGTAATATGTTTATGTTTGAAGTTTCAAGTACTTGAATTGTTATGTTTGATTGTTTATGTTTGAACTTTAAACTATGTGAACTTATAACTATTTGAAATTTGAAGTACTCTGTTAAGTCATCCATATAATTTTGTAATTTATAATTTTATATACATAAATTTCCAATCTGCCTAGGGCACGGCTAGGCCGATTCCTAGCTCGAAGGTGGTCGACCGCCCGACTAGTGCCTAGCACTTTTGCAACCTTGAGCTTCACGGTATAAAATGTTAGTTTATTTAACTTTTTTTTTAGAGAAACCTTTAAATTGAGGCCCTATGGCGTCTTTATTATTCATATATACCACATCTTTATCGTTTTATGCATTGAATATAAATTTTGGGCCCTAGAAAATTGGAAGTCCTCGGAGGTCGACCACTTCGCCCACCCTCGAAGATCGCCCTGTTTGGCAAATATATCAAATCTTTGATATTTTGAGCATTCTAGAAATGGAGGGGTGAAGGGCAAGAAAAAGGACTTTGGCCACTTGGGTAGTTGGGTTATAGGTTAAGTGTCAAACTGACCAAATGTCTTAGAATTTTGGTCAAAGTCATAATTGATGGAAGATCCTAAAAGCATAGTGACGTGTTGTTTTAGTGCTCCTCAAGTGAATGGGTAAAGTATCAAGTGGTAGAGTTTTTCATCCAAAACCAAGTTTGTCGTTGTATATAACTTTAGAATCGAACACTATACGCGCTTCTTCGCACAACATGCATCGTTTGACTTGCATATATATCAAATAAACAATAAAGAGTATCAAATCCCTAAATAGCTCTAAGAATCTATACATAACATATTAGAAGGTTTCCGGTGCTGATGTGGCTGGCAATGCCTAGGTGCAAGGGTGGAGCTTAGTGAGGACCAAGAAGGGTCCTGGCCCCCTAGCCTAAGCCTGTTAGTGTATTTTTTCACGATTTCATGTGTTATTTTTATTTTATTTTATTATTATTTTTTTAATCTCGGCCCTCCCATCTAATGATTTTCCCGGAAAAAATTTTGTTTCGGCCCTCCCACAAACTGCCTAGGTGTAACTTCTAAATTAATTACACCCGACAAAATACCTAAAATATCATATCCCTCAATCTTTATTCTGTAAATCAATCGTGATTGTGAGTGTATGAAAGCTCCAATTTTATTACAAAGATTGCTTTATCATTATAATAAATATTTAATTTAACTACTCGTATTATAAAAGGATTGTCACTACATTACCTCTTTGGAAAACCCGTGAAAAAATGTGTTTAGGCATAACTGCATACATAAAAAGAAGGTCAATCTTTGCGTACCTCTTTGGCGATTTCATTGGAACTAACGACCACCATGGAAGTAGCACCTGTTCTAATTGAATATATTGGCCCATATGTTTGTGCCCATCTTGTAAACGTCATGTATGGCTTCTTCTCCTTCAATTGCAATAAATTTCCCAACACTGGTACTCCAGGTACCTCTAAAAGATGATTTTTAATTATACTTATTAGTTATTATCATAATCAACTTATTTCACAATTTCCTCATAAATATATAAAATACACTCATTATCATAATCATTTATTTCACAATTTCATCATATATAAAAGAATTAATTACACTAACTATAATAATCATATTATTTCACAATTGCATCATAAATAGAAGGGATGTGCAAATCATAAACACAATCCATACAACTTTTACAGTAAATGCATTGTCTTGAATTTGGAGGGATTGCGCATGTGACTTAGACATAGCATAAGGACGATTTTTGCAATTGAACACAAATCTCGTTACACTCATTATAGTAAACTCATATTATGCCACAATTCATATATCATAAATAGATACAGTAAATGATAATAAATTAAAATTACATTCATTACACAATCATATAACTTTCATTAATTCATCATAATCTTAAGAATAAATTAGGATCAAACCCACAAAAACCCATTTGAAAAACGTATAGTCGTATAGTAGTCGAAAACGTTATACTACCTGTTTTAGATTGTGTTTGTGTAAAAATGAGTCACTTTTTAAAAAAGCATTTCAACCTGTTTTCTCAAAAATTCGTGTTATTTCTAGAAGAAAAAAAAACGCAGGGTTTTAGAATTCTTTGCCAATATGAAATAACCATTCCAACTTAATTCTCATTTGTTTTTCATTTTTATTTAATAACACTCTTACACAAATAAAACTAGAGGAACATGTAGCATAAAAAATCACATGCATATAATAAGATCATAACCCAACAAATAATTAAAATAAATCAACACGATAACACAAACATGTTTAAGAATATAGTTACCAGGAACTGGTGGGAGATGAGTTGATCGACGGCTGTGATTGGATGCATGGCTTTTGATATAGAGAAAAATAGCAACGGCGATTGCGACGGTGGTAATAGCGACGGTGATGGGTGTTGCCGAGGGGATTTGTAGCATATCGGTTAAGGCATCCATTTTGGTGACAGAGAGACAGATTCTGCTTTTGGACTTGTACTAGTGAAAGGAGTGGGGTAGTGTTTAAATAAGAAAGATTTTGATTTTAGAGAAAATTTCTTAATTTTTGTGCGACTCCCAATTATTGTCGTTACAAATTTTGTCTTTTTTTAAAAAAGAAAATAAAAAGATTTGACTTTCTTTTTTTCTGGAAAAAAATAAAATTTTGTCGCATGAAAGTACAATCGTTGTTAGTCGCACAAATAAACATCCCGCAAAATACTGGCACTTTTTAAATTAAATATGTGACGTATATCGAAATATTAATGATCGATAAATGAATCAAGCTTTAATTTTTGCTTTATTTAAAAAATTATCTCTAGGATTTTAAACTATATTAAAGATAGAATCATTCATAAGTAGTATTGTATTTATTTTTTTATATTGGTTATTCCATTGTATTATAGTAAAGCATTTATTACGATCGACTTTTAAAAGTTTCATAAAAAAGTGTTATGTGAAAGACACTAAATTTTTTGATTAGGATGGCAATTTTTTACACGAGATAACTGACACAAGCCAACCGTGAAGTTAAACAGGTTTAGGTTAAGGATACATGTTTGGGGAAACACATATTAACTTGTTTAACAAACGGGTCGTGTTTGAGTTGAGCAAATATTAGACAGGTCAACCCGTGAACCCATTTAAGTATGTAAGCATCTAAAAAATAAAATATGTAACTTATACTTTATGTGGTATTTTGATTGGATTTAAATGTATTTAACATGGCATTTAATTACAATGAGTAACTTGAGTATTACTGAAATTATTGTATAATTATTCATATGTATTTTTATCATTTTTTAAATTATTATATTATTTTCTATTTAAACTTGTTAAATCGACAAATCATCAATCTTTTTCATTGCTTGACCTATTTATTCAAACAAGTTAAATGGGTTAAAAACGGTTACACGTGTTATGCAAATATAGACTAGAAAATATAGATTAGGGTTGAGTTTCATGACATGGTTAATAAATGCGTTATGTTTAAGTATTATTCGCCCAATTAAACTTTATATATACATGCCCAAAAAGGAACATTCGCCCCATATATACTCGCCCCAATATATGTACACGCCCCAAACCATTCGCCCAGATAAAAACCAATTACTCACTCAAATATACAGCTATAATAAATTCATTTATTCACTCAAATATCACATCAACGAATAAGGATCCTCTCATGTTTATTAGAACATGAGAAATAATGTTGTGTTTGATATGATTGTACTTTTAAATTAAAATAAAATAAATGTTTTGCATTAATGACAATATACAATCATAATAAACACAACATTACCTTCATGTTCAAAAGGAATATGAGAGGATCCTTATCCCACATCAATATATTCAATATAGGTGAGGACCCACATTCCTTTTAAACACATGAGACTTTTTTTTTTTTTTTTTTTTTTTTTTTTTTTTTTCATAGTAGGCTATATCTTTCAAAATTACTCAACATTAATTATCTTGTCACTCTAAACAATTTTTCTATAAGAGGAAAGAATCAACTGTTTGGTTTGGTGGGTACTAATATTTGGTTCGCCTCACTGCTCGCCCCAACTGCGCCCAAAATATTATATCGCCCAGGATTTCTCCCCAATGTCACCCAAAATTTTACATCGCCAAGGAGTTCGCCTCAACTGATCGCGTGTAGCAGTTATACTTTTTCGATCACCTAGAATGTCGCCTAGAAACATGAGAGACACGTTTAGGGTTCAAAAGTCGTCATGATTGAATCTAACGGATGATATTCAAAAGTTCATTTTCGTAAAAAAAAATATAGGCAAAGTTTATTTTGGTAAACGGGTACTTGTTATAGTCCATTTTAAAAATTTTCTCTTAAAAATAAGTCATAAAAATGAGTTAAAGTGACATATTGAATGACATAACATGTGATTTGGACACTTTAAAAGAGTAGCCAATTGATATTAGGTATCTGGTTACCGGAGTAATCTAAAGTTTTCATTTATAACACTATAAAAATAGTTTAGTTGCTCAAATGAAAAAAAAAAAAGTAATCAAAGTACGGTGATTTAGTTAGTAAATTTTGATAATACAGTGACTTAGAAGATCATAACAATAATAGAATGACTTAATTAAACAATAACACAATGTCCAATTACTTTTGCATATGTTAACTCTATTATGAAGTATATACAACAGTTTAATGAGGTGTTTCTTTTTTGGGAGTTGTTATTTACACCACAAAAATTGATGTGAACACCACAATATGACACCCCTAATGCATATGGTACAATGTAGTATGTGCATAATTGTGGTGTCCCAATCAACTAAAATAGTGTAAATATCAACTCCCTTCTTTTTTCCATATGAATCACTTAATGTGGGCCCAATCTTTTAATCCTACTTAATAGAGAGGCCACAAAAGCTGTAAGGGTAAATTGTTTCATGATTCATTCAATAACCGGAACAATACATATAAAGTGTAAACCCTAACTAATGACTCTCGGGCTTTAGCCAATACAATATACATTCAGGCCTATACGAAGCTGGTTGAGCCTAAACCGTCAGATTTATATTGACCAAGTGAATTGGTCAACAAAGTCAAACAGTCGAAGGTCAATACTCCGCGGAATATAGTGTTTCCCCGGGTCGTTATGTCCCAACGAGGTGTGATGGTATAAAAACGGGTTTGTGATCGGGTAAATTTGAATGGGAAGTAACTAGATAATGATTTGAATTTGTTTTACACTACTGGAATGATTGAGATTAACAGTATTAACAATTACAGGAAACAGATGTGTATAAACGTAAATCAAATAAAAATCAGACACGATTACGTGCTGGGAAAAAGGTGAGTTTTAAGCAAATATAAACTACAGGAGGTGAAAATGAAACTTTTACAAACTTAATATTAAAAGAAAATTTTATTAAAAAGAAAATTATTATTTTTTTGATTATTTTAGTATTTATTATTAATTAAAAACTATTTTAACTTATTTAATAATTAATAAAAACTATTTTAAATCTACTTTTTTTAATTACTAATAATACCTAAATGACTTAGAAATTTATGAGAAAATTTATAAATCTAATTAACTATCACAGGAATCCTAAAAAATTATAAAAAGTTTATAAAAATCATTTTTAAATTATTTTACTAATTATTAAACTAAATATTAATTAATTACTAATTAAACTAATTAAATTCTAAAAAATAGAAAATGAACAGTAAAAATTCTAGAAAAATTCCTAAAATTATTTTATAATATAGAAAAATATAAAAACTAGGTATTACTTGATAAAAACTAATTATGCTATTTAATACTTAAATATTAATCAATAATTAATAAAACTAATATTAAATCTAATAAGTACTAAATGACAAGATAAAATTCTGGAAAAATTACTAAAAATACTTTAATATAAAAGAAAATTAAGAAAAATATAAAAATGCAAATTACTTAATAAAAAGCTAAAAAAGGGAAATAAAAAGATAAATTATATTAAATAGAAAGTATCACTTAATATTATTTTGGATTTTTCTGGTTTTTCTTTTGGAAATCTATTTAACTACTGAAAATAAGAAACTTTTGTGAAGACAACTTTTTTCTAGCTTAAAAATAAACCAAATGGACACCAAAATGCTTATACAGTTGACTTTCTTTGACTTTTGAAGGAAATGAGCCTCTGTGGGGTCCACAGGGGTGGATAATGGATTAGACAAGTTACTTGGACTGATATGAAGCCATAACAGCTAGAATGTATCACTGATAAGCAATAAGCAACCAAATAAGCACTTTTGAGAACTTGTTTTGACATAGAAATGGGACAAACTTGCAGCTAGTTCAGGGGGCCCACAAGGGTGCTTAAGCTCAAAAGCTTAGTGGAACTAGCAAGATGGCCAGCTTGTGAGCTCAAAGAACCAAGGGGGTGTGTGGGGCCCACTGTGGTGGTCTGTGGGACCCACAGAAGTGGAGGCAGTGGGGGTGGTCAGCTGGTGCAGCAGGGCCTACAGCCCTATTTGGGGGTTGTGGGCCCACAATAAAATTCAAAAAAATAATCTGATTGTGGGATTTTAAAGATTAGGTGGGGGCTTCAGTTGGTAAAAAGCACAAGGTCTAAATCCAAACATAAAATTCTAAACAATTCCTTGAAAATCTGAGATGTTGCCTAGAAGTCAATTTTTGACTTTTGGAGTTTTTATGAAAGTTTGACTTTGGTGAATTTCTACTGAATCCTAATGACTAATAATGATGTTATAAGTTGAAATGAGGCAAAATTAAACTTCTAACACTACTTATACAACTAATGGTGAGATAGTGAACCTAAGAATCTTAACAGTTATTGTAAACATGAGATTGAAACTTGCATTTTGACTTTTTTTCTACATGACCTATGTATTTTATGGTTTAAGTGGTCTAATATTACCTAAGGGGAGTTGACTAGACCTAAAACTTCCACTGAAACACTATCAAACCCAACGGAATCCCCTGAACCAAACAATCCCAAACAACCTAAAGGGGTCACTTTGAGGGCTTATGGGGCCCACTAGAAAAAATCACAAAAATAAGCACTTGGGTGGATTCTAAGGATCAGGTGTGAGACATCAATTGGTAAAAAGCTCAAGTCCTGAATCCTTACACAAAAATCACAACAATTCCTCCAAATTTTGGATTTTTGCACATGTATGCAACTTTGACTTTTTCTATTAACTTGAAACTTTGAATTATATGAACTTGTTTTGATTCCTACTGATTGAAATGGTTATATTAGACTAATATGAAACTGAACTAAGCTATAACAACTAATATAACACTGATTTGAATGCTTAATAGGTTTGAAATTCCAACAGTTAATAGGTTTGGTGAGATTAAAGGCTATGTTGACTTTTTGACAAATAGGGGCTGGATTTTATGACTTAACTGAGCTATTAATACCTCATGAAGCATGTATCAACCAATATTAACAACAAAAACCAACAAGAGTACAGCTAACAGCCTTAAACCAAACACCCCTGTAAGAAGGTGAAAATGAGATTTTCAAAGAAAAAGGTTGCCTCAGGCCATGAAATTAGATAGTAAGGACTTATACAGATGAAATAAGTTATTCTAAACACCTAAACACTAACAACACCAGCCAAATCTCATTAACCATTACTAATCATTCTTGACTGTGAACTTCAAACAACTAGCAACCATGAGATTCCATTAATCAAGCAAGCATCAAAAGAACTTAAATCAAATCCAATACACAAAATGAGCACAAAAGCCATAGATATAAGCCATTATGAGCAATGGAACAGTAAAACAACAAAAATCCAAGAGATGCTTACAAATAATCCAATGACTGAGAACAAGGAACCATGATCATTTTAACCATCCTACAGCTTACCAATAAGCTCTAAAACCCATGGCTATCCTTAATCCACCATGCTCCACTGTTCATCTTCTTCACCACTGATTTTTTGATTTATTTTCTATTTTTCTTGTATTTTTTTATATTTTTGAAATCTTAAGCTAAACTAGTTTAAAATGCTTAATAAGCTTATAAAAACTTATTAGTAACTTGTGTGAGCCCAAGGAAACAGGAAACAACAACTTTTACAACATCCAAACCAATTTGAGATTTTCACTTTAAAAATTAACACAAACTGAATTTGCATTTAAAGGCTGAGATTAATTCTTGAAACAAATTTAAATTACATTAAAATCACTAGAAATACACTGGAAACTAAATAGTACACTTGGAGATTACAATTTTAGCTAATACGTTATACTAATCTACACTACAACTAAGCTACAACTAATAATTTGTCTCTGCTGCCTCTTTCTTCTTATATAGGCTTCAAAAAGGTCTTGTGGGTCCCACACGAGCATTTCCCGGCACTAAAATCATCCATTGGATAAGTCCTGTCCCTTCAATCAATTTGGTGGGAAAACCTGTTGAGGCCAATTGGACTTGTAAAGGTATCCATAGGGGGTGGCATTAAATGCTTATTGGGGTGTGTAATTGAAGAAGATAAGGGTGGTGGGGTGAGAGCAAGTGGTGATGGTGGTTTTGAGGAAACCAGGGAAGGAGTGGTATTGAAGGAGGGAGAAGAGGGAAGGGTGGGTTTGACCAAGGGTCAAACTGGTATTAGTAACGGGGTGTGTTTGGTTTGGGCTTAGGGTGACATTGGGCTAGGGGAGTAGGGTGGACTGGTTGTAGTGTGTTAGGATTTGGTTTGTTTGGTTTGCTTAGTACTAGTAATACCACAAGGACTAAAAATGTAATAAGCTGAAAATCCAAGGGCTGAACATGTAACTTTCCCAAAGTAGTCACAAGGGTGATTCCTGCCACGTGTGAATAGTACAAGGGTTGTGGATGATAATTTCCATTTATTTACACCTCAGGGACTAAATCTGCCAACTTGTGAAACTTCAGGGACCATTTATGTATTTTTTCCAAACTTCACACCTAGGGACCATATTTGCCATAGAAGAATAAACCAAAATTGATTTTTTCAAAGTTTTAAATCCCAGGGACCATTTTTGACAACTTTGCAAAATAAAGGGACCAAAATTGACAATTTTTGAAACTTTTCACCAAAGGACTAATTATGATAACTTATGATTTCAAAAGTACCTTTGGAGACTTTTCTTCCAAAATAAATGCTCAGGGACTATTTTTGCCAATTTTTGAAAGTTGAGGGACTGAAACTGCCAATTATGCAAACTTTGTTCATTTTTCATCTGTTTTTATTCATTTTGCATCTGAAATATATAACACACAATTCTGGAATATTTTCAGTATTTTGATGCATATTTGAGTGTTTTTAGATGTTTTGGCAGTTCAAATGAGACAAAAATGATGAGTATTTACACACTCATCAATCCCCCACACTAAAATATTGCTAGTCCCTAGCAATCTTTTATGAAAACTTAATGGATTTGAAGTCTCTTTACCAAAAGTCATTACTTCTGGAGTAGCCAAATGTTTCAGTTCAAGTAAGAACTATGGTACACTGATAACCATATGATTTTGAGCAAACCATCAACTTTCAACGGATTTGATTTGTCTTTAACAAAAGCCTTTTGCTTCTGGACTAGCCAACTCTTCACGATTAAGGATATGGTGAGTTGAATCCCATACAATTTTGGGCAAATTGTCAGCCATAAACGTATTTGAAATATCTTTATCAAGAGTCATTTGCTCCTGGATTAGCCAGTCCTTATGTCGGTTAGACATGGTGGACTGATAACAATAAATTTTTTTGAAATAAAGTTAAAAAAAATTAATTTTTGGCCAAAAACGGGGGTACTAGAAGGTATAATGTGTTAAAATTCGCAAGAATTTCCCCCGCCCCCCCCCCCCCCCCCACACACTTAGAATTGAATATTGTCCTCAATATTCAAAGTCCCGGCTATTATGCCGACTCTTTGAACGTAAAAAGGCAATATTACAAGCTAAATGTGGAAATAACATTTTTCACTTTATCTATATATATACATACATTTTTTTCCATCAAAGTATATACATGGTAACAACAGCAGGGGTGACTCCCCCACACTTAAGGTGAAAACCCCGTATACATGCTACTGTTTTTGTTTATCGAGTCGCTAGCTTGACTCGACCCCGAATTCATTGGTTCATGGGGAAGTATCATGTGGAAGAGACAATATCCATCGGACTTTCATTCAAGATGTTTGGACAAACATTTGAAGCACGTGAAAGTTCCACACCGATGAGATAAGTACCCGGCTTTACCTAGAATGGTAAATGGAAATGCCGGGGTCAAAAATAGTGTCTTCATTCCGGAAGGAGTGAAGAACAGGAGAAGCCACGGGATAGGTGTAGAAGAGAAAGAAAGTCATGATGAAAATCATGACTAACTCATCGTCGCTCACAAGAGAATTCATGATGCGTAGGGATTGCACCAGGCTTTACCTCTCGAGGGATCTCGAAAAGCTTACAACCCCCACCAGGCAGTGTACCTGATCGTTGTAGTATAGTATAGTGACAAGTACCGGAGGATTGATCGTTCAGCTAGGAATAGTGTCGCTAGGATTGAAATTAATCTAACTAGGTCTAAAGGTGAATGATGATTCTTTTTTTGTATTTTTATATTTTTTAGAAAGCAAATTAAAATCTCGGGTTTGAAGGATTTGGGCGGAATTAGTTGCTAGTCAACTAACCCAATACTAAGATGCAATCAAAATAAAATACTAAAAATGAAAATAAAACTATATTAAACTAAGGTTGTGAGCAATAAGTGGGAGAAATGTGTTTACTTAGATTTCACTACTCCCTAGATATCTTTTACACGTTAATTACTTGTTATAGTTGCGTGGATGACGGATTGTATACCTTAATACCATTCATGGGGTGGCGTACTTACTTCCCCAATCCTATGAGTGCCTACTTCACTCCTATGTCGAGCCTGCAAGAAGCTCCTAACATGGGATCATTAGAATTTACTCATGCATTAAATACAACCAATAAAACCTAGTACACATCGGTTCATGTTTCCTAAGATGTTCAAGCATGTTACCAATTGGAGATCTGCCAGTTTTCTTAAGCCTAACATTGAAATCATTCATCCAATACAACCATAAACAAGTAATCAACACATAATCAACATCTAGGTTTCATTAGATCTAAGCAAACACAAGATAAATCTAGCCTAGCATGGTGGAATCAAGACAAGCACAAGATATAGACAACCAACACATAGACATATTGATTGAATTAAAAGAATACTTATCTCAATAGCACATGTAAGGGTTCAAGGGCTGAAAACCCTTGAAAAAGCTGTAAAATACGTATATGGTTCGGCCTTAGGGTTTCTCCAAACTTGTTCCTCTCTAATGAATGAAAATTAGAAAACTATATATAGATATTAGAGGCTGACGGCGTCAAGAACAACCTTGTGACGCCGTCATCTCGCCGCCAAAATAATCCTCGGACTGCCTTGATCTACATTTGACGCCGTCATGTAGCCCACTTTTGCAGGCCGTCACACATTTAACTCTTGACGCTCTTCTTTGTGACGCCTTCATTTCTGTATTGGGTCGTCATGATCTTTACTCTTGACGTCGTCAAATTCTTCCTCTTGACGCCGTCACACACTGTTCCCAGCTTGGAAAATTAAGTCTTTGGCATTTTCTTCACTTTTATGCTCCAAAAACGTCCGAATTGCTTCCTTTTCCAGATTTCACTCCCAAAGTACCTAAAATCACAAAAGGAACGATTTAGGGCAATATTTGATCAAATAAATTCAATTCCGGGCTTAAATGACCCCCTAAAAACGGATCATTTTTCGACTCATCAATTCATAATATCATGAATCTCATCTTTTAAGCTCGTTTGATCAAGACATATCCCGGGTGTGTCTAGATCAAAGTAGAAGTTATCATTCTCCGGCGGAGATATGATATGAGTGAGTTCACAGGAGAACTCCTCGAAGGTGAATGAATCATATTCTGGATTGATGTGAGCGAGTTCATAGGAGCACTCATCAAAGGTAAATGATTCATATTCGGGGAGAGAATTATGAGACTGAGAAGTGGTACTGCCACTAATCTTCTCTCCCACAGGATCAAAATGGAAGGCTTCAAATTCTGGTATAGAATCATCGGAAGGAATGTCACTATCCTTAATGGGGATAGTAGATGACATAGGTTTCTTATTGAAAACCTCGATTTTAGAAATGAGGAAACTGACATTCAATAATGTTGCACAAAGTGCTTCATTTTTTATTTCAGTGTCAGTCTCATCATTCTCTTCTTCTAAGCTGACTAGCTCAGAAGGTGATCCTTCCACATGACTGATGTCTCCAGAAGATAAAGAATTTTCATCAGCATGTGAAGTACTAAGCTCGATGTTGGGATTAGAGTTTAAAAGATTTTCAATTTCTCCCAGATCGGCTTCAAAGTCAAACAGATCATCATCACTTCCTAATGGAAGTGGACTGATGTGAGTAAGTTCATCTGTAAACTCCTCAAGAAGAGGGTCAACATCAGAATGAGGCAGTGATGCCTCTACATACTCAACTTCTCCATAAGATGTACAATCATCATTAAAATCGGAGAAAGTCTCAAAATGATCTTTTGGATTTTCAGGAGGGGGAGGTAGATCACACATTTGATCAAAAGTTCCCTGTGACTCTCTTGGGATTGGGACAAGGCTCTCAACACTAGACTTTATGAATTCATCCGATTCCTTTTCAGGAATAGTGTAAAGATGCTCGTCCCCCATGTTTAGAGAGTGAGTGGGAACTTCGGGTGTGATATCAACAGACTGAGGGAGTTGAGAAGTACTAGCAGTTATGGATTCTACAATTTCCATTTGTTCTACTGCTAGTAAGTCAGTCATACTCTTTTCTCCCTGATTTTTCATGGATGGAATTTCAACTGATGAACTTGATGAATCATTACAAACTTGTAATGTATCTTCATCATCACTGTCATCAAGATAATCAGTATTGCAAAAGGCAGCACGTATTTTAGCTGCATGCTCTTTGACTAGCAATTCTTCCATGCTTTTTCCATTTCTAGCATCTCGTTTTTCTGCAAGTAAGTCAATAGGTTTCTCACGAGAATCCTAAAATGATATATTAGCTAACTCCTCCTTAAGTTCTTTCAATATCGCCAGAGCCTCTAGGCAAGGGTCTTGCTGGATTTGAGGAGTTGCTTGAGTCATTTGGCACTGTGGAGGTTGGTTTTGATACGAATAGTCGTGATTGTTACAAGGAAATGGATTCCTTGTTTGACAATTAGAGCTAAAGTGTGGACCTCCATAGTACTCACAATAGTTGAACTGATGTGGCTGTGAGTCATAGGTGCTGGAGTTATAATTGTTATCAGGAAACTGCTCATAGACAAGCGTGTTTCCTGATTGACAATCAGAACTGTAGTGTGAACCACCACAGTACTCACAACAGTAAAACTGCTGAGTCTCATGGTGTGAAAGCTGATGGAATGAATTAGTTGTCTCATGGTAGGAATATGGATTCTGGTTATAGACAGACCCGTTTCCTGATTCTACCATGCTACAACTGGGGCAATTACCACCATTATGAGGACCTCCACACCATTTACAATCAAGATGGTGAGGGTAAGACATAGAAAGAATCAAAGGGTTTTGGAGGGTAAGGAATAGAGAATCAAAAAGGTAGGAGGGTAAAGATGGATATTTTTGAGATTTTTGATAAACATTTTATAAAAATAAGAAAGAAAATCTTTTTGGGTTTTTGTGTTCGTTGAAAACTAATTTTAAAATGTTTTCGGGAACCGTTTTGTTTTTATATGATAATAATATGAACAAGGATGGATAAATTTACAATGAGCATATATCCAGATTCACTAATCTGCAAAACCGTTTAGAATACGCGCACAACCTCCCCGGCTGCGGCGCCAAATTTTGGTTTTTGCACATGTATGCAACTTTGACTTTTTCTATTAACTTGAAACTTTGCCTTATATGAACTTGTTTTGATTCCTACTGATTGAAATGGTTATATTAGACTAAGATGAAACTGAACTAAGCTATAACAACTAATATAAGACTGATTTGAATGCTTAATAGGTTTGAAATTCCAACAGTTAATAGGTTTGGTGAGATTAAAGGCTATGTTGACATTTTGACAAATAGGGGCTGGATTTTATGACTTAACTGAGCTATTAATACCTCATGAAGCATGTATCAACCAATATTAACAACAAAAACCAACAAGAGTACAGCTAACAGCCATAAACCAAACAACCCTTTAAGAAGGTGAAAATGAGATTTTCAAAGAAAAAGGTTGCCTCAGGCCATGAAATTAGATACTAAGGACTTATACAGATGAAATAAGTTATTCTAAACACCTAAACACTAACAACACCAGCCAAATCTCATTAACCATTACTAATCATTCTTGACTGTGAACTTCAAACAACTAGCAACCATGAGATTCCATTAATCAAGCAAGCATTAAATGAACTTAAATCAAATCCAATACACAAAATGAGCACAAAAGCCATAGATATAAGCCATTATGAGCAATGGAACAGTAAAACAACAAAAATCCAAGAGATGCTTACAAATGATCCAATGACTGAGAACAAGGAACCATGATCATTTTAACCATCCTACAGCTTACCAATAAGCTATAAAACCCATGGCTATCCTTAATCCACCATGCTCCACTGTTCATCTTCTTCACCACTGATTTTTTTATTTATTTTCTATTTTTCTTGTATTTTTTTGTATTTTTGAAATCTTAAGCTAAACTAGTTTAAAATGCTTAATAAGCTTATAAAAACTTATTAGTAACTTGTGTGAGCCCAAGGAAACAGGAAACAACAACTTTTACAACATCCAAACCAATTTGAGATTTTCACTTTAAAAATTAACACAAACTGAATTTGCATTTAAAGGCTTAGATTAATTCTTGAAACAAATTTAAATTACATTAAAATCACTAGAAATACACTGGAAACTAAATAGTACACTTGGAGATTACAATTTTAGCTAATACGTTATACTAATCTACACTACAACTAAGCTACAACTAATAATTTGTCTCGGCTGCCTCTTTCTTCTTATATAGGCTTCAAAAAGGTCTTGTGGGTCCCACACGAGCATTTCCCGGCACTAAAATCATCCATTGGATGAGTCCTGTCCCTTCAATCAATTTGGTGGGAAAACCTGTTGAGGCCAATTGGACTTGTAAAGGTATCCATAGGGGGTGGCATTAAATGCTTCTTGGGGTGTGTAATTGAAGAGGATAAGGGTGGTGGGGTGAGAGCAAGTGGTGATGGTGGTTTTGAGGAAACCAGGGAAGGAGTGGTATTGAAGGATGGAGAAGAGGGAAGGGTGGGTTTAACCAAGGGTCTAACTGGTATTAGTAACAGGGTGTGTTTGGTTTGGGCTTAGGGTGACATTGGGCCATGGAGTAGGGTGGACTAGTTGTAGTGTGTTTGGACTTGGTTTATTTGGTTTGCTTAGTACTAGTAATACCACAAGGACTAAAAATGTAATAAGTTGAAAATCCAAGGGCTGAACATGTAACTTTCCTAATGTAGTAACAAGGGTGATTCCTGCCATGTGTGAATAGTACAAGGGTTGTGGATGATAATTTCCATTTATTTACACCTCAGGGACTAAATCTGCCAAATTGTGAAACTTCAGGGACCATTTATGTAATTTCTCCAAACTTCACACCTAGGGACCATATTTGCCATAGAAGAATAGTACAAGAACCAAAATTTATTTTTTCAAAGTTTTAAATCCCAGGGACCATTTTTGACAACTTTACAAAGTACAGGGACCAAAATTGACAATTTTTGAAACTTTTCACCAAAGGACTAATTATGATAACTTATGATTTCAAAAGGACCTTTGGAGACTTTTCTTCCAAAATAAATGCTCAGGGACTATTTTTGCCAATTTTTGAAAGTTGAGGGACTGAAACTGCCAATTATGCAAACTTTGTTCGTTTTTCATCTGTTTTTATTCATTTTGCCTCTGAAACATATAAAACACAATTCTGGAATATTTTCAGTATTTTGATGCATATTTGAGTGTTTTTAGATGTTTTGGCAGTTCAAATGAGACAAAAATGATGAGTATTTACACACTCATCAGAAGCATACAACTAATCTGAGAGGTAAAGTGTTTCGTGATTCATTCAATAACCGGAACAATACATATAGAGTGTAAACCCTAACTAATGACTCTCAGGCTTTAACCCATACAGAATACATTCGGACCTAAATGAAGCATACAACTAACAAAAGCGAGATGGTTTTGTAATATACGTTTAAGAAGTTCATTTTTCTCAAATATTTTAAAGCAATTTTCGCTAATTTTCTTTTAAAAAAGCCTGCCAATGTACTATTAAAAGGTTTTGACACATCAAAATGTAGATGAAGAAATCGAGTTGACATTTTGTTTACTATGTTAGCTACGGACATATTTTTTGTTTAACTACCTCGGGCTTTAACATGTCAAAAATGTCACGTTATTATCATTCAGCTTTTAACCTTATCATTGCAGGTTTTTCTACCAACACATTGTTGATCGTCAATTAAAAAAAACATTGTTGATCGTCATTTTATTGTAACACTTAATTTTTGTATTTTTAAACAGATAGAAACATCTAAGGGAGAAAAAATAGGTGGTCACAAGCATGTTTGATAAGACACGTGTTATCGTTTTTTATCCATGACCGTCCGTCTGTTTTATTATTTTCTCAACCTTTGTCTTGTTTTTCTCTTTTGTTTTAACAAAGTCTTTTTGTTGTACTCAAACAAAGGATCTTGTCCTTTGTGTCTTTTTTTTATTCCCAGTTTCGTTTTCAGCCTTAATTTTAATTTTACTTTTGTTTTGCAATGTAATTAGATAAGGAGATTTATATTTAATGGATGCGAGATGATTTGCATAACTTGTTTTATTAGCACAATATATGGTACAAAACTACAAATAGATAAAACATAATGTAAACATAATACAAATATACAAATCATGAAATGAAATGTCTTTTAAAAAAAATGTTTAAACCAATTTCGTTAAAAGATATTTGATTTATGGTATGTCAAAATTAAGAGATTCAATTGGCATGACATGGAAGTTACAAGAGATGTGTCGTGCAATGTTAGACAAGCAATCCATTCCGCAAAAGTTTTGGTGTCATAATTTAGATATTGCGCGTTACATTTATAATTGGGTCTACTATAGGAAAACACTTAAAGCAAAACGCCCTATAAAATCCTTAGAGGTAGGAAACCATCACTAGGGTACTTTAGGGTCTTTGGGTGTAAATGTTTCATACTTAACACCAAAGATTATCTCACAAAGTTTGACCCGAAGTCTTATGAATGTGTATTTTTAGGATACTCTCAAACTAGTAAACATACATAGTGCTTAATGAAGAAACAATGAGAGTTGAGGAATCTCTCAATGTAACTTTTGATGAGAGTTTAACAGAGCCCAAATCATTGTTCGTGAAGGTTGATGATGTCGTGGATGAACAAGTAGTTCAAGACAATGATGGGTCTCCCTCACTAGAGGTCAATGACTCAGAAGAAGAAACTTCTACGACAATAAAGGAAGCTAAGGGTCACTTAATAAAACAAGTAATAGGAGAATTGAATAAGCGAACCCTTAGGTCACAAGTTAAGAACACTTAGGATTTTTCATGACATTTCTCAAAATCCCAATTGCACATTTTGAGTCATAGAAAAGGTTGTTCATGGTTGGCATGCAGCAAAGGATGTTGAGTCACTTAGAGTCTTTAGAAAGACAGTGCTTGCTTAGGACTTATGTGAAAGGCATGGAAGAAAATACAAATAATTTTTTAAGCGAGATGAATGATAAATATCAATACATTATTCAAACTATGGTTGATATTACAATGGATTAAACATGTCAGTTTATGTGCAATGCACGTGCCTTGCCAATAAAAACGTTGCTAGTCCTACTACACTTGTTAGGCTTGAAAGTCACTTGTGTCAAATGCCAAGACTAGACAACATTTCCGATCACAACTCACACTTTTGTTGAAGATCTTGTATCTACATTTACTTGTTCATCTTATGTGAAACTTGCATGCTATGTGTTCTAGGGTAGAAAATAAAAACAACATATTTTTAAGCAAAATAAAAACTAGTAACCTAGTTTAAAAGAATTTTCATAAATTTGGTATGGTATTGCTTAACATTACTAAAAGACAGAGTGAATATACTTGATAAACTAAGACTTTCATCCAAAATCTTAGAAACTTTTTGTAATGCAAGTGGCAAGTAAGTATTATCAAAGTCAACACACTACACAACGAACTATAAACCGGAGATATCATGCATTGTATGTTGACTATCTATACATGCTTAATAGATTATATGAACTAGTTTGTTTATCTAATACTAAAGTATACACTTGATTTTGGAAACACAACCAACTAGATTTTTCGGATGACTTGCATGGAAAACTTATACTTGGTCCATGCATGATAAGATGTAGGAAATATATTGTGTAACTAGAATCATTTTATAACCAACAATGCTCTAACCAAGCCGTAACTAGCTACATGGTTTAAACAAAAATGCTTTTTCCCAATACAATCTAATCAAAGAATCTAAGGACATCTTGTAAGTATTCCTTTACCAACTTTTGAACTTAAGACACCTATTTAACAGATTAGTTCATCTCATTATAAAACCAAGTATTACAAAGTGTAAAACACACTCCCACAACTTTGAATTTTTTGCACACACACATACAAGGAAAAAAAAAGTTTGAAACACCTCTTGAATCAACTAACCATAATGAATCATTCACCGACGGAGTCATATAATCAATATAGGAAAGGCAAGAACATAGTAGTGAAAGAATCAAGTGATGAGTGGGAGGATTCTCCTTGCAAAGAATATCAAGGCATGTGACACCTGGTATACAAAAGAAGAGAAGAAAGCTGGATCCAGCTGACAAGGATGAGAAGGCAATAAAAGCAGATGAGGAGGTTGATTCCAAGTGAGGAGGGAATGATCAAGGTCAGCACAAGGAAATGGTGAATGTTGTTTTGTTTATTTTGTTTATATTATGGCTTGGGATGCCGTGTTTTGGAACAATTTAGTTTATGCAGGTCGAATAACATAAAGTACATCAAAGATATCTTCAGAATAGCTAAAGCCCGTGAGAGAAGGAGAAGGGATTTAGGTAACATAAAGTACATCAAAGATGAAGGAGGACGCACCATCGTGATCGAGGAAGATATTAAGAAGAGACGGGGAGAGTATTTCTCCTCTCTCTTTAACGAGGGGTACACCGACGGTAGCGGGGAAGGAGAGAACCCATGCGAACAGTTGTTACCAGAATGCTATTACCCGGGGATCAGCCAAGGAGAAGTGAAGGTTGCTTTACAAAAGATGGGTAGAAACAAAGCAGTAGGCCCGGATCAAATTCCCATAGAAGCTTGGAAGAGCCTAGGAGAGGAGGGGGTTAAATGGTTGACCTGTCTCTTCAACAAGATTTTCTCCGGTGCTAAGATGCCAGAAGAATGGAGACTTAGCGAAGTCATCCCCATCTTTAAGAACAAGGGTGACGCTCAAGTGTGTAGCAACTATAGAGGTATTAAGCTACTTGGTCACACAATGAAGCTCTGGGAGAGAGTTATTGAGAGGAGGTTAGGAAGGGAGACCAGGGTGTCAGAGAACCAATTTGGTTTTATGCCAGGGAGGTGCTCAGTAGAGGCTATCCACCTCCTTAGAAGTCTCATGGAGAAGTTTAGAGAAAGACAAAAAGATTTGCATATGGCTTTCCTTGATCTAGAAAAGGCATATGATAGTGTCCCACAGGAGTTGATTTGGAGGACTTTAATAGATAAAGGGACCCCAAGGAGATACCTAAGAGTCATTAGGGATATGTATTAGGGGGCGAAGACCCGTGTATGGTCCACGGTGGGGACCACTGAGTTTTTCCCGGTGGAAGTTGGACTTCACCAAGGATCAGCCATTAGCCCATACCTCTTTGCCTTGATTCTAGATGAGATATCTCGAGGGATTCAAGAGAACATTCCTTGGAGCATGATTTTCGCAGACGATATTGTGTTGGTTGCAGAATCGGCGGAAGGGCTAAATTACAGACTGGAGCACTGGAGAGAAGCACTGGAAGACAATGGCCTCCGGGTTAGCAGAGAGAAGACTGAATACATGAGATGTGATTTCGGTAGCAACGAGATCGGCCTCAACGAGGAGATGGAAGTTCGGGTTGGCGACCAGATTCTCCAACCAAAGGAGTCTTTTAGATATTTGGGCTCGGTGATTCACAAATCAGGGAGGATAGATGATGATGTCACCCACCGTATTAGAGCTGGTTGGGCGAAATGGAGGGCGTCATCATGAGTACTCTGTGATAAGAAAGTCCCTTTTAAGTTAAAGGGAAAAACTATAAGGTGGCGATTAGACCGGCTATCTTGTACGGGTCAGAGTGTTGGCCTATCACGAAAGCTCAAGCTAACAGAGTGGAAGTGGCAGAACTGAGAATGCTAAGGTGGATTTGTGGTAAGACCAGGCTTGACATGATTCCGAACGGAGTTTTTAGAGCAGAACTCGAAGTTGAAACTATTATCTCGAAGATGCGAGAAGGAAGGTTGAGGTGGTTCGGTCATGTCAGGAGGAGGCCACAAACAGCGCCAGTAAGGAGAGTAGAAGCGCTAATGGTCGACGGTTTACGAAGGAGGGGTAGGCCTAAACTTAGGTGGGAGGATAGACTTAGACTAGACATGAAGGAGCTTCTCTTGTCCGAGGACATGATCTCAGATAGGAAAGCTTGGAGAGCCAGGATTAGAGTTTGCGACTAGTTTCGGGCTAGGTGGTAGTTGTAGGCCCTTTGAGTTTCCCTTAGCTGTAGGCCCCTTGCGTTTGCCTTGCCTTTGTTTAGGTCTCTTCCCCTTAGTTGTAGGCCCTTTGCGTTTGCCTTAGCTGTAGGCCCCGTGCGTTTGCCTTGCCTTCGTTTAGGGCTCTTTCCCTAGTTGTAGGCCCTTTTGCCCGTTTGCTTGTCCCTTTTTTTTTTTTTTTTTTGGTGTGCTGCTTGGCTTTGTCTTCTTTTTTTTCCTTGTTTGTTGGCTCATGCGTTTTGCTTTGTTTGCAGGTGTCTCTTTTTCTATCACTCGCACTTTTGCACTTGCCGGAGGTCTCCTGGAAGCAGTCTCTCTACCCCCAGTTTTGCTGGGGTAGGGGTAGGATCTGCCTACATTCTACCTCCCCCATACCCCGCTTCCGCGGGATTGGGTATTGTTGTTGTTGTTGTTGAATAACATTTTAGTGTTGTGTCTAGTGGTAGTTTGTGCCACATGTGTATGTTTATGAACATGTTTGATGAGACAAAAAGTGTTACGCTTTTAGGGGGTCAAATATTGCCTCAAATCGTTCCTTTTGTCATTTTAGGTACTTTGGAGAAGAAATCTGGAAAAGGAAGCATATTGGACGTTTTTGGAGCAAAAAGTGAAGAAAACGGCAAAGTCTCCAAATCAAGCTGGAAATAGTACCTGACGGCCTCACGCTTTGGAGGTGATGGCGTCACGTATTGGCAAAGAGGTGGATAAAAAGTTACACGAGACGCGCCAGAATGTTTTTGGGAGTTAAAGAGTGACGGCGTCACCAAGGCCGTCAAGAGCAAAATTACACGTGATGGCCAAGAGAGGAATTATACATGACGGCGTCAGATCTGGATCTAGGCAATCCAAGGGAAGCATTGGCGGCAAGTTGACGGCAAGTTGACGGCGTCAGGATCATAACGTGACGCTGTCAGACCTGTAATCTCTATATATAGTTTTCTAATTTTCCTTCATTAAGAGAGAACTTTTGGGAGAACTTTTTGGATAAACCCTAGGTCAAATTCTACAGGGTTTTTCACCCTTCTTTCATCCATGTTTCAATAAAGATAAGTCTTCCAATAATCATTCAATATGTCTATGTGTTGTTTGATTCTATCTTACGCTTATCTTTACTTTAACATGCTAGGCTAGGTTTGTTTGTGTTTGCTTAGATGTAATGAAACCAAGCTATTAATTGTTGGTTGATTGTTTGTTATTTATTGTATTGGATGAATGATATCGATGTTAGGCTTAAGAAAACTGGCAGACTTCCAATTGGTAACATGCTTGAACGTCTTAAGAAACATGAATCGGATGTGTACTACGATTTTAATGGTTGTATTTAATGCATGAGTGACTACTAAGGAGGCCATGTTAGGAGCTAGTTGTCGGCTCGACATAGGAAGAGGTAGAAACTTATAGAGTTGGGGAAGATCGTACACGGCCCCACGAATGGTATTAAGGAATATAACCCGTCATCCACGCAATTGTAACAAACTATTCAATTAATGAAAGATAGCTAGGGAGTAGTGAAATCTAAGTAAACATGTTTCTCTTATTATTGTTTTTCTCAACATTTACTTTCTTATTATTTTATTTTTATTACATTTGTAGTTAATTGGGTTAATTGACTAGCAACTAATTCCGCCCACTTTTCCAATACCCGAGATTTTTTACTTGCTTTCTAAAAAACCATAAAAATACAAAAAGAATCATACCTCACCTCTAGACCTAGTTTAATTAAGTTTTGATCCTAACGACACTATTCCTCGAGAGAACGATCAATCCCCCGGTACTTGCCACTACACTGTACTACATCGGTCAGGTACACTGCCTGGTGGGGATTGCAAGCCTCTTGAGATCCCTTAAGAGGTAAAACCTTTTGCAAGGGTGCAATCCCACGCATCAATGTTTATGTATTGTTGAGCGTAGTTATATACTAGCAACACTAATATTTCTTCTAGCAACATTAATATTTCTTAGAGCAGCACTAACTACTTGGTTGGGTTATGTATTGTCGATCCCAGTTATGTACTAGCAGCTTTAAGCTTTCTACAAGATGGGTTTAGAACTTGGAGACACATTGCAATGGATGTCTTAAAAGATTAACCAAACGAATTACATAGACATGTCTTACATAGCTTAACTAAAAGTGTCTTAAAATAACATACTACATACAAATTAAATGGACAACACAAAACAAGGACCATTATCCTGCATTTAGTTTCACTTTTTGTAATGCAATGAACAACATTTAGAACCTCTTGTGCGATCTGGTTCTTTCGACTTTGCTCTTAAGACAAGGATGCAGTCAGTTACGCTCAGAGGCCTTGGCTTCCTCTGCTCACTAGTACCCTCATCTGCCCCTTTTGGAGTGCAAGCCTTAGAAGTGGTAGGCTTTCCCTTCCCCCCTTTTGCTTTAGATGTGGAAGCCTTTCCCTTCATCCCCACCCCCTAGTGCAAGGCTTGGAAGTTGGAGCCTTTGGTGGTATGTCTATTTCTTCATCACTAGATGATATGTCCATTTCTTCATCCTCATCACTGGATGACATGTACATTTCTTCATCCTCATCACTGGATGATATGGCAATCACTTTTACAATTGTCTGCATACCTTTATTCCCCATCCTCATAATTTGCTGGTTTACCCTAACAAACCCTTTTTCAAGAAAATGTATCCTTTTTTCATGATCTTCAAGTTTTGCATTCACTTTACTCACGTTTTCAGTATCTTCACAACCCTCATCTAGTTTCCCCTTTCCCTTATTGCTGTTTTGAGTATCTTCACAACCCTCTTCAAGTTTCCCCTCCCCTTTATACTTGTTTTGAGTATCTTCACAACCCTCATCAAGTTTCCCCTTTCCCTTATCATCTGCAGATTGGTATCATTGACAAAGGGGTTAAATACATAACAATGACCATTTGTAGACTATATGTGTAATACACAAAAATCAGACAAATGGAAAATAATACACTTACCTTTCAAGACTTCTGGTTCTTTGTGCGCATATTCTTATAAGTCATCAATAATTTCATCAAATGTTTCATCTATTTCCTTCAAAGTGTCCCCGTATTTAGCCTAAATAAACACTACCACATGAAATTGCTCCAGTCCTTGTCAGCCATTGTACGAAATCTTCTAAAAAGTGATAAACTATTGGTCTTTAAGAGAGGAGTGTGTTACGATTAGAGCGGGAAAAGATGGGCTGTGCAGTTATTGGGTAGACACAACACACAAGTGTGAAGTTTAGGGTTTTACTTACTTGCAAATTATGTCCCTTGACTTAACTATTTGGTTTGACTAAAATGGGCCATATCACGTGCCAAAGATCCGTTATCTTAACTTTTAGCAGTCAACAAAAAGTCATCTTTTATCTTCTTCCCCAATTAAAACATTCATCCATACCCTACCTAATAAACCCTAAAATAACTCATTCATTCGGAATGGCTTCATCATCATCTTCGGTTTGAAGTCGTCGTCCTCCACCACCTACCCATTGCGAACATAAGGAACCCGTTATTGAACAAACATCACAAACCATTTATCATCCTTTAAGACGTTTTCTAGGCTGCATAAATATATAAGTGATTTTTACTTTGTTTATCATTCGGGTATATGTTAATATGTCTAAACATGTAGGGTTCAAAATGTCGCACCTTTTACTGGCTTGATCCTAAATTACCAAGTTACTAGTACAAAAAAGAAGTGCACAAGTTGATTCAAGTGGAAAAAGAATTGAAAATAGACAAATGTAGTTTGAATGAAAAAATAAGAGACTTGCAAAGGGATTTTGACTATCAGAAGTCTTATTTGCAAAACCAAGTCTTGCTTCTGTAAATGGAATTGAAAGAAAGCAATCTGAGCTAGTGGTTTTATAGGAAATGTGTTGTTGTAATGGCTCTGGTTGTTGCTTTTATGTTTTTTGCAGGAAAAGTAGTGTAGAAGACATGATGTAATATTATAATGTAGAAGTAGAATTGTGCAAGATGTAATGTAGTTCACTTTTGTTATTGACAGTTAGCTCTAAGAATAGAGCTCTGTATTCGCATTTCAAGGTTAATGAAGATATGTAACAACCTTTCCTCAAATATGGCTTAACTCTTATTCTCTCTAACAGCCTGCACTAATTTGATAGATACTGCATTGGCAAATGGAAATAAAAAAACCCGCACTAATTTGATAGAACCTTTATTGGACAAATGTTTGACATACAAAAGTCAAACAATGTCAATTGGTTATAGTTCAATACAACCTAGGATACATATTAACAACCTGCTACATTGCAGCACCCACATAGACAATATTTGATACAACACAAATTCATCAAAATTTTTGTTTGAAAACCTAAAGTTAAGAAAATAGATTGCATTAGCCACAAATTCAAATAAACATAGGACTACATAAACCATCCTATATATGATACTACATAAACCATCCTATCAACCTACATGGTTGACTACAAAACATTGTCTATGGACAAACCCATATGACTTATCCTACATCAACTAACTACATAACACTGTCTATGGACAAATCCATATGGTTTATCCTATGTAACACCCCGAAAATTGATAAGCAGCGAAAGTCTAATCGGGGTCATTACAGTTTAGTACACAGTCATACTCATAGAAACAATTCAAAAGATAGTCAATATCATTCTATGAAAACTCAAATATTCAGAGTTACAAACATTTTTCCAAAATGTTAATTGTTTCGCAAAAGTAATGATGAGTTTGTAAAGAATGATATAATTATTGAAATCAAAAGGGAGGTCCTGTGCCCTTTGCCAACTCCGTGCCGCCATGCTTGCTAATTTCCTGAGATAAACATGCTTAAAAAGTCAACACAAAGGTTGAGTGAATCCATAGTAGTTTAAATAGTAATAGTGTGAACACAAGTCAAGCATTTGAAATAAACAAGCCAAGATAGACAGGTCTTGACTAAACTGGTGTAATATTGCTCATAAGCCTCACGAAACGCAAGCCTTAACATTGATTTGACATATCATAAAGATAATAACAATCACCTACACCATAGTGGATGTAAATGACAAGGGGCCCTCGGTGACAGGAAACGTGCCAAATTTCCATAATACCTCGAATATAGCACACCTCCTGCCAAGTGATCACCTTGACAGAGGTGGGCTGCCATTCCAATAGATCTATCAACTATATTCGCGCTCACTCGCAAGTGATTAAGGTTCGTGATATGAAGGACTTGTAGCACAGGTGTCAACTTAGGCAATATCAGGTGATAACAGCATACAGAAAAATACTTGTGTTCGATTTATAGCATGTATCTCCCCACGGGGTTTAAAAACAATTAAAATTATGGGACCATGAACTCACCTGACAGGTGGTGTGAATCACAACGGTGCTCAAAAGTGATGGTGTACTTCTATGACTAGCAATGAAATTCCTCCGACTTGCGACCTAAATAATACATTGTAATCGGTGTTTTAGATTCATGTTGTAAATGACATGTGATATGTCTCGTGTGCGGTGATATCCGTTTGGGTGTCTTAATATATTCCAAAATAACTTCACGTAGTTATTTGTATCGTTGTTGCGAACCGGTGTTCCATAAATATTAACTCATTTGTGAAAATATTATTGTTTAAAAAATATTTATAATTAAATATTTTTAGTAAAGTTGTATATTTATTTTAAAATTACCAAAATATATACATATTTATATATAAAATCAAATTATACAAATTAATTAATTATAAAATACCTTGTCATATTTTAACCCTTAACTTTATAAAGTTACACTTTTTACCCCTTGGTCAAAAATATTACATTTTAGTCCTTGGTATAACTTTTACACTTTTATTCCTTAACTTTTAAAAAATACATTTTCTACCCTCAACTTCTTATTAGAAATCGGTATTGTCAAATCTAGTTCGAAAGTTTGTGGTTTAGACGGTTTTAGTCCCTTAACGTGGGACTTTTTGTAAAAATGGTCCTTGTTTAAGTTTTAAAAAAATAAACTCTTTGGTACAATGAAAGTAGTGATTATAACTTACAAAAATTCTTTAAAACCCGTTTTTGTACCTCTCGCTATCTCCAAAATATTAAACCGAAATTTCCCTTTGAAAACTTAATGGGCTCGTTAGCCCATGCTAGGCCCAAAGAGTGTTTTATTTTGCTTAAAACGTTGCTCGACTAGGATACAGTTTTGGTCTTGTTTTCGTGGTATAAAACCGTGTAAGGTTTGCATGTTATGTTGGTTCGATTAAGTGGGAGCCAAAGAATTAGTGTGTCGAATAATATATGTATGTTGTACGTATAAAAATACAATGGTGAGCCCTTTCCTAAGGGTGTCGAGGGTTTCATAAGCATTACTATCTTGTGTGATTATTTGGTTTAAGTTTTAGACAACATGCGATTTAGTGTTCTTAGTTTAACGAATGAAATGTGCAATGCATGATTTAGGTAAAGTAGAAATTGAAAAGAGAAGTGATGACTTACAACACCAAAGATGGTGGTGAAGAGTTCGTGTGACCAAGACAAGAGAACGAGCGAATGTTGAACCCTTTTCGTAGTAACCCTTGTTCCAATACTTCTTACCCAATTAACTCTTAACCCAAAAACCTTACTCGTACGCCTTAGATTCCTCCTTGTTAGTATCCAAAGAAAAGATAGTGAAAGAGTTTTGGTGAACTTGAGATCTTGTGTATGTGTGAAGAAAATGCATTTAATGTGGCTTTTATAGTGTGATCTTGGTGGTTAGCTAGTTTCATGCGTGCACATACTCCATGCGACTTGTTCCTTCTCTTGAGACAAGATTGTCTCGTTAAACTTTGTGTAGTCATGTCGAGTTGGGATAGTGAGAAGCAAAAGGGAGTTGACATTTATTTGTTTAAGCATAGCTAGGGTGAGTAGAGCATTATATAATTAGGATTTAAGCACATGTGGTATATATGTTGGGGAACATTGAGACACTCGATCCATGAGGTATTAGTTGGTTAGTAATACTAGGTGTTTATTGTAATTACCCAACGGTTTGACGGCTCAAAAGGTGGCTTCTTGCCGCAAGAAACAAGGTCAAAGGAAGGTGTATGTTTGTGTAGTGTGAGTAGGAAACCAAGTAACAAAATCGTGTGCATTTCCAAGTTTTGCAAAGGAGTTGGCTTCGTTTGAGTGACATGCTGCGCAAATTAAAACCATAGCCACTTGGGCTTGTGTAATACTCGGCCCAAACGAAAAACAAAATGGCTTTGGGCTTGTGGTGATGTTCGGCCCAAGCAGTGGGGTAAAAGGGAAATTGTTTTTGGGCTAAGGGTGACGTCCGGCCCAAAATATAATGGGGGTATCGGTGATTGACATAATCGCGACCTTAGTTTCGGAGTTGGTGTCGGTTCGTGAAAACCATAAAATATAAATGGTGTCGTCATACGTATATATATATTCATATATACTTAGTAATAATAAATTTGTAGTAATTAATATATACATATCGTTATATATATATATATATATATATATATATATATATATATATATATATATATATATATATATTAATAATAATATCTCAGTGTCCAAATAGGGTGTCGGGTCGCAAGTGGGAGTTACCAGTGTTAACCTCGTTGGGTGACATCCAAGAGTGACAATCGGGTGATATCGGGTGACAAAACATAATCGAGTGTCAAACAAACGGTGATCAAAACAATCGGGTGTCAAATAAACAGTGTCTCATATAAAAGTTTTAAATTAGCCTGCAAAAATGGCTTAGTTTAAAATAGTGTCGAAAATTAGCATTAATAAATGACCTGGGATTTTACGGTGTATTACAATACCCACCCGTTAGATTGGATTCGTCCCGGAATCCAAATTTGAATTGGTGCACGTGGTTGTCTCATCAAATAGTTGTGGGTAGTTGGCACGCATTTGATCCTCGCACTCCCATGTGAACTCGGGTCCTCTCCTAGAGTTCCACCTGACCTTAACAATGGGAATGCGACTATGCTTAAGTCGTTTGACCTCCCTATCCATAATCTCAACGGGTTCCTCAATAAAGTTCAACTTATCGTCGATTCTGATCTCTTTTAACGGAATCACAAGTGTTTCGTCCGATAAATACTTTTTCAAATTTGACACGTGGAAGGTGTTGTGCACTCTACTGAGTTCCTCAGGTAGTTCAAGTTTGTATGCCACGGGACCGATCCTTTCAATGATCTCGAAGGGTCAAACGTATCTTGGGTTTATCTTTCGACATTTTCCAAACCTAATCATCCCTTTCCAAGGTGATACCTTAAGCATGACCTTGTCTCCAACTTGAAACTCTATTGGTTTCCTTCGCACATCGGCATAACTCTTTTGCCGATCCCTAGAGGCTTGTAATCGTTGCCTAATCTTCACTATTTTCTCAGTGGTTTCAAGAATCAACTCGGAACCTGAGAGTTGTACATCTCCAATCTCAGCCCAACAAACTGGTGATCTACACTTTCTTCCATAAAGTGCTTCAAACGGTGCAGCCTTAATGCTAGTGTGATAACTGTTGTTATATGAGAATTCCGCTAATGGTAGGTGTTTATCCCAGCCATTTCCAAAATCAATCACACATGCCCTAAGCATGTCTTCCAGGGTTTGTATAGTCCTTTCACTTTGACCATCAGTCTGTGGATGGTAAGCTGTACTCATATCTAACTTAGTTCCCAAGGCTTTCTGTAATGATCGCCAAAAGTTAGACGTGAAACGGCTGTCTCGGTCGGAGATAATAGAAATTGGCACTCCATGCCGGGAAACTATCTCCTTAAGGTACAAACGTGCAAGAACGTCCATATCATCAGTCTCTTTGATTGGCAAGAAGTGCGCTGACTTCGTGAGACGACCGACAATAACCCATATAGCGTCCAACCCACTCGATGTCTTGGGTAATTTCGTAATGAAATCCATTGTAATCCTTTCCCATTTCCACATTGGTAGCTCAGGTTGAATCAAAAGACCGGATGGTTTTTGATGTTCAGCCTTTACACTTGAGCAGGTCAAACACTTACCGACATACTCTGCTATGTCAGCTTTCATGTTTGGCCACCAATACAACTTCTTTAGATCTTGATACATCTTGTCCAAACCAGGATGAATGGAATATTTAGACTTATGAGACTCGTGCATGATGAGGTCTCGTATTCCTCCATACAATGGAATCTAACTTCTGTCCTTGAAACACAGCCTTCCATCTGGTTTCTTGACAAATCCATTCGTGCTTTCTGGCATACCGTAAATCTTCTCGTGCGGTCTATTCTCTTCCTTAAGGGCCTCAGCTTGAACTTCCAGTATTTGAGACGGCAGTGATGATCTAATTGTCATACCCAATGACCTAACTCTGAGGGGTCTAAGTCGTTCCTTTCGACTCAAGGCATCTGCTACAACGTTTGCCTTCCCCGGGTGATAACGGATCTCGCAATCATAGTCACTTAGTAACTCTAGCCATCGACGTTGTCTCATGTTCAACTCCTTTTGATCTAAAATGTGCTGAAGACTCTTGTGATCGGTGAAAACCGTACACTTGGTTCCATATAGGTAGTGTCTCCAGATCTTAAGAGCGAATACCACCGCTCCTAATTCTAGATCGTGAGTAGTGTAGTTCTCCTCGTGGGGTTTAAGTTGTCTAGAAGCGTAAGCGATTACCTTAAGTCTTTGCATCAATACGGCACCCAATCCTTGGATTGATGCGTCACAATATACCACAAAGTCCTTACTTCCTTCGGGTAGTGCTAATATTGGTGCTTCACAAAGCTTCTGCTTCAAAAACTGAAATACCGATTCTTGTTCCTCTCCCCAGTCAAACTTCTTCTTCTTCTGTGTTAACTTAGTCAAAGGTTTAACAATCCTTGAAAAACCTTCAATAAATCTCCGATAGTATCCGGCAAGACCTAAAAATTGGCGTATCTCGGTAGGACTCGTAGGTGACGCCCAATTTTTAACAGCTTCGATCTTGGCAGGATCAACATGAATACCCTTACTGTCGATAACATGCCCAAGAAATTGTACCTTCTCAATCCAAAAATCACACTTGGACAATTTGGGGTATAATTTCTCTTCTCGGAGCAGTGTTAGTATCGCCTTTAAGTGTTCTGCGTGCTCTTCCTTACTTCGTGAATAAATAAGGATATCATCGATGAATACAATCACGAACTTATCCAAATAGGGTTTGCACACTCGGTTCATTAAGTCCATAAATACAGCGGGTGCATTTGTTAGACCGAATGGCATTACTTGGAATTCGTAGTGACCGTATCTTGTTCTGAAAGCCGTCTTAGGGATGTCTTCTTCCCTAACTCTCATTTGGTGATAACCAGATCTCAAATCAATCTTCGAGTAGACACTCGATCCTTGTAGTTGATCAAACAAATCGTCAATCCTTGGCAACGGATATCGATTCTTAACCGTAAGTTTGTTCAACTCACGATAATCGATACACATCCTAAAGGTTCCATCCTTCTTCTTCACAAATAACACCGGGGCTCCCCACGGTGATGAACTTGGGCGAATAAATCCTTTATCTGACAATTCCTGCAATTGCCCAGATAACTCCTTCATTTCCAACGGTGCTAGCCTATAGGGTGCTCGTGCTACGGGTGCTGCTCCTGGCATCAAGGCAATTTGAAATTCCACTTGACGAGTCGGCGGAAGGCCAGGCAAGTCCTCGGGGAAAACTTCTGGAAAGTTTCCGACTACTTGCACATCCTCGAGTCGCTTCTCTTCCGACTTCTTCTCGGTGACTTGAGCCAAAAAGACTGGACATCCTCGTTCGATGTACTTCACAACCTTGACGCAAGAAACGATGCTCAGACGTGTCTTACTTCGCTCTCCGCGAACAACCAGGGCTTCGCCATTCAGAGGGACGTGAACGAGCTTTTCATCACAAATGATCTTAGCGCGGTTCTCGGATAACCAATCCATTCCTATAACGACGTCGAAACTACCAAGTCTAATAGGTATAAGGTCAATGACGAATGGGGTGTCTAGTAGTCGTAGGGTGCAACCTCGGAGTATAGTGTTAGTGCTCACTAGCTTTCCATCGGCTAGTTCAATCTCATATGTGGTGTCTAGTTTGGTCGGTGTAATATTAAGCAGGGGTGCAAGAGAAATATATACGAAACTTTGGTCGGCTCCGGAATCAAATAAAACTTTAACGAGGCGGTTGTTTAGAAAGAACGTACCCGTGACTACGTTCGGATCTTACTGGACATTTCCATCTCCCAGCACGTATGCTCTCCCACGTGCATTGTTATCCTTATTAGGGCACTGACGCCTGTAGTGTCCTTTCTCTCTACAAGCATGGCATACCACAGCCACGGGTTGCAAGTTAGCTCATGTAGCCTTGCAATCTTGTGTCTTATGTCCAATCCTTGAACACTTCCCACACTTAGCATAGCAGGGTCGATTGTGATGCATCTTACACCTATCACAGAATGGAAGAGGTCCAGCGTACCTAGCATCCTTAACTGGTGCGGCGACATAAGCTCTGACAGCTTCCTGTCGTCGGTTCTGTTGGTTGTGGTGGGTGTTTCTGTCACGGTGATAGTTACGGTTGGGGTTACGGTTGTTGTTGTTGTTGCTGTTGTTGTTGTTGTTGTTGTTGTTGTTGTTGTTGTTGTTGTTGTTGTTGTTGTTGTTGTTGTTGTTTGTCCTTCGATCATCAAACTTCCTTTTGTGATCGTTGTTCCCCTGAGCAGAGTTACGCTTAATCTCCTGGTCTAGCAGTCTTTGGGCAATAGTCATTGCTTCATCCAAAGATTGAGGTTTAGACGAGGTGACGTTTCCCTCAATGCTCCTGGGTAATCCCTCAATGTACCTCTCCAACAACTTTTCCAAATCGGGAACCTTTGAAGGGCAAAGTGTGGCAAGTTCCTGAAATCTCCTATCATAAGCCCTGAGATCATTTCCTTTCACGACCAACGTGTGAAACTCATCTTCTAACTTCTTGATCTCACCTCTAGGGCAGAACTTCTTCAACATCTTTTCCATAAAATCAGCCCAGGTAATCTGATACGCCTCCTCCACACCTATCTTCTGAGCAGTTGCATTCCACCAAGACAACGCGTCTTCCAACAATGTTCCAGTAGCAAACGAGACTCTGCTTTCAGCGGCACAACCGCTCCTCACAAACACAGTCTTAGTTCGCTCAAACCATCGAGCAAGCTCTGTTACTCCTTCAGTCCCTTTGAAGTGAGATGGTTTACAAGCTATGAAGTCCTTATAGGTACACTTTCGAGTCGCAGCAGACTCGCTCTCAGCAGTGGCTCGGTTATTGCTACTAGTTCGTGCCATTGCAGCAGCCTGCTCTTCTAAAGCTGCAGCAACACTGTCGGCAACCAACTTTCTGATAGCAGCCTAGGTCATAGCGGGTGATGAGGTAGCAGTAGCGGTTTTCCTTGGGGCCATAACTCTATAAAATCGCAAGTGCATAAGTACAAATCCCAAACATCAATAACAAGAGAAATAGTGTAGCCAAACTCATAATAGTCGAGATCATCACAAAGTACATATCACAACCACACCATAAATACATACATCAACATAAACCATATCATTCATAAATAAACATCACGACATGTAACAACACACATGGAAATTATAATGAATCTCAATATGGGAGCATAATAAAAGATCAGACAACTAGAACATCATAAATCAATATCAATACATTACAATCATAACCAACATAGAGTTTTAATAATTTTGAATTCATTGTTACAAAACAATAAAATACAACATTAATAATGCCACATGTGGCAAGTTAAGATGTATCTGTAAGTAATGACATGTCATAGATCTATGAAGGTCCAGGTGCGCCTCCTGATCTCCTCTCCAGCTCTCTGATGATCCTGATCATCTCTAACATCTCCAAATCCCTGGATCTCTCACGGGCCTGAATCTCCTCAATAGTGGCTGAAAGTGTGTGGATGGTAGAACTAGATGCGGCTAACTCCTGTGTCTGATGCTCCATCATCTCCTGTGTAATGGCCGCAATCACTCTCAAATCATCTATCTCGTGCCTCTGAACATCTAGTCGATGACCAAACTCAGTGATGGTAGCCTGTGCCTCCTCGATCTCTGTCCCCATCATCTCAAATACCATCTCTAAAGCCGTCCTATGTACCACGAGGTTCGTGACCTCCTCCTGCATACACTCTATCCTCTCCAAGGATATATCCTCAATAACGCTCAATAGCTCATCAAGACGATCCTCATGTCTCACTAACCTAGCAGCCAAAAGAGGGATAGTATGGTGTATCAGCTCTCTAGTGACCGGTAACACCACTGAAGAGCCATCTCCAAGCTCAGCAGCCCTAGGCGATCCCTCAACCAATCTCCATCTACGTATGTAGTCTAACAAAAATGACCATCGACGAGCATCAACCAATCTATGAATGCCAGGTGAGGTGGGGGTCTCGGTGGGAGCAGGTGATGGTACAGGTGATGTAGTAGGTGATGGTATCGGTACGATGGTAGTCTGAGAGTAGAAAACTGTAGGTGGTGGCATGGGTGGCAAAACCTCAGAGGTGTGGGGTGCGGTGTAAGTAGGTAGCATGTAAGGATGTGGCTCAGGTGGGGGTGATACAGGTGATGGTGGAGGTGCTGGTGATGCCACAGGTGTCATATCTGGTATAGAAACAGGTGGTAGTACAGATATGGGTGATGATACAGGTGTAGGTACAGGTGGTGTAACAGTAGAAGCAGGCAAAATACAGACTCGTTTCTGAGCCGTACATTTGCGGGTATAGTCTCCCTCATGATATCGAAACAACTCACCGAAAGGCTCAGGCTCATAAGGCTCAAGAATCCTCACTCGCTTGCGCCGACGAATCGGTGCAGGCGGGGATGATGGTGGGATAGAAGCAGCAGTGTCAGAAGTATCAGAGTCAGAAGACTCGTCATCAGCATCTGAACCGGTGTGGTGACTAGCAGGTGGTCTAGGACGATCATCAGCCTCAAGAAACTGCTGAGATGTCAGGTACTAGTCATAAAGGTACTGTCCCTGTATCATGGGTCCACAGACAGGACGAAAGAGAGGCTGAATAGCAAAAGAATCAATGGGTGTAGAAGCAACCTCACCCTCCTCAAAGGGCTCAGTATCAGCAGATGGGTCTCCAGATGGAACAGGAGATGGTATAGCAGGTGATACAGGTTGGGTGTCGTGGACAGAATCATGGGTGTCTCGGGTGTCATGGGTGTCATAGTCAGATAGGTCAATAGTAAGGTGAGTAGATGATGCTGACACGACGTCGTCACTGTCGGACAAAATAATAACCGGGGGTGACATGGTACTGTAATATCCCAAAAATAGCAGTAATATAAGTCATTTAGTCTACATAATGCTATATGCATAGTGATCATAGTGTCATAGTGAGCTAAATGCAATGGGTGCTAAAAATCAAGCCTTAAAACATGACGTTGGCAAGCGCTGGCACGGAGGGCACTTTGGTGATAATTAGTTTGTTTAAAAATCCGGTGAGGTTATAGTCCAATGTTTTGAAAAATCATTTGGTTCTCTATAACCATGGCTCTGATGCCAATCTGTCACACCCCGAAAATTGATAAGCAGCGGAAGTCTAATCGGGGTCATTACAGTTTAGTACACAGTCATACTCATAGAAAACAATTCAAAAGGTAGTCAATATCATTCCATGAAAAGTCAAATATTCAGAGTTACAAACATTTTTCCAAAATGTTAATTGTTTTGCAAAAGTAATGATGAGTTTGTAAAGAATGATATAATTATTTAAATCAAAAGGGAGGTCATGTGCCCTTTGCCAGCTCCGTGCCGCCATGCTTGCTAATTTCCTGAGATAAACATGCTTAAAAAGTCAACACAAAGGTTGAGTGAATCCATAGTAGTTTAAATAGTAATAGTGTGAACACAAGTCAAGCATTTGAAATAAACAAGCCAAGATAGACAGGTCTTGACTAAACTGGTGTAATATTGCTCATAAGCCTCACGAAACGCAAGCCTTAACATTGATTTGACATATCATAAAGATAATAACAATCACCTACACCATAGTGGATGTAAATGACAAGGGGCCCTCGGTGACAGGAAACGTGCCAAATTTCCATAATACCTCGAATATAGCACACCTCCTGCCAAGTGATCACCTTGACAGAGGTGGGCTGCCATTCCAATAGATCTATCAACTATATTCGCGCTCACTCGCAAGTGATTAAGGTTCGTGATATGAAGGACTTGTAGCACAGGTGTCAACTTAGGCAATATCAGGTGATAACAGCATACAGAAAAATACTTGTGTTCGATTTATAGCATGTATCTCCCCACGGGGGTTAAAAACAATTAAAATTATGGGACCATGAACTCACCTGACAGGTGGTGTGAATCACAACGGTGCTCAAAAGTGATGGTGTACTGCTATGACTAGCAATGAAATTCCTCCGACTTGCGACCTAAATAATACATTGTAATCGGTGTTTTAGATTCGTGTTGTAAATGACATGTGATATGTCTCGTGTGCGGTGATATCCGTTTGGGTGTCTTAATATATTCCAAAATAACTTCACGTAGTTATTTGTATCGTTGTTGCGAACCGGTGTTCCATAAATATTAACTCATTTGTGAAAATATTATTGTTTAAAAAATATTTATAATTAAATATTTTTAGTAAAGTTGTATATTTATTTTAAAATTACCAAAATATATACATATTTATATATAAAATCAAATTATACAAATTAATTAATTATAAAATACCTTGTCATATTTTAACCCTTAACTTTATAAAGTTACACTTTTTACCCCTTGGTCAAAAATATTACATTTTAGTCCTTGGTATAACTTTTACACTTTTATTCCTTAACTTTTGAAAAATACATTTTCTACCCTCAACTTCTTATTAGAAATCGGTATTGTCAAATCTAGTTCGAAAGTTTGTGGTTTTGACGGTTTTAGTCCCTTAACGTGGGACTTTTTGCAAAAATGGTCCTTGTTTAAGTTTTAAAAAAATAAACTCTTTGGTACAATGAAAGTAGTGATTATAACTTACAAAAATTCTTTAAAACCCGTTTTTGTACCTCTCGCTATCTCCAAAATATTAAACCGAAATTTCCCTTTGAAAACTTAATGGGCTCGTTAGCCCATGCTAGGCCCAAAGAGTGTTTTATTTTGCTTAAAACGTTGCTCGACTAGGATACAGTTTTGGTCTTGTTTTCGTGGTATAAAACCGTGTAAGGTTTGCATGTTATGTTGGTTCGATTAAGTAGGAGCCAAAGAATTAGTGTGTCGAATAATATATGTATGTTGTACGTATAAAAATACAATGGTGAGCCCTTTCCTAAGGGTGTCGAGGGTTTCATAAGAATTAGTATCTTGTTTGATTATTTGGTTTAAGTTTTAGACAACATGCGATTTAGTGTTCTTAGTTTAACGAATGAAATGTGCAATGCATGATTTAGGTAAAGTAGAAATTGAAAAGAGAAGTGATGACTTACAACACCAAAGATGGTGGTGAAGAGTTCGTGTGACCAAGACAAGAGAACGAGCGAATGTTGAACCCTTTTCGTAGTAACCCTTGTTCCAATACTTCTTACCCAATTAACTCTTAACCCAAAAACCTTACTCGTACGCCTTAGATTCCTCCTTGTTAGTATCCAAAGAAAAGATAGTGAAAGAGTTTTGGTGAACTTGAGATCTTGTGTATGTGTGAAGAAAATGCATTTAATGTGGCTTTTATAGTGTGATCTTGGTGGTTAGCTAGTTTCATGCGTGCACATACTCCATGCGACTTGTTCCTTCTCTTGAGACAAGATTGTCTCGTTAAACTTTGTGTAGTCATGTCGAGTTGGGATAGTGAGAAGCAAAAGGGAGTTGACATTTATTTGTTTAAGCATAGCTAGGGTGAGTAGAGCATTATATAATTAGGATTTAAGCACATGTGGTATATATGTTGGGGAACATTGAGACACTCGATCCATGAGGTATTAGTTGGTTAGTAATACTAGGTGTTTATTGTAATTACCCAACGGTTTGACGGCTCAAAAGGTGGCTTCTTGCCGCAAGAAACAAGGTCAAAGGAAGGTGTATGTTTGTATAGTGTGAGTAGGAAACCAAGTAACAAAATCGTGCGCATTTCCAAGTTTTGCAAAGGAGTTGGCTTCGTTTGAGTGACATGTTGCTCAAATTAAAACCATAGCCACTTGGGCTTGTGTAATACTCGGCCCAAACAAAAAACAAAATGGCTTTGGGCTTGTGGTGATGTTCGGCCCAAGCAGTGGGGTAAAAGGGAAATTGTTTTTGGGCTAAGGGTGACGTCCGACCCAAAATATAATGGGGGTATCGGTGATTGACATAATCGCGACTTTAGTTTCGAAGTTGGTGTCGGTTCGTGAAAACCATAAAATATAAACGGTGTTGTCATACGTATATATATATTCATATATACTTAGTAATAATAAATTTGTAGTAATTAATATATACATATCGTTATATATATATATATATATATATATATATATATATATATATATATATATATATATATATACAGTAAAACCTCTATAAATTAATAGTGTTGGGATCTGGATATTTTATTAATTTAGCGAGATATTATTATATCGATAAATTAATAATTTATTAATTTAAAGAGGTTTTACATATGACCTTTAAATTTTCAAGTGTAATATACTAGATACAATCTATACTCGTTAAAGATGAAAAAAAAGAATTGAAAAACAAGTTCCAATTAAAATTTTATGAATTCATATTCATGATTTATGAAAATAAAATTAACACTTTTTGTTGAAATACGAGAAGACAACACACCAACACTTTAGTGCAATAAGGAGATTTTGAGATAAACTCAATATAGATTTGAAGTTCAACAAAAAATAACAAGTGATAATGAATTATTTTTTACTAAACCATCTTATGATTTTGAAGTTTATCTCTCTCACACACACGCATATATAAATATATATGAATATTTAGTAATTATTAATTTATAGTTTCATTGGGACTAATATATATACACTTAGGTTTTAAAAAAAATATTATCTTATTATTTTATCGATTGGGGTTCAAATTTGCACTGGTCCCAAGTTGGGACCGGATAAATTATTAATTTTATCGAGTATTAATTTATAGAGGTTTTACTGTATATATATATATATATATATATATATATATATATATATATATATATATTAATAATAATATCTCAGTGTCCAAATAGGGTGTATCCTTTGATGCTTCGAACACTTTCTGTATCCTTTGATGCTTCACAACAGCGACATAGTACCCATACAAAGTTGTACTTCTACACAATTTTTGATGGTATAGTCTGTTACAAAATGTACAAAACTTAGCATTAGTTTTTTTAAATTATGATCTATCAATCATCCTATCAAACATACAATATCTCAGACAAATGACAGCTATATATATGATTAAGCAAATCTGTCACTACTGCTTCCCAAACAGACCAAATACACAAAAACAAAACAGAAAACCACATCAACCATGCATAAAGGAACTATAACAGCTAAAGATCCAGCTCAAGCTCAAGCTAATGACATGTTTGGAATTAAAGCTTCTTAAGTTTCTGCTACATGTATGGTTAAGACTGCTCTGGTATTACAAGGAAATTGATCTAAGTGTGTTACTGCTTACGAAGGTTAAGACTGCTTATGGAAGTTAAGACTGCTAGTGTATATTATAGATGCTGAGAACTTACCAAGTAGTTAGTGCTGCTAGAAGAAAACTTAGTGCTGCTAGTACTAAGTTACAACTGCTATAGTTTGATAGTTGTTTAGGTTGTAATCTCATTAAATTGTAGCGTAACAATTTAACAAATTAACAAAGTTTCAAGACAATTACAAGTAGTCCATCTTTCCAGAAGCATGCAGTCAACGTTCTGTAGAATGCCCTATCTTCTTGGTCATGGACAGTGTGAAACGTCTAGTTGCACATCCAGTTCATCCGACGGGGTTCAAAATCTGAATTTAATAATACAAAATTAGTTACAGATAATCCAAAATGTTACACAGATATCTATACTTGATTTAGTTAAAGTTAATAAAGGAAAACATACCATAGTCATGTGGTTCGTGATAGAGGGCATTCATGGCTATGTTGGTGCTGTATGTCTCCACTGTTGTGATGGCCCTTCCATTAGGTTCAAACAACATCACATATATTCCTCCCCCGGGACAACCTGAGTAAACACCATCCACTGACCAGGGCTCATATTCAAGTCATGAACTAGTCTCACCTAACCAAACCCATACAAGAAGGAGTGGACGTATCGATTATAGATATAATCATTGTTCACCCTAACATTGTAGTCAGTCGTGTTAGTGGAAATTACCATCGAGTTAGTAGGGGTTGGACCATTCAGATATCTCAGAAAGTCTTCCTGCAACAACTGCATAAGCAGAGATGTGTCTGTCACAAGCACTAAACATCTCCAAAATTGAGCACTCTTGGGTTTATAATTATGAAACTCCAACCCATCCTCACTGTAGCAAGTTACATAAAACACATCCTCACCCTCTTCTACAAAATGTATGTACTCAACATCCGAACATGTGATGTTGTGAATGAAAAAATCATTCCACCTTACTCCCTCAACAACACACACTAATTCTGAGACTCTCCTTACACGAACTCTCCATCTAACCCCCCACAGTTAACTAAGTAAATATAAGGATTGCCATGATAGGAACCTCCTAAAACGTAATCATTGTGCATTTCCTGTATATGAAAATTAATTTTTTAACCATTATCAATTAAATGCTAATTAAACTAGTTTCTTAGAGAAATAACAACTTGTCAATAATGGTGTTAACTTACAAACTCATTCAAAACATGTTTAGGATTGTCCACAGCGCAAATAAATTGATTACCATACATTTTTACTGCATTAACGATTAAGATTAACAAAAATGCAATAACGTTTGAATGAAGTAAAGTTCACTAAATGTTGTTACCTGGTATGTGTGTTGTTTGAAGAATCATGCCTGCTAAGTTTCGATGGTATTGTTTTGTGGGTGTGTGATTTGATCGTTTGAAAGAAGATAGAACATTTATGTGTGTGTGATTTGTTAATGTTAATTTGTTAAACACGATTTAGAGTTTGGTTATTTGCGAAAAATGTCCTTGTTGATGTTCGTGCCTGGGAGGTAGCTGGAGTGTGTTAAAGGCAGGAAAGATGAAATGACGAAATTACCCTCCCGTGCAACGTACGTTAGAACTAACTAACGGGATTTTCTAATGAGTGTTAGCAAAAAACAAAATTTGCATGAACAGTAACTTCTCAAGTGTCATTTTTGCAAAACGCCGATCGGTCAGGAATATTATTTGCAATTTTTTTTTGTAAGAGGACAATATTTGCATTTTTGGCAAAGCTTATGGACATTTTTTGCAGTTTACTCTATTAAAAAAGATACCACCGAAAAAGCATTTGAATTACGAATAAAACAAGTCAAATATTTTTAACTAACAAGTAAAAAAGCCCCGCCACAACGCACCGGCGCAACTTTTATGTTTTCTCTAATTTCAAATGAAGAATTAAAAATTAAAAGTAGTGTCAATTTTTGGGTACCCAGTCCATGCTACTCGGCCCGTATATGCTACTCGAATAACGTTAAAAAGAAAGTAGGCAAGTGAGCGGTCGTTGTCGTGCTTAGAACACCCACCCAGGGCCACTTTGCATAAGATTTTCATTTTCTGCAGGCCAATCTTCTTCACAACGTCATATTCCACCCCCTAAATTCATCAAGATTCATCATGTAATTTACGCACTTTTATTTTATTAACATATGTTACCTTAATTATCTTACTTTACTGTCTTTTACCCTTTAATTGTTATGTTACTGTGTTTTCACGCTTTAATATCAGCATTTTTTTAATCTTTAAATGGGTTATTTATGATTAATATGATTTGTTGATAATTTCAAGGGGTTTGATGGATAGCTGTTGAACCACATTTATTATAATTCTGATGGTATGGAATATGTGGCAATTTTAATTTAGGGTTTGAGATGAAAATTGATGTGCTTTTTATGTGTTTGTGGTTGATTATTTTGGTTAAGCTTTTTTGTACAAAACCCATATTTTGGTTTTGGTTTATTTATTTTTTATTTTATTTATTTATTTTTTCCGGTGAACGATTTGTATGTGTAAGAATATGTTTGTAAATCTGTTTGGGTTTCCCTTTTAGATGTGTCAATTTTAGTTATGACACCGTGTTTTCTAGAGTGACTATTTGGAATACACTATCATGACTCCCTTTTAAGGGTAAGGGCATTAGCTAATGTGTGAGTGTGGGGAACAAATTTGATAAGAACCGTCATTGCTAGAGTTATCGTGTCTTTTCACACTTGTTGCTTTTTGGGTGCTATTGTGGAAGGAGACGTGACGAGGATTGCACAAGTACTTGAGAAAGAGCTTTGATATGAGCTGAATTAGGTGTAGCTTTAAAGCAGTCTAGGTGAGGAGGGAGTGAGACTGCAGTCCACTGAAGTACCTTTAGTAATTTATAAAACATGTGTAAGGGTAGGATTTTAACTCGTGAGCCGTGACTGCTTTGTCCTTGGCTTTTAGCGGTTAGGCATCAAAATTCGTATTTGCTCATTAGGCTTGAATACTCTTGGGATGTTTGGTGTTTGATTATTTATAGCACTAGTTATATGTGCCAGAATGATAAAATTTACAGAAATGAAGGATGCTCTTGGCATTTGTAGTATAGCTGCGATAGACTAATTACTAATAGTAGTTAGTAGCAAACAACCTTGAACCGGCCACGCCAACCTCCTGAAAAGGGAGGCCTTTACCTGGTTTGAGTCTGTGGTGGTGGGTTCAAACCCTGTGGATCCCCCCCCCCCCCCCCCCCCCCCCCCCCCAAATAAATAAATAATAATAATAATAATAATAAATAAATAAATAAATAAATAAATAAGTAAAAAAAATAGTAGTTAGTAGCATAGTATTAATTGTATCATTTTTTGAGGCAGTTTTATTCTTTATATTGCATCGGAATTTTAACTTGTATTGGAATAAGAAATTAGAAGTCATGGTGTTCATGTAACTTGTTTGGAGCAAAAGCACCCAACAACATACTCAATCCTGCCAAAGCGGGGTATGGGGGAGCGAAAGCACTCACGATTACTATTTAGATATGTTCGTCAAAATTATGCATATTTGTAATTTTGTATTTTAGTAAAGAGCTTCTGTCATTTCTTTCTTATCATAGTTGAGAGCTTCCACGTTATATCAACCTACCGTCTATTCTTATAGTCTTTTTCATGTCATGTCAGCATTCACATTAACCAGCCAACTGGCTAGCCTCACTTTTTTTAACCAACTCTTGGCCAGCCAATTGGCAAGCGTATCAATTTGTCAACAACCTAGCAAATCAATTGCTTGTCATATCTTATATCACGGTTTAGCCAACCTATCTTTGTGAAAAGAGAAGGCTCCAGCATATGGATTTTTTAGGTAAAAGATACTTAAGACGAGTAGAAGCTAAACAGCTAAATATTGTGTGTTATTCTAGTCAGAAAGCAAAATTTACCTGCTGATAAATATGCAGTAGAGAAGTTTAATTCTTTATTTGATATTCTTGGGATTTGTGCACCTCTGATTACATTTTCTGTTCTGCTGTAGATCCAAGATTGGCCTGTGAGAATGACCAAAACTGATCAATGATGTTTCGACAATTTATTTGCAAATTCACAATCTACTTCAGTTGTACCCCCTTATGAGAACTATGGACCCTATGGTAAGTTGCTTCTGCACATCACTTCCATCTTCCCGCACTCTGTCTGATAGGCTCTTTAGTTTTGACCATACAAGTAAAGAATTTTGTTTAAACGCTCAATGTAGAATATGTAAGCTGCGGTACCCCAGATAGGAATATAGTTAATAAAGTATCCCTGCTTTCAAGCATAACTACAATAGTCCTCTTATCAGACTTAATAGTCTTCATAATCTTGTGCACGGGTCGATACCCCTGCATAGTGCTTTCTTGTTGTTTCTCATTTTTATCTGAAAGATTCTTGTTTGTCATTTTGTTGCTATCTGTGGACAGTTGTTAACCTGTTTATGCTGTAGGTCTTAGGCTTTTAACAGCAATAACAAATTCAAGACTAAATGATTAGGTATTAATGTATTCCCTGTATAATAAGAAAATGCTTTGTTCCCATATAATAATGAAATGATTATTCTTAATACCTGGTGTTTTCTTGTTGTTAATTAGAGTCAAATAGTATTTAATAATAAACGACTTATTCTCTATCTATATAATAAGGACGTGATATATTCCCTGTTTAATATATATTCCCTATATTAAATGTTCTTTTTGTTACAGGTTAGAGTCGTTTGTGGGCCTTACCAAGTATAAGAAATTGATAAGGGTTTAGCTATAAGGAAATAATTCATAATCTATTCCCTGTATATAAGCAACAATGGCATTTCAATAATGCAGTAGCTGTATATATAGAGGCCTAGCATAAGATAGTGGTATGCTTATTTTGCCTGACAATAGTGCTGATCTATTTAGTCATGATTGGGAGAAAACCTACCGCTCGAAAGAAGGTAAGTCTTGGGAGAATGCTGAACTTTTGAACACATGTCAACCTTTTCTTTAGCCTATTAATATCTGTATTCAGTATATGTGTTTGTTAACCCACATGCTTCTAGAGCTTATAAATTTACAAACAGCTTTTATGATTTATAGTCAGTTTCAAATTTTGTTTGTTGTTCGATAAGAGATAAAATAGGATGGAACACTAACAGAAGTGTGTTAGACAATGGTGAAGCCAATGATATAAGGGGGTATTTGGTTTGAGGGTATGGGATTAGGCTGGGAATGACTTTCATTCCGATTGTAATTGTTTGGTTGGTTTTTTAGTTTTTAAAATTGGGAATGAAACCCATAAAAATAGGCATTTTTCATACCCACCAAGCATGGTAGGTTTACAAACACAAGTGATTCCCGTTAACACCAAACGCCCCCTAACAGTGTGTCCTTTTTCGTTGACCTTCATTTCAGATCTAATATCGACTTTTGTTCTAAATCCTTACTTTGTTATCACCGAAAGATTTGAGTTTATCATCACCACTCCTAGGTTATGCTTTGAGCCTTTGAGTCAATGCTACTTATCTTCCAAGTATATTATCATCTAAGTATGTTATCATCAGATATCTTTTTTTCCTCTTCTTTTCATAGGGGTTTGGTTCGGCCAGCACACATGTACGGATAAGGATTAATTTTCATAAGAAATCTATAAAATAGTGTTATGCAAAGTAGATTATCATACTTATTTTTCATAGTTCAAAAAGTTTTGAGTAATCATCATCTGGCAGCGTTTGTCTACCTCTTGAAAGTAGACTGTATCATGGAGATTTGGCTTATCTCTCATATACATGTCTACTTGTTAGTTATAAGGGTGAGCAATCCCGACAATCCCGAACGACCGAAACCAAACGTCCAGAATCCCGAACCGACCATACTCGGGTCGGTATTTGGTTTTGATTTTTCAGACATTCGGTTTTCGGGATGGGTCGGGATGGGACAAAAACCGAAAAAACAAACCAATATCGGGACAAACCGAAACCGAACCCGACTACACCAAGCAAATCAGTTCGGTATTCGGTTTGGGTTTTTCCCCGAACTCGGTTTCGGGATGAGTCGGGACTGGTCGGGATTCGGCCCGATGCTCAGCCCTAGTTAGTTAAGCTATTTTGCTATTAGTTTGTTTGCTTTATGTTTGTTATTTGTATAATAGGTTTCTGTTAATTCCTTTCTGAATTTGAGTTGTCCATCTAACTTCATTGATGATAAAAACATTCTCTTAAACACCAATGCACGCTCCCGACCCTCGTGATCTCAATACACAAATTGCTTTTGCCCATCTTCTTTTGTGATGCATTACATTATTAGATACATGCATCCATGCAAGTATTTAACATATTCTGTGGACATAAGATTTTAATTTAAATGTACTTGTGCAGTGATTATTAGTTCACCAACAAATGATGGTCCTTTTTTATGTGGTTATTGTTGTGTTACAGTTTTTGTATTCTGAGCGGTTCATCTGAAACTTACAATATCATAATAACTTATATGAAATATGTTTCAGAAGCACAGGGAACAACCCAAGGTTCCTTGCCAAATGGAAACGGAGGTCGATATAATCAGCAACTTACCAGGTCATGTAATAGACAAAGTTCTATCCCTTTTAACGCTAAGGGATGCAGTAAGAACAAGCATATTATCAAGTAAATGGAGATACAAATGGGTCAACCTCACAAGTCTCGTCTTTGACAATCAATCTGTTCTAGTATCATCCCAAGATCCAACAGTTATAAAAAATAAAATGGTTAAAATTGTTGATCACGTCCTCTTACTTCACAATGGTGTTATCCACAAATTCAAGCTTTCTCACAGAGATCTCCAAGGTGTCTGTGATATTGATCGTTGGATTCTTCATCTTTCAAGAGGCGTGGTCAAAGAATTTATACTCGAGATTTGGAAAGGTCAACGCTACAAGCTACCTTCTTCTCTGTACTTATGTGACAAGTTATCTCATCTCGAGCTTTTTAACTGTTTGGTAAAACCTCCATCAGCATTCAATGGATTTAAGATCTTGACCAGCCTTGACCTTCAGCACATTACAATGGACCAAGATGTTTTTGAGGATTTGATATACAAATGCCCTTTGCTCGAGAGGTTGACTTTAATGAACTTTGAAGGATTTGCTCATCTTAAGATTCATGCTCCAAAACTTACTTTTTTTGACATTGGAGGTGTCTTTGAAGATGTCAACTTTGAAAACACGTTTCATCTTTCTACTGTTTCCATTGGTTTGTATGTCAATGTTGGCGATGATCATGAGTTGTGTCTTGGAACCACGAGCAAGTTGGTTAAGTTTTTTTCTTCTCTGCCAAGTATACAGAGGCTGGAGGTTCAAAGTTTCTTTTTGAAGGTATAAGTTATTAAATTCTTTGTTTTGCTTTTGTTACAATCTGATTTTATGTTTCTTGCAAGAACATAAACATGTCCAATACACACTTTAAATTGTCACTCTATATTTGTTCATTATGTTCCCTCCATTCTACTGAAATCAGGACAAGGGGCCTAGCACTCGGGGGCATGTGATTTGGTTATGTCAAAATGGGTAAATTTATGTGCGAGTCAATATAGGTTGGGTCAAACTAACCTGCTGACTCCTTTCCTCCCCCCCCCCCCCCCCCCCCCCCCCCCCCCGAGGTCTGTAAATACTTAGCGTTAAGCATGATAACAGAAACTATAATATCAAATAATGATTCAAGGCATTTTAGGCATTTGAATATTTTGACCTGTTACCAGTATTGTTTTTAGCTGTTTTCTATATTTTCCTGAATCGGTATTTTTTCTAATTGGACTGAAATTGTCACATCTATCTGGAAAACAATTTTAATTAAAGTATAACCCTATATTCCCTTTCCTGTTTGTAGTTTTTGGCAGTTGACATGGTTCCAAGGAGGTTACCTATTCCATGTATGGAACTGAATTATCTGTCACTGCGTATAAACTTCAATGACATGGACGAGTGTCTAGCAGCTCTTTGCATTCTTAGAAGTTCACCCAACCTTCTTGAACTCGAGATGCTGGTGAGTTCTTTTAATGATGTATTCTCCTTTGCTACTAATCAATCTTAAGCTACCCAATATCTAGGAATCGGTTTATAATATTCGTGTACTAATTGCGTAGGCACGACCAGACGAACAGCCAGTTCCAAGAGCAGCTGCAAAGAACTTGATGGAAGAAGACTACCAAAGTTGTTTTCTAAACCAGTTAAGGTTTATCAAGATAGCTGGCATATTTGGGGTTCCAAGAGAGCTGAATTTTATCAACTTCTTGCTTGCAAATTCACCGATACTCGAGAGGATGACTGTTAAGCCTGCTTCTCAAGATGGTGGCTGGGATATGGTTAAAGAACTGCTACGATTCAGGCGAGCATCTGTACATGCTGAAATCATTTACCTTGATCCATAGTTGACCAATTATGTGTCCTTAAAACATCAGTGAATCTGATGCTTGTTGATGTCATCTGTTGAACACCTTTTGAATCTTTGGTGAAATACCTTTTATGGACCCCTTTTTTATTTTGACAAAAAGTTTGGACTTTGGTTATCGTGTTTCTTGCATTGGCATATGGGTTTGATCGTAATCTAAACTACATGCGCACTACATAGTACCTACCAGATTTTCTTTTCATACTGCAAAAGGATTTCTTTGGTATACGTGTGCATATATACAACCAATCTATAGGCTGCCCTTGCTTATTGCTCGCCTAGTCGCCGAGTCATTTATTAATAGTTCAAGTACGTTACACTTTGTGGTGACAAATGATGATATCAAAGTGCTTATCATTTATAAAGATGCTAGTTTTTGGCTGGAAAATTGGACAATTTGATTGCATGATCTAATAGTAACTACGCAACTCCATTCCATAGATTAATGTTCACCTCTTAGTCAATATAGGGTGGGTTGAACAAATAGTTTTTTTCTGGCATTACCAATGAGAAATTTTGAGATAATAATAAGCATTTGTTTTCACAAAAGAAAAACTATGTTTCAATCAACTTTTTCTTTGTGGTGGTCTGATCATTTTATGTTGGTGAGCGAGCTTATCGTCAAATATGATTAGTTAAAATAGAAGCTGAAGTTTTATATGGTTACTTACCAAATATGTTTGCTTCAACTCTGAGAAGTAGGCACAAAAATTTTAGACTACTTAAGAATCTATATGAATTATAGTATATTAGTAGAGGTTGCAAAAATCGTGAGTCGGTAGTCCACGGTCGACCTCCTTGTACTTTTTAATCAGTATAGGCGGGATCAATCGGATTGGCATTTTCGGCGAGTTTTGGGTATTTCCGGCAATACATGCTTTAAAAACGACTTGTAATATATAAAAACAACGACTATAAGTGATTAAAACAACTTTCCGGTGACTTTATGGTATTTCGGGCTAGGTTTGCAGGTTTATGGCAAGTTTGACTAGCGTTGACCACCAGTGCCATCATAGACCGCCGTTGATTACTGTCGACCAATTTTTTTAACCGATTGCACAAATCGAAAAGATTGGTGGCCGATTAACACCTATACGGCGATTAATCAACTTTTTAATGCTTTTTTTTGGCAGCACTGAATTTAGTTTTATATAACAACGAAATTACAAAATTATGAAGATTCGCATACATACAAGCAAAGCAATCATGAACACCTACCATGCACCTACGTTCGTTTATACGTTTATAAACAAGTCTTATCTCTCTTAACTATAAAAATCGCTTTTTCTTCTTATAAACACATATATGATCTTTGCTCTAAAATCACTGTACTTGACTGTGACTATATCATCTATGTCTTATTTTTCTTCATTACCGTTGTATTTCACAACTACACTTGGTATGTTTAAAAATAACAATAGATTATTTTATTTATTTATTTTATTAAAAATAAAGAACTGATTTGTATGTGTAACTGATATGCTTAAATGTATGCTTAATCTAATGTGGTAGCACTCTGTTGGTGACAACATAATAAGCTACTTTTTCACTGACCAATTAATCATTGTCATGTTGATTTAAGCACAAATTTAATCATATTTTTAGACATCTCAATCATTTTCTTTAAAAATAATTCAAATTTTATATGTATGTTATCTTGCAATTCTAAGGTGGAGCTCTAGTTGCTTTTGCTTAACACTAGTTTACAAGTCACGGCTAACTAACCAAGTCACATCTTTAACTAAAATTTACAAGTAAGCTAATTCAACAAACATAATCTAAATGCTTCAAACACCGGTATATTAAAACCCGGATTGACCCAGCTCGTTATACTGAGAATCAGCATGGTTACCGGGTTAGACCCTAAACTGGAAACTTGGCCGAACCAAATAAAAAACCAGTTTTTAAAACATTATTTGATACATATAAATTTTCTTTTTTTCAATCTATAACACCCATTACCAAACACCTCGAAAGCAGTGTTTTAAAACATGAGTTGACCCGGCCGGTTGAACTATAAACTGATTGGGTGATCGGAAACCAGTTTTCAACGAAAAACCCGGTTGAACCGTGACCTGTTAGCTTGACCGGGTCAATTAAAAACATTGCTCAAAAGACAAAGGGGCACTTTAGTCAATAAAAGAAAACTCACATTATCCTCTTACCCTCTTCATAAACTCATCTTCAAAACCTCACAACCCAAAATCCATCCCAAAATGACAACATCCATCTCCACCCTCACATCATCCTTGTCATCCCTCTCATTCTCCTCACAAATCTCCCAAAAACCCTTCTCAGTCTCACTAACCCAATCCCAAAAACTACCCAAAACCCACAAAACCCATTCACTGACAGTCCTTGCAACAGCAGCAGTTGAGCCAGTGACAGGAGGGGATAATTTGGAGACAATGAGCATTGAAAAGTATGTAAAGTCGAGATTGCCAGGTGGGTTTGCTGCTCAGACACTTATTGGTACTGGTAGAAGGAAATGTGCTATTGCTAGAGTTGTTATTCAAGAAGGCACTGGCAAGTTTATTATTAATTACCGCGACGCTAAGGTACTAACTTTTTTTTTTTTTTTTTTTTTTTTTTTTTTTATTTTTTTTTATTTATTTTTTTTTTTTTGGTAATATTTGATTAGTTTAGAGGGTGTTTATGTTATCTCATTTATCGGGCTTGTAAGCTTATATAAATTTGGAAAAGCTCATAAGCTCACTTTTTTTCTTGGCTTAGGAGCTTATCAAGTTGAGGTTTTGAACTTATGGCTTATTTACGCCATAAGTTTGAACTTGATAAGCTTCTAAGATGAAAAAGTGGGCTTATGAGCTTTTCCAAATTTATATCAGCTTATAAGCTCGGTAAATAAGTTAACGCAAATACCCTCTTGATGCTTATCTATATCCGTTAATATGGTATACTTTAATGGTTTTTGCTCTTGATTTAGTTTGTAGTATTGTGCTTACGCCTTACTGCACTGATTATTTATCAACGTAGGGATACTTTATGTGAAATTAGCATATAAGCGATTAAAACAAATAAGTATTTAGTGGGGTAGAGTTATCTGGATTAAAATTTAGGCAAATGATTAAAAAAAGTATCATACTGGTCACCATTTCCTCTTGTGGGTAACGAGCAAAAATTTTTGCTTTTGTGGGTAAATTCATCTTTTTTAGGGTATTTTGCGAAATTTTTGGACATTTTTGCCCCTCTTAGCTAATAGATTTTTTTTCCCCCAAAGGACAAAAAATGTCACATAGTACCCTAAAAAGGATGAATTTGACAGAAAAGTACCCACAAAAGCAAAAAATTTTGTTCGCTACCCACAAGAGGAAATGGTGGCAAGTATGATACTTTTTTTAATCATTTGCCCTTAAAATTTAGTATGTTGGATGATGATTATTTGATGACGCACTTGAATTGTTGTTATGTACACAAACTTACCCTTGGTTACGCTATGGGAATACCGACAGGTTCTGCTTGTGAAGTTTATTCTATAGTTTAATGAATTAGTCATTGAGATTGCTTATTAAACAGCTTATATCACTCACAAATAATCAGATAAGCAGGTTGGATGAATACATAAACTGCAAACTTGTAATGAGCTCAGGATGCATGTATCTCAACCATATGGCAGTTTAAAATTTGTGTTCTCATGAATAGGACAAACGAGGGACTAGGGATCACTTGATGATATTAGGATTTAGGAATATGTCTTTGTTTTATGTTACAAATTCAGTATTCAAAAGTAGCAGATTAAGTTGTTCTATGCCTGCTGATGGTTTGTATAAGCACTAACATTACTAGAGTTTGCTGATGATTTGAACAACGGAAGTACAAATAAGAAAGGAACTTGAGGGGTTTTTCTTTTCTTTAAAATTTGAAACGATTGCTAAAAGGTTGAGCTTTGCTACTTAAGAGCATGATATTCCCCCTTTTTTTTTGGTTGGTTGTATTAGTTAAATAGCATACTCCTAGTAATCATTTCCCAGTCACGAAGTCCATCAATTTCGTGAATATCTACATGGCTCACATATGGATACCCTATCTTCCGAGTATGCCCGCAATAAGAGTATAGTGCCCCCTTTAGATATATTAGTATGTGAATACACAACTTTTATGGGTCATTTTGTAAACAACTATACACAACAGCTTATTTTTTTTGCTGTACAGGAATATCTTCAAGGAAACCCGTTATGGCTTCAGTACATTAAAATCCCGTTGGCAACTTTAGGATACGAGACTAGCTATGATGTGTTTGTGAAGGCACATGGAGGTGGACTCTCCGGACAAGCACAAGCAATTTCTCTTGGCATTGCTCGTGCGTTGCTAAAAGTGAGTGAAGATCACAGAAAGCCCCTTAGGAAAGAAGGACTTCTTACTAGAGATGCAAGAATTGTTGAGAGGAAGAAACCTGGTCTCAAGAAAGCACGAAAAGCCCCACAATTCTCCAAACGTTAAGGTACCGTATGTCATCTTAGCATTGTGTTTTGGGAATCTGTTTGTTGTTTTTTTGCGGATTACAATTACAACTATTGTAGAATTTGGTTATACTTTTCATTGTAAATTAGATGAATGGTTAGCCCCGATGTAATCTATTATTAAGTCAACTATCTGTTTCTGCACACTCTTGAGCATTCTATCCGTAATTTTGTTGCTTTATCTTCAGTTCAGATGAAGTTGATTCATACCGTTAGTTTAGGGTTTGGAAAGATGATTGGTTTAATGACCTGGTCTATTATCTGTGAACAATGTGAAGTATGTTGTTTGCACAACTGCACTAGCTTTTTCCCTTTTTCCTTTTTGTTTTTTATTTTATTTTATAATATTTAGCAAACACAATACTCAGATATGATAAGGTACTTATTTGTGGCTGGTTGAAATGCAATATCCCCCCCAAATTATAACATAAGCTCACAAGTATTTTACAGGCTATTAGACTGATATCTGTTGCATAATGGTCTTTCAAGATCTGTTGTTATTTATACATCGTGAGAATGATAAACATGACATCTATCACAACTGTCCCTATTGTTGTTGGTTTACAACCTAGAAATTATCTGAAGTCTTGCAGAAGGTTCTATCTCATGATAAATTATCAGATGGTTCTCTATAGACGTCAAGGTCCCTTAATCTAACTGGTAATAGTTACTTGACATGGGCTTAATTTCTAAATTCAAAGTTTTGTTTTGGTTCTAATTTTTGGTCAAGGTAGCAGTAGATAGCACACTCATTTCATGAATATTGTTTAATCTAGTCGTGATACCCGATCTTTCCCTGATAATAAAGTTTATTGAGTTTCAGTATATCACCACAAATTCCCCCTTAAACAGGTTTGAAGTTTACACGTAACTTTATGTACAAACTGCATTTGGTACGAGTAAGAATGCCATCCGCATCCATTTGGTAAGACAAGTCAATCGTTAAAGTTTCATTGATCATTTGATTTTGTTATGAGTCCAACGGCATACATGAGCTTTTACACTTAGTTCTCGAGTTAAAATTTGAAAGGAAAAGAAAGAAAATGAATATTTTTGTGTTCTTGAGGTTTGTTTTTTTTTTTTTTTTTTTTTTTTTTTTTTTTTTTTTTTTGGAAAGGAAAATGGGGGGAAAGATGGGGGAAGTTTTGTTAATAAAATCTTCCACCCATTTTTGAAATTACAAGGTTCATCCCTGTGGTTTAGGGTAAACGAGCGGGGGTACCCGCATGTTGCTGCGGAAATGTTGTGGTTAAGCTAAACTCGAAATAAAATGATTGAAAAAAATTATTTTTGTTATTAAAGACTAAATTTGCAAAAAATGGATAACCGCAAGTACTATTTTTTTAAAGTTAGTCTTTTGGGACTAATTATGAAATTAAAACATGAGGTGGTCTTTAAAAAAATAAATAAATAAATAATTAAAAAGAAAAAAAAATGATGAATAGTAATTTTTAACGGGATCGATATGTTGTAAAGTTAGTTATTTGGGATTATCTTTGAAAATTATAATTTAACATGAGGTGCTGTTTTTGTTAAATATTTAATCTCAGGGTAAAAAAAAAACGGAAGAACAGTGTCACTACAGTACCATCGCTACAGTAACTCAACTCACAAAAATACTATTGAGATCACTGTAGCAACACTGTTGCTACAGTGTTTGCTACAGTAACACGTACTGAGTTTTAGTATATATATATAATTTCACTCTGAGTCCCTATTCTTTTTGTTGCATTGTTGATCCCTATTTTGAAACTATGTAACATCGGTGGTCCTTATCTTTAACTGTCATAATCTTTTCCGTAAGCAAGTGGCAACATTAGTCCATTAACCAAACAAGCATTTGCAGCGTTAGTCCTTTTACTAACGGCTGTTAGTTAGTCCTTTAAAAAAAATTTCTAAAAAAAAAAAATCGAAAAAAATTATAAAAAAAGTTTTTTTTTTTTTTTCAAATTCTTTTTTAAGAATTTTTTTTCTAATAAAAATTTTCTTAAAAATCCGAAAAAAATTCTAAAAAAAGTTTCTTTGTCAAAAAACTTTTTTTCCTAAAAAAATAATTCGGAAAAAAAAATTTAGAAAAAAATTTCTTAAATTTTTTTTTCTAAAATAAAATTCTAAAAAAATGCGAAAGAAGTTTCAAAAAAAATTCTAAAAAAAACTTTTCGTCCGTCTTTATACATTTTCATCTGTTTTTCTTACGTTTTTATATATTTTTATACGTTTTCATACGCTTTTATCCGTTTTTATATGTTTTCGTCTGTTTTTATTCGTCTTCGTCTGTTTTTCTTACGTTTTCCTACATTTTTATACATTTTCATCAGTTTTCGTCCGTCTTTATACGTTTTCATACATCTTCATACGTTTCCGTCCGTTTTTATATGTTTTCATCTGTTTATATATTTTCATCTGTCTTCATATGTTTTCGTCCATTTTTATTTGTTTTCATTCGTTTTTATACGTTTTCGTTTGCTTTTTATACGTTTTCGTCTATTTTTCTTACGTTTTACTATGGATAAAAACGTATGAAAGTGTATAAAAACGAATAAAAACGTATGAAAACGTATATATACGAGCGAAAACGTATAAAGATCAATGAAAACATAATAAAACAGACGAAAACATATAAAAAGTGATGAAAACGTAGGAAAAGGTAAGAAAAACAGACTAAAACGTATAAAAACATACGAAAACGTATAAAATGGATAAAAACGTATGAAAACATATAAAAATAGATAAAAAAAAACATATGAAAACGTAAGAAAAACAGATGAAGAAGTATAAAGACGGACGAAACCGTATTAAAACGGACAAAAACGTGTGAAGACGGATGAAAACGTATACAGACGGACGAAAACGTATAAAAACGGATGAAAATGTATAAAAATGTCGGAAAACATAAGAAAAACGGAAGAAACCGTATAAAAACAGACGAAAACGTATAAAAACGGATAAAACGTATAAAGATGTATAAAATAGATAAAAACGAATGAAAACGTAAGAAAAACAGATGGAAAGGTATAAAGACAGACGAAAAGTTTTTTTTTTTAGATTTTTTTTTCCGCAATTTTATAGAATTTTATTTTAGAAAAAATTAGAAATTTTTTTTCTAATTTTTTTTTCCAAATTATTTTTTAGGAAAAAAATGTTTTTTTGACAAAAAAAACTTTTTTTTAGAATATTTTTCGGATTTTTTAAGAAAACTTTTACTAGAATTTTTTTTCTGGAAAAAAAATATTTCGAAAAAAAAAATTACTTTTTTAGAATCTTTTTCGAACTTTTTTTTAGAATTTTTTTAAAGGACTAACTAACGGCCGTTAGTAAAAGGACTAACGCTGCAAATGCTTGTTTGGTTAGTGGACTAACGTTGCCACTTGTTAACGGAAACGATAATGACAGTTAACGATAAGGACCACCGGTGTTACATAGTTTCAAAATAGGGATCAACGATGCAACAAAAAAAAATAGGGACTCAGAGTGAAATTTACCCTAAACCGCAGGGACAACCATGTAATTTACTCGGAGGAAAATGAAAAGAAAGGGAAACGAGTCTTGTGTAAAGACTAATATACCATTTTTAATACATTTGACATTAACAACTAAAGGGCATACATGTAATTTGAACAAGTTATTTTCCTTTTTTTCCAACTCAAGAACATGATTTATGATTACTTTCATTTTCCTTTCCTCTATCTCAACAACATATCAACTAACACTTCCTTTCTTTTTCCTTTTCTTTTCCTTTTTCCTATTCTTTTCCGTTTCCTTTCACTCAAAATTCGAGAACTAAGTGTAAGTCTAGCGTGAGTTTAAGTACCAGTTGTGAGATTAGGCGTATTTCGGATGTTTAATGAGTATGCGAGTCTTTGTTGATAAAAGAAACAACATGCCTTAAAGTTACTACAAAGTCAGCGCATTAACATTTTACAGTAATACAAATATTTTTCAAATTTCAAACTAAACAAAAAAATTGACCGATTTAGCTAACACTATTAGCGCAAATATTACATGGACCAGTTGTACAGGAAACCTTTGCACGCCTCCGTTATCTTTTGGGTGGCCTACACCCCATAAAAACTGTCTACCTGAGATTGTCCCTAAGGCTTATGCCCTATAGAAACTTTCTGCCTAAGACTATCCCTAGGCTCGTCTGTCCTAACATGATGTTAGAATTCTAGCTCTACTAGAGTGGTATTTCACTGATGGCCCGAACCCCCCCCCCCCCCCCCCTCCTAAGGGAAGGAGGCTTTCTTCGCCTTCCACCTGAGCTACGCAGGAAAAGCCCAAAGCCAATCACAGAGAGCAGTGAAGCTTCATAGGGTCTTTTTGTCCACGTGCAGGTAGTCTGTATCTTCACAAACATGTCTATTTCACCGAGCATCTCTCTGAGACAGTGTGCGGGTCGGAACTTACCTGACAAAGAATTTCGCTACCTTAGGACAGTTATAGTTATGGCCTCCGTTTAAAGAGTTTATAAATTTGGTTATAAAGCAATGAATTTGGATATGGATGTTTTATTTAAGCTTTTACGAGGTGGTTTTACTCTTTTTTTTCTTGGATGTTCTTAGGTCGGATCATTGAATGTCATCAGAAGGTCAGTCTCCAGGCAATTGCGCAATTCCTCAAATATAGAAATTGATATAGTATTCAATGCAGGTACGTCTTCTCTTCCAGAGTTTCGGTCAAACTTATTGTCATCCATACATGAAATTTATGCGAGCATGGTATAATACAAGGCACCGAAATGCCTACATCTAAGTTACAGAAATAAAGGCCTATGATTTTCCATTTGTATATATCACTGGGGTTTTTTTTTATATCAGTGGTGTTTGGGAATGGGAGTGTGGCATTAAATTTAGTGGTGTTTGGCATTTGGGTGTCGTAAAAAATTCTACATCTTATTGTTATGCTGATTTGCATTTTCAAAATCTCGATATAAATTAACTGGTGTAAAAGGGCTTATTAGTCGCGTCAAAAAATGTTGTTAAATAGATGCCGTTTTCATATATATTGTTTAGGGGTTGGTTAGTGTTTGGATTTCTGAATTGTTTATGTCGGATGTTTAAATCAACTCACTTTAGAGGTTTTGTAATACGCTGATAAATGTATATATAAATGATATTTGTGTGTATAATAGGCTGTAATGATAGAATTTACAGCTGTAGGTTTAGATGGTATGCTTTACTTTTGTTAATATTTGCGTTGTTTGTGGGTTTTTAGGATTTGGGGTTGGTTAAGATGCCTTATTTAGGTTGCAAATACATGCAATAGGATAACTTGAGATGGTGGTTTTAGCTTACGTATTGGACATTATTTTCTGTTGGTGTGTGAATGATGCTTTAATGAAAGGATAGTTAGGCATGCTGCTTTAAATCATATTTTCTTGCGGTGTGTGAATGATGGTTAAATCAAAGGTTGTGAATGATGCCACTGTTTAGGGATTCGTTGGTTTTATTTGAATTCCTTTTTGCAGTTTTATTGAACTCAAAGTAGTTTCTAGCTTTTGTCATCTTTGGTTTGTAGGTTTGCAGCCAATGACTGGTATTCGGTTTCTGCGGCTTCCTTTTATTGCACTAATATTGGCCTATGACTTAGGGCCAACAACTTCCTAATGCCCCTTTCTGAAATGGGTCTGGGATTTGGAGCTGAAATGACAGGTAAGATGGGTGCGTTTGGGGTCCTAAAATGGGGACTGCGGTGGGTGTTTAGATGGGCTGGAACGGGTATGTTTGTGTGGCCACACAAGCTTATACACCCGAAAGTAATCTTAAAAAAACACCCTCTTATTATTCTCAAGCCTTTTTTTCTGGTATATCTTTTTTACTTAGTACCTTATTGTGACTCAAATATGCAAATAGCCTCACAATCTGAATTATAAACCAGAAAAATATGCTTGACAAAATTTTTGCTTACAATATTCACTTCTTTGTTTTTTGCTTGCATTTATCTGCTTAATTTAAGGCTTCTTTGTAGATAAACAAGAGTTGCCTTTTCCATTGTTTTGTTCAGAAATTTATTTCGTGTCTGGAGAATATTGATATGCTCAAATATGATAAAGGTCGATATTTTTTATCTAAGAAAGTTGCAAAAGGCCTGCGCATTTACTGAAGCAGATATTGAGCATGATGGAATAAACTTTTTAATTACACAAATAGGGTTAGAAGATGGTAACTGGTGGTGAATACCCAGAAAGGAAGATCACATGAAGAGCACGGCTCCTTTTTGTAGATATGCATTTCGTAGATATGGGATTCGGCAAGAAAAGGAATTATTATCATTACGTGAAGAGCACGACTCCCTTTTGTTAATCGTATTGGTAACTTTCTAAGTTCTTCATTTTTAGGTCATATTTAAGTTTCAGGTGTAAATTTTGCAACCTAATGCTTAAATCGATGTTGGTTTGCCATTTGGTGGTATTCACATTGGTTATTGGTTATTTGAGTTGGTGATTTTTTTTTTTTTTTTTTTTTTGGAATTGGCTGTAGAAACTGCTTCTCAACTTTGTAACATTCATAATGTGTATATACATGTTGTAAACAACGTGTGTTCGCAGTGGGAGATGTATGCAATTGGAGGGAGTGGAAATCCAACGATCAAGAGTAAAAGAGACCGGTGTACTGCACCCGCAAATTCTAATGCTATGGAGGTACCGAATTTTTTCATTTGAAAATTTTTATAGAGTTGAATGATTTGTATGGTATTAACGTTGAAACACTGCCCCCAGAACAAGGCATCGGTATGACAGTCAAAGATGCTGCAAAAATTCCATTGATAAACAAAATGGCGAGGATATCATTGTTCCAGCATAGCCCATAAGATTCGAACAACCAAAGTATCAAAAAGCAAAAACATAAAGGCTAAGGGACTGGTGTGTAGCTCCATCTTTTGTAAACAATAATAATATAAGTAGTGTAACCTCTTTGTAGTATATATAATAGCAGCTATGACTGCAAAATAACAGTTACATGCATTGTGTATAAATGAAAGTATTTTACCCTTTTAACTGTGTACCTCTACGCCTACTAATTTTATCTTTTGAGTTAGCTATAAATACATAATAATTTTTTAACCCTTGCTAAACCTTCTTTGGCAAAACACCTCGTGACAACGCGCAGGTTATCCACCTAGTACCCAACAAATGTTAAAATGACATATATACCGCCTTTAACACACTCCAGGTACGAACATCGACGGGGACATTTTTTGCAAATAACCAAACTCTAAGTCGTGTCTAACAAATTAACATTAACAAATCACACACACATAAACGTTCCATCTTCTTTCAAACGATCAAATCACACACCCATAAAGCAATACCATCGGAACTTAGCAGGTGTGATTCTTCAAACAACACACATACCAGGTAACAACATTTACTGATTTATACTTCATTCAAAAGTTATTTGCATTTTTGTTAATCTTAATCGTTAATATAGTAAAAATGTATGGTAATCAATTTATTTGCTCTGTGGACAATCCTGAACATGTTTTGGATGAGTTTGTAAGTTAACACCATTATTGACAAGTTGTTATTTCTCTAAGAAACTAGTTGAATTAGTAGTTAATTGACAATGGTTAAAAATTAATTTTCATATACAGGAACTTCATAATGATTACGTTTTAGGAGGTTCCTATCATGGCAATCCTTATATTTACTTAGTTAACTGTTGGGGAGGGGGGGGGGGGTGTTTAGATGGAGAGTTCATGTAAGGAGAGTCTCAGAATTAGTGTGTGTTGTTGAGGGAGCAAGGTGGAATGATTTTGTCATTCACAACATCACCTATTCAGATGTTGAGTACATACATTTTGTAGATGAGGGCGAGGATGTGTTTTATGTGTAACTTGCTACTGTGAGGATGGGTTGGAGTTTCATAATTATGAACCCAAGAGTGCTCAATTTTGGAGATGTTTAGTGCCTGTGACAGACACATCTCTGCTTATGCAGTCGTTGTAGAAAGACTTATGAGATATCTGAATGGTCTAACCCCTACTGACTCGGTCATAGTTTCCACTAACACAACTAACTACAATGTTAGGGTGAACAGTGATCATATCTATTATCGATACGTCCACTCCTTCTTGTATGGGTTTGGTTGGGTAAGACTGGTTCATGACTTGAATATGAGCCCTGGTTAGTGGATGATGTTTACTCAGGTTGTCCCAAGGGAGGAATATAATGTCATGTTGTTTAAACCTGATAGAGGGACCATCACAACAGTGGAGACATACAACACCAACATAGCCATGAATGCTGGTTCGCCTCAAACGGTCAGATAATTATTGATCAGCCACTTGTGAATGGCCAACTGTAATAGTCAAACAGTCCAAGGCAAATGCTTCCGAGGAATACAGTGTTTTCCCGGGTCGTAAGTCCCAACGAGGTTGTGATGGTATTTAAAACGAATCTGTGATTAGTGAATGTGAACAGGTAAGGGTATAAAAGTGTGTGTGTGATTTAAACTAGGGTTTTATAACTTAAAATAACTATTAAAACGATTACGTAAAACCTAGATATCTAAAACGTATAAACGTACACCAATTTAAAAATCAGACGCGACTGCGTACTGAGAAAAAGGTGAGTTTTAAGAAAAATAAACTATAAGGGTTAAAATTGAAAATTCTATAAACTTAAATTTAAAATAAAATTTAATTAAAAAGAAAACTATTTTTTAGATTATTATATTATTTATTATTAATTATTTAATTAAAAACTAATTAACTATTTAATTAAAACTAATTTATATCAAACTAAAAATTATAAATACTACAAATTAAACTAAAAACTTATAAAAATATTTTCTAAACCTAAAATAGAACTTGAAGAAAGTATAAAAAATAAAAATAAATCTTTTTGTCTTTTTGTGAGCTTTTTATTAATTAAAAACTATTTATACTATTTATACTAATTAAACTATTTTAAATTACAAATAATACTAAACTAATTTAGGAAATTATGAAAAATTTTATATATCTAATTAACCATCATGGGAATCCTAAAAAATTATAAAAACTTTATTTTATATATTTCTAAACTAGTTAACTAATTATTATTCTATTTATTAATTAATATCTAATTAAACTATTTAAATTATGAAAACTATTAAATGAACAGTAAAAATTCTAGAAAAATTACTAAAATTATATTATGACTTATAAAAGCTAGGAAAAATGTAAAATATAGGTGTTACTATATAAAAATTAATTATGCTATTTATAACTTAATTATTTATTAATTATTAATAAAACTATTTTTAATTCTAATAAATATCAAATGACAATATAAAAATCTAAGAAAATTATTTAAATTACTTTAACATATAAGGAAATTAATAAAAATATAAAAACACAGATTACTTAATAAAAATATAAAAATGAAAATTAAAATTAAATTGTATTAAATAGAAACTATCACTTATTTTTATGTTGTTTTTTCTGGATTTTTATTTTACAAAACTATATTATATATAAAAATAAGTAACTTTTGTAAAAACAACTAATTTCTAGCTTAATAATAAGCACTGTGGAAGCTTATTGCTACCACAGTTGACTTTGGTTGACTAAAATGGTAAATAAGCTCAAATGAGCTTATGTGGGACCCACTTTGGTATATTCTGATCCTAATAAGTATTTTGGACTTGTCAAAGCTAAAAATTGTCAAATAAGCTCAGTAGATAAGCTAATAAGCCACAATAAGCTAATCCAAAACCTGACTTCTACTCAGAATGGGGACAAGGTTCAAGGGCTTATTTCTAGGTGGGGTCCACTGAGGTACAGGTCAAACCAAAGGTCAATCTAGGTAGCCTACTAGGAGGGGGTTCTATGGAACTGATCTTGAGGTCTGGGGCCCACTATGGTAACCACAAACCACCACCAAAGTGGTGGTGGTGTGGTGATGTACTGATGTGCAGGGGAGAAGGTCTCCCTGCAGTTGTGTTTGGGCACAAGTGGGGCCCAGAATAAAATTTCTAAAAATACAAGGCTTGTAAGAACTTAAAGATGAGGTGGTATACTACTAAACCACAAAATTTCAAGACCTAAATCCTTATACTAAATTCTCTAAAATTCCTTGAAGTTTTATGAAAATCTGAAAGTAACAATTTGACTTTTTAATGAAAACTACTTATGTTGACTTTTATGAGTTTCTAAGCTATCTAACTGATTTAATAAGTTGATATAAGCTACAAGAGACCTAAAATAAGCTAAAACTATGACTAATAAGGTAATGGGTGGGTTTGTGGATCACAAATCCCTCACAGTTAACTGTGAGGGGTGATCAAGTGTGGTTTTGACTTTTGCTATATATAAGACCAAAGAAAATGATTGGACTGAGCTTGCATGAACCTGAGTTACTATTATGAATCACCAATTCACACTCAAAGTCAGTTGAGCTCACTGAGCAAACCTGAGCCAAACACCCCCTTATATATCTGTTATTGTGATTTCCAAAGCAAGTGATGATTATAACCCACAAAACTGATTACAAACACTATAGTAAGATTATTTAAGATCAAATAAGCAAGAATCAATCACCACACAAGCATAAAATTCAGATTTGTCAAGTTTGAATCATGCACTGTGTAATATTCAATTTTGAGAACAAGTGATTCCTAATGAACAAGCAAATGGTTTTATGCTTAAAACTAACTTAATTATATCTAATAAACATAAATAAGCATAAAAAACTAAACAATAAGCAGTAAAAAAGAGTAATGCAAAATTAAAGAAATAAGCTTACATATACTTTTCAATTGAGAACCTAAGAACCATGAACAAGAAACCAACCTATTACCTCCCAAAAGGTTCTAAACCAGAATCATTCCATATTCCATCAAGCTCCTTTGCACAAATCAGCTTATACTTTGATTTTTTTATTTTCTTAATATTTAATTTGATTTTTTTAAGTATTTTTGTTTTATGAACTAAACAGAAAACTGAGGTGTATAAAAGCTTAAATAAGCTTTGTCAAGGCTTATATGAGCTTATGAACTCAATAACAATCACAAATAACAACAAACAATGCTAGTGAGATTTTTGAGAATTCTTGAAAATGAATAAACTGAGATAACCAATGAAACTTGAAATTGACTTTGATTAAAGATTATAATACATGAAATTAAACTGATACAAGCTTGTTTGATTTAAATTACAACTGAATTTAAAGATTACACTACCTACGACCTAATTAAATTAAACCTAAACTAATTTAACTACTACTCTTCTCTATGCTCCTCCTTCTTTGATTTATAGTGACCCACTAGGGTTTCTGAGCAAATCCCATCAGTTTTTATGGCCGTAGGATGTCTGAAAATCATCTGAGCCTTTGATTTGCAAATTGGCGCCAAAAAGGTCTTGGGACCTGTGGAGGTAGCGTGTGAGGATTTTAGGGCATTAATGGGCTTTGATGATGCGTGGAGGACAAGGGTGGACAGCTGGGGTGAGGTGGTGGTGAAACCACTGAGGTGGAGGGTGGTATGGTGACTGGATGGTATTGAGGGAGGAGGTGAACAGTGGGGAGGTTTTGCCCGGTTTTTTTTATTTTTAAAAGGGAGTGGGCTTGGATTGGAGTTGGGCCAGGGAAAGGTGGGCTGGGGTTTTGAATAAAAGGGTTGGGTTTATATTTGGATTGGGTTAATAGAAATAGTATAGGGTCCGGTTGGTTATATTTCACACAAGGACTATTTTTGTAAATTGGGTAAACTTGAGGGGCTGTTGTGTAAATATTCCAAAGTTTATCACAAGGACCTAATTTGCCATAGATGAATAGTACATGGATATTTTTGATATTTTTTAATTTTTTAAATACCCGGGGACTAAAACTGACAATTCACCAAACTTTAGGGACTGGTTATGTAATTCCACCAAACTTATCACCCAAGGACCATTCCTGCAAAAGATTAATAATACAAGGACCAAAATTGAATTTCTCAAAGTTTTTACATCCCAGGGACCATTTCTGTCAATTTCCAAAGTACAGGGACTAAACTTGTAATTTTGTGAAACTTTGCACCAAAGGACTAAATATGTAACTTTGTGATTTAAAATGGCCTTTGGTGACTTTTTCATGTTTTTAGAATAACCAGGGACTAGTTTTGACAATTTATGAAACTTGAGGGACTGAAACTGCCAATTATGCAAACTTTGTACGTTTTTCATCTGTTTTTGCATATTTTGCATTTGAAACATATAAAACACACTTCTAAGATATTTTAAGTATTTTGATACATATTTGAGTGTTTTTGTATGTTTTGGCAGTTCAGATTAGTATAAAATGATGAGTATTTAGACACTCATCAAATGCTCTCTGTCACCAACCACATGACTATGGTATTTTTTTTTCTTTATTAACTTTAACTACATCAAGTATATGATATCTGTGTAATATTTTGGATTATCTATAACTAACTCATTTTGTATTATTAAATTTAGATTTTGAAGCCCGTCGGATGAACTGGATGTGCAACTGGACGTTTCATACTGTACATGACCAATAAGATAGGCATTCTACAGAACACTGACTGCATGCTTCTAGAGAGATGGACGACTTGTAAGTGTCTTGAAACTTTGTTAATTTGTTAAATTGTTACGCTACAATTTCAATGAGATTACAAACTAAACAACTATCAAACTATAGCAGTTGTAACTTAGTACTAGCAACAATAAGTTTTCTTCTAGCAGCACTAACTACTTTGTAAGTTCTCAGCATCTATAATATACACTAGCAGTCTTAACTTCCATAAGTAGTCTTAACCTTCATAAGCAGCACCAGTAACACACTTGGAGCATTTTCCTTGTAATTCCTGAGCAGTCTTAACCATACATGTAGCAGCAACTTAAGAAGCTTTAATTCCAACATGTAATTAGCTTGAGCTTGAGCTGGATCTTTAGCTGCTATACTTCCTTTATGCATGGTTAATGTAGTTGATGAGATCAAATAAGTACATATTATTGGCATAATTTATCCTATTTAATTGGCTTGTTTTATATTGTTTTGTATGAGAATCGATGCTTAATTATTTACTTTAGTAATTCTCAGGTAAAAACAATCAATTGGTAAAAGTTGATGATTTTGGACAAATTATAGAGCTAAACGATCAAGATTGGAAAAGTCTACTGAAATCCAGGAGATGCGTCGTATCATTCTCAACAGATACGCTGCAACATCATACTTAGATGAATTCGAAGACCATTGCCTGACTTTGAAGAATGCGCCGCATCTAATTACAACATGCGCCGCATATGAAACTTGGGTCAACGAAGGATAACCAACTTGTTCTACTCCAAATACGCCGCATCTCATTTACAACATGCGGCGTATCAGCTAAAGACTTCACCAGAAACTATCCAAGACGTTAAAGGACATGCGCCACATAGAGAAACAAGTTACGCCGCATCTGAAGGCGGTGTACGAATATTCCAAAATATAATAATCTTGGACCCCACGCGAAGTTAAGTAGATGCGCCGCATCTATCATCAAGATGCGCCGCATCGATCCCTCAGACAGAAGCTATAAATACCCCAAGATAGATATGAATTTTATGAGCAACAAAACCCTAAGGAGACGAATTCAGTCAAAAAAGCATCACAGGACACGCCCCAAACAGAGATCTTAGAACCGTAAGAAGGTCCTGCATGTGTATAATTCATTAAGTAGTTTTGTTTTATTGTATTAGTAAGCTTTAATCCATCAGGATTGATGGGCTTGTGGCCACCACACTACTCTCCTTAAAATTGCTTTCCCATCAATTAAAGTTTATATGATGTTTTTTTGGTGATTTGTATTTGTGCATTGATAACCTCTGTATTTAGTTGAGTCTTCTGGGCTACCATACATGTTCCTCGCCTACTTATCTAGTGTCTAGAAGGTAGGATAAACATAAGTAATCATTAAGAGTTTACTCGCCAATATTTAGGATCCAACGAGACAGATTAGATTACGATACTCATCATATAAAACTAGCAATAAAACAAGTGACAAGCTACTTAAACCATAGGACACGTCTTCTGTGTGTTTCTATTATCTATCTGTGTACGTGATTGCTCTTCACTGATTTGTTCTCATTAGTTTTACTTTTCTGTTTAATTCAAATCCATGCTAGTCTCTTAGGCCAAACCCCCTTTTTTATTAGATTAGATTGTATAACTAACTTAGATATTAAAATACTGATCAAATCAACTAGATATTACGTTCCATTCTTAGTATTCGACACTCTACTTACCACTATATACATATTGATCGGGTACACTTCTCGTTAAGTGTGTGTGTTAGTAATAAGCCGGATAAATATAAATTTAAAACTTGATTAGGTAAAATTAACCTATGCTACACTGACATACCCAACGCATCAGTAGTCCTCTATTTTGTTTTATGTATTTGCCCTGTTTGGGAAGCAATAGTGACATATTTGCTTAATCATATATATAGCTGTCATTTTTCTGAGATGTTGTGTGTATGATAGGATAATTGATAGATCATAATGTCTGTTAGAATCACCCCAAAAAAACTAATGCTAAGTTTTGTACATTTTGTAACAGACTATACGATCAAAAATTGTGTAGAAGTACAACTTATATGGGTACCCTGTCGCTGCTGTGAAGCATCAAAGGATATAGAAAGTGTTTGAAGTACGTGAGAGAACAGTAGTAGTAGCTGGTCGAGGAAAGGTGAAGAGGAAGGTGGCAATTGTTTCATCATCTGGTTTTAGGGAGTTGAGGGAGGAAACTGGCTTCGGTGCAGCTACAAGGGTCCGCTTCTGTCTAACTGATGAAACAAACAGGTCCCAAAGAGTTTGATGAGTTTGTTGATGGTTTTATGTTTGTTGATGGTTGAAACAATGTTTGAAACTCTTTGTAAGTTGGATAAACCATATGGGTTTGTCCGTAGACAATGTTTTGTAATTATCTGATGTAGGATAAACCACATGGGTTTGTCCATAGACAATGTTATGTAGTTAGCTAATGATAAACCATATGGGTTTGTCCATAGACAATGTTATGTAGTTAGCTGATGTAGGATAAACCATATGGTTTTGTCCATAGACAATGTTTTGTAGTCAACCATGTAGGTTGATAGGATGGTTTATGTAGTATCATATGTAGGATGGTTTATGTAGTCCTATGTCTATTTAAATTTGTGGCTAATGCAATCTATCTGCTTAACTTTAGGTTTTTAAACGGATTTTTGGATGAATTTGTGTTGTATCAAATATTGTCTATGTGGGTGCTGCAATGTAGCAGGTTGTTAATATGTATCCTAGGTTGTAAACTATAACCAATTGACATTGTTTGACTTTTTTATGTCAAACATTTGTCCAACGAAGGTTCTATCAAATTAGTGTACGCTGTTTTCTTCCAATTTGCCAATGCAGGTTCTATCAAATTAGTGTAGGCTGTTAGAGAGAATATGAGTTAAGCTATATTTGAGGAAAGGTTGTTACATATCTTCATTAAATTTGAAATGCGAATACAAAGCACTATTCATAGAGCTAACAATCAATAACAAAAGTTAACTACATTACATCTTGCACAATTCTACTTCTATATTACAATATTACATCCTGACTTCTACACCACCTTTCCTGCAAACAACATAAAAGCAACAACCAGAGCCATTACAACAACACATTTCCTATAAACCACTAGCTCGGATTTGCTTTCTTTCAATTCCATATGCAGAAGTAAGACTTGGTTTTGCAAATAAGACTTCTGATTGTCAAAATCCCTTTGCAAGTCTCTTATTTTTTCATTCAAACTACATTTGTCTATTTTCAATTCTTTTTCCACTTGAATCAACTTGTGCACTTCTTTTTTGTAGTGGTCACTTGGTAATTCAGGATCAAGCCAGTAAAATGTGCGACATTTTGAACCCTACATGTTTAGACATATTAGCATATACCCGAATGATAAACAAAGTAAAAATCACTTACATTATAATAATTTATGCAGCCTAGAAAACGTCTTAAAGCATGATAGATGGTTCGTGATGTTTGTTTAATAACGGGTTCCTCATGTTCGCAATGGGTAGGTGGTGGAGGACGACGACTTCGAACTGAAGATGATGATGAAGCCATTTCAAATGAATGAGTTATTTTAAGATTTATTAGGTAGGGTTTGGATGAGTGTTTGAATTGGGAAAGAAGATAAAATATGACTTTTTTGTGGACTACTAAAAGTTAAGATAACGGATCTTTGGCACGTGATATGACCCATTTTAGTCAAACCAAATAGTTAAGTCAAGGGACATAATTTGAAAGTAAGTAAAACCCTAAAATTCACACTTGTATGTTGTATCTACGCAATAACTACACAACCCGTCTTTTCCCGCTCTAATCCTAACACACTCCTCTCTTAAAGACCAATAGTCGATCACTTTTCAGACGATTTCGTACAATGGCTGACAAGGACTGGATCAATTTCGTGTTAACCGATGATATGTTAGCGTTTATTCAAGCTAAATATAAGGACACTTGGAAGGAAATGGATGAAATGTCTGATGAAATTATTGATGACTTATGGGAATATGTACACAAAGAACCAGAAGTCTTGAAAGGTAAGTGTATTATTTTCCATTGGACTAATTTTTGTGTATTGCACATATAGTCTACAAATGGTCATTGTTATGTATTTAGCCCTTTTGTCAATGGTACCAATCTGCAGATGATAAGGGAAAGGGGAAACTTGATGAGGGTTGTGAAGATACTCAAAACAAGAATAGGGGGGATGGGAAACTTGATGATGGTTGTGAAGATACTAAACACAGGAATAAGGGGGAGGGGAAACTTTATGAGGGTTGTGAAGATACTTAAAATAGCAATAAGGGAAAGGGGAAACTTGATGAGGGTTGCGAAGATACTGAAAACGTGAGTAAAGTGAATGCAAAACTTGAAGATCATGAAAAAAGGATACAGTTTCTTGAAAAAGGGTTTGTTAGGGTAAACCAACAAAATATGGAGATGAGGAGTAAAGGTATGTAGACAATTGTAGAAGTGATTGCCATATCATCCAGTGATGAGGATGAGAAATGTACATGTCATCCAGTGATGAGGATGAAGAAATAGACATATCATCCAGTGATGAAGAAATGGACATATCACCAAAGGCTCCCACTTCCAAGCCTTGCACTAGGGGATGAGGATGAAGGGAAGGCTTCCACATCTAAAGCAAAAGGGGAAGGGAAAGCCTACCACTTCTAAGGCTTGCACTACAAAAGGGGCAAATGAGGGTACCAGTGAGCAGAGGAAGGCAAGGCTTTTGAGTATAACCGGCTGCATCCTTGGCTTAAGAGCAAAGTCGAAAGAATCAACTCGCATAAGAGGTTCTAAGTGTTGTTCATTGCATTACAAAAAGTGAAACTAAATGTAGGATAATGGTCCTTGTTTTGTGTTGTCCATTTGTATGTAGTATGCTATTTTAAGTCATTTTTAGTTAAGCTGTGTAAGATATGTTTATGTAATTCGTTTGGTTAATCTTTTAAGACATCCATTGCAATGTGCCTCCAAATTCTAAACCCATCTAGTAGAAAGCTTAGTGCTGCTAGTACATAACTGGGATCGACAATACATAACCCAACCAAGTAGTTAGTGCTACTATAAGAAATATTAGTGCTGCTAGAAAAAATATTAGTGTTGCTAGTACATAACTGCGATCAACAATACATAAACATGTTCATAAACATACACATGTGGCACAAACTACAGACACAACACTAAAATGTTATTCGACCTGCATAAACTAAATTGTTCCAAAGCATGCCATCCCAAGCCATAAGATAAACAAAATAAACAGAACAACCTTTACCATTGCCTTGTGTTGACCTTGATCATTCCCTCCTCACTTGGAATCAACCTCCTCGTCTGCTTCTATTGTCTTCTCATCCTTGTTAGCTGGATCCAACTTTCTTCTCTTCTTTTGTATACCAGAGGTCACACTGGCAAGTGAATCAATTGTAGCTGGAGCTTCCATGTCTGCCCTTTCCAAACTATCTTCAACAGCTACTGTTGGAGCTTCAAAAAAAACTACTACATCTTCATCTCTGATTTCATTTTGTATAAAAGGAATATTTTGAATAACAAATTCTAACTCAGCATACAACATATCAATCTCTGGATCTTGATCAGATCCATAGGCTGCTTGATCATCCAGTCAATCAACTACAATTTCTTTGCCTGTCTCCAACAAATCAATCTCTGCCTATTCAATAGGTCCATAGCATGGTTGCTCATCCAGAAAATGCTCTTCAATTTGTACGTGGAATAAGACACCATCCACTTCTAACTCACATTCTAAAACATGTTCAAGTTCAGGTTCACCCAAACCCTTTCCAACATCCTCTCGACTAACTTTCTCTTTTTCGTTGTTAACAGTTAGATTCACATCTGCCACACCCTCTTTTTTACTCACCTCAATCTCTTTGCTTCGCTTCTCCTTGATTTCATCATAGTTTATTAAGAAATCCAATTCGAACATGAGGTTTCTGAACTCGTACTCACCACTCAACCTTCTTGCCCTTATTTTGTTCTTTCCTTCATCAGACCATGGTGTTGGAATAAGAAGCTCATCATCATCCAGTTCTACGAAAAAACAATTCTCATCATCCATGCTTCCAACCTTACTAGATGAAGCATGAGTTGAAGTATCACCCTGTTTTCCCTTCTTTCCTATTTCAGTAGCGCCATGCCACTCTAGCAAACACAACTCACCAGCTTTCTCAGATTCCTTAACTATAGCACCATCCTCTATATCTTCAATCAGAACACCCTTGCCACGACTATTCCTCATGCACAACAAATACTCCTTGACTGATGAAATACCTTCTTCAATATAAACCTCTATTTCCTTAAACCGAGGCACGTATTTAAACATTTGCACGACATCTTCCACACTCATCAATGGGACCAACCCATCATCCAAAGATTTCTCAGGGATCCTAAAATGTGAGAATAGAGTACTATCCCATAATCCTAGTGTGTCTAACATTCCAACATGCTCCTCAATGCGGAAATGGGAAACATCAATCAGGTCAAAATATGCTGTATCTCCAAACATGTATCTTCAGTTTGGTGGATTTGTGAAGAGCCCATTGTGGTGGATTTTCAGAGTAGTGTACCATTCAAATCTGGTTAGGAAAACAAATAACAACTTAAAAGTATGAAAATCATGACATATCATATAATGTACAAATGCATGTTCGAATAAGAAAAATAAATGACAACTTGAAACATTTAGACTTACCGTAAATAGCATCAAGCTCATATTCTGGAAACTCACGAGTTCGAATCTACCAAAGTGGAGATAATGCTACCATGGTATTGTTTTGTGGGTGAGTGTTAAAAGAAGATAGAATGTGTTTGTGTGTATGATTTGGTCGTGTTAAACTGTTCTACACGAATAAGTTGATTTGCAAAATTTGTCCTCGTCGATTATCGTGCCTGGGGTGGGATCAGTTTTGTCATTCAGGCGGGAATAGTGCAATGACAAAATTACCCTTACGTGCAACGCACGTGAGGACTAACTAACGGGATTTTCTAACGAGCGTTAGCAAAAAAACTAAATTTGCATGAACAGTAACCCCTCAGGTGCCATTTTTGCAAAACGCTTATCGGTCAGACACATGATTTGCAAATTTTTTGTAAAAGGACATTATTTGCATTTTTGGTAAAGTTTAGAGACATTTTTTTGTAGTTTACTCTAAAATTAATAAAATGAGTGATATAATAAATATGATATCTAGATCGGGTATATACTCTAAATTTTTTTTGTAAGAGGACATTATTAAAAATCTCATATATTAAAAGGTAATTTGCATGTTCATTTATTATGCATTAAATATATAAATACTTTAAATATGAAAAGAAAAAAAATATATATGTTATTTAATATGTTTAACTGTTGGTAAGTGCGCATTTTATATCAAATCCAATATACCTATACTAATACTATTTGGTACCAAATCTATATATGAGGTGAGATCTATGCAAAACAAGTATCACTTAAAAAACAAATAATTCAATCTCAACCATCCATCTACCTTTTATCTAATGGCTAATATCAAATCAAAAAATAACAAAAGGAGGGCAAAATTAGCATTTTAGCTCATTTAATATAAAAACACACTTTTCACATTTAAAAAAAAAAATAACATATCTTGCAAACGGTAAATTTCAAGCTACGAAAAATACACCATCGCGACGAGAAAACAATTATCTTTCTATAGATATGCATTGTTATATACTTTCGACAAACTTTTTTTCAAAATTTCGTCCAGAAAAATCCCACGGGATTCGTAAAAAATCCCATAGGATTCGTAAAAAGACGATTTTTTTTTTCAAAATTTCCGTCCAGAAAAATCCCACAGGATTAGTAAAAATCCCATGGGATTCGTAAAAAGACGATTTTTTTCTCAAAATTTCCATCCAGAAAAATCTCGCGGGATTCGTAAAAAGATGTTTTTTTTTTCAAAATTTCCGTCCAGAAGAATCCCACGGGATTCTTAAAGAAATCCCATGTGATTCGTAAAAAGACGATAAATCCCAAAGGATTCAGTATGAATCCCATGGGATTCTTTGGTGCATCCCATGGGATTCATTGTGAATCCCATAGAATTCTAAGGTGCATCCCATGGGATTCATTGTGAATCCCATAGGATTCTGTATGAAATCACAAGGGAGTATTTTTTTTTTTAATTTTTTTTATGAATTTGCAGTGACAATTACATTAATCCAATCATCTCACATTACATTACTATCCAATTAATTTTGCAAACAAAATGATACAAAATGACCGGATGGATCAACATTCTCGAGTTACGGAACTTTGTCACAAAAAACTTGGATGAACCTCATAAACTATGCGTACGAATGCCGAACTCGAAACACGCGAAAACTCGTAACACTCTCTTTATCGCTAAATTAAGAATTTCAATTGATCTAACATATAAACACACAATTAAAAAACAGTAAATATGCAAATTCTAAATATGATTTAGGATAACGAAATGACATCCACTCTAACAACGAGAAGTGGACCCAAAAGAAATAAACAAAGAAGAAAATAAATACAAACTATAAAAGCAAAAGAACAAAAACCACCAATAAACCATACTTATATGAGAGATATCACAAACAAACAAAACAAAGACCACACAAGCCAACCCAAATGAGATAGCCAACAAGAGCAGACCAAGGAAAGAACAAAAAAACGTGCAGAATAACCCATGGTTCTATTTCAAGCAGATTCTCGAATTCAACAACCTGTTTTGCAAATCGATTTATCAAACATTACACTAATTCATTATTCAATAAAACCTAAATTAAATTTAAATCGATGAATATATAATTGAAAGAATATTCCGATGGATGGAAAGGTTACCGATGAGATTCCGGTGACGGTGGTGATGACGGAGGAGTAGATCTGATGGTAAAATTGGGGATATGAGAGAATTGGGGATTTGAAAGAGATGAGATATGAGTGTGAGTGTGTGTACAGTGTGTGTTTTTAGTAGGTTAGGTAGAAAATATGTAATGACTTAAATGGCCCTCTATATATTTGTGCATTTTAATCTAAACCATTGAATAAAAGAAGGATGGATAATTGAGATCTTTTTATTTGTTCTTTAGAAAATGTTGTTTAGTATTGAATTTTTCTCATCTATATATATGTGAACTAAGTTTATACTTTCTGTCTATATTTGTACAAAATCATCATTCATTTATAGAAACATATCTAGTAAATATTTTTCAACATCCAAATAAAATTCTAAGAAATATTATCGTGAAACTAAAGTAATTATAAAGAAAGATTAAAGGGTAATATAGTAACTTTACTACTTAATCTAGCTTGAAGCTCAAGACTTTTGAGTTTAATTACTATTAGATATGATCACAATTTACACATTATCAACGTACGTCATTGTTCTAATACATTTAGACATTATACATAGTATTAAAAATGGATTATGTTGATAGCGATTATGATGATGTTGATGTTGATGTTGATCTTGATGTTGATGTCCATCTTGATGATGTCGAGGCTGGTTATAATGATGATGATCTACCAGAAACCGAGTCACCGAAACTTGATCATGATTCGCCTTGTGAGGTAATTAAAAAACTTATCGTTTAGCGTATGTATCAAATTGTTATGTATAGATTGAATGCAAATAAAAAGAAAGTTTGTTTGTTTTTTTAATTCTTGTTAAAGTTTTTATATCTCATGTTAAAATTAAACCTACGAATTAGGGTTTATGTTTTTGTAGTTTTTAAGTTTAAACCCCATGTATTATTTTCATTTTTTATTTTGTTGTATAAGTTACTAGTATCATATTGTTCTAAGAAAAAACAATAAGCAAACTATTAATTATTTATGTTTTTCTCTAATACTTGATAAACTTAATAATGAGCTAGATAACTTTAGTTTGTAAAATCTCATAATGTTTGTAGTTTAATAACTTAATGTTGCTATCAATGTTTCCAACTACAAGTTTGATCAGTTTCAATGTAAATTAGTACTACGTTAACCCTTCGAAAGTCAAAACTAGGTTATTAGGGAGAAGGGTGTATGGTTTTTATAATGGTACAGATATTTTGAGGTACATGTAGTGCATGGGATTAGTTTTGTTTGGATGTAACGTGTCACTCTTCTTGAGCTCTTAAGTCCTTGGGCGTGTACTTGTTAGAATGTGGTTTATTCAATAAAAATTGGCCATGAAAAGGTTAATTATTTATTTGTCTTGTGTATCCCCCTATCTCTCAATAATCTTATGCTTACTTCAAACGTAAATGTTTTCTTTGTGTAAAATGTAGGTTATCACAGAAGAATGTTTATCGGCTGCACAGGTGAGTCATATTTTCTGTTAAGCTTAATTTTGGTATGTGATTGTTCCGATGGACGTCTAAGATTCTTTATATATATATTCAGAAAAAAGATATGGAAAGCATAAAGGAGTTGCTACATAATTTAAAAGAACATCATATACGAACTCTGCTTATACATTATAGGTGGGACGTAAATAAAGTCTATGATGTGTTCGCGGAAAAGGGAAAGGAGAGACTTTGTTTGGAAGCATCTGTAATGGTACATGATGGTAGTGAATTTGCTTCAGTTCAATCATCTTCTCCAGCACTTTGTGAAATTTGCATGGAGGAAGTCCCTTTCAATAAGATGACCAAAATGGATTGCAGCCATTGTTTTTGCAACAACTGTAAGGCCACACTTTTATTTGAGAAGGCAATTTCGACCTATGTTAAAATCAAGGAATTAGAATTGCCAAGAAAGGTAACTGAAATTCCAATTTGTCAGTGTGGGTGTATGAATAAAATTCTAGCTAGGTGGAAGTTCATTTTTCTTAACAAAAATGAGAGTGATAATCTAAATTTCGACAATTGTTTTTAGTTCTTTCAATCTTAACAAAAATTCCCCTTTATGTTAGAAAACTGAACTTTCCTTCCTTTTGATGATCGAGAAATTTATTATACCCACATAAATTTGAGAATTTTAGTTACCTTTTACGACAATTTTCCCATTAATGAGTCGATCGCTTCGGCCAGTTGTGTTTTTATCTAAAACAAGGGTCAACTAAAAAGATTAGCTACACTATGAACGGGTTGAAGGTCACCTAAAGTCTACTTTATGACTTCCTAGATCATTTTTAGCCAAAAGTTATACCATTATTTTAGGATAATGACCTATAAATGTATCTTAGTCGTCATTTTATCTATACTACTATATAATGCATTTGAGACTATTCTATAATTAGAAAGACATAAAATTCATACTTTTACTTGCTTATTATGGAACGATTTCAAAATTAATTGGTTAGGAGCATGTTGGTTAGGAAGCAAATTGGTTAAAAAGTTTGTTAGAAAGTAGATTGGCTGTTCAAACTAAAATTATTTGACTTAACAATCTTTAACATCTCTACTAATAAAGCATAAAAACAACTAAATGTGTAACCGAATAACAGAATAACGCAAAATATACTCAAGGTACTCGCCGCCACATTGCGCGGGTACCATTCTAGTTTTTTTATATGTATCGAATTATATTTTTTGCTATTCTATTTGCATTTTGCGTCACTTGTGTGTATTTTATGACTTTTTTGCCTCTCCCGGGTAATAGAAGTGTTAATAAATTGAGAGAAAAAAAGTCACAAAAAACATACAAGTGACTCAAAATGCAAGTTGAGTACACAACGATTCGATTCAATTAGAGCACTAGGTGTGTTGACACTAGGTTATTCAATAACTCAGTGCCACGTCAGCTTTAACCTTTTCACAATAACTCACTAAAAAACACCCCTTACCTTAACTTACCTATAACTCACAATAACTCAACTTTTATTCAAATATTTTCAAATTCAACCCCTAAACTAAAACAAATACTACATTTATTAAAAAACATAACATTCATTCATTCTTAAAACACATATATTTTACAATACGGACTTAAAAAAAAAAAAAAAAAAAAAAAAAAAAAAAAAAAAAAAAAAACCCTACTACATAATGGAATAAAAGACATACGAAACATTAGAAACTTATTCATCGTCTTCGGAATATTCTTCTTCTTCTTCTTCTTCTTGACGTTGGAGACGTTTTTGCCAAACATGGTCCATAAGATCTTGTTAGAGTTGAGTATGCGTACCTCGGTCGCGTAATTCTTTATTAATGCGACGTTGGGTTTCACATCTGTCGACCCACCTTTCTCGTCTAAAACGTGGTGATGGATCAACCCACATTTCGCCATACTCACGTAGTTTAAATTTTTGATCTTTTAAAATCATGTTATGCAAAATAATGCAAGTATACATGATTCGTTGTAGCTTGACAATTTCCATTTGACGTGCCGGTTGTTGTATAATACCCCAACGTCCTTGAAGCACACCAAAAGCACGTTTGATATCCTTTCGTGCACTTTCTTGTTTCCTTTTAAAGTAATCATGTTTTTCGTCAGTTGTTGCCGTGTATGATTTAACGAAACATGCCTATTGTGGGTAAATTCCGTCAGCTAAGTGATATCCCCTTTCATACCTTCGACCATTTACCATATAAGGTGCTCTAGGGGATTCGTCAACAAGAAGATCGTTGAATAACGGAGAGTTATCTAAAACATTAAGATCGTTATTCGCCCCCGCCATCCTCAAAAATGCATGCCATATCCATAAAATACGTAGGCCATTATCCCTATTATTTTGATAACATTTATTTTTGTAATAACAAATAATGAATTCTTTATTAATAGGGCATAACATCTCTGCTGCTTGCATCACATGACTTCCCTGCAGCCTCAAATACTTCCCTTACTGTTAGTTGCAAGGATCATTTTCCCTTATTAATATATATAAAGTAAAAGAAGTGTTTAGAGGTGTAAACAATCCTAGTCGTTAAGTGAACCGCCATCACTTTATTTAGATGTGGGAACTCCTCAGCCGGAGGACAATCTCTCAAATACACGTTAAGATGTTGGCCCTTTTTATTTTCTTTGATGATTCCTCTCAATGAAATTTTCCATGCTGCACTAATCGAGTCGGTGATTTTGGATTAACTCCTGGGATTTCGGGTTGTTTTACTCTCTTTCAAACAATAGATTTTTCCACCATTTTTGCTTACCACCTTTAAGACAAGATAACGGTTTTTACATTCTACTTTATTTCAAGGTTGGACAGAACACTTTATGATAAAGATAAACGAGGGTCAAAGTAGGCGAATCAGTTGCATGGCTTACAAATGTGATGTAATTTGTGATGAGGATAAAATCAGGGAATATGTCAGCGAAAAGGATCCTGATCTGGCTAAGAAGTTTGATAGGTTTCTTCTAGAGTCATATATTGAGGATAATAAGAGAGTAAAGTGGTGTCCTAGCCTTCCTCATTGTGGAAACGCCATTCATGTTTTTGATGATGATGATGAGTATTGTGAGGTTGAATGTGCGTGTGGTTTTCAGTTTTGTTTTCATTGCTCTTCAGAAGCGCATTCTCCTTGTTCATGTCAAATGTGGGAGCTTTGGACCAAAAAGTGCCAGGACGAATCTGAGACTGTTAATTGGTTGACGGCCAATACAAAGACTTGTCCCAAATGCTATAAAGCAGTTGAAAAGAATGGAGGATGCAACTTGGTCGTGTGTATATGTCGTCAACCATTTTGGTATCCTTCTTCTCTCTAAGTAAATTAATTAAGTACCGTATTCTAATTTGGGGATCATTGGATTTGCGTTTTGGAATTAATTGTCTGATAATGTTGGATACACATCTTTTGCTTGTCAGTATACAATCATTTATCTGTTTATTAGTGGCAAAGTGATTGTCAATGGAAATTTTTTTACCTATTTACAATTTCTTTTACTCTAATTTGGAATACATCCACTCGAATTTGAGATACTTTTAATCGAATTTCACCAAACGCCTTATCCTTCAAATGGTCCCAGTTGGTCTTTTCATAAACTAAAATTTAAAATGTGCGTCCACCACGTCCTTAAGAAATCTTACAATTAGAATCTATTGCACTTCTAATGTTTTATAAACAGAATCCCCTTCTAAATAAAGTATTTCAGAAGAAAAGAAGTTCTCTACTAATTAGTATCTTGTGTATGGGATTTTGTAGTTGGTTATGTGGTGAGGCAACAGGCATTTCACACACGTGGACCAGTATAGAAAATCACACTTGCGGGAGTTTCAAAGAAGAGCAAATAGCTAAGGCGAAACAGGCAAAATCAGATATTATACGTTACACACATTATTATAATCATTACAAAACTCATACAGATTCTTTGAAGGCTGAAGTCCTTCTACAGAATAATTTAATGGAAAAGAAAACAAAGTTGGAATCTCGGAACCTCGTAGTTAAAGATTATTCTTGGTTGACAGATGGAGCTGATAGGCTCTCTAGGTCAAGAAAATATCTTGCGTATTCCTACCCGTTTGCATATTATATGTTTAATGACACATATCTTAGTGATGAAATGACAAAAGTAGACAGGAATTTAAAAAAAAATCAGTTTGAGGACCAACAACAACAGCTTGCAACTTATATAGAGAGACTTTCGCATTTCCTAGAAGAGCCATTTGATGACAGCACTGAAGAAGAAGTTCTAGAAACAAGAAAAAATATAATCAACTTTTCTAAAGTCACCGATAATCTCTGCAGGCACTTGTGAGTATTTTTATTTCTCTTGTCTCTCTTGTTACACTACTTTGATTCTTGTTTCACTAACAATTTTTAGTTGTGACCCACTATCTATGTCTGACTGTTTTGGAATGTGGCATCAAAACTCGTGTTTTTTTTTTTTTTTTTTTTTTTTTTTTTTTTTTAATATTTCTTGAAAGTTTTTAAGGAAAATTTTGCTATTTGTCCGTAATTATTAATGATAATAAACTCATTGACTTTCTGTTCATATTAGTTAGGCAGGCCTGGCTTTTTGACAAACAGGTAAAATATTGTAATGGGACAGAGAATGTCAAATAAAAAACAGCTGGTCAGGTGGCAAAACGGTCGGGCTGGGTGGGGGTAAAATCAGAAAAATCCTTTGGCTACAACCAGAATCCAAAAACCACCTCTCAAGACCAATGGAGCCAAGAGTTGTATTTATAAGAAGTTTGCTTTGGGTTGGACAATGGCGTCACGAATCAACTATTTGTCCAAAATTTTTATTGAACTTTCTTGAATAAATAAACAAATAGTTTTTTTACAAGGAAACATATTATAATCTCATTATATAAAACCTGAATTTGTCCTTGGCAAGACTTGAGTCCACAAACTCTTAGTTGGTGAGCATCTCGCACTATCTCATGGTACTGTTGGGCAACAAGCAATGGCGGAACCAGGTTTAAAAGGGACCAATTGCACAAAAAATTCAATTGTAACATATGAGCTCACATTTTTTTGGACCAGGTGCAATCAGGAAAAATCTCCGTTTTTACAAAAATTAACACTACGAAACATAATTTTATTGGGGTCCCGTGACACCACGGACCCTTAGTTCCATCACTGGCTACAAGCCTACAAGCCCTTAGTAAATAAATAAATAAATAGCATGCCAAGTAGATTACAACACTTTAATCATTTCCGCTGTAATCTAGTTAATATTTTGAATTAGGAGATCTTATATGCATTAAAGAAACAGTCTGGCGGTCTTTAGAATCTTTTTAAAAATTTTGACCCGTTTAAAAATAGGCTATGACTGAATTGACCCATTTGTAAATTAGTTGAAAAAATCGCCACCTCTAAGAATGCTTCATGATCACAAACTTTAATGGTGTTTATGCCTTATGAAAGCTAATTAAGCTCGAGTTCTGGTTTCTTGACTGCAGGTACGATTGCATTGACAACGAGATACTCTATTATCTAACATCAGTTAACATAGCACCTTATCGATCCAAGGGTGCCAATAAGGCTGAACGTTGGAAACCAAAACCAAAAAAGAATGAAGCTTGATCGATGGATTGGTACCCCATATATACTATATTTTTTTTCATACCTAGTAGGAGGGCGACTTTTGGAGAAATATAAGGTTGACTATTTTGTTTTGGAAGCTATCAACTTGTTTGCCTCATAGTATATGACTGCGAATAGTTAATTTTTTTGGGTATGATTGAACCTGATTTAAAACATTTATTTATTTTACTTGGTGGCCTGATACGTTGTGGACATTATTTTTCTTAGAGGTGCAATAGAGTCCACTCTAAAAGCATTAGTTGCAAACAAAACAAAGGCGATTACTATTTACAATAAGTATTTCATTGCCATATATAGTCGTTCTAAAGAAGTGTTTATATAACCTATGAGTTACACAAACAAGTGTATCTTTATCTTAATAAATCACAACACATCAGTGGACTCAAATCCTCAACTTCATGATTGGTAAACATCTGTGTGTTGGTACACATATAAAAAATTCTGGTATAAAAAATTTGGATATATACATGAATGCAAAATGTATATGAATTGGTATAAAAAAATTTCTATTGTGGTATTAATTTTGATCAAACTTAAGGATCCCCGAACTTTCCTATTCACCAAACATTGATTATGTCTTATCTCCTAATTATCATTCCATGTCATCATATTCCTTAACCCCCTTCTCCATTGCAAAACATGATTGCATGTCCGAAAAGTTTCCTTTGTTCTTGGGCCATTGGTTTCATTTCTTGATGCATTTCATCCGTTTTCTTCATGGTTTTCGATCTCCATTGTTACAGATCTAATGGCAGAATCTTGTTAAATCATTAACAAATTTCATACTCATAATTTTCAAACAATGAGAGAAAGGGGAACACGAAATGGATCACAAGATACAACGAGCTTAGATTCCAAAAGTAGAACGCTTTCTGATCCAGACATCTCGTTTAGATTTTCTGAAACAGACGAGGAATTAAATAACCGACATAGTGACTTTTCCGGGTATGAACCTCATCCTGTTAGTGGCGAGGGTTCACCAATTATGAAGTCACCTTGGAACCAAGGTACACCATGGTCAATGGCTAGCCTAGATGATCCAAATTATCCCATGAATGGTCTCGTTGGCTCCTTGGTGCGTGAAGAAGGTCATACTTATTCACTTGCAGCATCCGGTGACCTCCTTTACACAGGATCCGACAGCAAAAATATACGTGTATGGAAAAACCTAAATGAATTTTCTGCTTTTAAGTCCAGCAGTGGATTAGTGAAGGCGATTATTATATCCGGGAAAAAGATTTTTACAGGACATCAAGACGGAAAGGTTAGGGTTTGGAAAGCGAGTTCTAAACACCCGCGCCGTTATAGCCAGGTAGCCACATTCCCAACTTTATTTTCCATACTAAAGTGTTCAGTGAGACCAAAGAATTACATCGAGGTGAAAAGAAAACACACGGCTGTTTGGATCAAACACTGTGATGCGATATCATGCCTTAGTATGAACCAAGAAGTTGGTTTGCTCTATTCGGGTTCATGGGACAGGACGTTTAAAGTATGGAAAACGTCGAGTTCAAAATGTTTAGAATCTGTGAAGGCACATGATGATGCAGTGAACTCGGTCATCTCAACGGTGGAAGGGTTTGTGTTCACTGGTTCAGCAGACGGGTCGGTGAAGGTGTGGAAACGAGAAGGGAAAGGAAAGAAATCTATAAAGCATATCTACGTTAAGACTTTATTGAATCAAGACAGTGCTGTAACTGCCTTGGCTGTATCGAAAAATGGGTTGTTTGTGTATTGTGGGACGTCGGATGGGATAGTGAATTTTTGGGAACGTGAAAAGAATTTGGCTCATGGGGGTATTTTGAACGGACACAAGTTAGCAGTTTTATGCCTTTCAGCTGCAGGGAATTTGGTGTTCAGTGGATCGGCTGATAAAATGATATGTGTGTGGAAAAGAGAAGGTATCACACATACATGTTTGTCAGTACTCACGGGCCATTCTGGCCCGGTGAAGTGTCTGGCGGTAGAGAAGGAGGTGGAGTCGAGTACTGCTAGCCGATGGAAGGTTTATAGTGGGAGTTTGGATAAATCAGTTAAAGTTTGGAGTGTGTCCGAGCTGGCACGAGATGTAGTCACAATGACCACGGTGCATAATGGAAATCAAGTACGGTCTGCCAAATATTGATCCACGTTGTATATTAAGTTCCACGAGGTTTCTTTTGTGATCAAGTGATGTGTATATTATGTACTTCCAGTATCTATTGATGTTCCAATATGATTGTTGGGTACATTTTGCAAGTAATTGCCCAGATTCATTACTTATTCTCATTCTGTGTTTTGATGATTTCATTACTGAGTTAGTAAATAACAGAAGAAAACACCGCAATCGCCATCAACAATCAAGAAAGGGAAATCTTGGTCAAATATACAAATAACTAATGTTTTAAAAGCAAGTTTAACTTTGAAGCGACCGGCAAGTATCACGTGTATTTCATAGTGCAAACAACCATGTGCCTATGTCCTAATAAATGGGCGCACTCGCATATTATCTCAAGCTTCACATAATACAAACATGTACTACTAGATTATTGTTCTGATATAATTACATATACATAAAAACATTTGCACATCTAATACACTGCACACATAGTCATCACCTGTATCCATTTAGAGGTTTGAAATCACATTTATAAGACGTACTTAGACACTTAAAGATTAGGTTCATATTGTTGGAGTGTATGCTAGAGCTAAGAACAATAGAGATATAAAGACAATGAGATTCTGCTGATCTAACAAAGAAGTAATAAGTGAAAGATATTGCTGTAACTTTCTGATGATTATTAGCAAAAAAGAAGGGCCTATAAATAGGCTGTACATCAGCTGTTACAAACTTGAAACATAACTAGTACTTAAAGTAAATAATAACTCTTAATAAAGATTAGCTAAGGACCGGACATGATCTCAGCTAATGTGATTAACAACACCACCATTTATTCTAGTAACTGATAAAAGTTTGAATGACAGTAACTTCTAACAGATATAGCCTCTGGCAGACTGGCAGAGGTTCATGATAGGCAAACCAACGGATGCTGGAGGTGCCAGGGAGGTAGAGGCCTAGGCAGACTCTCCATACAAATGTGGTAATAGTCGCGGTGCAACAAGGAGCTGAAGTGGAGTCGCTTTGTGATTTGTCAATCCAGGACTTTCCGTCATGTCAATATGATCATTTAACATATTTTTTAACTCAAATCCATGTATTATGCTGGCTAGTATGAATTGGACAGCTTCAAGACCAAAGGACATTCCTAAACACATTCTTCTACCACTGCCAAAGGGAAGCAACTCGAATTGCTGACCCTTGACATCAATTTCCTTGTTGCTTGTCAAGAATCTCTCCGGTTGGAATTCAAATGGATCCGTCCATATTTGAGGATCATGTTGAATCTTCCAAATATTTACCAAAAGACGGGTCCCTTTAGGGACGGTGTAACCACCTACGATGCAGTCTTCTGTAGACTCGTGAGGAACCAAAAGCGGTGCAGGTGGGTAAAGTCTCATCGCTTCTTTGATAATGGCTTGTAGATAGACCAAGTCCTTCAAGTCTGACTCTTCAACTTTTCTATCTCTTCCGACATGGTTCTCGAGCTCTTGTTGGGCTTTTGCTAGTATCAGAGGGTTGTTGACAAGCAAAGATAAAGCCCATGTTAAAGTCACTGTTGTCGTGTCTGTAGCAGCTGCAAAAATTGCCTACGAAAAGAAAGAAATATTCATAGAATTTACAACTATATCTATGGGAGACACCCTACTACCAGGATTTATAGCATAAAGGATGGCAAAAAACTTACCAAGCATGTAGCTTTCACAATTTCGTTTGTGCTGAAACCATGAAGATCCTCTTTTAGTTGTTCTTTAGCACGGAATAACAAAGCGGTTATGAACACTTGGTCATTGCTATCAACTACCTGACTTTCAGAATTCATTTTCTTTTTGTGTTCTTCCAGCAGTTGATCAATTACAATATCCATATCTTTTGCCGTCTTTTTCATCTTCTTTTCATAACCACCTAAATCCAGCCACCTCAAGCCTGGAATGGCATCTGATGGCACAAATGCAGCCAATAGTTCTGAATACCGTCTAATGGCCTCCTTAAATTGATGTTTATTAATTTGTCTGCTTAGTGAAAAGTGATTTCCAAACATCATCCTCACAACTATGTTTAGAATTAAGTTATTTAACCATTCTTTCATGTCAACCTTTACCGTTTCAGAAGAACCTTTGTTGCTTGTCCAAGCATTGTACAAGCCATATATGGATGAATTCACTTCCGAAACTCTTATATGTGCTAGCATTTGGAGGCGGCGGTGAGACACCAGCTCAAGCACAACTATCTTACGAATCTCACGCCAGTATGGTCCATGTGGGGCAAGGGCGACATTAGCATAGTTGTTGCTCATCAGCTCGGTTGCCATGGATTTTGGCCGGCTAGCGAAGACTCTGTCGTTGGTAGTTAAGCACTCTTTAGCCAGTTCCACATTATTCACAACTAGAACTCTGTGGGCACCAAGTTTGAAGGTGAAAATTGGTCCAAATTTATCAGCCATAGAGCCTAAAACTTTGTGAGGAACTCGAGAACCAGCTAAAAGATGCAAGTGACCGATTATCGGCCACGAGCCGGCAGCTTCAGGTACAGTATCCCCTGATCGTTTGTTGCTGCTGTGAAGTCCATTTATTTTCAGCACAAGGAGACTAAAGAGCATTATACAAAGTATAGTAGCTATTAAAGTTATGAGTGAGACAACTAAATCCATGACAATCTTTTTGTGTAATGGATCATGAACAAATCAATGATGGTTTGTGGTAAATGGCAGGTACTTATAATCACTTGGGGTTAGGTAGCAAACTGCTTAGAGAGAGAGGTGTGTGGTGAGGAGCTTATACCTCATCATTTAGGGCTCACGAGTGCCACATCACCCCAATACCTCTTCACAACTAACCCCTCCTCACTTATAACTAACATCAACTTACTCATTTGGAGCCCACCATTTACACATTTATTTTTTTTATTCATTTCACTAAATAAATAAAATTCATTACACAAAAATTAAAAATAACACACCAAACTAAATTTATTTCTTCAAATTAAAAAGGTTACAATACAAGAAAAAAATAACGATACGAAAATTAAATAAAAAAAAAAATAATACGAAAATATAAAAAACGACACTACATACATATTAAACATTTTACTCATCGGCATCCTCATCGAGTTGTTGGTATTTCTTCGTTATTTTTGCTTGCCTCCTGCGAATGATTTCGGCTCTGACCGGGTCAGTAACCATGCTGGGATCTAGCATGAGCATCTGCATTTCCTGCATTTCCAAGGCGCTTTCTTCCTTCCTCCTCCTCGCCTCGTAACAAGCCGTTGGAGCGTCTTTGGCTTGCGTATACTTTTCGGATAATTGTCCCGAAAAAGTACTCGTTTGACTCCCACCGGAGCTCGCAGCGCTCGACGTATCCGTCGACTTTTGTTTTTTTCCAGCTCGTTTGTTGGCTCTTTCGGGACGAGGTCGTGCGTCCGGCCCGAATATATCCTCGAGACAAGAAACGTCCAACGGATCCTCAGCATTCCATTTCGGGTAATTTCTCAAAAACTCCCAAACATGCTCGTACGTGAAACCCCTCGCACCAAAGCGTTCTGCGAAACTCGCCTTGGCATTGTTGATCTGATCATGCTCATTCTCACCACTTCGACGCCTCAAATGCTTATATATAGCGTTGAACTTTTGGCAGTCGCCGTTCATCCTCGTCCATTTCCCGGTAAGCATATTCTTGCATCTAGGGTCATCCACAGTTTGCTGATTGAACATTTCTGTAATTTCGTTCCAAAAGAATTCTTTAGATTTGTCGTTCCCCAGATCTTTGTCTTGCGAAATTGCTATCCAAGTTTCCGCAAGAAGCTTTTCTTCGGCCTTGCACCATTTCCGATTCACACGCGTTTGTCCTGCAAGTTCCAAGTCGTCGTCATCGTCGGCATCTAAATTTACGACTTTTTTTTTTCTTTGACGGCCTTGGTTTTCTTGCCTCTACCTTTGGCCGGTGACCGTGCTTTTGGAACTTTAAACTGGGGTTCGACCTGAGGTTGTGTTTCGACTTGCGGTTGTGATTGATGAGCAGGGAACGAGGATGCTTGAGACGGGTTAAAAAATCGTGGTGGCAACACTAGTTGAGGATGAGCTGCGAACCCCGCTTGTTGCAGCGCAATTTGTTGATTAGTATAAACGTCCATCGGATTGAAAGGTTGTGAACCATATGGCGATGAAGGTTGTGGGGAATTTTGCGATGAGGGAGTAGAAGTGTTTGACAATCCCCCGTATCGTTGGTTTGAGTTTAGGAGGGTTGTGAAATAACCGGGTTCGTTCGGGTTTTGAGACATAGTGATGAAACTTATATATTTGTTGAGTTAAGAAGATATATATTGTTGAATTGTAGTGATGAAAGTATGTGAAAATGGTTTAGTATTTATAGGGGTTGTAAAATTTTTAAAATCAAAAAAAAAAAAAAAAAAAAAAAAAAGAAAAAGAAAAAAAAGAACCGTTTTAATTTAAACGGTAATATTACCGTTTCTAATATTTTAATATAATGCATCTCGTCTTTTTCAGTTGGTGTCAAAAGCTTTGCTTCGTCGTCTGGGTGACGAGGAGCCCTCCAACGAGCAACGGCGAGTTACTTCCGGTGTGGTGGCGAGCCTTGGCGAGCTCCACGTCGGACGACGAGCTGCCATGGTGAGCCCACACCTCTCCCTCTTACGAAAATGGCATGGTACTCATTTACTTTAAAAAAATGTAAATAATAAAATAATAATAATAATATGGCGATTGTTTATTATACTAATTTGGTTGTAGAGAGAAAACTAAATTAGTGGTAATGTGACAGTGATGACCATGGTCATGGGCTTCCATATTACAGTTAGGGTGTGTTTGGATTGAGGGTTTTGGGAATGGGAAATGTGAATGGGATTGAATGAGGGTGTTTGGTTGGTTGATATAATTTAAATATTGGAATGATACATCAAAATAATGGTATTCTTATACTTGCCTTACATGATGTGTTTAGAATTGATTCTCAATCTATCAACTTTTTTCAACTAAAAACTCAAACCCAACCAATAAACTAAACAATAACTAGCATGGTACCCGCGCGATGCGGCGGCGGGTACCTTGTAACTATATTTTCTGGTAATGTGATGTTATGCGTCCATAATTTTTTTTAACGATTAATTTACAAATAACAATAGTTTTAGAATTGGATCAATTGGAAAAACCCTTGCATCTTAACCTAGAGGTCAATGGTTCGATCCTCACTCCCTACAAAAGGCCGGAGGTCCTTTCCAATCTTAGATAGAACTGGAAGTAACCTCTCTACCTTAAGTAGGGGTAGGCATAGTAAGGCGACCGTCATTTATATTTTTATTTTTATTTCAAAAAAATTCTATTTCTTTTACACTATATATATCCCCTACATTTTCATTTTTAATATACACTATTCACATGAACCAAATATCAAAATTAGCCCAAAAACAAATATACCATACAAATAATATACGGCTCAATTAGTAATTAGTCTAAAACCATTTTCAGCCTAAACAAACTTTAACCATCAATATCTATTAAGGCCCATGATAAAACTACCAAACAATTTGTGATATCATTTGGCTAGCCCAATTAACAATCAAACCGTTATATAACCCAAATGTTAGGACTTATAAATACGTTTACAAAACCTAAATTACCTCATTCCTGCCCTAATTTCCCTAACAAAAATACGTAACCATGATTTGCAGCCACACAAACATCACGTGGTTGCAGTGGCGGCGACTCGGTCAGCGCAGTGGCGACCGGTCCGGTCGACCGACCACTGTGCCCAGCCTAATGGCTTTATTTTTAAGTACTTGACTTAGTAGCTTGATTAGCTTGTACATTATGGTTAAATGATTGTATATTTTGGTGAAGTGGTGAATTAATTAGTGTATTAATTATATGTGTTGAATAGATTGTTGACCTTAAAATCATTGTGCTTTACATACTTGTATTTTGTGTTTTATGACTTGTAATTACTTAAAAGCTATTGTAAATTGTGCTTTAATGGTTGTAATTTTTGGTGAAGGGGTGTTTTTAATTGCATTAATGTTGTTTGGTAGAATTTTGGTCTTAAAATAACAACATGCTGTTTTTTGTTGTACAATATGCTTACTTTTTTATAATTCTAAAAATTTGGTGCATTAAATTGTTGTAAACCATGCATTATTTCTTGTAAATCTGAAAAATTTGGAGAGAGAGTGCTTAATGCTTTATATGTAGTATAGATATTAGATATCATATATAAATTCATACATATTCTCATTCCATCTTATAATCAAACCAATCCTCAAACTCATTCCTAATAATAAACCAAACGACACCTTAATCTAAGGTATGAGAGGACACCAGTGGGTAGGGGTGTCAGTAGGGTTGGGTTGACCCGACCCGAACCCGAACTAGAACCCAATAAGGCTTATCAGGTCGGGTTAACAAATCTTGTCGGGTTGTTTTGACCCGAAACCGATAACCCGATAGTGTTATTGGGTCGGGTTAGGGCTGAATTATTTTTCTTATCGGGTTATCGGGTCAAAGAAAAATGATATTTATTTCTTTTTTTAAATAATACTTTGCAAGCCTGTTGAGGCAACATTATCAAGATCTCCTAATATTTTAATGATGACAAATAAACCTTCGAAACACATAAAATAACAAACGGTAGCCAAAATTCCCCGATCTCCATACCTGTTCCTGACGCATCACCCACACGTTGACGCGTGGCTGACGCGCCAGGCTATTGTATGGTTCAGGATGAATTTTGAAAGTCGGCTTTTCCCTTACCCGATAAATGTGGATCTTTCAATACAGGTATGAATATACTATGTGCTTAATTGAGAACACTCGAAACGAGTTTTTAGATTAGAGAGATCCAACTTTTGAAACACCCGTTTGCGGGAAATCACCAACTCATGTTTTCTAACTCTTGCCTCTAGCCAAGGCTTTTTTAAACTTGGGGAGCTTATATACTTCACGTAACATCACGTGAAAGCATCGATATGATCATATCCCGTGCTTACGTCTTCTCTTATCACGTAACGGGTTTACTCCCTTATTGGTCAAACTAAGTCAAAGGTCACTTTGCGTAAACGTATCTTTCCCCGCTTGGGTATGCTTTACATCAAGGCAAAGCATTTAACTTGTTTGTACCAAGGTGTTAGTTGAGTACGTCGAGTCGTGGAAACTCATGAGTTATGAAACTATGGATTCTCGACGTTGTGTTACTTGGATTTAAAAGTAACATATGATTTTCTCAACACATAATCTTAATTGTCTAAACTCTTTCTTCTTAATGACAATTAGATTATTTCTTAATTTCTTCTTAAACACATTTACACAAAAGACAAATTTACCAAATCTCCCACAATCCTTCCCAAAAATCATTTCCCAACAACCTCTTACATATTCCCTTATAACTCCTTACAAAGTGTACTTTTTTCTCCTCACAAACTCCCACACAATATTCCATTCACTTTATACATTTCCCATACACCTTTCTCATACCCACATACATACACTTCCCTATACACACATATACACTCTTTTCTACATATACACATACTCTCACATACATACTCACATACACACACCTTTACATTCAAAATACACACACTTCACTCACATACCACTCTTCACACACACAAGGCTCCCCATCACTTCAATATTACACATTCCTTACATATACAACTCACTCCCTATACACATCTAATCTCTACAACATATTCCTTACACTCCCAACACCTTTATTTTCAAAATACACACACTACTCAGAACCATCCCATTCTCTACACACACTAGGCTCCTCATCACATCCATTCTTACATATTCCCTAACACAACACATCCCTTCACTCTTACACTATCCAACCTTTATTCCATTACACTCTTCCACAATCCAACTCATACCTTATATTCCTTACACACTTTTCATCTCAACCATTCATTTCTCTACAACACATCTCAACCATCCATTTCTCCTTCCTCCCCAATAAATGGAATATCCCTTTGAATATCCTCTTTAACCCAACTATGATTCACTTCTAACCAAACCATGGTTAGTTCTCTACACATCCATTCTCACCCAACCATGGTTAACTCTTAACCACACTAAGGATGGAACATTCCCTTGGATACACCCTTTAACCTAACCATGTTTAATCTCCACACACTTCTTTCTAAACCTAACCATGGTTACTTCCTAACCCAACCTCTCTCATTCTTCCCTATAGAGGAATATCCAATGGCATATTCTCTTCTCTTTATGCCATGTGAGGAATACCCTTTCTACCCCTACCAAATTACCCTATCTACTCTTCTACCCTTGGTAATTTGTTTTCTCATAAACACGTCACAAAACAATTTCCAAATTGGCTATTTGAGTTGGTAAACCTTAGATTGATCAATGTTAAGGTTTAGTGTGAAGTACAATTGGGGGTTTAGCAAGGTTTGGTATTTATAAGGACCAACACCTAAAACTTGGGATTCCTACAACAGAGGTCCTGGCACGCTGCCCGCACGTTGACGCGTGGGTGACGCGCCAGTCTCAGTAAATTAATCCCAAGTTTGGGTCTTGGCCTATAAATACCCCCTTGCCTCTTGTATTCCTCACCCCTTGCCATTATTCTTTCTCTCTAAACCTCTAATTCTATCTTGTGTTCTTAGTTAAACACACTAACATCTTTTGAAAGAACACATACTTGTAAGGGAATAATCACAAGAACCTAATCCACTCTTGTGATTGTGTCGAGGGTCTTCTATCTATACCCTTTCTACTAGAATCGAGTCACTAGGTTAGGTTAGGACTTGGTTCAAACAAACACTTATTCACTCATGCAATTTTTGTAAGGGAAGTCTTGTGTCTTGGTGACCAAGCCTAGATCATTGGAAATCTAGTTGGGGTTTGATACTTCTGAGTGGACTTTTGGTTGTGGTCTAGGTGACCAAGTGTAAGTCGAATCACGAAATTCTTTAGGGTGGTTTCCGAGGGCGGAATACTATGGGAGTAACTCCTTCTTTATGAGCATCGTTATTGGCGAATATCAGTGGAGTGAATTGTAACGGTTTATAGTCCACCAAAAGGATTATACTAGTGGAATAGTATCGTGTCATGGATTCGCAACTGGACGTACGGATGGTATAAACCCCCCATCCCGAACCAGTATATATCGTGGTGTCTCTTTACTCGCTTTATATACTTGTGTTTGTATTAGTGGTTGCTCTTGCTTAAACCACTTGGTGCTCTTCTTGGCTTAAAGTTTTTAAACATCTAAAAAGCCGAAGAAACCGTATTCACCCCCCCCCCTCTACGGTTCTTCAACGCCAATTAGTCTTTGTATTATATGAGACAAGAAATACATCGCGGATGGTATAACTTTATCTTAAGATAACGAATTTCGCTGAATTTAAAGTATACTAACAATGGTTAATCATATATGTTAGTAGTACAGTAACATTTTCTGCAATAATCGAAATACTAATCACCACATATGATGAACAGAAATTTAAATGATATAGTCGTAGTACGTTCATGGATACTTGTTGATATCATAAATCATTTTAATAAGATTATTTGCTTTATAAATATGTCAAATACTAGTTACCCAGACCATCAATATAAATTATAATTGGTAACAAAATTTAGTTGTCCGTCGTATGCAGTAACCCAATTACGAGATTTTGATGTTCTTGAAAAGATTAATAGATGAAGTCGTATCCTACTTAGGATCAATTCAAGATTGGTGTTATCAAAGATTTTCATGTTTTCCAAGGACAATATTCATGTTCACAAAGAATTGTTCTGTTAAGCATGAGTAAATATACAACGATATTTTGTTTGAAAAGTATAAAGTTTTCTATCTACTCGTTTATTTACGTAGAGTTGGATTTATTTTATAACCCGACAACCCAAATCACCCGACCAGATAAACACCCGAACCCTATAACCCAACTTCTTATTGGGTCGGGTTGCGGGTCACTTTTTAAAAACTCAAAACCCGAATCAACCCGATCCGATAAACCCAACAACCTGATAACCTGACCTGATAACACCCCTACAAGTGGGTATGAGAAATCTAATTTTGTCTATTTTTTTTTTATTTTTTTCATTTACACTTTTTTAAACATTAAAATTAAAATTTCATTAATAATAATTTTTTTTATTAATAATTCAAATTTATAAAAAAAAAAATATAAAAATAAAATAAAAAAACCCTTAAACTAATAATATAAATTATATTTCTCCTTTATTTGTCACTTTATCCCCAACACCGTCTCTCGTTGTCTTCCGATCAAATGGTCATCGACAAAATGATTGAACATGATGTGTTTGTTCTTTTGTTTATTCTCGATGAAACATGAACATTTGACGATTTAACTCGATTTATTCTTACTTTTGTATAAATCTTATTTTCTTCTGGTTCCAATTTCCATTGACGCGTCTTTTATTCCATTTCCATTTGCTGCTGCTTCAACTTTAAATAAGAATTCTAAGCTTCCTTCTTTTTGGAAAAGAAACCCGATTTGATGAATTTTCATTTATCGACTAACTTATCAACAATAGGTATAGCAGCAGAAGATTCTGAAGGAACAGAGGAGGATGACGTGTTCTTCTTAGCTTTTTCCTGTCCCGTTTGTCAAACTTCCCATACCTCTTCCTCATCTGAATCACCCGCTTCGTTGTTGAGATTAAAACCACCGTGTGCTGAGTCCGATGTGTTTTGTGAGGTGGTTGCCAATGTCTTTGACTTTCTGTTTGCAACGACTTTGTTTTTGCAAGACTTTGGCATTTCTGTCTCTTGCCAATTTTTATGTTCTCTCAAAAGTTTCCACGACTAAATGGGTGTGAAGCTCTTAACGTACATAAAATGATATTCAGCTACCGCTTGCTTGAACACTTGTTGGTCGTTTACGCCACATTGGTTGGTTAAACGGAGGTTGGAAAAAATTATTTTGATAAAATGGTTGTTGTTGTTGTGGTTGGTATACAAAAATTACGGGTTGAAAATTAATGGGTGGTGAGTGAAAAAAACGAAAATAGGATTCTGGTGGTGTAACGTTCTGTTGGCGTCAGGATTTTGGTGTTTTGGTTCTTGGAGTTTTTTGAGATATAATTTGAGTTAAGAAGATTAGAGTATATAAATAAATACTGAGTTTGAAAATGTGTATAAAATGAAGAAGTATTTGGGATTTTGGGATTTATAGGGTAAGTTTATTTAAATTTTTAAAGAATTGTTTTTATTAAATGATCAAATGATTATATTTTCGACAGTTGGGAGTGGTTTTTTGTGCCAAGCTAAGGACTCGGTGATGGCAAGACCGAGTCTTGCCTTTTTTTTTCCTTTATGACGCGTCAAACGGGGTCACCCTAATTAGGGAGGACGCGTCCTTGGTGCACACGACCGGGTCGTCCAACTCCTATTACGGGTAGTCTTATCTTCCATATTGTCTTTTATTCTTCTTCTTCAATGGTTAGTTTATTTTAATTTAATTTTGTTTTTGTTTTACTTTTTTGTTTCTTTCAACTTGATATACTAATGCTTCAGGTGTCTTACCAAAATTCAAATAGCAGGGATGATAAAGTGAAGGAACATTGATGAGTTGATGCTTACCGTTTCGAGTGCGGTGGTGACGTAAAATGGCAGTTGCATGAGTTCTAATTCCCACATATCCTCTCAACATTCTGTTAAACATTTCTCTTTTCTTTGCAACAAGCTAGATCTTCAACTTCAAAGGTTTCATGCCAGTCTCGTGAATTTTTGGAGGTCTTGTGCTAAAATTACGCTACGAGTTTGTTGAGCGCAAGTACATCCAAAGCCTTTGGTAGAGTGGTTAGTGGTATGTGACACACCTATCAACCACGACGTTGTGGTTCAAGTCTAGTCAGAGACATGTGTGAGATAGCAGTATAGGGTTCGAAAAAGTAGTCATTCTAAAATTAAAAAGTAAAAAAATCAAAAACTGCATGGGCAAATATTACGAGTATTCGAAGAAATAAATTAAGCTAAAGTCTTTTAAACTGTAAAAATTACAATATATCACCGTCAAAGTATAATCATATTGGACAACCTTGTAAAATGTAGTTAGCCATTCCTAGTTATAATCAGGGTTGAAAACGTTAAAGATGTAAACATCTTACACTTATTTGGAAAATAAAACTATAAAGTTAAGGCAAACTTAAAAAAGCTATAAACTTTAGGGGAGCAAAGTGTAAATGAACCAAAATTGTCATCTTCCTCAGTATCTAATTTTTTTAGACACTTTTCTATCTTTTCCTCTAAAACATTTTATGGCGTGATGCAACTTGATTTTCACATTATTTTCTTCATAAAATTTATTAAAACATGCGTTTTTAGTATATTCTCATCAGTTTTGTGGAAAACTAAAAGGGGGTTGAATAGTTTACCATTTTAAAATTTAGTTTGCTTTGAAAACTTTGTGTGATATTGATTTAATACAAACAATAAACCAATAAGTAAAGTGCAAGTAAGTAAAGAAACGATCAAACCACAACACGGATGTTTATAGTGGTTCGGTCAACAAGGACTCTTTTTCCTTGCCCTACTCCACTCCTCAAGTATCCGACTCGAGAGTATTCTTCACTAATCAGCAAGCTCCTTTAACTGGCGGAGAAACCTTACACGTTTCTTACACAAGATTACCGACACAAAGCTAGATGTCGAGTTCTTTTACCAGGGTACAACCACTCCCATTACTCTTTGTATTTTAAGGACTAAAATACTAACCGATCACTACAGAAATTTTATGATTGTTTGGTACAAAGAATGATGTATGAATAACAACAAATTCACACAATACAAATGAACAAGTCTTACAACGTTTCGTTGAAGCTTGAAATGCTTTGATCTTCTTGCTACAAAGAACTTCACTAAAATGGAATATGAATGAGTTAGATACGGATGAAAGAAAGTATGATGTAGTTTATATATTGTAAGTCATGAGAAATCATCAATGTGTGGCTTGACATTTATAGGCAAAACTGCCTGAGCAAGCCATGGATGGGACGGAACCAAAACATGGGTTATGTCCGTGTGACCCATTGCTTCCTTGGGAACCTGCAAAAGAATCTTCAAGAAATCCTTATCAAATCTAACTAAAATATTCTCATATCTTTCCAAGGATTTTATGAGTGAAGATCTAAACAAAATATATATGAAATCTTTCAATGATCTTCACAATCTAACAAAGATATCAAAGTGATGCATGCCATGATGTAATCATACATATCCAATTTTATAATTAACTTATAATATGAAAATGTATGTTTGTAAAATGTATTTATAGCTAAAGTGATGTTTAGATTGTAATAAGAAAAGACGTGTGACATTATTAGTAAAAGACTTTAACTATATTTATGTTTTGCTAAAAATAAAGTTTACAATTTGTCGTTAATAAAATTTAGCAAAGATCTTAAAATATAAATAACGTTTTTAGGCGATATTTGTATTAACAATATCCCCCTTTTTGTTGAGGACAAAATATAAAATTTATTTTTAAGCAAAAGAATAAATGAAGTTCAAGTCTTTTAAAAATAAAGATTAAACTCATTTTTATGCAATTTGTTGATTTGAATTGCTATAAAAATTCTAATTTTGACCAAAAAAATAGAGTTGATTATATGATTTTGAGTTTAATATTTTCTCCTCCTTTTTGTCGAAACAAAAAGAAGAGGTGCAAAGCGGTATGTGATGCAAGCCCGAGCTTGATTAGCTTACCCTTGGTCAATACTCCCCCTAGATGGGGTGCCAAGTACATGGATTTTGAAGGCTACAAAACAAAGAGTTAGTGAAATATGGTCTAAATAGTCTAAATATGGTCTCAAACAACAATATTAATCACAATACAATCAACCATAAAACAAATGAAATAATGCATCAAACACACAACATATAATAGAACACCATTTCATTCAAGTAAAATTCATTTTGACCAAAGTCAAAATAATGGGACAAGAAATGAATAAAAAGTCCTATTACTAAAAAGAAAATGCTAAAAGGAAGAATAACTAGCAAATAAAAATCCTACATCTATAAAAGAAAATAAAAGTCCTAAATAGGAAATTCCGAAAGCTAGAAATTCCTCCTAGTGTTGAGGAGGATGAGAAAGTGTGTTAAGACGGTTGAGAATGTGTTGTAGGATGAACCTCATTTCGTCTTGAACTTCATGAACCATTATTTTGGTTTGCTCGCTAATCCTAGCGGCCCTCTCACACATGATACACCCATGGCGAGGAAAATCGGGTGGAAGTGGTAAGGACAGATTGTCACTTATTGGTGGTGGTGGATTGGTTGATTTAACATTATGTGCTTGAAAGGTGTTTAATGGTGGTAAGGGGTTGACATTGTTGTTGTTGGAAAACCAGACCTCTTGCAAGTGAATGGCTTCTAGAATATGGGATCCTATCATGTTTTTGAAAGTGAGAAGACCATTCATTTCATTGCGGATGTCTTGGGCATTTGGAGGATCTACCCACATTGATTCCTCAATTTCCTCATAGGTGGGGAAAAAGGATTGAGATTGAGATTGATGTGGTGGTTGATCATTTTGGGCATGATGAGGCTCTTTGTAGAGTGGCCCATGGATATACTCGTAAATAGGATGAAAAGGTAATGGTTTTGGTTTGGATGATTGGGATGGTTCATGATCAGATGGTTCATTAGGCATGAAACATGCTCGAGGTGGTTTATTGGCCATACATTCAATGGAAGCAAATGAAGGTAATGGTGGTTGATTTATGGATCTTAGAGGTAAGTCTTCTAAAGTTTCTAGGAATGGATGAGGTGAGGTTGGTGGAGTTCCAAAGAGTTCCATTGGTTATAGTTTAGGTGACTTTGGAGGTGATGGTGATTTGGTTGGTTGACATGGTGCCGGAGGTTGTAACAATTCGCAATTTCAGGTTAACTTTTATTCCAGAAAATTTCACTATTCACTTTTTACTATTCACTTTACTATTCACATCCAAAATTTTTATTTCATATTCTCGTAAGTTAAACTATTTTAACGATAATCCGAGAGTTTGACGCTCGTCGGATCATTTCTGCAAAAATCACAAAGCCGTGTCCGAGATTTACTTTTAGGTTTAAACGTCATTCCAACATCCCGATATGTCCATAAAACATTATAAACAATAGAAATATGATTTTCTCTCATTTTAGGACAATTCCAAAAGTTTTGGAATTTTACGTTTTTCAATTCAGCGTTTTACGCGAATTACGCGTTTTAGACCCGTGTTTCCAGTTTTTAGCAGGGTTTTAGCACCTGATAAAACCTACCACTCATTTTATATTTTATTATGGAGTATATTGATAAGTTCTAGCATATTTATAAGTTTCATATTTTTAGGATACCCGGTTTTACGTTTCGTGACTTAACAACTTACGGTTAGCAATTTACGGAGTCAAAACTAGCTATATACTTAGGATATTATCATCCAAAGACCATGACTACTCATCTAGTCACCCTTATCTTATTGAAACCGACTTAGGAGGGGGGGGGGGGGGGAGTCACCATGTGTGGTTAAATCTTAACCATTGAACTCTAGGATGGTTACAAGTGTCTAAACTTCCATTATAAGCTTCCTAATCCTAAACTTGGTCTCCAAGTGTTGTAGCTTTCCTAGTTACCTTCCTAACCTCCTCATTTTTAGTATAAAAGCATGCTCATGTCTTCCTTTCTTCACCACCAAAACGCCACACCATTAATTCCTAGCACCATGATCCTTTGATCTTCAATATACAAGTTACACTACAAAGTTCAAGGTCTTAGTATTCTCTACCTAGTTCTTAAGTTTGTTTGGTGATTCCATGGTTGAATTAGGAGCTACACAAGGTGATTAGGGGCTGAAGTTAATGGGTTTTCACAAGGGTTATATCAAGGCTAGCAAGGGTTACAAGAGTTATGGTGAAGGGTTTACAAGCTTAGGTTTAGTGTCCTAGTTCTATACTTGACTTCCTTTCTTTAGAAAGCCAAAAGTTGTAAGCAAACCCTATCACACTTTCTTGCTCAATATCATATTCATGCTTATCATATTTCATTCATTCTATATATGGTCTTTGTATTATGTTCATGATGTCTAAAAACAAGTAAAACAAGTTATGGTAACTATATGTTAACTTATGTTGTTCAAACAAGTAAACTAGTGACTTTTATGGAGAACCACGACAAAAAATAGTACAACTATGATATTTGACACTTACTTACTGTTATAAAGGACTTCAAAAGGAAAACATAGCAATTTGAATCACCTAAAACGAGTACACGAGTCAAAAGTTATGGCCATAAGAAGTTAGCGAAACCAAAACGCCGAAACTGCCAATACGCTACTGTTTGCATTCTGCCATTTTGAAAGTCACCCTTCTGGTCCGATTCATCAAAAAGTTAAAACACGAAAGTTGTCCGGAACGACGTTTTCGTTCAGGAATAAAGAAGCTCGAGCCCTGAAAATGCTTCTAAGTGATAATTTTCTTCAAATTCTTAACAGCCCATTTTTAGACCAAAGTTACTATATAATCATTATAATTAGATGAGACCAAGAGGTCTAATGACCTAAAGCCAAGACCACAACCATGGCTAAAGCCAAGGTTGAGTCTCAAGACCATGGTAATAATGACCAAGGTCACGGCAAAGCCACGGCTAAAGACCATATAACTATTAAAGATCAAAAACTTATATATATGTTATCAAATACTACAATAGTAGGGAGCCTGATGTGAGGAGTTCATTAAGTAAGCCGTCGAGATGAGTTGTGGATTTACGAATTAAAGTGTCCTGGCTCCTCGAACGTTTACTCCATGACTTCTGAATTATGTCGGCCCGAACGGTAGTAAGAGATATACAACCTATACATGTTTCATAAACCACTTATATTCAAAGACTTACACTATATACTAAGTACTACATCATGAACATTATGCAAGACATATATAGGCAATTCTTCGTATTCTTAGACGTTACTCCAAACCTAAGTCGCAACGTTCTATTATAGGCTGCTCTTAGAGACTTTCACGATTCGACTACCACTTTCATTTCTCATTACATAGACTTAAGGTGAGTCATAGCCCCTACTCTTTTCATACTTGTTTTAACTCTTTGGGGGGGATACATGCTCAACTACTTGCTTACTTGTACAAATACTCAAAACATTTATACTTGATTGTGTTATACTTGATTGGCATTATACTTGAATGCGTTATACATGATAATTATACTTGATTGCGTTATATATACTTGTTACACTATACTTGCTTAATTTAAATACAAGATTTGTATTTACGTACATACACAATACTCTATGCTGTCAAAGGAGAGGTATTAATAGTACTAGTATGGGCCTACACCCCCCACCCAAGTCCAAGATTCGAGACGTTGGGTGACATGTACTATTTGGGATGGTGGTTCCCCGCCTATGGGTCCAAAATGACGTGACCATGGGTGAATATAATCCTGAGAAACTATATATTAGCAGTGGGTTGTGAACACACAGGTTGCAAGTCTCTTATGGCGGGAGTTGCAACTGAGTGGATTCACGATGCCTTTGCTGTGCGAATATTCTTTTAAGGGTTTTCAACTGTTTTAAGACAAACTCTATGAACTCACCAACCATTGTGTTGACACTTTAGCATGTTTATCTCAGGTTAGTAAGGCGATAGCTAGTGCATGTAACTTAGAGTCAAGCTGCATATTCTGAAGACTTACGCTTTTATTATTTACCATTCAAAACATTTTGTATACATTTATGTATCATACTTTGGAATCTCATGTTTGTAACTTTGAATTCATTAATCGAATGGTAACTTTTCAAAACGTCTCATTTAGAGTTCGTTTTCTATAACTTGTACTTTGTATTATGATGTAGCACCCCTGTGACACAGTCTTCCGCTGCGGTATTTTGGGGGTGTTATAGATTGGTACCAGAGCCTTGGTTATAGAGAACTAGGTTGCATTTAGTGCCTAGACTATAACTGCTATATACGTTGGGACCTTCCTCTTCATTTGCCTTACACACACTACATACGTATACGCTTTTTGGTAGTTGTTGGTTTAGTTCCACGCTGTTAGATGATGTGACTTTAGTATTATAAGGAACCCCAGAGATTCGTCGAGTCATTAAAAACATGGAGCTCAGTAATAACTAATTAGTTAACTTGATCTTGTGACAGTTCTTGTTTGATGAGACACAAGATTTGAGTTAAATAATATTATTGCTTAGCTTTAGGGATTTGATGGCTTGATCATCTTACCATCGGCCTCAGAAGGCGGATTTTGTGTCAGAAATTCTTAAGTAGGATGTTTTAGAATCTCCTTATTTAAATGGATTGGGACGCCTCTTCATTTAAATAAAGAAATTGTAAATCACCGAACCATAAGTTTATGAGACCTTACTTACATAAATTTGGACGCTTCTTTATGTAAGTAATGTGTTATAAATAAGTGGGCTTAATTGTAGCCGATACAACTCCTTAACCAGAACCTTAGACGAATCAGAGTGAACACCACTATTTTAGAGATCCTGAAATCCCGAATTCTCTTAGACACACCGTAAGTAGTTAACATCAACTGAACTTCGGGACGAAGTTCTCCTTAAGGGGTAGAGACTGTAACAATTCGCAATTTCAGGTTAACTTTTATTCCCGAAAATTTCACTATTCACTTTTTACTATTCACTTTTACTATTCACATCCAAAATTTTTATTTCATATTCTCGTAAGTTAAACTATTTTAACGATAATCCGAGAGTTTGACGCTCGTCGGATCATTTCTGCAAAAATCACAAAGCCGTGTCCGAGATTTACTTTTAGGTTTAAACGTCATTCCAGCATCCCGATATGTCCATAAAACATTATAAACAATAGAAATATGATTTTCTCTCATTTTAGGACAATTCCAAAAGTTTTGGAATTTTACGTTTTTCAATTCAGCGTTTTACGCGAATTACGCGTTTTAGACCCGTGTTTCCAGTTTTTAGCAGGGTTTTAGCACCCGATAAAACCTACCACTCATTTTATATTTTATTATGGAGTATATTTATAAGTTCTAGCATATTTATAAGTTTCATATTTTTAGGATACCCGGTTTTACGTTTCGTGACTTAACAACCTACGGTTAGCAATTTACGGAGTCAAAACTAGCTACATACTTAGGATATTATCATCCAAAGACCATGACTACTCATCTAGTCACCCTTATCTTATTGAAACCGACTTAGGAGGAGGGGGGGAGTCACCATGTGTGGTTAAATCTTAACCATTGAACTCTAGGATGGTTACAAGTGTCTAAACTTCCATTATAAGCTTCATAATCCTAAACTTGGTCTCCAAGTGTTGTAGCTTTCCTAGTTACCTTCCTAACCTCCTCATTTTTAGTATAAAATCATGCTCATGTCTTCCTTTCTTCACCACCAAAACGCCACACCATTAATTCCTAGTACCATGATCCTTTGATCTTCAATATACAAGTTACACTACAAAGTTCAAGGTCTTAGTATTCTCTACCTAGTTCTTAAGTTTGTTTGGTGATTCCATGGTTGAATTAGGAGCTACACAAGGTGATTAGGGGCTGAAGTTAATGGGTTTTCACAAGGGTTATATCAAGGCTAGCAAGGGTTACAAGAGTTATGGTGAAGGGTTTACAAGCTTAGGTTTAGTGTCCTAGTTCTATACTTGACTTCCTTTCTTTAGAAAGCCAAAAGTTGTAAGCAAACCCTATCACACTTTCTTGCTCAATATCATATTCATGCTTATCATATTTCATTCATGCTATATATGGTCTTTGTATTATGTTCATGATGTCTAAAAATAAGTAAAACAAGTTATGGTAACTATATGTTAACTTATGTTGTTCAAACAAGTAAACTAGTGACTTTTATGGAGAACCACGACCAAAATAGTACAACTATGATATTTGACACTTACTTACTGTTATAAAGGACTTCAAAAGGAAAACATAGCAATTTGAATCACCTAAAATGAGTACACGAGTCAAAAGTTATGGTCATAAGAAGTTAGCGAAACCAAAACGCCGAAACTGCCAATACCCTACTGTTTGCATTCTGCCATTTTGAAAGTCACCCTTCTGGTCCGATTCATCAAAAAGTTAAAACACGAAAGTTGTCCGGAACGACGTTTTCGTTCAGGTACAAAGAAGCTCGAGCCCTGAAAATTCTTTCTAAGTGATAATTTTCTTCAAATTCTTAACAGCCCATTTTTAGACCATAGTTACTATATAATCATTATAATTAGATGAGACCAAGAGGTCTAATGACCTAAAGCCAAGACCACAACCATGGCTAAAGCCAAGGTTGAGTCTCAAGACCATGGTAATAATGACCAAGGTCATGGCAAAGCCACGGCTAAAGACCATATAACTATTAAAGATCAAAAACTTATATATATGTTATCAAATACTACAATAGTAGGGAGCCTCATGTGAAGAATTCATTAAGTAAGCCGTTGAGATGAGTTGTGGATTTACGAATTAAAGTGTCCTGGCTCCTCGAACGTTTACTCCATGATTTCTGAATTATGTCGGCCCGAACGGTAGTAAGAGATATACAACCTATACATGTTTCATAAACCACTTATATTCAAAGACTTACACTATATACTAAGTACTACATCATGAACATTATGCAAGACATATATAGGCAATTCTTCGTATTCTTAGACGTTACTCCAAACCTAAGTCGCAACGTTCTATTATAGGCTGCTCTTAGAGACTTTCACGATTCGACTACCACTTTCATTTCTCATTACATAGACTTAAGGTGAGTCATAGCCCCTACTCTTTTCATACTTGTTTTAACTCTTTGGGGGGGATACATGCTCAACTACTTGCTTACTTGTACAAATACTCAAAACATTTATACTTGATTGTGTTATACTTGATTGGCATTATACTTGAATGCGTTATACATGATAATTATACTTGATTGCGTTATATATACTTGTTACACTATACTTGCTTAATTTAAATACAAGATTTGTATTTACGTACATACACAATACTCTATACTGTCAAAGGAGAGGTATTAATAGTACTAGTATGGGCCTACACCCCCCCACCCAAGTCCAAGATTCGAGACGTTGGGTGACATGTACTATTTGGGATGGTGGTTCCCCGCCTATGGGTCCAAAATGACGTGACCATGGGTGAATATAATCCTGAGAAACTATATATTAGCAGTGGGTTGTGAACACACAGGTTGCAAGTCTCTTATGGCGGGAGTTGCAACTGAGTGGATTCACGATGCCTTTGTTGTGCGAATATTCTTTTAAGGCTTTTCAACTGTTTTAAGACAAACTCTATGAACTCACCAACCATTGTGTTGACACTTTAGCATGTTTATCTCAGGTTAGTAAGGCGATAGCTAGTGCATGGAACTTAGAGTCAAGCTGCATATTCTGAAGACTTACGCTTTTATTATTTACCATTCAAAACATTTTGTATACATTTATGTATCATACTTTGGAATCTCATGTTTGTAACTTTGAATTCATTAATCGAATGGTAACTTTTCAAAACGTCTCATTTAGAGTTCGTTTTCTATAACTTGTACTTTGTATTATGAAGTAGCACCCCTGTTACACAGTCTTCCGCTGCGGTATTTTGGGGGTGTTACAGAGGTGGTGTTGTTGCTACCGTAGTTTTTGTTGGTGGTGGAGTGGTCACAATGGTTTGTGGTCTTGGTGATGGTGTAGGAGTAGTAAGAGTTAAGAAGTTTTCATCCCGGATTGGAGATGAGATGATTAGAGGTAATTCATCTGATGATGATGAGCTTAGGTTGACAAAACAACAAGGTTTTGCACTTATCCTTGCGGTTCTCCTAGGTGGTCTTGAGGGTGAAAAGGGGTTGCTTGATTTTTTCATTTTGAATTTGGTTAAGAAATTTCTATGATGAAAGAAAAGGTTGTGATGAAGGTGTGAAGATGATGATCCATTTAGTCCTAATTTATAGAAATCAAATTTCATGGATAAATGTGTGTTGATTTGATGTGATTCCATAAAAAAATGAGGCTTCTAATGATATGGAAGTATTAAAGATCATGTCTAATCAACTTACGTCAAACCAATGAAGTTATGTTGAGTGATACACGAAGATATGTGATGAGTGCTCAAACACTCATCATTTTTGGTCAAATCTGAACTGCAAAACATACAAAAACACTCAGAAATGCATCAAAATACTAAAAATATTTCAAAATTGTGTTTTATATGTTTTAGATGCAAAACGAATAAAAAAAAATGAAAAACGTACAAAGTTTGTAAAATTGGCAGTTTCAGTCCCCCAACTTTCAAAAATTGACAAAACTAGTCCCTGAGCATTTATTTTGCAAGAAAAATCACCAAAGGTCCTTTTGAAATCGTAAATTTTCATATTTAGTCCTTCGGTGAAAAATCTCAACAGTTTTGGAAATTTACAATTTTGGTCCCTGGAGTTTCAAACTTTGGCATGATTGGTCCCTGGTAGGATATTTTTGAAAGAAAAATCATTATTGGTCCATGGAAAGTCATAAGTGTCAAAATTAGTCTTTAAAATGAAAGTTTGAACAAGTTTGCAATTTAGTCCCTAAAGTTTCACATATTTACAGTATTAGTCCCTAAAGGACTAAAAATGGAAAATTGCAAATTATATCCTTGGACTATGATGACTTGGCATGTTTTATCCTTACTTGTACTTTCGGAATATTACAAAATCAATCCCTTGATTTTCTGAATTTACATGATTGGTCCTTGTAATTTGCTATAACCAAATGGACCCTTGCTTTTATTATTTCCAAAATAAGCCCACCCAACAAAACCAAACCCAACACCCTACCCCCAAGCCCAAACAAAACAGGCCCACTCCATAAAAAATATAACTCCCCTATTTTATTTAATCTCCTAGGGTCAAACTTTTGTTTGACCACCTCCTACCCCTCCCAACTGGCACCTGCTAAACCACTGCCACACTCCACCCTCCTCGCCTCCACCTCAACTTCTCCATAACTTGTTCCTTTCCAAACCACAACCCTCCAAGGACCATTAATTTCCCACATATCACTCCAAGCTACCCTAACCTGCCCCAAGACTTTTTTGGCGCCAAAACCTAATTTAAAGACTAGGATTAGTTTCAATCATCCAATGGTTCAAGATTAAAGTGGGAATGACAAAGGAACTCTCCAGGGCATATAAAAGTCAAGTAGAATGAAGAAACAAGCAGTAGTTAGTGTAGGAGTAATTTAGCTTAAATTTTGTTAATGTAGGATTAAAGTTATTTTAGCTTCCAAGTATCTTAAAGTTGTATTCTAAGTGTTTGTAATGTAATTTCAAGTTTAATTAATCACAGTTTCCAAGTTTCTCTGATTCAAGTTAATTTTTACTCAAAATTGCTCAAAAATTCATTATAGCCTATAAGTTGTTGAACTTGGTTATGTAATGCTCCTGTACACTCATTGTGGCTTAATCATAAGCTTTCATATGTCTTTAATGCACAAGAATTAGTTTTAATCCAGATTGCAATAATTCTTAAAAACACCAAAAAAATATTGTAAAATCAAAAATCAAGTTACAATAAAGAAGGAGCATGGAGCTTGGCCAAGTGGATGGATTATGGTTTTAGAACCTTTGGGGAGGTGTTAGGTTGGTTATGAATCTGTGGGATATTGCTCTGTGATTGGGAACCCTTGTAAGCCATTTCACTTAATTTAGCTTATTACTGTAGTTCCTCTTAATTGTACCTTATCTTTGTGTTTCTGTGCTACTTTTGTGTAGGTCAGTTAAATGATTGTTCAATTTTATTCATTTGCTCTTTGAAATTCATTGTTGCCCATTAATTGAATTTGACTGTCCAAATTAGTCTAATTCAGAAAGTTGGGTATTTGAGGTTCTAGCTTATGTTTCAATGCTTATTTAAGTGTCTGTAAGCATAACTAGTTATTAGGAACCTGCATCATGGTTTGAAACATTCAAGTGGTTCACTATTATCATAACAGTTGCCCATTTAGGGGTGTTTGGATTAGTGCTTCACCCTGTAATCTTGTTGTGCTTGGTGATTGTTTTGGTATGAGTAGGGTGTATTAGTCTAATTTAGTCTAGTTAGGTCATAAAATCTAGTGTTTGCAAGCAAAAAGTCAAAAAATTAGTTAATCACCCGTCACAGTTACTGTGAGGGATTTGTGATCCATAAATCCTCATTTTACCTTATTAGTTGTAGCTTAAGCTTAAAGTAGGTTCTATATAGCTTATCATAACTTATTTAACTTATAGGATTCATTAGAAGTTCACCAAAGTCAAAGCATTGCATATTTCAAAAACTCAAATTGCCCCCCCTTTGTGCAGAATCCCATTTCTTGCAAGAATATTTCTGAATTTTTCTTTGAGTTTTAAACTTTGAGGTTTTGTGGAATAGTAGTCTATCAGCTCACCTTTGGAATCCCGCAACTTATACATTTTTGTGATTTTTTCTGAACAAGTTACACTAGCCCAAAGTAGGCTGCAGGGGAGGGGGTTCCCCTGCTGCAGCAGGTCACCACCCAACACCACCACTTTGGTGGTGGTTTTCTGGCCACCACAGTGGTCCCATAGGCCCCATTATTGGTTCTCCCAACCCCCTCCTAGTATTCTTTAAACTTTGACCATAAGTTTGACCTAGGACTCTGTGGACCCCACCTGAATCATCCATTGAACCTTGTCCCTTTTCTGAGTTCAATTTGGTTTGGCCAAGTGCTTAATTTGACCTTATAGCTTATTCTGAGGACCCCAATTGCTTATTCTTGCTTAAACATGTTCACATAACTAGTTTTAACCAGATTCAACCATTGTGGGTCCCACTTAAGCTCATTTGAGCTTATTTTCCTCTTTGGTCAACAAAAGTCAACTATGGTGCTAATAAGCATCCACAGTGCTTATTTTTAAGTTGTTAAAAAATTGTTTTCACAAAAGTTGTGTGTTTTTAGTTATAAAATAGTTTTCAAAAAGAAAAATACAGAAAAAACAATTTAATTTTAAGTGATAGTTTCTATTTAATGTAATTTAAATTTTAATTTCCATTTTTAAATTTTTCTTAAGCACTTAGTTTTTTTATATTTTTATTAATTACCTTTTATATTAAAGTAATTTTAGTAAATTTCTCAGATTTTTATTTTATCATTTAGTATTAATTAGATTTAATATTAGTTTATTAGTAATTAATTAATAATTAAGTTTCAAATAGCATAATTAGTTTTTATTAAGTAAGACCAAGTTTTTATATTTTTTCTAGATTTTATATAATATAATATAATTTTAGGAATTTTTCTAGAATTTTTACTGTTCATTTTCTATTTTTAATAATTTAAAATAGTTTAATTAAGTAATTAATAATTAATTAATAGGAAAATCACAAAAAGAAAAAAAATACATATTTTTAATTTTAAAATTATTTTTAGTTATTTTATAATTTTAGAAATTTAATTTTCATTTTTCTTGTATTAAATTAATATTATATTGTATTTAAGTATTTTAAATATTTGACTGCTTTTGCCTCAATCAATTTTTGGCGCCGCTGCCGGGGAGGTTGTGCGCGTTTTTCTAAAAAACAGTTTGCTGATTAGTGCTTTTGGAATTCAATCCTTTGTAAATTTACCATCCTTTGTTCATATTTTCTTATTATAAAAACAAACTGTTCACGAAAACATTTTAAACTCAGTTTCAACGAACACAAAAACACAAAAACATTTTCTTTTGATTCTTATTTCCTCACCCTCTATACACATTTGATTCTTTCTATGTCTCATCCACACTTTCTGATTTGCCAGTGGTGTGGTAGTTCTTATAATGGTGGTAATTGCCCCGGTTGTGGCATGGTAGAGTCAGGAAACGGGTCTGTCTATAACCAATAGTTTTACTGTTGTACGTACTGTGGTGGTTCCTACCATGACACGACTGATTCATTCCATCAGTTACCACAGCATGAGACTCAATAGTTTTACTGTTGTACGTACTGTGGTGGTTCACACTACAGTTATGATTGTCAATCGGGAAACACGCTTTTCTATGAGCAGTTTCCTGATAACGATTATGACTCTAGCACATACAACTCACAGCCACATCAGTTTTACTGTTGTGATTACTGTGGAGGTCCACACTTCAGCTCCGATTGTCAAACAAGGAATCCATTTCCTTGTAATACTTTTGACACATCGTATTATGACGAACCTCCATCTCCACCAATTCCTCAAAGTCTTCTCCTTGATCTTTTGGATTTAGTGAAAGACTTGAAAGGAATAACACATACCCCAGATAATCCAAAACAAAAATCGATGGAAGAATTGTTAGCTAACGAACGGGCTGCTAAGATAAATTCCCAAGATTCTTATGAAAGATCTATTAGGGAATCAATAGCAAAAGAAAAAGCAGCCAGATCTAGCTCTCGATTTTGTTTCATTCCTGATGACAGTGATGATGAGGATACACTTGATATCCTTGGATTTTATAAAGATTCATCAGGTTCATCAGATGAGATTCCATCAGTTGAGATTCCATCTCAACCCACTCTTATCACACCCGAGGTTCCCACTCACTTTCTGAGCATAGGGGACGAGCATCTTGACACTGTTCCTGATAAGGAATCGGACGAATTCATAAAGTCTAGTGTTGAGAACCTTGTTCCAATCCCAAGAGAGTCACAGGGAACTCTTGATCATTTGTGTGATATTCCTCCTCCTCTATTCTTCCCAACTGATCATGTTGAGATGTTCTTCGATTCTACTGATGACGATTCGTTATCTTGTGGAGACATCGTTTTTATGGAAGAATTACCTTCTAAGCTAGTTATCTTAGAAGAAGAGAATGATGAGATTGACACTGAAATCAAGGATGAAGCACTTCGTGCAACATTGTTGAATGCCGATCTCCTCATTTCTAAAATCGAGGCTTTCAAAAATAAACCTATTTCATCTCCTATCCTAATTAAGGATAGTGATATTTTCTCCGATGATCTTATTCCGGAGTTTGAAGCCTTTACTTTTGATCATATGGGAGAGAAGATTAGTGGCAGTACCACTTCTCATTCTCAAATTTCTCTCCCCGAATATGATTCATTCACCTTTGAGGAGTTCTCCGGTGAACTCACTCATATCATATCTCCACCAGAGTATGATAACTTTTACTTTGATCTAGAAAAAGTTAATCTTTGTTTTCTGGAGGGAAATATTCTCAACCTTGAGAATTTGATTGATATCACACCCATAATATGTCTAGATCATACGAGCCTAAATGATGAGATTCATGATACACCAATCATGAATTCTCTTTCTGATGATGATGAGTCTATTTTGATTGTCATCAAGATCTTTCTTCCTTTCTTCACCTACCGGGTGACTTCTCCAGTTCTTCATTCCTTCGGGAATGAAGACATTATCTTTGACCCCGGCATCACCGCTTATAGTTTATACTATTTTAAGCCTGGGTCTGTATATCTCATCGGTGTGGAACTTTCACGTGCTTTAAATGTTTGTCCAAACATCTTGAATGAAAGTCCGATTGAGATTGTTTCTTCCACATCATGCTTCCCCAAGGACAAATGAATTCGGGGTCGAGTCAAGCTAGCGACTCGGTAAACAAAAACAGTAGCATGCTTATAGGGTTTTCACCCTAAGTGTGGGGGAATTACCTCTGTTATGGTTACAAATAAAGTGAAAAACAAAATGGTGTTTTCCACGCTTAGCTTGTAATGTTGCCCTTTTACGTTCAAAGAGTCGGCATGATAGCCGGGACTTTGAATATTGAGGACAATATTCAGTCTAAGCGTGGGGGGTATTCTAGCGAATTTTATCACATTTTACTATCTAGTACCCCCGTTTTGGCCAAAATTTCAAAAATTTTTCACTTGTGCTTCAAAATTTTTGTGGTTATCAGTCCGCCATGTCTAAACGACAAAAGGATTGGCTAATCCAGGAGCAAACGACTCTTGGTAAAGATATATCAAATTCGTTGACGGCTTGCAATTTGCCCAAAATTGTATGGTACCTCAACTCGCCATATCCTAAAAAGCGAATGAGTTGGCTAGCCCGCAAGATTATGGCTTGTGGTAAAGGCAGTGGAAAAACCATAATTGGTAATCAGCTCACCAAGATGTTGAATTGTCAATCAAGAGTTGGCTAGTCTAGAAGCAAACGGCTTTTGGTAAAGACTAATCAAATCCGTTGATAGCTGGTGGTTTGCTCAAAATCACATGGTTATCAGATGGACCATAGTTCTTACTTGAATCGATACATCTGGCTACTCCAAAAGTGATGGCTTTTGGTAAAGAGTTCAAAATCCATTAAGTTTTCAAAACAGTTTATTGCTAGGGACTATCAATAGTTTAGTGTGGGGGATTGATGAGTGCTCAAACACTCATCATTTTTGGTCAAATCTGAACTGCAAAATATACAAAAACACTCAGAAATGCATCAAAATACTAAAAATATTTCAAAATTGTGTTTTATATGTTTTAGATGCAAAATGAGTAAAAACAAATGAAAAACGTACAAAGTTTGCAAAATTGGCAGTTTCAGTCCCCCAACTTTCTAAAACTGACAAAACTAGTCCCTAAGCGTTTATTTTGCAAGAAAAATCACCAAAGGTCCTTTTGAAATCATAAATTGTCATATTTAGTCCTTTGGTGAAAAATCTCAAAAGTTTTGGAAATTTACAATTTTGGTCCCTGGAGTTTCAAACTTTGGCAGGATTGGTCCCTGGTGGGATATTTTTGAAAGAAAAATCATTATTGGTCCATGGAAAGTCATAAGTGTCAAAATTAGTCTTTAAAATGAAAGTTTGAATAAGTTTGCAATTTAGTCCCTAAAGTTTCACATATTTACAGTTTTAGTCCCTGAAGGACTAAAAATGGAAAATTGCAAATTATATCCTTGGACTATGATGACTTGGCATGTTTTATCCTTACTTGTACTTTCGGAATATTACAAAATCAGTCCCTTGATTTTCTGAATTTACATGATTGGTCCTTGTAATTTGCTATAACCAAACGGACCCTTGCTTTTATTATTTCCAAAATAAGCCCACCCAACAAAACCAAACCCAACACCCTACCCCCAAGCCCAAACAAAACAGGCCCACTCCATAAAAAATATAACTCCCTCGTTTTATTTAATCTCCCAGGGTCAAACTTTTGTTTGACCACCTCCTACCCCTCCCAACTGGCACCTGCTAAACCACTGCCATACTCCACCCTCCTCGCCTCCACCTCAACTTCTCCATAACTTGTTCCCTTCCAAACCACAACCCTCCAAGGAGCATTAATTTCCCACATATCACTCCAAGCTACCCCAACCTGCCCCAAGACTTTTTTGGCGCCAAAACCAAATTCAAAGGCTAGGATTAGTTTCAATCATCCAATGGTTCAAGATTAAAGTGGAAATGACAAAGGAACTCTCCAGGGCATATAAAAGTCAAGTAGAATGAAGAAACAAGCAGTAGTTAGTGTAGGAGTAATTTTTCTTAAATTTCGTTAATGTAGGATTAATGTTATTTTAGCTTCCAAGTATCTTAAAGTTGTATTCTAAGTGTTTGTAATGTAATTTCAAGTTTAATTAATCACAGTTTCCAAGTTTCTCTGATTCAAGTTAATTTTTACTCAAAATTGCTCAAAAATTCATTATAGCCTATAAGTTGTTGAACTTGGTTATGTAATGCTCCTGTATACTCATTGTGGCTTAATCATAAGCTTTCATATGTCTTTAATGCACAAGAATTAGTTTTAATCCAGATTGCAATAATTATTAAAAACACCAAAAAAATATTGTAAAATCAAAAATCAAGTTACAATAAAGAAGGAGCATGGAGCTTGGCCAAGTGGATGGATTATGGTTTTAGAACCTTTGGGGAGGTGTTAGATTGGTTATGAATCTGTGGGATATTGCTCTGTGATTGGGAACCCTTGTAAGCCATTTCACTTAATTTAGCTTATTACTGTAGTTCCTCTTAATTGTACCTTATCTTTGTGTTTCTGTGCTACTTTTGTGTAGGTCAGTTAAATGATTGTTCAATTTTATTCATTTGCTCTTTGAAATTCATTGTTGCCCATTAATTGAATTTGACTGTCCAAATTAGTCTAATTCAGAAAGTTAGGTATTTGAGGTTCTAGCTTATGTTTCAATGCTTATTTAAGTGTCTGTAAGCATAACTAGTTATTAGGAACCTGCATCATGGTTTGAAACATTCAAGTGGTTCACTAATATCATAATAGTTGCCCATTTAGGGGTGTTTGGATTAGTGCTTCACCCTGTAATCTTGTTGTTGCTTGGTGATTGCTTTGGTATGAGTAGGGTGTATTAGTCTAATTTAGTCTAGTTAGGTCATAAAATCTAGTGTTTGCAAGCAAAAAGTCAAAAAATTAGTTAATCACCCCTCACAGTTAACTATGAGGGATTTGTGATCCACAAATCCTCATTTTACCTTATTAGTTGTAGCTTAAGCTTAAAGTAGGTTCTCTATAGCTTATCATAACTTATTTAACTTATAGGATTCATTAGAAGTTCACCAAAGTCAAAGCATTGCATATTTCAAAAACTCAAATTGCCCCCCTTTGTGCAGAATCCCATTTCTTGCAAGAATATTTATGAATTTTGCTTTGAGTTTTAGACTTTAAGGTTTTGTGGAATTGTAGTCTATCATCTCACCTTTGGTATCCCACAACTTATACATTTTTGTGATTTTTTCTGAACAAGTTACACTAGCCCAAAGTAGCCTGCAAGGGAGGGGGTTCCCCTGCTGCAGCAGGTCACCACCCAACACCACCACTTTGGTGGTGGTTTTCTGGCCACCACAGTGGTCCCATAGGCCCCATTCTTGGTTCTCCCAACCCCCCTCCTAGTATTCTTTAAACTTTGACCATAAGTTTGACCTAGGACCCTGTGGACCCCACCTGAATCATCCATTGAACCTTGTCCCTTTCCTGAGTTCAATTTGGTTTGGCCAAGTGCTTAATTTGACCTTATAACTTATTCTGAGGACCCCAATTGCTTATTCTTGCTTAAACATGTTCACATAACTAGTTTTAACCAGATTCAACCATAATGGGTCCCACTTAAGCTCATTTGAGCTTATTTTCCTCTTTGGTCAACAAAAGTCAACTATGGTGCTAATAAGCATCCACAGTGCTTATTTTTAAGTTGTTAAAAAATTGTTTTCACAAAAGTTGTGTGTTTTTAGTTATAAAATAGTTTTCAAAAAGAAAAATCCAGAAAAAACAATTTAATTTTAAGTGATAGTTTCTATTTAATGTAATTTAAATTTTAATTTCCATTTTTAAATTTTTGTTAAGCACTTAGTTTTTTTATATTTTTATTAATTACCTTTTATATTAAAGTAATTTTAGTAAATTTCTCAGATTTTTATTTTATCATTTAGTATTAATTAGATTTAATATTATTTTATTAGTAATTAATTAATAATTAAGTTTCAAATAGCATAATTAGTTTTTATTAAGTAAGACCTAGTTTTATATTTTTCCTAGCTTTTATATAATATAATATAATTTTAGCAATTTTTCTAGAATTTTTACTCTTCATTTTCTATTTTTAATAATTTAAAATAGTTTAATTATGTAATTAATAATTAATTAGTAATTAATTAATAGAAAAATCACAAAAAGACAAAAATACATATTTTTAATTTTAAAACTTATTTTTAGTTATTTTAAAATTTTAGAAATTTAATTTTCATTTTTCTTGTATTAAATTAATATTATATTGTATTTAAGTATTTTAAATATTAATAATTAGTATTAAATAATATTTAATTAATAATAAATAATTAATTAGTGTAAAAATTTATTTTCTTTTTCTAAAAATTTTCTTTCATCCTTAAGTTTGTAAAAAAGTCATTTTCACCCCCTGGGTGTTTTCAGATTTCAGTTTTCACTTTTTATTTCGTACGTTTGCGTAAATTTAAATAGAACGTACATGTTTTTAGGTTTAAATCGTTTCTGGTTTTTCTAACTTTCCAGTCTTGTTTATATAGCTTATTTAAGCTATTTCATTGTATAAACAGTACGTTATTTCAAATGTAAACGTACGCGTTTTTAGATTTCAAACATTTTTAGGTATCTAACTTTCACGTAATCATCCATATAGCTTGTTTAAGCTATTTATTCGTATATTCCTTAGTTCAAATAATTCACAACCCCTTTCCCATCCAGATTCACCCGATCACAGACCCGTTTGATAACCATCACACCTCGTCGGGACATAACGACCCGGGGAAACCCTATATTCCACGGAGCATTGACTCTAAGGAGTCTGACTTGTTTGACCACATCCGTGGTTGATTTTAGTTGACTGCTTTTGCCTCAATCAATATGCAGTAAATGACTTCAATCATTTGCAAAATCTCAAGTGTCAGTCACCCACGGATTACAAGGAACCAAAAATATGGTTCCTTTATAGAGAAAGGTAACTTGAGGTGGTTTTGAAAATTTTCAAAATTTAGATGGAAATGGTTTCTTATTGGTTCTAAAAAGCTGAAAAGGTCCTAATGTGATTAAGAAACTATAAGAGGTGTCTTAGTAACTAAATTGAATGATATAGTATGCGGGATAGATCGGGAATTTAATTCTGAAATAATATAGTTGTTGGCCCGCGGATCCAACCGACAACACAGGCTGAACCCTAAATTTGGTTCCGCCTGATCCGTCAGGTAAATTTTGGCGACACCAAAAATTTGCAAGGATGGAACCAAATTTTTGGTTTCGCCCTATTCGCCGAGCCAAAAATCTTTACAGAGGGCTTTTTCAAACCCCCGAATCCCATTCAAATCCCGTAAGTTTTCCTAAAATATATGGAATTAATTCAGTCTGATTAGGAAATGACAAGAACATAGGGAAAAACATAAGAACCGATGTAGATCAAGCAAGCGCTAAAATTTTCATTTATAAAAGCGAAAACATGGAAAATTGATAACATTTGGATGTTATCCTCCTACACGATTCGTTAGTACATAAAATTGTTCAAAGTTAAGTTATCATCCTAGAAAGACATAAATCCATAATACATCATTATTTAAGACCAAATGTACCCAAACAATCATAAACATGCTCATTGCCTATCAATCTTCTTGTTGATCTTTGTTAGGAACCTTCCGAGGCACTTGAACATTCCCATTGTTTGCTTGAATTCTTTAGATTCATTCGATATTGATGGAAGTTATTGAAGGTATTCAAGAGGAGGGAGCCTAGAGTTTGGAAATCCATCATCTTCTCTCATTGATGAAGATGATGAGGAAGTAGGAGCATGAGGGCGTTTCCCTTGTGTCTTATCAACTCTCTTATCGCTTAGAGGAACAAAGATATGAGGAATGAGAGAGTAGTCCGGACAAAACCGTTTGGCATTAGGTGGAATGAGTGCAAATGCTCTAAAGAGACGAGTGAGAAGCATCCCGTATGGAAAAGCGGTGGTTCCTAGCAAAGGTATGTCGTCCATCTTTTTGGCCATGTAGTAAGCCAAATTGAAAGGTTGGCGAGTGGACAAGCAATAGAGCATGTAGCAAAGGCACGTGTTGATATGATCACGGTTTCCGATGATGTACCTGACATTGGCCCTAAGAATTTCTTCCTATTTCTTAAATTGGGGTTTGAGCTCATTGAGTTCCATACCAAACGGATCTTTATTTACCTCATTACCCGCACGGGTTCTGCTAGTGTCCGAGGTTCTAAGGAGGAAGAGGTGTTCACGGATGATTTCCTTGCTAACTAGAGGAGTATCATATGGATGAATACGATAAACAACGGAGTCAAGAGTTGTAAGGGACCATTTGTCCGAGTAAAGACATGTGCCTCTATCAGGAATACCAAGAACTTGAGCAAAGTGATCAAGAGGTATGTTGAAGGTGTTTTGGTTCACATTGAATGATAATGACATGAGTCCTTGATCATTTGAGTGGAGGGTTATGGATGCATAGCATTCTAGGAAGAATCTAGGAAAAATTGGTTTATCGATGTCTAGGAGACAATCGAAGTTGATGGTGGCTAGTTGTTGACGAATGTTTGTTCCTTATAGGAAAGATGGGTCGATGGTTCTACCTTCATGAACATAATATTTTTCTAGACCCTTAAATATCACTTGAGTGGGAGTGAGGCCTTTAGTCTTATGGTGTTTAGGAAGGTAGTTAATGGTTTCCTTGTGATCATAGAATGTTGCGAGAGGCATGTTTTATCCTAGAAACAATAATTTCATATTTTAGTCCAAGTTAATGACGATTTTAATATGGATGTTCTAGTGTGTGCCTATATGATGACAATGTGGAGGTGTGGTTATCTCGATTCATTTTAATGCATGAAAGGTTTTATAAACCAAATTTTGTTACAAAACGAGAGATAACCCAAACACTCCTAATTCAATGTAGCTTCGTTTGAATGTACCCGAAAATACATATTAGTTATGTATTTCCTTTAGCATTCAAGAGACATTATGCAAGTGATATTTTAAACATAACGTTTTTATTTGTACTAACAATGTGAATAAATATTTGTCCTATTTGTAAGAAGTATTTTTACAAAAATTTGACATGGGGTGTTTGGTGATAATGTTCTACAAGATGTAATTCCTAACCAAGGGAAAACATGATTAGTTAGGTTTATTTACATATGTTCTACATGATTTTTTAAAATAATGCATAAACCCCAAGTTTTAGTTTTGTGCATAAATAGAATTCCCACTGGTACAGAATATGCTATTGGTCACGCCAGAAATGTGTGACGATATGCATATAGTCACACACGTTTTTTTCATTGTGTGTCACCAAAGGTGCCGCCACCGTAGGTGGCATATAGTCACATTGTTGAGTTCGTGGCCTTTTCCATTGAAAAAGAGTAACCAAAACCCCGAATATGTGTGACAAATGAGGTACAAGTTTTGTTGGATTAGTCAGTATCAGTGACCGTAAACACCTTATAGTCACACGAATGTTTTTTGAGAGTAACTATTGTTCGTCCTTTAGCCACATAAATATATAATATATGTGACATTTGAGATTATTCTTTCTAGTAAATGTGTACTTTGTGTGACTATTTCCTGTCATGTGGCCACATGAATATACAATAAATATGACATTTGTGATGATTTAGTCACACAATGGGTGTTGTTTTTTGGGAGTTAGTCACATACAATTTAAAACAAAGTGGCCAAAAGTGTTAATAAGTGTGACTATATGCTGTTTAAAGTGAAGAAATGTGTATCTTGTGTGACTATAGATCATCCAATGGCCACATGAATTTTATGTTTGTGTGGCCTTTTGTAATATTTAGTCACACAACGCATGTTATTTTTAGGTATTTAGTCACATACAATTAAGCAAACAGTGGCCAAAAGTGTTAATAAGTGTGACCATATAATGTTTAAAGTGCAGACATGCGTGTTTTTTGTGACTAATATTCATCCAATGGTCACATGAATTTTTAGTTTGTATGGCCTTTTGTAATATTTAGTCACACAACGCATGTTTTTTTTTTTTTGGGTATTTAGTCACATACAATTAAGCAAACAGTGGCCAAAAGTGTTAATAAGTGTGACCATATGCTGATTAAAATGAAGAAATGTGTATTTTGTGTGACTATTGATTATCCATTGGCCACATGAAGTTTATGTTTGCGTGGCCTTTTGTAATATTTAGTCACACAAAGCATGTTTGTTTTTGGTATTTAGTCACATACAATTACGCAAACAGTGGCCAAAAGTGGTAATAGGTGTGACCATATGCTGTTTAAAGTGCAGACATGTGTATTTTTTGTGAGTATTTATCATCCAATGGCCACATGAATTTTATGTTTGTGTGGCCTTTTGTTATATTTAATCACACAACGCATATTTTTTTTGGGTATTTAGTCACGTACAATTAAGCAAAAAGTGGCCAAAAGTGTTAATAAATGTGACCATATGATGTTTAAAGTGCATACATGTGTGTTTTGTGTGACTAATGTTCATCCAATGGTCACATGAATTTTTAGTTTGTGTGTCATTTTGTAATATTTAGTCACACATCGAATTAAACAAAGAGTGACCAATAATGTTAGTACTGCTAGTACTACGTTAGTACTGTTGCAGCAGAGTTACAACTGCTAGTATATATATAAAATAGAATGTATATAAATGAAGCATATATATATAAAATTGTATTTCAAATTGAATAAAACTCGAATGTATATAAATGAACCAAATATATATTCAATTGTAATTTCGTATATAATCAAATTCTCAACTACCATAAGTTAAAACATGTTGACTCTTCCCCGCCTTAGCTTGCTTTTGCAAGGTTTCACTAGAGACCAAATGTTTTCGCTTTGTTGGTACTAATTTTAGTCCATGATTTTTTTCACTAATATTTGGTATCGTAGTTGGTGGTATAACCTGTAGAACCGGTTTGTCGTGGCTTAAGCGTTTTCGTATATCCGATAGTTTTAACAGGTTCCTGTATGTATATATAAAACACGGTACATTAGTCATGTATGTAAAACTAAAAAAATCAAAGGTGGATGTTTTATTACTTACCACTGTTTCCATTACTGGTACGTTTTCCAAAGTTTCAATGGCCATTGGAGTCGTCACCTGCAACATAAATTAAGAAATACAATGGTGTTAGCATTAGAAAATGAAATTGTTAACAACATAAAAAATGGCTTACATCTGAGTCTAATGGCAGTTTCTTTCTACAGAAATATGGGAAATGTAAGAAACCAAGGCACTAATAATGCTGCATAATATAAGATCTACCAACCATGAAACAGTAAAAATATACATGGGTTGGCTTTTGGTGACTGAGATGGAGCATACCCACACCTCAATTTAATTCCAGTCCCTCGAAAATGAACTGTGCCAGAAAATCCAGACGAGGGAATTTTTAGCCAGGCATCCCATGTATCATCCTCACCCGTGAAAATAGCATATAGCCCCTGCAAGAAACAAGTAACGTGCTTAATGCTAACATAAAAGACGACAAAATTAGATGTCCAAAATATAAGTTTAGCATCAAAAACCAACATAACGGGGAGTCCAGGGTAGACCCTTGCATATCAACTCGGGCAATAAATAATCCAGATGGTTGAAATGTTCTGCAGTGCCAAACCTGGAATGAATAAATGTCAAACACATTAACAAGCAAGCAAATCACTCACATTTGGTACAAATGAAACAGTTTCACAAAAAGCAACCATATTTGAGTTAATTTCCTATATAACAAATGTTATGTTAATCTTTTGATAGATAACTTACGCGACTGTGATAAGCAAACTCTAACTGTTCAACAACATCCTCCAAGAGTGGAAACCAATTAAGACTCCCTTTACGAGCAAAACAGTGGCCTCTTAGAACACGTCGATTGTCTCCATTCCAATAAATAGGAAAACTATGTCGTCTTAATAAGTCTACCTGCAACGATTACCACCACACGAATTTATAATCAAAAACATGTTTTAGGCTAGTTTTAATCTACGAAAATCAATATAAATCATTTTATATTCGATTACACATTTAAGAAAATATAAATTAAATATGTGTTTGAGTATACCCTTGAACAGAGTAGGATAGGTGAGATGAGGGTGATGGTGGCTTGACTGTGATGGTGGTAGATGTGGTGGTTATCTCAAACCAAACAACCGAAGCAAACAAACTCACCCATTGCCTCCCTTGTCTTGATGACGGTGATAGCGTGGAAGAGCGATGGTTGGTGGAACGACGGCGAGATAAGGCTGTGAAGTGTGGCGGTGATGTGAGTCAGTTCTAGAGAGAAAGAGAAGAGATGAATAGAGAGAAGATATATCTGACTAGTGTTTGGGTTTTGATTTTAAGGAAAAAAGGGGCAGGATCATGAGCCGGAGATTGAAATTTTGGGGAAAATAGGGGCGGGATATTGAGTGGGAGATTGAAATTTGGGAGAAAAAGTTGAGCTCGAAATTTTTAATTAGTTGAGCTCAACCTTATATAAGTTGGACTCGAGTTATTGTTGAATTCTCGAGCTTGTAAGTGATATAAAATATGTTTTTTTTAAATATGTAAGTGTACTAAGTGTAAATACTTATTTATGAATGTATCAAGCTTTTCGAGCTGAAGTCGAACCGAATTCAATTCTTAGGTTATATTTCAATTTTAATTTGTGTAAGAAAACACATCTTTATAGATAAATTGAGCTTTTCGAGTCAAGCTCAAGCCGAGTTCAAACTTTCTCTATCGCGAATAACATGATCGGGAGGTCCTTGGATACTTGTTTCTTAGTGTCTGTGACAAACAGTATACACCTACCAAGCCGGTACAACCCATGCATGACCACTGATAATGGCTAATTCACATGGGTCATGGGTCATGTGCATCACTGGTCACATTCTTTAATGGGTATTTGAGATCGATCATACGGGTCATATGCATTGGGTTATAGTTGCTTAGAGTGTCATGTTATGACACATCCATAACTGTTGACAATTGGTAATTAACATGGGTCATGGGTAATGTGCATTGGGTTATAGTGGCTTTTAGTGTAATGGAAACCATGCATGACCGGTGATAATGGCTAATTCACATTGGTCATGGGTCATGTGCATTCGGTTATCACTGGTCACATTCATTAATATGGGTATTTAACATCATATGGGTCATATGCATTGGGTTACAGTTGCTTAGAGTGTCATGTTACGACACATCCATGACTGTTGACAATTGGTAATTAACATGGGTAATGGGTCATGCGCATTTGGTTGTAGTGGCTTATAGTACGTGTCATTTTATCGACCAATACATTCCTGGTGATCGACAATGGGTAATTAACATGGGTCATGGGTAATGTGCATTGGGTTATAGTGGCTTATAGTGTAATGAAAACCATGCATGACCGGTGATAATGGCTAATTCACATGGGTTGTGAAAAACTAGAAGGGGGGTTGAATAGTTTTACGTCTTTTTAATTTATTATGAAAACCTTTGTTTTTAAAACTTTGTTTACTTTTAAAAACTTTTGATTCAATATTATGTGAATTCAAGTCTTGCACAATATAAGCAATTATATAACTAAGTACTAAAGTAATACTAATGTAAGTAAATAATAAGGAAGTGAGAGATGGAAAGATCTAACCGAGACACGAGGGATTTATAGTGGTTCGGCTACAAGGACACCTTCCTTGCCCTACTCCACTCCCCGAGCACCTAGCTCGAGAGTTTTCTTCACTATGTCAACAAGCTCCCTTATGGCGGAGAAAACCTTACACAACTTTTGCTTACACCAATTAACGACACTAAGGTAAATGTCAAGTTCTAATCCTAGCTAGAACCAATCTCATACCACTAATCACTACACACCTTCTTCACAACTTCTTCTTCACGACTTCAATCTCTTCACTTTTTCACGACTTCTATTTCTTCAAGACTTCAACTTCTTCACACCTTCTTCACAACTAATTCAGAAATTGTTCATACCTAAGCACACAACTATCTTCTTCACACCAACACTACTTATTCACACCACTATCTTCTTCACAACTTCGTTACTTACGTACCTTACTAGCCTAACTCCTTATATCTACAACTATCTAATTAATATTCACAACTTATACACAAATGAATGAATAATATACAAATGATGATGTAGAAACAACTTAGATGAAGGGATCACACTAAGTTGTGATACTTCTTGTCTTGATGGATAGAAGTATTCTTATATTTCACTTGAATGGTAGGAGCTTGAATTACTTGGAAACAAAAGCTTATGATTATATGATCAAAGGATTAGAAAGAATAAAAGAGAGGATTTAGATAATAAAGTTTGAGGTGCAAAAGGTAAGGAAAAATGCCAGATTTGACCCAGTATTTATAGGGAAAAAAATACTGTTCGGGAGCGTGACCGGTCCCCTTAATGATTAAGAGGGCCGCCTAGTCTAATTAAGAGGGGCGCCCAAATTTTTTTCAGAACTTTTGTCTTTTTGTGAGGAAGGTTTTTGCTGAAGAATATAGTCATTTTTTGGGTAGAAATTGAATTCAAAATATTTATTTTGAATAAAACATTTCTTTATAAATACAAAAATATTTTGTATAAGTTTAAAAATGTTTGTCCACTTTACAAAAAATGTAAGGTTTGTAAAAATAAAAAATCTAGTGATTTAGAAAATGTTCCTTTGATCATAAAGTGTATTAGGCATTTTGTTTATTCATACCTTAAGTGATTGATTTGTTAAAATGAATATTACTACTAAATACTTGTTTACGTCATAATATTTTAGTTTAATGAGTTTACATTTTGTGATTATCAAAACATAGAGATATCGAGAATATTAATAACGTTTTTAGGCATAATTTATATCAACAATCTCCCCCTTTTTGATGATTACAAAACGTAACTCATTAAATCAAAATTTATTTTTTAGACAAGTATTTAGTGAGTTTATATTCACTTCTCCCCCTTTTTGTAGAATCAAAAAGGTTATGCCGACTAGCTTCATAAATGAAGTTAGACGTAATGAAAGCTCCCCCTTGATGTGTGCTCCCCCTCGTTCGAGGGCACCAAGGAATCGAGATATGGAATTCTTGCAAGAAAAATATTTGAGGTACAAGTAAATATAGCAAAATATGGAAAACAACAAGCATGGCAAACAAATATTAAGGACACATAGCAATATATTCATTAATTTAAAGTAATGAGTAAAAGATCCTAATTTGCCAAAGATAGCCATCGGACTTGCTTGCAACAAGAGGTTAGTTGATTCTTGTTTGAAAGTGAAAGTCATAAGCATATAGTATGCTTAGAATGGTTGATGATGGAGTGTTTGAAATGAAGTAGTTTAGTTAGGGAAAGGTTGTTAGATTAATGAAGGAATATGTTTGGGTGCATGGATGTTGGAGAGTTTGGTGGTGGAGAGTTTGGAGGTGGAGAGTCGGGAGCGGAAGATGTTGATTTGAGGTTTTGGATGTTGTTCAAGTGAGGGTGTTGGATGAGATCTAGTGAGAAGATACTCATTCCAAGTAAAGTGTTCATTCCATGCAATGGTTTGTTTTTGGATAAAGATGCAACAAGGACAATTGTGGATACGGTTTTCAACTTGATTTGAGTTGTAGGGTGATGAAGGAGGTTGATCCAAGTTGCTTTGTGCAAGGTGTAAGGTAAGAAGAGCACTAAGCTCATGCGCTTCCTTAAGTTTCCCAATCAACTTCAAGTGATCGGAAGAAGGTGATGATGGTAGAGTGTGGTTGTTATTTGGGATGGATGTTTAGACATGCAACATAAGAGTAGCATGTGAGTTGGTAGGAGGTGGTGGTGATACTCTTGGTGGTGAAGACATTTGTGAATTTGGGTAATCATTCATGGATGAAGATGAAGGTATGGAAGGAGAAGATGTTTCATGAATGGAGGGTGTTTTGGATGGTTCATTGATAGGTGGAACAAGATGTGTCGTGTTGGGAATGAGGTTTGAATTTGTGGAAAACTAGAAGGGGGTTGAATAGTTTACCGGTTTTAAACTTGATTTTCTTCTAACACTTTTACGTGTAATTACCAATTAAGACGTATCAAACAATAAATTATATGCAAGTATAAAAGTAAGGAACGATCAAACAATAACACGATTGTTTATCATGGTTCGGCTACAAGGACTCTTTTTCCTTGCCTTACTCAACGCCCCGAGTATCCAACTCGAGAGTTTTCTTGCACTAGTCAACAAGCTCCTTTATCTGGCGGAGAAAACCTTACACGTCGCTTACACACTATTTCCGACACTAAGCTAGATGTCGAGGTCTTTCACAAGGGTATAACCACTCCCGATAGTTCTTTTACAAGGGTACAACAACTCCCGATACTCTAAGTATTTTGAGGACTAAAATACTAACCGATCACTACAAATGGATACAATACAATGAAGTATAAACTTTACTAGTTTACACTAATGCTATGCTAGACAAGTCTTGCAACATTGTTTTGAAGCTTGTAAGATCGTGATCTTCTTGCTACAAAGAGAGATTCAAAAATATGAAATTTTACTGAGTTAGAAATGAAGTATATGCAGTGAAATATGATAGAGAGTGATAACCAAAACTCAAGAAGTGAGTTGCTATTTATAGGCCTTCAAACAGACCAACCCACGGATACGGCGGAACCCATCCTTTGGTTCTATCCGTTATGCCCGAGGGTTCCGCCAGCATGTCTAACAGAATCCTGCATAAAATATTTCACAATCTAACACAATATTCTCAAGATCTCCCAAAGTCAACTTTGAGATCTTGAGTGTGAATCAATACATAATAAAACATGTTTCTTACACACATGTTTCCTTGAAGGGATATGTGTGATGCAAGGAATGATGTAACTAACATATTATTTCTAATTTTAGATATTCCTAAAAAAGAAAGTATACTTGTGAAAATAGTTTATGTATAGAATCAAAACATGTTTGTTTGAAATGTTTAGCAAGTGAATGTTTTACTAAAAAGAGTTTGCTTGCTTATATCCTAATATGACAAACTAATTAGTAAACTTGCTAAATATATATGTTAGACATTTTCAATACATGTACTTAAACTAATGTATACTTACTTAGAAATTACTTTGTGAAAACATGTAAATGTAGTTTGAGTGAAGTTAAGTAAAAGACTTTTAAACTATATTTATGATTTGACAAAAATAAACTTTATCTTTTGTAGTTAACAAAACTAAGAAAGATCGTAAAATATAAATAACATTTTTAGGCGATATTTGTATTAACAATCTCCCCCTTTTTGTTGATGACAAAACATAGATTTTATTTTTACGCAAATGGATAATTATAGATTTTGAGCCTTTTGAAAATTTATATTTCATATGATTATTTCATATTTTGAGTTTGTCATTTTAGATTATGTATTAAAAGTTGATTTGGTAAAATATATCCTATCTCCCCCTTTTTGTCTAAACAAAAAGATGAGTAGCGAAGCGGAAATGTGTCAAGCCAAATGCTCCCCGTTGGACAATACTCCCCTAAATGGAGTGCCAAGAAAGGATACATGGATTTTGGTCCTACAAGAAAATGTTAGTTTGTTGTAGAGATAAGGGTGAGAGCATAATACCAAGTATAAGCATTCATCACACAACAACTATTTAGTAAAAAACAACCAAAAGAGAATGACCAACACAATATATATAAGTAGAGCCATTTCATTTCAAGTAAAATTTAAATTTTGACTATAAATAGTCAAACCTAAAGACTTGAAATAAAGTCTACTATTTAAAGAACAAACAAATAAGGTGAAATGAAAACTACACCTACAAATAAAAAGGGTCCTAAGTGAGATTCTACCATTATTTGATCCTAAGAACGCTCTATGCTTGAGGCAAGTGAGAGATGGCGTTAAGACGCTCCAAGGTGTGGTTAAGGATAAACCTCATTTCAACTTGGAGTTGATGTACCAAGATGTTGCACCCCTCACTTAGGTGAGTGGTTCTTTCACACATGGTGTAACCATGGCGAGGAGGTGGTGGTTGTGGAACTTGTTTTGGAGTTGGTGGATCATTGGTGGTGGTTGAAACATTTGTTGTTGCGGGAGCAAAGGTGGATGGTTGAGAGGTGTGTCGGTTTCCTACAATAGATGAGTACATTTTGGTTTGGAAATCCATGGCTTGGGTGAGATGAGAATCAATCATGTGCTTGAAAGCATAGAGGCTTTCCAAGCGAGTGTTGAGTTCTTCATGAGAGTTTGGAGATTTGGTCCACAAGGAAGCTTCAATTTCCTCATAAGTAGGAAATATGGATTCAAACCGGTTGGAAAAGTCATGAGGTGGTTGTTGTTGTTGTTCATGATGATGAAAGCTTGGTTCTCCATAAAGAGGACCGTAGATGTCATTGTAAATTGGATGAAACAACAATGGTTGTTGATGAGAATGATCTTGATCTTGTGGAAAGATGGAAGGTCTAGCATGCTTGTAAGCCAAACGCTCTATTAGCGATGGTTGATGAGGTTTTTCCTCTAATGGGTTACTTGGTTGAGACCTACGTTGTAGTTGAGTTTCCATTTGTTCCATAGTATCAAAAAGTGGCAATGGTGGTGGATTTGATGATCTTGGAGGAAGGTCATCCAAAGTTTCCATAAATGGATGTGGTGATGTTGGTGGTGTTTTGAAGAGTTCAATAGGTGTCATTTTTTGTGATTGAGGTGATGGAGTTTTTGAGGGTTGACTTGGTGCCGAAGGTGGTGTTGGATCACTTGGAGTTATGGTTGGTGGAGGAGTGGTGATTTTGTTGACAATGCAAGGGTTTGGAGATGGTGTTGGAGTAGCAAGGTTTAGGGAGTTGTTATCATTGATGGGTGATGAAATATTGAGGGATGAATTACTTGATGATGATGAGCTAACTTTGATGGTTTTGTTGAAACAACAAGGTTTGACGCTTATTCTAGCGGTTCTCCTAATTGGTCTAGATGATTCGGATGAGGTGGTGGATTTGGTCATTGCAAGACTTTGGTAGGATTAGAAGTATGAGATTAAGAGAAGTGAATGGGGTGGTGTGAATTGGATGTGTGCATTGTTGATCAATTAATAGGAAGAGCAAGATATGGAAATTGGTGTTTGGATTTGATGTTGATCCATACAATGTTGGAGGTTTCTAATCATATGGAAGAGTTCCAAGAAGTTGTAAAATCATTGGAAGTCAATCCAATGGAGTTGGATGGAGTGAAAGACTAAGTGGGAAGTAAATGCTATGTGATCATGGTAGATACATGTTGTCAGGTTGTTCCACGGTTTGGGAGGAACCAAAGGAATGGTTCCTTGCTTGTATCAGAAAGGTTCCTTTGAGTAGTTAAGGCAAATTTGAAATTTTGGAGGGAATGATGATGCTATAGGTTAATGGGTGATTAGATAGCTCTAGAATTACTGATAAATACTAACTAGCATGAAGGAAGCAAGTTTGGATCCTAAGGATTGCTAGAAAAATTCAAAAAATCCAAGAAGCAAAATTTGCTGAAGTCTGGCGGAACCCAGCGACAACACAGACGGAACCCATTTTTGGGTTCCATCGTATCCGTCAGCAGAAAACTTGGAGGAACCAAGTAGGATAACGGACGGAACCAAAAAATGGGTTCCGCCGTATTCGTGGAGCCTCATAATCGAGACAGAGTGCATTTTACGAGCACGTGAGTTTTCCGAATTCCAATTTTTTTCCTAAAACTTAAGCAATCAATTTTTTGTAGATCAAAGAAACAATAATTGCAGGTAGAAACACGCTTACCTATATAGTTTGAGAGAGCGATTCTAGCACTCAAAATTTTGGCCGAAAAGTGAAAATAGCATAATACCAAATTCTTATCCCCTGCAAATTTGGTTAGTTCACACATAATCCATCAACATAATATCATCCTAAGACATCATAAAATCATAACATAACATTTTTTTGATGACCAAATTGTTTAAATGCACTCTTGTGCCAAACACCCTCTTATCTCGCTCATTTCTTGTTTACCTTCTTGTAGATCTTCCCAAGTTATCTCCCAAAGCATTTCCACATGCCTTTGGTCTGTTTGTACTCCTCCGACTCATTTGGTATGGCTGGAAGTTGTGAGAGGTACTCAAGAGGAGGGAGCCTAGAGTTTGGTAGATTGTCGTCTTCACTCATGGAGGATGATGATGATGAGGTTGGAGGGTGAGGACGTTTACCTTTGGCTTTGTAGACTCGCTCATCATTCAATGGCACAAAGGTGTGAGGGATGAGAGGATAATCTAGGCGGTGACCTCTAGGAGTTGGAGGGATGGATGGGTTCACAAAACCTAAAGAGACGAGTGAGAAGCATCCCGTATGGAAGAGCGGTGGTACCTTGAACCGAGATGTTTGCCATCCTTTTGGCAATGTAGTAGGCTAAGTTGAAGGTTTGTCGGGTGGAAACACTATAGAGCATGTAGGAGAGACAAGTGTTGATATGATCCCTATTTCCTAAAGTGCTAATGACATTGGCCCTAGTGATCTCCTCCCATTTCAAGAATTGAGGTCTCAACTCATTGAGCTCCATTCCAAACGGGTCTTTGGCTACTTCCTCTCCTCCTCGAGTTCTCCTAGTGTGAGAAGTCCTAACAAAAAGATGGTCACGGATTTCTTCTTTGGTCACTAAAGGGGTATCATAAGGATGAATGCGGTCATGGATTGAGTCAAGAGTTAAAAGTGGCCATTTGTCAGTGTAAAGACATGTGCCCCGATTAGAAACACGAAGGACTTGAGCAAATTGAGCTAAAGTGATTTCAAAGTCAGTTTGGTTGATAGAGAAGTTTAGTGACATGAGACCTTCATCATCCGTGCTAAAGGTCACGGAAGCATAGAATTCTAGGATGAAACGAGGATAAATTGGCTCATCTATGTCTAAGAGACAATCAAAGTTAATAAAAGAGAGTTGTTCCCTAATGTTGGTTCTGGTAAGGAAAGTAGGATCAATGGTTCTACCCTCATGAAGATAACGCCTCTCAAGGTTCTTAAAGATTTCTACTTGGGCCGAGGTTAGCCCTTTGGTCTTGTGGTGTTTGGGTAGGTATTTGGTGGTATCTTTGTGGTCATAGAAGGTTACGGGAGGCATGATGAACCTAGAAAACATAATTATCAAAATTTTAGCTTGTGTAAGTAGTGGTTTAAGTATCAAAAATTCTAGTGTGTGCCTATATGAAAACAATATGGAGTTGTGATTATCTTGACTCATTTTAATGTTAAAATGGTTTTACTTATGCAACTTTTGTGTAAATTTTGAGATAATCCAAATGCTCCTAGTTCAATGTAGCTACGGTTGAATGTACCCGAAAATACATATTAGTTATGTATTCCCTTTAGCATTCAAGAGACATAATGCAAGTGATGTTTTAAACATAACATTTTTATTTTGTATTATCAATGAAAAGCTATTTTTCCTAAATGTGAGAAGATTTTTCAAAATTTTGACATGGGGTGTTTGGTATAATGTGATAATGTCTTACAAGATGCAATTCCTAACTAATGAAAAACATAAATTGTTTTGTTTATAACAAATTTTCTTCATGAATTCCTAAGTTGATGCATAACCCCAAGTTTTTAGGTGCATAAATAGAGTTTCCTAGACACAGATCAGGGGAGTAATTGTGTTTAGAATACTTACAATGATGGTAGGAATGAAGAATGGCTGAGCAAGAACCCTAATTTTCGTGTGAAAATGGATATAGAAGTGAATAGTAACTATTTTTTGTGAGTGGTATAGAGTATGGGGCTTGTATGGTTTAATATATAAAAAGAGAACATGTGCAGGTGGTTGACGGACTGGGCGGAACCAAAAAGAGGGATCCGCCCTTTGATTTTATTGGTTCTGCATATTTTATTGGTTCCGCCAGTCCTGCAGATTAAGGACACGAAATTTTTGTTTTTGATTTCTACGATTTTATTTAACGTTTGAACTATGAAGTAGGTTCCATAAGTCCAAGTCCTAGTCTAAGAAGATTAAATGGTTCACATTTAAGAGGTTTTGTAAGAATTTCGGAAATGTCATCTTCGGAGGATACTTTCTCGATGGAGATGTTTCCTTTTTGAACATTGTCATGAAGGAAATGATGACGAATTTATATATGTTTAGTACGAGCATGTTGGACATGATTTTTACTAAGGTCGATCGCTCCTGTGTTGTCGCAAAGGATAGATATGTCTTTAGTCATAATTCCGTAGTCCACGAGCGCTTGCTTCATCCAAAGAGCTTGTTGACATGCTTTTTCGGCCAACACGTATTCGGCTTCCGTTGTTGAGATTGCGAGTGCCGTTTGCTTCTTTGAGAACCATGAGGTGAGACAATGTCCAACAAAAGTACAAATACCACTTGTACTTTTTCTATCAACATAGTCACCGGCATGATCCGGGTCGGCATACACTATGGTTTCTACACCCGTTCCTTTGGGATACCATAATCCTAGATGTGTAGTGCCTTTGATGTAACTAAAAATTCTTTTTACGGCTTCAAGATGAATTGTTTTGGGATCTTCTTGAAAACGATCACATAGACAAACGCTAAACATAATTTGGGGTCTACTAGCCGTGAGATAAAGTAGACTATCAATCATACCCCTATATTTAGTGTTATCTACGGATTCACTTTCCTCATTCTTTGTAAGTTTGTAAGTTTGGTTTTCTAGGACATAGGCGTTTTGATAGGTTTTGAATCTTCTAAACCAAATTTCTTAAGCATGTCTTTTATGTATTTATATTGATTAAAGATTTTCCCATCTTCTAATTGTCAAATTTGAAGTCCTAAGAAAAACTTGAGTTCTCCCATCATGATTTTAGAGAAATCATTGCAAAGCTCTTGACAAGTTGATCCAAATATTATTTCATCAACATAAAGTTGAACTATGATAATGTGTGATTCATTCATCTTAGTGAAGAGAGTGTTGTCAACTAGGCCCATGGTATAATTATGGTCAACTAGGAAGGTTTTAAGTCGATCATACCATGCTTTTGGAGCTTGCTTAAGTACGTATAAAGCCTTTTTAAGTTTGTAAACATGATTAGGTTTTTCAAAGTCGGTAATGCCCGGAGGTTGAGCAACATAAACTTCTTCATTAATAAAACCATTTAAGAATGCACTTTTGATGTCCATTTGAAAAAGTTTAAAGTCATGTGAGCATGCATATGCAAGTAAGATTCTAATTGACTCGAGCCAAGCAACCGGAGCAAAAGTTTAATCGTAGTCAATGCTTTCTTGTTGATTATAACCTTGTGCTACTAGCCTAGCTTCGTTTCTAGACACAACTCCGTTTTCACCCATTTTATTTTGAAAGACCCATTTTGTTCCAATTATAGTTTGATTCTTTGGTTGAGGAACTAGTGTCCAAACATCATTTCTAATAAATTGGTTCAATTCTTCTTGCATAGCAATTATCCAAGATTCATCACTTATACCTTCTTTTATATTTTTAGGTTCAATGGTTGATATAAAACAAAAATCGTTACTTTCATTTTGAGCTTTTGATCTTAAGGTTCTTTCAATAAGTTTACCTATGACACTATCTAATGGATGACTTTTAGATTCTTTGACACTGACTATTTCTCTATTTAATAGTTCATCTTCCTTGTCGTTTTCTAAATCAATTTGATTAACAACTTGACTTTCAACTAAGTCATCATCTACCAAAGGTGATGTCTTAGAGGGAGGTGGACTTTCATCGAATGTTACATTCAACGATTCCTCGACTCTTAAAGTTTCCTTATTTAGAACAATATAAGCTTTGCTACTTTGTGAATATCCAAGGAACACACCTTCATAAGACTTTGGGTCAAATTTAGTGAGATAATCCTTTGTGTTAAGTAAAAAGCATTTACTCCCAAATAATTTAAAGTATACTAATGTTGGCTTTTTACCTCTATATATTTCATATGGAGTTTTATCTAAAAATGGTCTAATTAGGACTCGGTTTAATATATAAGTTGATGTGTCGACGGCATTACACCAAAACTTTTGTGGAATATTTTGTTCGTTAAGCATTGTTCTACTCATCTCTTGAAGTGTCCGGTTTTTACGTTCTACTACACCATTAGATTGAGGAGTGCGAGGAGCTGAGAAATTATGCGTTATACCATATTTGTCACAAAATTCACCGAATTGTATTTCGTTATCAAATTCCCGACCATGATCCGTTCTAATAGACACAATGCAATTTCCTACTTGATTTTGAATTTTCTTTCCAAGAATTTCAGATTGTTCGAAAGCTTCATTTTTACTTTTCAAAAATCTTGTCCATGTATATCGTGAAAAATCATCTACTATGACCAAAGTATAGAAGTTGCCTCCATAACTTTAAATAGCGGATGGACTGAACAAATCCATATGCAAAAGTTCTAAACATCTAGTTGTGGATACCATATTTTTAGCCTTATGGCTACTATGAACTTGTTTACCAATTTTGCAAGCATCACAAAAGTGTTGGTCGTATTTCAACTTAGGTAGGTTTCTAACTAGGATAGGGACTGAATAAGTCTCATATTAGCGTGACCTAAGCATCTATGCCAAAGAGTCGAGGACTCATCTAATGAGGTACGGCAAAGTTTATCTCTAGATGTTTTATCAATTTTCATGACGTATACGTTGTTTTTAAGAACTCCTTTAGCTATAGTTATACCATCTTTAAGTATTTTACTTTCGTTTTCACTAAAGAGTACTTTATACTTTTTACGGCAAAGTTGGTGTTGGGACTTTTAGAAGTTCCTACTGATGAAGTTCTACGGACAGGATTCTGCTGAAGGTATAGATGGTTTCTGCTGATGACATGTTTCCTGCGAAAGGCTTATTTCAACGGATATAGTGAATCCGTATCTTTATTATTAGTTTGTTAGGATATGCATTAGCTATTTTAGGTAGTGATATGCATTGATAATTTTATTTATTATTGTATTAGTGTTCCTTGTGTATAAAAAGGAACAGATGTCATTTGTATTAGAGACGCTTCTTGAGAAAAAAACACAACTCCAAGAAAAACATTTTGAGAGGAAGCAATAGAGATCTATAGAGGATCATTGTTTTATTAGGAAAACCTTATTAGTAACTTTGATTGTTCTTGTTCTATATTCCGCTGTGCTTATTATCATTGTTACTAATCCTAGAAGAGCTTAAACGATCTTCACAATTGGCATCAGAGCACAGGGGGCTCGTGATCTAGGGTTTCAAGGTTTGTCGAACAAAGCAGATCTGAAAAAGGCTTTTGAGGTATTCGTTATTTTTAATAATATCGGATTATTTTGTTTGAAAAAGTTTGTCGTACTGCATCGAATTTGTGATTGTCATATACAGTACATTTTTTATTATTCAAATATCAGTGTGTAGGGCTGATTATTGAATAACGAATTGCATTGTGGTATCGATTCTGATTGGTGGATCATACAACCTAGTACTACCATAATTCGTGGTCAATACTTGGTATTAATTGTGTCTCACATGGATATATTATTTGTCATTCACTAATCTCATACCTATTTAATTCATTTTGGGCCAAGAATATAAATTGATCTTTAATTTGTCGGTGAGATCTCATATTATTGACTTTGTAGTGCTGGGTTGTCAATTAAGTCTCATTGGTTGAGATTAGGTAGTAGGTCGGTGGATGAATTTGGATTGGCTGCTGACATTATTCAAAGCGAAATATATTGCTTTTGAGGATAGTATACTTTAAGGTATTGCAATTCTTGCTCGTCGTAAAGTACTGATGCTTATCTCGTATTTATTAAAGATCAAGATTTGGAATTGGTTAGTATATTAAATTGTCTTTGATCTGTAATTTTCAAGCAAGGGGTGCGTTTGTAGAGTTTCAAAATTGGCTGATGTGACAATACAACCTCGTACAAGTAAATTAGTGGGTTGGTATCTTTATGGATTTGAATATTTTATTGTTGATGGTTTAAGTTTGTGAATTGGTGGAGCAATTCTACATATTCTCTATTGTTTTATTGGTCGAAAGTATTGGTTTGGAAGTGGGGTCATGAATTGTCATTTGGTGCATAATTGATTTTTAATGATCACATGGGACGGTGATTGTTGCTGCTACTTATTTACCTAGTCACAAAGGGTTACTTTAATAAAGTTTGTCGTGTTCTACATATTGTTGCTGCTGTTTTTATTCAACGTGGGGATCTTGTGCATTGAATTGGTCTGTGATAACTTCGTACCTGATCTGTTGCTTTCATTATAATACAAGAGTGTATTCATTGGTCATTGGGATATTTTAATCTTTATTGATACTGCTGACATTATTATTTGCTGTTGTTGCATCTGTTCATTGCTGCTCATTCTATATTCGGTATTTTCATTCTGCTGCTACGCTTGATTTGGTTTCTGCTGGTTGTTTTGTTTCTGCTGCTGCACTTAAACCAAATTTCTCTCCACACCTTTAAGATGGCAGAATCTAACAATGAAAGGGATCAACTAAAGTTTCCTTATTTGATGAATGATAAGTATGAGGTCTAGGCTAAGAAGATGGAACACTGGATCATGAAAAATGATATGAATATCTGGAAGGTGATTCAAAATGGCAACAGCTTGAAAAGGCATAGAAGAGATCAAGATGGAAATGTCATTATTCTTCCTCCAACGACTGCTGATGAACACATTGCTGTACAAAGGGAATCAAAAGCAAGAACTACCTTGCTTAAATCTGTTCCTGCTGATCATGTAGCAGATTTCCATTATATGGATCAGGCAAGTGATATATGGAATGCAATCAAAGCAAGGTATGGTGGAAAGGCTAAATCCAAGAAGATGAGAAAGGAAGCTTGCACTATATCCAAGACTGAAGAATTTGCACTGATGGGACTCCCTTCTCAGGTACATAATTGTGTCTTTGGTTGTAGTGAAAGATATAATGAACTTAAGGAAGCTTATGATGAATTGAAACCTAATTATAATGAATGTTATGTAGAAGTTGAGGCTTACAAACAGGCTTTAAAAACTTTAGAAAGACAAAAAATTTAGTTTTAAAAGAATCAGCTTGCTTATGATGAAAAGATAAGGGTGTTAGAAAGTTATTTAGAATGTACTAGAATTGATTTAAAGCGTACTGAGAAAGAAAAAGCTAATGTTGTTTCAGAAAACCAAGTGTAATAAACAAAGTTGTGTTAAGGATAAGTCTTTTAAGAAGAAAACTTGTTTTGTGTGTGGTAGTAAGTCTCATATCATTAAAGACTATGATTATCATGAGAATATGATGGGTGTTTCCTATGGACAACAGACCTTTAGACCCAAATGGAATAATGTTGCTAGTATTCCTCCATTTGTCCCACAAGCACATGTAAAAGCCAGCAGACCCAATCCTGCTGATAAATCAGTTTCTGCTGATAAGTCAGTTCCTGCTGGTAAGCTAGTTTCTGCTGGTAGACCTTTTCCAGCCGGTTGGAAAAGACATGTTGCTAGACCATTTTATAGACCTACTAGCACTTACTTTCAGACTGGTTTTTGGCCTAGATATTTTGACTCAATGTATGTTGGAAGAGGATATTGGGATACTACTGTTAAACCCTCAGCATGTTATTCTTGGAAAACTCAAAGAAAAGGTTCATTATGGGTACCCAAGAATAATAGTCTTTCCTAGAAGCAATGATTGAGGGGAGGCATAAGCCTAAGGGGAGGCTTATTTTTGTATTATTTGTTTTCTAACCATTTTTGCAGCTGATGGATCCTCATTGCTGCTGGTGGACACGGTTTCTGCTGATTGCTTAGTGTTTCTGCTGGAAGTACATTTTTCTTTGGTTTCTACTGATGCTTGATGGTATATTTTCCATATTTTGTATTTCTTTTTCTTTCTTTCTTCTATTATTAAAAAAAAAAAAAAAAAAACTAACATATATTTGTATAGTTTTTGTTTTATCTTGTTTGCAGGTTTTGGTGTTTGGTTCATTACCACACAACACATGGTTATCAACTCACCATGTCTTACTGACACAAGAGTTGGCTAGCCCACAAGATTATAGCTTGTGGTAAAAGCTGCGGAAATCCATAAATGGTAATCAACTCACCATGATGATGACGACATTCCATCAATGAGTTGGCTAGTCCAAAAGCAACCGGTTTTTGGTAAGGACACACCAATTCCGTTGATAGCTGTAATGGTTTGCTCAAAACCATAGGGTACTCAACTCACCCATGCTTCATTGCTGAGAGTTGAAATGGTCATCAATTCACCATGGTTGCTTCCCTATTAGGTAACCAAAGGATTGGCTAGTCCTGAGCAAACGGCTACAGGTAAAGACATGTTAAAAACGTTTATGGCTGTGATGATTTGCCAAAAATCATTAGGGTATTTCAACACACCGATAATTCATGTTCTAAGTGTTGGACTGGTTCCTAGTTCACGAGGGTGATGTCATGATTTCACCAAAGGACTAGCTAGCCCAAGAGTGAATAACTACTTGGTAAAGGCTTATCAAATCTATTCATGATGTCCTGATTCTGTTGCTGCTCAAAGATAGGAGTTGCCGTGGAATCTTGTTCTTCAAAGATGGTTACTAGTTTCTGCCGATATATATAGACTTGGTTGCTGCTGGTTACTTTATTTTGCTGTAGAAGTTGAACTATCAATCCTCATGCTTTGGATGTTAAAGATCTAACAAGAATCTTGAACTTAACATAGTCAAATTCAAGATTAGGGGAGGATTGTTGGGAATTTTAGAAGTTCCTACTGATGAAGTTCTACTGACAGGATTCTGCTGAAGGTATAGATGGTTTTTGCTGATGACATGTTTCCTGCGGAAGGCTTATTTCTACGGATATAGTGAATCCGTATATTTATTATTAGTTTGTTAGGATATGCATGAGCTATTTTAGGTAGTGATATGCATTGATATTTTTATTTATTATTGTATTAGTGTTCCTTGTATATAAAAAGGAATAGATGTCATTTGTATTAAAGACGCTTCTTGAGAAAAAAACAACTCCAGGAAAAACATTTTGAGAGGAAGTAATAGAGATCCATAGAGGATCATTGTTTTATTAGGAAAACCTTATTAGTAACTTTGATTGTTGTTCTATATTCCGATGTGCTTATTATCATTGTTACTAATCCTAGAAGAGCTTAAACGATCTTCACAGTTGGCTAATGCTAAGAAGATTAAATCCTAAGTTATCAACATGAGCTACATCATCAATAGATAGAGAGTCATGAGAGATAGTACCATTTCCGATGATTTTACTTTTAAGCTTGCTACCAAAAGTAACGTTACCTCCGTCATAGACTTGATAGGTAGAGAAAAGGATTTTGTCCCCCGTCATGTGTCTTGAACAACCGCTATCTTTGATCCATTCATCCGGTTCCAAACACACTTTTAAGCACACCTATTTTATAACAAGCATTCAAACATTTGGTCCCCAATATCTCATGGGTCTATTTTGGTTAATCATGCCATTACCTTGATTCATGTAAGGAAATGGTGGATATGGGTTCCAAGACATATAGTTTGGAGCTTGATGATGTCTAGGTAAGTTTTGACCCCAGCTATGTTGAAAGTAGGGTTGTGTGTTGTAGTTGCTCTTTAGAAAGGGGCGTTTGGATATAGATGGTTTAGGTCTTGGTTGAGTAGTTCTAGTTCTAAATTCATTTTTAGAAAGTCCTACTCCTATTTTAATGGCCGGTTTAAGTTTGGTTTCAGTAGAACTAGTGTTTGACTTCTTTGTAACATTAACAAATTCACTACGGTTAGTTTTTAAGCTGTTCTGTTCTGCAGCAGTGTCCATGGAACCAATGGGTTCAACGGGCGGAACCAACTTTTTGGTTCCGTCAGTTCCGTGAGTCATTGCTGCAGTTTTATCATTTTCTTGTCCTTTTTCGCCTTGTTTCGTTAAACTACTTATTGATCCTGTTTTCATGAATCCTAACCCTGTTCTATCAAAGTGCGACTATTGGAGTTTCATTATTTCATCCGCACAACAAATACTTTTATCAAACTTCTTAAACTTTGAGTTTTGTTTAATAAGACTATCTTGTGTGATTTTAAGCTTCTCAATTTCAAGTTTGAATTCTTGACATGATTTGCACGTTGTGTCAATGTTTTTACTCTTTTCCAAACGTTTAGCTTTTTCTTTTAATTCATGATGAGGCAAAAAGTGAACCACTTTTAAGGGGTCATTTAAGCCCGAATTCGAGATTATTTGATCAAATATTTCCCTAAATCGTTCCTTTTGTCATTTTAGGTACCTTTGGAGAGAAATCTGGAAAAGGAAGCATTTTGGATGTTTTTGGAGCATAAAAGTGAAGAAAACGGCAAAGTCTCAATTTTCCTTGCTGGAACAGTACCTGACGGCGTCAAGACTCTCCACACGACGACGTTAAGAGTTACAAAAGAGGTGGATGTGGAAAATACACGTGAAGATCCAGAGAGTTTTTGTGCATAGGAGATGACGGCGTCACCCAAGGCCGTCAAGGTCCATGTATTAGTGACGGCCCAGAGGAAAATCCTACATGACGGCGTCACAAGTAGATCTAGGCAATACGATTTCATAATGGCGGCGAGTTGACGGCGTCACAACTTAACACATGACGCCGTCACCATGTAAAATCAATATATAGTTTTACAAATTTCATTCATTAGTCTGCAACTTTGAGGGAATAAACCCTAGTCCTAATTTTATCAGCTTTTCAAGGGTTCCAACCCTTTGAATCTTTCATGTTTAATTAAAGATAAGTACTCTTTCAAATAATTCAATATGTCTATGTGTTGTTTGAATATATCTTACGCTGGTCTTCTATTTAACATGCTAGGCTAGATTTCTTTTGTGTTTGCTTAGATGTAGTGAAACCTAAATGTTAATTATGGGTTGATTGTTTGTTTATAGTCGTTACGGATGATTGTATTCGATCTTAGGCTTAAGAAAACTGGCAGACTTCCATTGGTAACTTGCTTGAACGTCTTAAGAAACATGATCAGAGGTGTACTACGATTTTTTGTTGTATTTAATGCGTACGAGAATTCTAATGATCCCATGTTAGGAGTTTCTAACGGCTCGACATAGGAGTGAAGTAGGATCCTATAGAGTTAGGGAATATTGTACACGGCCCTACGACTAGGATTAAGGAATATGACCCGTCATCCATGCAATTGTAACAAGCTATCAACCTGTAAAAGATATATAGGGAGTAATGAAATCTATGTAAACACAACTTTCCTCATTATTTTTTCCACCACAATAGTTTAATAGTTTCATTTTCATTTTTGTTATTTTATTTTGATTGCATCTTAGTTAATTGGGTTAGTTGGCTAGCAACTAATTCCGCCCACTCTTCCAAAACCCTAGATTTTTACTTGCTTTTATAAAGTATAAAAATACAAAAAGTATCATCCCTCACCTCTAGACCTAGTTTAGGAGGCTTTCTAATCCTAGCGACACTATTCCTGAGTTGAACGATCAATCCCCCGGTACTTGTCACTATACTATACTACAATGATCAGGTACACTGCCTGGTGGGGGTTGTAAGCTTCTCGAGATCCCTTGAGAGGTAAAACCTGGTGTGATCCCCACGTATCAAGTTTTTGGCGCCGCAGCCCGGGGAATAGTTATTGTATAGGTTAGGATTTCTTTTTATTAGGTCTACTTGCTAGATTCCTTTCTAGTAAGATTTTATTTTTATTTTTAGGCTTTCTTTAGTCTATCTTATTTCTTTGTTTCCTTTGTTCATAAAGTATCTCGATGAATAACAATAGCATTGATCATTTGATTCCTGTTATTCGTGTTTTTCGTCGTAGGATTTTCCAAATGCCCGCCCCAATCCCATTAGTGGAAAATGAGAACCCACCTAACCTCTCGCCTAACCATCACTTTGACAATAATTCTGAGATGGAGGAGTCTAACCATGATGATGACCGTAGGTCTAGTCCTTTTTACTATTCGGACTCCGATGAGGACCTAGATGATGGTGACGTAATTAATGAGAGTAGGATGGAAGATGAAGTGGACCCTCTTAGGTATGTCGACCCTAGAACAAGGATTGGGAATGATAGCTCATTTAATATGCAATTTCCTTGTAAAATTGGATTTAGGAGCTTTGATGCCTGCCTTAACTCATCTCTACCAATAAACATAATCTCGCATCGTGAATACAATAAAATTATGGTAGATGAGTTAGAATACAAAGGAGATAATATTATTGCTAGGGCAATGGCATTGCATGTGTTTGTAGGAAGCTTTGTTTATCTTGTTGAGTTCATGGTTATGGAGAATCTAGGAGAATTTATCGATAGTAAGTTAACCCAAGTTGTGTTTGGGAAACCCTTCAAAAGGTTAACCAACCTTGATGAAAAACTTATGGAAGGGTTAATTACATTCTCGGATGGGGATGAAGATTTTGTTTACCAAATGCCCCGTGCACACCCTAGGTTCAAGGATTTTTCTATGGAGAAATGTAATAGGTATCCACCCCTTGAGATGCTAAGTAAGAATGATAAAAGGAAAGGGCTTAAATATCCTCATGAAAAGAATAAAAGGTATTATTGAGGATGTTTAGAGCTAAGTGATGACTATAAGAAAGATGAGGCGACTATTAGATGGCTCACCCTAGGGTATGTGAGCATAAGCGACACATGATAGCCCATGACCTTGAGTCTAGCTACAAGACTCGTAAATAAAGAAAAGCGCTTCTTGGGAGGCAACCCATGTTTTGTGTGATTTTTATTTGTTTGATTGTTATTTGCTTTCGTATGCATGCTTTATTTTTATTGTTGGTAGATCATGTTTCAAACTAAATTGTGAAAATGCTTTATTTTGTCGTTTAACTTCGTCTTAACTTCATATAAAGGTATTTTGCAAAAGCTAAGTGTAAGGGGAAACCCTAAATTTGTTTTTAAGAATGAAATTGATCATGATTCGCCACAATATTAAATGAACATGTGTATTAGTACTTGTTAGAATCAAATGCTTGTATCGAGTCATAATGATGTCTTGCAGGATTCTTCAGGAAGTAGGACATAAGTTTTTCCAGAAATTTTCTGGAAACTTAACGTTAAGATTTTTGCAGGTCACCTCTGACGGCGTCAGGAGTTAACTTCTGACGTCGTCATGTGTAAAATTCTAGAAATTTTGCGAGTTTTGTTTTTCTAACGGAGTCTTAATGTTTTTGTTAATTCTTTAGTTTTATAAACGCCAGGAAATCTACAAACATTCATTTCACAAGCATTATATCTTAAATTGTTTTCTAGGATTTGTTAGTATATATAGATTGCCGCCGATTTTACGCGAGGTTTCCTTGATTGTTTTCTCAGGTTTAACAGGTTATATATGACAAGAAGATGATTTATATTTCTGGAAGGGAAGCTTTGAACGTTCATTTTCTTGGAGGAAGATCTAACCTTGTTGACACACTATCTACTCCGAACGAATCAGGGGAGTATTTGTTTTCATTCTTTTACCTATTTTACTTTTACATTCTTTAATTGAACATTGGGGACAATGTTCATCCTAAGTGTAAGGGGAGGGTAAATGATGATACCTTATATGATACAATTGCACTTGAGTTTGTTTGTTTGATGGTAGGTGTGTAATAAAACTAACAGAAATACTTGTTAGTGTAATTTTAGCGCCAAATTTAAAATTTTTTACAACATTTAGGAGTGAAACTTTAGCCTTAGCAAGCGTCTCATGGATATGAGTTGTATGACTAGCATAAAACCGTACCATTCAGAAAAATTTTCCACCCAAATATGTGAGGTTCTCCTTTAGATTTGATAGGAAAAGCATTCATTATTAGTGCTTATGAGTGTACCGGTAGCATTTAGATTCTAGAACTTGCGTTAGTGATGCATCCCGAGACCGCTAGTGAGACTACATTCGTGTAGTAGGATTTACTACATGATAAGAGGCATTAGGATCACCATTGTGTTAAACCCGTATCATGATTACTTGACAATTTAAGTCATATTACTTGGCTAGTAAAGTCAATTAATTTTTCCCACACCTTAGCGTTGTACTCATTTTTAGTACACGAAACCCCTAGTACACCCCTCCGAGCCTATCTTTTCGTTTCTAACTTTAAGCATTTTACTTAAAGGTAGAATTTGTTACAACCCACCCAAATGTGCAACCAAATCACCTTAACCTTCCGTGTATGCACTCATCTTTGGTGCATTATTGTTATATGTTTAAACCCTTAGTTAATTATCTAATTGATTACATGGTTGCTAAGTCGAGTCATATCTTGTACATATTGTTTTGGGACGATTGGGACTCATGGGTAAAGTACTTGTGTTATGGAGTAATGGGGAAAAACATCATTTATTACCCCTGTATGCACATTAATTTAAAAAGTACTCCAAGTGTTTTGATTATCTTGATTCGAGTCATTAGAGTAGTTTATTGTAAAGTATGTAAAAATTCAAGTGTAAGGGGAATGTACATTCCCTATGATGTATTATTTTGGATGGTAGGGTAAGAGTGTATGCACAAAAAAAAAAAAAAAAAAAAAAAAAAAAATCGAAAAATTAAATAAAAGAAAAGAGAAAAACATACGCACTACCATCCCGTTTCATTTTATGTTTTTGTTATTTTTGATTAATTAGCTTAAGTCGAGTCTAGTCATGGCTTAGCAACGTCATATTGTACATGTAATTAACCAAGATGATTAACTCGCCACCAGTAAATATTGCCTTTATCCAACAAAACCGTGTATTCCATATCTATACACCTAACGTTATAACCCTTTGAAAGACCTCTTTGATAGTTTATCCTAGGTGCTTACGCCAAGTGGTGGAGGTTTGATCCTTTCCCAAGCCTATGGTAATCTATTTTGCTATGACAGGTAGTGAGAGATGTTTTCCATTTCCATATTGTGATACATACTTTATTACACCCGAGAGATGTGAGTATCTAACACTATTTGTAAGGTGCTAGTGTATGACCTCCGTGCTTGTCTTTGGTCTTTAGTGGAATGATTATTTGTTGTAATTACTTTTATATTAGCGTTAAATGACCCCTAACTTGTATTTTGATTAGAATATAAAAGCGCATTTGCTTGAGGACAAGCAAATCTCAAGTGTAAGGGTATTTGATGAGACGAACAGTGAACCACTTTTAAGGGGTCATTTAAGCCCGAATTCGAGATTATTTGATCAAATATTGCCCTAAATCGTTCCTTTTGTCATTTTAGGTACTTTTGGAGAGAAATCTGGAAAAGGAAGCATTTTGGATGTTTTTGGAGCATAAAAGTGAAGAAAACGGCAAAGTCTCAATTTTCCTTGCTGGAACAGTACCTGACGGCGTCAAGACTCTCCACATGATGGCGTCAAGAGCTACAAAAGAGGTGGATGTGGAAAATACACGTGACAATCCAGAGAGTTTTGTGCATAGGAGATGACGGCGTCACCCAAGGCCGTCAAGGACCATGTATTTGTTACGGCCCAGAGGAAAATCCTACATGACAACGTCACAAGTAGATCTAGGCAATACGATTTCATTATGGCAGCGAGTTGACGGCCTCACAACTTAACACATGACGCCGTCACCATGTAAAATCTATATATAGTTGTCGAAATTTCATTCATTAGTGTTCAACTTTGAGGGAATAAACCCTAGTCCGAATTTTATCAGCTTTTCAAGGGTTTCAACCCTTTGAATCTTTCATGTTCAATTAAAGATAAGTACTCTTTCAAATCATTAAATATGTCTATGTGTTGTTTGAATATATCTTACGCTTGTCTTCTATTCAACATGCTAGGCTAGATTTCTTTTGGGTTTGCTTAGATGTAGTTAAACCTAGATGTTAGTTATGGGTTGATTGTTTGTTTATAGTTGTTACGGATGATTGTATTCGATGTTAGGCTTAAGAAAACTGGCAGACTTCCATTGGTAACTTGCTTGAACGTCTTAAGAAACATGATCGGAGGTGTACTACGATTTTTGGTTGTATTTAATGCGTAGGAGAATTCTAATGATCCCATGTTAGGAGTTTCTAATGGCTCGACATAGGAGTGAAGTAGGATCCTATAGAGTTAGGGAATATTGTACACGGCCCTACGACTAGTATTAAGGAATATGACCCGTCATTCATGCAATTGTAACAAGCTATCAACCTGTAAAAGATATCTAGGGTGTAATGAAATCTAAGTAAACACAACTTTCCTAATTATTGTTTCCACCACATTAGTTTAATAGTTTCATTTTCATTTTTGTTATTTTATTTTGATTGCATCTTAGTTAATTGGTTTAGTTGGCTAGCAACTAATTCCGCCCACTCTTCCAAAAACCGAGATTTTTACTTGCTTTTATAAAATATAAAAATACAAAAAGAATCATCCCTCACATCTAGACCTAGTTTAGGAGGCTTTCTAATCCTAGCGACACTATTCCTGAGTTGAACAATCAATCCCCGGTACTTGTCACTATACTATACTACAAAGATCAGGTACACTGCCTGGTGGGGGTTGTAAGCTTCTTGAGATCCCTTGAGAGGTAAAACCTGGTGCGATCCCCACCTATCAATTCATAAACTTCGTTTTCTAAAAATTCCTTTTTCGTCTTCAAAAATTTGTTTTTGTTTATGATTTTCAAGCTTAACTCACAAAGTTTGTTGTATTGTTGTTCTAATGTGTTATCATCAATAGAAGAATAAGATGAATCGGAATGTACCTCATTTGAGCTTTGAGCCATAAGAGCTATTTCATCATGTGTTGGCTCTTCATCATCATTCTCACTATCACTCCAAGCACCCCTCACAAAAGCACTTCGAGTTTTGCTTTTGAGTGGTTTTGGACATTCTCCTATTAGGTGACTTGTATCTTCGCATCTAAAACACTTTCTTTCATTCTTTACTTTCTTAACATCCCGATCTTTATGTAGAGACTTCTTTTCATCTTTAGGTTGCCTTACAAACTTTCCTCATCTGTGGGAAGGATTCGTTCAAACACTTGGGAAGTTAATCTTAGTAATGTGTTTGGGATATTTATGAATGAATGTGATTTAGCACGCGGAATTTACTAAAACACACTAAAGGAACAAAGGTGGTAAGTAAGTAAATGAGAATGAACACAACATGAATAACACAAAACGATTCAATATTATTGTTGAAATAATACGGGTGATCTAAACTATCACCAGGATTACAAGTGTAACCTTGAATCTTTGATACGTGAAAAGGTTAAAGATGGAAGTTATGCATGGGAAAGCTATGAAAGCTGTAAGAAAAGATATATCTAAGAAGGTGTCTTAAGGGTTCCTTTTATAGCATAAGGAGCCCTTATTACAAGTGGTCAAGTTGCTAAATATAATATAATAGAGGCTTATCTTATCCTAATATTACACCTTTCAAGGTAAAGCACTCCATTATATCTACTGAGTCTTCTGTACTACTTCTACTAAACGTATAACTTTGTACAAAGACTAATAATACAACTAAATATCTCTAAATAAAATATAACAACTTGTCGTGAATACTGGCATGACCTTCTTTAACTAGCAGTACGTTCTTACCCAGAAGGTACTGTTAGTATATCTTCAACATAGCAAAACTGAAGAGGCAGGCTTAACTATCAACTAGCAGGCTCTTCTGGCAGACTCTTTACTTTGTGCATTTTATTTCCAACAATCCTCCCCTAAACTTGTTATTCCCATTTAAAATAACCAAGTTTCTTTGTGAATAAAATTCATACCTTGAGGATTTGAGGGAACTCTTCCAAAAACCTTATTTCTTTCTCCTTAGGCTTTCATACTGATCAAGTATGCTCTCCTTCAATCTTTTGACTGCATCAGTTTCTTCTTCACATAAAAGCTTATTGGAGATCAAAACTGATAAAACTTCATAGCTTAAAGGATACTCCTTCTCACCTAGCAAAAAGATCTCTATTCCACTCTGAGTGGAAAGATGATGAACATGACTCATGCTGAAGTATTCCCATGTAACAGATAAATCATAGTTAGGAAATTTCCAATGAGCATCAGTAGGATTTGGATCATACAATCTGCTGAACTCAACCCATAGCTCTTGCTCCTTTGCATCTGGCTTGTACTTGGTTTTCAGCTTCTCTTGAACTAATACCCATAATTCATCCAAATCCATTCTGCTACATGCTCTGAGTAGATTTTCAAAGTTCTTGAAAATCTCAACCTTGTTTCCAACTCTTGTTATCTTCCATGCTTTGCCAAACTTGTCATTGTAGATTTCCCAATCTATGACTGGATGCCTTGCATGTAAAGGTTCAGCAAAAACAATTTGTGGACCATGGACAACCATTTCTGTTGATTGAACAGGAGGCAATTCTGCTTTCTCTTTTTATTCCTTCTGATCATCTTTTCTTCCTTTGGAAGGCTTTTGAGTATCCATGAGAAAACTGGTTTTGTTTCTTCTGTAAGCCTCTAAGTATAGAAGCTTCAATTCATCAAAAGATTTACCTTTGAGTTGATGATCTTTCATGTTCACTTCTCTTTTCAGATAAATCTTGAAGAACTTCTTCTGATCTGCTTCAGAATGTGGCATTTTAAATCTTTTCTTCTGATTCTTCTGAATATGCTGATAGACATCATCCAATGCCTCTTGATTGTATTTCTTGGTGATGAAATCATTGAGCTTGATTGTCATTTCATCTGAGCTAAGAGATTCATCACATACCAGAGTGTAAGCTTCACCTCTTACAATTGGATCAATGGAAATGATGTACTGCAGCTGAGCATCAAACTTTTCTTGCAGCATTCTTGATTCTTCCTCAGCCCCTATGAATTCTTCTTTATGAAGTTGTTTGGACAATTCTTCATCTACAGCCAATTGTGCTTGCTCTTTCTTCTTCAACTTTTTAGGCTTTGGTTCATCTTCAACCAAGATTTTCTTGCCCTTGTCTTTTGGTGATGATACTGGACTTGGAGCAGCTGATTGTTCATCAGAAACAAGAAACCTCCCCTGAGGCTGTGCTCCTCTCTTTCTTTTGTAGGACACTTGATCAGAACCTTTTAAATTCAAAGCTAATAACCTCTGAATCCCAGCAGGCTCTAGCTCTGCTTCAGCAGTATCTTGCTTTGCTTCAACAGCATCTGTTTCAGCAGTATCTTTCAAGCTAACATGCTTTTTTTTCTTGAGTAGCAGGCTCTGTTTCTTGAATAGCAGGCTCTTCATCAATCACTGGAGCTCCTTCATGAAACTGAAATTGAATCTCTTATTCATTTTTAGAACTACCCATCCTCCCCTTTTTGGAAGAGAGACCCAAACCCTCTGCATCTGAACTTGAGGAACTAGAAACAACCAACTGAGATGTTCCTTTACCCTTCAACAATTTCACCTTCAACTCTAATTTCTCAACTCTCTTAACTAACCTGGTGTTGATCTCTGTAAAATGTTTGTTTTGACTTTCAAGAGTAGTTTGCAAGTGCTACACTTGCTCCTTTAATTCCCTGACAGTCTGAGCATCTACACTTTGTTGTGGAGGAGATTGTGGTGGTGAGTTATGATGTGATAATGATGGTGATGTTGCAGATGGTGTTTGTGTTTGTTGATGAGATGGTAATGATACTGGTGATGGTGGTGTGACCGATGGTACTGGAGATGGATGTGGTGATGAATGATCAGATGATGCAGATGGTTCTTTAGAATGTTGTGGTAACATTTCCTCAAAAAGTGGTACTTCTTCTCCTTGAAAACCAATTTTAATGTTTGAAAACACCTTGTGTGTAAGTTTGGGCATTTTAAAAGGTTTGTTTGAGGGAAGTAACAAATGTTTGGATTTATTGATGAGGCACTGAATGAACCTTGGGTACATCAAAAACTTTGTTTCACTGTCCACATTTTTAACCAATCCTTCAAAAATATATTTTGAAAAGTTGAATTTCTTGTTTGTTGCCAGGCAAATGAGAGCTGTAGCCATATTACCACTAAATTGCTCCCATGAGGTTTTCTTTTGGCTTAAACAATGAAGGATGGTGTGAATCAAAAATCTCCATTGAGGGGTAAAATGCTTTTTAAGAAATGTAAGCTTTGTAGAAGTTACATTATACCCCATTTTTGTCAAATTTTCAAAAATTTTAGTATCAGGTAGTTGACTAATGCCATCTGAATCATCCAAACGAAGGTGTCTTCTAATGGATGATTCGGTAAAAGTCAAGGTTCTACCATCCACTTTGACCATTAACTCCTGAATCCCATCCCTAAGAGTGTTAACTTTAGCAGTTTGCCAAAATTGTGAAATTTGAGATTCAAAAATAGTGAGATTCACGAGTAATGCAAACCTGACATAAGAATTGTTTAGAAAATTCACTGCTTGATGAAAAGTTTCATTGTCATCAGACTTTTCCAGAAATGCTAATTGGTTGTGACGTTTGACAAAACTTAGACGAGCCATGGTGAAAGGTTTGATGAAAATTTTGATTTTGATGGTGGGATTTTATTGTTGTACTGGTAGAAGATGAAAGGTAAGTGTGAATTGTGATAAGGATTAATTATGAGAAAAATGACTTTTGAACGACTATAAAAGATATGGATAAGTAATTGAAGAGGCGGTCAAAAAGATCTTTTATTATAATAACTATATCCTTAATTCGAGGAAAACATGATTAATTCACAAAAATACCCTTTAAAAACAACGGCTGTATTTTAACCTGACAGACTCAACGGCTATGTTTTAACCTGACAGACTCAACGGATATGTAGCAGTACCATTTTACTCTACTAGTACTGAAATTTAAAATACCAGTACCTTGTTTTTGAAATAAAACTTGGCAGTCCGTTTGAAATTTTAGAAAATATCCCTTATAGTTTTTAGCAAACTATCAGCTATCAACGGATTTGATAAGTCTTTACCAAGAGCCATTTGCTTTGGACTAGTCAGTTCGTTTAAGTTTTTGAAACTGGGTGAACTGATTACCTTATAGTTTTTAGCAAACTATCAGCTATCAACGGATTTGAGAAGTCTTTACCAAGAGCCGTTTGCTTTGGACTAGTCAGCTCTTAAAGTTTTTGAAAAACTTGGTGAACTGATTACTATTTCCATATCCTGATTGTGTTAGCAAGCTTGAGTAACCTGAAATGGTTAGTTGTAAACCAAAAGAACAGAGTGCAAAGCACTTGTTTTATAGCATTGTTAACATTTAAACATCAAGATGAGCAAAAACAGAGCAAACTTTGAACTAACTGTACCAATTTTGTACTGACAGTACCTTATGACTAACTAGCAGTACCATGTTTAGAAGCCAGAACTTGTTTATTTATATACAAAACACATGTTTTTCAAAGATTTATCATACCAATACCTGCTACCAGGTATTTAAACCTACCTAAATCAAAAGCTTTGGTGAGAAGGTCTGTAAAATTATTTTCAGAATCAATTTTGACAACTTGTATTAACCTTTTCTCATTGCAATCTCTTATGAAATGGTGTCTGATTTTAATGTGTTTTGTTTTTGAATGTTGAACTGGATTTTTAATGATACAAATAGTACTGCTGTTGTCAATGTAAATAATGGTGTTGAGAAAATTGTACCCATAGTCAAGCAATTGATTCTGGATCCAAAGAACTTGGTCACAACAACTTGCACTTGCAACATATTCTGCTTCAGTTGTAGAGTTGGCCACCATTGTTTGCTTCTTGCGTTGCCATGATATGAGTCTACAGCCAAGAAATTGACATCCACCAGTTGTGGATTTTCTGTCTAGGGTTGCACCAGCATAGTCACTATCTGAATAAGCTACCAAATCAAAAGATGATTCCCTTGGATACCATAGACCCAACTTTGGCTGGCCCTTGAGGTATCTGAAGATTCTTTTGACTGCTGTGAGATGAGACACTTTTGGATTGACTTGAAACCTTGCACATACACATACTGAGAACATGATATCTGGTCTTGATGATGTAAGGTACATTAGGGACCCAATCATTGATCTGTAGTTGTGCACATTAACATCTTCACCCTCAGCATCTTTGTGTAACCCCTTTTCTGGATCCATTGGTGTACTTGCAACCTTTGAATCTGCAAAGCCAAATTTGCTTAGGATCTCTGCTACATACTTATCTTGGTTGATAAATATGCCTTCTTTTGATTGTTTCACTTGGAGACCCAGAAAGAAAGTAAGTTCCCCCATGGAACTCATTTCAAACTTACTATGCATAAGTTTTTCAAATTCTACACACAATTCCTGATTTGTGGATCCAAAGATAATGTCATCAACATAAATCTGCACCAGCAAGATGTCTTTCTTGGTTCTTTTGATGAACAAAGTTGGATCAATCTTGCCTCTTTGAAATCCATTTTTCAATAAATAGAAAGCCAATGTTTCATACCATGCTCTAGGAGCTTGGTGTAGACCATAAAGAGCTTTGGTAACCTTGTACACCTTGTCTAGATATTCTGCATCAATGAAGCCTGGAGGTTGAGAAACATACACCTCTTCTTCAATAGTACCATATAAAAAGGCACTTTTGACATCCATTTGGTAGACAGTGAATCCTATGAAAGAAGCATAGGCCAAGAATAGCCTAATTGCTTCAATTCTTGCAACTGGAGCAAAAACTTCTTCATAATCCACTCCTTCTTCTTGTGTATACCCTTGGGCCACCAATCTGGCTTTGTTTTTGATCACTATTCCCCTTTCATCTTTCTTATTTCTTGATGAGGCGAAAAATGATCCGTTTTTAGGGGGTCATTTAAGCCCGTATTCGAATTTATTTGATCAAATATTGCCCTAAATCGTTCCTTTTGTGATTTTAGGTACTTTGGGAGAGAAATCTGGAAAAGGAAGCAATTCGGACATTTTTGGAGCATAAAAGTGAAGAAAACGCCAAAGTCTTAATTTTCCATGCTGGGAACAGTAGGTGACGGCGTCAAGAGTAATTCCCTGACGGCGTCAAGAGCAGAATTCCATGACGACCCAGTACAAATTTGACGGCGTCACGAAGGTAGGGCATCAAGAGTAAAAGTCATGACGGCCTGGAAATGATTAAGTCTTGACGGCGTCAAATGTAGATCAAGGCAGTCCGAGAATAGTTTTGGCGCCGAGGTGACGGCGTCACAAGGTTGGTCTTGACGCCGTCAGACCCATTTTTCTATATATAGAGAGAAGTTTTGGAGAAACCCTAAGTACGATTTTGGTGCAACTTTTACAGGTTTTTCAAGGGTTCCAAACCCTTGATACCTTTCATTGTAATTGAGATAAGTGTTCTTTTAATTCAATCAATATGTCTATGTGTTGGTTGTCTATATCTTGTTCTTGTCTTAATTCCATCATGCTAGGCTAGATCTATCTTGTGTTTGCTTGGATCTAATGAAACCTAGATGTTAATTATGTGTTGATTACTTGTTTATACTTGTCTTGGATGAATGATTTATATGTTAGGCTTAAGAAAACTGGCAGATCTCCACTTGGTAACATGCTTGAACGTCTTAAGAAACATGAACCGACGCGCACTAGATCTTTATTGGTTGTATTTAATGCATGAGCCACTGTTTACAATCCCTATAGTTGTGCTGGGCATGGTGTAGGAGGAGATAAGAGCTCATAGAATTGGGGAGTTAAGTGTGCCACCCCATGAATGGTATTAAGGAATACGATCCGTCATCCATGCAATTATAACAAGTAATTAACGTGTAAAAGATGTCTAGGGAGTAGTGAAATCTAAGTAAATACATTTTCTCCACTTATTGCTCACAACTTTAGTATAATTTAGTTTATTTTCATTTCTAGTATTTTATTTTGATTGCATCTTTAGTATTACGTTAGTTGATTAGCAACTAATTCCGCCCAAATCCTTCAAACCCGAGATTTTTAATTGCTTTCAAAAAAATATAAAAATACAAAAATAATCATCCCTCATCTTTAGAACTAGTATTTAGGCTTTCTAATCCTAGCGACACTATTCCTAAGCTGAACGATCAATCCCCCGGTACTTGTCACTATACTATACTACAACGATCAGGTACACTGCCTGGTGGGGGTTGTAAGCTTCTCAAGATCCCTTGAGAGGTAAAGCCTGGTGCAATTCCCACGCATCATTTCTGAAAACCCATTTGGTTCCAATTGCCCTGTAACCTTTGGGCAAATCAACCAGTACCCAAACCTTCTGCAGTTTGAATTGAAGTAGCTCTTCTTGCATTGCTTCTACCCAGCTTGAGTCATCTAAGGATTTTGTAATGTTTTTGGGTTCTACTTGAGAGAGAAAGCATGAACACAGGCATATGTGGGCAACTTTATGGTTCTTTTCTTCATACACAGCTAGGACAAACCTATCTTTGTCTGAAGATAAGACTTGAGTTCTTGTTTTAACACCAGAATCAATGCTGCCAATCACATTATCAATGGAGTGATCTTTGAGAATTATTGTGTTATGTGCTGTAGGAACATTATAGGAGATTGGAAGGTTTCCAATCCCTACATCTTCTGGTAAGGAATCATCTGATAGAACATTTAATGGTCCAGCAGGACCAATTTGTGAACTGGCAGTACCATCTATTGAACTGGCAGTACCATCTTGTGAATTGGCAGTACCAATTTCATTTTTAGAATTTTCTTGATTCCCTTGATCTTGAGTTCCATGATCATCTTCAACACCTTCATTTTTAGTATTTGAAGGCTCTCCATGACTTGAAGATGAATCCAATCCTGTTCAAATTGGCATCAAGATGTAATCTTGATCCTCAGATGTTTCAACATTGTCTTCATGACCTGCATTATCATTAGTATTTGTACCTGTGACATGCACATAATTCATAGATTCTGAAAGCTTATCAATGTCAAAACACCAATCTGGTCCAGTGCCTGCAACATTTGGTAGTTTCTCTTGAAACTCTATGTGCAGGTTTTCTTCCACTAGCCTAGTGCATTTATTGCACACCCTATAGGCCTTACTTTGCAAAGAATATCCTATCATGTAGCCTTCATCAGATTTTCCTTCAAACTTTCATAGATGATCTTTGGTATTGAGAATAGTGGCATGACATCCAAAAGGTCTCATAAAACTTAGAGATGGTGTTCTACCAAACAAAAGTTCATAAGGAGTCTTTCTATGAGGTTTAATCACAAGAACCCTATTCTGTACATAACAAGCAGTACCTACTGCTTCAGCCCAAAATGAAATAGGCAACTTAGAATCTACTAGCATTGTTCTAGCAGCCTCTATAAGTGTTCTATTTTTCCTTTCTGCTACTCCATTTTGCTGTGGGGTTCTAGCTACACTATATTCTCTTTTTATTCCTTTTTCTTTGCAAAAGTCATCCATAACTCTATTCTTGAATTCTGTCCCATTGTCACATCTAATTACTTTTACTTTCTTATCAATTTGGTTTTATATCCCTGTAATGTAGGACTTAAGGATCTCACTTGTTTCATCCTTAGTTCTTAAAAAGAAAACCCAAGAGAATCTGCTGTAATCATTAGTAACTACAAGACAATATCTTTTACCATTCAAGCTATTCACAGAAGTAGGACCAAAGAGGTCCATATGAAGCATGTATAAAGCTTGAGAAATTGAGTTATGGGTCTTGGGCTTACAAGAAGCTCTATGTTGTTTGCCTTTTAAACAATCAACACAGGTTTGGTCATTTTGAAAGATCTTTTTGGGTAAACCTCTAACCAAATCATATTTTGAAATTGTATTGATTGTTTTAAAGTTTACATGACCAAGCCTTCTATGCCAAAGCATAGATTCATCCAATGAGGCTTTTGCTACTAGACAGGTTAAACTCTCTTTAGGAACAATGTTTTTTAAATTAACAATGTACATATTGTTCTTTCTAGTGATTTTAAGAAGAATCTGACTTTCATCAGGAATTTTAAAATCAGGAGAAAGTACAATGCATTCAGTGTCAGTAAAAAGAACATTGTTCTTTGTGTCACACATTTGTGAGACACTAAAGAGATTAAACTGTAGTTCTTTCACAAAGTACACATTTTCAAAATCTAATTTACTGGTTTTAATTGTACCTTTACCAGTAATCTTTCCTTTGATTCCTCCCCCAAAGGTAACATATCCTCCATCAAATGATTTGAAGTCTGTGAGGTAAGACATGTTGCCTGTCATGTGCCTTGAACATCCACTATCTACATATCCTTGATCTGCAATATCATTTGAATGTTCCTACACATATATACACATATTAGTTGTTAAATCAGGATCAAGCCTATCTAGGATATAATAACAGTGATTGATTGCACAGTGGAATAATAATAAAGAACACAATCAAAGTTACCACAAGGTTTTTCTATTAAGAACAATGATCCTCTATGGATCAATATCACACACACTAAAGGTGTTTTTTTCTGGAGTTTTATTTTTTGAAGCGTTCTAATAAAAATGACTATCAGTTCCTTTTATACACAAGGAACCCTAATACAATAATAAATAAAAATATCAATGCATATCACTACCTAAAATAGCTCATGCATATCCTAACAAACTAATAAATAACACGGAATAACTATATCCGTAGAAACATAATATGCTGAATCTCTACTTCAGCAGATTCACTTCTTCAGCAGAATCTGTCTCTTCAGCAGAATCCATCAGCAGATTCTTCAGCAGAATTCTCTCTTAGCAGAATTCCCAACAATCCTCCCCTAATCTTGATGTTGACTGTGTTAACTTCAAGATTCCTGGATAAATCTTTGAACATATGAAGCTTGAGGATTGTAACATAATAAGTATACAGCAGAATATGAGAACTAGCAGCAACTTCTATAGCAGCAACTAGAAACCATCTTTGAAGAACAAGGTACCATAAGCAACTCCTAAGTATGAGCAGCAATAGAACCAGCAGCAACAAGAGTAGATTTGATAAGCCTTTACCAAGTAGCTACTCACTCTTGGGCTAGCTAGTTCTTTGGTGGAATCATGACATCACCCTGGTGAACTAGTTACCAGTTCAACACTTAGAAGGTGAATCATCGGTGTGTTGAAATACCCTAATGATTTTTGGCAAATCATCAAAGCCATAAACGGATTTGAGATGTCTTTACCTGTAGCCGTTTGCTCAGGACTAGCCAATCCTTTGGTTACCCAATATATGCATTGATATTTTTATTTATTATTGTATTAGGGTTCCTATCTCTAGAAAAGTTATAAGAATCATGACATCACCCTGGTGAACTAGTTACTAGTTCAACACTTAGAAGGTGAATCATCGGTGTGTTGAAATACCCTAATGATTTTTGGCAAATCATCAAAGCCATAAACGGATTTGAGATGTCTTTACCTGTAGCCGTTTGCTCAGGACTAGCCAATCCTTTGGTTACCCAATAGGGTATCAACCATGGTGAATTGGTGACCATTTCAACTCTCAGCAATGAAGCATGGGTGAGTTGAGTACCCTATGGTTTTGAGCAAACCATTACAGCTATCAACGGAATTGATGTGTCTTTACCAAAAACCGTTTGCTTTTGGACTAGCCAAACTCTTTGATGGAATGTCGTCATCATCATGGTGAGTTGATTACCATTTATGGATTTCTGTAGCCTTTACCACAAGCCATAATCTTGTGGGCTAGTCAACTCTTGTGTCAGTAAGACATGGTGAATTGATAACCAAGTGTTGTGTGGTAATTAACCAACACCAAAACCTGCAAACAAGATAAAACAAAACTATACAATTATATGTTTTTTTTATTTTTATTTTATTTTATTTTATTTTATTTTTTTTAACTATTTTTTTAATAATAAAAGAAAGAAAGAAAAAGAAATACAAAATATGTAAAATATACCATCTAGCATCATTAGAAACCAAGAAAAATGTAGTGCCAGCAGAAGCACTAAGCCTCCCCTTAGGCTTATGAGGATCCAACAGCTGCAAAAATGGTTAGAATACAAAGAATACAACAATAAGCCTCCCCTTAGGCTTATGCCTCCCCTCAATCAGTGCACCTGACAAAGACTACTGTTCTTGGGTACCCAGAATGAACATTTATTTTTAGTTTTCCAAGAACAACCTGTTGAGGGCTTAACACCAGTATCCCATCTTGTCCCCCACCCCATATACATTGGGTCAAAATAACTAGGCCAAAAACCATTCTGAAAGTAAGTGCTAGTAGGTCTATAAAATGGTCTAGCAACATGTCTTTTCCAACCGGCTGGAAAAGGTCTACCAGCAGAAACTGGCTTACCAGCAGGAACTGACTTATCAGCAGAAATTGATTTAGCAGCAGGATTGGGTCTGCTGGTTTTTACATGTGCTTGTGGAACATATGGAGGAATATCATTAATATTGGTCCACATTGGTCTAGGTCTCTTTTGGTTAGCACACACACCCATTCTCTTCTCATGAAAATCACAATCTTTAATGAGATGAGACTTACTACCACACACAAAACAAGTTTTCTTCTTAACTTTACTTGCCTTTTTATTAAAACATCCATTCTTATTACAAGAAGTCCTAGAATTGTATGTATTCTTATCAGATTTATTACAAGTGAAACTAGGTAAACCTTGAACAACAATGGGTTCTTGTTTGGGTGCCTTAACTGTGGATTCAATCTCAGCTTTACTCTTAGATGTAGAAACACTAGAAGTAGATGCAAAGGAGGTAGACTCAGTAGAATTGGACTCTGAGCTTTTGACACTAAAAACACTAGGGGAAGGGACATTGACCTTTGAAGACTTGTCACTTGAATCAGTGTCTGGTAAGTCAGTAGACTTTTTGCCATATAAATGGTGTGATCCATCAAAGTCAATAGGTATGGACAGGTCTATAGGCATATGTTCCCCTCTGATAGGTCCAGGGACAGCTTTCATTTCCCCTTCCTTAACAAATTTAACAGGTGTCTGATAAGCTAAGGCTGGTTCAGGGTCAAACACACTAGACATATCAGGATAAGTTAACTCTTCAGGATCTATATATTTCTCATATCCTAATGCTTTTCTAGACCTAACAGATTGACGACCATCAATTAACTTATTTAAATTAGAAGCCCCTTCTTGCCACTTCATACGACCAGCCACTTCTTTATCTAACTTCACTTCTAATTCTTGTTTTTCTTTTTCTACATCAGATTTTTCTTTTTCAGTTCTCCTTAAATCTATCTTTGCACATTCTTAATCACTTTCTAGAACTCTTATCTTTTCATCATACTTAACTTGATTCTTTTGAAACCAAACCTTTTGTTTTTCTAAAGTTTTTAAAGCCTTTTTATAGGCCTCAACCTCTACATAACACTCATTGTACTTAGGTTTCAATTCATCATATTCTTTTTTAAGTTCATTATATTTTACACTACAACCAAACATACAATTGTGTACCTGAGAAGGGAGTCCCATCAGTGCAAATTCTTCATTCTTGGATATAGTGCAGGGTTCCTTTCTCATCTTCTTGGCTTCAGTCTTTCCACCATACCTCGCCTTAATTGCATTCCATATATCACTTGCCTCATCCATATAATGGAAATCTGCCACATGATCAGCAGGAATAGATTTAAGCAAAGTAGTTCTTGCCTTTGATTCCCTTTGTACAGTAACGTGTTCATCAGCAGTCGTTGGAGGAAGAATAATGACATTTCCATCTTGATCTCTTCTATGTCTTTTCAAGCTGTTTCCATTTTGAATCACCTTCCAAATATTAATATCATTGTTCGTGATCCATTGTTCCATTTTCATAGCCCGAACCGCATACTCATCATTCATCAAATAAGGAAACATTACATCATCCCTTTCATTGTTAAATTCTGCCATTTTACAAACGAGTAGCAGAAACAAGTATACCAAAACTGTCACAAAACTGTTGCAAAAACTGTCACTTAGCTTCAGCAGAATCTCAAAGCTTTCAGCAGAAACGAAAAATACCCGTACAAACCAAGAGCAGCAGATCAAAACCAATAAATATTGCAACAGCAGTAACAATAAATAGCCCCACAACTGATAACTTTGTTGCCCTCAATTAACACAATAGCAGCAGTCTAGTACGAGGATTAATTATTCAATCTTTGTGCCACCAACCAATTAATTAATTAGTATACCAGAAACAACAAACCTTCGTAAGTCACCAATCTTTGACCAATCCAAATTCACCTTTTGACCGACCCACAATTAATAATTGATCTATGATCTTTATGTAGGCACACGTGACAAACCCACTATCCACACAGCAGCCAATCAAAATAACTAAGAAATTCTGAATTAGGGCAAGAAAGTGACACCTTTAATTACATTCAGCCTTTGACCGATACCCCACGTATACAATACAATAATCAGCAATAGTGAAGTATACTGACCCATGTGATGATGAGTTTTTCTATTATAGGAAAGGTGAACACAGGTGAAATTGCCCTTTGTTACTAGGTAAATAAGTAGCAGCACTTTGTGTATGTAAAGTCACTTGTATATTATCCCCACATACGAAAAATTTACTACGAGATGAAAAACGAGTCCCACAAATTCAATGCACTAAAATCTGTACCCACGTAAATCTTTGATCGACCCACAACTTATTAAAAAAAATTTCGTACGAGAATTTGAGGAAATCAACCAATCAATTGCAGTACGAGGTAGGGATCTTGAATAATTAACAAACTCAATAATCAACCAATAATATTAGTACGAGATTAAAACATCACAGCTTCACATCCGAATAAACAACAATATCTCTGCTATGTGTATGAGTATTGTTTGTAGACAGCGACAACACAAACAATTTAAATCCCCACTTTGACGCATACACTGACCCACGTACAATTCAATAGCAGCGCCACCAATCACCGATCAATGATTAATATGAGATAGCTATCAATCATCAATTAATAAATAACCAGTCGACTAATGAACATGCGACAAAACTCAATTAATACTTCACCAATCCACTTTCACGTCACTATGTATAACATGACAAACAAATCAGCCCTACTTATTATTTATAAATCTCGACCAATTTATTATTTATGTTGAAAGCGACAGATCAGATGTATTTATTCATGGTACGAGAATGATTAAGAAATACCTTTGTAGTCCTTTTAATGCTTTTGTTGTTACAGAAAAATCAATCAGTAGCCTTCACTAACACCAATTCGTACCCTCTTACCACAAATCTGCTTTTTGTTCAACAAAATCAAAAACCTTGAAACCCTAGATATCGAGAGCCACCCGCTCTGATACCAATTGTTAAAGATCTTTGAAGCCTATCTAGGATATAATAACAATGATTGATTGCACAGCGGAATAAGAACAAGAACATAATCAACATTACTAACAAGGTTTTCTTTATTGAAATATAAAATAAACTAAACTACTACTACAACTACTACATGCTCTATGCGTTTCTAGACTCTCATTGGAGAGACTAGCTATGAATGAGATACTAATAACCAAAGCCCTACCTCTCTTTATATAATAGAGAGGCTAGGGTTTGCATAAACACTTAGCTTACTATGAAAGCTAACTAAATATTGCATCTTAGGTCCTCATTGTTTCTTCTTTCTTCATTATTCTTGTGGGTTTTGTAATTATCAAATCTGTAATTCCCAACAATTGTTAAATCAGGATCCAGCCTATCTAGGATATAATAACAGTGATTGATTGCACAGCGAAATAATAATAAAAAATAATCAAAGTTTCAACAAGGTTTTTCTATTAGAATAATGATCCTCTATGGATCTATATCACCCACACTAAAGGTGTTTTTCCTGGAGTTTTTATTCAAGAAGCGTACTAATAAAAATGACTATCTGTTCCTTTTATACACAAGGAACCCTAATACAATAATAAATAAAAATATCAATGCATATCACTACCTAAGATAGCTCATGCATATCCTAACAAACTAATAAATAAAACGGAATAACTATATCCGTAGAAACATAATATGCTGAATCTCTACTTCAGCAGATTCACTTCTTCAGCAGAATCTGTCTCTTCAGCAGAATCCATCAGCAGATTCTTCAGCAGAATTCTCTCTTAGCAGAATTCCCAACATTAGTTTCCTTGGGGTACCCAAGCCATGACTGACTTGGGTTTGCCTCGTGCATCAATGTAATCAAACCTTTTTATGACCGTTGATGCACCATTTGGTTGGAGTGGTCTCCAAATCCAACATGCTGAGGACTTAACAGCATTTTCATTTTTGACACATTTTGTGGTTTTTGGTCTAACAGTACCAAATTTGGCAGTACCATTTGGTCTACCATTTGGTCTAGCAGGATCATTTGGTTTTGGTCTCCAGTCATGTGTTTTATCCACAAAATTCCTTTCAATATGACTTTTCACAACTTTTGGTGCATGTTTGAAAGTATTTCTTGCACCCTTAGTAGTGAATTTTGGGAAAACAGGCTTATTTGGTCTAACAGTATGATTGACTTTTGGTGTGTTAGACTTCACAAAGCTTTTTCTGGGGTTTGTTTTATTTGTTTTAGACCTTGATGTACTCCCAGAAACTCAATTGTTACAATAAGCATGAGTATGATTAAAACTACCACAGTAATAGCATGCCTTATTGTACAAAACAAAGTTATCACCAAGTTGATGTGACTTAAGATTGTTCCAATTTCTCTGACTACCTCTAGGTTTGCTATTACATTTAGCACAACATTCAACTATTTTTAGACAAACTTTAGTCTTTGTGATACTTTCTACACTTTTAGGACTGCTTGGCCCTACTTTGTTTCCTTTCATAGAAACAGTCTCTTTTCCATTGTCATCAGATGTACAACCTTCAATAGATTTAACATCTGAGCTCTTATCAGTGAGCACTGATTGGTCCCAAACGGTCAACCTAAATTGACCAGGTGAGTGGTCAACCAAGTCAAACGTCTCAGACCAAATCTCCGTGGAAGTATAGTGTTTCCCCGGGTCGTTATGTCCCGACGAGGTGTGAATTGTAAACAAACGGTTTCGTGATCGGGTGAATTTGGATGAAAAGGGGTTTGTGAGTGATCTGAACTAAGGAATCTACACGAGAATAGCTTAAATAAGCTATATGAATAAGACTGGAAGCTAGGAAAAACCAGAAACGTTTAAAACTTAAAACGCGTACGTTCACGTTTAAATAAAACGTAAACGTACAAAATAAAAAGTAAAAACGGAAATCTGAAAACACCCAGGGGGTGAAAATGACTTTTTTACAAACCTAAAGGTAAAAGAAAATTTTTAGAAAATGAAAATAAATTTTAACACTAATTAATTATTTAATATTAATTAAATACTAATTATTACTAATTATTAATATTTAAACAACTTAAATATAATACAATGTTAATTAAATACTAAAAAGGTGAAAATAAAATTTCTAAAGTTATAAAATAATTAAAACCAAGTTTTAAAAATAAAAATAAGTATTTTTGTCTTTTTGTGATTTTTATATTAATTAATTACTAATTACCTAATTAAACTATTTTAAATTAAGAAAAATACTAAATGAACAGTAAAAATTCTAATAAAATTTCTAAAATTATTTTATAACATATAAAAGCTATAAAAAATATAAAAACTAGGTTTTACTTAATAAAAACTAATTATGCTATTTAAAACTAATTATTAATTAATTATAAATAAAACTAAGATTAAATCTAATAAATACTTAATGACAAAATAAAAATCTGAAAAAATATTATAAATACTTTAATATGAAAGGAAATTAAAAAAAATATAAAAATGCTAAGTTCTTAATAAAAATATAAAAATGAAAATTAAAATTAAATTACATTAAATAGAAACTATCACTTAAAAATTAAATTGGATTTTTGGAATTTTTCTTTTTGAAAACTGATTTACATCTAAAAACAACAAACTTTTGTAAAAACAAAAGTTTTATAACTTAAAAATAAGCTGTGGAGAGCTTATAAGCCATGACAGTTGACTATGTTTGACCAAACAAGGAAATGAGTTAAAAATGGCTTAAGTGGGACCCACTATGGTCAAATCTGATCCAAATAACTTAGTTGAACATGTATAAGTTGGAAAAAGCTAGATGTGACTACAGAATACGCAATAAGCCAACAATAAGCACATGTACTCATATATTAACTCAGAAACTGGGACAAATTTTGTGCTTGATTTAAGTGGGGTCCACAGGGTTTGAGGTCAACCCAAGGGTCAACTTTAAGAGCCCACCATGGGGAGGGTTGTTAGGAACAAATAGGGAAGGTGGTGGACCACTGTGGTGGTCAGAAAACCACCATAAAGTGGGTGGTGTGGACTGCTTATCTGTGCAGCAGAACAGGGGTCTCCCCTGCAGCTGTGTTTGGCCAATTGTGAGGCCCACCAGGAAAATGCTAAAAATGAAGTGACCAAGGAATCCTAAACTTGAGCTAGGACACTACAACTTGTGAAAATCTCAAATCCTGAATCCTTGTACTAAATTCACAATAATTCTTTGGATTTTAGGAAAAATCTGAAAACATGCATCTTTGACTTTTGTAAAAACTTTACATTTTGACTTTAATGAACTTTCAATGATCATTGCTGATTATTTGGACTATGTTAAGCTATAATAAAACTAAATTAGGCTATATTACATACTTATGCAATGAAATAGTGGGGTTTGGGTCAAAATCTCCAAACAGTGGGCAATTTATGGGTATTACATGGTCATTTTCACTTTTGGGGTGAACAAGGACCAGTTTGATAACTCCTAAACCCTAACCACACTTAATGCAAGCTAATGAAAAGAGAATCAAAGTATAACAGCAACAACACACCACAACATTCATCTAAACCAAACACCCCTTTTTATGGCAGTTACATTGAAATTCAAAGAATTAAACCATCATTTTGCAAACTAATGATCAAATTCAGTTTCTTAACTGATCTAGCAACTAAATGAACAATAAATCTCAACAAATAACAACTAAAACACAGATTTGCAGTTATCTCTCAATTTGACAGTCAAATGAAAATTATTTTGAAAACAACTAATTTGACAAGTAATTGAGCTTTTGTGGGACATTCAACAACTGAATAACATAACTAAACTAGGAAAGCAATGAGTAAACAATAATGGTGGTAAATTATGTATGCTACAGTACATAAGCAGAAAAAAAATTAGAAAATCACTTACAAAGGCTAATGCTTACACCCACAATCACCAAGTACTTAAACACAACCCTAAGCTTCCCCTGAAGCTCTACACCATTCTTCAATTTCTTCTCTTTTCCTTTTTCTTCCTTTTCTATTATTTTTGATCTTCCATTGATGTTTCAACTAGCACCTTTTTTATTTTTGAGTTTTTCTCACTATGCCTAATTCAAATGTACCTTAAGCTTTAAAAAGCTTAGGAATAACTAATATGAGGTGAAAGGGACAGTAAACAACAACTCTTAACCTATTTTAAGTCAAAACTGAATTTTAATGAAAATATGCTAAAAGAAGAATTCTTATGAAAACACTTAAAATTTATATTAAAGAGTAATTCGAATACAATGCAAATACTGAATACCAAATACATGAGCTGAATGTTATAACTAAAAAGGGAAATTACATGAAAATGATTTATCTAAAACTATATTTTAAAAACTACCTAAGCTGCCCTTTCTTTATGCTTCTTTCTTGATTAATATAGACCCGTGTGGGTCCCACAAGCTTTCCCACTTCTCATTATAACCATTGGATGAGTAGTTTTGATCTTGTCCTTTCAATTGGGTTTTAGCGGGAAAGTGATTTTTTTGCAAATGGGGTAGTTTTCTTGTAGCAGAGAACAACTCTTGGACATATGTGAAGGAAAGGGTGAAAATGGTTGAGTGTGGCAGGGAAAGGGTGAATAGGGGTGATGATGGTGTTTTTAGCTATGGAGGAGGAGTAGCAGGCTATGAAGTCACGGGGTGGGAGATGAGGTGGAGGTCAAAGGTCAGGGTTGACCACACGTTTTTATTAAAGGTAGTGTTGGGCTGGGAATGGTGGGCTGGTAAAATGGGGTAAGGGTGTGTTGGATTGGAGTTTGGTTTTTTTTGGGTTTAGATATTAACAAAAAGGGTCCATTTAGGTTTTAAGTATTTGTAAATCACAAGGACTATTTTTGCACATTCTGAAAATCAAAGGGCCACTTCTGCCAAATGTTCTAAGTCATTCCAAGGGTAGTATTTGGCAAGCTTTGAATTCCCATAGGTCATAGATGCAATTTTTCCACTTTTGAAATTCCCGGGGACCATATCTGTCAAAATTCCAAACTATGGGGACCAAACAAGTAAATTTCTCAAATTTTTTACCCAAGGGCCATAATTGTCAACTTTTGATTTTTCAAAAACTTTTGTTGACTTTTTAATCCAAAAATATTTCCTAGGGACCAAATCTGACAATTTTCTGAAACTCCAGGGACCAAAATGCAAATTTCCAAAACTTTTCCAATTTTTCACCAAAGGACAAAATATGACAACTTATGATTGTAAAAGGACCTTTGGTGATAATTTTCCATACTTTGAATTTCTAGGGACTAGTTTTGTCATTTTATGAAAGTTGGGGGACTGAAACTACCAATTTTGCAAACTTTGTACGTTTTTCATTTGTTTTTACTCGTTTTGCATCTAAAACATATAAAACACAATTTTGAAATATTTTTAGTATTTTTCAGATTAGACCAAAAATAATGAGTGTTTGAGCACTCATCAAGTACCTTTTCTTTGGAGAGTGAAGTATTACTTGTACTCTCAAAAGGTTCACTATTTTCTACAGGTTTTACTTTTTCTAGTGGTTTATGAGTGAGTTCATGTAAACCTGATTCAGCAAGATCTAAACCTGGGGGACAAGGAATTCCTCTGTAAGGAGGTGGACATGTGTTGTATCCAATCCCAGATTTAATTTTCTTGTTCATTTGATTTTCAACTATACTTTTAGTACAAGGAGAAGCATTTTCTAATGTTGTAACAGTTAGTTGAATATTATCTTTTGCTTGTTTCACTTTAGCAAACTCAGTTCTTAACAGGTTTATTTCATCATCTTTAAGAAATATGTCTCTATTAAGAATAGCTTTTGTGTCAGAAAAGGTGAGTTCATTTTCTCTAAAGTGAATTATCTGTTTTTCAAGTTTGGACATACCACACTTATGATTAAATAGATCTTGATGGGTTTTTCTTTCTTCTACTTTCAGTTCATCATAAAGTTTTCTTAAGATTTCTAATTCTTTGAAAGCTTCACAAGTAGTAGAACATTTAGTGATTTGTACCTCAGGATTGGAGAGAGCCATTAAAGCCATTTCATTTGAGGATGACTCTTCTTCACCCATAAAGCTCCAATCAAAACCCAGCCCATCAATAGCTACCATAGCTTTTGTTTCAGTGGTGTCCACTTCTTTGCTCTTGTTCTCATTGTTTCCCCTGTTCTTGTTCTCAAAACCTCTTCCTTTATCACCCTGCTTCTTTGGTCTTCTACATTCTCTTGAGTAGTGACCCTTCATGTGGCAGTTGTAGCACTCCACTTTAGACTTGTCATACCCAGCAGGTTCATTGCCATTGATGACAATCTTCTTTCCAGTCCTCATCAAATATTTCTTAGCCCTCATGCTAAGAAGTGAGAGCTGCCATTTTATGTCCATTTCTTCAAGATCATCATCACTGATCTCTTGAAGATCTTCAAAGGTCAATGTGGAACCATTGTGTTGTGAGGTTAGAAAAGCACAACCAACTGTTTCATCAAAAATGGTTTTGGTACTGCTGGAAGTACTGGCAGTACCAAAATTTGTGTTGGCAGTACCTTCTTCTCTACCATCTTCTTCATCAACTTTCTTGGAAGGACCATGAGATGACATAAATGCCATATTTCCTGAGCTTGCACTAGTAGACTTCTTTAGTTCATGCTCTACTATTTTGAAGTTGCTGTAAAGATCATTGAGACTCAAGGAATCAATATCTGGTTTGTTTTTCCAGACAATGACATGCATGGCCCATTCAGAGGGTAGACTTTTAAGGAATTTGGAGTTTAAGTCTTCTTGAGATATTATCACTTCATGAATGGCTAACTGACTAGAAAGCTTTTGTAGTCTATTGAACATGCTGTCCAAAGACTCATTTGGTGTGGCTGAAAAGTTTTCAAACTGTTGTTTTAAAAGTGTTTTCTGGGTTTTCTTGGTGGCATCATTACCACCAAATCTAGCCACAATAGCTTGAAAAAGGGTTTTAGCACACTTGTACTTGTTGAAGATTAAAAGCTGGTCATTTGGAATAGACATGAGAAGCATACTTCTGGCTTTGATATCATTTCTCTTTTGAATTCTTTCTTCAGCGGTTATTGGGTTTACTTGCACAATTGTGACAAGTGCATCATTTACTGTGGAGGTGGTGGTTACTGGCTTAAATGAGTTTCCTTCTTCAATAATCTCCCAAAGTGCATAGTCTTGCACTTGGAAGTATTGTTCAACCCTCAGTCTCCACATCTCAAACTCATTCTGTTTGAGTAATGGAAGTTTTGCAGCCACATTGGTTTGAATGTACTCAACATCCATTTTTACTTTGTTCTTTTATATCGTAAATATCAGCCTCGCTCTGATACCACTTGTGGGAAGGATTCGTTCAAACACTTGGGAAGTTAATCTTAGTAATGTGTTTGGGATATTTATGAATGAATGTGATTTAGCACGCGGAATTTACTAAAACATACTAAAGGAACAAAGGTGGCGAGTAAGTAAATGAGAATGAACACAACATGAATAACACAAAACGATTCAATATTATTGATGAAATAATATGGGTGATCTAAACTATCACCAGGATTACAAGTGTAACCTTGAATCTTTGATACATGAAAAGGTTAAAGATGGAAGTTATGCATGGAAAAGCTATGAAAGCTGTAAGAAAAGATATATCTAAGAAGGTGTCTTAAGGGTTCCTTTTATAGCATAAGGAGCCCTTATTACAAATGGTCAAGTTGCTAAATATAATATAATAGAGGCTTACCTTATCCTAATATTACACCTTTCAAGGTAAAGCACTCCATTATATCTACCGAGTCTTCTGTACTACTTCTACTAAACGTATAACTTTGTACAAAGACTAATAATACAACTAAATATCTCTAAATAAAATATAACAACTTGTCGTGAATACTGGCAGGACCTTCTTTAACTAGCAGTACCTTCTTACCCAGAAGGTACTGTTAGTATATCTTCAACATAGCAAAACTGAAGAGGCAGGCTTAACTATCAACTAGCAGGCTCTTCTGGCAGACTCTTTACTTTGTGCATTTTATTCCCAACAATCCTCCCCTAAACTTGTTATTCCCATTTAAAATAACCAAGTTTCTTTGTAAATAAAATTCATACCTTGAGGATTTGAGGGAACTCGTCCAAAAACCTTATTTCTTTCTCCATAGGCTTTCATACTGATCAAGTATGCTCTCCTTCAATCTTTTGACTGCATCAGTTTCTTCTTCACATAAAAGCTTATTGGAGATCAAAACTGATAATACTTCATAGCTTAAAGGATACTCCTTCTCACCTAGCATAAAGATCTCTATTCCACTCTGAGTGGAAAGATGATGAACATGACTCATGCTGAAGTATTCCCATGTAACAGATAAATCATAGTAAGGAAATTTCCAATGAGTATCAGTAGGATTTGGATCATACAATCTGCTGAACTCAACCCATAGCTCTTGCTCCTTTGCATCTAGCTTGTACTTGGTTTTCAGCTTCTCTTGAACTAATACCCATAATTCATCTAAATCCATTCTGCTACATGCTCTGAGTAGATTTTCAAAGTTCTTGAAAATCTCAACCTTGTTTCCAACTCTTGTTATCTTCCATACTTTGCCAAACTTGTCATTGTAGATTTCCCAATCTATGACTGGATGCCTTGCATGTGAAGGTTCAGCAAAAACAATTTGTGGACCATGGACAACCATTTCTGTTGATTGAACAGGAGGCAATTCTACTTTCTCTTTTGGTTCCTTCTGATCATCTTTTCTTCCTTTGGAAGGCTTTTGAGTATCCATGAGAAAACTGGTTTTGTTTCTTCTGTAAGCCTCTAAGTATAGAAGCTTCAATTCATCAAACGATTTACCTTTGAGTTGATGATCTTTCATGTTCACTTCTCTTTTCAGATAAATCTTGAAGAACTTCTTATGATCTGCTTCAGAATGTGGCATTTCAAATCCTTTCTTCTGATTCTTCTGAATCTGCTGATAGACATCATCCAATGCCTCTTGATTGTATTTCTTGGTGATGAAATCATTGAGCTTGATTGTCATTTCATCTGAGCTAAGAGATTCATCACATACCAGAGTGTAAGCTTCACCTCTTACAATTGGATCAATGGAAATGATGTACTGCAGCTGAGCATCAAACTTTTCTTGCAGCATTCTTGATTCTTCCTCAGCCCCTATGACTTTTCTTTATGAAGTTGTTTTGACAATTCTTCATCTACAGCCAATTGTGCTTGCTCTTTTTTCTTCAACTTTTTAGGCTTTGGTTCATCTTCAACCAAGATTTTCTTGCCCTTGTCTTTTGGTGATGATACTGGATTGGAGCAGCTGATTGTTCATCAGAAACAAGAAACCTCCCCTGAGGCTGTGCTCCTCTCTTTCTTTTGTAGGACACTTGATCAGAACCTTTTAAATTCATAGCTAATAACCTCTGAATCCCAGCAGGCTCTAGCTCTGCTTCAGCAGTATCTTGCTTTGCTTCAGCAACATCTGTTTCAGCAGTATCTTTCAAGCTAACAGGCTCTTTTTCTTGAGTAGCAGGCTCTGTTTCTTGAATAGCAGGATCTTCATCAATCACTGGAGCTCCTTCATGAAACTGAAATTTAATCTCTTCTTCATTTTTAGAACTACCCATCCTCCCCTTTTTGGAAGAGAGACCCAAACCCTCTGCATTTGAACTTGAGGAACTAGAAACAACCAACTGAGATGTTCCTTTACCCTTCAACAATTTCACCTTCAACTCTAATTTCTCAACTCTCTTAACTAACCTGGTGTTGATCTTTGTAAAATGTTTGTTTTGACTTTCAAGAGTAGTTTGCAAGTGCTGCACTTGCTCCTTTAATTCCCTGACAGTCTGAGCATCTACTTTGTTGTGGAGGAGATTGTGGTGGTGAGGTATGATGTGATAATGATGGTGATGTTGCAGATGGTGTTTGTGTTTGTTGATGAGATGGTAATGGTACTGGTGATGGTGGTTTGACTGATGGTACTGGAGATGGATGTGGTGATGAATGATCAGATGATGTAGATGGTTCTTCAGAATGTTGTGGTAACATTTCCTCAAAAAGTGGTACTTCTTCTCCTTGAAAACCAATTTTCATGTTTGAAAACACCTTGTGTGTAAGTTTGGGCGTTTTAAAAGGTTTGTTTGGGGGAAGTAACAAATGTTTGGATTTATTGATGAGGCACTGAATGAACCTTGGGTACATCAAAAACTTTGTTTCACTGTCCACAATTTTAACCAATCCTTCAAAAATATATTTTGAAAAGTTGAATTTCTTTGTTTGTTGCTAGGCAAATGAGAGCTGCAGCCATATTACCACTAAATTGCTCCCATGAGGTTTTCTTTTGGCTTAAACAATGAAGGATGGTGTGAATCAAAAATCTCCATTGAGGGGTAAAATGCTTTTTAAGAAATGTAAGCTTTGTAGAAGTTACATTATACCCCATTTTTGTCAAATTTTCACAGGTAGTTGACTAATGCCATCTGAATCATCCAAACGAAGGTGTCTTCTAATGGATGATTCAATAAAAGTCAAGGTTCTACCATCCACTTTGACCATTAACTCCTGAATCCCATCCCTAAGAGTGTTAACTTTAGCAGTTTGCCAAAATTGTGAAATTTGAGATTAAAAAATAGTGGGATTCACGAGTAAAGCAAACCTGACATAAGAATTGTTTAGAAAATCCACTGCTTGATGAAAAATTTCATTGTCATCAGACTTTTCCAGAAATGCTAATTGGTTGTGACGTTTGACAAAACTTAGACGAGCCATGGTGAAAGGTTTGATGAAAATTTTGATTTTGATGGTGGGATTTTATTGTTGTACTGGTAGAAGATGAAAGGTAAGTGTGAATTGTAATAAGGATTAATTATGAGAAAAATGACTTTTGTCCGACTATAAAAGATATGGATAAGTAATTGAAGAGGCGGTCAAAAAGATCTTTTATTATAATAACTATATCCTTAATTCGAGGAAAACATGATTAATTCACAAAAATACCCTTTAAAAACAACGGCTATATTTTAACCTGACAGACTCAACGACTATGTTTTAACCTGACAGACTCAACGGCTATGTAGCAGTACCATTTTACTCTACCAGTACTGAAATTTGAACTACCAGTACCTTGTTTTTGAAATAAAACTTGGCAGTCCGTTTGAAATTTTAGAAAATATCCCTTATAGTTTTTAGCAAACTATCAGCTATCAACAGATTTGATAAGTCTTTACCAAGAGCCGTTTGCTTTGGACTAGTCAGTTCGTTTAAGTTTTTGAAACTGGGTGAACTGATTACCTTATAGTTTTTAGCAAACTATCAGCTATCAACGGATTTGAGAAGTCTTTACCAAGAGCCGTTTGCTTTGGACTAGTCAGCTCTTAAAGTTTTTGAAAAACTTGGTGAACTGATTACCATTTCCATATCCTGATTGTGTTAGCAAGCTTGAGTAACCTAAAATGGTTAGTTGTAAACCAAAAGAACAGAGTGCAAAGCACTTGTTTTATAGCATTGTTAACATTTAAACATCAGGATGAGCAAAAACCGAGCAAACTTTGAACTAACAGTACCAATTTTGTACTGACAGTACCTTATGACTAACTAGCAGTACCATGTTTAGAAGCCAGAACTTGTTTATTTATATACAAAACACATGTTTTCAAAGATTTATCATACCAATACCTGCTACCAGGTATTTAAACCTACCTAAATCAAAGGCTTTGGTGAGAAGGTCTGCAAAATTATTTTCAGAATCAATTTTGACAACTTGTATTAACCTTTTCTCATTGCAATCTCTTATGAAATGGTGTCTGATTTCAGTGTGTTTTGTTTTTGAATGTTGAACTGGATTTTTAATGATACAAATAGTACTGCTGTTGTCAATGTAAATAATGGTGTTGAGAAAATTGTACCCATAGTCAAGCAATTGATTCTAGATCCAAAGAACTTGGCCATAACAACTTGCACTTGCAACATATTCTGCTTCAGTTGTAGAGTTGGCCACCATTGTTTGCTTCTTGCATTGCCATGATATGAGTCTGCAGCCAAGAAATTGACATCCACCAGTTGTGGATTTTCTGTCTAGGGTTGCACCAGCATAGTCACTATCTGAATAAGCTACCAAATCAAAAGATGATTCCCTTGGATACCATAGACCCAACTTTGGCTGGCCCTTGAGGTATCTGAAGATTCTTTTGAATGCTGTGAGATGAGAAACTTTTGGATTGACTTGAAACCTTGCACATACACATACTGAGAACATGATATCTGGTCTTGATGATGTAAGGTACATTAGGGACCCAATCATTGATCTGTAGTTGTGCACATCAACATCTTCACCCTCAGCATCTTTGTGTAACCCCTTTTCTGGATCCATTGGTGTACTTGCAACCTTTGAATCTGCAAACCCAAATTTCCTTAGGATATCTGCTACATACTTATCTTGGCTGATGAATATGCCTTCTTTTGATTGTTTCACTTGGAGACCCAGAAAGAAAGTAAGTTCCCCCATGGAACTCATTTCAAACTTACTATGCATAAGTTTTTCAAATTCTACACATAATTCCTGATTTGTGGATCCAAAGATAATGTCATCAACATAAATCTGCACCAGCAAGATGTCTTTCTTGGTTCTTTTGATGAACAAAGTTGGATCAATCTTGCCTCTTTGAAATCCATTTTCCAATAAATAGAAAGCCAATGTTTCATACCATGCTCTAGGAGCTTGGTGTAGACCATCCGAACTTGATTCCTCATCGTCACTTGATTCTATTCTAGCTTTTAAGGCAATAGATTTTACTTTATCCTTCTTGCCTCTAAATATCTCCGAATCTTTTTCCATCACCATTTCGTGAACTTTGAGGTTTCCAATAAGCTCGTCAAGTGCCATGCTTGAAAGATCTTTAGATTCTTCAATAGCCGTTACTTTTGCTCTCCACTTAGGATGGAGTGCTCTAAGGAATTTCCTGACAAAATTCTTGCTACAAAAAGATTCATCAAGTGCTTTAAGTGAAGTAATAATAGTGTTAAATCTAGAAAATGCACAATCAATAGTTTCATCTCCGGGAATAGAAAATTGTTTATATTTTTGGACAAAAAGATCAATTTTGTTATCCTTAACTTGTGAATTTAGTTATTAAAGATTGCCAAAATTTTTTAGCGGTTTTGCACATAAAAACTCTTTCGTACTCTTTCTTAGGTAAGGCATTATAATGCATCATTTTTGCTTCATTATTTTTGGCAATTAGTTTCTTTTGATCATCACTATGTTTAGTAAGTAAACTATCCTCATCCCGACCACTTCCGGTAGCCTCATGATCACCTTCAATAATAATATACCATAGATCTATGTCTTTTGATTTTACGTAAGTTTCAAAACAGTTTTTCCAATAAATAAAACCATTTGGTTCAAATAGTGGTGGTCTTTGCATAGATTGCCCTTCTTTGAAATTTTCAAAATCCATGGATCGTTTCAAGTTTTAAGATACAATATATTTTAAAATCTTGAGTAACGTAGCTCTTGATGCCAATTGTGGAAAACTAGAAGGGGGGTTGAATAGTTTACCGGTTTTAAACTTGATTTTCTTCTAATACTTTTATGTGTAATTACCAATTAAGACATATCAAACAATAAATTATATGCAAGTATAAAAGTAAGGAACGATCAAACCATAACACGATTTTTTATCGTGGTTCGGCTACAAGGAATCCATTTCCTTGCCCTACTCCACGCCCCGAGTATCCAACTCGAGAGTTTTCTTGCACTAGTCAACAAGCTCCTTTATCCGGCGGAGAAAACCTTACACATCGCTTACACACTATTTCCGACACTAAGCTAGATGTCGAGTTCTTTCATAAGGGTACAACCACTCCCGATAGTTCTTTTACAAGGGTACAACAACTCCCGATACTCTAAGTATTTTGAGGACTAAAATACTAACCGATCACTACAAATGGATACAGTACAATGAAGTATAAACTTTACTAGTTTTGTCACAACTCACCATTTCAGGTCATTTCCCAAACTTTAGAAAAACACTATTCATCAAACACTATTCATCATTTTACTATACATCATATTTGGTGTCAGTTTGACATTCCGAGCAGCATTCAGAAATTTTACTATTCACTGAACACTATTCAATTCCGGAAAAATCTTCACTATTCACTTGCAACACTCATTTCATCATAAATTTAGTTTACGGGTATTCAAATTCGCAAAAACCGGATTGGTTTAGGTACGAATTCATTTCCTTATCAGTAAGGACATTGCATACGAACTAGAGATGGTCTGCATATCATCAGTAGGTCATTTACATGTTATACCACTCTTAGGATTTTCAAATTTATATATTTGATATATTTAACGTTTTACGTATAATTATTTATAAATAAACGTTAACACCCGGTTAATAAACACGACGAATATATCTAAATATTCCCACAATGGTCCCAACATATTTTTATATCCATTATATCATCATAAAAGTTATAATATTCATTTACCCAGTATTTTGGAAATTTATTTTTATTTATAACGTAAGTTTATAAATATTGCGACGGTTTTCGTGAAAATTAAATAATAATCACCCGAACACTCAGTACTTGTACCCAACATATTTTTAACATTTTTACAACTTTATTTTATCCCGAATAACTTCGTTAACATTTATTTCTATCAAACCCAGTACCCGATTTTAACTTATATCACAAATGTATACATAAACTTCACTAGTTTCCTAATTAAATCCAGGCTAGCCCCCCCCCCCCCCCCCTCATTCACCCATGGCCGGCCCCTAAAGTCCTCACCAAGGCCATATGCATTTTGTCCTAACCTCTAGCATTTATGTACACATATAATACCATATAACTTTCCTAAATATCTATAAACCTCAAAAACAAAACATATAACAAGTTCTTAGAATCAAAAACTCATTTTTCTCATCTCTTTCTCTCAAAACCACGAAACAACCCAAAATCCATGATCAAGTGAAGATTTTTCAAAGTATAAAGCTACAAAGTTGTTCCTTTTACCTTTCTAGTTAAGAGTTTTGCAATATAAACTCAAGAAACACAAGATTTCTCATCATCTAATCACCTAATATTTCAAAGTAAGTTATCAAATTTATTTTCATGATTTCATCTAATATTTACTTGTATCATATGGTTTTCATGCTTAATTTCATGCACAAGCTAGCTATACCACATTATTTTTGTTAACTTTTTGAACATACAAACCCTATAATTTGATTTAGGTATTCCCTTGTTAAATTAACATGATTAGTGATTATTAGGAACTCATGGAACCCTAAGAAGGTGTATGGTAGGATTAGTATAGCTTTGTGGTGTTTGCAAGAGATTTGGTGATGTTAGAAACTAGTTTTGAACATGGAAAATGGATTTGTAACAAGTATATAAACCTACTGTCCCATTTTTGTAAACCCAGGAAAATCAGTAAACATAAAGTAAACTTTGGCAAAATTTTTAGAAAATAATTTAAAAAACAAAGCCATAGGCGAAAGAACGGATTAAAAAGAGTTTATAACGAAGAAGTTATGATTTTTGCAAGTTTATTGACGAAAAGTATATTTTCTGAAAATACATGCTGTTGGACGTTTTTTGTCGGACAAAACGAGGTTTTAGACGTAACCCGGAGGAGCCGAGCTTTCCAAAATATATTACTACATACTAAGACGTAACCATGGATATAAAGAACAAGTAAAACGGACTTATAACGACAAAGATATTTACGTTTCAATATCGACAAAACATATATTATTTTGACAGCTTTGACAAAAATAATATTACAACTACGTAGTAACTCTAGATTTCTAGAAATATTAACCAAGTACCCAAAATCATAACTAATGAAGTATTAGTGAATACAAGTGTATTTTTATGACTACAAGACGTTATTTACATGATTTCAAATCGAGGATTTCAACACTAACACTTATATATACGATATATATACATTTCGACTAGTTTTATTTTCTAGTTGTCATATTTTCCTAAGTTTTGAAAAATGTATTATTTTGATAACAACAAGTATTTTTCAAAGAGTAGAGTGGTATAGGAAACATGTGCATGGACATTCACAATATCATTTCATGATCTAAAGTAGATCGTTCATCATTCATATTAGGTTGCGGCAGCCAATCGTTCATTGTTGTTCATTTCACTTCATCACACAGTATCATCAGCTAGAGGTGAGTTTTCATAGCCCCGTTTTCAATTCAATATTTTGATTTCAAATCCCACGGGGGAATACATTGCTTCAATCATTTTAGTACGAGCCCAAGTACCAAAACATATGTACATTGCTTAAGTTGCCATACCAATATGTTAAAGTCCCCTATTTATTATCATGGACCGTTAATTTGCCGATTAAGCGAGAGTGAGTGGATAGATCTATTGAGGGTAACGCCTCCATCCGTGATAGTTATTACCAACAGTAAGCGGATGCATTTCATGTTTGTTACATGTGAGTGTTCTGGTAAAACATTCAGGAGGGGCCTTTATTTCATCAGTCTAGCTTCGGGGTCATGAGCTTAAGGTCTATTGTACTATTTTACGTGACTTTTGTTATTCACTTATACTTGTGGTGGCCGTACAACATTACATTTTATAAACCTATGGAATTCACCAACATTCGTGTTGACGTTTTAGCAATGTATTTCAGGTTCTTAAGGTAGCTCATGTGACATGCATTTGAACCTTCATGGAGTCGCGGAGTCGACGAGTCTAACTATTATTTCATGCACTTATATAAACGTTTGATCTAGTATGACTTGTTTTTCATAAACTTGCAACACCTTTCGGGGACCTCATATTGTAAACTCTGGATTATTTCAATGATCAAACGAAGTATTTTCCAAACGACACTTTAGGTCGTTCAATGTAACTGTAAATGTGTTGCTATGACAGACACCCCCAGGTATTCCATTCCGCTGCAAGTCAGGTAAATTGGGGGTGTGACATATTGGCATCAGAGCTAAGGTTATAGCGAACTAGGATGTATCTTGGACCCTAGACTATAACCACATCATCATAGCATCTCATCATTTCATCATAAGTGCATAATCATGATACATGTTGTTTCATGCATACCCTGTGCGAGTTATTTATACTCATATTCGTATATATATCATTTTATTGACCTGGTTCACAAGTGACATGCCTTTAGATACTCATCCTGTCATCCTTTTATCGGATTTCCGACATTGAAGATGCCTTGTCATCTTCCACTACCATTATACCACCAATTTCACTTACACCATCATTAGCACTATTGATTTGCCATAGGAACAGGGTTTTTCTATCATTCAGCCCATACATAGAATGCCGTTTGGTAGAGTATTCAGACTTAATCTTAATGGACCTATTTGGATGCTTATTTCAAGGAAGATAGTGTGTTTTCTTTCCTTCACTAGTAGAGCACCCATTACTCAGGTACTACTACCACCATTAGTTACTTATTACACTATTGGTCGTCCCATAGTGCGTACTTTAGTTTTACCTCTTAGATGTCGCGAGGTAGCGCGAAGGAGGGTAGTATTCCATTCACTAGTACCATCATTGTCATTTTCATTTTCCATTCCCACTTGCCATGAACTAGATAACACCTAGTAGATAATACCAATATCACGGACTCAACAGGAACATCCGCAGATTCTTCAGGAATGGTTCAGAACCTACATTATCTAAGATTTGATTGATGCACAACTTCAGACACCACTTCAGGACTGTCTCGACCTTATGATGCCACAAACCTGATTTCACTCAGAGGGACACCAGGAAGTCTCTAGACCAGACTTATATCCTCACTAGCTTTTACTATTATCCTAGCCACGGAAAGTAGGAAACATAATCTAAAGAACTTGTCGTCTTTTGGTTGTTGTACAAACAAATGTATCAAGTGTGACTCTACTATGTAGGAATGGTTGTGCTATATATGATAATTTCTATTACCTATAGATTCTCATGGTATCTTATGATTTGATGAGGATAGATTTAAGCAAACCACTCCCATTAAGACAATAGGATTAATAAGGACGAAGATGTCTTTACGAGTAGATGGTCATGTTGACCAAGATAAAAATGACTACCCTAGTTTTCGTGTTTCGGAGTTAATAACAATTCAATTAAGTTAAATTCTAAAAGAATTTTTGTACAAACAAAAAGATTTCTTGCAAACCTTACGAAGTACAACAAATATTGAATTAAAATGGTTGGATTAAAACTCATTTTCTTTGCAACAATCTTCTGGAATTCCCTTTTTCAAAGACATATGTATATAGGATATATTATTCCTATCAAAGTACAAAATATTTCATAGTCACATCTTTTACACAACTATACTCACTACAAACTTCAGATAAAGTCACTCCAAAATACACTTAAAATCAGATTTTCATAATGTTTCACTCAAACAAATGTTGTTGACGAATTTTAGAACCCATATCTCCAAGAAGGAACACGCATAACTCATGAAAGAATCTCGAAAGCAACCACTATATCTACCTACTATTTGACATTAGAAGCGAAAGAAACACCTCTACAAGAGATTCCCAATAGATACACCATGCCACAACACCACTACTTCAAATTACAACTTTTTCGCTCATTCCATGTTATCAGACCCTCACCCTAGTATAAGCTCGTTGGATTAAAAGATCAAGGTACAATGACTCAACAGAATTTATATTCTTTTCGGAGATCGATATAACTTAGTCACATAGGGACAAGACCTCATTTTCATGAAAGGACATCGAGAAGTTTCGCCTGACCAAAAGACATTTAGCTTTTATTCATGGTAAATCAAACATCATACGATGGGGTACCTACTTGATTCAGACCACCAGTACAACAATTTCCAGGCTTTATGCATTTTAGTCATGCTTAGAAGGATTAAGCATTTGAACCTGCAAAGTTTACCTAGAATAAATTCTCTAATATTTCAAATCATTGGCACCGATTTCTTCCCTATATTCTTTAACACGTAGACTATCGACTTCACTTGACTATAGATGCCTTAACGACACGTTTATCCTTCACGCTCTCAATATCACTATCATATTCTCGACCACTTCATAATCATAAACCACTATCCTGTTATGGACTAAGTTATTTATATTCTCTAAATAAGTGGATTAGTAGACTATTACCATTCGATAAGATTCACCCATGTATCCAATACACCATTCAAGCTATTTTACTATCATATGGGGAAATTGTTTTACAGAAAAATTTCTGAAGTAAGCTATTTTATTACCATCCTATAAATTGATTTTTCTGTCATTACACCAAGTATTTACTGTTATTACGTGAGGCAATTTTCATGTTACTTGAAAGAAAACATCAGGATACCATTTTTAATAACAATGCGTTGAACACCATCTAAAACTTTTGAGAAAAGTTATGATATTTTGACAAAATCTAACATCGCATCATTAGTCCTCAATTATACATAGCCTGATCACCTATGTAAAATTCAGGAAGGATTATGCCATGAAGGAAATAATTACCTTTTCAAAGGATTGTTAATAACAATCTTCATTTAAAAGATTTGTAAACAAAGGAACTCTTTCATAAACATCCCTTTTGCCGAACTATCCCAGGATACTTACCCCACCAGTCACTCATTCAGCCATTAAGTTGGATTTTCTCATTGACTTCCCTAGGAGAGACTTTCCATATCAAATACATGCAGGATTCCTCAATACAATAAAAGCAACGAAAGGATTACAGAACTACTAACCAGGACTAGAAGTATATAGTGAGAAAATTCATAACTCAACAACAAATCCTAAGATACTGCGAGACCATCCGAATCATCATCTCTGACTTAGTTGTCAATTTAAAGGTACTACTTAGACTGAGCTACAGGATTGAACTCAATATAAATGTCCGCAGGACAACACAATAGAAATAAACCAAGCTTCTAATTGAGACTGTAGAGCATTTCATTTAAACATGGCCTCATCCATACATAAACTTTCCTGCAGTAAGTTTTCACAAAGGACAATTGTTTGAATCAAGAATATCGATGTAGATTCCTCTAAGGCATTATGTCTCTAGAAATTTCAGATAACCTCACCTTCATACCAAGAAAGGGATCAAACCAGAACATATCTCCTCATCTACATGGGAAAACATAATAGACATTCATTGACACAACATCAAGTGATACCTTCGCCTTGCCAATTACAACGATAAACCATTTCAGGACTTAAGTTAGTCTAAATATCTACGCTTATGGTTTTGCCTAATACCCACTAATAGACATTATCCAACCTTAGGAACTAAATGTTAGACATCTATGCATTTAAGCGAACATTTCCTATTCTACCATTTTATCCTTGTTAGTGTTTTCACTTTTAAATAAAGTTGATTTGAAAAATCGCTTTTACATAAATCACATACCTTGAAGAAAATGATTTCTGGAATTCCTATTTTGAACAAGTATGATCCTTTTTGGTCAATATTTAGCAAAACCATCGTACAATGAGAAATATATAGACATCAAACTTTGGAAAACAGTCTTAATCACAACATGTTTGAAAATAGTTTCCTATTTCATAACTACTGGATTTTGAATCATCAAGAAAAATATTACTCAGTAAATCATCTGCTCCAATTTTTTTTATTCGTTATTCAGAAAGAGATTTCAACCAAAACTCACAATCGCAAGACAAATTTCCAAAACTAATCACTCTGCTACATCGCTTATGCATTTAGGATTTTGTGACTTGACAATAAAGAATATTGGTATATGTGATGAAGGAATTAGGAGGAACATCACAAATTAATCACGAAGTTCAGTAGTGGAGACCAAGCCTACTAGGCAAAGAAAAACATATGTCTTACCATCCGTTGGAACAAAACACAAGGAATCAAATTGCTACCCATATTCTATCCCTTTCAGATAACGCCAAGTTCGAAGGACCGAACGTTGTGGAATTAGTCACAAAGACTTATTGTACCCATTTCAGTTATTCCTGATAAGGAAATCGATTCACCTTGGACTTCAAGCAGTCATTTCAGGATTTCCTTCAGAAACCCATTTAGATTTAAACATCACCTATCAGCCTCAAACCGATGGTCAAAGCGAGAGAACAATTCAAACATAGGAAAGTATGCTCAGAGCATGAGTGATTGACCCTAGAAATGGTTGGACTAATCAGTTAACATAAATAAAATTCATCTACAACAATAGTTATCACACCAACAACGAGAAACTGGCGGAAGTTAGGTTGGTACATAACACACATCATTTGGATTGGGTATCCTGAACAACAAACTATCCAGATTCAAGTGGGAGAACAAACTAAGTTAAAAGCATTGCCTTGGATTGGCATGATACAAATTGGATAACAAGAGAGGTTGAACCTTTAGCATATTGGACCATTTAAGATTCATTTTAGAATCGATCAACTAGCATACAAACTTGAGTTCTGGCAGAATTCAGCAGTATATATTACTAGTATCACATTTAAAACATTAAGAAGCGTAGACCATCTATCGATGGGCCAAACTTGGGAAAAAGCTCAACTCACTAGTCCAGTAGGCATTCATGAAATAACCAGAAATTTCCTACAAGTCAATAATCAGTTACAAGTTCAATAAGTTGTAAACCATTAAAACTTCAAGTTGGTAGGCAGAGTTATGTTGAAAGTTCTGCCTAGGAAAGTCATGATATCATTCTGAAAACTTGGAAAGTTAAACCCGATATACAATGGACCATGTAATATTTCAGACAGAGTAGGCCTAGTGGCCGTCAGACTTGAGCCTTGTTAGAGAACAACAGGATTACACAACCATGTACTATCATCTTTTCAGATTAGTCACTCACAATCCCATTTGGAAAAGGATCCAACTCAAATTACAATCTCAGACCTTGTAAGAGAACCAACAGAAATCATGGACCGTGTGGTCAAACAGTTGAAGCGAAGTCGAATTCCTATCGTGAAAATTCACTGGAATTCTCGAATATCATCATCTTTTAACCAAACCTACTACAGAGACCAACACTCACTGAATTTAGGGACTGAATTCCTTTTTTGGGTGGGCGACTGTCACAACTCACCATTTCAGGTCATTTCCCAAACTTTGGAAAAACACTATTTATCAAACACTATTCATCAAAACACTATTAATCGTTTTACTATTCATCATATTTGGTGTCAGTTTGACATTCCGAGAAGCATTCAGAAATTTTACTATTCATTGAACACTATTCATTTCCGGAAAAATCTTCACTATTCACTTGCAACACTCATTTAATCATAAATTTAGTTTACGGGTATTCAAATTCGCAAAAACCAGATTGGTTTAGGTACGAATTCATTTCATTATCAGTAAGGACATTGCATACGGACTAGAGATGGTCTGCATATCATCAGTAGGTCATTTACATGTTATACCACTCTTAGGATTTTCAAATTTATATATTTGATATATTTAACGTTTTACGTATAATTATTTATAAATAAACGTTAACACCCGGTTAATAAACACGATGAATATATCTAAATATTCCCACAATGGTCCCGACATATTTTTATATCCATTATATCATCATAAAAGTTATAATATTCATTTACACAGTATTTTGGAAATTTATTTTTATCTATAACGTAAGTTTATAAATATTGCGACGGTTTTCGTGGAAACTAAACAATAATCACCCGAACACTCAGTACTTGTACCCAACATATTTTTAACATTTTTACAACTTTATTTTATCCCGAATAACTTCGTTAACATTTATTTCTATCAAACCCGGTACCCCGATTTTAACTTATATCACAAATGTATACATAAACTTCACTAGTTTCCTAATTAAATCCAAGCTACCCCAAACCCCCCCCCCCCTCATTCACCCATGGCCGGCCCCTAAAGTCCTTACCAAGGCCATATGCATTTTTTCCTAACCTCTAGCATTTATGTACACATATAATACCATATAACTTTCCTAAATATCTACAAACCTCAAAAACAAAACATATAACAAGTTCTTAGAATCAAAAACTCATTTTTCTCATCTCTTTCTCTCAAAACCACGACACAACCTAAAATCCATGATCAAGTGAAGATTTTTCAAAGTATAAAGCTACAAAGTTGTTCCTTTTACCTTTCTAGTTAAGAGTTTTGCAATATAAACTCAAGAAACACAAGATTTCTCATCATCTAATCACCTAATATTTCAAAGTAAGTTATCAAATTTATTTTCATGATTTCATCTAATATTTACTTGTATCATATGGTTTTCATGCTTAATTTCATGCACAAGCTAGCTATACCACATTATTTTTGTTAACTTTTTGAACATACAAACCCTATAATTTGATTTAGGTATTCCCTTGTTAAATTAACATGATTAGTGATTATTAGGAACTCATGGAACCCTAAGAAGGTGTATGCTAGGATTAGTATAGCTTTGTGGTGTTTGCAAGAGATTTGGTGATGTTAGAAACTAGTTTTGAACATGGAAAATGGATTTGTAACAAGTATATAAACCTACTATCCCATTTTTGTAAACCCAGGAAAATCAGTAAACATAAAGTAAACTTTGGCAAAATTTTTAGAAAATAATTTAAAAAACAAAGCCATAGGTGAAAGAACGGATTAAAAAGAGTTTATAACGAAGAAGTTATGATTTTTGCAAGTTTATTGACGAAAAGTATATTTTCTGAAAATACATGCTGTTGGACGTTTTTTGTCGGACAAAACGAGGTTTTAGACGTAACCCGGAGGAGCCGAGCTTTCCAAAATATATTACTACATACTAAGACGTAACCATGGATATAAAGAACAAGTAAAACGGACTTATAACGACAAAGATATTCACGTTTCAATATCGACAAAACATATATTATTTTGACAGCTTTGACAAAAATAATATTACAACTACGTAGTAACTCTAGATTTCTAGAAATATTAACCAAGTACCCAAAATCATAACTAATGAAGTATTAGTGAATACAAGTGTATTTTTATGACTACAAGACGTTATTTCCAGGATTTCAAATCGAGGATTTCAACACTAACACTTATATATACGATATATATACGTTTCGACTAGTTTTATTTTCTAGTTGCCATATTTTCCTAAGTTTTGGAAAATGTATTATTTTGATAACAACAAGTATTTTTCAAAGAGTAGAGTGGTATTGGAAACATGTGCATGGACATTCACAATATCATTTCATGATCTAAAGTAGATCGTTCGTCATTCATATTAGGTTGCGGCAGCTAATCGTTCATTGTTGTTCATTTCACTTCATCACACAGTATCATCAGCTAGAGGTGAGTTTTCATAGCCCCATTTTCAATTCAATATTTTGATTTCAAATCCCACGGGGGAATACATTGCTTCAATCATTTTAGTACGAGCCCAAGTACCAAAACATATGTACATTGCTTAAGTTGCCATACCAATATGTTAAAGTCCCCTATTTATTATCATGGACCGTTAATTTGCCGATTAAGCGAGAGTGAGTGGATAGATCTATTGAGGGTAACGCCTCCATCCGTGATAGTTATTACCAACAGTAAGCGGATGCATTTCATGTTTGTCACATGTGAGTGTTCTGGTAAAACATTCAGGAGGGGCCTTTATTTCATCAGTCTAGCTTCGGGGTCATGAGCTTAAGGTCTATTGTACTATTTTACGTGACTTTTGTTATTCACTTATACTTGTGGTGGCCGTACAACATTACATTTTATAAACCTATGGAATTCACCAACATTCGTGTTGACGTTTTAGCAATGTATTTCAGGTTCTTAAGGTAGCTCATGTGACATGCATTTGAACCTTCATGGAGTCGCGGAGTCGACGAGTCTAACTATTATTTCATGCACTTATATAAACGTTTGATCTAGTATGACTTGTTTTTCATAAACTTGCAACACCTTTCGGGGACCTCATATTGTAAACTCTGGATTATTTCAATGATCAAACGAAGTATTTTCCAAACGACACTTTAGGTCGTTCAATGTAACTGTAAATGTGTTGCTATGACAGACACCCCCAGGTATTCCATTCCGCTGCAAGTCAGGTAAATTGGGGGTGTGACAAGTTTACACTAATGCTATGCTAGACAAGTCTTGCAACGTTGTGTTGAAGTTTGTAAGATCTTGATCTTCTTGCTACAAAGAGAGATTCACAAATATGAAAGTTTACTGAGTTAGAAATGAAGTATTGTACGTATATATGTACAAGAGTTACAAACAATATATATGTATAGCTAAGCATGCAAATTATAGCAATGAACTTAAAAGAAACGCGTACCTTTTAGTCTTCAATGGATTTTCTTCAAGCACTTCAAGTGACTATGTTGCCTTATAGAAGTCATTTGTAGATGAGATTCCAACTTCTTCGAAGAATGACAACTTAGGAACTTGTTCCCCGTTGTATCATTGGTCCAAAGTTGTTTGGTCCAAACATATTTAACATTTGGTTAGGATGCATGTATGGTGGTAATATTCCCCAAGGATTGTAATTTGGTTGATAATTCCACATTTGATGACTAGTATTATTATAGTTTTGTCTATTTTGGTTTCTTCTATGTTGAGGTGTTTTAGATCGAGTATGAGGATTATTTGGTTTTCTTGGTGGTTAAGTTTTAGATCTTAATTTAGATTTAGAGGATCCTACTTTAGTCTTTAATGATGGTTTATAAAAAGTTTTTACTTTTTCGTCATTCGCAATGGGTATTTTTCTATCTTTTGTAAGTATATACTTAGATTTTGATTCTAATGATTTTTGTTTACTAGATTCACATTCAAACTTTATACTTTTATTTTCACTAGTTGAAAAATTAGTTGAGGTTAATCCTATACCGGTTTTATCTCCCGAAGTTTCTTGAACACTTATTATTTTCTTAAGTGGGTTACTACTATTTTTAAACTTGTCAAGTTTGAAAAATTCGTCTTTAAGTTTTTCGTTTTCATTTTTAACCTCTAAGCATGTTTTACATTCTATAAAAACTTCTTTTTCTTTTTCCAAATTTTGTAGTTTAATTTTTAATTCAAGTACTTCATTTCCTAATAGATTATTAATATGTTTTAGTGACTTATTTTTAGCTATAACCTTTTGACCTAATTTGCATAACCTATTATATTCACTATCTAGGTCTTTTTCGTCTAATGATAAATTTTTGTCACTAAAGTATTCGGTTTCGGAACGTACCTCGCTTGATGTCTTAGCCATAAGACACTTCTCCTCTTTTGTGATTTCTTTCTCATCGTCATCGCTATCACTCCAAGCTCCTCCAACAAACGCATTTTGATTTTGATCTCTTGACATCATTTGACGTTTTCCGATGAGATGATTTGGATCACCACATTTGAAGCACTTCCTTTCACTTTTGCCATTTTTGTCATCTTTATTTCTTTGGTATGCTTTCCTTTCATCATGCGGTTGTCTAACGAATCTTCCTCGCCTTTTGAAGAATTTCTTGAAGTCTCTTACGGCCATCGCATATTCTTCGTCATCACTTTCGGAGGTTGAGCTATCCTCGTTACTAGATTCCTTCCTAGCTTTCAACGCAATTGACTTGCTTTTGCTCTCTTTTTCCTTTGACCATCTCAGAGTCTTTCTTTACTATTGCTTCGTAGACTTTTAGGTTGCCGATCAACTCATCAAGTTGAAGAGTTGACAAGTTCTTCGATTCTTCAATCGCCGTAACTTTAGCTCGCCATTTTGGATGAAGAGCCCTAAGAAATCTCCTAACAAAATTCTTACTAGAAAAATTCTCATCAAGTGCTTTTAAACTTGTGATGATTGTGTTAAACCTAGCAAAAGCATTATCTATTGATTCCTCCTCCGGAATCATAAATTGTTCATATTGTTGAACAAGAAGATCTATTTTGTTATCTTTAACTTGACTATTACCTTGGTGAGTGATTAGTAAAGAATCCCAAATTTCTTTTGCGGTGTTACACATAAAAATTCTTTCATATTCTTTGCGTGGTAACATATTATAAATAACCATTTTAACCTCATTATATTTTGCTAGTTTCTTTTTCAAATCATCATTTTCTTTTTCAAAAGATACAATTTCATCCTTTTTAATTTCAAAATTATATTGAATAGGGGGAAAATCACCAAAGGTAATAACTTGGCAAAGATCAAGATCTTTTGATTTTACATAAGTTTCGAATCTATTTTTCCAATAAAGAAAACCATTGCTTTCAAATAATGGTGGTCTTTGCATAGATTACCCTTCTAAATATTTTTTAGATTACATAGATCGTTACAAGTTTTAAAATACAATATATTTTAAACATCTTGTTTGACGTGGCTCTGATACCAATTGTGAAAAACTAGAAGGTGGTTGAATAGTTTTACGTCTTTTTAATTTATTATGAAAACCTTTGTTTACTTTTAAAAACTTTTGATTTGATATTATGTGAATTCAAGTCTTGCACAATATAAGCAATTATATAACTAAGTACTAAAGTAAGAATAATGTAAGTAAATAATAAGGAAGTAAGAGATGGAAAGATCGTCTAATCGAGACATGAGGGATTTATAGTGGTTCGGCTTCAAGGATACCTTCCTTGCCCTACTCCACTCCCCAAGCACCTAGCTCGAGAGTTTTCTTCACTATGTTAACAAGCTCCCTTATGGCGGGGAAAACCTTACACAACTTTCGCTTACACCAATTAATGACACTAAGCTAAATGTCGAGTTCTAATCTTAGCTAGAACCAATCTCACACCACTAATCACTACACACCGTCTTCACAACTTCTTCTTCACGACTTCAATCTCTTCACTTCTTCACGACTTCTATTTCTTCAAGACTTCAACTTCTTCACACTTTCTTCACAACTAATTCACAAATTGTTCACACCTAAACACACCACTATCTTCTTTACAACAACACTATTTATTCACACCACTATCTTCTTCACAACTTCTTTACTTACACACATTACTAGCCTAACTCCTTATATCTAAAACTATCTAATTAATATTCACAACTTATACACAAATGAATGAATAATACACAAATGATGATGTAGAAACAACTTAGATAAAGGGATCACACTATTTTGTAATACTTCTTGTCTTGATTGATAGAAGTATTCTTCTCTTGCACCTGAATGGTAGAAGCTTGAATCACTTGGAAACAAAATCTTATGATTATATGATCAAAGGATTAGAAAGAATAGAAGAGAGGATTTAAATCAGAAAGTGTTAGGTGCAAAAGGTAAGGAAAAATGCCAGATTTGAGCCAGTATTTACAGGAAAAAAAATACTGTTCGGGAGCATGGCCGGTCCCCTTAATTAGGGGCCGGTCCCCTTAATAATTAAGGGGGCCACCTAGTATAATTAAAGGGGCCGCCCAATTTTTTTTCTTCAGAACTTGTCTTTTTGTGGGGAAGGTTTTTCCTGAAGAATATAGCCATTTTTTGGTAGAAATTTGAATTCAAAATATTTATTTTGAATAAAATATTTCTTTATAAATACAAAAACATTTTGTATAAGTTTAAAAATATTTGTCCACTTTATAAAAAATCTAAGGTTTGTAAAAATAAAAAATCTAGTGATTTAGAAAATGTTCCTTTGATCATAAAATGCATTAGATATTTTGTTTATTCATACCTTAAGTGATTGATTTGTTAAAATGAATATTTACTACTAAATACTTGTTTACGTCACAATCTTTTAGTTTAATGAGTTTACATTTTGTGATTAATAACGTTTTTAGGCATTATTTATATCAACATGGGTCATGGGTCATGTGTATTAGGTTAACACTGGTCACATTCATTAATGGGTATTTGACATCATAGGGGTCATATGCATTGGGTTATAGTTGCTTAGAGTGTCATGTTACGACACATCCATGACTGTTGACAATTGGTAATTAACATGGGTAATGGGTCATGTGCATGGGTTGTAGTGGCTTATAGTGTCATGTTATCGACCAATACATTCCTGGTGATCGACAATGGGTAATTAACATGGGTAATGGGTCATGTGCATTGGGTTATAGTGGCTTATAGTGTCATGTTATCGACCAATACATTACTGGTGATCGACAATGGGTAATTAACATGGGTCATGGGTCAAGTACATTGGGTTGTAGTCACTTATAGTGTAATGGAAACCATGCATGACCGGTGATAATGGCTAATTCACATGGGCGACTTTTTAAATACAAAAAACACTAAAGGGTGCGCTTGGTTCAAACTTGGGAAAGGGAAAGGGAAAGTGTAAGATAATGGTCGGGAAAGGTAAAGAAAATCAATCCCCCCAATTTATTGGGTAATGATCCATTACCCACTATTGGGTAATGTGTCATTGCATTATGCTTTACCAAGCATATTTTTTCATTACCTTTCCCATTTTTCACCTGCTATAACCCCCTACCAAGCATTAGGGGTGTTCAATAAACCCGAGAAACCGACAAACTGCTCAATGCGAAACCGAAAAAAACCCGAAACCGAAAAAACCGAAACCCAAAAAAACCATAACCGGAAAAACCGCTTATCACGGTTCGGTTTCAGTTTTTACTTTTAGATATCCATAGTTAACCGAATGAACCGATATAATATAAATAAATTACCACTCTCACAACTAGTAATTTCAGGTCCTTTTTCAAACGTCGAAATTTCATTATTCATCTCGAAAAGTTACTATTCATCGTTTACTATTCACTGATCACTATTCATCATTTTACTATTTATCATTTTCGGAGTCAGTTTGAGATTTCGAGAAGTGTTTCAAAATTTCACTATTCACAAAACACTATTCATGCATCATCACTATTCACGATTGTCATTCATCATTTCATAAACCTAGTTTACGGGTATTCAAATTCGCGTAACCAGTTTGGTTTAGCTGCGAATTCATGCATCATCAGTAAGGACTCGTCATATAGACTAGAGTAGTCTGCATATCATCAGTAACATCATCAGCACATTAGATCATGCACGGATATGCATTATTTCAATTTACGTATGATTAATTTGTAATTAACGTTACCACTCAGTTTTTACTACTAACATATACCCGACACTCCCGACTACGATCATAATATATTTTCATACTCATTATAATAATATAAAAATTATATTATTAATTTACCCGGTGTTTTCAAATCAACTACTACGTTTTCCGGTCGGAGCTTAAAACTCCATCGGTTTGCGATATAACCTGATAATTATTCTAACACTCGATTCTCACCAGGAATGTAATTTCATAATTTTTACAGCTTCGTCATATTTTATTTCAACTCGTCACGATTTATTTCTAGTTAACTCGGTACCCGGTAACACCTAATACACCTCAAAACCTAACTTAATCTTACAACCATGGACAAGACCATTAATGAGCACACAAACTCTTCCTACCCTCCTTGTTTCATAGCACATTGTCCCCCCTCCCCCCCCCCCCCCCCCCCCCCCCCGCAGGTTCCTAGCACTTGATTTCTTAGACCAAAATTCACCTAAAATATCTACACTTAAACTACAATACTTTCATTTTTATACCAAAACAACTAACAAAGTTCTCTCATTCTTTTCCTTCTCTCTACAAAATTCGACCAACAATAGATCAAGAAGAATAAATGATTTTTTTTTCAAAAATCAAGTGTTTATCAAGTCCTAGTAGAGATATAGTTTGGGCTTTGAAATAAAAACCACAAAGATTAAATGGGTTTTCATCACCATCTCTTAATAATCATCACAAGTAAATTACTTATCATTTTTCTACTCTTTCAAACTATTCCTTGATGTATTTTTATGAACTAGTAACAAAACATGCAAGTATGTTATGATCCATACCACTTTATTTGGTTTTACTACATATAATGGGTCTTTGATTTTCCTATGATTATTCCCATGAAACCCACCAAGGTTAGTGATGCTTAGGACATCATGACACCCTAAGAAGGTGTATGGTAGGATTGAGTACTTGTGGACTTGATTTGAAGTAGTTTGGTTAAGTTTTGAACAAGTTTACAACCAAGAAAATGAGTTTTAAACACTATTAGAAAGTTGCTATCCATTTTTGCAAAACGTGGAAACATCAAAGGTTCCTGGGTAATTTTGGCTTAAACATTCAGAAAATACTTTCAAAAACAAAGCTATGTGCGAAATAACGGATAAAAACGAGTTTATAACGAAGGAGATATGATTTTTCAAAGTTTAACGACGAAAAACTATTTTCTGAAAATAACACGTGCTGTTGCACGAATTTCAACGGACAAAACGAGGCGTTAGAAGTAATCTATAGGAGCCGACCTACTGAAAGTATATTGGTCTATATTAATACGAAACCATGGATATAAAGAACATAAGAAACAGGCTTATAACGACCAAGATCCAAGCTTTTAAACTTAGACGATTTTAATATTTTTCCTTCAGCATAACACTTTGAAATTATCCAAGTATTAACCATTTCGCCAAGTGATCATGTTCAACAACACTTTTCTCATTGACAAACCCATTTATGGAAAATTTATATCATTGACAAAAAGTTAGTTCACCTAGCCTAGTTTTCAAAACATCAACCGTTCGTAAAACGGATTAATAACGAATAACTTAGTCTTTCAAAATTTACCGAAAACTGCCCAAAAACTGCAGAAACAGCCCAAACACCCTACTTCACGGCTATTTTTCTTTATGATCGAGACCCGTATGGACACACTTCAATTCTATGACTTTTTAGATAATGTTACAAACTTCCTAAAACCACTGAGTTTCTTTCCTAACTCTTAATATTCACCATTTCGTGACTAGTTTTGCGAGGCCATTTGGTCATATTTTCAAAGTTATGAAAATATTAAACTACGACGAAAACACTATATTTATCAATAAAACACCAAACGAGGTTCGTGGAGTACCGTGTCAACACAATTACATGAAAAGTGTTTATTAACTTCGCTAGACGTCAAAAATGTATTTTTCGACGATAAACATAATTTTCAAATTTCACGAGTGGTATCGATAACATACATATTTGCATGTGTGTCATCATTTCATTACTTACATTAGATCCTATCATTCATATTAGGTTGCAGCTAGAGATCATACCTCATTTCTTGTATCCATTTTTGTCTTCGTAGCTATCGCACCAGGTGAGTCATAGCCCCTACTCTTTTAATTGTTTCGTAAACTTTTTGGGGGAGATACATGCTTAAATACTTGTTTCATACTTTCACTAGTACCCTCAACTATTTGCATATTTCTGTGAGTTCATGGCCCCCTCTCTTTTTAATTGTTTATAACTATTTTGGAGGAGAATACATGCTCGTTTTTAAATGAATGCAATACTGGTTTTACTTGAACATGCTACTTCCTTACTAAATGTTTGTGGTTTACTCAAATGCTTTATGTGTTTACATGTTACATACTTCATTATCTTTCCATTGACACTAGTGTTCAAAAATGTAATATTGTGGTTTCCCCACTTGGCTGTGATGTCAAACGTAATACTGTGATTTCCCCACTTGGCTGTGATGTCAAACGTATTGTGGTTTCCCCACTTGGCTGTGATGCCAAACGTAGTATTGTGGTTTCCCCACTCGGCTGTGATGTCGAACGTAGTATTATGGTTTTCGATTCATTGTCATCATTCTTTATATGACTTCATTGTCATCTTTGTTTATATGACCTCATTGTCAAAAATTGTTTATATAGCGGTATTGCTACACTTATCTTTGAATCTAGATACAAATATTACTTTCATTTACATAAACCAAATCATATTTTGGCAATGGATTTACGATGCCTTTGCTGGGAAATCTTCATTCAGATGTTTAACATTACATACTTTTTCACTAAACTCTATGAACTCACCAACCTCGTGTTGACGCTTTAGCGTGTATTTTCAGGTATTAAGCAATGCACGCTATTGGAGGTTTTGGCAGGGCATGGCATGGTTATAGAAGACTCTGATATTTATTTGGGGACCGTTTTAAACTATATTTTAAGAGCCTAATTCCGTACTACTTTTAACGATGTAAACTCAATACTTTTGGTTAAACGATTTTATTTTAAATGATTGAAGTGAAAACCATTTTTGTACTTGTGTTGTGATACCAATTGACTTACACCCCAGCTACATGTAAGCTTCCGCTGGACCCGATTTTAGGGGTGTGACAGATTGGTATCAGAGCCTTGGCTATAGAGAATTGACTGTTTTTAAAACCTAGACTATAGCTACTTTCACGAAAACTTAACCCTATGACCGCCGCGTGCCTGCCTGCCAAGCTGATGCCTCATTAGTAGTTTATTGCTGACTTATGTGATGATGTTGTATCTCATTATTAGATATATCATACTCACTTATTCTAGTTGATTACTATAATTGTCTTCCATATAAGCGTGCTCACGTATCGTATATGTCACCGCATTATGTTTTTCCTTACGTAATTTCATCATTCGACCTCGAGTTTGGTCACTTGCCTTAGTCTTTCAGAACGTCTTTGTTTTTTTGTGAAGGACATAGTATTAGTATAACTGAACTGAGTATTTCAAAATTCATGGATCATCGGTGGAATATAGACTGGTCATCTACATTCGACCCGGGATAGTGGGATATTAGCTGACCACCTATGTCTGACTCAGAAATGAATTTTGCAACACTAAGAATGGTTATAATAAAAAATTTTCTGGATTAAATTCTCTACCAAATTTCCAAATGCTCCATTCATGTGTGCGTACTCAAACGTTGCAAGAACATTCACATTTATGCACGATACACTTACATTACAATACTCTCTTTCATCACAATCTCATTATGTCTCATTTGTCACAGTCTTTTCCCTTATCACCATCACTATCATTTCCCTTCCCCATTCCCATATATATAAGGAATTAGATAATGCTCTATAGATTCCCATGTCACTCATCACTCACTACTCCCAATATTGATAAGTGGATATTATCAATGACCTCCCTACGAAAGACTTTCCATACCATCTATGAGGAGGATTCCTCGGTACATTAAGACCATTCAAAACTCAACAGAAACCTCAAGATATCACAAAACCATTCGAACCACTATCACTGGCCTGATTGCCAAAAATTCTACCATCTAGAAAGTATTGGCTTGATCGAATTACAAGATTAGTTTAGATGCGAATGCTCACTAAGCAACACTATAGGGATGAATCCAACCTCTTAAACAAGAGTATAGAACATCCAATTGAACATGACCTCACCAATAGACATTATTCAAATATGTTAGGCATCTATGCATTTGTGCAGACATACCTACCCGACTATTTTATCCTCTTAATACTTTCACTTTTAAATGGATTTTCTCTCCAAGCTACAATTATACAAATCATATATCTTGTAAGAAATATTTTTTTTCTGAAGGCCCTATTTTGTCAAGCAAATTCCTTTTGGTTAATCTTTTACAAAACTATTGGACGTTAAGAAATTTTAAACATCAATCCTTGGCAAAACCATGTCATTCACCTCATATTGAACTTATAATTTTAGTTTATATACTTCTACTACTTATTAGTTTTAAAACTTTTACTACTTTTTATACTTTTAGTTTATATACTTTTAATACTTTTAATAATTTTTAAACTTATAATATATACAAAGACTATAAAACACACTTCACTTTTAAACTTATAATATATACAAAGTTTATCAAACACACTTCACACACTTCAACATAATCCTCTCTTTCTCTCTCACAGTTATAACTCACTCGGTTACAATTGACCAAGTAAATGGATCTAGGGTTTTGATCCTTTATTCTCAGTTTTGTCTTACATTTGTTAGAGACTTGTTATTTTATGTATTAGATTTATGTTGTGTTGATTTTGTAAATAATTAGAGAAAAAGAGAAGGTGTGTTTGGATTAGCTTATTTTGTGTGGTTATCAGTTTATTGAGTTTTGAGAATGTTAATAAGCTCACTGTTTGTTGGCTTATTAACTTATCCACTTAAAATAACATAGGCTTATTGGCTTATTAACTAATCCAAATACCCCCTTAGAGCTATTTATTCTTAGGCTTAGGTTGATTGTCTATTATAAGAATTGCGTTGCATTTGTATTGATAGAATAAGTAAGAACATGTTGTGTTGTTTTTGCGAATAATTAGAGCAAAAGAGATATTAAGGTTTGCTTGCATTAGCTTATTTTATCTTAGGCTTAGGTTGACTATCTGGTATAAGAATTATGTTGCATTTGTATTGAGAGAATAAGGAAGAAAAATGGCGGATGTGTGTGCGAATATTTAGGCTAAAACATCCAAGTATCAAAGATGAAAAAAGTATCAATGATGCATGAACCGGCACCACTTTCAAGTATGAACGTAAACTTGTTTTGGTGTTGTTCATCCATTGTTGATTCATCTTTGCTCTTTTCCAAAATACAAAAACAATTATCAAGTATAATTTGTAGGTTCGATGCTTGAATTTAGTGTCTTCGTCTTCCAGCATGTTGGTAGGTTAGAGATTTAAGGCTGAATAATATGTTGTTGTTGGCTAGGGTAGAAAGGATGGTAGTTCATTGCATTGTTGATATAAATTTAATATGATTTCATTCATGCACGATTAGCTCTCTAATGTCGTAGAATCTACATAATTAGTATGTATGTTCATCACATCTATGGGAGCAATATAAATGATAGTAAGAATTTGTTTTCTAATAACTTAAAGCTCAATAATTAGGGCAGATCTATCTAGCGTTGTAGATGGGTTCCCTTGCTTAATTTGGAAAACGTCTACTACTGTTTGTGTGGTTGATCTTGATCACAAGCTTTGGCTCTTTCAATAATGTACCTTGATTAAAACTTTTGTCCCGACAATGAAGATACATTCTTGAAAGTGCCAAATCTAGTGATCAAGCGCACACAAACATTATTAGACGGTGTCCAAAAAACAAAGCAATGGAACCTTTCTACAACGTTAGATAGATCTGGCCTGATGATTGAGACATCTTCAATGCGATAATGATATAGTGTGTATTGTTCATGACAGGCCACACTCCTTCATTATCGCATTCAAGATGAGTGATGTTACTTAGACTCTATTCTTTACTCAACATTTGTAGATTGTTTGTATCACTCTGTTTGCATTCTATTCTTTTTTATGATCTAAATGAGTCTGGAATTTCAACATACCTTTCCAATTTGAGTTCCCATACAGTTCCTTTTGTTTTTTCAACAATCTAGCAATGCGCGTTGTGCAGGCCTTTGCTCAAAGGGAGTAGAAACGACAAAATGAGCTGTAGCGGGAACTCAAAAGGGTTACACATGTTGGTTTATTGCATTCCATTCTTTTTTATGATCTAAAACCAACCATCCACCAAGTAATGTGGCCATTGGAGTTCCAAGAACAAAGGTTGTTTCAAACACACCCTGAATTGCAATATTATCTTTTATTTCATTTACACTATATATATTTTTTAATTTTAATATATTTTTTTTGCAGAAATCATTAACATTGACAGCAGTGACTCAAGTGACTCAAGTTCATTTCACATATCAAGCAATTCTTAAGGTCCTCCAAATACATGGGCAGACTACTTTCCAAAGGGATATTCTGGATCAGGCATAAAAAAGAAGATGCTAGGAAGGTTAAAACTCCAAAAAAGACTGCCAAAGAGCTTTTTGATGAGAGGGTTCATGTGCTAGGCCTGCCCAATGCTAAGACTTGTGAAGACAAGGGTATAAAACCATGGGAACCAAAAATGCCCAAAGTTTGTTAAAAAAGGAAGGGTAAAAAGAAAATGGATTAGTTGAGTTAGGAAGTAATTTGAATAAACCTATCTGTTAGGTCACCATTTATGTAAACACAAGTATGATATTGAAAGAAATAAGATGAGAATGAGAGATGGTTGATTATGAGACTTTATGAAGAGTGAAAGAACAAGAGTTTCATTAAGGTAATCAAATAACCAACAAATAAAAGAGTTACATAAGCTTAGTATTTATAGGAGGAGGAGTAGGGCAACACTCCCTTCCTCCCTCCTTTCTTTGGACGTGGGATTTCAAGCCCATGGACTTAATGCTTAAGCCTTAGTAACATAAAACATATTGAAATAATTAACTAAGCAACCTATTACAAAAGGTAATGACCGAGACTTGACTAAAATACAAAAGTATGATCCCAACAATCTCCCCCTAGGGGTCGGTCATCACGGTTGCTTGACGTCTTCATCTTTGTTGTAGACTTGTGACATGTAAAACTCTAGACGTCTTCAAAATGGTTGAATGATAATGAATATACTTTGCTCTGTGTCTTTGTTCTTTGGTGGTGATGTAGTGATTGTGTTATGAAGTTGTCTGCCGTTCGTCACTCCTGCGTCTGTGGTGGTTGTCCGCTATTCCAACATACTCATACATCTTTGGACTTCGACTTTCACGTACAAGAAGTTCCTTTTCATACTTTAAGATCTTTGTCTTTAAACTTTGTAGATTCTTCTTATTGGCGTAGAATCTTTCTTTTGAACTTTGTGTTGCTAAGATCTTTGGGGGAGCTATCATTTGCTTCAAGATGTATGTATGAGCATGTTGGAATCTACCATCATGGAAGTGAGGTACCTGCGAGTAAACAGTTAGCAATAAATAACCGGTACTTACAGATAAGAAATTAGAGCTCATCAACAGCATATTGTGAAGACTCCTTCTAATCCTTATCCAGGCCGTTCCCATATCAGATACTCCCGAAGGAGCTTACGAGACCTACTAAGTAGCTCAATGACTGGGTGAGTCGCTGGGGATCACTCCGCGACTATAGACCGCTATGGAACCACAGCAAACACTAAGCGTAACCCTTGTAGGGCTACCGAAGTGACCTGCTGTCAAGGCTGCTTGATGTTGACCCTGGCAGGAGTTTCCATTCAATCATTAAGAAGTACATATGTAATCCTCTCATAAACGTTCTCGGCAGATTGCTAAGATCTGCGAAGGACTCGATAATTTACAGCTGGTGTCCATTGATGTAGAACACCAGTTGTAGAAATACTAAGTGTTCCTAAGAGATCTTTGATGTATCTCAAGGCTCTAGACTCTATAAGTGCACACTTAGGTTTCCTATGCGGAAACTAGGGAGGGGTCTCCTGCTTCAATATCAACCGTCTCTAAGAGATAGGTCGATAGATTACACTGGTTCCCCGTGAGAATGAAAAAAGTCCTTTTAAGAGAACTTGAGTGGTTAAGAAGGTTTAGTGCATTGCGTCACTGGGTCCATGACGACTTTATCTTCAATACCGGTGTTGTCTTTTGCAACAACCAGTAGCATATGTATTGAACCTGGTGTCTGCCCTAAGGTTGAATCATATGGAGGGCTATTTCTTTTCACCCTTTACTTTACTTTTCTTTTTAATTCTTCAACTCCTTCTTTCCCTTTCATTCTTTTCTCCTTTTTTCGTATCATACCTAAGGACTTCTAATTCTAACTATGGGAGATGTCTTTGGGTAGATCCCTCCGGCTCTGGCGGATCATAGGACGGATATTCCTATCTTAATCACCTTATCACTCCGACAGTAGCCTAGAAACCTTTGATTGAAAATCTCTCAAAGTGTTTGTAATAATCAAATACTTTGGTTAACACTTTGAGAGTTTTGTGTACACTTTTGAAGGGCTCCCCTGCACATGTGCTCATAAGTATTTAATAAATTTGCACATGCGGGAAGAGCAAGCATTTTGAATTGATCCACTTTCTGTGAACAAGACCGATTCGAGACACGCTTACATCACTAGTTAAACTAGCTTGAAGTTATTACCCGGCCTGGTCAAGTTCTTTACAAGTTCGGGTTGTGCACTGAAATGCGTACACAAACCATAATGAAGTATAATATTGACAAATCAAATCAAACTCTTACAACTTTCTACCAATCAGGTCTCTGAAATGTCAACACCGGAAATCCTGTTCTGCCTCCAACATAGCTTTCCAATCTCCGAAACTGATCCCTGCGCTTCAACCGGTTCTCAATCCTTGTAATGAATATGCGAGCGTCCCTGGCCTCATTGGTATTCCACCTTTTGGATTTTCCCAGCGCTATATCATTAATTCTGCTTTTGATCCCATCTCTGACGAACTTCAGGGTTTCATCACAGAACTTATGAATTTCTCCATAGGCCATGAAGCAGTTTCGACCGTTGACACTGCGGTAAGTGAACCCAAATGCTGGATGCCTGATCAAGGTGTATTGAGATAGATGTTGAAGGTCGGGGATGTCAAACAGGTTTGGTTTGGTGAGATTCAGCTTCTTCTGATAACTTTCCACTCCCAGTTGAAGATCTTCTACTCTTTCTCTGATTACTATTTGCCGAATGAAGATTAGGAGAGCTTGGATAAAGGCAAGCTACATTTCTTTGGGCAAGTTGCAAAGCTTTCCTTGAACTTTGAGTAAGTACAAATCTTCAATGTCGTTGAGGAGTAGTCGTGGAAAATCTGACTCGGAAATATCATACTCTTTTTCATCAAGTCTTTTGAGTGTGATTGTGCTGAGGAAGGGGTACCCAAAGTGAGTGACAGTCGAGATGAACTGAATCGAGACTATCTTCAAATCACTTGCTACATCACCCATTGTCTGATTGAGTCTGCTGCTTCGATAGTACTGTGCCCGGTTTTCTGGCCAATGATGTATACCGTAGAGTGCATTCCAGTCGTAGTCAACAACTTTGTCGATGAATAAGGCAGAGGCTTCTTCTTCGATGGCATTGTTGAGGTATCGAGATGCAGGGAGAAAGGCAAGTGAGTTGACGTACTTCTTCTCAATCTTGCTGCCGAGTTGCAGAAATTCCAAGTCATTGTTGAAGAAGAACTTGTAGGGGATCTTTGGTTCCTTAGGCTTCCCAATCATCGGTAGAGGTTTGTACCAGTCAGTTATGTATGGTGCGGTTTTTCTTGTGACCGGATCGACGTAAGATTCAGGATTGATCCAGTCAATATTGCTTGACATAGCTCGAGCAATATTTTCTAGATGGTACTCAAGCTCGATGGAGTTAGCCGACCTATCTTTCAGAAGATTGAACGCATCATTCTTGATTCTTCGTAGCTCTTTCTTGTTCATATTTTTCATCTGAAACTTATGCTGAATGAACTGAGCGTATTCCACTGTTCGACCATCTTGAGGTTCTTGATTGTCTGCAAGTGGCGGTTGCGAATTAATCATCTTTTCAAACCAGGAGTACTCGGCAGTTTCGTCTTGGTCTAGCCATTTGAGGATGGTTTTTGGTTTCTTTGGTTCTGTGCCTTTTGATGAGGTGTCCGGTTTGTGTTGATGACGCTTTCGTTTCCTTTCTTTCTTCTTCTTAGATGACGGTTCTGGAACTTCATCGGGCTGAGGAATCTCGTCACCACCTGTGTATTCGAAGTGATCATGTGCTTTGGGAGCCGAACCAGATTCCTTGGGTTGTTGTGAAGATGTTGTTGTGTGTAACACCCCCAAAATACCGCAGCGGAAGACTGTGTCATTGGGGTGCTACTTCATAATACAAAGTACAAGTTATAGAAAACGAACTCTAAATGAGACGTTTTGAAAAGTTACCATTCGATTAATGAATTCAAAGTTACAAACATGAGATTCCAAAGTATGATACATAAATGTATACAAAGTGTTTTGAATGGTAAATGATAAAAGCGTAAGTCTTCAGAATATGCAGCTTGACTCTAAGTTCCTCCTACTAGCTATCGTCTTACTAACCTGAGATAAACATGCTAAAGTGTCAACACAATGGTTGGTGAGTTCATAGAGTTTGTCTTAAAATAGTTGAAAAAGCCTCAAAAGAATGTTCACACAGCAAAGGCATCGTGAATCCACTCAGTTACAAGTCCCGCCATAAGAGACTTGTAACCTGTGTGTTCACAACCCACTGCTAACATATAGTATAATAAAGACATGTATAAGTTCATCAAGACAATTAAGCAATTAGTAGTGAGTCTCTACTTCATCTCCGAAGACCTCACTTTGGGAGCCAATTCGCAAAGACAACTGGGAGCCACTTCCCAAAGAAAACTGGGAGCCACTTCCCAAAGATATAAGTTTACTGGGAGCCACTTCCCAAAGATAAAAGACAGTCATGTATGTATGAAATCAAGTATAATGCCATCAAGTATAAGACAATCAAGTATAAAACAATCAAGTATAAATGTTTTGAGTATTTGTACAAGTAAGCAAGTAGTTGAGCATGTATCCCCCCCCCAAGAGTTAAAACAAATACGAAAAGAGTAGGGGCTATGACTCACCTTAAGTCTATGTAATGAGAAATGAAAGTGGTAGTCTCAATCGCGAAAGTCTCTAAGAGCAGCCTATAATAGAACGTTGCGACTTAGATTTGGAGTAACGTCTAAAAATACGAAGAATTGCCCATATATGTCTTGCATGTAGTTCATGATGTAGTACTTAGTATAATGTGTAAGTCTTTGAAAATAAATGGTTTATGAATCATGTATAGGTTGTATATCTCTTACTACCGTTCGGGCCGACATAATTCAGAAGTCATGGAGTAAACGTTCGAGGAGCCAGGACACTTTAATTCGTAAATCCACAACTCGTCTCGACGGCTTACTTAATGAACTCCTCATATGAGGCTCCCTACTATTGTAGTATTTGATAACATATATATAAGTTTTGATCTTTAAAAGTTATATGGTCTTTAGCCGTGGCTTTGCCGTGACCTTGGTCATTGTTACCATGGTCTTGAGACTCAACCTTGGCTTTAGCCATGGTTGTGGTCTTGGCTTTAGGTCATTAGACCTCTTGGTCTTAGTAATTCATAACTATAATATAGTGACTTTGGTCTAAAAATGGGCTGTTAAGAATTTGAAGAAAATTATCACTCAGAAAGCGTTTTCAGGGCTCGAGCTTCTTTGCTCCTGAACGAAAACGTCGTTCTGGACAACTATCGTGTTTTAACTTTTTGATGAATCGGACTAGAAGTGGGACTTTCAAATTGGCAGAATGCAAACAGTAAGGTATTGGCAGTTTCGGCGTTTTGGTGTCGTTAACTTCTTATGGTCATAACTTTTGACTCGTGTACTCATTTTGGGTGATTCAAATTGCTATGTTTTCCTTTTGAAGTCCTTTATAACAGTAAGTAAGTGTCAAGTATCATAGTTATACTATTTTGGTCGTGGTTCTCCATAAAAATCACTAGTTTGCTTGTTTACTTGTCATAAGTTAACATATGTATACCAATACTTGTTTTATCCATTTTTAAACATTATGAACACAATACAAAGACCATATATAGCATGAAAGAAACATAATAAGAATGAAATGATATTGAGCAAGAAAGTGTATAAGGGTTTGCTTACAACTTTTGGCTTTCTAAAGAAAGGAAGTCAAGTATAGAACTAGGACACTAAACCTAAGCTTGTAAACCCTTCACCATAACTCTTGTAACCCTTGCTAGCCTTGATCTAACCCTTGTGAAAACCATTTAACTTCAGCCCTAGTAACCTTGTGTAGCTCCTAATTCAACCATGGTGTAACACCCCCAATTTACTTGACTTGCAGCGGAATGGAATACCTGGGGGTGTCTGTCATAGCACCACAGTTACAGTTACATTGAACGACCTAAAGTGTCGTTTGGAAAATACTGCATTTGATCATTGAAATAATCCAGAGTTTACAAAATGAGGTCCCCAAAATGTGTTGCAAGTTTATGAAAACAAGTCATACTAGATCAAACGTTTACATAAGTGCATGAAATAATGATGAGACGCGTCGACTCCGCGACTCCATGAAGGTCCAAATGCATGTCACATGAGCTACCTTAATAACCTGAAATACATTGCTAAAACGTCAACACGAATGTTGGTGAATTCCATAGGTTTGTAAAATGTAATGATGTACGGCCACCACAAGTAAAAGTGTAAGATAAAAATCTCATGAAAATTGTACAATAGCCTTAAGCTCATGACACCGAAGCTATGACTGATGAAACTCTATGCCCCTCCCGAATGTTCTGCCGAAACATTCAAATGTAAAAGACATGACATGCATCCGCTTATTGTTGGTAATCACTACCACGGATGGAGGCGTCACCCTCGATAGATCTATCCACTCACTCTCGCTTAGCGGTAAATTAACGGTTCATGATGTTACAGGGGACTTATCACATGGCAAGGTAACTTAAGCAATGTACATATGTTGAATACTTGGGCTCGTACTAAAATGATTGATGCAATGTATTCCCCCCGTGGGATTTGAAAACAATCAAAAATGTTGAATTGAAAACGGGGCTATGAAAACTCACCTCAACTGATGAAACTGTGATGAAATGAAATGAACACCAATGAACAATTAGCTGCCGCAACCCAATATGATGGTACCATGAACATGTAATGAGTTGAAAAACAAGGCGCGCACACTAGCCGCAACCTAGTATGAATGATGAACGATCTACTTTAGATCATGAAATGATGTTATGAATGTCCATGCACATGTTTCCTATACCACTCTACTCTTTGAAAAACACTTGTTGTTATCAAAAGTATATATTCCAAGACTTAGGAAAATATGGCTATTAGAAAAATAAACTAGTTGTAATATATATACTTATATATATATCGTATGTACCAATGTTTGTGTTGAAATCCTCGGTTTGAAATCCTTGAAATAACGCCTTATAGTAATGAAAATATACTTGTAATCACTAATACATCATTAGTTATGAAATTGGGTACTTGGTTAATATTTCTAGAAAATCTAGAATTTAGTACGTAGAAGTATTATTACTTCTATTAGTGACAAAACGGTCTCATAAAACTAGTCGTGAAATAGTGAATATTAAGAGTTAGGAAAGAAGCTCAGTAGTTTTGAGAAGATTTTCACCATATCTAAAAAGTCACAGAAGTGAAGTTTGTCCATACAGGTCTCGATCATAAAGATAATTAGCCGTCAAGTGAGGTGTTTGGGCTGTTTTGTCAGATTCTTGGCAGTTTTCGGGAAAGTTTGGAAGTCCATAAGTTGTTCGTTATAAATCCTTTTGACAAACGGCTGGATGTTTTGAATACTAGGCTGGGTGAACTAACTTTTTGTCAATGATGTAAATTTTCCAGAAATGAGTTTATCAATGAGTAAATTGGCTCTCAACATGATGTCTTACAAAAACTGTTTTACTAAGTAATATTTTGCTAAAAAGCTGATGGAAATAAAGAGTTTCGCCGATTTTGAAACGTGTATATCTTGGTCGTTATAAGCTTGTTTTCTATGTTCTTTATATCCCCGAAATCGTGGGACAACATACTAATATATTTTTGATAAGTCGGGATGGCTAGATCAAGTTTTACACCTCAGATTGCCCATTGAAAATCGTGGGACAGCATGTACAATTTTCAGAAAATAGTTTTCGTCGTTAAAATTGCAAAAATCATATCTCCTTCGTTATAAACTCGTTTTAATCCATTCTTTCGCCCACGGCTTCGTTTTTGAAAGTATTTTCTAAATCTTTAGCCCAAAGTTACCCGGAATCCCCTGATTTTTCTGGATTTACAAAAATGGGACAGCATGTATATATACTTGTTAGAAATCCATTTTTCATGTCCAAAACTAGTTTCTACTTCAACCAAATCTCTTGCAAACACCACAAATCTATACTAATCCTACCATACACCTTCTTAGGGTGTCATGGGTTCCTAATCACTAGTAATCAAGTTAATTTAACAAAGAAACACCTAAATCACAATCTAGGGTTTGTATGATCAAAAAGTCTTCAAAAATAAAGTGGTATAACTAGTATGAGCATGAAATTAAGCATGAATACCATAAGATACATAGGTTAATTAGATGAAAACATGAAAATAATTTTGAATACTCACTTTGAAATAATAGGTGATGAGATGATTAGAAACCTTGGATTTCTTGTGTGTTTGATGCAATATTCTTGATTAGAACCACAAAATGAATAACTTTGGTGCTTTAAACTTTTGAAAATCATGGATTGATCATGGATTTGGATTATGGTCGTGGTTTTGGTGATGGATGAGAGAAAATGACTTTTTGATTCTAAAAATGTTAAGTGTTTAGGTATTTGTGGTTTTTGTAAATAACTAGCAACTTATAATGTATAATAATCATACATCAATGCACAAGGTTAATGAACTTGGTATATTTTTGGCCTAGTGAGGACTTATGGGCTGATTTCAAAGAGCAAGGGGGGGGGGGGGGGGGGTAGGGGTACTTGTGATTTAATTAGAAATCATATGTAGTTTAAGTGTTAGTTTGTGTTATTTGTTAAAATCGGGTACCGGGTTTAATAGAAATAAATGTTCACGAAGTTAACCGGGACAAAATAAAGTCATAATAATGATAAAAATATGTTGAAAATATGTTGGGTACAATTACTGAGTGATCGGGTGATTATTGTTTAGTTTTCACGAAAACCGTCGTTATATTCATAAGCGTACGTTATAAATAAAATAAATTTCCAAAATACTGGGTAACTGAATGTTATAACTTTTATGATGTTAAAATGGATATAAAAATATGTCGGGACCATTGTGGGAATATTTAGATATATTCGTCATGTATAAACCGGGTGTTAACGTTTATTATAAATAATTATACGTAAAACGTTAAATGTATCAAATATATAAATTTGAAAATCCTAAGAGTGGTATAACATGTAAATGACCTACTGATGATATGCAGACTATCTCCAGTCCATATGAAATGTCATTACTGATAATGCATGAATTCGCACCTGAACCAATACGGTTACGCGAATTTGAATACCCGTAAACTAAATTTACGATGAAATGTGTAATGCACGTGAATGATGAAATCTTTTCCCGCAATGAATAGTGTTCCGTGAATAGTAAAATTTCTGAATGCTTCTCGGAATGTCAAACTGACACAAAAAATGATGAATAGTAAACTGATGAATAGTGTTTTGATGAATAGTGTTTGATGAATAGTGTTTTTCCAAAGTTCGGGAAATGACCTGAAATGACCTGAAATGGTGAGTTGTGACAGTCTTCCCCTCTAAAAGGAACTTCGTCCCGAAGTTCAGTTTATGTTGGTCTCTGAGAATGTATTGATGAAAAGGTGATGATATTCGAGAATTCCAGCGAACTCTAACGATAGGAAATTCGACTCTGTTTCAACTGTTTGACCACACGATCCATGATTTCTGTTGGTTCTCTTACAAGGTCTGAGATTGTCATTTGGGTTGGATCCCTTCCAATGGAATCATGAGTGACTCATCTGAAAGTCATTTTTGGGGATCTGAAAATGTGAAATATGTTCGTGTAATCCTGTTGTTCTCTGACAATGTTCAAGTCTGACGGCCACTAGGCCTACCCTGTCTGAAATATAATGGTCCAGTGTATATTGGTGTATCTTTCCAAGTTTTTTGAACGATAACATGCCTTTCCTAGGCAGAACTTTCTGCTAACTCTGTAAAACTTGAAGTTTTAATGGTTTACGACTTATTGAACTTGTAACTGATTCTTGACTTGTAGAAAATTTCTGGTTATCTCATGAATGCCTACTGAACTAGTGAGTTGAGCTTTTTCTGAGTTTGGCCCATCAATCGATGGTCTGCGCTTCTTAATGTTTTAAATGTGGTACTGGTAATATATACTGCTGAATTCTGCCAGAACTCAAGTTTGTATGCTGGTTAGTCGATTCTAAAATGAATCTTAAATAGTCCAATATGCTAAAGGTTCAACCTTTCTTGTTATACAATTTGTATCATGCCAATCCAAGGCATAGCTTTTAACTTAGTTTGTTCTCCCACTTGAATCTGGATGGTTTGTTGTTCAGGATACCCAATCCAAATGATATGTGTTATGTACCAATCTGACTTCTGCCAGTTTCTCGTTGTTGGTGTGATAACTATTGTTGTAGATGAATTTGATTTATGTTGAGTGATTAGTCCAACCATTTACAGGGTCATTCACTCATGCTCTGAGCATACTTTCCTATGTTTGAATTGTTCTCTCGCTTTGACCATCGGTCTGAGGATGATAGGTGATGTTCACATCTAAATGGGTTTCTGAAGGAAATCCTGAAATGATTACCTGAAGTCCAAGTTGAAACGGTTTCCTTAACAGGAAAAACTGAAATGGGTACAATAAACCTTTGTGACTAATTCCACAACGTTCGGTCCTTCGAACTTGGCGTTATCTGAAGGGATAGAATATAGGTAACAATTTGATTCCTTGTGTTTTGTTCCAACGGATGATAAGACATATGTCCTTCTTTGTCTAGTGGGTTTGGTCTCCACTACTGAAGTTCGCGATTAATTTGTGATGTCCTTCCTAATTCCTTCATCACATATTCCAAATATTCTTTATTGTCAAGTCACAAATCCTAAATGCATAAGCGATGTTGTAGGGAAGTTGGTTCTGGAAATTTGTCTCGCGATTATGAGTTTTGGTCGAAATCTTTTTCTAAATAAACGAATTTAGAAAATGGAGCAAATGATTTACTAAGTAATATTTTTCCTGATGATTCAAAATTTCAGTAGTTATGAAGTAGAAAAATGTTTTCAAACATGTTGTGATTAAGACTGCTTACCAAAGTTTGATGTCTATGTATATTTCTCATTGTACAATAGTGTTGCTAAAGATTGACCAAAAAGGATCGTACTTGTTCAAAATAGGAATTTCAGAAATCATTTTTCCACAAGGTATGTGATTTATGTAAACGCATCAACTTTATTTAAAAGTGAAAACACTGAAAAGGATAAAATGGTAGAATAGGAAATGTTCGCTTAAATGCATAGATGTCTAACACTTAGTTCCTGAGGTTGGATAATGTCTATTGATGGTTATCTGGCATAACTACAAGCATAGGTATTTAGACTAACTTAAGTCCTGAAATAGTTTATCGTTGTAATTGGCAAGACGAAGGTATCACTTGATGTTGTGTCGATGAATGTCTATTCTGTTTTCCCATGTAGATGAGGAGATATGTTCTGGTTTGATCCCTTGCTTGGTATGAAGGTGAGGTTATCTGAAATTTCTAGAGACATAATGCCTTAGAGGAATCTACATCGATATTCTTGATTCAAACAATTGTCCTTTGTGAAAACTTACTGCAGGAAAGTTTATGTATGGATGAGGCCATGTTTAAATGAAATGCTCTACTGTCTCAATTAGAAGCTTGGTTTATTTCTATTGTGTTGTCCTGCGGACATTTATTGAGTTCAATCCTGTAGCTCAGTATAGCTAGTAACCTTGAATAATGACATTGGACAACTAAGTCAGAGATGGTGATTAGGATGGTCTCGCAGTATCTGAGGATTGTTGTTGAGTTATGAATTCTCTCTCTATATACTTCTAGTCCTGGTTAGTAGTTCTGTAATCCTTTCGTTGCTTCTATTGTATAGAGGAATCATGCATGTAATTGATATGGAAAGTCTCTTCTAGGGAAGTCAATGGGAAAATCCAACTTAATGGCTAAGTGAGTGACAGGTGGGGTAAGTATCCAGGGATAGTTCGGCAAAATGGATGTTTATGAAAGAATTCCTTTGTTTACAAAACTTTTAAATGAAGATTGTTATTAACAATCCTTTGAAAAGGTAATTATTTCCTTCATGGCATAATCCTTCCTGAATTTTACATAGGTGATCAGGCTATGTATAATTGAGGACTAATGATGCGATGTTGGATTTTGTCAAAATATCATAACTTTTATCAAAAGTTTTAGATGGTGTTCAACGCATTGTTATAAAAAATGGTGTCCTGATGTTTTCTTTCAAGTAACATGAAAATTGCTTCGCGTAATAATAGTAAATACTTGGTGTAATGACAGAAAATCAATTTATAGGATGGTAATAAAATAGCTTACTTCAGAAATTTTTCTGTAAAACAGTTTCCCCATATGATAGTAAAATAGCTTGAATGGTGTATTGGATACGTGGGTGAATCTTGTCGAATGGTAATAGTCTACTAATTCGTCAAAAACGAAATCAACCTAATTCCTGATGAGACAATGCTAAAATGTTGCGAAACGATTGAAGTATGAGCAATTGGGATAGAAAATGGAGTAAACGATGGTTATGATTATCACCTAGGTAACAAAAGATAGATATTACATTGGATAGGAAAGTGCTTAATACCACTAGCTTATGTCCTCGTACCAACGGTAAGTACAAAAGGAAAGATACAACCCTAAAGGGCTCGAACTACGGTTTATATATTGAAACAAAGCTCCTGCTGCTGAAGTATTGTTGTTATCCTTGATGTTGCTAATATCCTGACTGTTCTCTTCATCAAATCATAAGTGACCATGAGGATATATAGTTAATCAAAGTCATCATATTCACAACACATGAATATAATACATGAAAATTTCGGTCTACGTGAACCGGTATCACAATTAGCACAACCATTTCTTACATAGTAGAGTCACACTTGATATATTTGTTTGTAAAACAATCAAAAGACAACGAGTTCTTTAGACTATGTCCCACACCTTCTGTGGCTAGGATAATAGTAAAAGCTAGTGAGGATATAAGTCTGGTCCAGGGACTTCCTGGTGTCCCTCTGTCTGAAATCAGGTTTGTGGCATCATAAGGTTGGGATAGTCCTGAAGTGGTGTCTGAAGTTGTGCATCTATCAAATCTTAGATAATGTAGGTTCTGGAACCATTCCTGAAGAATCTGCGGATGTTCCTGTTGAGTCCGTGATATTGGTATTATCTACTAGATGTCATCAAGTTCATGGCAAGTGGGAATGGAGAAGGAAAATAACAATGATGGTACCAGTGAATGAAATACTACCCTCTTTCGCGCTACCTCGCGACATCCAAAAGGTAAAACTAAAGTACACACTGTGGGAAGGCCAATAGTGTAATAAGTAACTGATGGTGGTGATAGTACCTGAGTAGTAAGTGCCCTACTAGTGATGGAAAGAAAACACACTATCTTCCTTGCAATAAGCATCCTAATAAGTCCATTAAGATTAATTCTGAATACACTACCAAAAGGCATTCTATGTACGGGCTGAATGATAGGAAAACCCTGTTCCTATGGCAAATCAATAGTACTAATGGTGGTGTAAATGCAACTGGTGGTATAATGGTAGTGGAAGATGACAAGGCATCTTCAATGTTGGAATCCGATAAAAGGATGTCAGGGTGAGTATCTGAAGACATGTCACTTGTGAACCAGGTCAATAAAATGATATACATATACGGATATGAGTATAAATAACTCGCACAGGGTATGCATGAAACAACATGTATCATGATTATGCACTTATAATGAAATGATGAGATGCTATGATGGTGTGGTTATAGTCTAGGATCCAAGATACATCCTAGTTCGCTATAACCTTAGCTCTGATGCCAATCTGTAACACCCCCAATTTACCTGACTTGCAGCGGAATGGAATACCTGGGGGTGTCTGTCATAGCACCACAGTTACAGTTACATTGAACGACCTAAAGTGTCGTTTGGAAAATACTGCATTTGATCATTGAAATAATCCAGAGTTTACAAAATGAGGTCCCCAAAATGTGTTGCAAGTTTATGAAAACAAGTCATACTAGATCAAACGTTTACATAAGTGCATGAAATAATGATGAGACGCGTCGACTCCGCGACTCCATGAAGGTCCAAATGCATGTCACATGAGCTACCTTAATAACCTGAAATACATTGCTAAAACGTCAACACGAATGTTGGTGAATTCCATAGGTTTGTAAAATGTAATGATGTACGGCCACCACAAGTAAAAGTGTAAGATAAAAATCTCATGAAAATTGTACAATAGCCTTAAGCTCATGACACCGAAGCTATGACTGATGAAACTCTATGCCCCTCCCGAATGTTCTGCCGAAACATTCAAATGTAAAAGACATGACATGCATCCGCTTACTGTTGGTAATCACTACCACGGATGGAGGCGTCACCCTCGATAGATCTATCCACTCACTCTCGCTTAGCGGTAAATTAACGGTTCATGATGTTACAGGGGACTTATCACATGGCAAGGTAACTTAAGCAATGTACATATGTTGAATACTTGGGCTCGTACTAAAATGATTGATGCAATGTATTCCCCCCGTGGGATTTGAAAACAATCAAAAATGTTGAATTGAAAACGGGGCTATGAAAACTCACCTCAACTGATGAAACTGTGATGAAATGAAATGAACACCAATGAACAATTAGCTGCCGCAACCCAATATGATGGTACCATGAACATGTAATGAGTTGAAAAACAAGGCGCGCACACTAGCCGCAACCTAGTATGAATGATGAACGATCTACTTTAGATCATGAAATGATGTTATGAATGTCCATGCACATGTTTCCTATACCACTCTACTCTTTGAAAAACACTTGTTGTTATCAAAAGTATATATTCCAAGACTTAGGAAAATATGGCTATTAGAAAAATAAACTAGTTGTAATATATATACTTATATATATATCGTATGTACCAATGTTTGTGTTGAAATCCTCGGTTTGAAATCCTTGAAATAACGCCTTGTAGTAATGAAAATATACTTGTAATCACTAATACATCATTAGTTATGAAATTGGGTACTTGGTTAATATTTCTAGAAAATCTAGAATTTAGTACGTAGAAGTATTATTTCTATTAGTGACAAAATGGTCTCATAAAACTAGTCGTGAAATAGTGAATATTAAGAGTTAGGAAAGAAGCTCAATAGTTTTGAGAAGATTTTCACCATATCTAAAAAGTCACAGAAGTGAAGTTTGTCCATACAGGTCTCGATCATAAAGATAATTAGCCGTCAAGTGAGGTGTTTGGGCTGTTTTGGCAGATTCTGGGCAGTTTTCGGGAAAGTTTGGAAGTCCATAAGTTGTTCGTTATAAATCCTTTTGACAAACGGCTGGATGTTTTGAATACTAGGCTGGGTGAACTAACTTTTTGTCAATGATGTAAATTTTCCAGAAATGAGTTTATCAATGAGTAAATTGGCTCTCAACATGATGTCTTACAAAAACTGTTTTACTAAGTAATATTTTGCTAAAAAGCTGATGGAAATAAATAGAGTTTCGCCGATTTTGAAACGTGTATATCTTGGTCGTTATAAGCTTGTTTTCTATGTTCTTTATATCCCCGAAATCGTGGGACAACATACTAATATATTTTTGATAAGTCGGGATGGCTAGATCAAGTTTTACACCTCAGATTGCCCATTGAAAATCGTGGGACAGCATGTACAATTTTCAGAAAATAGTTTTCGTCGTTAAAATTGCAAAAATCATATCTCCTTCGTTATAAACTCGTTTTAATCCATTCTTTCGCCCACGGCTTCGTTTTTGAAAGTATTTTCTAAATCTTTAGCCCAAAGTTACCCGGAATCCCCTGATTTTTCTGGATTTACAAAAATGGGACAGCATGTATATATACTTGTTAGAAATCCATTTTTCATGTCCAAAACTAGTTTCTACTTCAACCAAATCTCTTGCAAACACCACAAATCTATACTAATCCTACCATACACCTTCTTAGGGTGTCATGGGTTCCTAATCACTAGTAATCAAGTTAATTTAACAAAGAAACACCTAAATCACAATCTAGGGTTTGTATGATCAAAAAGTCTTCAAAAATAAAGTGGTATAACTAGTATGAGCATGAAATTAAGCATGAATACCATAAGATACATAGGTTAATTAGATGAAAACATGAAAATAATTTTGAATACTCACTTTGAAATAATAGGTGATGAGATGATTAGAAACCTTGGATTTCTTGTGTGTTTGATGCAATATTCTTGATTAGAACCACAAAATGAATAACTTTGGTGCTTTAAACTTTTGAAAATCATGGATTGATCATGGATTTGGATTATGGTCGTGGTTTTGGTGATGGATGAGAGAAAATGACTTTTTGATTCTAAAAATGTTAAGTGTTTAGGTATTTGTGGTTTTTGTAAATAACTAGCAACTTATAATGTATAATAATCATACATCAATGCACAAGGTTAATGAACTTGGTATATTTTTGGCCTAGTGAGGACTTATGGGCTGATTTCAAAGAGCAAGGGGGGGGGGGGGGTAGGGGTACTTGTGATTTAATTAGAAATCATATGTAGTTTAAGTGTTAGTTTGTGTTATTTGTTAAAATCGGGTACCGGGTTTAATAGAAATAAATGTTCACGAAGTTAACCGGGACAAAATAAAGTCATAATAATGATAAAAATATGTTGAAAATATGTTGGGTACAATTACTGAGTGATCGGGTGATTATTGTTTAGTTTTCACGAAAACCGTCGTTATATTCATAAGCGTACGTTATAAATAAAATAAATTTCCAAAATACTGGGTAACTGAATGTTATAACTTTTATGATGTTAAAATGGATATAAAAATATGTCGGGACCATTGTGGGAATATTTAGATATATTCGTCATGTATAAACCGGGGTGTTAACGTTTATTATAAATAATTATACGTAAAACGTTAAATGTATCAAATATATAAATTTGAAAATCCTAAGAGTGGTATAACATGTAAATGACCTACTGATGATATGCAGACTATCTCCAGTCCATATGAAATGTCATTACTGATAATGCATGAATTCGCACCTGAACCAATACGGTTACGCGAATTTGAATACCCGTAAACTAAATTTACGATGAAATGTGTAATGCACGTGAATGATGAAATCTTTTCCCGCAATGAATAGTGTTCCATGAATAGTAAAATTTCTGAATGCTTCTCGGAATGTCAAACTGACACAAAAAATGATGAATAGTAAACTGATGAATAGTGTTTTGATGAATAGTGTTTTTCCAAAGTTCGGGAAATGACCTGAAATGACCTGAAATGGTGAGTTGTGACACATGGAATCACCAAACAAACTTAAGAACTAGGTAGAGAATACTAAGACCTTGAACTTTGTAGTGTAACTTGTATATTGAAGATCAAAGGATCATGGTGCTAGGATATAGTAGTGTGGTGTTTTTGGTGATGAAGAATGGAAGGGATTAGCTTGCTATTTATACTATGAATGAGGAGGTTAGGAAGGTTACTAGGAAAGTGCTAAAACTTGGAGACAAAGTTGTAAATAAATATGATCCAATTGCTAAAGTCATGAGATGATGCCTCAAGTGTGAATGCCCCCCCCCCCTAGTGGCGGTTCATGAACTTGGAGAACAAGGTGTGGACTTTTGATGATATTATCCTACTTATGTGACTAGTTTTGTACCCGTAAATTGCTAACCATAAGTTATTAAGCCACGAAACGTAAAACCGGGTATCCTAAAAATATGAAACTTGAAAGTATGGTTAAACATGTCAATATACTCCATAATAAAATATAAAATGAGTGGTAGGTTCTATCGGGTGCTAAAACCCTGCTAAAAACTGGAAACACGGGTCTAAAACGCGTAATTCGCGTAAAACGCTGAACTGGAAAACGTAAAATTCCGAAACTTTTGGAATTGTCCTAAAATGAGAGAAAATCATATTTCTATTGTTTATAATGTTTTATGGACATATCGGGATGCTGGAAAGACGTTTAAACCTAAAAGTAAATCTCGGACACGGCTTTGTGATTTTTGCAGAAATGATCCGACGAGCGTCAAACTCTCGGATTATCGTTAAAATAGTTTAACTTACGAGAATATGAAATAAAAATTTCTGAGATGAATAGTGAAAAGTGAATAGTAAAAAGTGAATAATAAAAGTGAATAGTGAATAGTGAATAGTAAAATTTTCGGGAATAAAAGTTAACCTGAAATTGCGAATTGTTACAGTCTCTACCCCTTAAGGAGAACTTCGTCCCGAAGTTCAGTTGATGTTAACTACTTACGGTGTGTCTAAGAGAATTCAGGATTTCTAATATAGTGGTGTTTACTCTGATTCGTCTAAGGTTCTGGTTAAGGAGTTGTATCGGATGTGAATAAGCCCACTTATTTATAACACATTACTTACATAAAGAAGCGTCCAAATTTATGCAAGTAAGGTCTCATAAACTTATGGTTCGGTGATTTACAATTTCTTTATTTAACTGAAGAGGCGTCCCAATCCATTTAAATAAGGAGATTCTAAATCATCCTACTTAAGAATTTTCGACACAAAATCCGCCTTCTGAGGCCGATAGTAAGATAATCAAGTCATCAAATCCCTAAAGCTAAGCAATAATATTATTTAACTCAAATCTTGTATCTAATCAAACAAGAACTGTCACAAGATCAAGTTAACTAATTAGTTATTACTGAGCTCCATGTTTTTAATGACTCGACGAATCTCTGGGGCTCCTTATAATACTAAAGTCACATCATCTAACAGCGTGGAACTAAACCAACAACTACCAAAAAGTGTATGTGTATGTAGTGTGTGTAAGGCAAATAAAGAGGAGTGTCCTAACGTATATAGCAGTTATAGTCTAGGCACTAAATGCAACCTAGTTCTCTATAACCAAGGCTCTGGTACCAATCTGTAACACCCCCAAAATACCGCAGCGGAAGACTGTGTCATTGGGGTGCTACTTCATAATACAAAGTACAAGTTATAGAAAACGAACTCTAAATGAGACGTTTTGAAAAGTTACCATTCGATTAATGAATTCAAAGTTACAAACATGAGATTCCAAAGTATGATACATAAATGTATACAAAGTGTTTTGAATGGTAAATGAAAAAAGCGTAAGTCTTCAGAATATGCAGCTTGACTCTAAGTTCCTCGCACTAGCTATCGTCTTACTAACCTGAGATAAACATGCTAAAGTGTCAACACAATGGTTGGTGAGTTCATAGAGTTTGTCTTAAAATAGTTGAAAAAGCCTCAAAAGAATGTTCACACAGCAAAGGCATCGTGAATCCACTCAGTTACAAGTCCCACCATAAGAGACTTGTAACCTGTGTGTTCACAACCCACTGCTAACATATAGTATAATAAAGACATGTATAAGTTCATCAAGACAATTAAGCAATTAGTAGTGAGTCTCTACTTCATCTCCGAAGACCTCACTTTGGGAGCCAATTCCCAAAGACAACTGGGAGCCACTTCCCAAAGAAAACTGGGAGCCACTTCCCAAAGATATAAGTTTACTGGGAGCCACTTCCCAAAGATAAAAGACAGTCATGTATGTATGAAATCAAGTATAATGCCATCAAGTATAAGACAATCAAGTATAAAACAATCAAGTATAAATGTTTTGAGTATTTGTACAAGTAAGCAAGTAGTTGAGCATGTATCCCCCCCAAGAGTTAAAACAAGTACGAAAAGAGTAGGGGCTATGACTCACCTTAAGTCTATGTAATGAGAAATGAAAGTGGTAGTCTCAATCGCGAAAGTCTCTAAGAGCAGCCTATAATAGAACGTTGCGACTTAGGTTTGGAGTAACGTCTAAAAATACGAAGAATTGCCCATATATGTCTTGCATGTAGTTCATGATGTAGTACTTAGTATAATGTGTAAGTCTTTGAATATAAATGGTTTATGAATCATGTATAGGTTGTATATCTCTTACTACCGTTCGGGCCAACATAATTCAGAAGTCATGGAGTAAACGTTCGAGGAGCCAGGACACTTTAATTCGTAAATCCACAACTCGTCTCGACGGCTTACTTAATGAACTCCTCACATGAGGCTCCCTACTATTGTAGTATTTGATAACATATATATAAGTTTTGATCTTTAAAAGTTATATGGTCTTTAGCCGTGGCTTTGCCGTGACCTTGGTCATTGTTACCATGGTGTTGAGACTCAACCTTGGCTTTAGCCATGGTTGTGGTCTTGGCTTTAGGTCATTAGACCTCTTGGTCTTAGTAATTCATAACTATAATATAGTGACTTTGGTCTAAAAATGGGCTGTTAAGAATTTGAAGAAAATTATCACTCAGAAAGCGTTTTCAGGGCTCGAGCTTCTTTGTTACTGAACGAAAACGTCGTTCTGGACAACTTTCGTGTTTTAACTTTTTGATGAATCGGACCAGAAGTGGGACTTTCAAATTGGCAGAATGCAAACCGTAAGGTATTGGCAGTTTCGGCGTTTTGGTGTCGCTAACTTCTTATGGTCATAACTTTTGACTCGTGTACTCGTTTTGGGTGATTCAAATTGCTATGTTTTCCTTTTGAAGTCCTTTATAACAGTAAGTAAGTGTCAAGTATCATAGTTATACTATTTTGGTCGTGGTTCTCCATAAAAATCACTAGTTTGCTTGTTTACTTGTCATAAATTAACATATGTATACCAATACTTGTTTTATCCATTTTTAAACATCATGAACACAATACAAAGACCATATATAGCATGAAAGAAACATAATAAGCATGAAATGATATTGAGCAAGAAAGTGTATAAGGGTTTGCTTACAACTTTTGGCTTTCTAAAGAAAGGAAGTCAAGTATAGAACTAGGACACTAAACCTAAGCTTGTAAACCCTTCACCATAACTCTTGTAACCCTTGCTAGCCTTGATCTAACCCTTGTGAAAACCATTTAACTTCAGCCCTAGTAACCTTGTGTAGCTCCTAATTCAACCATGGAATCACCAAACAAACTTAAGAATTAGGTAGAGAATACTAAGACCTTGAACTTTGTAGTGTAACTTGTATATTGAAGATCAAAGGATCATGGTGCTAGGATATAGTAGTGTGGCGTTTTTGGTGATGAAGAATGGAAGGGATTAGCTTGCTATTTATACTATGAATGAGGAGGTTAGGAAGGTTACTAGGAAAGTGCTAAAACTTGGAGACAAAGTTGTAAATAAATATTATCCAATGGCTAAAGTCATGAGATGATGCCACAAGTGTGAATGCCCCCCCCCCCCTAGTGGCGGTTCATGAACTTGGAGAACAAGGTGTGGACTTTTGATGATATTATCCTACTTATGTGACTAGTTTTGGACCCGTAAATTGCTAACCTTAAGTTATTAAGCCACGAAACGTAAAACCGGGTATCCTAAAAATTTGAAACTTGAAAGTATGGTTAAACATGTCAATATACTCCATAATAAAATATAAAATGAGTGGTAGGTTCTATCGGGTGCTAAAACCCTGCTAAAAACTGGAAACATGGGTCTAAAACGCGTAACTCGCGTAAAACGCTGAACTGGAAAACGTAAAATTCCGAAACTTTTGGAATTGTCCTAAAATGAGAGAAAATCATATTTCTATTGTTTATAATGTTTTATGGACATATCGGGATGCTGGAAAGACGTTTAAACCTAAAAGTAAATCTCGGACACGGCTTTGTGATTTTTGCAGAAATGATCCGACGAGCGTCAAACTCTCGGATTATCGTTAAAATAGTTTAACTTACGAGAATATGAAATAAAAATTTCTGAGATGAATAGTGAAAAGTGAATAGTAAAGTGAATAGTGAATAGTGAATAGTAATATTTTCGGGAATAAAAGTTAACCTGAAATTGCGAATTGTTACAGTCTCTACCCCTTAAGGAGAACTTCATCCCGAAGTTCAGTTGATGTTAACTACTTACGGTGTGTCTAAGAGAATTCAGGATTTCTAATATAGTGGTGTTTACTCTGATTCGTCTAAGGTTCTGGTTAAGGAGTTGTATCGATGTGAATAAGCCCACTTATTTATAACACATTACTTACATAAAGAAGCGTCCAAATTTATGCAAGTAAGGTCTCATAAACTTATGGTTCGGTGATTTACAATTTCTTTATTTAACTGAAGTGGCGTTTCCCAATCCATTTAAATAAGGAGATTCTAAATCATCCTACTTAAGAATTTCCGACACAAAATCCGCCTTCTGAGGCCGATAGTAAGATAATCAAGTCATCAAATCCCTAAAGCTAAGCAATAATATTATTTAACTCAAATCTTGTGTCTAATCAAACAAGAACTGTCACAAGATCAAGTTAACTAATTAGTTATTACTGAGCTCCATGTTTTTAATGACTCGACGAATCTCTGGGGCTCCTTATAATACTAAAGTCACATCATCTAACAGCGTGGAACTAAACCAACAACTACCAAAAAGCGTATGTGTATATAGTGTGTGTAAGGAAAATAAAGAGGAGTGTCCTAACGTATATAGCAGTTATAGTCTAGGCACTAAATGCAACCTAGTTCTCTATAACCAAGGCTCCGGTACCAATCTGTAACACCCAAAAAATACCGCAGCGGAAGACTGTGTCATTGGGGTGCTACTTCATAATACAAAGTACAAGTTATAGAAAACGAACTCTAAATGAGACGTTTTGAAAAGTTACCATTCTATTAATGAATTCAAAGTTACAAACATGAGATTCCAAAGTATGATACATAAATGTATACAAAGTGTTTTGAATGGTAAATGATAAAAGCGTAAGTCTTCAGAATATGCAGCTTGACTCTAAGTTCCTCGCACTAGCTATCGTCTTACTAACCTGAGATAAACATGCTAAAGTGTCAACACAATGGTTGGTGAGTTTATAGAGTTTGTCTTAAAATAGTTGAAAAAGCCTCAAAAGAATGTTCACACAGCAAAGGCATCGTGAATCCACTCAGTTACAAGTCCCGCCATAAGAGACTTGTAACCTGTGTGTTCACAACCCACTGCTAACATATAGTATAATAAAGACATGTATAAGTTCATCAAGACAATTAAGCAATTAGTAGTGAGTCTCTACTTCATCTCCGAAGACCTCATTTTGGGAGCCAATTCCCAAAGACAACTGGGAGCCACTTCCCAAAGAAAACTGGGAGCCACTTCCCAAAGATATAAGTTTACTGGGAGCCACTTCCCAAAGATAAAAGACAGTCATGTATGTATGAAATCAAGTATAATGCCATCAAGTATAAGACAATCAAGTATAAAACAATCAAGTATAAATGTTTTGAGTATTTGTACAAGTAAGCAAGTAGTTGAGCATGTATCCCCCCCAAGAGTTAAAACAAGTACGAAAAGAGTAGGGGCTATGACTCACCTTAAGTCTATGTAATGAGAAATGAAAGTGGTAGTCTCAATCGCGAAAGTCTCTAAGAGCAGCCTATAATAGAACGTTGTGACTTAGGTTTGGAGTAACGTCTAAAAATACGAAGAATTGCCCATATATGTCTTGCATGTAGTTCATGATGTAGTACTTAGTATAATGTGTAAGTCTTTGAATATTAATGGTTTATGAATCATGTATAGGTTGTATATCTCTTACTACCGTTCGGGCCGACATAATTCAGAAGTCATGGAGTAAACGTTCGAGGAGCCAGGACACTTTAATTCGTAAATCCACAACTCGTCTCGACGGCTTACTTAATGAACTCCTCACATGAGGCTCCCTACTATTGTAGTATTTGATAACATATATATAAGTTTTGATCTTTAAAAGTTATATGGTCTTTAGCCGTGGCTTTGCTGTGACCTTAGTCATTGTTACCATGGTCTTGAGACTCAACCTTGGCTTTAGCCATGGTTGTGGTCTTGGCTTTAGGTCATTAGACCTCTTGGTCTTAGTAATTCATAACTATAATATAGTGACTTTGGTCTAAAAATAGGCTGTTAAGAATTGGAAGAAAATTATCACTCAGAAAGTGTTTTTAGGGCTCGAGCTTCTTTGTTCCTGAACGAAAACGTCGTTTCGGACAACTTTCGTGTTTTAACTTTTTGATGAATCAGAACAGAAGTGGGACTTTCAAATTGGCAGAATGCAAACAGTAAGGTATTGGCAGTTTCGGCGTTTTGGTGTCGCTAACTTCTTATGGTCATAACTTTTGACTCGTGTACTCATTTTGGGTGATTCAAATTGCTATGTTTTCCTTTTGAAGTCCTTTATAACAGTAAGTAAGTGTCAAGTATCATAGTTATACTATTTTGGTCGTGGTTCTCCATAAAAATCACTAGTTTGCTTGTTTACTTGTCATAAGTTAACATATGTATACCAATACTTGTTTTATCCATTTTTAAACATCATGAACACAATACAAAGACCATATATAGCATGAAAGAAACATAATAAGAATGAAATGATATTGAGCAAGAAAGTGTATAAGGGCTTGCTTACAACTTTTGGCTTTCTAAAGAAAGGAAGTCAAGTATAGAACTAGGACACTAAACCTAAGCTTGTAAACCCTTCACCATAACTCTTCTAACCCTTGATAGCCTTGATCTAACCCTTGTGAAAACCATTTAACTTCAGCCCTAGTAACCTTGTGTAGCTCCTAATTCAACCATGGAATCACCAAACAAACTTAAGAACTAGGTAGAGAATACTAAGACCTTGAACTTTGTAGTGTAACTTGTATATTGAAGATCAAAGGATCATGGTGCTAGGATATAGTAGTGTGGCGTTTTTGGTGATGAAGAATGGAAGGGATTAGCTTGCTATTTATACTATGAATGAGGAGGTTAGGAAGGTTACTAGGAAAGTGCTAAAACTTGGAGACAAAGTTGTAAATAAATATGATCCAATGGCTAAAGTCATGAGATGATGCCTCAAGTGTGAATGCCCCCCCCCCCTAGTGGCGGTTCATGAACTTGGAGAACAAGGTGTGGACTTTTGATGATATTATCCTACTTATGTGACTAGTTTTGGACCCGTAAATTGCTAACCGTAAGTTATTAATCCACGAAACGTAAAACCGGGTATCCTAAAAATATGAAACTTGAAAGTATCGTTAAACATGTCAATATACTCCATAATAAAATATAAAATGAGTGGTAGGTTCTATCGGGTGCTAAAACCCTGCTAAAAACTGGAAACACGGGTCTAAAACGCGTAATTCGCGTAAAACGCTGAACTGGAAAACGTAAAATTCCGAAACTTTTGGAATTGTCCTAAAATGAGAGAAAATCATATTTCTATTGTTTATAATGTTTTATGGACATATCGGGATGCTGGAAAGACGTTTAAACCTAAAAGTAAATCTCGGACACGGCTTTGTGATTTTTGCAGAAATGATCCGACGAGCGTCAAACTCTCGGATTATCGTTAAAATAGTTTAACTTACGAGAATATGAAATAAAAATTTCTGAGATGAATAGTGAAAAGTGAATAGTAAAAGTGAATAGTAAAAAGTGAATAGTAAAATTTTCGGGAATAAAAGTTAACCTGAAATTGCGAATTGTTACAGTCTCTACCCCTTAAGGAGAACTTCGTCCCGAAGTTCAGTTGATGTTAACTACTTACGGTGTGTCTAAGAGAATTCAGGATTTCTAATATAGTGGTGTTTACTCTGATTCGTCTAAGGTTCTGGTTAAGGAGTTGTATCGGATGTGAATAAGCTCACTTATTTATAACACATTACTTACCTAAAGAAGCGTCCAAATTTATGAAAGTAAGGTCTCATAAACTTATGGTTCGGTGATTTACAATTTCTTTATTTAACTGAAGAGGCGTTTCCCAATCCATTTCAATAAGGAGATTCTAAATCATCCTACTTAAGAATTTCCGACACAAAATCCGCCTTCTGAGGCCGATAGTAAGATAATCAAGTCATCAAATCCCTAAAGCTAAGCAATAATATTATTTAACTCAAATCTTGTGTCTAATCAAACAAGAACTGTCACAAGATCAAGTTAACTAATTAGTTATTACTGAGCTCCATGTTTTTAATGACTCGACGAATCTCTGGGGCTCCTTATAATACTAAAGTCACATCATCTAACAGCGTGGAACTAAACCAACAACTACCAAAAAGCGTATGTGTATGTAGTGTGTGTAAGGAAAATAAAGAGGAGTGTCCTAACGTATATAGCAGTTATAGTCTAGGCACTAAATGCAACCTAGTTCTCTATAACCAAGGCTCTGGTACCAATCTGTAACACCCCCAAAATACCGCAGCGGAAGACTGTGTCATTGGGGTGCTACTTCATAATACAAAGTACAAGTTATAGAAAACGAACTCTAAATGAGACGTTTTGAAAAGTTACCATTCGATTAATGAATTCAAAGTTACAAACGTGAGATTCCAAAGTATGATACATAAATGTATACAAAGTGCTTTGAATGGTAAATGATAAAAGCGTAAGTCTTCAGAATATGCAGCTTGACTCTAAGTTCCTCGCACTAGCTATCGTCTTACTAACCTGAGATAAACATGCTAAAGTGTCAACACAATGGTTGGTGAGTTCATAGAGTTTGTCTTAAAATAGTTGAAAAAGCCTCAAAAGAATGTTCACACAGCAAAGGCATCGTGAATCCACTCAGTTACAAGTCCCGCCATAAGAGACTTGTAACCTGTGTGTTCACAACCCACTGCTAACATATAGTATAATAAAGACATGTATAAGTTCATCAAGACAATTAAGCAATTAGTAGTGAGTCTCTACTTCATCTCCGAAGACTTCATTTTGGGAGCCAATTCCCAAAGACAACTGGGAGCCACTTCCCAAAGAAAACTGGGAGCCACTTCCCAAAGATATAAGTTTACTGGGAGCCACTTCCCAAAGATAAAAGACAGTCATGTATGTATGAAATCAAGTATAATGCCATCAAGTATAAGACAATCAAGTATAAAACAATCAAGTATAAATGTTTTGAGTATTTGTACAAGTAAGCAAGTAGTTGAGCATGTATCCCCCCCAAGAGTTAAAACAAGTACGAAAAGAGTAGGGGCTATGACTCACCTTAAGTCTATGTAATGAGAAATGAAAGTGGTAGTCTCAATCGCGAAAGTCTCTAAGAGCAGCCTATAATAGAACGTTGTGACTTAGGTTTGGAGTAACGTCTAAAAATACGAAGAATTGCCCATATATGTCTTGCATGTAGTTCATGATGTAGTACTTAGTATAATGTGTAAGTCTTTGAATATAAATGGTTTATGAATCATGTATAGGTTGTATATCTCTTACTACCGTTCGGGCCGACATAATTCAGAAGTCATGGAGTAAACGTTCGAGGAGCCAGGACACTTTAATTCGTAAATCCACAACTCGTCTCGACGGCTTACTTAATGAACTCCTCACATGATGCTCCCTACTATTGTAGTATTTGATAACATATATATAAGTTTTGATCTTTAAAAGTTATATGGTCTTTAGCCGTGGCTTTGCCGTGACCTTGGTCATTGTTACCATGGTCTTGAGACTCAACCTTGGCTTTAGCCATGGTTGTGGTCTTGGCTTTAGGTCATTAGACCTCTTGGTCTTAGTAATTCATAACTATAATATAGTGACTTTGGTCTAAAAATGGGCTGTTAAGAATTTGAAGAAAATTATCACTCAGAAAGCGTTTTCAGGGCTCGAGCTTCTTTATTCCTGAATGAAAACGTCGTTCCGGACAACTTTCGTGTTTTAACTTTTTGATGAATCGGACCACAAGTGGGACTTTCAAATTGGCAGAATGCAAACAGTAAGGTATTGGCAGTTTCGGCGTTTTGGTGTCGCTAACTTCTTATGGTCATAACTTTTGACTCGTGTACTCGTTTTGGGTGATTCAAATTGCTATGTTTTCCTTTTGAAGTCCTTTATAACAGTAAGTAAGTGTCAAGTATCATAGTTATACTATTTTGGTCGTGGTTCTCCATAAAAATCACTAGTTTGCTTGTTTACTTGTCATAAGTTAACATATGTATACCAATACTTGTTTTATCCATTTTTAAACATCATGAACACAATACAAAGACCATATATAGCATGAAAGAAACATAATAAGAATGAAATGATATTGAGCAAGAAAGTGTATAAGGGTTTACTTACAACTTTTGGCTTTCTAAAGAAAGGAAGTCAAGTATAGAACTAGGACACTAAACCTAAGCTTGTAAACCCTTCACCATAACTCTTGTAACCCTTGCTAGCCTTGATCTAACCCTTGTGAAAACCATTTAACTTCAGCCCTAGTTACCTTGTGTAGCTCCTAATTCAACCATGGAATCACCAAACAAACTTAAGAACTAGGTAGAGAATACTAAGACCTTGAACTTTGTAGTGTAACTTGTATATTGAAGATCAAAGGATCATGGTGCTAGGATATAGTAGTGTGGCATTTTTGGTGATGAAGAATGGAAGGGATTAGCTTGCTATTTATACTATGAATGAGGAGGTTAAGAAGGTTACTAGGAAAGTGCTAAAACTTGGAGACAAAGTTGTAAATAAATATGATCCAATGGCTAAAGTCATGAGATGATGCCTCAAGTATGAATGCCCCCCCTAGTGGCGGTTCATGAACTTGGAGAACAAGGTGTGGATCTTTGATGATATTATCCTACTTATGTGACTAGTTTTGGACCCGTAAATTGCTAACCGTAAGTTATAAAGCCACGAAACGTAAAACCGGGTATCCTAAAAATATGAAACTTGAAAGTATGGTTAAACATGTCAATATACTCCATAATAAAATATAAAATGAGTGGTAGGTTCTATCGGGTGCTAAAACCCTGCTAAAAACTGGAAACACGGGTCTAAAACGCGTAATTCGCGTAAAACGCTGAACTGGAAAACGTAAAATTCCGAAACTTTTGGAATTGTCCTAAAATGAGAGAAAATCATATTTCTATTGTTTATAATGTTTTATGGACATATCGGGATGCTGGAAAGACGTTTAAACCTAAAAGTAAATCTCGGACACGGCTTTGTGATTTTTGCAGAAATGATCCGACGAGCGTCAAACTCTCGGATTATCGTTAAAATAGTTTAACTTACGAGAATATGAAATAAAAATTTCTGAGATAAATAGTGAAAAGTGAATAGTAAAAGTGAATAGTGAATAGTGAATAGTAAAATTTTCGGGAATAAAAGTTAACCTGAAATTGCGAATTGTTACAGTCTCTACCCCTTAAGGAGAACTTCGTCCCGAAGTTCAGTTGATGTTAACTACTTACGGTGTGTCTAAGAGAATTCAGGATTTCTAATATAGTGGTGTTTACTCTGATTCGTCTAAGGTTCTGGTTAAGGAGTTGTATCGGATGTGAATAAGCCCACTTATTTATAACACATTACTTACATAAAGAAGCGTCCAAATTTATGCAAGTAAGGTCTCATAAACTTATGGTTCGGTGATTTACAATTTCTTTATTTAACTGAAGAGGCGTTTCCCAATCCATTTAAATAAGGAGATTCTAAATCATCCTACTTAAGAATTTCCGACACAAAATCCGCCTTCTGAGGCCGATAGTAAGATAATCAAGTCATCAAATCCCTAAAGCTAAGCAATAATATTATTTAACTCAAATCTTGTGTCTGATCAAACAAGAACTGTCATAAGATCAAGTTAACTAATTAGTTATTACTGAGCTCCATGTTTTTAATGACTCGACGAATCTCTAGGGCTCCTTATAATACTAAAGTCACATCATCTAACAGCGTGGAACTAAACCAACAACTACCAAAAAGCGTATGTGTATGTAGTGTGTGTAAGGAAAATAAAGAGGAGTGTCCTAACGTATATAGCAGTTATAGTCTAGGCACTAAATGCAACCTAGTTCTCTATAACCAAGGCTCTGGTACCAATCTGTAACACCCCCAAAATACCGCAGCGGAAGACTGTGTCATTGGGGTGCTACTTCATAATACAAAGTACAAGTTATAGAAAACGAACTCTAAATGAGACGTTTTGAAAAGTTACCATTCGATTAATGAATTCAAAGTTAAAAACATGAGATTCCAAAGTATGATACATAAATGTATACAAAGTGCTTTGAATGGTAAATGATAAAAGCGTAAGTCTTCAGAATATGCAGCTTGACTCTAAGTTCCTCGCACTAGCTATCGTCTTACTAACCTGAGATAAACATGCTAAAGTGTCAACACAATGGTTGGTGAGTTCATAGAGTTTGTCTTAAAATAGTTGAAAAAGCCTCAAAAGAATGTTCACACAGCAAAGGCATCGTGAATCCACTCAGTTACAAGTCCCGCCATAAGAGACTTGTAACCTGTGTGTTCACAACCCACTGCTAACATATAGTATAATAAAGACATGTATAAGTTCATCAAGACAATTAAGCAATTAGTAGTGAGTCTCTACTTCATCTCCGAAGACTTCATTTTGGGAGCCAATTCCCAAAGACAACTGGGAGCCACTTCCCAAAGAAAACTGGGAGCCACTTCCCAAAGATATAAGTTTACTGGGAGCCACTTCCCAAAGATAAAAGACAGTCATGTATGTATGAAATCAAGTATAATGCCATCAAGTATAAGACAATCAAGTATAAAACAATCAAGTATAAATGTTTTGAGTATTTGTACAAGTAAGCAAGTAGTTGAGCATGTATCCCCCCCAAGAGTTAAAACAAGTACGAAAAGAGTAGGGGCTATGACTCACCTTAAGTCTATGTAATGAGAAATGAAAGTGGTAGTCTCAATCGCGAAAGTCTCTAAGAGCAGCCTATAATAGAACGTTGTGACTTAGGTTTGGAGTAACGTCTAAAAATACGAAGAATTGCCCATATATGTCTTGCATGTAGTTCATGATGTAGTACTTAGTATAATGTGTAAGTCTTTGAATATAAATGGTTTATGAATCATGTATAGGTTGTATATCTCTTACTACCGTTCGGGCCGACATAATTCAGAAGTCATGGAGTAAACGTTCGAGGAGCCAGGACACTTTAATTCGTAAATCCACAACTCGTCTCGACGGCTTACTTAATGAACTCCTCACATGAGGCTCCCTACTATTGTAGTATTTGATAACATATATATAAGTTTTGATCTTTAAAAGTTATATGGTCTTTAGCCGTGGCTTTGCCGTGACCTTGGTCATTGTTACCATGGTCTTGAGACTCAACCTTGGCTTTAGCCATGGTTGTGGTCTTGGCTTTAGGTCATTAGACCTCTTGGTCTTAGTAATTCATAACTATAATATAGTGACTTTGGTCTAAAAATGGGCTGTTAAGAATTTGAAGAAAATTATCACTCAGAAAGCGTTTTCAGGGCTCGAGCTTCTTTGGTCCTAAACGAAAACGTTGTTCCGGACAACTTTCGTGTTTTAACTTTTTGATGAATCAGACCAGAAGTGGGACTTTCAAATTGGCAGAATGCAAACAGTAAGGTATTGGCAGTTTTGGCGTTTTGGTGTCGCTAACTTCTTATGGTCATAACTTTTGACTCGTGTACTCGTTTTGGGTGATTCAAATTGCTATGTTTTCCTTTTGAAGTCCTTTATAACAGTAAGTAAGTGTCAAGTATCATAGTTATACTATTTTGGTCGTGGTTCTCCATAAAAATCACTAGTTTGCTTGTTTACTTGTCATAAGTTAACATATGTATACCAATACTTGTTTTATCCATTTTTAAACATCATGAACACAATACAAAGACCATATATAGCATGAAAGAAACATAATAAGAATGAAATGATATTGAGCAAGAAAGTGTATAAGGGTTTACTTACAGCTTTTGGCTTTCTAAAGAAAGGAAGTCAAGTATAGAACTAGGACACTAAACCTAAGCTTGTAAACCCTTCACCATAACTCTTGTAACCCTTGCTAGCCTTGATCTAACCCTTGTGAAAACCATTTAACTTCAGCCCTAGTAACCTTGTGTAGCTCCTAATTCAACCATGGAATCACCAAACAAACTTAAGAACTAGGTAGAGAAAACTAAGACCTTGAACTTTGTAGTGTAACTTGTATATTGAAGATCAAAGGATCATGGTGCTAGGATATAGTAGTGTGACGTTTTTGGTGATGAAGAATGGAAGGGATTAGCTTGCTATTTATACTATGAATGAGGAGGTTAAGAAGGTTACTAGGAAAGTGCTAAAACTTGGAGACAAAGTTGTAAATAAATATGATCCAATGGCTAAAGTCATGAGATGATGCCTCAAGTGTGAATGCCCCCCCCCCCTAGTGGCGGTTCATGAACTTGGAGAACAAGGTGTGGACTTTTGATGATATTATCCTACTTATGTGACTAGTTTTGGACCCGTAAATTACTAACCGTAAGTTATTAAGCCACGAAACGTAAAACCGGGTATCCTAAAAATATGAAACTTGAAAGTATGGTTAAACATGTCAATATACTCCATAATAAAATATAAAATGAGTGGTAGGTTCTATCGGGTGCTAAAACCCTGCTAAAAACTGAAAACACGGGTCTAAAACGCGTAATTCGCGTAAAACGCTGAACTGGAAAACGTAAAATTCCGAAACTTTTGGAATTGTCCTAAAATGAGAGAAAATCATATTTCTATTGTTTATAATGTTTTATGGACATATCGGGATGCTGGAAAGACGTTTAAACCTAAAAGTAAATCTCGGACACGGCTTTGTGATTTTTGCAGAAATGATCCGGCGAGCGTCAATCTGTCGGATTATCGTTTAAATAGTTTAACTTACGAGAATATGAAATAAAAATTTCTGAGATGAATAGTGAAAAGTGAATAGTAAAGTGAATAGTAAAAAGTGAATAGTAAAATTTTCGGGAATAAAAGTTAACCTGAAATTGCGAATTCTTACAGTCTCTACCCCTTAAGGAGAACTTCGTCCCGAAGTTCAGTTGATGTTAACTACTTACGGTGTGTCTAAGAGAATTCAGGATTTCTAATATAGTGGTGTTTACTCTGATTCGTCTAAGGTTCTGGTTAAGGAGTTGTATCGGATGTGAATAAGCCCACTTATTTATAACACATTACTTACATAAAGAAGCGTCCAAATTTATGCAAGTAAGGTCTCATAAACTTATGGTTCGGTGATTTACAATTTCTTTATTTAACTGAAGAGGCGTCCCAATCCATTTAAATAAGGAGATTCTAAATCATCCTACTTAAGAATTTCCGACACAAAATCCGCCTTCTGAGGCCGATAGTAAGATAATCAAGTCATCAAATCCCTAAAGCTAAGCAATAATATTATTTAACTCAAATCTTGTGTCTAATCAAACAAGAACTGTCACAAGATCAAGTTAACTAATTAGTTATTACTGAGCTCCATGTTTTTAATGACTCGACGAATCTCTGGGGCTCCTTATAATACTAAAGTCACATCATCTAACAGCGCGGAACTAAACCAACAACTACCAAAAAGCGTATGTGTATGTAGTGTGTGTAAGGAAAATAAAGAGGAGTGTCCTAACGTATATAGCAGTTATAGTCTAGGCACTAAATGCAACCTAGTTCTCTATAACCAAGGCTCTGGTACCAATCTGTAACACCCCCAAAATACCGCAGCGGAAGACTGTGTCATTGGGGTGCTACTTCATAATACAAAGTACAAGTTATAGAAAACGAACTCTAAATGAGACGTTTTGAAAAGTTACCATTCGATTAATGAATTCAAAGTTACAAACATGAGATTCCAAAGTATGATACATAAATGTATACAAAGGGTTTTGAATGGTAAATGATAAAAGCGTAAGTCTTCAGAATATGCAGCTTGACTCTAAGTTCCTCGCACTAGCTATCGTCTTACTAACCTGAGATAAACATGCTAAAGTGTCAACACAATGGTTGGTGAGTTCATAGAGTTTGTCTTAAAATAGTTGAAAAAGCCTCAAAAAAATGTTCACACAGCAAAGGCATCTTGAATCCACTCAGTTACAAGTCCCGCCATAAGAGACTTGTAACCTGTGTGTTCACAACCCACTGCTAACATATAGTATAATAAAGACATGTATAAGTTCATCAAGACAATTAAGCAATTAGTAGTGAGTCTCTACTTCATCTTCGAAGACCTCACTTTGGGAGCCAATTCCCAAAGATAACTGGGAGCCACTTCCCAAAGAAAACTGGGAGCCACTTCCCAAAGATATAAGTTTACTGGGAGCCACTTCCCAAAGATAAAAGACAGTCATGTATGTATGAAATCAAGTATAATGCCATCAAGTATAAGACAATCAAGTATAAAACAATCAAGTATAAATGTTTTGAGTATTTGTACAAGTAAGCAAGTAGTAGAGCATGTATCCCCCCCAAGAGTTAAAACAAGTACGAAAAGAGTAGGGGCTATGACTTACCTTAAGTCTATGTAATCAGAAATGAAAGTGGTAGTGTCAATCGCGAAAGTCTCTAAGAGCAGCCTATAATAGAACGTTGCGACTTAGGTTTGGAGTAACGTCTAAAAATACGAAGAATTGCCCATATATGTCTTGCATGTAGTTCATGATGTAGTACTTAGTATAATGTGTAAGTCTTTGAATATAAATGGTTTATGAATCATGTATAGGTTGTATATCTCTTACTACCGTTCGGGCCGACATAATTCAGAAGTCATGGAGTAAACGTTCGAGGAGCCAGGACACTTTAATTCGTAAATCCACAACTCGTCTCGACGGCTTACTTAATGAACTCCTCACATGAGGCTCCCTACTATTGTAGTATTTGATAACATATATATAAGTTTTGATCTTTAAAAGTTATATGGTCTTTAGCCGTGGCTTTGCCGTGACCTTGGTCATTGTTACCATGGTCTTGAGACTCAACCTTGGCTTTAGCCATGGTTGTGGTCTTGGCTTTAGGTCATTAGACCTCTTGGTCTTAGTAATTCATAACTATAATATAGTGACTTTGGTCTAAAAATGGGCTGTTAAGAATTTGAAGAAAATTATCACTCAGAAAGCGTTTGCAGGGCTCGAGCTTCTTTGTTCCTGAACGAAAACTTCGTTCTGGACAACTTTCTTGTTTTAACTTTTTGATGAATCAGAGCAGAAGTGGGACTTTCAAATTGGCAGAATGCAAACAGTAAGGTATTGGCAGTTTCGGCATTTTGGTGTCGCTAACTTCTTATGGTCATAACTTTTGATTCGTGTACTCGTTTTGGGTGATTCAAATTGCTATATTTTCCTTTTGAAGTCCTTTATAACAGTAAGTAAGTGTCAAGTATCATAGTTATACTATTTTGGTCGTGGTTCTCCATAAAAATCACTAGTTTGCTTGTTTACTTGTCATAAGTTAACATATGTATACCAATACTTGTTTTATCCATTTTTAAACATCATGAACACAATACAAAGACCATATATAGCATGAAAGAAACATAATAAGCATGAAATGATATTGAGCAAGAAAGTGTATAAGGGTTTGCTTACAACTTTTGGCTTTCTAAAGAAAGGAAGTCAAGTATAGAACTAGGACACTAAACCTAAGCTTGTAAACCCTTCACCATAACTCTTGTAACCCTTGCTAGCCTTGATCTAACCCTTGTAAAAACCATTTAACTTCAGCCCTAGTAACCTTGTGTAGCTCCTAATTCAACCATGGAATCACCAAACAAAATTAAGAACTAGGTAGAGAATACTAAGACCTTGAACTTTGTAGTGTAACTTGTATATTGAAGATCAAAGGATCGTGGTGCTAGGATATAGTAGTGTGGCGTTTTTGGTGATGAAGAATGGAAGGGATTAGCATGCTATTTATAATATGAATGAGGAGGTTAGGAAGGTTACTAGGAAAGTGCTAAAACTTGGAGACAAAGTTGTAAATAAATATGATCCAATGGCTAAAGTCATGAGATGATGCCACAAGTGTGAATGCCCCCCCCCTAGTGGCGGTTCATGAACTTGGAGAACAAGGTGTGGACTTTTGATGATATTATCCTACTTATGTGACTAGTTTTGGACCCGTAAATTGCTAACCGTAAGTTATTAAGCCACGAAACGTAAAACCGGGTATCCTAAAAATATGAAACTTGAAAGTATGGTTAAACATGTCAATATACTCCATAATAAAATATAAAATGAGTGGTAGGTTCTATCGGGTGCTAAAACCCTGCTAAAAACTGGAAACACGGGTCTAAAATGCGTAATTCGCGTAAAACGCTGAACTGGAAAACGTAAAATTCCGAAACTTTTGGAATTGTCCTAAAATGAGAGAAAATCATATTTCTATTGTTTATAATGTTTTATGGACATATCGGGATGCTGGAAAGACGTTTAAACCTAAAAGTAAATCTCGGACACGGCTTTGTGATTTTTGCAGAAATGATCCGACGAGCGTCAAACTCTCGGATTATCGTTAAAATAGTTTAACTTACGAGAATATGAAATAAAAATTTCTGAGATGAATAGTGAAAAGTGAATAGTAAAATGTGAATAGTAAAATTTTCGGGAATAAAAGTTAACCTGAAATTGCGAATTGTTACATTGTGGTTGGAGGGATGACCGGTGCTTTAGGTTGAGATGAAGGTCCTTCGGCTTGTTTTTGTTTCTTTGCCTGAGAGTTAGGATCCTGATCTTCATCATCTCTTGGACGTTTCAGTTTGTCCGCCTCTGTGCTGCAAGTCTCTTTAGTCATTTTGGCTTTCAAAGCTTCCAGGATTTTAGCTTCTCCAACTGATAATGTGAATTTGCTTGCCAGTTTGTCCAAGAGTTGGGCTTCCAATTCGTCCATAGATAACCCCGGTAGTGGAACAGTTGATTTGTCAGCTCGAAGAGTAAACATGGTATATCGGATCACTTTCTTGACAGCTTTCTCTGCGAACTTGGTGAGTTCATCTCTCATAGGTGCCAGTAGATCTTTCAACTCAGCAACTAAGTGTTGTTCCATGTACTGGTGTGCTTGAGCAGCTAATGTAGCTTCCAAGTTCTCTTGCACATCCTTAGCTAGGAAGGTGTTAACCTTTTCTTGTAGCTCCTGTACATTAGTGTTAAGCTTTGTCAGTTCAGCTACTTGGCGTGCAAGTGATGCAACCTGATCTTCCAATTTGTTTGTCTTCTTTTCATGAGCTCTTCTGAATGCTGTCTTTATCAACTTTGATGCAGCAGAGGCTTTGGTACTTGTTGGTTTCTTGATTGATTTGTCGTGAGTTGATTCGGATGCAGGAGGTGATGATTGTGAAGATTCTATGTTGGTAGTAACATCCTTATCATCTCCTCTTTGTGATTCGGGTTCTTCAACATTCTTTGCTTTGGTTGCTTCCTCTTTCAACCTTTGTTCTTCAGCAAGTTTGTCAGCTTCGGCCTTAAGTCTTAATTCTTCTGCAAGCTTGGCTTCTTCTTCTCTTTTCAACTTTTCTTCTGCCAGCTTGGCTGCCTCTTCGCGTTCCTACTTTCCTCCATACGGATTGTTTCCTCCAGCTTGGCTTGTGCAAGCTCCTCAAGCCTAGCCTCTTCAGCTTCCTGTTTTTTCTTTAATTCCTCTTCTTGAGCCCTTTCTCTGAGCTCCATTTCTTCCACAGTCAGCAGATGTGGAGTCTCAGTATCCATATGATCTTCCTCTTCCTCTTCTTCTGCTGCTGAAGCATGGTGCATTTCTACATCAGTGGGTGATACTGTGGGGGTGTTGTAGATGACCAAATCAGTATTAGTTCCTGTAGTAGGTTCAGGAACACTGCTAGATCCACCAGCTTCATCAGTTTGAGAGAATAACGGAGGTGGAGGTAGATCAGCATTGAATGCATCAACTTGCTGCGGAGGATGCCCAAATTGAGAGCTCTTTCATTTTCTTCTTCAACTGAAAGGCCTATGTTTGAGTGAGCAGATTCTTGTTCAGCAGTCATTGGTTCCTTCAGTTTCTCTTTCCTGACCATTTCTTCTTCCAACTTTGTTTCTGCTTCAGTGAAAGGTCTTTGATTGAGATCTGCTGGGTATTCAGCATTTTCAGCAAATTCATCAATGTTCTTCTCCCAATCTTCAAATGTCAAGTCTTTATCGTCAATATCTTCAAGATTGACATTCTCGGTGATATTGGCAAAGGCTTCCCTGTAAACTGGACCTTCGTCAGACTCGGTTTCAGAGTTAGACAATTTTGGAGAAGATTGTGGTGAGGGAAACCACCCAGGTTCAGGAATGGATGCAGGTTTCTTGACAGGAGTTCTTCGCTTAAGAGTACCCTTCTTCTTTTGTTTAGACTGGGTAGAACTGCCGGAGCTCCCAGTCTTGCTACCTGTCTTCCCCCTAAATGGTTGAACTTCATCCAAGAAACCAACTTTGTCTTCCTTAAGTGCTTGTTCGTAGTACTTGTAATTCTGGAAAAGCTTCACTTTTTCATTCAAGAGACAATCGGGAAATTTCTTTCCTTGTTTACGAGTGCTGGTGTTAAGTCTCTTAATGATTCTGAGAGTTTCCTCATTTCTGAAAGTGTGCTTGTCTTTGTCATCAAGTCTCTGTGGAATGTCGTCATACTCATGAAGGAGGCTTTCGATGAGTAGTTTGGTGAAACGAACAAATGGAATGTTGGTGGTCTTGTATTGAATGTGCCACACAAGGTCTTCCCAGATAATGCTGGCAAAATCAACTTTCTTGACGTTTGCCATGGCCCAGAAAAGTTTGAGGTGTTGGAGCTTGGGGTGTTCATGGCCAGTGTCTCTGCCAGATAAGGACTTGGCAATCAGAATGTATAGGGTTCTTCATGGTTGTGGAAGAAATCTGATGTTGACCCTAGAATGTCTTGTCACAACTTCTTCTGATTCGTCATAGCCAATATCCTGGAACCACTCTATCAGCTCTTCCTCGGTAGGTACTTGATCATATTCTTCATCTGGGCTAAGTTCGGGTAACCCAAGAACATTCCTAAGTAAATCAATGTCCACAGTTACTTGTCTGTTGTGAAGCATGCAAGTGAAGGAAGCTTCCCCAAGGTCTAGCTGAAGTGTATGCCAAAACTGGTGTATGTAGAAGCAGGAGACTGAAGCTGACTTAGTGAACAAGAGCTTGTTGGGGTGATATAGGAGAGCATCCACTGCAACAATACATGAGGATTCGTTGCATGTGATTTTGTTGAAGTTGATTCGTAAGTTGTTCTTTCCAATCTTCCTGGTGTAATCATCGGGAAAGGTTTCTTCCCATGAGAGTTTCGGTTCAGGTTCTGGTCCATAAGGAATGTCATTGTTTTCTGCCATCTGAATTGATCATAAACAATCACAAACATAGCAATGATTTACTTTGTTAGCTCAGACATTCAATTACATGATGATGCACACATTATTGATTGATCAGTGGGTGTTTGTGTGTGAAAAACTTTTGTTATATGACAAACTTGTGTTTATATCACATGGTAGAAACTTATAACAATTAAGTTACAACATGAGTTTATCATAACAAGAGATTACACATTGGAAATTTTACAACACTTAGAAAAAATTTCATAACTTTGACAATGTTAAGCGTAAGTGGAAAAACTACGCATAACTTATATTACGCGTAAGAAATGATGTTAAGCGTAGGTGCAAAGTCTACGCATAATTTTATATGTTACGCGTAAGTTCAACTTCTGCGTAGGCTTAATTTTACGCGTAGGATTATATCTTATGCGTAAGATCAGAGCTTAGGCAAAGGATTGAACCTTAAGCGTAAGATATAACTTGTGCATAGGTTTTGACTTACGAGTAAGATCATGACTTAAGCGTAAGAAACAACTTATGCGTAAGTTAATCTTTTTATGCATAAACATTGTCTTATCCAAGACAATGTTTGTCCACGTGTCGAATCTTACGCGTAGGATGAATCAACTTATGCGTAGATACATTTTTACGTAAATCACTTTTGAAAAAATTCAAGTCCTTTTGATTCCTGAAAGTTTAAGAACACAACCACTTAATATACACATTTTATGCGTAAACATGTCATGATTCAGAGTTACGCGTAAGATCGTATGAACACTTGATCACAACCATAATCAAACATGTTTCTGGATTGAAATAAACTTAGGGCAAGTGATACTAACATCCTAAGGAACATATGGTCCAAGTTATAACAACAATCGACCACAAAAATCACAAGATAAAATCTGCTAGTGCAACGAGCCCTAAATCCACGATTCATGATTAATACAAGTTTCTGAAACAATTAAACCATAATTACATGATCCTATGCATACATGAACACTATCCCCATCACCTATTAACATCATAACACTCAAAATCAAGAATCCCTAAAAACCATCGTATGAACCCTAATTCACAAATCGATCAATTGATGTTTCTGGGTGAGATTAAAGGTTGGATACATGTTAATTAACATCTAACGAACATTTACCATCAACAAATTCAACCCAAGCACAACAATTTTTAGGGTTTGATTTCTACGCAAAACTCAAGAACAATTTTAACGATTAAGGGAAAATTAGCCGTTGGATAGATATGAAATTTAAAACCCTTGTTTATAAACATGATCAAAAACTTTTGACACTTATAGATTTGAAGATAGATAACCGGATTGATTGAATGATTGTGATAAATGTTTTGCAGGTGGTAGTAAATGACCGGTCAAACTAGTTTTTGACCAAAGGTTAAAACAAGTTTCATATTATGACACAATTGGTCCCTTAACCTTATGTTATTATTTAAACTTAATGCCCAAACGAACACTCTCATTTAACTTACGTTAATTACACCAAGTCATGATAAGAACAACTTGTGGTACTCCCCCTCGACCTTAGACCATAGTCAAAAATACTGAAAATTTATTATATTGGTCAAGGAGAGTAACCCGAAACACTTTTGAAGCATCACTTATTGTTAAAACGTAATATTTTTGGTAAAATGCAAGTATAAAAGTAAATATTTTTGAGAAAGTTTTAAGTAAAATACTTTTCCTCCCCCTCAACACTTGTTTTTAATAATCAAAGACATTTTATAAAAATAGTGTTGACAGAGGTGGTGTATACTTGCATTTTTTTTTTAAATATTTACAAAGATAGTTTTGATGTTTGACAATCAATTGTGTTTTAAAAACTTTTCCAGATCATCTGGAGTCAAACATCGCATACCAATCTGGTGAACTAGACTAGCAAACCTTGATGGTGCTAAGGATTTGGTAAGTAAGTCCGCCAATTGGTACTCAGTCCCAACAAAATACAGTTCAACGGTACCCTTTTCAACATGCTCTTTGATGAAGTGATATCGGAGATCGATGTGTTTGGATTTGCAGTGATGGACTGTGTTGTAGGAGATAGCAATGGCACTCTTGGAATCACAGTAGATTGGAATCTTGTTGAATAGGTAGCCATAATCCTTAAGTTCTGATCTCATCCAGATGACTTGAGCACAACAAGCAGACATGGCTACATATTCAGATTCTGTTGACGACAGTGATGTGCAGTCCTGCTTCTTTGATTGCCATGACACAAGTTTGTCTCCGAGAAACTGTAATCCACCAGATGTACTTTTGCGTGTGTCTAAACATCCTGCATGGTCAGCATCTGAAAAAGCACTTAGTTCAAAACCAGAATCCTTCGGATACCAGATTCCCAAGTTAATGGTTCCCTTTATGTATCGAAGGATTCTTTTGACCTCACTGAGGTGTTTTTCAGTTGGTTTGGACTGATAGCGAGAGCACATGTAGACAACAAATACTATATCAGGTCTACTAGCTATGAGATACATGAGTGACCCAATCATACTGCGGTATTTGGTAGGGTCAACCGGTGTCCCATGTAAGTCAGCATCTAGTTTTGTGGTATAGCCCATTGGTGTATTATAAGTATCACTGGTCATCATTCCATGTTTTTTTAAAATTTCTAGAGCATATTTGGACTGATTTATAAAAATTCCGCGGGGTGATTGATGAACTTGTAGTCCTAGAAAGAACGAAAGTTCACCCATCATGGACATTTCAAAATTATCTTTCATTAATTTTGCAAAATCATTAGAGTAACTTCTGTTTGTTGAGGCAAAAATAATGTCATCGACATATATTTGAACAACAAGTAAGTCCTCCCCGTAGGTTTTTGTAAATAGTTATGGATCCACCGATCCTTTAGAAAATTTATTGGCCAGCAAGAAAGTGGACAGTTTGTCATACCACGCCCGTGGGGCTTGCTTAAGTCCGTAGAGTGCCTTTTTGAGTCGGTAAACGTGATTAGGACGCTCAGGATCAACGAAGCCGTCAGGTTGGCTTACATACACTTCTTCACGGAGTTCTCCATTAAGAAATGCTGTTTTCACATCCATTTGGTAAACAACCATGTTCCTGTGTGCAGCATAGGCCAAAAAGATCCAAACAGCTTCATGTCTAGCCACTGGAGCAAAGGATTCAGCAAAGTCAAGTCCTTCTAGTTGAGAGTATCCATTCACTACCAGGCGTGATTTGTTACGTATGACAGTTCCTTCAGCATCTAGCTTATTCTTCCATATCCATTTTAACCCGATGACAAAGACTCCGTCAGGTCTTTCAACTAATTCCCAGACTTCTAACCTTATGAATTGCTGAAATTCCTCTTGCATAGATTCAATCCTGTTGTCATAAGTCATTGCTTCTTTAATGTTCTTATGTTCTTCGTGACAAACTGTGAGTGCATAGATACAAGTTTCTCTATCCGTGTGAAGTCGTTGTCTTGTCATAACAGGTGCATCTAGATGGCCAATAATATGAACTAGTGGATGGTCTCGAGTCCATTTGTGTGTTGAAGGGTGTAGTTGATAAGTATCTCGCATGTTAGCAGGATCCAAATTGCGTGTAGTCGACTCAGCTATATCAGGAAAGGTAGGAGCCGGTGCAAATGGGTTAAAGAATGCATCAGGATCATGCTCTGCGGGTTGTGGAACTGATGGTGGTGTTGGATCTTCAGCTGATTGGTGGGAGTTAGAAACAGTTTGTTCTGCTGTAGATGGTGATGCAATTGGAGGACTGTCTCTCTCAACAGTTGTAGTAGTTTGTTGAGGTGAGTTTGGTACTGGAAGGTTATCAGGTTGAGCAGCGGAATTAGGTGAGACCTCAGTAGAAAGGTATTCAATTGTATCATCAAACAGTGGAGCAAACAAGGTTTCCAATTCTTTGCGGTTGAGTGGCAATGGTTCAGCCGAAGATTCCGGAGAGTTAAGACGGTTGAATTTGGGTCCTAAGCTGTGTTGCTCAGAAGGCATTTGTGTGAGTTCATCAAAATTAGCGTGAATGGTTTCTTGAATTTCTCTTGTTCGACGATTCCATATCCGAAAACCTTTAGAATTTTCACAGTATCCAACGAACACTCCGATGTCAGCCTTTGCTTTAAGCTTACCTAAATCATCACGATCGTTTTTCGGGTAACAAAGTGCTCCAAATACATGAAAGTAATCGATATTCGGTTTTCTTTTGTGAACAATTTGATACGGTGTTTTGCGATGGCGTTTTGTTATCATGGAACGGTTTTGGGTATAACATGCGGTTGAAACAGCTTCCGCCCATAAGTAATCTGGTAATTGAGCATTAATCAACATAGTTCTAGCAGCTTCCACTAACGTCCTGTTGCGTCTTTCAACAACTCCATTCTGTTCTGGGCTTCTAGGAATAGATGTTTGATGTTCAATTACCACTTTCTCAAAATATGACCGAAGTGTCTGATTCTTGAATTCAGTTCCATTGTCAGTTCTGACTATTCGTACCGTGTTGCGTAACTGAACTTGAATTTTCGTAAGAAAGGTGATGATCATTGAAGGAGCATGATCTTTACTTCGTAAGAAATAAACCCAAGTCCATCTGGAGTAGTCATCCACAATTACTAGTATGTAGCGTTTACCGTTGATACTTTGAACACGCATCGGTCTACACAAATCCATATGAAGCAATTGTAAAACATGATTCGTACTTTGCTCAGGTTTTGAAGGAAAATGAGCCCAAGTACTTTTTCCTTGTTCACAGGCTGAACATAAGTGATCTTTGGTAAAATGGAATCATGGAAATCCATCAACAAGTTTGTGACGAGCAAGGTCAGTCATAGTTTTGAAATTCAAGTGCAAAAGACGTTTGTGCCATAACCAAGATTTAGTCGATTCTGCTTTGGAGAGAAGACATATCGGAGATGTAGCAATCATATTTGACATTGATATTGTATAAAGGTTAGAACCACGTGAGCCAGACATTAGATCGTTTCCTTGTATGTCACGAACGAAACAAGTTTTCTCACGAAATGCAACTTCTAGATCTCCATCACAAAATTGACCTACTGAGAAAAGGTTATGTCCAAGGCCTTCCACATAATAAACACGACTGATTTCAATGTTCCCACTAATATAGTTACCATATCCTATGATTAAAGCGTAATGATCATTCCCGAATCTGACAGTACCAATGAACTTTGAGACAAAGTTGTGTAACAATTTGAGATTGCCTGTCATATGTCGGGTGCATCCGCTATCAACAATCCAGAGAACAATCTGTACCACCTGCATCACAAGAAGAAGACACGGATGGAACAGAAGTAAGGGTGGAACCCAAAGAAAGTGCGGGTTACTGTTGGTTAGAAGCACATGTATTCAACAATTTAGGAATCCATTTAAAGTATGGTTTGTGTTGTAACCAACGTTGCCAATTCCAACTAGTTCTTGCTTTCTTAATGTTGAATTCACTAGTAGGTGGCTTATTCCTAGATTTGTTCTCGGCACTTATGGGGGTAACTTCAACATCATTAGAAACCGTAGAGGGCGGCTTTCCTAAGTTAGACATAGAGGCAGTAGTGGGCCTAGAAGGAATGCGTGTCCTACGTTTCTTATGACGATTAATAAGAGAATTAGCTATACATTTTGTATGATCACCAGATGATACGCTTTTACGACAAAACACACAATATGCATTAATATTCAAAACATTCAAAGGTTCATTATTCGTTACATTTAGATTTTGATTACAATTTGCCATATTAGAATCTAAATCTGATGCAACATGAGTTTTATTCAAATTCCTAAGTTGATCTTTTACTTCTTGAGCTTCTAGTGATCCTCTTTTACGTTTCCAGAGCCTATTCTTCTTTTTACTTTTTCGCTTGGGTCTGCTAACGCTATTAGTGGAGACTAGTCCTGTAGAAGTGGAGTTATCAACATTAGTATTTTGAACAACATTCCCTTTAGAAGTTTTGTCTAATTGATACATTCCTGGTGCTATCACCGTGGTGTCAACCATCTTTCCTTTTTGAAGTAGCTTAATTTTCTCTTTCAAAACGATGATGATGTGATTTTTATCCTGAATTTCAGACTCAAGTTTCACATTGCAGTAATTAATGTCATCGCGGTTTTGTTGCCATTCGACATTTTCAATTTTTAAATCCGCAATTTCTTTCTCGTATTTGAGACACAGACTTTTTAAAGACTCGTTGTTTTTGCAAAGCTGACAAGAGTTTGAAACATTTTGACTCTTGGAACAAATTCTCAATGCTGATATTTATTCTGTTATCATGAATGATCTCTATAAATCTGGTGCTTCTATGCTTGTGGATGATCTTTGTGTTGATAATAACTCGTTGAATGTGGAAATTGAGACACTAAATCATGAGAAAGAAAAGCTGAGAATTAAGAATGATGATGTGACAAAACAATTTTCAAAAGAAATTTGTCAACTCAAACAAAGGCTTGAATGGTGTCAAGCTCAAAGTCTTGAAATGGAATTGAAACTTCAAAGTCAAAATGACAACTGTGCTTTTGAACCAAAATCTCATTTTCAGTAGAGTTGAAAACGTTTATCATATTTTGGTTCCATGTTTTGAAGTTCCTGATCCCAACGTGTAGCACAGAGACGGAGGTGTTTGACAATTGGCAACATTTGTTTTTGAAAAATATCTCTGTTTTCTCTCTCATAAGCGGGTTGAAAAGTTTCAATTTTTATTTCAGAATTACGTGCAATTGTTTCCTCCAAAATTTCGATGTCTTCCATAAAAGTTTTGAAATAATTTAAGACACGACAATTTTTCGGTAACGGTGTAAGTTCACCGGATGATGGTAAAGGACCATTTATTTGTGCTACAGTTTGGACAGGGGCCGCATTAGAGGATGAAACATATGACTCAGTGACATACCATGATTTCTCAGGTAATTCCTTTTGAGGAACAAAAGATTTAGAAAGAGGTGGAGCTTTTGAAATTTCATATGGTGTCCAATATTGAACATAACTCATTTTAGATCGACTCTCGTCTTCAAGTTCTTCTTCTTCCTCAGTATCAAAAACAACAGCACGCACAATCGTATTATCAAGCAAATGGTCCATACTCTAAATTTTAGGAATTTCTTTGAATGCCGTGTGAAGAAACATTGATTTGAAATCGCCAAGTGCAAAACCTTTATCGGGTCTCGGTTTTAAAGTAAATTTCTGAATTGTTGTGACAGAGTTCTCGTGTTTGTAAACAATATTACAAAATTCTTTGAGTTGTTTTTCAAGATCAACAATCTCACCGAGTAAATTATCTATATACTTCCTCTTTCATATTTTATGTTCACAAAAATCCTTTTGACAACTTGACAATTCTGTTTCTGTTTTTGAAAGTTCTCTTTGGAGACGTTCAACTTGCATTTTCAGTTCACATTTTTCACTTTCAAGTTTAGAAATCAACTTTCCGTTTGACTCAATTAAATCTTGCATTTTGTGCTGAAGATCTTGCTCTTTGTTGTAAGATTCTTGAAAAGCTTTTTCAAAACTTTTTGTATGTTTAATCTTGTCTTGCTGATTTGAAAGTTGTATTTTATAACACTCAATATCTCTTGCAAGTGCCGCATTTGTTTCTTTTAAAACTTTGTTTTTCTCGTTGCATTTTGCGATTAGCAATTGTTGAGCATTCAGTTGTTTAGATAACATTATGAGGTCAGGGTCTGGATCAAATGATGGTTCATGTTGTTCGAAATGATCATGTTTATTATTCTCAATAGGATCATCAAATGTAACAACTGTGTCATCATCAAATATGACAACTGTGCTTATTTGTTCATCTGTTTGAGAAGATGAAGATGATTTAGATGGAACAACTTGTGCCATATCTGATTCAGAAGCAGAAGGTGAGGCTATTTCATGTATTAGGCATGCTTTTTGGTCATGTACCTGAGACAAGCCGTCAGTGTCATACACTGGACCTGAATCATTAAACTGAAGTTCCTGCATGTTGGCCATAAGCATCACAGCTGCATTGGCTTCCAGATCTTCCATGTCATCATCATTGTTTACATTTGCCATGAAGTTGTTATCCTGTTCAGGGAAATGTCCATCTTTTTCATCTTGAAGAGCCATGAGTAATGCCTGCTTGTGAAACTTACTACCCCGAGTTCTCGGTTTAGGACATGCTGTCGCTATATGACCTTGTTCATTACAATTGTAGCACCACACTGCATTCCCCGAGTTGGAGTTCCTAGTTGCAATTGGTTCAGACCTTTGCTGAGAAGATCCTGAGTTGTTCCTGAACCCTCCATTGTTATTAAACCTCTGACCATTCCCAAAATTTCCTGAAGCACTTCCTGAACCAGATCGACCATAGTTACGATTCTGAATTTCCACCCTTCCATCATTGATAACAGCTTGATTCCTTGTGTTAGAAGATGAACGTTGACGGTTGTTAGTTTTGTTGGAGAATTTGCTAAAAGCACGAGCAATAAGAGCAAGTCCCTGATTCAACGTGTTAAAGTCATCATCGTCATTGGAGTTTGAGTAATACACTGCATCATTGTTGTTTAATGGAACAAGTTGAGTGGAAGCATTCTGTGGAGATGAATCATAAGGGACCATTTGGTTCGAGGTAGAAGATTGTGGATAACTGAAGTAGTTTTGATCTTGAACATATGCATGGTTTGACATTGGTGGTGGAGCATAGGGAGATTGAGCTACGAGTGCCAAAGAATTTGGTGTTGGTGTTGGTGTGTATCCTCCTCGTAGAGCTCTATCTTTTTCCACTTCAGGTTCATGGTGTTTCAGAAAATCATACAACCAACCATATGGTGCATCATGAAGATTTTTTGTTTGACGTACAAATGTCACATATTTATGCCAATCTGGACCAAGACTACCGACGAATTTGGAGTTCACTGCTATCCTTGGTACTGTGATTTTGTGACGTTCCAGATCATTGACCACATTTGTGAAACGATGATAGTAGGATTCAAGTGACTCTCCTGGTTCAATTGTGATGTCGGTGTATTCCATGTAGAGTTTGGATTCCATATCATCTTTGTTCAATTGAGTGCCTTCCATAAGGAGATGAATGTGTTCCCACATAGCTTTGGCTATTTTCTGAGCATCGACACTTCGATAAATTGGATTAGGTATACCTTGAAGTATATAAGCCATTGCATACTCATCAGCTTCACGATGTAATTTCTGTTCTTCAGTGAGTGCAGATTCTGGAAGGGGTCTATCACCAGGAGGACGTGGAGGATCAGCAGTTGGATCACCAATTTCAAATCTTGTTGGCCACTCAAATGGTCCTTCAAGTATCACTTGTTTCAAGAATTTCCCATGAGGTTTCTTTAGTTCAAAAAATCGTAAGAATCGACTTGACCATTGAACATAGTTCCCAGGTGTTAGCATTGGAGGTGTTTCAAGTAATCCTGCCTCATGTTTGGATTGTTGAGTTGTAATAACTTCACACATTCTATCAAACCAGTGAGGTTGTTTGGAGGAAAACTGAGTGTTCTGTTGTGACATCTGATATGATTTTTATTAAGGAATGATTTGATGTTGTTGCATCATGAGATATTGTGGTTGTGGATTAAATGGTTGTTGATGAAAGTGTGACTGAGAAGGTTGTTGATATGATTGTTGCTGATGGTATTGTTGTTGCTGATACTGCTGATGTTGTTGCTGAGGATTAGAGAAGTAGTAATGTGATGGTTGAGACATCTTTGAACACTTGTGTAGTAATGGATCTTTGTAGAAGATTGAAATGCACGTTCCTTTGATTAAGTCCAAAAACCCTGGGGTAAGTTGAATTCTTACGCGTAACAATAATCTTACGCGTAACAATAATCTTACGCGTAAACTTTTAGGTTATGCGTAAAGAGTAGTTTAGGCGTAAACAAAGAGTTTATGCGTAAGTTTTCTCTGTACGCGTATGCTTTGGTTTATGCGTAAGTTTAGACTTATGCGTAAGGTTAAACAACCAAACAAATCTTCCAAACTTATCCAAGCTTGAAAGATATCCAAAGTCGAAGTATTCCACTAACTTATCCAAGCTAGGGAAGTACTGAGTCACCGTAACACAAGGAGAAGATCTTTGATGAAGTTATGCGTAGAACTCTGAAACGTACGCGTAAGAACTGATCTTCTGCGTAGAAAGCAACTTAAGCGTAGGATTCACAACTTCCTCGTAGAGTCTTGAGCGTAGAGAGTGGACTTACGTGTAGGAATTGCAACTTAAGCGTAGAAAGAGGGTTTTGACCTTAGTTACTCGTAGGAAAAGGGTTTTGACCTTAGGTTTATGCGTAAACCGACCAAAACAGTACTGTAGACAACTGGAGATTGTACTATTCCCGACCAACTTACGCGTAAGATGTACTGTTCACCAGAAAGATCAAAAATTTTGAAGAAGAAAGGCTAAGTTTTAAGGTTCTAATGATCAAGTAACTTCACCAATACTTAGAAAACACTAAAAAATGAAAGATTTTGCTACCAAAACTAGTTTTCCAATATCAAAGAAGCTATAAAACCTTAAAAAACTATAAAAACATGTGATAAAAGCCTTAAAAATCAGAACTTTATGCAAAAACTAAGCTTCAAATCACTATATCAACCTTGAAACTTGTCCAAGCTTCAAGATTTAAGTGAAAGAAACAAAGAAAAATGCAAAAAGAATCAAAATAACCCCTTTAATCCCACGTTAACCCAAAGAAACACACTTCAAACTCTATTAGGCGAATGATACCACTTGTTAGGTCACCATTTATGTAAACACAAGTATGATATTGAAAGAAATAAGATGAGAGTGAGAGATGGTTGATTATGAGACTTTATGAAGAGTGAAAGAACAAGAGTTTCATTAAGGTAATCAAATAACCAACAAATAAAAGAGTTACATAAGCTTAGTATTTATAGGAGGAGGAGTAGGGCAACACTCCCTTCCTCCCTCCTTTCTTTGGACGTGGGATTTCAAGCCCATGGACTTAATGCTTAAGCCTTAGTAACATAAAACATATTGAAATAATTAACTAAGCAACCTATTACAAAAGGTAATGACCGAGACTTGACTAAAATACAAAAGTATGATCCCAACACTATCATTGTGAACTATTTTATTTGACTTAATGAATAAACATGTTGTAATCCTTTTGTCCTAAAATATGCTATAATTAGCTTATGTTACCAATGGATCATGATTGGCCAAAAGAAGTGAAAAAAAATAAAGCAGCAAAAAGTGAAAAAAAAAATTAAATGGGATGGTAAATGCTAACGTGTCTTTAAAAATTCACTATTATTTTTTCGAATTCACATCTCCACCCGTGGGAAACATCAATCCTTTCCTACATTAAACATAGGTCGTTTAGTTTCCCAATTAATCCCCCTTTTATACTCATTTCCATGTGTATCTCAAATCAAAAATCCTAGTTTCTCAAATCTCTAAACAAAAACCTGCAAGAAGTATTCATAAACAATGTCTAGAAACAACAAGAAATCAGCACAATGGGTTGAAGGAGAAGGTTCAAGCCAGTCTGCTTCAAAAAAGAAAGCGGCAAAAAGTGTAAAAAATATTAAATGGGATGGAAATGCGTGGTACAATTGGTAGGCTGCTAAAAGAAAGAAAGCAGCAAAAAAAACAAGCTATTAAACAACATGCTAAGGATGAAAAGGAATTTGACTCGGAGAATGATGAAAAGGAATACAATGCAACAAAAAAACCATCTCTCAAACAACATCCCAAGGCGTACAAGACATTGGAAGATGATGATTTGTCTGATGTGGAGTTTGATGGGTTGGATTACGAAGATGCACATGTGGCATTTGACTCGGAGAAATCTCCAAAATAAGATTAGTAGATTTTTAGAATGTGTACCTTTTATTTCCAGTATTTTATAATTTTTCATTTCAAGTTTTAATGGAAAATGTTTAATTTTAATTCCCGTACTTTGTCATTGCTCAATTTTCTCATTAATTGTTACAATATTTTGATTGTTGTGTTCATTAAGAAGAACTTGGGATATATTTTATATTATGTTAATCAAAAGTTTCTGTTGCTAAGAAAAGATTACTGCAGCTGGGTTTGTACTGCTAGATATGAGAGTGCAGGGGTGGATTGGTAACATTCACACTTAAGGGTTTAAATCCTCAATTAAATCGATAATTCAGTTTCACGCACACATAATTTCTCTCTAATCACAAACACTAACATCTTTTATCAATATCCTTTGACTGCTGGATTACTTGTTGTGATGATATCTACAAAGATCATATGTGAAGAAAAAACAGAGGTAGTTAGAGATCTCATTCAAAGAATTGATGGTCAGTATGAAAGAGCAATGTATGATAGGAAGGAAAGAATATAACGTGTTTGTAGTGTTGATCTTGGGAATGCCCATATCAGCAATTTTTTATGTTGTAAGAAAATCAAAGTGAAGCACATGTCATATTAAAGCTTTTGTTTTGCTGCAAATACTCTTTTAAAGGATTTATGTTGTTGTTGTATTAATTGTTTAAGTCGTACTTGCGAATACTCTTTTAAAGAATTCCAGATTATAAAATACTATAACTTCTAGCATCATAAACTGTGTACTAGCTGTATTAACTCTGTACTAGCAGCAGTAAACACCCTGCATATTTTTCATTCACTTTCATAAGCATCACTAACTACAACTGAGCAACATTAACTAAAGTTGAAAATTGTTACTTCATTAAAGTTGAAAATTGACTTTAGAAAGTCAAGTAACATAGTTCCTAGGGGTTACATAGTTTTATGATGGGGCATTTAAGCCATACAACTAAATATGACTCTATGATTGTGACTACGCTTAAATAATGTGTGACAAAATATGACTTTATGACTTAGTCACACAAAAACTCAAGGTGACTAATATCAAGGTTAATAATAACTGACTTCACATTTAGTTATAAATAATAGTCACATGAATATTTCACAATGTGACTATTTTGAATGTATTGGTCACATATAATACCTTTATCATGTGGCCATAAACATAATTTAGATACACATTTGTCATATGGAGTGACTATTGTAAAGCCTATAGTCACATGATCGTACTACCAATATATGTGACTGTATATATTAGGATTTGGCAAGCAAACATACACTAAACTTTAGACATACATATTAAATTACGTGACCATATATATTGAATTTTCGTTACACTTAATCATGTTTCTATGGTTTAGTGTGACCATATATGACATTTGGTCACACTCTTCAAATGTGTGACATATATTTAGTAACACAAAGCATGTTTGTTTTGAGTATTTAGTCACTTACAATTACGCAAACAGTGGCCAAAAGTGGTAATATGTGTGACCATATGCTGTTTAAAGTGCAGACATGTGTATTTTGTGTGACTATTTATCATCCAATGGCCACATGAATTTTATGTTTGTGCGGCCTTTTGTAATATTTAGTCACACAATACATGTTTTTTTTGGGTATTTAGTCACATACAATTAAGCAAACAGTGTCAAAAAGAGTTAATAAGTGTGACCATATGATGTTTAAAGTGCATACATGTGTGGTTTGTGTGACTAATGTTCATCCAATGGTCACAGGAATTTTTAGTTTATGTGGCATTTTGTAATATTTAGTCACACATCAAATTAAACAAAGAGTGACCAATAATGTTAGTACTGCTAGTACTACGTTAGTACTGCTGCAGTAGAGTTACTACTGCTAGTATATATATAAACCAGAATGTATATAAATGAAGCAAATATATATACAATTGTATTTCAAATTGAATAAAACTCGAATGTATATAAATGAACCAAATATATATACAATTGTAATGTCGTATATAATCAAATTCTCAACTATCATAAGTTAAAACCTGTTAACTCTTCGCCGCCTAAGCTTGCTTTTGCAAGGTTTCACTAGAGACCAAATGCTCTCGCTTCATTGGTACTAATTTTAGTCCATGATTTTTTTTCACTAATATTTGGTATCGTAGTTGGTGGTATAACCTGTAGAACCGGTTTGTCATGGCTTAAGCGTATATATAAAACACGGTACATTAGTCATGTATGTAAAACTAAAAAAATCAAAGGTGGATTTTTTATTACTTACCACTGTTTCAATTACTGGTACTGTTGGGAATTATAAGATTTGATGATTACAAAACTACATGTGCTTATATGAAGATGAATGAAAGTACTTTGCTGAACCAAAGTACTTTCTGTTGAACCAAAAGTACTTTGAATCAAAGTACTTCTGCTCCAGTATTTGAAGAACAATGAAACACAAGGGCTAAATGTGACAAGAAGGAAAGTTACAAAAAGATGGAGATTTTAGAAGATTCTAGAGAATATTTACTTTCCTAATTGTATTATGATTGTCTTTCTTGTAAACCCTAATCCTCTAGTATATAAAGAGGACATGGGTCATTAGGTTTGGTGGGCACAGAAAAGATGTACTCGGCTTAAAGGTGTGCGTGTCTAGGCGTCAAGTTCCTACAATGGACACCTAGGGTTAGTTTTAGTTAGTTAATTAGTTCAGCCTCAAGGTCAAGTCCTTGATCCCTGTACAAGGTGTGTAACAAGTTCTACCTTGATCAAGTAGAATTAGGGCTGTAGATGTTTGTAATAGTGTTAGGAGATGATGATGAAGAACCTTAATAACAACAATGATGTTTTGATTATTCCGCTACATATTATATTGTTAATCATTGTTAGTGTGCTTATTGTTAATCCTACATCAATGTCTAAACAACATGGATTCCAAAACGGTCCTAAGAACTTATAGAAGATGGTGTGCATGAGTTCTATTAGGTGGTATCAGAGCAAGGGGGCTCTCGATCTAGGGATCTACAAGGTTTTTCAAAGAAAGGGTAAAAATTCGAATCTGGAAAATTTTTTGTAACCTTTCTGCAGGGCTATTTTCAAACAGCGATATCTTTTTCGTTAGCCGTTGGATCAGGCTGAAATTTTTTGTGGAGACTCTCAGTATATCAAGCTAATTTTTCACCAGAGGTATCTTCAATTGGAGCTTTTATACGTAAGATATAGGGTGTCAAAAACTGCTGCAGAGAGAGGTGAAATTTTCGAATTTTTAAGGTTTTTATGATCTCAACTTCCTGAATTTATGTTTACATGGTATTAATTTATTATGGAAGTTGAATATATGTTGTTTGAAGTCAGTAGATGATCAAAGAAAGCAATTTTGGATGGGTTTATGTTTAGTTTTTAGGGTTTCCAATGTACAAGAGTGATATTAATGGTTTTCTGTTGTCTAAGAGATTCTAATCTGATGGTGATGCACTCTAATAATGGTGTTGTTGCAGATGTTTATATTTTTTTAATGAGAGAACAAAATTCTAACACCATAAACCTGAATCAAACCTATACCTTCAACTTTGGCAACAAAAAGAACACAAACCCTAATTGATCATATTTGTACGTTATGGTACGTTTTGTGGAGTAAATCTACTGGTTGATGTAATAAATACTAGTCTTGGTGAGTTGAATGTGATTTCAATGATGAACCCTAGTATGTATCATAAGCTGGATGTCGAATAATACTTGAAAGTACTGGTTGAAAGTACTGCTACTTAGAAGAAATTTACCACTGCTAGTTATTCGTTTCCACTGCTAGCTTCATGATTCCCACTGCTATGCTTAATTGTTACCACTACTAGTTTAAAGTTACCATTGCTACGCTTAATTATTGAAAGGCAGTTTGTTGGGCATGAAATACAAAAGTGAGGAAAGTATTTGTTAGATTTGGAACACGTTGGTTCCAACACACACACAAGGGAAGACACACACAAAAGAAAGATTTGTGGAGTTTGATTTATTTTGTTTTTAAAGGTTTCAAAGACTCGTTCTTATTGCTTAATTGGTTACAAAGAAAGGTGAATATCATTTATTTGATGTTGTGGTTGAGTTTCATAGGTGCGTGTTCCTATCATATCTCAAGGTGGGTGTTACACTTTGGAGATAACTCGTTTGTGCTTTATTGTTGTGACAAAGACTTGATGAATCTAGCAAAGGTGTGTTATCTACAAATTGAAGGTGCTTAAGGTCACATTTGCTATAACTTTAAGGAGTTACGTTGTAGTGCTAAGTGTCTCTTATAGTTGAGGATTTATCAAGAGGTTGAGGTCTACTTATACTTTCTAGTTTGGTATGAGTTTGGAGTCACGTGGATAGTATAAGATATAAGATGCAAGTTTGGGAAATTCAACTTCTTCATCAAGTTCATTATATTCAGTTTTCTTCACAAGTGATCATTACTTAGAACCTACAAAATTGAAGATTCAAGAGATGGTAAACATATTAGTTTCAGGGGAAGCTTATTGTTTAATTGTTTAACCATCTACATGCACCATTTAAGGGGAAGTGTTTCATTACTACTTCTAGTCATCATTAATACTGCTAGTTTAAAATTTCTATTGTCCTGAGTTCATTTTTCGAAAATTTTTGGTGTTCTTCATGGTGGGTAATTCAAGACATTGGAAAGATTGGATTGGAAGTTTTGATATATGATGTGGGGTAGTGACGATCAAAGTTGCATATCTTTACAAGTCCCGTATTAGATGATTACAAAAGGGGGAAGAAGATAACAGAGATATGATTTGCAGCTTATTTATATGTGGTGACATGTTCAAGAAGATCTTAAGTCAAGGGGAAGCATTGAAGATTGTTTCATTCATGGAGATAGTTTTGTAATATCAAATAGGGGAAGATTGTTGGGAATTATAAGATTTGATGATTACAAAACTACATGTGCTTATATGAAGATGAGTGAAAGTACATGAATGAAAGTACTTTGTTGAACCAAAGTAGTTCCTGCTGAACCAAAAGTACTTTGAATCAAAGTACTTCTGCTGCAGTATTTGAAGAAGAATGAAGCATAATGGCTTAATGTGACAAGAAAGAAAGTTACAAAAATATAGAGATTTTGGAAGACTCTAGAGAATATTTACTTTCCTAATTGTATTATGATTGTCTTTCTTGTAAACCCTAATCCTCTAGTATATAAAGAGGACATGGGTCATTAGATTTGGTGGGCACAGAAAAGATGTAGTCGACTTAAAGGGGTGTGTGTGTCTAGGCGTCAAGTTCCTACAATGGACGCCTAGGGTTAGTTTTAGTTAGTTAGTTAGTTCAGCCTCAAGGTCAAGTCCTTGATCCCTGTTACAAGGTGTGTAACAAGTTCTACCTTGATCAAGTAGAATTGGGGTTGTAGATGTTTGTAATAGTGTTAGGAGATGATGACGAAGAACCTTAATAACAACAATGATGTTTTGATTATTCCGCTGCATATTATATTGTTAATCACTGTTAGTGTGCTTATTGTTAATTCTAGATCAATGTTTAAACAACATGGAGTCCAAAACGGTCCTAAGAACTTATAGAAGATGGTGTGCATGAGTTCTATCAGGTACATTTTCCAAAGTTTCAATGGCTATTGGAGTCGTCACATGCGATATAAATTAAGAAACACAATGGTGTTAGCATTAGAAAATGAAATTGTTAACAACACAAAAAATGGTGTTGATATAAATAAGTATTTAGTGACAAAATATCATTATATCCAACTTAATCACTCAAGGTGTGAATATAAACAATTTCCTAATACATTTTATGATCAAAGGAAGGTTTATTTAATCATTACAAGTTATATAAAATGGTATAAACATTTTATATATTTAGAAAAACACTTTTGGTAATTAAAGGAAAATGTTGTTTTCATAATAAATATATGAATTCAAATTTTTAACCAAAATCAGTTAAATTTTCACAAATAAACTTTCCCCAGAAAAGACAAAGATTTCTGGCCGTTACAGGTGGGCGGCCCCCTTAATTTTAAGGGGGCTGGCCACCATTTAAGGGGGCTGGCATGCTCCTGTTGTCAGAAATCTTTTCCTATAAATACTGGTCCAATCCTGCATTTTTTCCTCACCTTTTGCACTAATACTTTCTGTCCAAATCCTCTCAAATCATCTTCCTAAAACCTTTGATCATAAGTTTATTAGTTCTTTTTTCAAGTGATCCAATCCCTGTCCATTCATAGTGCAAGAGAAGAATACCCCTTTCATTTAAAATCAAGAAGTATTGAAGATTAGTTGTATAACTTGTGTAAATTAATTGTAAAGTTGTGTAGTGCTTGTAATAAGTAGTTTTAGGTTAGTTTGTAATTAAGTATAGTAGAAGTAGTGGTGTGAAGAAGAAGTATTGAAGTAGTGAGTAGTTGTTAAGTAGTTGTAGTGTGTACAAGTTGTGAAGAAGGCGTGCCAAGTCGTGAAGAACTTGTGAGATTGGTTCTAGCTACTATTAGAACTCGACATTTAGCTTAGTGTCATAAATTGGTGTAAGCAAATGTTGTGTAAGGTTTCTCCGCCACAAGGGAGTTTGTTGACATATTGAAGAAAACTCTTGAGTATGAGACTCGGGGAGTGGTGTAGGGCGAATAGGAGCTTCGTAGCCGAACCACTATAAATCCTTGTGTGGTGGTTTGATCTTTCTATCTCTATTTTTTCTTTACTTTCATACTTACATTATATTTGTTTAGTTAGTTAGATTAAATTGTTCATATAGTGCAAGTGTTGAATTTCACATAAACTAGAATCAAAGTTTTTGAAAACAAAGGTTTTATAATCCAAATTGTTGTAAAACTATTCAACCCCCCCCCCCCTTCTAGTTTTCCACAAATGGCTTACATCTGAGTCTAATGGCAGTTTCTTTCTGCAAAAAAATATGAGAAATGTAAGAAATCAAGGCACTAATAATGCTGCATAATATAAGATCTGCCAACCATGAAATAGTAAAAATATTCATGGGTTGGCTTTTGGTGACTGAGATAGAGCATACCCATGCCTCAATTTAATTCTACTCCCTTAAAAATGAACTGTGCCAGAAAATCCAGATGAGGGAATTTTTAGCTAGGCATCCCATGTATCATCCTCACCCATAAAAATAACATGTAGCCCCTACAAGAAACAAGTAACATGCTTAATGCTAACATAAAAGACGAAAAAATTAGATGTTCCAAATATAAGTTTAGCATGAAAAACCAACATACCGGGGAGTCTGGGGTAGACCCTTGCATATCAACTCGGGCAATAAATAATCCAGATGGTTGAAATGTTCTGCAGTGCCACACCTGGAACGAATAAATATAAAAAACATTACCAAGCAAGCAAATCACTCACATTTGGTACAAAAGAAACAGTTTCACAAAAAGCAACCATATTTGAGTTAATTTCCTATATAACAAATGTTATGTTACTCTTTTGATAGATAACTTACGCGACTGCGATAAGCAAACTCCCACTGTTTAGCAACATCCTCCCAGAGTGTAAACCAATTAAGACTCCCTTTACGAGCAAAACAGTGGCCTCTTAGAACACGTCGATTGTCTCCATTCCAATAAACATGAAAACTATGTCGTCTTAATAAGTCTACCTGCAATGATTACCACCACACGAATTTATAATCAAAAACATGTTTTAGGCTAGTTTTAATCCACGAAAATCAATATAAATCATTTTATATTCGATTACACATTTAAGAAAATATAAATTAAATATGTGTTTGAGCATACCCTTGAACAAAGTAGGATAGGTGAGATGAGGGTGATGTTGGCTTGACTGTGATGGTGGTGAATGTGATGGTTATCTTGAACCAAACAACCGAAGCAAACAAACTCACCCATTACCTTCCTTGTCTTGATGACGGTGATGACGTGGAGGAGCGATGGTTGGTGGAACGACGGTGAGATAAGCCGGTGAAGTGTGGCGGTGGTGTGAGTCAGTTCTAGAGAGAAGATATATCTGACTAGTGTTTGGGTTTTGATTTTGGTGAAAAAAGGGCTGGATCTTGAGCCGGAGATTGAAATTTTGGGGAAAAAAGGGGCGGGATCTTGAGTAGGAGATTGAAATTTTGGGGAAAAAGGTGAGCTCGAAATGTTTAATGAGTTGAGCTCAACCTTATATAAGTTGGATTCGAATTATTGTTGAGTTCTCGAGCTTGTAAATGATATAAAATATGTGTTTTATTTTTTTAAATATGTAAGTGTACTAAGTGTAAATACTTATGTATGAATGTATCAAGCTTTTCGAGCTGAAGTCGAACCGAATTCAATTCTTAGGTTATATTTCAATTTTAATTTGTGTAAGAAAACACAAATAAATCGAGCTTTTCGAGTCAAGCTCAAGCCGATTTCAAACTTTCTCAATCCCGGATAACATGATCGGGAGGTCCCTGGATACTTGCTTCTTAGTGTTTGTGACAAATCGTATACACCTACCAAGCCGGTGCAACCCATGCATGACCAGTGATAATCGTTAATTCACATGGGTCATGGGTCATGTGCATCGCGTTATCATTGGTCACATTCATTAATGGGTATTTGACAACGATCATATGGGTCATATCAATTGGGTTATAGTTGCTTAGAGTCTCATGTTACGACACATCCATGACTGTTGACAATTGGTAATTAACATGGGTCATGGGTAATGTGCATTTTGTTATTGTGGCTTTTAGTGTAATGGAAACCATGCATGACCGGTGATAATGGCTAATTTACATGGGTCATGGGTCATGTGCATTAGGTTATCACTGGTCACATTCATTAATATGGGTATTTGACATCATATAGGTCATATGCATTGGGTTATATTTGCTTAGAGTGTCATGTTACGACACATCCATGACTGTTGACAATTGGTAATTAACATGGGTAATGGGTCATGTGCATTTGGTTCTAGTGGCTTATAGTACGTGCCATGTTATCGACATATACATTCCTGGTGATCGACAATGGGTAATTAACCTGGTTCATGGGTAATGTGCATTGGGTTATAGTGGCTTATAGTATAATGGAAACGATGCATGACCGGTGATAATGGCTAATTCACATGGGTCATGGGTCATGTGCATTAGGTTATCACTGGTCACAATCATTAATGGGTATTTGACATTATAGGGGTCATATGCAATGGGTTATAGTTGCTTAGAGTGTCATGTTACGGCACATCCATGACTGTTGACAATTGGTAATTAACATGGGTAATGGGTCATGTACATTGGGTTGTAGTGGCTTATAGTGTCATGTTATCGACCAATACATTCCTGGTGATCGATAATGGGTAATTAACATGGGTGATGGGTCATGTGCATTGGGCTATAGTGGCTTATAGTGTCATGTTATCGACCAATACATTACTGGTGATCGACAATGGGTGTTTAACATGGGTCATGGGTCATGTGCATTGGGTTGTAGCTGCTTATAGTGTAATGGAAACCATGCATGACCGGTGATAATGGCTAATTCACATGGGCGACTTTTTAAATACAAAATACACTAAAGGGTGCACTTGGTTCAAACTTGGGAAAGGGAAAGGGAAAGTGTAAGATAATGGTCGGGAAATGATGAGATGAAAAGTGTACCGCTTTTAGGGGGTTATTTAAGCCCAAATTCGAGATTATTTGATCAAATATTGCCCTAAATCGTTCCTTTTATCATTTTAGGTACTTTCGAGAAGAAATCTGGAAAAGGAAGCATTTTGGAGGTGACGGCGTCATGTTATGGCAAAGAGGTGGATAAAAATTATAACGAGACACGCCAGAATGTTTTTGGGATTTTATACATGTCGGGGTCATCAAGGCCGTCAAGAGTAAATTACATGTGACGGGCATGAGAAGATTAACACATGATGGCGTCAGATCTGGATCTAGGCAATACGAGAGTTTTTATGGCGGCGAGTTGACGGCGTCAGGATTTACACGTGATGCCGTCAGACTCAAAAATCTATATATAGTTTTCTAGTTTTCATTTGTTAAAGGAGGAGAACTTTGGGATAGTTTTGGAGAAACCCTAGCACGATTTTTACCTTACTTTTACGGGTTCCAAACCCTTGTTTCATCCATGTGTGATTGAAGATAAGTTTTCCAATAATCATTCAATATGTCTATGTGTTGTTTGATTCTATCTTATGCTTGTCTTTACTTTAACATGCTAGGATAGGTTTTCTTTGTGTTTGCTTAGATGTAATGTGGATGATTGATTTCGATGTTAGGTTTAAGAAAACTGGCAGACTTCCAATTGGTAACATGCTTGAACGTCTTAAGAAACATGATCGGATGTGTACTACGATTAATTGGTTATATTTAATGCATAAGTAACTACTAAGGAGGCCATGTTAAGAGCTAGTAGTCGGCTCGACATAGGAAGAGGTAGAAGCTTATAGAGTTAGGGAAGATCGTACACGGCCCTACGAATGGTATTAAGGAATATAACCCGTCATCCATGTATGTAACACCCCCAAAATACTGCAGCGGAAGACTGTGTCATTGGGGTGCTACTTCATAATACAAAGTACAAGTTATAGAAAACGAACTCTAAATGAGACGTTTTGAAAAGTTACCATTCGATTAATGAATTCAAAGTTACAAACATGAGATTCCCAAAGTATGATACATAAATGTATACAAAATGTTTTGAATGGTAAATGATAAAAGCGTAAGTCTTCAGAATATGCAGCTTGACTCTAAGTTCCACGCACTAGCTATCGCCTTACTAACCTGAGATAAACATGCTAAAGTGTCAACACAATGGTTGGTGAGTTCATAGAGTTTGTCTTAAAACAGTTGGAAAGCCTTAAAGAATATTCGCACAGCAAAGGCATCGTGAATCCACTCAGTTACAAGTCCCGCCATAAGAGACTTGTAACCTGTGTGTTCACAACCCACTGCTAACATATAGTATAATAAAGACATGTATAAGTTCATCAAAACAATTAAGCAATTAGTAGTGAGTCTCTACTTCATCTCCGAAGACCTCACTTAGGAGCCAATTCCCAAAGACAACTGGGAGCCACTTCCCAAAGAAAACTGGGAGCCACTTCCCAAAGATAAAAGTTTGCTGGGAGCCACTTCCCAAAGATAAAAGATTACTGGGAGCCACTTCCCAAAGATAAAACAGTCATGTATGTATGCAATCAAGTATAACACAGTCAAGTATAAATGTTTTGAGTATTTGTACAAGTAAGCAAGTAGTTGAGCATGTGTCTCCCCCAAAGAGTTAAAACAAGTACGAAAAGAGTAGGGGCTATGACTCACCTTAAGCTTATGTAATGAGAAATGAAAGTGGTAGTCGAATCGCGAAAGTCTCTAAGAGCAACCTATAATAGAACGTTGCGACTTAGGTTTGGAGTAACGTCTAAGAATACGAAGAATTGCCTATATATGTCTTGCATAATGTTCATGATGTAGTACTTAGTATATAGTGTAAGTCTTTAAAGAATATAAGTGGTTTATGAAACATGTATAGGTTGTATATCTCTTACTACCGTTCGGGCCGACATAATTCAGTAGTCATGGAGTAAACGTTCGAGGAGCCAGGACACTTTAACACGTAAATCCACAACTCGTCTCGACGGCTTACTTAATGAACTCCTCACATGAGGCTCCCTACTATTGTAGTATTTGATAACATATATATATAAGTCTTTTATCTTTAAAAGTTATATGGTCTTTAGCCGTGGCTTTGCCGTGACCTTGGTCATTGTTACCATGGTCTTGAGACTCAACCTTGGCTTTAGCCATGGTTGTGGTCTTGGCTTTAGGTCATTAGACCTCTTGGTCTCATCTAATTACAATCATTATATAGTAACTTTGGTCTAAAAATGGGCTGTTAAGAGTTTGAAGAAAATTATCACTCAGAAAGTGTTTTCAGGGCTCGAGCTTCTTTGTTCCTGAACGAAAACGTCGTTCCGGACAACTTTCGTGTTTTAACTTTTTGATGAATCGGACCAGAAGTGGGACTTTCAAATTGGCAGAATGCAAAACAGTAGGGTTTAGGCAGTTTCGGCGTTTTGGTGTCGCTAACTTCTTATGGCCGTATCTTTTGACTCGTGTACTCGTTTTGGGTGATTCAAATTGCCATGTTTTCCTTTTGAAGTCCTTTATAGCAGTAAGTAAGTTTCAAATATCATAGTTATACTATTTTATTCGTGGTTCTCCATAAAAATCACTAGTTTGCTTGTTTACTTGTCATAAGTTAACATATGTATACCAATACTTTTTTTACTTGTTTTTAAACATCATGAACACAATAACAAGAACATATATAGCATGAAAGAACCATAATAAGCATGAAAATGATATTGAGTAAGAAAGTGTATAAGGGTTTGCTTACAACTTGAGGCTTTCTAAAAGAAAGGTAAGTAACTAGTAAGGTACGGACTTTGATTGACTTAAGCTTCACTCTTTGCAATCTATGATAAACCGAGGTCATTTGAAGATTATAACGACGCCTTCTTGAAGTCCAAAGCTATTTGAAGATTATAACAACGTCTTTTTGGAGACTTTAAAGTTATAACAACTTTTCTTAGAAAATTTTCAATATTGAAGATCAAACACTAGTTTTCTTTCAAAAACTAGTTAACTTTCTTACAAAATATAAGAAAAGTGCCTTAGGTTTTAGGACTTGAAGGTTATAAGAAGGTGTGGTACAAGTTTTCTATGTGTTTTAGCTTGGTATTTATAGGGTAGGAAAAATAGTTAACCATATATTTTGCTAGAATTTAACCATGGTTAGTTTAAGACACTTGTAATGATCTAAAGAATCAATGGTCAAGATTTAACCACACATGGTGACTCCCCCCTCCCTATGGCGGTTCAAGGAGTATAAGGATGACTAGATGAGTAGTCATGGTCTTTGGATGATAATATCCTAAGTATGTAGCTAGTTTCGACTCCGTAAATTGCTAACCGTAAGTTTTTAGGCCACGAAACGTAAAACCGGGTATCCTAAAAATATGAAACTTGAAAGTATGGTTAAACATGTCAATATAGTCCATAATAAAATATAAAATGAGTCGTAGGTTCTATCGGGTGCTAAAACCCTGCTAAAAACTGGAAACACGGGTCTAAAACGCGTAATTCGCGTAAAACGCTGAACTGGAAAACGTAAAATTCCAAAACTTTTGGAATTGTCCTAAAATGAGAGAAAATCATATTTCTATTGTTTATAATGTTTTATGGACATATCGGGATGCTGGAATGACGTTTAAACCTAAAAGTAAATCTCGGACACGGCTTTGTGATTTTTGCAGAAATGATCCGACGAGCGTCAAACTTTCGGATTATCGTTAAAATAGTTTAACTTACGAGAATATGAAATAAAAATGTCTGAGATGAATAGTAAAAGTGAATAGTAAAAAGTGAATAGTAAAAGTGAATAGTAAAAAGTGAATAGTGAAATTTTCGGGAATAAAATTTAACCTGAAATTGCGAATTGTTACAATGTAATTGTAACAAACTAACCAACTAGTAAAGATAGCTTGGGAGTAGTGAAATCTAAGTAAACACATTTCTCTTATTATAGTTTTTGTCCATACTTACTTTCGTGTCATTTTATTTTATTTTATTTGCATTTTTAGTTATTTGGGTTAGTTAACTAGCAACTAATTCCGCCCATTCTTCCAAAACCCCAAGATTTTTACTTGCTTTCCATAAAATATAAAAATACAAAAAGAATCATCCATCATCTTTAGACCTAGTTTAATTGAGTTTTAACCCTAGCGAACACTATTCTTTGAGTTGAACGATCAATTCCCCGGTACTTGCCACTACACTATACTACATTGGTCAGGTACACTACCTGGTGGGGATTGCAAGCTTCTCCAGATCCCTTGAGAGGTAAAACCTTTTGCAAGGTTGCAAAACCATGCATCAAGTTTTTGGTGCCGCAGCCCGGGGACTAGTTATTGTCTAGGTTGAAATTTCTTTTGGTTAGTTCTACTTGCTAGATTCCTTTCTAGTAAGATTTTTATTTTTATAGGTCTTCTTTAGTCTATCTTTTTCTTCGTTCCTTTGTTCGTAACCATTACCATCCGCCATCATGGCAAATGAAGATCTCGCTAATCTGAGAATCACTAGGAGTAATAGTTCTTTAAGAAATCTTGTTCCGCCTTACGTAGAACCTAAAAGAGAAATGTATAGGCTAAGGCAATCTCTTCCAACACCCGAACCATCTGGCTCAGCCATCAACTTTCATGAGGCCCTTTCTGAAGAAGATTCAGATCATCACCTTACACCCCCTAGCCCCCAATCCAACCACAATATGGACACTCCAGAAATTCCCACTCCTGAGCGCCTTAAGGATTACTCCTCCCCGAACCCTCGCGGCCTTTCAAATGCCACTATTTTTTCAAACAAAAGCACCAATGAGGTCTTGCATTCAAACGATGTTTGGCTTGTCCAAAGTGTATGCAAGTTTCACGGGTTGCAAACTGATGACCCAAATCAACATGTTAGGGATTTCTTAAAGATAGTGGACACCCTCCATACGGATGGGGCCACTAGAAACACGTCTTGATTACGGTTCTTTCCTTTTAACCTTCAAGAAAAAGCTAATGATTGGTACAATAAACTTCCTTCTAAGTCCATTTTTACATGGGAGCAACTTATCTCTAAATTTTATGAGAAATTCTTCCCAGCAGGAAAAACCTCATCATTTAGGGACAAAATCCTCCGTTTCCATAAAGGAAAAGACGAACCCATCTGTAGATCATGGATTAGATTCAAGGATCTAATAAGACAAGTTCCCCATCATGGCATCGAGCTTTGGCTTCTTGTCCAAATCTTCTATGACAACGTCTCCCAAAACCACCAGAACGGAATCAATAATTCGATAAAAGGGAAAATAGCCAATCTAAGCACCGAGGAAGGGTGTAATAGGATTGGGGAATATGCTCTAGACCAGGATGATACCTGGGATGAACCCGATTCGACTATGAGTATATCCGAAATTGTACAAACACCCTCGCCTGAGAATCAGCTAAGAAAGCTTCACGAGAGTGTATCATACCTAATAGGGTAGCGAACAACTAAACGACTATCAAACCCATACTTGATTTCCGACCACTGTGGGGGCCCGCATAAAGTAGTAGAATGCGGGGGAGAAACCACCACTGAAGAAGCGTACTTGTCAAGCCATGACATCTTCGATGATCCTTCCCTTTTGACTTTTTACCAAAACAATGATTTTACCCCTTGGGGAAATCTTATAAGAAAAGAGGAGGGAGAGAAAGGTCTTGATTTCAAAATCAGGAGCACTTTTTAGGATGATCTTGGACACTTCACTCATGAAAAAGGCTTACAATTGAAAGGGCTTGACGATCCCATCACTTGATGAGATGAAAAGTGTACCGCTTTTAGGGGGTCATTTAAGCCCAAAGTCGAGATTATTTGATCAAATATTGCCATAAATCATTCCTTTTGTCATTTTAGGTACCTTTGAGAAGAAATCTAGAAAGGAAGCATTTTGGACGTTTTTGGAGGAAAAAAGTGAAGAAAACGACAAAGTCTCCAAATCCTGCTGAAAACAGTACCTGACGGCATCAGGATTTGCTTGTGATGCCGTCATTCATTGACAAAGAGGTGGATAATCAAGTCACACGTCACGCGCCAGAATGTTTTTGCAGGATTTACACGTGACGACGTCACCAAGGCCGTCACGTACAAAATACAAGTGACGGCCAAGAGATAGTTTACACATGATGGCGTCAGATTTGGATCTAGGCAATACAAGAATTTTTATGGCGTCAAGTTGACGGCATCAGAATTTACACTTGACGTCGTCAGACTCAAAACTCTATATATAGTTTTTGATTTTTTCATTTATTAGTGTGTAACTTTGGGAGGAGAACTTTCGAGAAACCCTAGCACGAATTTTACCTTATTTTTAAGGGTTCCAAACCCTTGTTTCATCCATGTTTAATTGAAGATAAGTTTTCCCATAATCATTCAATGTCTCCATGTGTTGTTTGATTCCATCTTATGCTTGTCTTTATTTTAACATGCTAGGCTAGGTTTTCTTTGTGTTTGCTTAGATGTAATGAAACTTTGTTACTGATTATTGGTTGGTTGTTTGTTTATAATTGTTGTTGATGAATGATTTCGATGTTAGGCTTAAGAAAACTGGCAGACTTCCAATTGGTAACATGCTTGAACGTCTTAAGAAACATGATCGGATGTGTACTACGATTAATTGGTTATATTTAATGCATAAGTAACTACTAAGGAGGCCATGTTAGGAGCTAGTAGTCGGCTCGACATAGGAAGAGGTAGAAGCTTATAGAGTTAGGGAAGAACGTACACGGCCCTACGAATGGTATTAAGGAATATAACCCGTCATCCATGCAATTGTAACAAACTAATCAAACAGTAAAAGATAGCTAGGGAGTAGTGAAATCTAAGTAAACACATTTTCTCTTATTATTGTTTTTCTCCACATTTACTTTAGTGTCATTTTATTTTATTTGCATTTGTAGTTATTTGGGTTAGTAGACTACCAACTAATTCTGCCCCTTCTTCTAAAACCCGAGATTTTTACTTGCTTTTCAAAACCTGGTGGGATTGCAAGCTTCTCAAGATCCCTTGAGAGGTAAAACCTTTTGCGAGGGGGCAATCCCACGCATCAAGTTTTTGGCGCCGCTGCCGGGGAAATAGTTATTGTCTAGGTTGAAATTTCTTTTTATTAGGTCTACTTGCTAGATTTATTTCTAGTAAGATTTTTATTTTTATTATTTTTATAGGTCTTCTTTAGTCTATCTTTTTCTTCGTTCCTTTGTTCGTAACCGTTACCATCCGCCATCATGGTAAATGAAGATCCCTCTAATCTTAGAATCACCAGGAGTCGTAGTTCCTTTAGAAATCTTGTTCCGCCCTACGCAGAACCTGAAAGGGAAATGCATAGGCTAAGAATTTCTTCTAACACCCGAACCATCTGGCGCTGCCATCAATTTTGATGAGGCCCTTTCTGAAGAAGATTCAGATCATCACCTTACACCCCCTAGCCCCCAATCCAACCACGATATGGACACTCCTGAAATTCCCATTCCTAAGCGCCTTAAGGATTACTCCTCCCCGAAACCTCACGGCTTTTCAAATGCCATTGTTTTTCCAAACGAATGCACCAATGAGGTCTTGCGTACAAACGATGTTTGGCTTGTCCAAAGTGTATGCAAGTTTCGCGGGTTGCAAACTGATGACCCAATTCAACATGTTAGGGATTTCTTGAAGATTGTAGACACCCTCCATGGGGATGAGGCCACTAGAAACACGTCCCGATTATGATTCTTTCCTTTTACCTTTCAAGAAAAAGCCAAAGATTGATACGATAAACTTCCCTCTGAGTCCATTTTTACATGGGAGCAACTTATCTCTAAATTTTATGAGAAATTCTTCCGAGTAGGAAAAACCTCAGCATTTAGGGATAGGATCCTCCATTTCCGTAAAGGAAAAGATGAACCCATCTGTAGATCATGGATTAGATTCAAGGATCTAATAAGACAAGTTCCCCATCATGGCATCGAGCTTTGGCTTCTTGTCCAAATCTTCTATGACAACGTCTCCCAAAATGACCAGAACGGAATCAATAATTCGATGAAAGGGAAAATAGCCAATCTAAGCGCCGAGGAAAGGTGGAATAGGATTGAGGAATATGCTCAAGACCTGGACGATACCTAGGATGAACCCGATTCGACTGTGAGTATATCTGAAATGGTACAAACACCCTCGCCTGAAAATCGGCTGAGAAAGCTTCACGAGAGGGTATCATACCTAGTAGGGTCGTGAACAGCTAAACGACTATCAAACCCATACTCTGTTTGCGACCACTGTGGGGTCCCGCATGAAATAGACGAATGCGGGGGAGAAACCACTACCGAACATGCATACTCGTCAAGCCATGACGTCTTCGATGATCCTTCCCTTTTGACTTTTTACCAAAACGATGATTTTATCCCTTGGGGAAATCTTATAAGAAAAGAGGGGGGAGAGAAAGGTCCTGACATCAAAATCAGGAGCACTTTTGAGGATGATCTTGGACACTTCACTCATGAAAAAGGCTTCCAATTGAAAGGGCCTGACGATTTCATCACTGAACAACAAAATGACATAGAAAAATGGTTCCTAGAACTTAATTCTACCCTTGATGGCCATAACAAGCCCCACGTGAGCCAAAAAGACCCCTTGCTCGCTATTACTACTCAAGCCGGAACAACAACCAAGGACCCTCCTTATCCGAGCCAACACCCCGTTGCCATTGAGCCAAATATTCCTCACGGGGAAGAAGGTAATGTGGGCGATGAGACTCCCGAGCAGCCCCCTCAGATGACCTCTTCTCCACCTGCTCCACCCAAAAAACCTGTGAAAGTCCCATTTAAAGGATCCGGTAGTCAGCATACCCCTCCTTGATGCATGCTACCGTATGCCCAAATATAGCACATACTTCAAGAGATTACTTGCCATCGGAAAAAGACTCGAGGGTCTTGTGACTAATTGCCAGCCGCAGAACCCCAGAGGCGAGTAAATCCCAACATCAAGGATGTTATGAAAAAAGAAGTCATCAAACTCTTGAATGCAGGGCTAATCTACCCAATTTCAGATAGTCTGTGGGTTAGTCCTGTACAGGTTGTACCAAAGAAAGGAGGGATGCCAGTGGTGAAAAATCACAACGGTGAATTGGTGCCCCAAAGGACAGTCACTTGTTGGCGTGTGTGCATCGATTATAGAAAGCTAAATGATGCCACCCGAAAGGATCACTTTCCTCTCCCATTCATGGACCAAATGTTGGAAAGATTAGCAGGGCATGAGTACTACTTTTTCTTAGATAGGTTCTCAGGGTATTTCCAAATCCCATCGCCCCAGAGGTCCAAGAAAAGACCACGTTTACATGCCCATATGGTACATTCGCCTATAAGAAAATGCCTTTCGGGTTATGTAACGCTCCCGCCACTTTTCAGCGATGTATGACCGCAATCTTTCACGAGTTAATGGAAGACAGCATGGAAGTTTTCATGGATGACTTCTCGGTCTTTGGAGACTCTTTCGATCGCTGTCTTGCTAACCTCGAAAAAATGCTCAAACATTGAAAGGAGACTAACTTGGTTCTAAACTAGGAAAAATGCCATTTTATGGTAAAAGAAGGGATTGTGCTAGGGCACAAAGTCTCAGGAAAAGGAATTGAGGTGGACCGAGCAAAAATTGAAGCTGTATCTAAGCTACCTTATCTAACTACAGTCAAGGAAATACGTAGCTTCTTGGGTCATGCCGGTTTCTATAGTAGATTCATTAAATATTTCTCTAAAATAGCTCGGCAAATGACTCACTTGCTTGTAAAGGATGCCCCTTTCGATTTCTCTCAAGAATGCAAGGATGCGTTCGATCGGTTGAAACAAGAACTCACGCAAGCCCCAATCATGGTTACACCTAATTGGGAATTGCCCTTCGAAATCATATGCGACGCCAGCGATTATGTTGTTGGAGCCGTATTAGGCCAAAGGCTTAACAAACACTTCTAGCCAATATACAATGCTAGCAAAACTACGAATCCTACTCAAGAGAACTACTCCACCACTGAAAAGGAGCTATTGGCTGTAGTGTTCGCTTTTGATAAATTTCGCCAATATCTTGTCCTTTAAAAAATGGTCGCTTTTACAGATCATTCGGCTCTTTGATACCTTTTTCTAAGCAGGATGCTAAACCATGACTAATTCGTTGGAACTTGTTGTTGCAAGAGTTTGATGTTGAAATTCGTGATAAGAAGGGGATAGAGAATCTAGCAGCTGATCACTGCTCTCGCCTCGAAAATCCCATCCTTAGCAAATTTAATAAGAGTGAGATTCGGGATTCATTTCCTGAAGAGCAGCTCATGTCAATAAATGATTCTGAGCCATGGTACGCGGATTATGCTAACTATCTGGCAAGCATAATTATTTCGGAACACATGAAAAGACACGAAAGAAATAGGTTCTTCGCCCAATTAAAATGCTACTTTGGGACGAACCTTTCTTGTTCCGAAGATGTCCTGATCAAGTAATCAGGTGCTGTGTTTCGAAAAAAGAGGCAATGAAGATCATGAAAGAATGTCATTCAGGCCCCTTCGGGGGGCATCATGAAATGAACACTACTGCACGAAATTTTTTTGATGTAGGATTTTATTGGCCTATAATATTTCGTGATGTGAAGGGAATGATACAAGCATGCGATGCATGTCAACGAGCTGTCAATATCTCAAGGACGGATGAAGCACCTCAGAATATTGTACAAGTTTGTGAGGTTTTCAATGTTTGGGGAATAGATTTTATGGGCTCCTTCCCATCTTCAGGGGGGAATGAATACATCTTAGTGGCCATTGATTATGTTTCAAAATGGGTAGAGGCACAAGCCCTTAGGACCAATGATGATAGGGTAGTTATTCATTTCTTAATGAAACTATTTGCTAGGTTTGGCATTCCTAAAGCTCTCATTTGTGACAAGGGAACCCATTTTTGCAACACACAAATGGAAAAGGTCATGAAAAGATATGGAGTCTCCCACCGATTCTCCACCGCTTATCATCCTCAAACCAACGGTCAAGTAGAAAACATCAATAGAGCGATTAAGAGAATATTAGAAAAAACGGTCAATCAGAATAGAAAGGATTGGTCATTTAAACTCGATGAAGCTTTATGGGCATTCCGAACTGCCTATAAAACACAAATTAGAATGACCCCATTCCGCATGGTTTATGGCAAGGCATGTCACCTTCCAGTAGAGCTGGAACACAAGGCATATTGGGCACTTAAGGCGTGTAATTTGTATTATACTGTCGCAGTAACAAATAGGTTCTTACAACTCCAGGAGCTTGATGAATTAAGACTGGAAGTGTATGAATCCTCCGTTACATATAAAGAAAGGGTGAAAAGATGGCATGACCAACGAATTAAGAGACCTAAGGAGTTCTCAGAAGGAGACAAAGTTCTACTATATAACTTTCGTTTAAGATTGTTTCTTGGGAAACTTAAATCTAGATGGTATGGACATTTAACCGCCAAAGCTTCTCTAAAACCGGAGCTGTTGTGTTAATGGACGATGAGAGTAGGGAATTCACCATGAATATACAACGAGTTAAGCATTATCAAGAAAATGGTTATGAAATGATCAATGAGGAGGACATAACCTTTAAGGACGAGGTCACGTAATAGCCCGTGACCTTGAGTCTAGCTACAAGACTCGTAAATAAAGAAAAGCGTTTCTTGGGACGCAACCCAATCTTTATTTGTTTGATTGTTTGTTTGTTTGATTTTATGTGTTTCCGTATGAGTGTTTTATTTTTATTGTTTGTGGCTCATGTTTCAAAATAAATTGTGAAAAGCTTTACCTTGTTGTTTAACTTCGTCTTAACTTCATATAAAGGTATTTCGCAAAAGATAAGTGTAAGGACAATCTAAATTTGTTTCTAAGAACGGAATTGGACATGGACCAAAGCAATATTAAATGAATGTGCATATTAGTATTTGTTTGAGTCAAATGCTTGTATCGAGTCATAATGATGTTTTGCAGGAATTCCAGGAATGAAGGCATGAGTTTTTCAAAAAAAAATTCGGAAACTTAACATAAGATTTCTGTCAGAACACTCTGACGGCATCAGGGTTATAACCTGATGGCGTCAGGTGTAAAAAAAATCTGAAAAATTTTGCAAGTTTTATTTTTCTACCGGATTCTTAAAGTTTTTGTTAATTCTTTATTTTTGTAAACTCTAGGAAATCTGCAAACATTCATTCCACAAGCATTATATCTTTATTATATAGTTTGTCGCCGATTTTACGCGAGGTTTGCCTTGATTGTTTACTCAGGTTTAACAAGTTATATTGGACAAGAAGATGATTTATATTTCTGGAGGGAAGCTTTCAACATTCATTTTCTTGGAGGAGGATTTAACCATGTTACCACATTATCCACACAGAACGAATCAGGGGAGTATTTTTTTCATTCTTTTACCTTCAATACTTTTACATCCTTTTTATTGAACATTGGGGACAATGTTCAGCCTAAGTGTAAGGGGAGGGTAAATGATGATACCTTAGAGAATGCAATTGCACTTGAGTTTGTTTGTTCAAAAGTAGGTATGTAATAAAACTAAATGATGATACCTTAGAGAATACAATTGCACTTGAGTTTGTTTGTTGAATAGTAGGTGTGTAATAAAACTAAGAGAAATACTTGTTAGGGCAATTTTAGTGCCAAATTTAAATAAAATTTCAACATTTAGGAGTGAAGCTTTAGCCTTAATGAGTTGTACGACTAGCACAAAAAACCGTACCACTCAAAATTTTCCATCCCAAATATGTAAGGTTCACCCCTAGATTTGTTAGGAAAAGATGCTTATGAGTGTACCGGTACTACTTAGGTTCTAGAACTTGCGTTAGTGATGCATCCCGAGACCGCTAGTGAGACTACATTTGTGTAGTAGGATTTACTACATGATAAGAGGCATTAGGATAACCCTTGTGTTTAAACCAGTATCATAATTACTTGACAAATGATGTCATAACTACTTGACTAGTAAAGTCAATTAATTTTCCCGCACCTTTGCGTTGTACTCATTTTTAGTACATGATACCCCTAGTACACCCCTCCGAGCCTATCTTTTTCGTTTCTAACTTTAAGCATTTTACTTAGAGGAAGAATTTTTTTACAATCTACCCCAAATATACAACCAAATTGCCTTAGCCTCCCTTGTATTCACTCATCTTTAGTGCATTATTGTTACATGTTTAAACCCTTAGTTAATTGTCTAATTGATTACATGGTTGCTAAGTCGAGTCATATCTTATACATATTGATTTGGGACGATTGGGACTCATGGTTAAAGTACTATTGTTATGGAGTAATGGGGAAGAACATCATATACCCCCATATGTGCATTAATTTTAAAAAGTACTCCAAGTGTTTTGATTATCTTGATTTGAGTCATTAGAATAGTTAATTGTAAAGTATGTTAAAGTTCAAGTGTAAGGGGAATGCAAATCCCCTATGATGTATTAGTTTCGATGGTAAGGCAAGAGTGTATGAAAAAAAATCGAAAAAATCAAGAAAAAAACACACGGACTACCATCCCGTTTCCTTTTATGTTTGTTTTATATTTTTGTTAGGTTATGATTAGCTTAAGTCGAGTCGAGTCTTGGCTTAGCAATGCCACATTGTACATGTAATTGAACAAGATGATTACCTCGCCACCAGTAAAGATTGCCTTTATCCAACAAAACCGTGTTTATCATATCCCTACACCTCACGGTATAACCCTTTTAAAAGACCTCTTTGATAGTTTATCCTAGGTGCTTACGCCAAGTGGTGGAGGTTTGATCCTTTCCCAAGCCTATGGTAATCTATTTGCTGTGACAGGTAGTGAGAGATGTTTTCCATTTCCATATTATGATATATACTCTTATTACACCCGAGAGATGTGAGTATCTAAACACTATTTGTGAGGTGCTAGTGTATAATTTCCGTGCTTTTTTTGGTTGACGTGGAATGATTATTTGTTGCAATTAGTTTTATATTAGTGTTAAATGACCCCTAGCTTGTATTTTGATTAGAATAAAAGCGCATTTGCTTGAGGACAAACAAATCTCAAGTGTAAGGGTATTTGATTAGACAAAAAGTGTACCGCTTTTAGGGGGTCATTTAAGCCCAAAGTCGATATTATTTGATAAAATATTGCCCTAAATCGTTCCTTTTGTCATTTTAGGTACTTTGGGGAAGAAATTTGGAAAAGGAAGCATTTTGGACGTTTTTGGAGCGAAAAGTGAAGAAAGCGGCAAAGTCTCCAAAACAAGCTAGAAACAATGCTTGACGGCATCACTCATTGGAGGTGACGGCGTCACGTTATGGCAAAGAGGTGGATAAAAATTATAACGAGACGGGCCAGAATGTTTTTGGGATTTTATACATGACGGCGTCACCAAGGCCGTCAAGAGTAAATTACATGTGACGGCCATGAGAAGATTAACACATGACGGCGTCAGATCTGGATCTAGGCAATACGAGAGTTTTTATGGTGGCGAGTTGACGGCGTCAAGATTTACACGTGACGCCGTCAGACTCAAAAATCTATTTATAGTTTTCTAGTTTTCATTTGTTAAAGGAGGAGAACTTTGGGATAGTTTTGGAGAAACCCTAGCACGATTTTTACCTTACTTTTAAGGGTTCCAAACCCTTGTTTCATCCATGTTTGATTGAAGATAAGTTTTCCAATAATCATTCAATATGTCTATGTGTTGTTTGATTCTATCTTATTCTTGTCTTTACTTTAACATGCTAGGCTAGGTTTTCTTTGTGTTTGCTTAGATGTAATGAAACTTAGTTATTGATTATTGGTTGGTTGTTTGTTTTTAATTGTTGTGGATGATTGATTTCGATGTTAGGTTTACGAAAATTGGCAGACTTCCAATTGGTAACATGCTTGAACATCTTAAGAAACGAGATCGAATGTGTACTACGATTAATTGTTTATATTTAATGCATAAGTAACTACTAAGGAGGCCATGTTAGGAGCTAGTAGTCGGCTCAACATAGGAAAAGGTAGAAGCTTATTCAGTTAGGGAAGATCGTACACGGCCCTACGAATGGTATTAAGGAATATAACCCGTCATCCATGCAATTGTAACAAACTAATCAACTAGTAAAAGATTGCTAGGGAGTACTGAAATCTAAGTAAACACATTTCTCTTATTATTGTTTTTCTTCATATTTACTTTCGTGTCATTTTATTTTATTTTATTTGCATTTTTAGTTATTTGGGTTAGTTGACTAGCAACTAATTTCGCCCATTCTTCCAAAACCCGAGATTTTTACTTGTTTTTCATAAAATATAAAAATACAAAAAGAATCATCCCTCGACTTTAGACCTAGTTTAATTGAGTTTTAACCCTAGCGAACACTATTCTTTGAGTTGAACGATCAATCCCCCAGTACTTGCCACTACACTATACTACATCGGTCAGGTACACTGCCTGGTGTGGATTGCAAGCTTCTCAAGATCCCTTGAGAGGTAAAACCTTTTGCAAGGTTGTAAAACTACGCATCATGTTTTTGGCGCTGCAGCTCAAGGACTAGTTATTGTCTAGGTTGAAATTTCTTTTTGTTAGGTCTACTTGCTAGATTCCTTTCTAGTAAGATTTTTATTCTTATAGGTCTTCTTTTGTCTATCTTTTTCTTCGTCCCTTTGTTCGTAATGTTGGGAATTCTGTTGAATAAGAATTCTGCTGAAGAATACTGCTTATGGTTTCTGCTGAAGAGCTGGATTCTGCCGAAGTAGTAATTCTGCGGAAGTAGAGATTTCGCTTAGTTTGTTTCTGCGGATATAGATATTCCGTGTATTTTGTTATCTAGTTAGGATATGCATGAGTTTTATTAGGAAGTGATAATGCATATCTCTTTGATTTTATAGAAGATACGTTTCTTGTGAAACGGTTTAGGGTTCCTTGTCTATAAAAGGAACACATTATTATGTATTAGTGACACGGTTTAAAGAAACAAGTTTTTGTAGTATTCAAAGATCCATAGAGGATCAAAGCATTCTTAGTAATCTGTGTTCCTACTTGTTTAATTTCCGCTTTAGAATAAAAGTAATAGAGATTTCTATTAGTGTGTTTGTAATTACATAAACATTACTAACGATCCACGAGTGCTCAAAGATCTATCAAGGTCTTAGGTTCAACAAGTGGTATCAGAGCCTCGGGAGAGTCTCTGTGATACTAAGAACATTTTTTTTACACCCTCACAACAAAAACAACCAAAACAATGCCTGGATCAGACGATGGGTCAGAAGTTACTCAAAATCAAAACACCACATCTTTGCAACAACTCACTCTCACAAACAGCAATGCTAAATTCCCATACCTCAAGAAGGAGGAGTATGAATTGTGGGCTATGAAGATGCGGAATTGGATCACCAATATTGACTGGAATCTTTGGGAAGTTGTCTGTAAGGGTAACAGTTTGAAGAAACACATCAAAGATGCTGATGGGGTTGTTACCATCATTGGTCCTAAAACTGCTGAAGAGATACTAGCTGTTCAGAGAGAGAATAAAGTTAGAACTATTCTCCTTCAGGCTATACCAGATGATCACATGGGTGACTTTCACTACATGGAGGATGCAAAGGACATCTGGATGGCAATCAAGGCTAGGTTTGGTGGAAACGATGAGTCAAAGAGGATGAAGAAATCCATGCTGAAACAGTAGTTTCAAGAATTCCAAATCTCTGAGGAAGAAGGTATTAACAAGGGATATGACAAGTTCCATAGGATTTTGAGTCAATTGAATCAGCTGAAGGCCAGGCCAGACAATGAGGATTGCAATGCAAAGTTCTTGCGATCTTTACCACCATCTTGGTTACAAGCAAGCATTGCACTCAAAGCTAAAGGTGGATTGGATATGCTCTCTTTTGATGATCTCTACAATAGACTTAAAACTCTTGAGCCTTATGTTAGAAGTCCCATTCGTACATCCACTCCCACATACTCAGCTTTTGTTAGCACTTCCTCTAATCAGATGACTCATGCCTCAAGCCCATTTTCCTCAGCATCATCTTCCCACATCACCACTAAATCAAATTCTCAACCACAATCCAGTGGTGTATTGGAAGATGTACTTCACTCCTTTGTTGCTGATTATAAAAATCAGCAGCAACTAGCTTATGAGGATTTTGAACAGCTAGATCCAGTGGATATGGAAGAGATGAACTTGAAGTGGCAGGTGGCCATGCTTTTGGTTTCCAGATATGTCTGAGAGAAAGTTTGGTTTCCAGAGAAGAGATCGAGCTAGATTTGACAGAAGAAAGGTCAAGTGCTATACTTGTAGTCAGATGGGTCACTTCTCAAGAGAATGCAAGGATAAGAAGACTGGTGATGAGGTTAGATATTCTACCTATCAGCAGAGTTAAGTGGAAGCTGGAACCTCCAAAGCTGGATCTTCCAAAGCTTTGGTCACTCTGGATGACCATGTCAACTGAAAGGCTCATGAGCCTGATAATGATGAAGCTTCTGGTTCTGAGCAGATTACTATGCTGGCAAGCTGTACTACAGAGGATCAGCATGATCAAGTTGCCTTGATAGGCATCTCTCAGGTACATAACTGTGTTTTTGGTTGTAGTGAAAGATATAATGAACTTAAGGAAGCTTATGATGAATTGAAACCTAAATATAATGAATATTATGTAGAAGTTGAGGCTTACAAACATGCTTTAAAAACTTTAGAAAGACAAAAATTTTGGTTTCAAAAGAATCAGCTTGCTTATGATGAAAAGATAAGGGTGTTAGAAAGTGATTTAGAATGTACTAGAATTGATTTAAAGCGTACTGAGAAAGAAAAAGCTAATGTAGTTTCAGAAAACCATGTGCTAAAAGAGAAACTAGATGAGGAAGTAGCTAGACGTAAAACATGGTTAATGTCAAGTGACAATTTAGCTAGCTTACTCTATGGTAGTCAATCTGTAAACTTTGGGATAGGTTTAGGTTTTAAGAAGTATGTTGGTTTAGAAGCTAGGAATGATCTGGGTAAATCTACACCAGCAGGATTAGCTAATTATGTAAAAGAAGGAAACTTACATGCTGTATCTGGACCTATTAGAGGAGAACATATGCCCACAAACCTTTCCATCTCTATAGACTTTGATGGATCACACCATCTATATGGCAAAAAGTCAAGTGACTTGCCAGACCCTGATTCTAAATCTACTGACTTTATCTCTTGTTCTGATAGTGACAAGTCCTCTGACCAAGGGTCTACTACATATAACAGTTGTGATTCAAGTGAAAAGTCAGACCTCACCCAAGACAACACCCGAGACTCCATACAAGCCTATTAGAGTTACTGGTGATTCAAAGACAGTTTCCTCTGAAGACTTGTCATTTAATTCTTTGCAAAACAATGTTTTTAATTATGTCAAAAACAATTCTATTAATGTTTGTGGTTTGAATGCTTTTGCATGTAATGGAACATCTTTCACTTTGAATAAATCTTCTAAAAAGAAGAAATGCTTTGTTTGTGGAAGTAAATTTCATTTAATTAAGGATTGTAATTTTCATGAGCAAAGAATGGGTGTATGTGCTAGTCAAAAGAAACCTAGACCAATGTGGAAAAATGTTAATGATATACCATCTTTTGTTTCACAAGAAACTCATAAAACTAGCAAACACAATTCTGCTGGTAAACTTTCTCCATCTGCTTGGAGAAGATCTGTTGCTAGACCATATGTGAGACCAACTAGTTCTTATTTTCAAAATGGTTATTGGCTTAGAGATTTTGACTCAATGTATGTTGGAAGAGGATATTGGGATACTGCTGTGAAGCCCTCAGTAGGTTGTTCTTGGATTAAAAAGGGACCTAATTTTCAAAGAAGGCCCAAGAACAATGGTGGATATTATACATCTACATGGCCTAACTCTTATGATCCACAAGGCAGGCTCAAGTCAGTATTGACTTGAGTCTCCAATGTGTACTAACTTTTTGTATATATATATATATATATATATATATATATATATATATATATATATATATATATATATATATATATATATATATTTTGTTGTAAGATCATCCTTTGAAAAGTAAATAAGTAGGAATAGTAGATAGTGGTTGTTCCAGGAGCATGTCAGGAAACAAGGATAAGATGCATGATTTTGTACTCATAGAAGGAGGAGGCAATGTGACTTTTGGTGGAGGAGATGGTAGAATCACTGGGAAAGGCACCATCAGAACACCTCTGTTGGATTTTGAGAATGTATACTATGTGAAGGAACTTCAACATTTCAACTTGTTCTCAGTATCACAAATTTGTGACACTAAGAACAAAGTCTTATTCTCTGAGGATGAATGTCTTGTGCTCTCTAAAGATTTCAAACTTCCAGAAGATACAACCATTCTGCTGAGAGTTCCCAGTACAATTTGTACACATTCAATTTGAATGATGTCCAACCTGAAGGTGATCTAACATGTTTGGTGGCTAAAGCATCCCTTGATGAGTCTAAACTTGGTGATCTAACATGTTTAGTGGCTAAAGCATCCCTTGTTTGGTGGCTAAATACCATTAACAAGCTTTCTAAACTTGGTCTTGTTTATGGACTTCCTTCAAATGTCTTCACCAACGAACATAATTATGTTTCCTGTAACAAAGGAAAGCAACACAGAGCCTCATACAAAGCCATTACAGCAGTTAGCACTATGTCAGAACCTCTTTAGTTGATGCACATAGATCTACTTGGTCCAACTCATATCAGAAGTATTGATCATAAGTACTTCCGCCTGGAAATCACTGATGACTATAGCATGTTTTGTTGGGTATTCTTTTTGAAAACTAAAGATGAAACATCTCCAATTTTAAAAGAATTCTTTACCCATATTGAAAACCAGCTAAACAAAAAGGTTAAAGGTATTAGGTGTGATAATGGGACAGAGTTCAAAAATGTAGTATTAATAGAACTTTGTTAGTCTAAAGGGATAAAAAGGGACTATAGCAATCCAAGAACCCCACAACAAAATGGGGTTGCTGAAAGAAAGAATAGGACCTTAATAGAGGCAGCAAGATCCATGCTTGCAGACTCTAAATTACCCACTATGTTCTGGACTAAAGCAGTAAGCACTGCTTGTTATGTTTTGAACAGGGTATCCATTACTAGACCTCATTTCAAGACACCTTATGAACTTCTCACCGGGAAAGTTCCTGATATTCATTACCTCAAACCTTTTGGTTGTCAAGTGACCATTTTGAACACTAGTGATCCACTGAGAAAATTTGATGAGAAAGCTGATGAGGGGTATATTGTGGGTTATTCAGCTCATAGTAAGGCTTATAGGGTTTACAATTTAAATGCTAAAAAGATTGAGGAGACTCTTAACCTGAGATACCTAGAAGATAAGCCTAATGTTTAGGGACAAGGTCATGTTTGGTATTTTGACCTGGATTACTTAACTGATTACTTGGGCTATACTAGATATGTTAATAACCAATCTGCAGGTACACAAGAGTCTCCCACTAACAATGCAGGTACCCTGGACGATGACTCAGATAGTGAATCTGAGCAAGATGAACAAACCATTGTTGTACCTTCTTTTCCTCCTAACCCATTTGCAGGTGATAATTCTAAAGAAACTTCTGATGAGAATGAAGATGAGTCACACTATGTAGAGGACCTTGCTAGACTACAGAAGCAAGAGCATGCAACCACTCAGGAAGCTGAGAGGCTTGGTGTGGAGTTTTCAAGAGATACTGAGGCACTACTCAGACAATCAGCTCAAGCAGTCAGTAGAAATCAGGATTCTGCTGACAGTTCTCTTGTTTCTCCAGACATCATCAACTCTGCTGACAGTCCTGCTGCACAAGCTCCCATACCCACTAGTGTGTCCACAGACTTTGGAGAACCATATACACGATTTCAAAGTCCTTCAGATCTTGGTCATCACCAACCCAAAGCTGGTATCTTCACATCCTCTTCCAATGACAGTGATTTTGGACCCACAGTGAACAATCTTGACACCACAATTAATGTCAACCCCACTGCAACAAAAAGGATCAAAATTGCTCATCCTCAATCAAAGATTATTGGTGATCCACAAGCACCTGTTAGAACTAGAAATACTGTGAAAAGTACTAAGTATGGTGAAATTTCTTTTATTTCCTATGTCTCAAATCAATAAAGGGACAATCATACAGACTTGAAGCATTGTTTGGTTGCTTGCTTTCTTTCTCAAGTGGAACCAACCAGTGTTTCTCAAGCTCTTGAAGATTCAAGTTGGCTTGAATCAATGCAAGATGAGATGCCACAATTTAAGAATTAGCAGGTTTGGATACTGGTACCACTACCTGATGGGAAAATTGCAATTGGGACAAAATGGATTTTGAAGAACAAAAGAGATGCAAGGGGTATTGTGGTCAAAAACAAAGCAAGATTAGTGGCTCAGGGGTTCAGGCAAGAGGAAGGAATTGATTATGATGAATTTTTTGCACCAGCAGCTAGAGTTGAGGCCATTAGAATCTTCTTGGCCTATGCATCTTAAATGGGTTTCATGGTATATCAAATGGATGTGAAAGGTGCTTTTCTGTATGGTGAAATTGAAGAGGAGGTACATGTCACTCAACCCAAAGGTTTTGAAGACCCAGATAATCCAAAGCATGTGTACAAAGTTGTAAAAGCTCTCTATGGACTACATCAGGCACCAAGAGCTTAGTATGCTAGGCTTTCTGCATTTCTGCTGAAGCATGGTTACAGAAGAGGTGCCATTGACAAAACACTCTTCCTAAAGAAAAATTCCAGAGATATCATTCTTGTGCAAGTTTATGTGGATGACATCATCTTTGGCTCCACTAAAGAAGCATGGTGCAGGGAGTTTGAGGAATTGATGAAGGGAGAGTTTCAGATGAGTGCTATGGGGGAGCTTACTTTCTTTTTGGGTTTACAAGTTAAGCAGAAACTTGATGTTATATTTATCAGTCAGCATAAATATGTGAGAGACATTTTGAAGAAGTTTGATATGGAAAATGTCAGAACTACCACTACACCTTATGAAGCTCCAAGCCCAAAGAACAATCTTGAACCAGATCCTGCTGTGAATGTTCATATATACAGATCCATGATTGGTTCATTGATGTATTTGACAGCTTCAAGGCCTGACATTACATTTGATGTGAGTGCTTGTTCTAGACACCAGGTCACTCCACTTACTTCCCACTTGAATGCAGTAAAAAAGATCTTCAAGTACCTCAAAGGCCAACCCAATTTAGGTCTTTGGTACCCAAAAGAGTCTCCTTTTAGGTTGGAAGCATATAGTGATAGTGATTATGCTGGTGCAAATATGGATTGGAGATCCACAACTGGAGGTTGCCAATTTCTTGGACGAAGATTGATTTCTTGGCAATGCAAGAAACAAACTATTGTTGCTACCTCAACTACTGAAGCAGAGTATGTTGCTGCTGCAAATTGTTGTGGTCAGGTTCTATGGATACAAAATCAATTGCTAGATTATGGGTTTAATTTCATGAACACCACAATCTTTATTGATAATCAAAGTACCATATGCATAGTTAAAAATCCGGTTTTTCATAATAGAACAAAGCATATTGAGATCAGGAACCACTTTATAAGAGATGCATATGAAAAACATTTAATAAAAGTGGTTAAGATTCACACAAATGATAATGTGGCAGATTTATTGACTAAAGCTTTTGATGGACCTAGGTTTCAACACTTAGTTGTTCATATTGGGATGCTTAACCCTTAACTGCCAAGTTTGAGGGGAGGCATAAGCCTCAGGGGAGGCGTATGCCTCAGGGGAGGCATATGCCTCATGGGAGGATTGTAGTTGTACAATTTGTAAATTATTGTTTATGTTTTTGTTTGCTAACACTAACCAACTAATGTTCTTATATGTTTTGGTTCGGTTTGTTTGCTACTTTGTGTCTGTTTTGCAGAATGCCTTATGTGTAATTGTTGATCTTAAGTTGAAGTTCACCAAGATTGGTTGAATGGGAAAGTGGTCATGTAAGCTTAAAGCTTGTTTCTACTGAAGAGTAATACAAGTGATACTCATTGCTTCTACTGAAGTAAAGTTCAAGTGATGATCATTGAGAAAAGTTGTTCATTCATTCAAGAAACAATTTACAGCTTATAATCAACTTCAAATGAAATACAAGACCATCCCTATACACAGTCTACCAAACATATTCTAGCCCCTATCATCTATTACAAAAGCTGGTGGATATGCATGACCTGTACGATGAAGAAGCTGAAGATGAAAATGGAAAGGATGGATTGATGAAAATGATGATGATGCTCAAGAACCTAGTTTTATATCTTTGGTCCCTGGCAACATCACACCACCTTCTACTCCACCTTCCCTTTTTCCTTTCCCTTCACCTCTGCCTCCTTGCCCTTTCCCCTACTTCCATGGAATGAAGCACCAGATCCTGGAGCAGGAAGACCAATCACCACTTCCCGTGATTTTGGAAGTGAAGGGTTAGACTTCCTTGGCCTTGGTTGGGATCTCTCTGGTGTGGAAGGAGGGATAAATGATGGATCTTCATCTTCATCCTCCAATGATTCCTCATCATAGGAAAATAGAAAAGGAGAGACCTATACTCTATCCGTAGGAATGGGGGCTTCGCTTGGTTCCCCCACATCATGTTTATTCCATGGTTGAGCACTAGATGGAAAGTAAGTGCTCCAACCATCACTAGATGATGATGATGATGATGTGGAGGAGGTTAGATTGATGATTTCTGGTTTGGAAGACATGTTTTTAGTGGCTAATTGTGGTATTGTTGAGAAATTAGGGTTTTGATGCTAATTGGGGTAATTGATATGTGTGAAGTGTGATTTAGGATTATTTTATAGGCGGAGTCAAGGCTTGATGGTAATTAATCCGAGTTGGGTGGCACAGTAAAACTCAAGATATTTATTGAAGATATTTTTACACTTGAGTTGATTCTGCTGATTGACTTTCTATCAGCAGATTGACCATCATTTCTTCTGAAGGGTTAATTTGAAATTTGTTAGAGTTATTTTACACGTCAGATCTGGTCAACGATTTGCTCCGATATTCTTGACCAAGATTGGGTAACTTCCATTTATAACCTATTTCGCATATCTTCGCCCAAAAATAACTAATTCCCTCATCAACCTATTTAAACCCATTTCCTATTTGCTTGATTCATAACCGTTTCTCAAAAATTCTTCGAATGGCATCACTTCAATTTAAGAAAGATCATAACAAGGTTGCCTTTCTGAGTAAGATAAAAGAACATGAACTTTATGATCCAATGGTGGAGTTTTTTACGCGTTCCAAGATTCATTATGCTCTAACACTGTAACAACCCGCATTTTCAGGACATTTCTCCTATTCACTATTCATCAGTTACTATTCATCATTTACTATTCACCGGTCACTATTCATCATTTTCGGAGTCAGTTTGTGAATCCGAGAAGCGTTCAAAAAAAAATTACTATTCATATGACACTATTCATTTCCGGAAGGAAATCACTATTCACGATTGCCGTTCATTACATCGTAAACTGAGTTTACGAGTCTTCAAATTCGCGTAACCAATGTGGTTTCGCTGTGAATTCATACATCATTCATTAATGACACGTCATATAGACTGGAGTAGTCTACATATCCTCGGTTACATCATCATCACATTTTAGGCCCTACACGGATATGCATTATTTCTATATACGTATGCTTAATTTGTAATTAACGTTACCACTCAGTTTTTGCTACTAACGTATACCCAATACTCCCGATTACGATCCTAATATATTTTCATACTCATTTTAATAATATAAAAATTATATTATTAATTTACCCGGTGTATTCGAATCAATTACTATATTTTACGGTCAGAGCTTATAACTCTGTCGGTTTGCGAAATTTCAACACGATAATTATTTTGACACCCGATTATCATCAGGAATAATATTTTACAACTTTTACAACTTCGTCATATTTTATTTCATCGCGTCATGATTTATTTTTGTTAGTTAACTCGGTACCCGGTATCACCTAAACTACATAATATCTATCAATAATACACCAAAGTCAAGACTTTGCTTGCAAAAGTCTTCCAATCCCCCCTTTTATGGATCTTGCCTCCTACATTAATATGCATATATATACATATTTCTACACCTACATCCATTTTACAAGAAAAATAAACTAGCACAAAAACTTTTCTCTCTTCCTCCCTTGGTGTGTGGATCGACCCAACCAAGAACACAAGAAGAAACCATAAACTTTCAAGATCCAAGTGTTTAATCAAGTTTTAATCATGATCTAGTTGGGGTTTTGTGGTAAAAACCCTAGGTTATTATACATAATCATCTTCAAATCATCTCAAATCTTCAAGTAAGTTACTAAAAATCTTTCCTACTCTTTTAAACATCTATTTTATATATTTTCATGATCTAGTAACAAAACATGCAAGTATGTAAGATCCATACCACTTATTACTCAATTTGTTTTTATAAACTTAGATCTATAATTTTTACTAGCAATCTCATTAGATCCACTAAGATTGGTGATGTTTAGGAACCCATGACACCCTAAGAAGGTGTATGGTAGGATTAGACTAGTTTTGTGGTGATTGAAAGTGGTTTGGTTGAAGTTGGAACAAGTTAGAAACTAGGAAAATCTATTTTTGACACTTTCAAAATGTTGCTGTCCCTTTTTGGAAAACGTGGGAAGATCAGGGGCAAGGGTGTAACTTTTGACCAAAGATTTAGAAAATACTCTCCGATACGAAACTATAGCCGAAAACGGGGATAAAAACGAGTTAATAACGAAGGAGATATGATTTTCCGAATATTAACAATGAAAAATACTTTCAAATATAGGTTCTGTCCCAAATCGCCAATTTCAGAAAACTCAGGGGTTTCCGGGTAACATTGGGCTATATATTCAGAAAATACTTTCAAAAACGAAACCGTGGCCGCTTGAATCACTAAAATCCGAGTTACGACGAAAAAGATACGCTATTTTCAATTTTAACGACGAAAACTATTTTCTGAAAAATTACTTGCTGTCCCACGATTTTCTTGGACTGTTTCGAGATGTAAAACTTCATCTAGCCGTCCCGACTTATCAAAAATATATTAGTACGTTGTCCCACGATTCTGGGGATATAAAGAACGTAGAAAACGAGCTTATAACGAAATAGATACAAGCGTTTGAACTTAGACGATTTTTACAAATTTCCATCAGCTTTTCTATTATTATTTTGCCGCAAAACTGTCTTTGCGAGACACCATTTTCTTGGCTGTTTTTCTTCATGATCGGATCAATTTGAGTCCGAGCCGTAGTTTTATGAAATCAAGATCTTCCAACAACATTTTCAAATCAATTGGCCGTTCGTCGAATAGACTTATAACGAATAAACTACGACCTCATCTATATACCCGATAAACTATATATTTTGACAGCTTTTACTATAATGAAATTTTTCTAAGTGTTGAACATAATACTTTCAAGTAACAACAATAAGAGTCGATTTTCTCATCGATCGAGATCCGTATCGCCAAAAGTTAAATGACGCGACTTCTAGATATTGTTACAAGGTTTTCAAAAACGCCGAGTTTCATCACTAACCTTTAACGTACAACACTTCGCGACTTGTTTTGCGAGGCCATTTTGGGCATATTTTCAAGTAATGAAAATGTTATTTTTGCGACAAAGACCTTATATTTGCCGATAGAACACCAAACAAAGATCGTGGAGTACCGTTTCAACCTATTTCCATGAAAAGTGGTTATTAACCTAACGAGACGTCAAAACCGTATTTGTCGACGATAAACGTTATTTTCAAAACAAATGAGTGGTATCGATAACATACGTATTTGCATGTGTAGCGTCATTTCATTTCTAACATTAGATCATATCATTCATATTAGGTTGCGGTTAGAGATCGTGCCTCATTTCTGTGTATTCATTGTTGTCATCATAGCTATTGTACCAGGTGAGTTCATAACCCCTACTTTTACTTGTTTTACAACTGTTTTGGGGGAAGATACATGCTCCTTACTAATTAAATTCAATGCTTGTTTTACTTGAATGCGATTCATTTTCTCAAACATTACTGGATGGTTGAAATACTTGATTAATTATTTGAATACATTATGAATTACTTATTCCATCATTGATTACTTTCTTATGAACACAAGTTCTTGATTTTGCGGAAGTAAATATAAAACTAATACTTTGCCTGAGTTACCTATTACTGCCACAGAAGTCCCCTTTATCATGAACCGTTAATTACATGCATGTAAGCGCGAATGCTGTGGATAGATCTATTTGGGTTGACACCCCGTCCGAGTTGGTCGCGCCAACCTGTTAAACGGACGCATATCATTCGGATTACTTCCGAGTGTCTGGCAAACACTTACTTGGGGCATTTTATGCTTGATTGCATACGATTACGTCGAGCTTCGGGGTCATGAGCTTTAGGCACTGTATACCTTATTTTTAGCTGTGACATTGTATTTGTTATATTGTCTTGCTACTGAAAATCTCGTGTTCCGCAAATGACTTGTTTACTCAAACATATTACTTTTGGCAGTGGGTTGTAAACACACAGGTTACAAGTCTCTTATGGCGGGACTTGTAACTGAGTGAATTTACGATGCCTTTGCTGGGAAATACTTGATTTCTGGAAACACTTGTTTACGGGGAATACTTGTTTGCTTAAAACTATGAACTCACCAGCTTTATGCTGATGTTTTAGCATGTATTTTCAGGTTTTAAGCAATGGCACGCTAATGGAGGTTTTGGCAGGGTATGGCATGGTCATAGAAGACTCTGATATTCCTTTGGGGACCGTTTTTAACTATTTTAAAGGCCTACTTTTGCACTAGTGTTAACGATGTAAATTCAATACTTTTGATTAAACGGTTTTATTCTAAATGATTAAAGTAAAAACCATTTTTGTACTTGTGTTGAGATACCAATTGAGTTACACCCCAGCTACATGTATGCTTCCACTGGACCCGATTTTGGGGGGTGTGACAGATTGGTATCAGAGCTTTGGCTATAGCGAACTAAGTGTTTTTAAAACCTAGACTATAGCTACTTTTACGAAAACTTAACCCTATGACCATCACGTGCCTGTCTGCCAAGTTGAAGCCTCATTTGTGGTTTGTTGCTGACTTAGGTGATGAGATTTGTGTCTCATTATCTGATATACTATAATCATTTATCATAGTTGATTACTATAACTGTCTTTCATATAAGCATGTTCATGTATCATATATTTCACCGCGTTATGTTTTTCCTTGCATAGTTTCATTATTTGACCTCGAGTTTGGTCACCTGCTTTTGTCTTTCAGAACGTCTTGGTATTTGTGAAGGACATAGTCTTAGTATAACTGAGCTGAGTATTTCAAAATTCATGGAACCTCGGTGGAATATAGACTGGTCATCTATATTCAACCCGGGATAGTGAGATATAGGCTGACCACCTATGTCTGACTCAGAGATGAATTTTGCAACACTGAGAATGGTTATAATAAGATTATGTCTGGATTGAATCCCCTACTCGATTTCCAAATGTTTCATTCATGTGTTTGTATACTCTCGTTGTTGGAATCTTCATACTTTTCATCATTTCGTAAACCACCGATTGGAAGCATGTCAGCTAGTCATTTTATTTCATGAACTTTCATATTTATGCACAATACACTCATATCACAGTATTTTCTTTTGTCACAATCTCATTTTGTTGCAGTTGTCACAGTCTCTTCCCTTCTCACCATCACTATCATTTCTTTTCCCCACCCCCATATATACAAAGAATTAGGTGACACTCTATAGATTCCTATGTCACTCATCCCTCACTACTCCCTATATTGATAAGTGGATATTATCAATGACCTCCCTAGGAAAGACCTTCCATACCATCTATAAAGAGGATCCCTAGGTACATTAAGATCATTCATAACTCAACAGAAATCTCAAGATATCATAAAACCATTCGAACCACTATCACTGCCCTGATCACCAAAATTCCATCATCTAGAAAGTATTGACTTGACTGAATTACAGGATTAGTTTCGATACGAGTGCTCACTGAGCAACACCATAGAGATAAATCCAACCTCTTAACCGAGACTATAGATTGAACATGACCTCACCAATAGACTTTATTCGAACAGGTTAGACACCTATGCATTTGTGCAAACGCACATACCTGGCTATTTTATCCTCTTAATACTTTCATTTTTAAATGGATTTTCTTCAAATTACCGTTATACAAAACATATATCTTGTAAGAAATATTTTTCTGATGCACTTATTTTGACAAGCAAATTCCTTTTGGCTAATCTTTTACAAAACTATTGAATGTTACAAAATTTTAAACATCGATCTTTGGTAAACCATATTATCCACCTTATGTTGAAAATTTTCCTATATTGCATAACTACTAAATTTTGAAACATCAAGAAGGATGTTACCTAAAAAGTCGTTTGCTTAAACTTGTAGATTCATTTATTCGGGGAAGGTTTATGAACAAAACACAATCTCAAAACAAACTTTGAAAAATCAATCACTATATTACCTCACTTATACCTTTAGGAGTTTGTGAGTTGATGACCTATAACTTGGGGAAAACCTTAGTAATGGAGACTAAGTGTCGTAGGTGGAGAAAGACTCAATTCTTGACATCCTGCGGAGAATCACAACCTTATCCTAATCTATTATTTTCAAGAACACCTTTTGACGGACTTAACCTTGTAAGTCTTTCAAAACAAGATTCATGATACCCATTTCAATTATTCCTAATAGAGGAATTCGATTCACCTCAAACTTCTAGCGATGTCATTAAGATCTCTTTGGAACCACACCAACTATCATCTGTAGACCAATGGTCAGAATTTGAGATTGATTCAAACATAGGAAGATATACTCAAAGCATGAGTGATTGACTCTAGAAATGGTTGGATTAACCATTTGCCATAAATCGGATTCTTTTACAACCATAGTTACCACACGAGCTTAGAGACTACACCATTCGAAGCACTCTATGGTCGAAGTGCCAACATCCATTGACGGATCAAAACTTGGAAAAGCCCAACTCACTAGTCCCGTAAGCATTCATGAAATAACCAGGAATTTCCTACAAATCAAGAATCAATTACAAGTTCGATAAGCGGTAAACCACTAGAATTTCAATTTCGTGGCATGATTATGTTGAAAGTTCTGCCTAGGAAAGGCATAATACCATTCAGGAAACTTCATAAAGTTAAACCCAATACACATTGGACCATTCGATATTTCAGACAGAGTAGGCCTAGTAGCCGTCAGACTTGAACCTTGTTAGAGCTCAATAGCTTACCCAATAAAGATCATCATCTTTTCACCAATACAACTTCAGAGACCAACACAAACTGAACTTCGGGACGAAGTTCCTTTTAAGGGGGTGAGACTGTAATAACCCGCATTTTCAGGACATTTCTCCTATTCACTATTCATCAGTTACTATTCATCATTTACTATTCATCGGTCACTATTCATCATTTTACTATTCATCGTTTTCGGAGTCAGTTTGTGAATCCGAGAAGCGTTCAAAAAAAAATTTACTATTCATATGACACTATTCATTTCCGGAAGGAAATCACTATTCACGATTGTCGTTCGTTACATTGTAAACTGAGTTTACAAGTCTTCAAATTCGCGTAACCAATGTGGTTTCGCTGTGAATTCATACATCATTCATTAATGACACGTCATATAGACTGGAGTAGTCTACATATCCTCGGTTACATCATCATCACATTTTAGGCCCTACACGGATATGCATTATTTCTATATACGTATGCTTAATTTGTAATTAACGTTACCACTCAGTTTTTGCTACTAACGTATAACCAATACTCCCGATTACGATCCTAATATATTTTCATACTTATTTTAATAATATAAAAATTATATTATTAATTTACCCGGTGTATTCGAATCAATTACTATATTTTACGGTCAGAGCTTATAACTCTGTCGGTTTGCGAAATTTCAACACGATAATTATTTTGACACCCGATTATCATCAGGAATAATATTTTACAACTTTTAAAACTTCGTCATATTTTATTTCATCGCGTCATGATTTATTTTTGTTAGTTAACTCGGTACCCGGTATCACCTAAACTACACAATATCTATCAATAATACACCAAAGTCAAGACTTTGCTTGCAAAAGTCTTCCAATCCCCCCTTTTATGGATCTTGCCTCCTACATTAATATGCATATATATACATATTTCTACACCTACATCCATTTTACAAGAAAAACAAACTAGCACAAAAACTTTTCTCTCTTCCTCCCTTGGTGTGTGGATCGACCCAACCAAGAACACAAGAAGAAACCATAAACTTTCAAGATCCAAGTGTTTAATCAAGTTTTAATCATGATCTAGTTGGGGTTTTGTGGTAAAAACCCTAGGTTATTATACATAATCATCTTCAAATCATCTCAAATTTTCAAGTAAGTTACTAAAAATCTTTCCTACTCTTTTAAACATCTATTTTATATATTTTCATGATCTAGTAACAAAACATGCAAGTATGTAAGATCCATACCACTTATTACTCAATTTGTTTTTATAAACTTAGATCTATAATTTTTACTAGCAACCTCATTAGATCCACTAAGATTGGTGATGTTTAGGAACCCATGACACCCTAAGAAGGTGTATGGTAGGATTAGACTAGTTTTGTGGTGATTGAAAGTGGTTTGGTTGAAGTTGGAACAAGTTAAAAACTAGGAAAATCTATTTTTGACACTTTCAAAATGTTGCTGTCCCTTTTTCGAAAACGTGGGAAGATCAGGGGCAAGGGTGTAACTTTTGACCAAAGATTTAGAAAATACTCTCCGATACGAAACTATAGCCGAAAACGGGGATAAAAACGAGTTAATAACGAAGGAGATATGATTTTCCGAATATTAACAACGAAAAATACTTTCAAATATAGGTTCTGTCCCAAATTGCCAATTTCAGAAAACTCAGTGGTTTCCGGGTAACATTGGGTTATATATTCAGAAAATACTTTCAAAAACGAAACCGTGGCCGCTTGAATCACTAAAATCCGAGTTACGACGAAAAAGATACGCTATTTTCAATTTTAACGACGAAAACTATTTTCTGAAAAATTACTTGCTGTCCCACCATTTTCTTGGACTGTTTCGAGACGTAAAACTTGATCTAGCCGTCCCGACTTATCAAAAATATATTAGTACGTTGTCCCACGATTCCGGGGATATAAAGAGCGTAGAAAACGAGCTTATAACGAAATAGATACAAACGTTTGAACTTAGACGATTTTTACAAATTTCCATCAGCTTTTCTATTATTATTTTGCCGCAAAACTGTCTTTGCGAGACACCATTTTCTTGGCTGTTTTTCTTCATGATCGGATCAATTTGAGTCCGAGCCGTAGTTTTATGAAATCAAGATCTTCCAACAAGCTTTTCAAATCAATTGGCCGTTCGTCGAATAGACTTATAACGAATAAACTACGACCTTATCTATATACCCGATAAACTATATATTTTGACAGCTTTTACTATAATGAAATTTTTCTAAGTGTTGAACATAATACTTTCAAGTAACAACAATAAGAGTCGATTTTCTCATCGATCGAGATCCGTATCGCCAAAAGTTAAATGACGCAACTTCTAGATATTGTTACAAGGTTTTCAAAAACGCCGGGTTTCATCACTAACCTTTAACGTACAACATTTCGCGACTTGTTTTGCGAGGCCATTTTGGGCATATTTTCAAGTAATGAAAATGTTATTTTTGCGACAAAGACCTTATATTTGCCGATAGAACACCAAACAAGGATCGTGGAGTACCGTTTCAACCTATTTCCATGAAAAGTGGTTATTAACCTAACGAGACGTCAAAAACGTATTTGTCGACGATAAACGTTATTTTTAAAACAAATGAGTGGTATCGATAACATACGTATTTGCATGTGTAGCGTCATTTCATTTCTTACATTAGATCATATCATTCATATTAGCTTGCGGTTAGAGATCGTGCCTCATTTCTGTGTATTCATTGTTGTCATCATAGCTATTGCACCAGGTGAGTTCATAACCCCTACTTTTACTTGTTTTACAACTGTTTTGGGGGAAGATACATGCTCCTTACTAATTAAATTCAATGCTTGTTTTACTTGAATGCGATTCATTTTCTCAAACATTACTGGATGGTTGAAATACTTGATTGATTATTTGAATACATTATGAATTACTTATTCCATCCTTGATTACTTTCTTATGAACACAAGTTCTTGCTTTTGCGGAAGTAAATATAAAACTAATACTTTGCCTGAGTTACCTATTACTGCCACAGAAGTCCCCTTTATCATGAACCGTTAATTACATGTGTGTAAGTGCGAATGCTGTGGATAGATCTATTTGGGTTGACACCCCGTCCGAGTTGGTCGCGTCAACCTGTTAAACGGACGCATATCATTCGGATTACTTCCGAGTGTCTGGCAAACACTTACTTGGGGCATTTTATGCTTGATTGCATACGATTACGTCGAGCTTCGGGGTCATGAGCTTTAGGCACTGTATACCTTATTTTTAGCTGTGACATTGTATTTGTTATATTGTCTTGCTACTGAAAATCTCGTGTTCCGCAAATGACTTGTTTACTCAAACATATTACTTTTGGCAGTGGGTTGTAAACACACAGGTTACAAGTCTCTTATGGCGGGACTTGTAACTGAGTGGATTTACGATGCCTTTGCTGGGAAATACTTTATTTCTGGAAACACTTGTTTACGGGGAATACTTGTTTACTTAAAACTATGAACTCACCAGCTTTATCCTGACGTTTTAGCATGTATTTTCAGGTTTTAAGCAATGGCACGCTAATGGAGGTTTTGGCAAGGTATGGCATGGTCATAGAAGACTCTGATATTCCTTTGGGGACCGTTTTTAACTATTTTAAAGGCCTACTTTTGCACTAGTGTTAACGATGTAAATTCAATACTTTTGATTAAACGGTTTTATTCTAAATGATTAAAGTAAAAACCATTTTTGTACTTGTGTTGAGATACCAATTGAGTTACACCCCAGCTACATGTATGCTTCCGCTGGACCCGATTTTGGGGGGTGTGACAAACACATTCTCCAAATGTGATATATGAATCCATGGTGAAACAATTTTGGGCATCTGCTACAAAAAGGTCTAACATAGAGATTGTAGCCACTATTGATGGAACTAAGTATGTGGTGACTGAATCTTTGATCTGGACAAAGCTTCGTTTGGATGATGAGAATGGTGTCTATCACTTCAACACTGAAGTGATACTTTCTGGGTTACGGGAAGCTGGTTATCAAAGCAATGACACTAGTAAGTGGCTTAAGAATCAGTTTTCCCCCAAGTGGAGGTTCTTGGTGCACACGCTGCTCCAGTGTATCAGCAACAAGTCTAGTGGCTGGGATCAATTTTCTACCCAATTGGGTTGTGGTATTGTATGTCTTTCAAAGGGTTTAACTTATAATTTTTCTAAGTTTATTTTTGATAATATGTCTAAAAACATTGAGAAGAAAAAGCATAAGTTTCTAATGTACCCTAGGTTTCTTCAAATGATATTAGGCATAACAACCCAAGAAAGAGTCCATATCCCCATAGGGGGTCTTAGTGCTAAATTGTTTGCTTCTTTGAAAAAATATATGTTGGGGCACATCACCCTCTGTTAGCTGCTATGTTGCCACATGGTAATGATGATACAGGTGAGGGAGATGTTGCTGGTGATACACCTGTGGAAAACTAGAAGGGGGGGTTGAATAGTTTACCATTTAAAATCTTTTTAACTTGTTTAATTATCTTTTGAAACTTTCCGTTTTGATCAAAGATATATACACAAACACAATATATAACATGCAAGTAAAAAGAAAGAAATGATCAAACCACAACACGAGTATTTATTGTGGTTCGGCTACAAGGACTCTTTTTCCTTGTCCTACGTCCACGCCCCGAGTATCCAACTCGAGAGTTTCTTTCACTAGTCAACAAGCTCCTTTCATCGGCGGAGAAAACCTTACACGTCGCTTATACACGTTTACCGACACTAAGCTAGATGTCGAGTTCTTTACCAAGGGTACAACCACTCCCGTTAGTTCTTTTACAAGGGTACAACAACTCCCGACACACTTTGTATTTTGAGGACTAAAATACTAACCGGTCACTACTGAAAATACACAATCAAATGAAGTGTAAACTACACAAGTCTACACAATGCTAAGCTAACAAGTCTTGCAACGTTGTGTTGAATACTTGTAACTTTTCATGAACTCGTGAACCTCTTTTCTACAAAAAGAAACTTCACATATGAGATGTTAAAGGGTTAGATGAAATAATGAATGAATGTGTGTGAAAATACGATGTAGAGTGATAAGCAAAAAATCAAACTTGTGGCTTGGTATTTATACCAAATCCTTCTGCAGGTCTGGCGGATACGGCGGAACCCTCAGATGGGTTCCTCCCGTGTACCCCCAGGGTTCCGCCAGGCTTGGAGTTGGTTTTGCAATAAATCATGCAAACCAAACAATGTCACATCTCATAACACCTAGTCAAACACTAAACTTGTGCAAGCAAACATATGGTTAGTCAAACACACTTTCTTTCCATAAATGTATATTGACAAAACTTGCCATAAATGTTATGTGACATTTCTGTTTTAAGAAATAAAAAGTGTTGTGTTTTATGAAATGTAAAATGTAGCAAATGTCTAGTTATGCAAGTCTTTAAAACAAAGATTATGATTTACTTAGAAACTAAAGTTTACATTTATCGTTAACAAAACTTAGCAAAGATCGTAAAATATAAATAACGTTTTTAGGCGATATTTGTATTAACAATCTCCCCCTTTTTGTTGATGACAAAACATAAACTTTGTTTTTAAGTAACTCACAAAATCTTAGTGTTTAAGACTTAAAAAAAATTATATTAAACTTGTTTTACTTAAGTGATGAAAATCATATCAAGTTTAAAGGTTTAATATATTTCTCCCCCTTTTTGTCGAAACAAAAAGTAGAGTAGCGAAGCGGAATAATGCACGTGCTCCCCCTTGGTCGTTACTCCCCCTAAAAGGAGTGCCAAGATGGGAAACATGGATTTTGATCCTACAAAAAAAATGGTTAGTTGGTGATATATATAATCAAGCTTGTAGTTACCACACATATGGCAACCACAATGACAACTCAAAAATGATCAACCAACAATGCAAGTAAGTAATTAGAAAAAGATATCATTCCAAGTAAAATTTGATTTGTAAAAGTCAAAGACAAGGAATGAAAAAGATCCTTCTACTTCTAAAAAAAATGAAAAATAACCAAGAAATAAAACATCAAATCCTACATTCCTAAATGGGGCAAAAGGCCTCCAAATGTTGTCTAGGATTTGTTTGGGTGGGAAAGAGCATCCAAACGTTCTATGACATGTTGGAATGCAAAACGGGTTTCGTCTTGAAATTGATGAAGCAACAATTTGATGCTTTCACCCATTTTCAACATTTGCTCACAATGTGAGCAAACATGGGGATGAGTGGTGGAAATGGGTTGGTTTTGGTTTCTTGGTTTGAGGATGGGTTGGTTTTTGGTTCTTGGGTGGACGATGGGTTTGGTATAGAGTCAAGCAAGGTGGTTTGAAATTCCATTGCTTGATGGAGGTGATTCTCGACCATGCTTTGAATTTCCTCATAGGAAGGAAAGAAAGATTCAAAGGTTTGGGCTTGAGAATGTGGTGGAGTTGGGTGATCATGGTTTTTAAAGTTTGGTTCTCCATAAAGAGGACCATGGATGTCATGGTAGATAGGGTGAAACAACAATGGTTTGGGTTGGTGGTACTCTTGTTGTGGTTAAAATGCTCATTTTGGTCAAGAAATGACCTTGGTATTTCATTTGCAAAAGGTGGTGGTTGTGTTGGTCTTGGTGGAAGATCATTGAGATCTTGGACAAAAGGATGTGGTGATGTTGGAGGAGACCCAAATAACTCCATAGGTTGAAGTTTAGGTAATGGTGATGGTGATGGAGTTTCGGATGGTTGGGTTGGAGCACTTGATGGAGTTGGGTCAATGGGTGATTTTGTTGGTGGTGGAGTGAGGTCATTGGGTTCATTGGGTGATGGAGATGGAGATGCAAGGTTTAGAAAAAGTTCATTTTTGATTGGTGAGGTGAATTCATCCGAGGATGAGGAGCTTAGGTTGATGGATTGGTTAGACCAAAGTGGTTTGACACTTATCTGGGCGGTTTTCCGAACGGGTCTTGATGGTTGAGAGGTGATAGTTGACTTAGTCATGGTTAAAAATGGTTTAAAGATCAGAGATAGTAATGGGGAAGGTGTGATTTGATAGTGTTCTAGGATGGTTCAATTGATAGTGATGAAGAAGTATGGGAAGGAGTGTTTGGATTTGATGTTTAGCCACACAAAAATGGAGGTTCCTAATGATTTGGAAGACTAATGTGGGTTGTCAAATCATGGAAGTCAATCCAATGAAAATGCTGAAGTAAGAAGACAAGATTTGCACTAAATGCTTAGTGGTTTTGGCAAATTTGTTGAAGGTATATGTCTCAGGGATTTCAAGGAACCTTTGGAAGGGTTCCTTCCTTTAAGTGTGAAGGTTCCTTGAGGTTGTTATGGCTATTTTTGAAATTTGGCGGGAAATGGTTTTTTTGAGTTATAAGGAATGAGAACTACCCTATTATGCTTAGCAAATTGCAGGAAATTGGTTTCTAACTAAAAGGATGGTATGTTGTTGAGTGGATGTTGAAATGTTGAAAGCTAAAAAAAATTCTGTAGGAAATCTGGCGAAACCCTCAAATGACACAGGCGGAACCCGTGTGAGGGTTCCGTCCGTTCTGTTGGGCCATTTCTGGGTTGCCCAGAAATTACACTGGCGGAACCCATTCTAGGGTGCCGCCAGATCCGCCAGACTTGAAAAAGTACACAGTCCGCGATTTTGACCCGCGACACGATTTTCAAATTTTTCGAAAACTCCTAAAACCAAAAATTTAATTCATATCTGGTTAGGAAATGCAAAAAATGGACATGTAAACACACATACCATTGGACTTTGACCGGGGGCTAGCGAATTTCACTATACTTAGTGAAAAATTCATAAACATGAAAATTTGACAACATTCCAAACGTTGTCTTCCTGCATCATAGTTAGTTAAGACATGTTCCAAATAGTATCACAAATTGTACCAACATACAAATACATGACAAACATTGTTTAAACGACCAAATTGTTCAAATAGCACCTAGTGCCAAACACTCCTACACACCCGCACTCATTAACGATCAATCTTCTTCTTGAGCTTTCCAAGGAATCTCCCAAGATTCTTAAACATCCCCTTAGTTTGCTTGAACTCCGCCGACTCATTTGGAATATCCGGAAGTTGGGAAAGGTATTCTAGAGGTGGGAGCCTAGAGTTGGGTAAAGTGTCATCTTCACTTATTGAGGAAGATGATGAGGATGTAGGAGGATGAGGACGTTTTCCTTGGGCTTTGTAAACTCTCTTATCACTTAGTGGGACAAAGGTGTGTGGAATGAGAGAGTAGTCAAGGCGAAGACCGTTAGGAGTTGGTGGAATAGGAGAGATGAACCTAAAGAGACGGGTCAAGAGCATTCCATACGGCATAGCCGTTGTGCCATGCACGGGAATGTCGGCCATTCTCTTAGCCATGTAGTAGGCAAGGTTGAAGGGTTGCCTAACGGACAAGGAGTAGAGCATGTAGCAAAGGCAAAGAGTTATATGATCTCGGTTTTCTATGGTGCTAATGACATTCGCTCTAAGGACTTCCTCCTATTTCTTGAATTGGGGCTTGAGTTCATTCATTTCCATTCCATATGGGCCCTTATCGACCTCATTTCCCAAACGGGTTTTCCTAGTGTTGGTTGTCCTAACGAAGAGGTGGTCACGAAGTACATCTTTTGACACAAGAGGGGTGTCATAGGGATGGATGCGGTCAAAGAGTGTGTCAAGAGTTGAGAGGGAGTGCAAGTCGGAGTAGATGCAAGTACCACGGTTTGGGACACCTAGGATTTGAGCAAACTCCTCGAGAGTGAAGGAGTATTGATGACTACTAGCCCTAAAGTTATTAGACATTTGACCATAGTCATCCGTGTAGAGGGTGACGGATGCATAGAATTCTAAAGTGAACCTAGGACAAATACGCTCGTCGATTTCTAAAATACACTCAAAGTTGATTGTGGCAAATTCCGTGTAGAGGTTTGTGCCTTCTAGGAAGGACGGGTCAATGGTTCTACCCTCATGGACATAATGTTTTTCTAAGGCTTTGAAAACATTGACTTGAGTTGGGGTAAGGCCTTTGGTTTTGTGGTGTTTGGGTAGGTACTTAATGGTGTCCTTGTGTTCGTAGTGGGTTAGAGGAGGCATGATGATTCCTAGAAAAACAAAATTTCACATTTTAGTCTAAGTAAACGACTATTATAATATGGGTGTTCTAGTGTGTGCCTATATGAAAACAATGTGGAGGTGCGGTTATCTTGACCCATTTTGATGCTTCAAAAACGTTTTATAATGTAAGTTTTGTTATAAAACAAAAGATAACCCAAGCGCTCCTAGTTCAATGTAGCTTCGTTTGAATGTACCCAAAAATACATATTGGTTATGTATTCCCTTTAGCATTCAAGAGACATTATGCAAGTGATATTTTAAACATAACGTTTTGATTTTGTATTCACAATGTGAGACGAAAAAATATTTGTCCTATTTGTGAGAAGTTTTTAGAAGAATTTGACATGGGGTGTTTTAGCAAACATGTTTACACTTAGTAAGAATGCAATTCCTAACTATAGGGAACATGATTAGTTGTGTTAAACACCTAATTTCATGCATGAGTTTCTCAAGTTAATGCATAACCCCAAGTTTTTGTTTTTATGCAAAAATAGAATTCCTTGACTCAGATCAGGATTGTAATCAAGTTTAGAATACTTACAATGATGATTGATTTGCAATGTGAGTGAAAGGAGGACCAAGAAATCGCAGGTATGGATGGATGGTAAAGTGAATAGTAGCAGTTTGGAAGTAGTGGTATGAGATAATGGGTGTTTGGTTTAATATAAACAAAAAAATGGTTCTGCAGGTCGGCGAATACGGCGGAACCTTAAATTGGGTTCCGTCCGTTGTGTCTGAGGGTTCCGCCGACCCTGCTGAGAAAAAGAGTTATGGATTTGTTTTGATTTTTGTGATTTTTGTCTAATGTCTAGAACTACAATGTAGGTTCCATGAGTCCTAAGCCTAGCCTAAGAAGGTTAAAGGGTTCTCGTTTAAGGGTTTTTGTGAGAATGTCGGCTATGTTGTCTTCGGAGGAAACTTTCTCAATTGAGATATTTCCTTTTTGAACGTTGTCACAAAGGAAATGATGACGGATTTCAATATGTTTGGTACGAGCATGTTGAACCGGGTTTTTGCTAAGATCAATAGCTCCTTTGTTGTCACAAAGAATGGTAATGTCGTTTAGTTGAATTCTGTAGTCGACAAGAGCTTGCTTCATCCAAAGAGCTTGTTGACACGCCTTTTCGGCCGAAACGTACTCAGCTTTCGTTGTTGAGATAGAAAGAGCCGTTTGCTTCTTAGTGAACCATGAGGTTAGACAATGTCCAACAAAAGTACAAATACCACTTGTGCTTTTTCTATCAACATAGTCACCGGCATGATCCGAGTCGGCATACACTATGGTGTCTATCCCCGTTCCTTTGGGATACCATAAACCTAAATGTGTAGTGCCCTTAATATACCTAAAAATCCTTTTAACGGTTTCGAAATGAGTAGTCTTAGGATCTTCTTGAAAATGAGCACATAGACAAACACTAAACATAATATCGGGTCTACTAGCCATTAGGTAAAGTAGACTTCCAATCATACCTCTATATTTAGTGCTATCTACGGATTCACTTTGCTCATCCTTGGTGAGTTTAGTTTCCGTGGACATGGGTGTTTTGATTGGTTTCGAATCTTCTAATCCAAATTTCTTAAGCATGTCCTTAATATATTTAGATTGGTTAAAGAAGATACCATCTTCTAGTTGTTTAATTTGGAGTCCTAGGAAAAAGTTGAGTTCTCACATCATACTCATTTGAAACTCCTCATGCATGATTTTTGAGAAATCCACACATAATTCTTGACAAGTTGATCCGAATATAATGTCATCAACATAGATTTGGACTATGATAATATGTGAATCTTTCTTCTTAGTGAAGAGAGTATTATCAACTAAGCCCATGGTATACTTATGGTCAACTAGGAAGGTTTTAAGTCGATCATACCATGCTTTTGGAGCTTGCTTAAGTCCGTAAATAGCCTTTTTAAGTTTGTAAACATGATTTAGTTTTTCAAAATCGATGAAGCCCGGTGGTTGAGCAACATACACTTCTTCATTTATGACTTCGTTTAGAAATGCACTTTTGACATCCATTTGAAAGAGTTTAAAATTGTGTGCACATGCATATGCAAGTAAGATTCTAATTTACTCGAGCCTAGCAACCTGAGCAAAAGTTTCATCGTAGTCAATGCCTTCTTGTTGATTATATCCTTGTGCAACTAGCCTAGCTTTGTTTCTAGACACAATTCCATTTTCATCCATTTTATTACGAAAGACCCATTTTTTTCCAATTATAGTTTGACTCTTTGGTTGAGGAACTAATGTCCATACATCATTCCTAACAAATTGGTTTAACTCTTTTTGCATTGCAATTACCCAAGACTCATCTTTAATGGCTTCATTAATGTTTTTCGGTTCAATGGTTGACACGAAACAAAAGTAGTTGCTTTCATTTTGAACTTTTGATCTTAGAGTTCTTTCGTTAGTGTTGCCTATGACACCATCTAATGGATGACTTTTAAATTCTTTGACATTGAAAAGTTCTTTGTTTAATAGTTCATCTTCCTTGTCATTACCTAAGATCTCTTGACTTTCTATTGCTTGGCTTTCAACTAAGTCATCATCTACCAAAGGTGATGTCTTAGAGGGAGGTGGACTCTCGTCACATGTTACGTTCAACGATTCCTCGACTCTTAAGGTTTCTTTGTTCAAAACAATGTAAGCTTTACTGTTTTGTGAATATCCAAGAAATACACCTTCAGAAGACTTTGGGTCAAATTTGGTGAGATAATCCTTGGTGTTAAGAATGAAGCATTTACTCCCAAATACTCTAAAGTATCCTAATGTAGGCTTTTTACCTTTATATAGTTCATAAGGAGTTTTATTCAAAAATGGTCTAATTAAGATTCGATTTAAAATGTACGTTGATGTGTCAACGGAATTACACCAAAACTTTTGTAGAATGTTTTGTTGATTAAGCATTGTTCTACTCATCTCTTGCAACGTCCGGTTTTTACGTTCTACAACACCATTAGATTGAGGGGTACGTGGAGCCGAAAAGTTATGAGTAATACCATTAATATCACAAAAGTTTCCAAATTAAAATTCATTATCAAATTCATGACCGTGATCCGTTCTAATAGACACAATACTAGACCCTACTTGATTTTGAATTTTCTTACTTAGAATCTCAAATTTATCAAAAGCTTCATTTTTACTTTTTAAAAATTTTGTCCAAGTATATCTTGAGTAATCATCGACTATGACCAAAGTGTAGAAGTTACCTCCATAACTTTGTATATCGGATGGACCAAATAAATCCATATGCAAAAGTTCTAGACACCTAGATGTAGAAACCAAGTTTTTAGCCTTATGGCTACTATGGACTTGTTTACCGACTTTGCAAGCATCACAAAAGTGTTGGTCATATTTCAACTTAGGTAGGTTTCGAACTAAGTCTTTGGAGGAGAGGTTTTGAATTAGTCTCATGTTAGCATGTCCTAAACGTCTATGCCATAAAGTTGAAGATTCATCTAATGAAGTAAGACAAAGTTTGTCTCTAGATGTTGGATCCATCTTCATGACGTATACGTTGTTCTTAAGAACACCTTTAGCTATGGTTATGCCATCTTTAAGTATTTTACTTCCGTTTTCACTAAAAAGGACATTATACTTATTACGGCAAAGTTGACTAATACTAAGAAGATTAGAACCTAAGTTATCAACATGAGCTACATCATCTATAAAAAGGGAGTCATGAGAGATTGTACCTTTTCCGATGATTTTGCTCTTAGCTTTACTACCAAACGTAACATTACCTCCATCACTTTTGTGATAAGTAGTGAAGAGGCTTTTGTTACCCGTCATGTTCCTTGAACAACCGCTATCTTTAATGCATTCATCCGGTTCCAAACAAACTTTTAGGCACACCTATTTTACAAAAAACACTCAAACATTTGGTCCCAAATTTCTCATGGGTCCATTTTGGTTAAGCATACCATTAACTTGTTCCAAGTATGAAAGTAGAACATAAGGGTTCCATGACATGTAATTTGGAGTTTGGTAATGTCCAGGAGTGTTTTGGTTTCAAACATGTTGGTAGTTTTGTCGTGTGTTGAAGTTGCTTTTTGGAAAGGGGCGCTTGGGAATTGGAGTCTTAGGTCTTGGTTGAGTAGTCTTAGCTCTAAATTCATTTTTACTAAGTCCTACTCCAGTTTTGAAGGTAGGTTTTGTTCCATTTTTATATGTGACTTTAACAAATTTTGAACGATCCGATGTGGAGGGTGTTACTGCTGCAGCAGACCTGGCGAAACCTTTGGGTTCAACAGGCGGAACCCTGAATTGGGTTTCGTCTGTTCCGCGGGCTGCTGTAGCAGTTTTGTTAGTTTCTTGTGCATTCTTTTCTTGTTTCGTTTGACCCTTTGAAGTTTCTAATTTCATGAAACCTAGTCCTGCTTTATCAAAGGGTGACTTTTGAAGTTTCATAATTTCATCCGCACAAGAAATGCTCTTATCGAACTTCTTAAACTTTGTGGTTTGTTTTATTAGATCATTTTGAGTAATTTTAAGTTTCTCAACTTCGAGTTTAAGCTCTTCACATGATTTACATGATGTGTCAATACCTTTACTCTTTTCTAATCTCTTAGCTTTTTCTTTTAGCTCATAAACTTCATTTTCTAAAAATTCCTTTTTAGTTTTCAAAAACTTATTTTTGTTTATGATTTTTAAGCTCAATTCACAAAGTTTGTGATATTCTTTTTGTAAGGTGTCATCATCAATAGAAGAATAAGATGAGTCGGAGAGTACCTTATTTGAGTCGTGAGCCATGAGAGCAATATCATCATTCTTTGGCTCATCGTCATCTCCTTCATAGTCACTCCAAGCACCACCCACAAAAGCTTGTTGAGGCTTGCTCTTGGGTGGTTTTGGACATTCTCCTACTAGATGACTTGTGTCTCCACACCTATAGCATTTCCTTTCAACCTTTCCTTTCCTATTATCACGATCTTTTCGGAAGGTTTTCTTGTCATCTTTAGGTTGCCTTACAAACTTCCCTCATCTACGAAAGAACTTCTTGAAGTCTCTAACGGCCATAGCATATTCCTCATCATCAATATCCGAAGTAGATTCTTCATCATCACTTGATTGGACTCTAGCTTTCAAGGCAATGGACTTAACTTTTTCTTTCTTGCCTCTAACTAATTCCGAATCTTTTTTCATTACCATTTCATAAACTTTGAGGTTTCCAATTAGTTTATCAAGTGACATTCTTGAAAGATCCTTGGATTCTTCAATTGCCGTCACTTTTGCTCTTCACTTCGGATGGAGTGCTCTAAGGAATTTCCTGACAAAATTCTTACTACAAAAAGATGCATCAAGTGCTTTAAGTGAAGTAATAATAGTGTTAAACCTAGCAAATGGATTATCAATAATCTCATCTTCGGAAATAACAAATTGTTCATATTGTTGAACAATAAGATCAATTTTGCTATCCTTAACTTGTGAGTTTCCTTGATGAGTGACTATTAAAGATTGCCAAATATCTTTGGCGGTTTTACACATAAAGACTCTTTCATATTCTTTCTTAGGCAAAGCATTGTAAAGCATCATTTTATCTTCATTATTTTTAGCAATCAATTTCTTTTGATCATCATCTTTAATATTAGTAGCTATATTATCACCATCAATGATTATATACCATAAATCTATATCTTTAGATTTCACGTAAGTTTCAAAACGGTTTTTCCAATATATAAAACCATTTGCTTCAAAAAGTGGTAGTCTTTCCATAGATTGCCCTTCTTTGTAATTTTCGAAATCCATGGATCGTTTCAAGTTTTAAAACACAATATATTTTAAAAGCTTCAGTAACGTAGCTCTTGATGCCAATTGTGGAAAACTAGAAGGGGGGGGGGGGGTTGAATAGTTTACCGTTTAAAATCTTTTTAACTTGTTTAATTATCTTTTGAAACTTTCCGTTTTGATCAAAGATATATACACAAACACAATATATAACATGCAAGTAAAAAGAAAGAAATGATCAAACAACAACACGAGTATTTATCGTGGTTTGGCTACAATGACTCTTTTTCCTTGCCCTACGTCCACGCCTCGAGTATCCAACTCGAGAGTTTCTTTCACTAGTCAATAAGCTCCTTTCACCGGCGGAGAAAACCTTACACGTCGCTTATACACGTTTACCGACACTAAGCTAGATGCCGAGTTCTTTACCAAGGGTACAACCACTCCCGTTAGTTCTTTTACAAGGGTACAAAAACTCCCGACACACTTTGTATTTTGAGGACTAAAATACTAACCGATCACTACTGAAAATACACAATCAAATAAAGTGTAAACTACACAAGTCTACACAATGCTAAGCTAACAAGTCTTGCAACGTTGTGCTGAATACTTGTAACTTTTCATGAATTCGTGAACCTCTTTGCTACAAAAAGAAACTTTACATATGAGATGTTAAAGGGTTAGATGAAAGAATGAATGAATGTGTGTGAAAATATGATGTAGAGTGATAAGCAAAAAATCAAACTTGTGGCTTGGTATTTATACCAAAACCTTCTGCAGGTCTGGCGGATACAGCGGAACCCTCAGATGGGTTCCGCCCGTGTACCTCCAGGGTTCCGCCAGGCTTGCAGTTGGTTTTGCAATAAATCATGCAAACCAAACAATGTCACATCTCATAACACCTAGTCAAACACAAAACTTGTGCAAGCGAGCATATGGTTAGTCAAACACACTTTCTTTCCATAAATGTATATTGACAAAACTTGCCATAAATGTCATGTGACATTTCTATTTTAAGAAATAAAAAGTGTTGTGTTTTATGAAATGTAAAATGTTGCAAATGTCTTGTTATGAAAGTCTTTAAAACTAAGATTATGATTTACTTAGAAACTAAAGTTTACATTTTGTCGTTAACAAAACTTAGCAAAGATCGTAAAATATAAATAACGTTTTTAGGCGATATTTGTATTAACAACACCCTCTCCAAATGCTGCTGATGATGGTAATCCATCATCTTCTGGTGTTGCTGCTGATGGTAATCCATCAGTTGTCAATGGTGGAGGACCCTCTACAACTGCTGAAGCATTAAATGTTTCTTCTGACCAGCCTCCACCTTCCCCTTTACCTCTGTCACCTAGTTCTTTTCCATCACCTACTCATGTTTCTCCTGATGAGTTTGTTCCTGAGGTTGAGGAGACAATTCAGTCTCTTGGTACCCAAGTATCTACACCTCTTGAACCTGAGATTACTAGACTGACCACACCTAGTCCTATTCGAGAGCCAATTGATGAAAGCTCTCCCATTCTTGAACATGTGCCTGTTTCTCCTAAAAGGCCCAATGAAGCTCCCATTATCACTGAGCAATCTGATGGTGGAGCTGAGGACCCTATTACTCTCACCTCTGTATATGAATTGCTCAACAGGTATGTTAAAAAGGTTGATGATCTTCAAACGGAGCTTGTAGACACCAAATCCTCACTTGGTGGTGAGATTGTGTTGTTGACTAAGAGGGTTCATGAGTTAGAAGATCAGCTTGGACAGCAAAGGAAAAGAAAGATTGTGATTGATTCTGATGCAGAACATAAGGATAGGCATTTGGATCCTCTTGAATTCTTGGCTGAAGTTGCTCAAAAGACTCATGCTTCTTCTCCCAATGCTGCTGAATCTTCAAAATAAAAAGAGCCTATTCAGTTTAGAAGAAGAAAGACAAGACAGTATTTGAAAAAGAATTCCACTGAATCTTCTATGGTACCAAATGTTGATGATGTTAAAAATACAGATGCTGGTGATTATCTTCAGGCTGATGAACCACTAATTGATGTTGCTGCTGAGAAGGTCACTGCTGGGATTCACACATCAGTGGATACTTTCTTTATTGATGGTAAAGACTATGTGGCTTCACCTAGCATTGATCCATCTGGTCCAGAACATACATCTCATGAAGACACCTCTGCACCTCCCTACACCAGAGGATCTGCTGATACTACTATTGATTCAGGTGTTCAAGATTTACCTGCTGATCCTTTGGAGGAGTTAGTCATTCCTCAGGGTGCTTCTGATGACATTACTAGAGTTTGTGATGATGATCTTGTCTCAGAACAAGAAAAGCTTGAGCAAGAAAGACTTTTGAAGGAATGTGCAGACAAGAAGAAAAGTACAGATTTGGCTAAGGCATTACAAGCTAAATATGACTTAGAGTTTCAATCTGCTACAAACAAGTATGTTTCTACTTTGCCTCTTGCAAGACAAAGAGAATTGGATGCTGTAGTTCCAAATTTTGATGAAGCTGATTAGATGCATATTGGGAGGCAAGTGGTTTCTAATCCTGGTCTAGCTAAAGAGATTCTTGGAGATAATGTCAATGAAGTTGATTATGCTCCTAGAATGGTTGAGATCATGAAACTCAGGAGGAAAGCTGAAGCTGAAAGGATTGCCAAAGCAAAGAGGGATAAACCTCTTACCCAAGCACAGCAAAGGAATTTTATGAGGGAATTTGTGAAGAACCAAAGCACTACACTATATAATCATTCTTGGACTAAGAAACAAGTTTGGTCTTTCTCAGATGAACAATTAGTTCACCATTATAATAGAATCAAGACTAGATTACAAAAGGATGGACTTCTTACTCCTAAGCTTGTTTCTACTCTACCTTCTACTGATACAGAACCACCATCTAAGAAACTAAAGATGGATGCAGTTGAGTCTGCTAATGTCTGCTACCTCTTTATCTCATTCTGTTGATGTTGTTTCCACTACTTATATGGGTGTTCATGCTGTTGGTCATGCACCTTTGCCTATTGTGTCTATTTCTGCTGATCCAACTACTGCTGTTGCTCCATCTATTATTGACAAAGGTAAATCAAAATTTGTAGCAGAAGATATTCCTTCTAAAAAGAGGACTAGAAGACAAATGGAGGAGGATAGATTGGGTGAAGAGGCTGCCAAGAGGTTGCATGATGATCAACAGGCTGAATTGGCAAGATTTCATGAGATCAAAGTTAGAGAAGTTGAGCTTGCAGCTGCTAGAGCTAAACAAGTTAGGATGGAGATGGAGGCAAAAGCAGAATCTGTCTTTCTTGACAAACCTTATGATGACGTTTCTACTGATAATCCACCAGCTCCTTCCTCGGTGGAAACACATAGGTCAGAGGGTGTATCTGTTGAAGAACCTTCTTCTCCTCATTATTCTATATACATTCCAGGTAGAAGGGCCAAACGAATGGCTAGAATGAAGATCTCACAATCTTCTCATGTGCATAAGGTGGTGGATGTTGATGCTGCTGATTCTTCTTTTCTTAAAGAATGGTCTTCTGAAGATTGGCCAGAGGGTTTTAGGCATGTTTTGGTTAGATGGGAGCTTTCTAGTAATGGGCAGTCTAATACTATTTATAGACTTGATGGAACATCTCTGTCATTCACCTTTCTACAAGAAGTTTTGCATCTTGTGGATCATCAGGATTTACTCACTCTTTATGACTTGGTTACCAAGTATTATGCTATTCATACTCCTGAATGTGCTGGATTATATCTATTGGGGGATCTTCAAGTGCTCATGGATTCTGATTCTCTCACTGGTTCTGGTTATGAAGTCTGGAAGCATAATAATAGGTGGAAAGTATTAAGTTGGAAATTTTATCCTCTTCCTTATGTTCATGTCTTGGAGACTACATCTGGTATAAGGGTGATAATGTTTATTGATAAGGATTATCCTCTGACTGTGCCTTTTATGGAAAAAATGCTTCTACATCATTTGGAGATTCCTCCTGATCCAATTGGGAATGCTAAACTATTTGCTGAATCTTTGATTCGTTTGTTCAAAACTAGGATCAGGGTGGCCAGAGCTGCTTGATATTGGTATGATATTTTGTTGTATATTTAAGTATTTAATAATAAAAAAAAACATATTTGTATAGTGTTTTGTATGTTGTATGCAGGTTTTGGTGTTGGTTATTTCCACATCTTATCTGGTTGTCAACTTACCATGATGTTGACTATTTCATCAAAAAGTTGGCTAGTCCAAAGGGTACAGCTTTGGTAAAGACAAGTCAAATCTGTTGATAGATGTAATAGTTTGCTAAAAACTATTGGGTACTCAACTCACCCTTGCTTAACAGCTGAGAGTTGGATGGTTGTCAATTGACCATGGATTTTTCCTTTTAGGATTCCAAATAATTGGCTAGCCCAAAAGTGTATGGCTTGTGGTAAAGGCAGTGGAAAACCATATTTGGTATTCAATTTCCAAGGTGATTTACTCAACCAAATTATTGACTAGTCCTGAGCAAACGGCTACAGGTAAAGACAACTCAAATCCGTTTATAGCTGATGATTTGCTAAAAATCATATGGTTATCAGTGTACCATAGTTTTTGAACTTAAACATTTGGCTACTCCAGTAGTGATGGCTATTGGTAAAGAGACATCAAATCCATTATTTTCAATGATTCACCTCTCACAGGAGTTAACACACCTGGATGTGATGAGAATAGTATGAAACTAATATGTTTTGATGTACACTTTGTCATTTGTTGCTGCAAAGACCTGAAGGTTTCATGTTTACCATTCATAGAGATGTGGTTGTTTTGATTCTTTGTTGCTGATGTTCGAATCCAATCCTCTTGGTCTGCAATTTTAATGATCTATCAAGAATCTTGAACTTAACCATGTCGAATTCAAGATTGGGGAGGATTGTTGGGAATTCTACTGAATAAGAATTCTGCTGAAGAATACTACTAATGGTTTCTGCTGAAGAGCTGGATTCTGCCGAAGTAGTAATTCTGCGAAAGTAGAGATTTCGCGTAGTTTGTTTCTACGGATATAGATATTCCATGTATTTTGTTATCTAGTTAGGATATGCATGAGTTTTATTAGGAAGTGATAATGCATATCTCTTTGAGTTTATAGAAGATACGTTTCTTGTGAAACGGTTTAGGGTTCCTTGTCTATAAAAGGAACACATTATTATGTACTAGTGACACGTTTCAAAAAAACAAGTTTTAGTAGTATTCAAAGATCCATATAGGATCAAAGCATTCTTAGTAATTTGTGTTCCTACTTGTGTTTAATTTCCGCTTTAGAATACAAGTAATAGAGACTTTCTATTAGTGTGTTTGTGATTACATAAACATTACTAACGATCCACGACTGCTCAAAGATCTATCAAGGTCTTAGGTTCAACACGTAACCATTACCATCCGCCATCATGGTAAACGAAGAACTCTCTAATCTTAGAATCACTAGCAGTCGTAGTTGGTTAAGAAATCTTGTTCCGCCCTACGCAGAACCTGAAAGGGAAATGCATAGGCTAAGGGAATCTCTTCCAACACCCGAACCATCTGGCTCAGCCATCAACTTTGATGAGGCCCTTTCTGAAGAAGATTCAGATCATCACCTTACACCCCTAGCCCGCAATCCAACCACGATATGGACACTCTAGAAATTCCCACTCCTAAGCGCCTTCCGGATTACTCCTCCCCGAACCCTCGCGGCTTTTCAAATGCCATTGGTTTTCCAAACGAACGCACCAATGAGGTCTTGCGTGCAAACGATGTTTGGCTTGTCCAAAGTGTATGCAAGTTCCACGGGTTGCAAACTGATGACCCAATTCAACATGTTAGGGATTTCTTAAAGATAGTGGACACCATAATACATTTATGACTCCTTATATAGACATAGACGGGGCGAGTACACCCGTAGAAAAGCTCAACCAGTAAGAATGATTTCTTAAGAGCTCCAATTAGCCAAGATGCTGGCGATTTCCGACAAGTCTTTCCTAATTTTTAGAGCAAGAAGCGGAACTACAGGGATATGGATGGGGCCACTAGAAACACGTCTCGATTACGGTTCTTTCCTTTTACCCTTCAAGAAAAAGCCAAAGATTGGTACGATAAACTTCCTTCTGAGTCCATTTTTACATGGGAGCAACTTATCTCTAAATTTTATGAGAAATTCTTCCCAGCAGGAAAAACCTCAGCATTTAGGGACAGAATCCTCCGTTTCCGTAAAGGAAAAGACGAACCCATCTGTAGATCATAGATTAGATTCAAGGATCTAATAAGACAAGTTCCCCATCATGGCATTGAGCTTTGGCTTCTTGTCCAAATCTTCTATGTGAACGTCTCCCAAAATGACCAGAATGGAATCAATAATTCGATAAAAGGGAAAATAGACAATCTAAGCGCCGAGGAAGGGTGGAATAGGATTGAGGAATATGCTCAAGACCAGGACGATACCTGGGATGAACCCGATTCGGCTATGAGTATATCTGAAATCGTACAAACACCCTCGCTAGAGAATCGGCTGAGAAAGCTTCACGAAAGGGTATCATACCTAGCATGGTCACGAACAACTAAACGACTATCAAACCCATACTTGATTTGCGACCACTATAGGGGCCCGCATGAAGTAGAAGAATGCAGGGGAGAAACCATCACCGAACATGTGTGCTTGTCAAGCCATGACATCTTCGATGATTCTTCCCTTTTGACTTTTTACCAAAACGATGATTTTACCCCTTGGGGAAATCTTATAAGAAAAGAGGAGGGAGAGAAAGGTCCTGATTTCAAATTCAGTAGAACTTTTGAGGATGATCTTGGGCACTTCACTCATGAAAAAGGCTTACAATTGAAAGGGCTTGACGATCTCATCAAACTCTTGGATGCAGGGTTAATCTACCTAATTTCAGATAGTCCATGGGTTAGTCCTGTACAGGTCGTACCAAACAAAGGAGGGATGACAGTGGTGAAAAATGACAATGGTGAATTGGTGCCCCAAAGGACATTCACTGGTTGGCGTGTGTGCATCAATTATAGAAAGCTAAATGATGTCACCCGAAAGGATCACTTTCCTCTCCCATTCATAGACCAAATGTTGGAAAGATTAGCAGGGCGTGAGTACTACTATTTCTTAGATGGGTTCTCAGGGTGTTTCCAAATCCCCATCGCCCCTGTGCACCAAGAAAAGACCACGTTTACCTGCCCATATGGGACATTCGCCTATAAGAGAATGTCTTTCGGCTTATGTAACACTCCCGCCACTTTTTAGCGATGTATGACCGCAATCTTTCATGAGTTAATGGAAGACATCATGGAAGTTTTCATGGATGATTTCTCGGTCTTTAGAGACTCTTTCGATCGCTGTCTTGCTAACCTCGAAAAAATGCTCAAACGTTGCGAGGAGACCAACTTGGTTCTAAACTGGTAAAAATGCCATTTTATTGTAAAAGAAGGGATTGTGCTAGGGCACAAAGTCTCAAGAAATGGAATTGAGGTAGACCGAGCAAAAATTGAAGCTATATCTAAGCTACCTTATCCAACTACAGTCAAGGCAATACGTAGCTTCTTGGGTCATTCCGGTTTCTATAGGAGATTCATTAAAGACTTCTCTAAAATAGCTCGGCCAATGACTCAGTTGCTTATAAAGGATGCCCCTTTCGATTTCTCTCAAGAATGCAAGGATGCGTTCGATCGGTTGAAGCAGGAACACACGCAAGCCCCAATCATGGTTACACCTAATTGGGAATTGCCCTTCGAAATCATGTGCGACGCTAGTGATTATGCAGTTGGAGCGGTATTAGGCCAAAGGCTTAACAAACACTTCCAGCCAATATACTATGCTATCAAAACTATGAATCCTGCTCAAGAGAACTACTCCACCACTGAAAATGAACTATTGGCCGTAGTATTCGCTTTTGATAAATTTTGTCAATATCTTGTCCTTTCAAAAATGGTCGTTTTTACAGATCATTCGGCTCTTCGATACCTTTTTGCTAAGCAGGAAACTAAACCACGACTAATTCATTAGATCTTGTTGTTGCAAGAGTTTGATGTTGAAATTCATGATGAGAAGGGGGCAGAGAATCTAGCAGCTGATCCCCTCTCTCGCCTCGAAAATCCTAGCCTTAGCAAATTTAACAAGAGTGAGATTCGGGATTCATTTCCTGAAGAGCAGCTCATGTCAATAAATGATTCTAAGCCATGGTACGTGGATTATGCTAACTATCTGGCAAGCAGAATTATTCCAGAACACATGAACAGACACAAAAGAAAAAGGTTCTTCGCCCAATTAAAATACTACTTTTGGGACGAACCTTTCTTGTTCCGAAGATGTCCTGATCAAGTAATCAGGCGCTGTGTTTTGGAAAAAGAGGCAATGAAGATCATGAAAGAATGTCATTCAGGCCCCTTCGGGGGGCATCATGAAATGAACACTACTGCACGAAATGTTTTTGATGTAGGATTTTATTGGCCAATAATATTTCGTGATGTGAAGGGAATGATACAAGCATGCGATGCATGTCAACGAGCTGTCAATATCTCAAGGATGGATGAAGCACCTCAGAATTTTGTACAAGTTTGTGAGGTTTTCGATGTTTGGGGAATATATTTTATGGGCTCCTTCCCATCTTCAGAGGGAATGAATACATCTTAGTGGCCATTGATTATGTTTCAAAATGGGTAGAGGCACAAGCCCTTAGGACCAACGATGCTAGGGTAGTTATTCATTTCTTAAAGAAACTATTTGCTAGATTCGGCATTCCTAAAGCTCTCATTAGTAACAGGGGAACCCATTTTTGCAATGCACAAATGGAAAAGGTCATGAAAAGAAATGGAGTCTCCCACTGATTCTCCACCGCTTATCATACTCAAACCAACGGTCAAGTAGAAAACACCAATAGAGCGATTAAGAGAATATTAGAAAAAACAGTCAATCAGAACAGAAAGGATTGTTCATTTAAACTCGATGAAACTTTATGGGCATTCCGAACTGCCTATAAAACACCAATTGGAACGACCCCGTTCCGCATGGTTTATGGCAAGGCATGTCACCTTCTAGTAGAGCTGGAACACAAGGCATATTGGGCACTTAAGGCATGTAATTTGGATTATATGTTCGCAGGAACAAATAGGTTCTTACAACTCCAGGAGCTTGATGAATTAAGACTGGAAGCGTATGAATCCTCCATTACATATAAAGAAAGGGCGAAAAGATGGCATGCCCAACGAATTAAGAGACCTAAGGAGTTCTCAGAAGGAGACAAAGTTCTACTATATAACTCTCGTTTAAGGTTGTTTCCTGGGAAACTTAAATCTAGATGGTATGGATCTTTTACCATGAAAAGCTCCTCTAAAACCGGAGTTGTTGTGTTAATGGACGATGAGAGTACGGAATTCACCGTGAACATACAACGTGTTAAGCATTATCAAGAAAAATGGTAATGAAATGATCAATGAGGAGGACATAACCTTTGAGGACGAGGTCACGTAATAGCCCGTGACCTTGAGTCTAGCTACAAGACTCGTAAATAAAGAAAAGCGCTTATTGGGAGGCAACCCAAGCTTTATTTGTTTGATTGTTTGTTTGATTTTATTTGTTTCCGTATGCTTGTTTTATTTTTATTGTTTGTGGCTCATGTTTCAAAATAAATTGTGAAAATGCTTTACCTTGTTGTTTAACTTCTTCTTAACTTCATATAAAGGTATTTCGCAAAAGATAAGTGTAAGGGCAATCTAAATTTTTTTCTAAGAACGGAATTGGACATGTACCACAACAATATTAAATGAATGTGCATATTAGTATTTGTTTGAGTCAAATGCTTGTATCGAGTCATAATGATGTTTTGCAGGAATTCCAAGAATTAAGGCGTGAGTTTTTCCAGAAATTTTCCGGAAACTTAACATAAGATTTCTGTCAGAACACTTTGACGGCGTCAGGGTTATAACCTGAAGGCGTCAGGTGTAAAAAAATCTGAAAAATTTAGCAAGTTTTGTTTTTCTACTGGGGTCTTAAAGTTTTTGTTAATTCTTTAGTTTTACAAACTCCAGGAAATCTGCAAACATTCATTCCACAAGCATTATATCTTTATATATATATATAGATTGCCACCGATTTTACGCGAGGTTTGCCTTGATTGTTTTCTCAGGTTTAACAGGTTATATTAGACAAGAAGATTTAGATTTCTGGAGGGAAGCTTTCAACATTCATTTTTTGGAGGAGGATTTAACCATGTTACCACATTATCCACACGAACAAATCAGGGGAGCATTTGTTTCATTCTTTTACCTTCAATACTTTTACATCCTTTTTATTGAACATTGGGGACAACGTTCAGCGTAAGTGTAAGGGGAGAGTAAATGATGATACCTTAGAGAATGCAATTGCACTTGAGTTTGTTTGTTCAAAAGTAGGTGTGTAATAAAACTAAATGATGGTACCTTAGAGAATACAGTTGCACTTGAGTTTGTTTGTTCAATAGTAGGTGTGTAATAAAACTAAGAGAAATACTTGTTAGCGCAATTTTAGCGCCAAATTTAAATTTTTTTACAACATTTAGGAGTGAAGCTTTATCCTTAATGAGTTGTACGACTAGCATGAAAAACCGTACCACTCAAAATTTTCCACCCCAAATATGTGAGGTTTGCCCCTAGATTTGTTAGGAAAACATGCTTATGAGTGTACCGGTAGTACTTAGATACTAGAACTTGCGTTAGTGATGCATCTCGAGACCGCTAGTGAGACTACATTCGTGTAGTAGGATTTACTACATGATAAGAGGCATTAGGATAACCCTTGTGTTTAAACCCGTATCATAATTACTTGACCAATGAAGTCATAACTACTTGACTAGTAAAGTCAATTAATTTTCCTACACCTTTCCGTTGTACTCATTTTTAGTACATGATACCCCTAGTACACCCCTCCGAGCCTATCTTTTTCGTTTCTAACTTTAAGCATTTTACTTAAAGGAAGAATTTGTTTACAATCCACCCCAAATGTACAACCAAATCACCTTAGCCTCCCTTGTGTGCACTCATCTTTAGTGCATTATTGTTACATGTTTAAACCCTTAGTTAATTGTCTAATTCATTACATGGTTGCTAAGTCGAGTCATATCTTGTACATATTGATTTGGGACGATTGGGACTCATGGGTAAAGTACTATAGTTATAGAGTAATGGGGAAGAGCATCATATATTACCCCCATATGAACGGTAATCTTAAAAAGTACTCCAAGTGTTTTGATTATCTTGATGCGAGTCATTAGAATAGTTAATTGTAAAGTATGTAAAAGTTCAAGTGTAAGGGGAATGCAAATCCCCTATGATGTATTATTTTGGATGGTAGGGCAAGAGTGTATGGAAAAAAAATCAAAAAAATTAGAAAAAGAAGAATAATATATATATATATATATATATATATATATATATATATATATATATATATATATATATATAGTAAAAAGGAAAAGAAAAAAACATACGGACTAGCATCCCGTTTCCTTTTATGTTTGTTTTATATTTTTGTTAGGTTATGATTAGCATAAGTTGAGTCGAGACTTGGCTTAGCAACGCCACATTATACATGTATTTGACCAAGATGATTAACTCGCCACCAGTAAAGATTGCCTTTATCCAACAAAATTGTGTTTATCATATCCATACACCTCACGTTATAACCCTTTTAAAAGACCTCTTTGATAGTTTATCCTAGGTGCTTACACCAAGTGGTGGAGGTTTGATCCTTTCCAAAGCCTATGGTAATCTATTTGCTATGAAAGGTAGTGAGAGATGTTTTCCATTTCCATATTGTGATATATACTTTTATTACATCCGAAAGATGTGAGTATCTAAACACTATTTGTGAGGTGCTAGTGTATAATTTCGGTGCTTGTTTTGGTTGAATTGGAACGATTTTTTGTTGTAATTACTTTTATATTAGTGTTAAATGACCCCTAGCTTGTATTTTGATTAGAATAAAAGCGCATTTGCTTGAGGACAAGCAAATCTCAAGTGTAAGGGTATTTGATGAGACGAAAAGTATACCGCTTTTAGGGGGTCATTTAAGCCCAAAGTCGAGATTATTTGATAAAATATTACCCTAAATCATTCCTTTTGTCATTTTAGGTACTTTGGAGAAGAAATCTGGAAAAGGAAGCATTTTGGACGTTTTTGGAGCGAAAAGTGAAGAAAATGGCAAAGTCTCCAAAAAAAGATGGAAACAGTGCTTGACGGCGTCACTCATTAGAGGTGACGGCATCACATTATGGCAAAGAGGTGGAGAAAAATTATAACGAGACGCGCCAGAATGTTTTTGGGATTTCATACATGACGGCGTCACCAAGGCCGTCAAGAGTAAATTACATGTGACGACCATGAGAAGATTAACACATGACGGCGTCAGATCTGGATCTAGGCAGTATGAGAGTTTTTATGGCGGCGAGTTAATGGTGTCAGGATTTACACGTGACGCCGTCAAACTCAAAAATTGGTGAGGCGAAAAATGATACGTTTTTAGGGGGTCATTTAAGCCCGGAATTGAATTTATTTGATCAAATATTGCCCTAAATCGTTCCTTTTGTGATTTTAGGTACTTTTGTAGTGCATTCTAGAAAAGGAAGCATTTTGGACTTTTTTTTACCATAAAAGTGAAGGAAAAGGCAAAGTCTTAATTTTCCTTGTTGGGAACAGTACCTGACGGCATCACAAGGTTCTACATGATGGCGTCAAGAGTAAAACGAGAGGTGAAGTGGATAAAGTCCGTGACGGTCCAGAGAGTTTTACACTAAGGGCATGACGGCGTCACCATAGGCCGTCAAGGTCCCATTGCATGTGACGGCCCAGAGTAACTTTGCACTTGACGGTGTCAGATTTGGATCAAAGCAATCCGATATTACTATGGGCGGCGAGTTGACGGCGTCAAACATTTCTTCTTGACGCCGTTACGATGGAAAATCTATATATAGTTTTGCAATTTTCATTCATGAAGGGAGGACAATTAGAGGGATAACTTGAGAAACCCTAACACGATTTTTACTGTTCTTTCAAGGGTTTTTAACCTTTGAAACCTTTCATGTTTAATTAAGATAAGTATCCTTTCAATTCATTCAATATGTCTATGTGTTTTTTGAATATATCTTACGCTTGTCTTGAATTTAACATGCTAGGCTAGATCTCTTGTGTGTTTGCTTAGATGTAGTGAAACCTAGATGTTGATTATGGGTTGATTGCTTGTTTATAGTTGTTACGGATGAATGAATTCGATGTTAGGCTTAAGAAAACTGGCAGACTTCCATAGGGTAACATGCTTGAATGTCTTAAGAAACATGAACCAATGCGTACTAGGTTTTTATGGTTGTATTAAATTCATGAGCGAATTCTAATGATCCCATGTTAGGAGCTTCTTGCAGGCTCGACATAGGAGTGAAGTAGGAGCTTATAGAGTTGGGGAAGTACGTACGCCACCCCACGAATGATATTAAGGAATATATCTCGTCATCCACGCAACTGTAACAAACTATCAACTTGTAAAAGATATCTAGGGAGTAATGAAATCTAAGTAAACACAATTTTCCCATTATTGTTCACACCACTAGTTTAATTAGTTTTATTTACATTTTTGTAATTTTATTTTGATTGCATCTTTAGTTATTGGGTTAGTTGAAAGCAACTAATTTCGCCCACTCTTCCAATACCCAAGATTTTTACTTGCTTTTTATAAAATATAAAAATACAAAAAGAATCATCCCTCACCTCTAGACCTAGTTTTTAGGCTTTCTAATCCTAGTGACACTATTCCTGAGTTGAACGATCAATCCCCCAGTACTTGTCACTATACTATACTACAACGATCACGTACACTGCCTGGTGGGGGTTGTAAGCTTCTCGAGATCCCTCAAGAGGTAAAGCCTGGTGCAATTCCCACGCATCAAGTTTTTGGCGCCGTAGCCCGGGGAATAGTTATTGTTTAGGTTAGGATTTCTTTTTATTAGGTCTACTTGCTAGATTCCTTTCTATTAAGATTTTATTTTTATTTTTAGGTTTTCTTTAGTCTATCTTATTTCTTCGTGTCTTTGTTCGTAATTTTTACCATCCGACATCATGGAAGGTGGTAACATCTTTGAACCCATTAACCCACCACAACAAAACCACCCACAAAACCCACCACTAGCAAACCAACCTCTTAGGCCCCGAACCCTAGGAGAGTATTCCTGTCCTAGCCACTAAGGCTATCGAAACACTATTGAGCTCACCCAAGGAGCCAATGTGTCCCCTTTGCAATCTGACACCATCCGGTTGGTGCAAAGCGGATGTGCATTCCATGGACTTTGTTCCGAAGATCCTAGCCAACATCTCAAGGATTTCCTTAAAATCATAGATTCTATAGACCTTGATGTTACAACTAGAGAGTCGACCCGATTACGCCTATTCCAATTCTCTCTACGTGATCAAGCTAGTCAATGGCTTGAACGTTTACCCGCGGGATCCATAACCTCATGAGATGATGATGCGTAGGGATTGCACCAGGCTTTACCTCTCGAGGGATCTCGAGAAGCTTAAAACCCCCACCAGGCAGTGTACCTGATCGTTGTAGTATAGTATAGTGACAAGTACCGGGGGATTGATCGTTCAACACGGGAATAGTGTCGTTAGTATTGAAATCAATCTAACTAGGTCTAAAGGTGAAGGATGATTCTTTTTGTATTTTTATATTATATGTCACACCCCCAAAATACCTGAATGGCAGCAGAATGGAATACCTGGGGGTGACTGTCATAGCACCATAATTACAGTTATATTGAACGACCTAAAGTGTCGTTTAGAAAATACAGCGTTTGATCATTAAAACATTCAGAGTTTACAAAGCTTAGGTCCCCAAAAGAGTTTACCAACATAGTTAAAATAAGTTCAACAAGATCAAACGTTTCATAAGTGCAGAAAATATGGTGAGACGCGTCGACTCCGCGACTCCATGAAGGTCCAAATGTATGCAATATAAGCTACCTTAATAACCTGAGAAATACATTGCGAAAAACGGTCAACATAAAGTTGGTGAATAATCATAGGTTTGTAAGTAAATCGTAAGTACATAAGCCGCAAGTAATAAGTAAATCGACAAAATGTCAAAAAAAAGCTACATTGGCTCTTAAGCTCATGACCCCGAAGCTAGACTTTGTAATGGCCCCACCAGAGTGTTTACCAAACACTCAATTATGATAAGAGATGAAAAGCATTCGTCCTGTTGGAGCAACCCAAACACGAATGGAGGCGTCACCCTCGATAGATCTATCCACTCACTCTCGCTTAGCACTAAAATTAACGGTCCATGATATATAAGGGGACTTAACTTGGTAGTAAGGCAACTTAAGCAATGTATGGAATTTGTAATACTTGGGCATGTACAAAAAAAATAATTGTGCAATGTATTCTCCCCCGTGGGATTTAAAATCAAATAAGTAATTAAAACGGGGCTATGAAGACTCACCTCGAAAGGATGGTACAACGATGGTACAATGATGTAAAAGTAGTCGGGACAATGAGGCGCGTACACTAGCCGCAACCTAAATGAATAATCGCGATCTAATTTAGATCAAGCCGTAATGTAATGAATGCACATGCACATGATACCTATACCACTCGTAATTTGGAAATACTAGTTATCGTCATAGTAAAATAGTTTCCATACTTAGGAAAAATAAGTCCATATATAGAAGTATATAACTTGTCGTATTATCTCGTATGAAAATGTTAGTGTTACATTCCTTGTATCGAAAACCTTGAAATAACGTCGTTAAGTCGTATAAGTATTCTCTTGGGTCATACGTATTCATTTGTTAAGAATATAGCCCTTAGTAACATTTCTAGAAAATATACCATTTAGTGTGTAAGTTATTATTTTTATTTGTGTCCATATATATATATATATATATATATATATATATATATATATATATATATATATATATATATATATATAGTTTGACAATGTTAAAACGGGTATAACTTGGTCGTTTTAAGCTCGTTTTCCTTGTTCTTTATGTCCACGGATTCGTTTTTGTATATACTAATATATTTTTGATAACTCGGCTCCTCTAGGTTACGTTTAACACCTCTTTTTACCTGTCGAATTCTGCCAAACAGCAAGCAGTTTTTATAAAAATAGTTTTCGTCGTTAAATTTGCAAAAATCATATCTCCTTCGTTATAAGCTCGTTTTAATCCATTCTTTCGCCCAAAGTTTCGTTTTTGAAAGTATTTTCTAAATCTTTGGTTAAAACTTAACCACCATCTACTGATTTTCCCACGAAATGAAAATAGGGACAGTAGGTATTTCTATTGTTTCAAAAACCATTTCTAGGGTTCTAATCTAGTTCCATCTTCAATCAAACCACTTTCAATCACCACAAAGCTAGTCTAATCCTACCATACACCTTCTTAGGGTGTCATGGGTCCTTAAACATCATCAATCCACTAGGTCTAACAAGGGTTTCTCATGTGTTCATTTCTAGGGCTCAAAGTTAAATATATACAAAATAGAGTGGTATAAACCATTATATGCATGAGTTCTTGTAAGAAAAATATATAAACATAGTAATAACTTGTAAAAATCATAAAAATGAGTTTGTTAACTTACTTGAAGGTTTAGGGAGTTTAAATGATGAAAAACCTACTAATCCTTGAGTTTTTATTTCAAAACTCCAACAAGGATGACTAAATGAACAAGTTTACACCTAGATCTTGTAAAATTTGTTGTTCTTGCTTCTTGGATCACCTAGGTCGATTCTACCATAAGAGAAAATGAGAGAAGAGTTTTTACTTGCACTTGTAAAAATGATTTGTGAGAAATGAATGAAAAAAAGTTTAATATATACTTAGGGGACAAAAGTTAGGTTAGCATTTAAGTGAGTTGGTGAGGTTTAGATATTTAGGACCAAGGGGGGGGGGGGGGGGGGGGGGGGATTGGCCAGCCCAAAAAGGAGGGAAAGGGGGGGGGGGGGGGTTGTCTTGGGTTTAATTAAAAAGTTAGTAGTAGTATTATGTAGTTTTGATTTTTAGGTTTAATCGGGTACCGGGTTTGTTAGAAATAAATTTTATTGAAGTTATTCGGGACGTAATAAAGTCGTAAAAATTGTAAAAATATGTCGGGTACAAGTACGGAGAGTTTGGGTGATTATTGTTTAATTTTTGTGAAAACCGTCGTTATTAAATTAGATGTACGATACGTAATAGATAAATTTCCAAAATACCGGGTAAATTAATATTATAATTTTTATATTATAAAAATGAGTATAAAAATATATTGGGATAATAGTCGGGAGTGTCGGACATGCTAGTCACGTTTATAGTTCGCGTATTAGTGTTTATTTAAAATAAACATACGTAAATCGTTACTTATACCAAAAGTATAAATTTAATTATCCTACGAGTGGAATAGTATGCAAGTGCCCTAATGATGATATGCAGACTATTTCTAGTCCGTATGAAATGTCCCTGATAATAATGCATGAATTCGCTCCTGAACCAATACGGTTACGCGAATTTGAACACTCGTAAACTAAATTTACGACGACATGAGTAATGCACGTGAATAGTGGTTTTCTCTCGAAAATGAATAGTGTCAAGTGAATAGTAAAATTCCTGAATGTTTCTCGGAATGTCAAATTGACCTCAAAAACGGTGAATAGTGATCGATGAATAGTAAATGATGAATAGTAACTTGTGAATAGTAAATTGTCGAGGTTTGGAAAATGACCGGAAATTACGAGTTGTGACAATCTTCCCTTCTAACAGGAACTTCGTCCCGAAGTTCAGTTTTGGTTGGTCTCTGAAGTATGTTTGGTAAAAAGACCTGGATACTTGAGTTGCATTTGGTCTCCCCGTTCCCAAGTAAATTCGGGATCTCTTCAAGGATTCCAGCGAACTTTCACGATAGGAATCCGACTTTGCTTCAACCGTTCGACCTCACGGTCCATGCTTTCTACTGGTTCTCTTACCAAGTTTACGTTTGTCTTTGGGTTGGATTCCTTTCCAAATGGGATTATGAGTGACTAATCTGCAGGTCATTTCCTGGATTTGAATAGGTGAAACATAGTTGTGTAATCCGGTTGTTCTCTAACAAGGCTCAAGTCTGACGGCCACTAGGCCTTCTCTGTCTGAAATATTACGTGGTCCAGTGTATATCGGGTTTAACTTTCCTAGTTTTCTGAATGATATCATGCCTTTCCTAGGCAGAACTTTCAACATGATCTGTCTACCAACTTGAAGTTTTAATGGTTTTCAACTTATAGAATTTGTAACTGATTCTTGACTTGTAGGAAATTTCTGGTTATTTCATGAATGCCTACTGGAATAGTGAGTTTGGCTTTTTCCGAGTTTGGTTCGTCAATAGATGATCAGTGCTTCTTCAGGTTTATAATGTAATATGGGTAATATATGTTGCTGAACTATGTCAGAACTCCAATCTTATATGTCAGTTGGTCGATGCTAAAATGAATCTTAAATGGTCCAATATACTAAAGGTTAAATCCTTCGTGTTACTAAAATCGTATCATGCCTCTCCAAGGCAAAGCTTTCAATTTAGTTCGTTCTTTCACGTGAATCTAGTTAGTTTGTTGTTCAAGGATACCCAATCCGTATGATGTGCGTCATGTACTAACCTAACTCCTACCAGTTTCTCGTCGCTTGCAACTGGTTCTTGACTTGTGAAATTTCCTTTGTTGTTCCATGGTTTAGTTCTAGACCAGTGAATTTAACTTTCCGATTTCGGTCTGTAAATGAGTAATTGGTACTTCGACCATAAAGTGCCTCAAATAGTGTAGTCTCTATGCTCGTGCGATAACTATCGTTGCAAACGAATTTGATTTATGGTAAATGGTTAGTCCAACCATTTCTAGAGTCAATCGCTCACTCTTTGAGCACAACTTTCCTATGTTTGAATCGTTCTCTTGTTCTGACCATTGGTCTGAGGATAATAGGCGGTGTTTACATCTAAATGGGGTTCCGAATGAAATCTTAAAATGATTGTTAGAAGTCTAAGGTGATTTGATTACCTTTATCAGGAACAATTGAAATAGGTACAATAAATCTTGTGACTAATTCCTCCACGTTACGTCTTTCGAACTCAGCGTCATATAAAGGGGATAGACTATGGGTAACAAACTTTGATTTCTTGTGTTTTGGTCTAATGGATTGCTAAGACATGTGTCATTCTTTGCCTACTGTGCTTGGTCTCCATTAATGACGTTTGTAATCGTTCTATGGTGTTCCTCCTAGTTTCCTTCATCACATATTCCAATATTCCTTATTGTCAAATCACAAAGCCCTAAATGCATAAGCGATGTAGTATGGTGATTGGTTTTCAAAATTTATTTCACGATTTTTTAGTTCTTGGTCAAAATCTTCTTCTGAATAAACGAATTTAGAAAATGGAGCAAATGGTTTACTAAATAATATCTTTCTTGATGATTCAAAATTCAATAGTTAGGAAATGTGACGCGGTTTTCAAATAGGTTGTGAATAGGACTGTTTACCAAAGTGTGATGTTTATATATTTCCCATTGTACAATGGTTTAGCTAAATATTGATTAAAATGGATCGTACTTATTCAAAATAGGCAATTCAAAAATTATTTTCTACAAGATATGTGATTTGTATGGACAAAATTTTGAAATCAACGTCATTTAAAAGTGAAAACACTAACAAGGATAAAATAGTAGGATAGGTAACGTTCGCATAAATGCATAGATGTCTAACGTTTAGTTCCTGATATTAGAAAATGCCTATTGGCGATTATCCGACAAAACTACAAGCCTAGGTATTCAACCAACTTAAGTCCTGAAATGGTTTATCGTTGTAATTGTCATCATGTTGGCAATATGAGGGTTTCAATTGATACTTTGTCGATGAATTTCCGTATTGTCTTCACATATAGCTGGGGAGATATTCTTGAGTCTGATGCCTCTCTTGATGTATAGGTGGGGTTATCTAGAATTTCCTGAGAACACAATGCCTTAAGGGAGTCTATATCGATATCCTTAACTCAATCAATTATCCTCGGTGGAAACTCATTACAGGGAAGTTTGTGTATGGATGAGACCATGTTAATTCAAAACACTCTACAGTATCGGTTAGAAGGCTTGGTTTATTTCTATAGTGTTGCTTAGCATACCTTCACCAAGTGTTTGATCTTATAGCTCAGTCTAGCTAGTACCTTTGAATAATAAATTGGATAACTAGGTCAGAGATGGTGAGTTGGATGGTCTCGTGGTATCTTAGGATTGCTGTTGAGTTATGAATTTTTCTTGCTATATACTTCTAGTCCTGGTTAGTAGTTCTGAAATCCTTTCCTTGCTTTTCTTGGTATCGAGGAATCCTACTTGTAATTGATATGGAAAGTCTCTCCTAGCGAAGTCAATGGAACAATCCAACTTAATGGCTAAGTGGGTGACAGGTGAGGTAAGTATCCAGGGAGAGTTTGTCAGAAAAAGACACTTATAAAAGAGTTTACTTGTCTAAAACGCTTTTAAATGAAGATTGTTATTAGCAATACTTTAAAAAGTAACTATTTCCTTCATGGCACAATCCTTCCTGAATTATACATAGGTGATCAGGCTATGTATAGTTGAGGACTAATGATGCGATGCTTGATTTAGTCAAAATAATATTATTTTTCTCAAAAGCTTTAGATGGTGTTCAACGCGTTGTTACTAAAAATGGTATACTAAATATTTCCTTTCAAAGTAATATAAAAATTGTTTCGCGTAATAATAGTAAATATTTGGCGTAATATCGGAAAAATCAGTTTATAGTACGGTAACAAAACGGCTTATTTTAGAAATTCGGTAAAAACAATTTCCCCATAAGGTAGTAAAATAGTTTGAAATAAAACTCGTGGAACGGTTTATTGGATACATGGGTAAATACTATGGAATGGTAATAATCTACTAATCCATCAAATACTAAATCGGCCTATACCCTAAATAAGACAATGGTATAATGTTGCGAAACGATTAAAAATTGCACAATTGCAATAGGAAATGGAATAAACGAAGGTTACGATTATCACAGAGATAACAAAGATAGTCATTACATTAGATAGGAAAGTGCTTAATATAACTAGGTTACATCAACGTACTTATGGAAAGTACCAAAAGAAAGTACAACCCTAGAGGGCTCGAACAATGGTTTTAAAACATGAACTGCCTCCTCCAGTTCCGGTCTCTCAACACCGGGCATTCACTCTTGAAGTGTCCCACTACTCCACATTCATGGCAGATTACCGTGAGTTTCTGATGCATTGCGAGGGTGGGAGCCTTGCAATACCTGGCTTTGTGTCCGATCTTCTTACAGTTGCCACATGGTTCCGGGCAACGTCCTGGGTTATGATGATGTTGGCACCCTTCACACTTAGGTAAAATACCAAGGTAATCATTCTTTTCCTTTAGACCTGTAGCATTAGGTTTAGCAACTCCTTGTCTCTTGTGTGGTCCTTGTGTGGCATTCTCACCTCGGTTGTTATCCCACTTCCTTTTATTGTCACCTTTTTCTTCCTAAGATCTTGGGGTGAGCTATGCGTTCCTTTGCTTCGATCGCCATCCTGATAGCTTTAGGCATGGTATCGGGTTCCAATGAGTTGACCAACATACGAATTTCAGGAGAAAGTCCTCCGACGTACCTTTCAAGTTTCTTGCTTTCTGGTTCATCCATTGCAGAGCCTAGTCGAGCGAAATCATAAAAAGAAGCAGTATACTTAACAACATCATCTCCTACCATGGTAAGGTTTAGTGTTTCCTATTCAATTGCTTGTAATTCGCTTTTCACACAGAACTTCAAACTCATCATCCTTTTTAGTTTCTCCCAAGAGTGTGAGTAAGCAGCATCAACTCCTACTACCTGGACATACTTAGTCCACCATTTCTGGGCATGCTTCTGAAAAGTGCAAGTGGCGAACTTAACTTTGTCTTCCTTACGGCAGTCACCACTTTGAAAGATTGTTTCTAATTCTTCGAACCATTTGAGAAATTCCTTTGTGTCTATATTTCCGCTAAAGGAGGAGGGATTACAACCCATAAATTCTACGTGAGTAAGTTCCTTGGTGAGGGCGGTAGTTACGTTCCTGGCAATGGATTGTCCAACAGTAGTTTGCGTCATGCTTGGAGTTGTTTGCTTAAATCTATTTCCATCAAATCATAAGAGTCCATGAGAATCTATAGGTAATAACAATCATCATATTCATAACACATGAATATAATACATGAAAGTTTCGGTCAATATGGACCAATATCATATATATAGCACAACTATTCCCCTATAGGAGAGTCAATACTTGATGATTCCGTTTGTACAACAATCAAAATACTACAAGTTTCTTTAACTATGTCACACTTCCCGTGGTTAGGATAATAGTAAAAGCTAGCAAAGATATAAGTCTAGTTTAAAGATTTCCTGTAGTCCTTCTAGGTGAAATCAGGTTTATGGCATCATAAGGTCGAGATAGTCCTGAAGTGGTATCTGTAGTTGTGCATCGATCAAGTCCTAGATAGTGTAGGTTCCAAACTAATCCTGAGGAATTGGCGGATGTTCCTGTTGAGTCCGTAATTCTTGGTATTATCCACAAGGCGTTATCTAATTCATGGCAAGTGAAAATGGGAAAGGAAACTGACAATGGTGGTATTCTAAAGGATGAGAATAACATTGATGACGATGAAATCCCAGTGATGAGTTAGGAGATAATGGTGATAATAGTGAATGGGATACTACCCTCTTTCGCGCTATCTCGCGAAATCTAAGAGGTAAAGCTGAAATACGCACTATGGGACGACCAATAGTGTAATACGTAACCAACGGTGGTGGTAGTACCTAAGTAGTAAGCGTCCTACTAGTGAAGGAAAGAAAACATGCTATCTCCCTTGTAATAAGCATCCTAATAAGTCCATTAAAATTAAGTCTGAATACTCTACCAAACGGCATTCTATGTATAGGCTGAATGAGAACCTTGCTCTTATGACAATTCAATAGTGCTAATGGTGGTGTGAGTACAGCTGGTGGTATAATGGTAGTGGAAGGTGACAAGGCATCTTCAATGTCGGAATCCGACGAAAGGATAACAGCGTGGGTATCTGAAGACATGTCACTTGTGAACCAGGTCAATATAATCATATATATATGAGTATGGGTATGAATAACTCGAACAGTGTGTGCGTAAAACAACATGTATAGTGAATATGCACCTATGATGAAATGATGAGATGCTATGATGATGTGGTTATAGTCTAGGGTCCAAGATACATCCTAGTTCGCTATAACCTTAGCTCTGATGCCAATCTGTCACACCCCCAAAATACCTAAATGGCAGCGGAATGGAATACCTAGGGGTGACTGTCATAGCACCATAATTACAGTTATATTGAACGACCTAAAGTGTCGTTTAGAAAATACAACGTTTGATCATTAAAACATTCAGAGTTTACAAAGCTTAGGTCCCCAAAAGAGTTTACCAACATAGTTAAAATAAGTTCAACAAGATCAAACGTTTCATAAGTGAAGAAAATATGGTGAGACGCGTCGACTCCGCGACTCCATGAAGGTCCAAATGTATGCAATATAAGCTACCTTAATAACCTGAGAAATACATTGCGAAAAACGGTCCACATAAAGTTAGTGAATAATCATAGGTTTGTAAGTAAATCGTAAGTACATAAGCCGCAAGTAATAAGTAAACCGACAAAATGTCAAAAAAAAGCTACATTGGCTCTTAAGCTCATGACCCCGAAGCTAGACTTTGTAATGGCCCCACCAGAGTGTTTACCAGACACTCAATTATGATAAGACATGAAATGCATTCGTCCCGTTGGAGCAACCCAAACATGAATGGAGGCGTCACCCTCGATAGATCTATCCACTCACTCTCGCTTAGCACTAAAATTAACGGTCCATGATATATAAGGGGACTTAACTTGGTAGTTAGGCAACTTAAGCAATGTATGGAATTTGTAATACTTGGGCATGTACAAAAAAAATAATTGTGCAATGTATTCTCCCCCGTGGGATTTAAAATCAAATAAGTAATTAAAACGGGGCTATGAAGACTCACCTCGAAAGGATGGTACAACGATGGTACAATGATGTAAAAGTAGTCGGGACAATGAGGCGCGTACACTAGCCGCAACCTAAATGAATAATCGCGATCTAATTTAGATCAAGCCGTAATGTAATGAATGCACATGCACATGATACCTATACCACTCGTAATTTGGAAATACTAGTTATCGTCATAGTAAAATAGTTTCCATACTTAGGAAAAATAAGTCCATATATAGAAGTATATAACTTGTCGTATTATCTCGTATGAAAATGTTAGTGTTACATTCCTTGTATCGAAAACCTTGAAATAATGTCGTTAAGTCGTATAAGTATTCTCTTGAGTCATACGTATTCATTTGTTAAGAATATAGCCCTTAGTAACATTTCTAGAAAAATACCATTTAGTGTGTAAGTTATTATTTTTATTTGTGTCCATATATATATATATATAGTTTGACAATGTTAAAACGGGTATAACTTGGTCGTTTTAAGCTCGTTTTCCTTGTTCTTTATGTCCACGGATTCGTTTTTGTATATACTAATATATATTTTTGTATATACTAAGCAGTTTTTATAAAAATAGTTTTCGTCGTTAAATTTGCAAAAATCATATCTCCTTCGTTATAAGCTCGTTTTAATCCATTCTTTCGCCCAAAGTTTCGTTTTTGAAAGTATTTTCTAAATCTTTGGTTAAAACTTAACCACCATCTACTGATTTTCCCACGAAATGAAAATAGGGACAGTAGGTATTTCTATTGTTTCAAAAACCATTTCTAGGGTTCTAATCTAGTTCCATCTTCAATCAAACCACTTTCAATCACCACAAAGCTAGTCTAATCCTACCATACACCTTCTTAGGGTGTCATGGGTCCTTAAACATCATCAATCCACTAGGTCTAACAAGGGTTTCTCATGTGTTCATTTCTAGGGCTCAAAGTTAAATATATACAAAATAGAGTGGTATAAACCATTATATGCATGAGTTCTTGTAAGAAAAATATATAAACATAGTAATAACTTGTAAAAATCATAAAAATGAGTTTGTTACCTTACTTGAAGGTTTAGGGAGTTTAAATGATGAAAAACCTACTAATCCTTGAGTTTTTATTTCAAAACTCCAACAAGGATGACTAAATGAACAAGTTTACACCTAGATCTTGTAAAATTTGTTGTTCTTGCTTCTTGGATCACTTAGGTCGATTCTACCATAAGAGAAAATGAGAGAAGAGTTTTTACTTGCACTTGTAAAAATGATTTGTGAGAAATGAATGAAAAAAAGTTTAATATATACTTAGGGGACAAAAGTTAGGTTAGCATTTAAGTGAGTTGGTGAGGTTTAGATATTTAGGACCAAGGGGGGGGGGGGGGGGGTTGGCCGGCCCAAAAAGGAGGGAAAGGGGGGGGGTTGTCTTGGGTTTAATTAAAAAGTTAGTAGTAGTATTATGTAGTTTTGATTTTTAGGTTTAATCGGGTACCGGGTTTGTTAGAAATAAATTTTATTGAAGTTATTCGGGACGTAATAAAGTCGTAAAAATTGTAAAAATATGTCGGGTACAAGTACGGAGAGTTTGGGTGATTATTGTTTAATTTTTGTGAAAACCGTCGTTATTAAATTAGACGTACGATACGTAATAGATAAATTTCCAAAATACCGGGTAAATTAATATTATAATTTTTATATTATAAAAATGAGTATAAAAATATATTGGGATAATAGTCGGGAGTGTCGGACATGCTAGTCACGTTTATAGTTCGCGTATTAGTGTTTATTTAAAATAAACATACGTAAATCGTTACTTATACCAAAAGTATAAATTTAATTATCCTACGAGTGGAATAGTATGCAAGTGCCCTAATGATGATATGCAGACTATTTCTAGTCCGTATGAAATGTCCCTGATAATAATGCATGAATTCGCTCCTGAACCAATACGGTTACGCGAATTTGAACACTCGTAAACTAAATTTACGACGACATGAGTAATGCACGTGAATAGTGGTTTTCTCTCGGAAATGAATAGTGTCAAGTGAATAGTAAAATTCCTGAATGTTTCTCGGAATGTCAAATTGACCTCAAAAACGGTGAATAGTGATCGATGAATAGTAAATGATGAATAGTAACTTGTGAATAGTAAATTGTCGAGGTTTGGAAAATGACCGGAAATTACGAGTTGTGACATTATATGAAAAGCAAGTAAAAATCTCGGGTATTGGAAGGAGGGGCGGAATTAGTTGCTAATCAACTAACCCAAAAGCTACTAATTAAACTAATTTGCAAGAAAACTAAACTAAGGTTCTACAAGATAAGTGAAGCATGTCTACCTATGATATGTTACTCCTTGCTAGCTATCCAATTCTACCTATTGAATTTTCACACCTTGTTTTAATTGACGGGTTGTATTCCTTAATACCATTCACGGGGTGGCGTACTTACTTCCCCAATCCTATGAGTGCCTACTTCACTCCTATGTCGAGCCGGCTAAGAAGCTCCTAACATGGGATCATTAGAATTTACTCATGCATTAAATACAACCAATAAAACCTAGTACACATCGGTTCATGTTTCCTAAGATGTTCAAGCATGTTACACAATTGAGATCTGCCAGTTTTCTTAAGCCTAACATCGAATTCATTCAATCAAAACCAGAATCAATAGGAAACAAGAATTATAAACTAAACCAACTAGATCTATTGAAGTTGTCACGCCTTAATTGATGGAGATAGACACACACATCAACAAGCCCCTCATTGATGGAGATAGACACAAACATCAACAGGAAATCAATGAGATCTAATCAATTATGCACAAGTTTCACACAATCATAAATAGACACAAGGTGAATTAGCAAAACATAATCAAAGAAGGACAATCAACAATAATAATGAAAGACATAATTGAGATAGAATCATCAAACCAATACATGATGTTTATGGAGTGATTGAAACCCTCTAAGTTGCTGGAAAAACACCCACCTAAACCCAGGAATCGACCTTAGGGTTTAGGGCTTACAAAAAGTGAAGTTATGATGTTATATTTATAGGCATGTTTTCTGTTGGCCCATCTTGACGGCGTCAGCTTGTTCTCTTGACGCCGTCACGACCATTTTTTCACCAAATTGTAGATCTCTTCGTTCTCTTCGTGTGGGCTTTTGAATCACCTAAATCCTAGTTCGTATGCAAAAGTTATGACCAAAACAATATCAGCTCCTCCGCGCGCAAGTTTTGACAAGTTAACACGTGACGGCCTTGGGTGACGCCTTCACGTTTCTTATGGGCCGTCACCACTTTTACTCTTGACGCCTTCAGGATTGCCTTCTTGAGGCCGTCATACACTGTTTCCAGCATGGAAAATTAAGTCTTTGGCGTTTTCTTCACTTTTATGCTCTAAAAACGTCCGAATTACTTCCTTTTCCAGATTTCACTCCCAAAGTACCTAAAATCACAAAAGGAACGATTTAGGGTAATATTTGATCAAATAAATTCAATTTCGGGCTTAAATGACCCCCTAAAAGTTGTTCATTTTCCGCCTCATCATATACCCTTACACTTGAGATTTGCTTGTCCTCAAGCAAATGCGCTTAATACAAGTTAGGGGTCATTTAACACTAATATAAAAGTAATTACAACAAATAATCATTCTACTAAAGACCAAAGACAAGCATGGAGGTCATATACTAGCACCTCACAAATAGTGTTTAGATACTCACATCTCTCGGGTGTAATAAAGTATAAATTACAATATGGAAACGGAAAATATCTCTCATTACCTGTCATAGCAAAATAGATTACCTTAGGCTTGAGAAAGGATCAAACCTCCACCACATGGCGTAAGCACCTAGAATAAACTATCAAAGAGGTCTTTTAAAGGGTTGTAACGTTAGGTGTAGGGATATGAAATACACGGTTTTGTTGGATATAGGCAGTCTTTACTAGTGGTGAGTTAACAATCTTGGTTAATTACATGTACAATATGGCGTTGCTAAGCCAAGACTAGACTCGACTTAAGCTAATAAATGAAAAATAACAAAAACATAAAATGAATATAGAATAAAAAGGGATGGTAGTCCGTATGTTTTTTTTTTCTTTTTCTTTTTCTATTTTTTTTTTTCTTTTTCTTGATTTTTTGATTTTTTATTTATTTATTTATTTTTTTGCATACACTCTTACCCTACCATCCAAAATAATACATCACAGGGAATGAAAATTTTCCTTACACTTGAATTTTTACATACTTTACAATAAACTAATCTAATGACTCGAATTAAGAAAATCAAAACACTTGGAGTACTTTTAAGATTAACGCACATATGGGTGTAATAAATGATGTTCTTCCCCATTACTCCATAAAATAAGTACTTTACCCATGAGTCCCAATCGTCCCAAAACAATATGTACAAGGATATGACTCGACTTAGAAACCATGTAATCAATTAGATAGTTAACTTAGGGTTTAACAAATAACAATAATGCACTAAAGATGAGTGCATACACGGAAGGCTAAGGCGATTTGGGTGTACATTTAAGTGGGGTGTAACAAATTCTTCCTTTAAGTAAGATGCTTAAAGTTAGAAACGAAAAGATAGGCTCGGAGGGGTGTACTAGGGGTTTCGTGTACTAAAAATGAGTACAACGCTAATGGTGTGGGAAAAATTAATTGACTTAACTAGCCAAGTAATATGACTTAAACGGTTAAGTAATTATGATACGGGTTTAACACAAGGGTGATCCTAATGCCTCTTATCATGTAGTAAATCCTACTACACGAATGTAGTCTCACTAGCGGTCTCGGGATGCATCACTAATGCAAGTTCTAGAATCTAAATGCTACCGGTACACTCATAAGCACTAATAGTAAATGCTTTCCTATCAAATTTAAAGGCGAACCTCACATATTTGGGTGGAAAATTTTTCTGAATGGTACGGTTTTGTGCTAGTCATACAATCTCCTATCCATGAGACGCATGCTATGGCTAAAGTTTCACTCCTAAATTTTGTAAAAAATTTTAAATTTGGCGCTAAAATTGCACTAACAAGTATTTCTCATAGTTTTACTACACATCGACTATTAAACAAACAAACTCAAGCGAAAGTGTATCTGTAAGGTATCATCATTTTACTCTCCCCTTACACTTAGGATGAACATTGTCCCCAATGTTCATGTAAAGAATGTAAAAGTGAAATAAGTAAAAATAATTAAATCAAATACTCCCCTGATTCGCTCGGTATCGATAATAAGGTGGCCAGGTTAGATCTTCCTCCAAGAAAATGAGCAATCAAAGCTTCCCTTCCAGAATATAAATCATCTTCTTGTCAAACATAACCTGTTAAACCTGAGAAACAAACACAAAAACCCAAAGCATTAATCCGAACAAAGAAAACTCACAACTAGATGTAATTCCAGACTTAGGAATAGAAACAAAACAATTAAAGATATAATGCTTGTGGAATGAATGTTTGCAGATTTCCTAGAGTTTATAAAACTAAAGAATTAGCAAAAACTTTAAGACTCCGGTATAAACAAAACTAGCAAAATTTCCAGAATTTTACACATGACGCCGTCAAGAGTAAACTCATGACGCTGTCAGAAGTGACCTACAGAAATCTTTATGTTAAGTTTCCGGAAAATTTCTGGAAAAACTTATGTCCTACTTCCTTGAAAATCCTGCAAAACATCATTATGACTCGATACAAGCATTTGACTCTAACAAGTACTAATACACATGTCCATTTAATATTGTTGTGGATCATGCTCAATTTCGTTCTTATAAACAAATTTGGGTCTCCCCTTACACTTAGCTTTTGCAAAATACCTTTATATGCAATTAAGACGAAGTTAAAAACAAATAAAGCATTTTCACAATTTACTTTGAAACATGAGCCACAGACAATAAAAATAAAGCATGCATAAAGGAAACAAATAAAATCAAATAAACAAACAAACAAACAAATAAATAAATAAAGCTTGGGTTGCCTTCCAATAAGCGCTTGTTTTTGTTTGAGTCACGAGCCTGACTCTACCCTTATTTAATGGAAATATGGGAGATTTTCCCTACACTTTTGTAACAATTCGCAATTTCAGGTTAATTACTATTCCCGGAAAATTTCACTATTCACTTTTACAATTCACTTTTACTATTCATTATTTCTGAAATTTTCCCGAATTTTGATTTTTGTTTCATGGCCTCGAGTGATAAATCATTTCCATAGCAAATTAAAAGTTTGACACTCATGAGATCATTTTTGTGAAAGTTATTAAGGAATTACACGTTTTAGGGTAAAACGTCATTCAAAAATTCTACGCACAACGAAACACGACCGCGTTAATTTTCCCTGTATCAGAAAAATGTTTGATACACTCATGATTTATTTGAGAATAAATCATGACTATGAAAAACATGACCAAATAAACCTCGGCCGTGAAAAAAACTGGAATTTTCACTTTTAAGCGTTTTTACTCAGCCGTAACCTTAGCCTATACCTGCACCACGTTTCTAAGACGAATTGAGTTTTCACATTTTCGGAAAAAGTCAACATATTTTTCCCTCCTCCTTTGACCAAAAATCATTCCTTGATTTTATAAGTCATTCCTTGATTTTTAGGCTTACGGTTTTATGTCTAAAAGACATTTAATACCAACCAACACTAGACTAAGCCCAGTCTAGACATTATAAGTCATTTTAAATCATTTTTATCCTATTAGAAAAGTAACATTTTACTTTTCTCAATTTTACACAATATTCGTACGTTTTACGTATTACGCGTTTTAGACTCGTGTTTCCAGTTTTAGCACCCCAATGGAACCTACCACTCATTTTATATTTTATTATGGAGTATTTTGACAAGTTTAATCATTCCTCCAAGTTTCGTATTTTTACGATACCCGGTTTTACGTATTATGGTTTAATCATTTACGGTTAGCATTTTACGGAGTCAAAAACTAACTCAATATATAGGATAATATCAACAAGACCAACTCATCCTTCCTATCCTCATCCAAACCGACTTGGGGGGGGGGGGGGATTCACCTCACACTTAGCTAATTCTCTTCCAATTTTCTGCAAGATTCAAGAGCTTCAACAACATAGAAACTCTAGTTTGGTTTTGATTCATCAAACTACTTCCAAACCTCATAAACTTTGGTGATTTCTCTTGAGTTTGAATCTACTCAAGTCACCTCAACTTTCATCATCTCTCTTTCAAGAATACAAGGGTAGAAAGATTGCATGAAGTGAAGTAGGGTGAAGCTAAAGTCTATCAAAGTCCTTACCTTACATGTTAACTTCCTTTCTTAATTGAAAGCCAAAAGTTGTAAGCCAAACCCTAACATGCTTCTTGTTAAATATCATAATCATGTTATTTACATATCATTCATGCTATATTATGTCTTGTGATCATGTCCATGATGTATAAAAATGAGTAAAACAAGTTATTGTAAATGATTGTTAAGTTAAGTTATTTAAACAAGTAAACTAGTGACTTTTTTGGTATAATCTGATCAAAATGGTAAAATTATGATATTGGATCATTACATATTGTAGTATAGAACCTAACAAGGAAACCATAGCAATTTGAACCACCAAAAACGAGTACACGAGTCAAAAGTTATGACCATTTGAAGTTACCAAAACATTGCGGCAAAACTGTCAAAATAGTTTCTGTGACAGAACATAAAACACGCAAAAAGAGGCCCTTCTGGTCCGTTTCATGAAAAAGTTAAAACACAAAAGTTGTTCGGAATCACGTTTTCTTCAAAAACTCAGGTGCACGGATATTCAAGAGGGCTATAAATTTTATTATCATTCAAAAACTCATTTAATGTAAATTGTAAACATGGAACCATCTGGGACCTCATTTTGTAATCTCTGATATTTATATAATTTGAATGATAAATCTTTTAAAAACGACTCAATTAGAGTTCATTTTCTATTATTGTGACTATTGTGCTGTCGAGTAACACCCAGTTTGAATTTCGCTGCATCCATGAATTGGGGGTGTTACAGATTGGTACCAGAGCCATGGTTATAGAGAAACAGGTCTAATTGAGACCTAAACTATAACCACACTACAAGCAAAAACATTTTATAGCCTTCCGCTCTCCGTGTCTTCCATCCTACAGACGATTATGGACATAGTAAGCATTTTATACTACATGAACATATTAGTATATTGATTTATACACACACTTGTCATATTTTGAGCACTTCCCATAAACATTAAATTGTTTTAAGATAGTAATTCTTCTCATAGAAATCATGTGCGTACCCACTTCTCCCGATTATGTGCCCACTCTACCTAATAACTTCCAAGTCTTACCACCCTCACCCGAGTTCGGATTTGACTTCGTAAATGCCTCCGCTTCTAATTACGAAGAAGAACATTTCGAAGATTCAACCGACGAAGAAGAGGAGGAACCAATGCCAAATATTTTTGCGTCAAATAGTTCTAATTATTTTGAACAAAATTGGGTTGAGGCAGACTCCGAGGAGGATAATGAGTATGAATATGTACTAGCACCATTACCACCACCACTATCACTTCCCTTTGATATCCCTACATGTGATGAATTGGATCTCTCATTATAGATCGTATCTCGACCACCATTGATCCAACAAGAAAGTCAGCATGGAAACTACAGCCTCTCAAACTTCATCGACTCGTACCTCGATGACACACTAAACCAAGAAGTTGCCAATCAATCAGAGCTGCTAGGACCTTCTAACCCGCAATAGACTAGTGCAATGATACTAGTTATCCTTTGTACTACTAAACTAAATAGACTCAGTTCGTAAACTCTGTAGAATCCATGTTATAGCTAGCAGTAGTTGTAAAACGTTGTAATTGCTAAACTAAAAGTATCAGTTAGTAGATTTGGAAGAAACTTGTAATAAGTTTCAATCTTGTAATCAATCAACATTTTATGAATAAAACTCTTGCTTTATGCTATCATGTGTTATGATTCAAACCTCCAACGTAATTATTCTATCATTTCCCATAAAAAATCATGCACTATGTTGTACTACGTGTATGTCATCCCTAATAATGGGAGTTTTATGACTTAAGAATATTTGCTGTTCAATAAACAACTCTTTGTGATAATTCTCATCTATTGTACGTTCTATCTCCAAACCCATTTGACTGATTAGTAGACTATTACCATTCTATAAGATTTACCCAGTTATCCTATAAACCATGCAACAAGTTTTACTTCAAGCTATTTTTCTACCACTTTATTGTTTCACATCATTTTACTCCAAGATATTCAACCACCATCTTAGAAAAATTACTTCGTTGATACCACTCTATAAATTGATATCATATCTTCTTTACCCAGCTTCATCTCAAACCACTAAAACTCATCAAACCAAAATGAAGAACACAAGCCTCGTTCGTCTTTTCACCATCATTATCTTCACAACCGTTGCAACCACAAGCTCATTGACAGATCTTGATGCACTTTTAAAGCTCAAATCATCCTTAGTTACACCACAAGCACCCTCATCAGCTTTACAAGATTGAATCCCATCTAAAAACTTCTAAGAAACACAATACTATGTAACTAAACCGAACATCACATTATCGGTCCTTAATTTTACATAGCCTAGCTACCTATGTCTAATTTAGGAGGGATCATCTTATGCTGGGAGCAGTCACCTGTATGTTTTCTTAGAAACAAACTTCTCATAAGTAACCTCATCCTACGCCAACACTGAAACGACAAATCAAACTACATCACTCTAGTCCTCATAAGTAACCACACCTCTTCATCGACAACACTCCAACATATAACACACATAGAACTTCGGGACGAAGTTCCCTATAAGGGGTAGAGACTATAACAATTTGCAATTTCAGGTTAATTACTATTCCCGGAAAATTTCACTATTTACTTTTACTATTCACTTTTACTATTCATTTTTCCCGAAATTTGATTTTTGTTTCATGGCCTCGAGTGATAAATCATTTCCATAGCAAATTAAAAGTTTGACACTCATGAGATCATTTTCGTGAAAGTTATTAAGGAATTACACGTTTTAGGGTAAAACGTCATTCAAAAATTCTACGCACAACGAAACACGACCGCGTTAATTTTCCCCGTATCAGAAAAATGTTTGATACACTCATGATTTATTTGAGAATAAATCATGACTGTGAAAAACATGACCAAATAAACCTCGGCCGTGAAAAAAACTAGAATTTTCACTTTTAAGCGTTTTTACTCAGCCGTAACCTTAGCCTATACCTGCACCACATTTCTAAGACGATTCGAGTTTTCACATTTTCGGAAAAAGTAAACATATTTTTCCCTCCTCCTTTGACCAAAAATCATTCCTTGATTTTATAAGTCATTCCTTGATTTTTAGGCTTACGGTTTTATGTCTAAAAGACATTTAATACCAACCGACACTAGACTGAGCCTAGTCTAGACATTATAAGTCATTTTAAATCATTTTTATCCTATTAGAAAAGTAACATTTTACTTTTCTCAATTTTACACAATATTCGTACGTTTTACGTATTACGCGTTTTAGACCCGTGTTTCCAGTTTTAGCAGGGTTTTAGCACCCCAATGGAACCTACCACTCATTTTATATTTTATTATGGAGTATTTTGACGAGTTTAATCATTCCTCCAAGTTTCGTATTTTTACGATACCCGGTTTTACGTATTATGGCTTAATCATTTACGGTTAGCATTTTACGGAGTCAAAAACTAACTCAATATCTAAGATAATATCAACAAGACCAACTCATCCTTCCTATCCTCATCCAAACCGACTTGGGGGGCGGGGATTCACCACCCTTGTGGCTTGATCTCCTTCCTTTTGCTCTAAGATGCATGCAAGTGTCCAAACTTGCTCACCAAGTGTTGACTAGTCAAGCTAGTAACCTCCTCAACTCACTATAAAGCCCCCTCCTCCTCCTCTTCTTGTACGCCACCATTACACACACCATCACCTCACACTTAGATAATTCTCTTCCAATTTTATGCAAGATTCAAGAGCTTCAACAACATAGAAACTCTAGTTTGGTTTTGATTCATCAAACTACTTCCAAACCTCATAAACTTTGGTGATTTCTCTTGAGTTTGAATCCACTCAAGTCACCTCAACTTTCATCATCTCTCTTTCAAGAATACAAGGGTAGAAAGATTGCATGAAGTGAAGTAGGGTGAAGCTAAAGTCTATCAAAGTCCTTACCTTACATGTTAACTTCCTTTCTTAATTGAAAGCCAAAAGTTGTAAGCCAAACCCTAACATGCTTCTTGTTAAATATCATAATCATGTTATTTACATATCATTCATGCTATATTATGTCTTGTGATCATGTCCATGATGTACAAAAATGAGTAAAACAAGTTATTGTAAATGATTGTTAAGTTAAGTTATTTAAACAAGTAAACTAGTGACTTTCTTGGTATAATCTGATCAAAATGGTAAAATTATGATATTGGATCATTACATATTGTAGTAGAGGACCTAACAAGGAAACCATAGCAATTTGAACCACCTAAAACGAGTACACGAGTCAAAAGTTATGACCATTTGAAGTTACCAAAACATTGCGGCAAAACTGTCAAAATAGTTTCTGTGACAGAACATAAAACACGCAAAAAGAGGCCCTTCTGGTCCGTTTAATGAAAAAGTTAAAACACAAAAGTTGTCCGGAATCACGTTTTCTTCAAAAACTCAGGAGCACAGATATTCAAGAGGGCTACAAATTTTATTATCATTCAAAAACTCATTTAAACATGGAACCATCTGGGACCTCATTTTGTAATCTCTGATATTTATATAATTTGAATGATAAATCTTTTAAAAACGACTCAATTAGAGTTCGTTTTCTATTATTGTGACTATTGTGCCGTCGAGTAACACCCAGTTTGAATTCCGCTGCATCCATGAATTTGGGGTGTTACAACTTTGAATTAAGTGCGGGTGGAAGTAGCGATACACACCCTTAGGGTGGAAATATGCCACGTGAGGTGAAGGGGGTGAGTGAATGGCTTCCTTCATCCTAAAACTACCCGGATAATATTGGTTGATGGGTGGGTCGGTTCCTCTTTTGTCTCCGAGATGTATATTTAAGGATGGAAAGTTGTGTAAAGGTTGAGGTTCTGGTTCATCAACATTAGGAAATTCCCTAGAACTAGGAGTAAGGTTATCACTACAAGTATTCAAACCTATATCCTCTAATGGTGTCTGGTCCAAGGGTTCTACTTCTATTGGGGTTCCTATAGTCTCTTCTACTTCTTCCGGGTAAGTCACGGGCGGTGTGTATGCCTCAAATGATGCTAGGACTTGTGGGATACTTAGTGGGCTTGGGTTTTCTACTATCTCTTCTATCACATCATTTGTTTCCTCAAAGTCTGACTGATACAAACTCATCAATTCATTCAACTTATGGTTCACGGTTAGGAAACTTTCCTCGAAATTCTTCCAAAGGGTCTCACTAAAAGGAATTGATCCTGATAATGATCGTCTAATTGAAATCACACATGCATAAAATTCATCAAACCCATCTAACTTTACCCCCCAACTCCTCTTGGATGTCATAAAGATCACACAAAAAATCATTGGAATGATAGGAATCAAATCTATTAGTGAAATATAGTTGTTCCTCTATTGTCAGTGATCTAAATGAAATTTCATCTGCCATAGTGACAAGTGAAAATGGTTTTACAAACAACGGGCACAAAGAAAAAGATAGACTACAAGAAAGCTAATAAAAAAAATAAAAATCTCACTAAAAAGGAATCTAATGAGTAGACCTAATAAAAATCAAATTCAACCTAAACAATAACTATTCCCCGGGCTGCGGCGCCAAAAACTTGATGCGTAGGGATTGCACCAGGCTTTACCTCTCGAGGGATCTTGAGAAGCTTACAACCCCCACCAGGCAGTGTACTTGATCGTTGTAGTATAGTATAGTGACAAGTACCGGGGGATTGATCGTTCAACTCGGGAATAGTGTCGTTAGGATTGAAATCAATCTAACTAGGTATAAAGGTGAAAGATGATTCTTTTTGTATTTTTATATTTTATGAAAAGCAAGTAAAAATCTCGGGTATTGGAAGGAGGGGTGGAATTAGTTGCTAATCAACTAACCCAAAAGCTACTAATTAAACTAATGTGCAGGAAAACTAAACTAAGGTTCTACAAGATAAGTGAAGCATGTCTACCTATGATATGTTACTTAATACCATTCATGGGGTGGCGTACTTACTTCCCCAATCCTATGAGTGCCTACTTCACTCCTATGTCGAGCCGGCTAAGAAGCTCCTAACATGGGATCATTAGAATTTACTCATGCATTAAATACAACCAATAAAATCTAGTACACATCGGTTCATGTTTCCTAAGACGTTCAAGCATGTTACACAATGGAGATCTGCCAGTTTTCTTAAGCCTAACATCGAATTCATTCAATCAAAACAAGAATCAATAGGAAACAAGAATTATAAACTAAACCAACTAGATCTATTGAAGTTGTCACGCCTTAATTGATGGAGATAGACACACACATCAAAAAGCCCCTCATTGATGGAGATAGACACAAACATCAACAAGAAATCAATGAGATCTAATCAATTATACACAAGTTTCACACAATCATAAATAGACACAAGGTGAATTAGCAAAACATAATCAAAGAAGGACAATCAACAATAACAATGAAAGACATAATTGAGATAGAATCATCAAACCAATACATGATGTTTATGGAGTGATTGAAACCCTCTAAGTTTCTGGAAAAACACCCTCCGAAACCCAGGAATCGACCTTAGGGTTTAGGGCTTACAAAAAGTGAAGTTATGATGTTATATTTATATGCATGTTTTCTGTCGGCCCATCTTGACGGCGTCAGCTCGTTCTCTTGATGCCGTCACGACCATTTTTTCACCAAATTGTAGATCTATTCATCCTCTTCGCGTGGGCTTTTGAATCACCTAAATCCGAGTTCGTATGCAAAAGTTATGACCAAAACAATATCAGCTACTCCGCGCGCAAGTTTTGACAGGCCGTCACCACTTTTACTCTTGACGCCGTCAGGATTGCCTTCTTGACGCCGTCATACACTGTTTCCAGCATGGAAAATTAAGTCTTTGGCGTTTTCTTCACTTTTATGCTCCAAAAATGTCCGAATTGCTTACTTTTCCAGATTTCACTCCCAAAGTACCTAAAAACACAAAAGGAACGATTTAGGGTAATATTTGATCAAATAAATTCAATTCCGGGCTTAAATGACCCCCTAAAAGTGGTTCATTTTTCGCCTCATCAGATGATCTCACCACTTATTTCCTTGCTCAATTTTTTCCACCGGGGAGAACTACCAAGCTTAGAAATGATATCTTGATGTTCCAACAACGTCAAGGTGAAACTCTATATGAAGCATGGACTCGTTTCAAGGACTTACTCCAAAAAGTCCCTCATCATGGCATAGATCTTTGGCTCCAAGTCCAAATCTTCTATGACCATATCGATCTCTCCACAAGGAGAACCATTGACCAATCGGCCGGTGGTAAGCTACGTGATCTAAGGGCGGAAGAATCATGGGAACTCATAGAAGATCTTGCTCTCTATGACAACGAAAGTTGGAATGATCCCCGTGATTTGAACAAAACGGTCAAGGAAATATCTTTGCCTTCGAACAATTCTAGAACTCCCGACCGTAAGATCATGGAACTTGAGGACCAAGTCAAGTTTCTCAAGAAATCTTACGAAGCTCCTAAGCCTTCAAGCCAAGTGAACAAAATTACTTTTTCATGCGAATTATGTAGTGGTCCCCATGACACTCGTGATTGCGTGGAACTCCCTGGAACAGCTTTTGCAGACTACGCATCCTCGCGTACCGACGAAGCGGGAGATAAGTGGTACACTTTCAAAACCGAGCCAAACCCTTATGGTGATTCCTACAATCCTTCTTGGAAAAATCACCCGAACCTTAGGTGGAAACAAAACCAAAACAATTCTTTCAATCCGCCTAATCGTTACCAACCAAACGGTCCACCCCCCCCCCCCCCAACCACGCTTTCAACAACATTCCTTCTAATAACTATGGTAGTACCAACAATCTTGAAGGATTGATGTCCAAGTTTATGGCATCTCAAGAAGCTCGCATAGCTAAGTTTGAAGCCAATTTCAAGCAAAAGCAAAGCGAGATGAGCACCAAAACTGATACTTTGTTGAAAGTTCTCAATGACCGAGAAATGGGAGCACTCCCAAGCGACACGGTCAAGATCCCAAAACTAAACGTTAACTCCATATCATCGGTTTCGTCACCCACTTCTTGTCCGCAACACTACTCGATTAAATCAATGATCACGTATTTCAAGCAAAACCAAATTCTAGAAAAGGACCAATCGAATGAAACACCCAATATCAAACCGGTCAAAAGCATAGTTGAAACACCTCCTACACAAGACCTTGACAATGAATTCAAGGAACTCCACCTTGAACGCCCCGTCATTGATGTCTTAGCCCGTGCTCCCTACTATAGTTCCCTCCTAGAAAAATATGAAAAATTTAAATTGGGTAAAAATAGGACGGCCTTCGTTCAAAACAAGTTGCCTAAGAAGCTTGATGATCCGGGTATAGTTGTTTTGCCTTGTAAGATCGGAAAATCCGAAGCTTTTAACACACTAGCCGATTTAGGATCAAGCCTCAACTTGATTCCCTTATCCCTTTTCACCACTCTTAAGCTAGGAAAGTTAGAGGAGATGGAGGTACCAATTGGTCTAGCGGATGGGAGTATTGCCCACCCGGTTCGGATGATCAAGGATGTAGTTGTTCACGTAGGGAAGTTAACTATTTTAGCGGATTTTCACATCATAGATATGGTTAGTGATACTACATGCCCATTGTTAGTAGGAAGAGGATTTTTAGCAACCGCTAGCGCTATGATAGATTGTAAGGTGTCTAAGATAGCGGTAGGTGAGGGCGATACTTTGTCGGTATATGATGTTAAGAAACATAGCTACGATTGTAAGGACGAACCGACACCACATTGGGTAGAGATGAATAGGAGACCATCTAGATATGGACCTTGGATAGAAAGAAACTTTATAGGACCTCAACGCCCATTCTATCTAGAAAAAGATTTCATCGATAAAACACATTCGGTGGAACAATTCATAGCAAGAGATGAGGAGCTAGACCCTTTTGAGGACCCCCTAGTCTTTAGGAAAATGATTGAGTTCTTATGCGTAATGCCTATTAACATAGAGATGAACAAGTGGAAAAGAGAGGGGGATAAGTGTAAATGGAGGTGGGACAAGCCACCTAAGAAAGGTGAAAGATCATGGCATATGAAGATGATTTTGTATGATCCGGATGGAGAAAAGTTTGAAAGGTCATACCGTACTAAGAAAACCGATAGGAAGTTGAAACCCAAGTTTGATCCCAAAGATATCCTCAATGAGGAACTCACCCGTATAACGTAGCCCATGACCTTGAGTCTAGCTACAAGACTCGTAAATAAAGAAAAGCGCTTCTTGGGAGGCAACCCATGCTTTGTGTGATTTTTAATTATTTGAGTGTTATTTGTTTCCATATGCATGCTTTATTTTTATAGTTTGTAGATCATGTTTCAAAAATAAAATGGTGAAAATACTTTATTTTGTCGTTTGACTTCGTCTTAACTTCATACCAAGGTATTTCGCAAAAGATAATTCTGACGTCGTCATGTGTAAAATTCTGGAAATTTTTCTAGTTTTGTTTTTCTATCGGAGTCTTAAAGTTTTTGTTAATTCCTTAGTTTTATAAACTCCAGGAAATCTGCAAACATTCATTCCACAAGCATTATATCTTACATTGTTTTCTAGGATTTATTAGTATATATAGATTTCCGCCGATTTTACGAGAGGTTGCCTTGTTTGTTTTCTCAGGTTTAACAGGTTATGTATGACAAGAAGATGATTTATATTCTGAAAGGGAAGCTTTGATTGTTCATTTTCTTGGAGGAAGATCTAACCTTGTTACCGCACTATCCACACCGAATGAATCCGGGGAGTATTTGCTTTCATTCTTTTACCTGTTTTACTTTTACATTTTTTAATTGAACATTGGGGACAATGTTCATCCTAAGTGTAATGGGAGGGTAAATGATGATACCTTATAGAATACACTTTCACTTGAGTTTGTTTGTTTGATGCTAGGTGTGTAATAAAACTATGAGAAATACTTGTTAGTGTAATTTTAGCGCCAAATTTAAACTTTTTTACAACATTTAGGAGTGAAACTTTAGCCATAGCAAGCGTCTCATGGATAGGAGATTGTATGACTAGCACAAAACCGTACTATTCAGAAAAATTTTCCACCCAAATACGTGAGGTTCGTCTTTAGATTTGATAGGAAAAGCATTTACTTTTAGTGCTTATGAGTGTACCGGTAGCATTTAGATTCTAGAACTTGCGTTAGTGATGCATCCCGAGACCGCTAGTGAGACTAAATTCGAGTAGTAGGATTTACTACATGATAAGAGGCATTAGGATCACCCTTGTGTTAAACCCGTATCATAATTACTTGACCATTTAAGTCATATTACTTGGCTAGTTAAGTCAGTTAATTTTTCCCACACCCTTAGCGTTGTACTCATTTTTAGTACACGAAACCCCTAGTACACCCCTCCGAGCCTATCTTTTCGTTTCTAACTTTAAGCATCTTACTTAAAGGAAGAATTTGTTACAACCCACTTAAATGTACACCCAAATCGCCTTAGCCTTCCGTGTATGCACTCATCTTTAGTGCATTATTGTTATTTGTTTAAACCCTTAGTTAATTATCAAATTGATTACATGGTTGCAAAGTCGAGTCATATCTTGTACATATTGTTTCGGGACGATTGGGACTCATGGGTAAAGTACTTATGTTATGGAGTAATGGGGAAGAACATCATATTATTACCCCCATATGTGCGTTAATCTTAAAAGTACTCCAATTGTTTTGATTATCTTAATTCTAGTCATTAGATTAGTTTATTGTAAAGTATGTAAAAATTGAAGTGTAAGGGGAATGTTCATTCCCTATAATGTAATATTTTGGATGGTAGGGTAAGAGTTTATGCAAAAAAATAATAATAAATAAATAAATAAAAAATAAATAAAAAATCAAGAAAAAAAATAAAAAATATATATATAGAAAAAGAAAAAAAAAAAAAGAAAAAACATACGGACTACCATCCCGTTTCATTCTATGTTTTTGTTATTTTTGATTTATTAGCTTAGGTCGAGTCTAGTCTTGGCTTAGCAACGCCATATTGTACATGTAATTAACCAAGATGATTAACTCGCCACCAGTAAAGATTGCCTTTATCCAACAAAACAGTGTATTCCATATCCCTACACCTAACGTTATAACCCTTTAAAAGACCTCTTTGATAGTTTATCCTAGGTGCTTATGCCATGTGGTGGAGGTTTGATCCTTTCCCAAGCCTATGGTAATCTATTTTGCTATGACAGGTAGTGAGAGATGTTTTCCATTTCCTTATTGTGATATATACTTTATTACACCCGAGAGATGTGAGTATCTAAACACTATTTGTGAGTTGCTAGTGTATGACCTCCGTGCTTGTCTTTGGTCTTTAGTGGAATGATTATTTGTTGTAATTACTTTTATATTAGTGTGAAATGACCCCTAACTTGTACTTTGATTAGAATAAAAGCGCATTTGCTTGAGGACAAGCAAATCTCAAGTGTAAGGGTATATGATGAGGCAAAAAATGATCCATTTTTAGGGGGTCATTTAAGCCCGGAATTGAATTTATTTGATCAAATATTGCCCTAAATCGTTCCTTTTGTGATTTTAGGTATTTTTGGAGTGAATTCTGAAAAAGGAAGAGTTTTGGACGTTTTTGGAGCATAAAAGTGAAGAAAACGGCAAAGTCTTAATTTTCCTTGCTGGGAACAGTACCTGACGGTGTCACAAGGTTCTACATGACGGCGTCAAGAGTGAAACGAGAGGTGAAGTGGATAAAGTCCGTGACGGTCCAGAGAGTTTTACACTAAGGGCATGACGGCGTCACCAAAGGCCGTCATGGTCCCATTGCATGTGACGGTCCAGAGTAACTTTGCACTTGACGGCGTCAAACATTTCTTCTTGATGCCGTCACGATGGAAAATCTATATATAGTTTTGCAATTTTCATTCATGAAGGGAGGACAATTAGAGGGATAACTTGGAGAAACCCTAGCATGATTTTTACTGTTCTTTCAAGGGTTTTTACCCTTTGAAATCTTTAATGTTTAATTAAGATAAGTATCCTTTCAATTCATTCAATATGTCTATGTGTTTTTTGAATATATCTTACGCTTGTCTTGAATTTAACATGCTAGGCTAGATCTCTTGTGTGTTTGCTTAGATGTAGTGAAACCTAGATGTTGATTATGGGTTGATTGCTTGTTTATAGTTGTTACGGATGAATGATTTCGATGTTAGGCTTAAGAAAACTGGCAGACTTCCATAGGGTAACATGCTTGAACATCTTAAGAAACATGAGCCAATGCGTACTAGGTTATTATGGTTGTATTTAATGCATGAGCGAATTCTAATGATCCCATGTTAGGAGCTTCTTGCAGGCTCTACATAGGAGTGAAGTAGGAGCTTATAGAGTTGGGGAAGTACGTACGCCACCCCATGAATGGTATTAAGGAATATAACCCGTCATCCACGCAACTGTAACAAACTATCAACTTGTAAAAGATATCTAGGGAGTAATGAAATCTGAGTAAACACAATTTTCCCATTATTGTTCACACCACTAGTTTAATTAGTTTTATTTATATTTTTGTTATTTTATTTTGATTGCATCTTTAGTTATTGGGTTAGTTGATTAGCAACTAATTCCGCCCACTATTCCAATACTCGAGATTTTTACTTGCTTTTCCTAAAATATAAAAATATAAAAAGAATCATCCCTTACCTCTAGACCGTGTTGACTTTTAAGCATGTTATCTTAGGTAATTAGGCACTATAGGAACCCTGGCACGGAGAACCACTGGACATGGGGACGTCCAGAATAGTTATCATTCATCGATTTTGTGTCATAAAACGTATCTTAGGGACCTCTCTTTTGGTAAAAGTATGTCTTTTACTGTAAAAACTCTGATGAATAAATGAATGATAACAACCTTTTTCAAAAACGTCTCTTTTCGAGTCGTTTTCTATTATCTTGTCTTTGTTTCCATGAGTAATACCCCAAACACTTTATCCGCTGCGATCAGTGAAAAATGGGGGTGTTACAATTTGGTCACACTCTTCAAATGTGTGACATATATTTGTCACTTTTAAATGCATATCGTGACTAACGCTTCAAACTTACTTTTCAGTTGTCACACATTTTAAATTCATATGTGGCTAAATATTCAGCAAAGAATAGCAGTCACGTTTAAATAATGTGTGACAAACTTGACTATATAATTTAGCCACATACACAATTACTTCATGTGACCATATATCTATTTTGGTCACACTATTCAATTGTGTGACATATATTTGCCACATATGTATATCTATAGTGTGACTAATTTAAAGCTGATTTGTATCTGTCACACGTCCCAAATTAAAAGTGACTAAATAATCGAAAATTATTTACCAGTTACCCTCTAGTCACATAAATACACAAATGTGTGACATATATTTTCCGTAATGGTCACACAACTCGGATCAAGTGTGGCTGTTGATGAGGCGAAAAATGATCCGTTTTTAGGGGGTCATTTAAGCCCGAATCCGACTTTATTTGATCAAATATTGCCCTAAATCGTTCCTTTTGTGATTTTAGGTACTTGGAGAGTGAATTCTGGAAAAGAAGCCATTTTGGACGTTTTTGGAGCATAAAAGTGAAGAAAACGGCAAAGTATCAATTTTCCATGCTGGAAACACTAGGTGACGGCATCAAGAGTTATACCCTGACGGCGTCAGACATCATGAATAAAATACCGTAGTTGATGACGGCGTCAAAAGTCATCCTGACGGCGTCAAAAGGCCAAGAATAAAATACCGTGGTTGGTGACGGCGTCACACAGGCCGTCATAAGTAGATCAAGGCCGTCCGAGGAAGTATTTGGCGGCGAGGTGACGGCGTCACATGGTTGTCTTGACGCCGTCAGCCCAGTTTTCCTATATATAGTTTTCTAGTTTTTACATTAGGGAGAGAAGTTTTGGAGAAACCCTAAAGACGAATTTGGTGCAACTTTTACAGGTTTTTCAAGGGTTCCAAACCCTTGATACCTTGCATTGTAATTGAGATAAGTGTTCTTCTAATTCAATCAATATGTCTATGTGTTGGTTGTCTATATCTTGTTCTTGTCTCAATTCCATTATGCTAGGCTAGATCTCTTTTGTGTTTGCTTAGATCTAATGAAACCTAGATATTGATTATGTGTTGATTACTTGTTTATTCTTGTTCTTGGATGAATGATTTATATGTTAGGCTTAAGAAAACTGGCAGATTTCCAAATGGTAACATGCTTGAACGTCTTAAGAAACATGAACCGAGGCGTACTAGGTCTTTATTGGTTGTATTTAATGCATGAGCCACTGTTTACAATCCCTATAGTTGTGTTGGGTCATGGTGTAGGAGGAGATAAGAGCTCATAGAATTGGGGAGTTATGTATGCCACCCCATGAATGGTATTAAGGAATACGATCCGTCATCCATGCAATTATAACAAGTAATTAATGTGTAAAAGATATCTAGGGAGTAATGAAGTCTAAGTAAACACATTTTCTCCAATTACTGCTCACAACCTTAGTATAAATTAGTTTAATTTCATTTTTATTATTTTATTTTGATTGCATCTTAGTTTTGAGTTAGTTGAATAGCAACTAATTCCGCCCACTCTTTCAAAACCCGAGATTTTACTTGCTTTCATAAAAACATAAAAAGACAAAAAATAATCATCCCTCACCTTTAGAACTAGTAATTAGGCTTTCTAATCCTAGCGACACTATTCCTAAGCTGAACGATCAATCCCCCGGTACTTGTCACTATACTACAACGATCAGGTACACTGCCTGGTGGGGGTTGTAAGCTTCTCGAGATCCCTCGAGAGGTAAAGCCTGTTGCGATTCCCATGCATCAAGTTTTTGGCGCCGCAGCCTGGGGAATAGTTATTGTCTAGGTTAGGATTTCTTTTTATTAGGTCTACTTGCTAGATTCCTTTCTAGCAAGATTTTATTTTTATTTTTAGGTCTTCTTTAGTCTATCTTATTTCTTCGTTCCTTTGTTCGTAACTCTTTACCATCCGACATCATGGAAGGTGGTAACATCTTTGAACCCGTCATCCCACCACAACAAAACCCACCACTAGAACCCCTTAGGCCCCGAACCTTAGGAGAGTACTCCCGACCTAGCCATCAAGGCTACCGAAACACCATTGAGCTCACCGGAGCCAATGTGACCCCCTTGCGATCCGACACCATCCGGTTGGTGCAAATCGGATGTGCATTCCATGGACTTCGTTCCGAAGATCCAAACCAACATCTTAAGGACTTTCTCAAAATCGTAGATTCCATAGACCTAGGTGTTGAAACTAGAGAGACCACCCGTTTACGCCTATTCCAATTCTCTCTACGGGATCAAGCTAGTCAATGGCTTGAGCGTTTACCCGTGGGATCCATCACCACATGGGATGATCTCACCACTCGTTTCCTTGCTCAATTTTTCCCACCGGGGAGAACTACTAAGCTTAGGAATGACATCTTGGTGTTCCAACAACGTCAAAATGAATCTCTTTATGAAGCATGGACTCGTTTCAAGGACTTACTCTAAAAAGTCCCTCATCATGGCATAGATCTTTGGCTCCAAGTCCAAATCTTTTATGACCATATCGACATCTCCACGAGGCGAACCATTGACCAATCGGCCGGTGGTAAGCTACGTGATCTTAGTGCGGAACAATCATGGGAACTCATAGAAGATCTTGCTCTCTATGACAACGAAAGTTGGAATGATCCCCGTGACTTGAACAAAACGGTCAAGGCAATATCTTTGCCTTCGAATAATTCTAGCACTCCCGACCGTAGGATCATGGAACTTGAGGACCAAGTCAAGTTTCTCATGAAATCTTACGATGCTCCTAAGCCTTCAAGCCAAGTGAACAAAATCACTTCTTCATGCGAATTATGTAGTGGTCCCCATGACACTCGTGATTGTGTGGAACTCCCCGGAACAGCTTTTGCGGACTACGCATCCACGCGTACCGACGAAGCGGGAGATAAGTGGTACACTTTCAAGCCCGAGCCAAACACATACGGTGATTCGTACAACCCCTCATGGAAAAATCACCCAAACCTTAGGTGGAAACAAAATCAACCTAATTCATCCAACCCACCTAATCGTTACCAACCAAACGGTCCACCATCCAACCGTACTTTCAACAACAATCCTTCTAACAACTATGGTAGTACCAACAATCTTGAAGGATTGATGTCAAAGTTCATGGCATCTCAAGAAGCTCGCATATCCAAGTTTGAAGCCGATTTCAAACAAAAGCAAAGCGAGATGACCACTAGAATTGATGCATTGTTGAAAGTTCTCAATGACCGAGAAATGGGAGCACTCCCAAGCGACACAATCAAGAATCCGAAACTAAACGTTAATGCCATATATTCAGTTTCGTCACCCACTTCGTGTCCACAATACTACTCGGTTAAATCAACGAGCACGTGTTTCAAACAAAACCAAGTTCCCCAAAAGGACCGATCAAATAAAACACCCACTATAGAACCGGTCAAAAGCATAGTTGAAACACCTCTTACGCAAGACCTTGACGATGAATTCAAAGAACTTCACCTTGAACGCCCCGTCATTGATGTCTTAGCGCGTGCTCCTTACTATAGTGCCCTCCTAGAAAAATATGAGAAGTATAAGCTAGGTAAAAATGGGACCGCCTTCGTTCAAAACAAGTTGCCTAAAAAGCTTGATGATCCGGGTATATTTGTTTTGCCTTGTAAGATAGGAAGATCCGAAGCTTTCGACACACTAGCCGATTTAGGGTCAAGCCTCAACTTGATTCCCTTATCCTTATTCACCGCTCTTAAGCTAGGAAAGTTAGAGGAAACGGAGGTATTGATAGGGCTAGCGGATGGTAGTATTGCCCACCCGGTTGGAATGATTAAGGATGTAGTTGTTCACGTAGGAAGGTTAACTATATTAGCGTATTTTCACGTCCTAGACATGGTTAGTGACACTACATGCCCATTATTGGTAGGAAGAGGATTTTTAGCAACCGCTAGTGCCATGATAGATTGCAAGGAATCCAAGATAGCGGTAGGAGAAGGCGATACTTGGTCGGTGTATGATGTTAAGAAGCATAGTTATGATTGTGATGATGAACCAACACCGCATTGGGTAGAGATGAATAGGAGACCATCTAGATATGGACCTTGGATAGAAAGGAACTTTATAGGACCTCAATGCCCATTCTATCTAGAAATGACTTTGTTGAAAAGACACATTCGGTAGAACAACTCATAGCTAGAGATGAAGAGCTAGATCCCTTTGAAGACCCCTTAGTCTTTAGGAAGATGATTGAGTTATTAAGCGTGATGCCCATTAACATAGAAAGGAATAAATGGAAAAGAGAGGGAGATAAGTGTAAATGGAGGTGGGACAAGCCACCTAAAGAAGGTGACGGGTCATGGCATATTAGAATGACCTTGTATGATCCGGATGGAGAGAAGTTTGAAAGGTCACACCATACTAAGGAAACCGATAGGAAGTTGAAACCTAAGTTCGATCCCAAAGATGTCCTCAACGAAGAACTCACCCGAATCACGTAGTAACCCATGACTTTGAGTCTAGCTACAAGACTCGTAAATAAAGAAAAGCGCTTCTTGGGAGGCAACCCATGTTTGTGTGATTTTATTTGTTTGATTGTTATTTGCTTCCGTATGCATGCTTTGTTTTTATTGTTGGTTGATCATGTTTCTCAATTAAAACGTGGAAATACTTTACTATGTTGTTTGGCCTAGTCTTATCTCCAACCTAAAAGTATTTTTGCAAAAGATAAGTGTAAGGGGAAACCCCAAATATGTTTTTAAGAAACAAACCGATCATGATTCTCCACAATAATAAATGAACATGTATATTCGTATTTGTTATAGTTAAATGCTTGTATTGAGTCACAATGAAGTTTTGGAGGATTTTCCAGGAAGTAGGACCAAGTTTTTCCAGAAATTTTCCGGAAACTTAACATAAGAATTTCTGCAGGTCCATTCTGACGGCGTCAGGAGTTTACTCTTGACGGCGTCAGGAGTTAAAATCTGGAAATTTTACCGGTCTTGTTTTTCTAACGGAGTCTTATTGTTTTTGTGAATTATTAAGTTTTATAATCTCCAGGAAATCTGCAAACTTCATTCCACAAGCATTATATCTTACATTGTTTTCTAGGATTTAGTAACTTATATAGGATGCCGCCGATTTTACGCGAGGTTGTCTTGTCTATTTTGTCAGGTTTCACAGGTTATGTTCGACAAGGAGATGATTTATATTCTGGAAGGGAAGCTTTGATTGTTCGTTTTCTTGGAAGAAGATTTAACCTGGCCAACCTAAAATCCATACCGAGCGAATCAGGGGAGTATTTGATTTCATTCTCTTTACTTTTTCACTTTTACATTCTTTACTTGAACATTGGGGACAATGTTCATCTTAAGTGTAAAGGGAGGGTAAAAAGATGATACCTTACATATGCACTTTCGCTTGAGTTTGTTTTGTTTGATAGTAGATGTGTAATAAAACTACGAGAAATACTTGTTAGTGTAATTTTAGCGCCAAATTTAAAATTTTTTACAACATTTAGGAGTGAAACTTTAGCCATAGCAAGCGTCTCATGGATAGGAGATTGTATGACTAGCACAAAAACCGTATATTCAGAAAAATTTTCCACCCAAATATGTGAGGTTCGCCTTTAGATGTGATAGGAAAAGCATTTATTATTAGTGCTTATGAGTGTACCGGTAGCATTTAGATTCTAGAACTTGCGTTAGTGATGCATCCCGAGACCGCTAGTGAGACTACATTCGTGTGGTAGGATTTACTACATAATAAGAGGCATTAGGATCACCCTTGTGTTAAACCCGTATCATGATTACTTGACCATTTAAGTCATATTACTTGGCTAGTTAAGTCAACTAATTTTTCCCACACCCTTAGCGTTGTACTCATTTTTAGTACACGAAACCCCTAGTACACCCCTCCGAGCCTATCTTTTCGTTTCTAACTTTAAGCATCTTACTTAAAGGAAGAATTTGTTACACCCCACTTAAATGTACACCCAAATCACCTTAGCCTTCCGTGTATGCGCTCATTTTTAGTGCATTATTGTTATTTGTTTAACCCTAAGTTAACTTTCTAATTGATTACATGGTTGCTAAGTCGAGTCATATCCTTGTACATATTGTTTTGGGACGATTGGGACTCATGGGTAAGTACTTATTTTATGGAGTAATGGGGAAGAACATCACTTATTACCCCCATATGTACGATAATCTTAAAAGTGCTCTAAGTGTTTTGATTTTCTTAATTCGAGTCATTAGATTAGTTGATTGTAAAGTATGTAAAGATTCAAGTGTAAGGGGAATTCTCATCCCCTATGATGTATTATTTCGGATGGTAGAGTAAGAGTGTATGAAAAAAAAAAATAAATAAATAAATAAAATAAAAAAATAAAAAAAATCGAAAAATCAAGAAAAAGAAAAAAAATATATAGAAAAAGGAAAAAAAATAAAAAAAAAAAAACATACGGACTACCATCCCGTTTTTATTCTATGTTTATTTTATGTTTTTGTTATTTTTCATTTATTAGCTTAAGTCGAGTCTAGTCTTGGCTTAGCAACGCCATCTTGTACATGTAATTAACCAAGATTGTTAACTCGCCACCAGTAAAACTTCCTTTATCCAACAAAACCGTGTAATTCATATCCCTATACCTAACGTTACAACCCTTTAAAAGACCTCTTTCATAGTTTATCCTAGGTGCTTACGCCATGTGGTGGAGGTTTGATCCTTTCCCAAGCCTATGGTAATCTATTTTGCTATGACAGGTAGTGAGAGATATCTTCCATTTCCATAATGTTATATTACTTTATTACACCCGAGAGATGTGAGTATCTAAACACTATTTGTGAGGTGCTTGTGTATGACCTCCGTGCTTGTCTATTGATCTTTAGTGGAACGATTATTTGTTGTAATTACTTTTATATTAGTGTTAAATAACCCCTATCTTGTCTTTTGAGTAGAATAAAAATGCATTTGCTTGAGGACAAGCAAATCTCAAGTGTAAGGGTATATGATGAGGCGAAAAATGATCCGTTTTTAGGGGGTCATTTAAGCCCGAATCTGACTTTATTTGATCAAATATTGCCCTAAATCGTTCCTTTTGTGATTTTAGGTACTTGGAGAGTGAATTCTGGAAGAGAAGCCATTTTGGACGTTTTTGGAGCATAAAAGTGAAGAAAACGGCAAAGTATCAATTTTCCATGCTGGAAACACTAGGTGACGGCATCAAGAGTTATACCCTGACGGCGTCAGACATCATGAATAAAATACCGTAGTTGATGACGGCGTCAAAAGTCATCCTGACGGCGTCAAAAGGCCAAGAATAAAATACCGTGGTTGGTGACGGCGTCACACAGGCCGTCATAAGTAGATCAAGGCCGTCCGAGGAAGTATTTGGCGGCGAGGTGACGGCGTCACATGGTTGTCTTGACGCCGTCAGCCCAGTTTTCCTATATATAGTTTTCTAGTTTTTACATTAGGGAGAGAAGTTTTGGAGAAACCCTAAAGACGAATTTGGTGCAACTTTTACAGGTTTTTCAAGGGTTCCAAACCCTTGATACCTTGCATTGTAATTGAGATAAGTGTTCTTCTAATTCAATCAATATTTCTATGTGTTGGTTGTCTATATCTTGTTCTTGTCTCAATTCCATTATGCTAGGCTAGATCTCTTTTGTGTTTGCTTAGATCTAATGAAACCTAGATATTGATTATGTGTTGATTACTTGTTTATTCTTGTTCTTGGATGAATGATTTATATGTTAGGCATAAGAAAACTGGCAGATCTCCAAATGGTAACATGCTTGAACGTCTTAAGAAACATGAACCGAGGCGTACTAGGTCTTTATTGGTTGTATTTAATGCATGAGCCACTGTTTACAATCCCTATAGTTGTGCTGGGTCATGGTGTAGGAGGAGATAAGAGCTCATAGAATTGGGGAGTTATGTATGCCACCCCATGAATGGTATTAAGGAATACGATCTGTCATCCATGCAATTATAACAAGTAATTAACGTGTAAAAGATATCTAGGGAGTAATGAAGTCTAAGTAAACACATTTTCTCCAATTACTGCTCACAACCTTAGTATAAATTAGTTTAATTTCATTTTTATTATTTTATTTTGATTGCATCTTAGTTTTGGGTTAGTTGAATAGCAACTAATTCCGCCCACTCTTTCAAAACCCGAGATTTTACTTGCTTTCATAAAAACATAAAAAGACAAAAAATAATCATCCCTCACCTTTAGAACTAGTAATTAGGCTTTCTAATCCTAGCGACACTATTCCTAAGCTGAACGATCAATCCCCCGGTACTTGTCACTATACTATACTACAACGATCAGGTACACTGCCTGGTGGGGGTTGTAAGCTTCTTGAGATCCCTCGAGAGGTAAAGCCTGTTGCGATTCCCACGTATCAGCTGTTTCTTTTATTCTCGTACATTTAGTCACGTAAATATGTTACAGTTTGACAGTTCAAAATCGACCATGTATGACGAAAGGCAATATTTGTACTAGTGTCCTAGACATAGATTAGGAGTGTAAATATTGTTAGAAGACTTGCAATGTTGATTAGAGCACGAATTGGTTGAAGAAGAACCCATATTTTTTGTGTAGATGTGTTTTGGAGTGAGTTGTAATTGTTTGAATGTTATGGTTATCATACAGGAGGTGTTTATTTAATATATAAAAAAATTGTTCCTGGTGAAACACGGATGGGGCAGAACCAATTTGAGGGTTCCGTCCCCTTTGTTATTTGGTTCCGCCAGTGCAGAACATTTTATTTGTTGTTTTGAGCGAATGTAGGTTTAGGCTAATGTTCAAAACTATAAAGTAGGTTCCATTAGTCCTAGTCCAAGTCTAAGAAGATTGAACGGTTCTCGTTTAAGAGGTTTAGTGAGAATATCGGCAACGTTATCTTCTGAGGATACTTTCTCGATAGAGATGTTTCTTTTTTGAACATTGTCACGAAGGAAATGATGATGGATTTTAATATGTTTAGTTCGAGCATGTTGGACTGGATTTTTACTGAGGTAGATGGATCCTTTTTCGTCAAAAGAATGGATATGTCGTTGAGTTGGATTCCGTAGTCAACAAGAGCTTGCTTCATCTAAAGTGCTTGTTGACATGCCTTTCTAGCCGATACATATTCGACTTTAGTTGTTGAAATAGCGAGAGTCGTTTGTTTCTTAGAGAACTATGAGGTGAGACAATGTCCAACAAAAGTACAAATACCACTTGTGCATTTTCTATCAACATAGTCACGGCATGGTCCGAGTCGGCATACATTATGGTTTCAACTCCCGTTCCCTTGAGATACCATAAACCTAGATGTATAGTGTCTTTTATATATCTAAATATTCGTTTTATGGCTTCAAGATGAGATATTTTTGGATCCTCTTGAAATCGAGCACATAGACAAACACTAAACATAATGTCAGGTCTACTAGACATGAGATAGAGTAGACTACCAATCATTCCTTTATATTTAGTGTTATCTACGGATTCACCTTCTTCATCCTTGATGAGCTTAGTTTCCGAAGACATATGCATTTTAATAGGTTTAGAGTCTTCAAGACCAAATTTCTTAAGCATATCTTTTATGTATTTAGATTGGTTAAAGAATATCTCATCTTCTAATTATTTTATTTGAAATCCTAAGAAAAAGTTGAGTTCTCCCATCATACTCATTTCAAACTCGTCATGCATGATTTTTGAGAAATCGTCACATAACTCTTGACAAGTTGATCCGAATATGATGTCATCAACATATATTTGGACTATGATAATATGTGAATCATTTTTCTTAGTAAAAAGAGTGTTGTCAACTAAACCCATGGTGTACTTATAACTAGGAATGTTTTAAGTCAATCATACCATGCTTTTGGAGCTTGCTTAAGTCCGTATAAAGCCTTTTTAAGTTTGTAAATATGATTAGGATTTTCAAAATCTGTGAAGCTCGGAGGTTGAGCAACATATACTTCTTCATTGATAAAGCCATCTAAAAATGCACTTTTGACATCCATTTTAAAAAGTTTGAAATCAAGTGCACATGAATATGCAAGTAAAATTCTAATAGATTCGAGCCTAGTAACTGGAGCAAAAATTTAATCGTAGTCAATGCCTTCTTGTTGATTATAGCCTTGTGCTACTAGCCTAGTTTTGTTTCTAGACACTACACCATTTTCATTCATTTTATTTTGAAAGACCCATTTTGTTCCAATTATAGTTTGACTTTTTGGTTGAGGAACTAATGTCCAAACATCATTTCTAACAAATTGGTTTAACTCTTCTTGCATAGATATGACCCATGATTCATCTTTTATTGCCTCGTTTATATTTTTGGGTTCAATTGTTGACACAAAACAAAAGAAGTTACTTTGATTTTGGACTTTTGATCTCAAGGTTCTTTCATTAATTTTTCCTATGATACTATCTAATGGATGACTTTTAGATTCTTTGACATTGACAATTTCCTTGTTTAATAGTTCATCTTCCTTGTCATTATCTATGTTGTCTTGATTTTCAATTACTTGACTTTCAACTAAATCATCATCTAATAAAGGTGATGTCTTAGAGGGAGGTGGAATTTCGTCAAATGTTACGTTTAACGATTCCTCTACTCTTAATGTTTCTTTGTTTAAAACAATGTAAGCTTTGCTATTTGACGAATATCCAAGGAATGCACCTTCTTAAGACTTTGGGTCAAATTTAGTGCGATAATCCTGGGTGTTTAGTATAAAACATTTACTTCCAAATACTCTAAAATATCCTAGTGTAGGCTTTTTACCTCTATATAATTCATAAGGGTTTTATTCAAAAATGGTCGAATTAAGACTCGGTTTAGAATATAAGTTGATGTGTCAACGGCGTTACACCAAAACTTTTTTGGAATGTTTTGTTCATTAAGCATTGTTCTACTCCTCTCTTGAAGAGTCTGGTTTTTACATTCTACTACACCATTAGATTGAGGTGTACGAGGTGCCGAAAAGTTATGTGTTATACCATTTTTATCACAAAAATTTCCAAATTGTATTTCATTGTCGAATTCACGACCATGATCTGTTCTAATTGACACAATGTAATTTCCTAATTGGTTTTGAATTTTCTTACTAAGAATTTCAAATTGGTCAAAAGCTTCGTTTTTACTTTTCAAAAATTTTGTCCAAGTATATCTTGAATAATCACCTACGATGACCAAAGTGTAGAAGTTGCCTCCATAACTTTGTATAGCGGATGGACCAAACAAATTCATATGCAAAAGTTCTAGACACCTAGATCTAGACACCAAACTTTTAACCTTATGGCTACTATGAACTTGTTTACCAATTTTGCAAGCATCACAACAGTGTTGGTCATATTTCAACTTAGGTAGGTTTCTAACTAGTTCTTTGGATGATAGAGATTGGATAAGTCTCATATTAGCACGACCTAAACGTCTATGCCAAAGGGTTGAGAAATCATCTAAGGAGGTGAGGCAAAGTTTATCTGTCACAACTCACAATTTCAGGTCATTTTTCAAACCTCGACAACTTACTATTCACTAGTTACTATTCATCATTTACTATTCACCGATCACTATTCATCGTTTTCGGAGTCAGTTTGAGATTTTGAGAAACGTTCAAAAATTTTACTATTCATGTGGCACTATTCATTCCCGTAAGGAAAACACTATTCATGAATATCATTCATTTCATTGTAAACCTAGTTTACGGGTATTCAAATTCGCGTAACCAGTGTGGTTTAGCGGTGAATTCATGCATCATCAGTAAGGACATGTCATATAGACTAGAGTAGTCTACATATCATCAGTAACATCATCAGTACATTAGGTCATGCACGGGTTTGTGTGTTTTCATTAACGTACGTTTAAATATTTAATAAATGTTACCACGTAGTTTTTACTACTAACCTATACCCGACACTCCCGACTACGATCCTAATATATTTTCATACTCATTATAATAATATAAAAATTATATTATTAATTTACGCGGTGTTTTCAAATCAACTGCTACATTTTCCGTTAGGAGCTTAAAACTCCGTCGGTTTGTGATATTTCAACCCAATAATTATTCTAGCACCCGATTCTTGCAAGGAATATGATTTTACAAATTTTATAGCTTCGTCATATTTTATTTCATCTCGTCACGATTTATTTCTAGTAAACTCGGTACCCGGTATCCCCTAAAACTACATAATACTCACAATTAAGGGACAACATCTTTAATTAGCCAACACACTTTTTCTTTTCCTCCCACCTTCCCTTGATTCACGCCCATATGCTCCCTCCCTAGGTCCAAATTAGACTTGTTGACTTGACTACCATTAAAACTACCTAGATATTTCTTCCAAGTATTTCATTTAAACATACAAGAAAACTAGCAAAAAGCTCTCATCTCCTCCTCTCTTCTTTGGGGTACACGGCCAAGAACAAGAACAAGGAAGGAACCATTGATTTTTCAAGATCCAAGTGTTTATCAAGTCCTAGTAGTGATCTAGTTTAGGTTTTGAAATAAAAACCACAAAGATTAAATGGGTTTTCATCACCATCTCTTAATAATCATCACAAGTAAGTTACTAATCATTTTTCTACTCTTTCAAACTATTACTTGATGTATTTTTATGAACTAGTAAGAAAACAAGCAAGTATGTTATGATCCATACCACTTAATTGATTTTTACTACATATAATGGGTTTTTGATTATCCTATGATTATTCCAATGAAATCCACCAAGGTTAGTGATGTTTAGGACCCCATGACACTCTAAGAAGGTGTATGGTAGGATTGAGTACTTGTGGAGTTGATTTGAAGTAGTTTGGTTAAGCTTTGGACAAGTTATAAACTAGAAAAATGAGTTTCAAACACTATTAGAAAGTTGCTGTCTATTTTTGCAAAACGTGGAAACATCAGGGGTTCCTGGGTAATTTTGGCTTAAAGATTCAGAAAATACTTTCAAAAACAAAGCTATGGGCGAAAGAACGGATAAAAACGAGTTTATAACGAAGGAGATATGATTTTTCAAAGTTTAACGACGAAAAACTATTTTCTGAAAATACACGTGTTGTTGCACGAACTTCAACTGACAAAACGAGACGTTAGACGTGTTCTATAAGAGTCGACTTACTGAAAATATACTGGTACATGTTAATACGAAACCGTGGATATAAAGAACGTAGAAAACGAGCTTATAACGACCAAGTTATATGCATTTGAAACCCGATAAATCATATATATTTCCATCAGCTTTTAACCAAATATTTGTAAGTATAGAAAAACTGTTTTTGTAATACGTCATGTTGAGAGCCATTTTTCTCATTGATCGATACCCGTACGGACAAAAGTTAAATGACACGACTACTAGATATTGTTACAAGGTTTTCAAAAACATCGAGTTTCATCACTAACACTTAACGTGCAATATTTCGCGACTAGTTTTGCGAGGCCATTTTTCAAGTAATGAAAATGTTATTTTTGCGACAAAAACATTATATTTGCCGATAGAACACCAAACAAGGATCGTGGAGTACCGTTTCAACATATTTACATGAAAAGTGTTTATTAACTTAACAAGACGTCAAAAATATATTTTTCGACGATAAACATTATTTTCAAATTTCACAAGTGGTATCGATAACATACGTATTTGCATGTGTAGCATCATTTCATTGCTTACAGTAGAATCATATTCATTCACATTAGGTTGCGGCTAGTGTTCGCGCCTTGTTGCCACATCCATTACACACTCATTGTTCCATCACTTCAGGTGAGTTTTCATAGCCCCGTCTACATTCTTTTATTGTTTTCAAATCCCACGGGGGAGAATACATTGCACCATTTTTCCATACGGGCCTAAGTATCAAATTCATGTACATTGCTTAAGTTACCGCATTGCCTGGTTAAGGTCCCCTATTCATTATCATGAACCGTTAATTATATGTAAGCGAGAGTGAGTGGATAGATCTATTGAGGGTGACGCCTCCATCCGTGTTGGTTATACCAACCGTCATAACGGATGCATTTCATTTCTAACATCATCAGATTGCCTGGCAAAACACTCTGGAGGGGCATTTTCATCAGTCTAGCTTCGGGGTCATGAGCTTAAGGTCTATTGTATGATTTTCCATGAGACTTATGTCTTGTACATTATACTTGAGGCTACCATATAACATTTATTTTCATAAACCTATGATTTCTCACCAACATTATTGTTGACCGTTTTTAGCAATGTATTTTCAGGTAATTAAGACATTATGATGGCATGCATTTTGGACATCCTTGGAGTTGCGGAGTCGACGCGTCTCACCTTTTATTTCATGCACTTATGTAACGTTTGATCATGTTGAACTTGTTTTCATAAACTTGCAACACTATTTTGGGACCTATTTTGTAAACTATGAATGTTTTAATGATCAAACGATGTATTTTCAAAAACGACACTTTAGGTCGTTCAATATAACTGTAACTGTGATGCCATGGCAGTCACCCCCAGGTATTCCATTCCGCTGCTAAAACAGTTATTTTGGGGGTCTGACAGACTGGCATCAGAGCTAAGGTTATAGCGAACTAGGATGTATCTTGGACCCTAGACTATAACCGCATCATCATAGCATATCATCATTTCATCATAAGTGCATATTCACTACACATGTTGTTTCATGCACACCCTATGTGAGTTATTTATACTTATACTCATATATAATTATATTGACCTGGTTCACAAGTGAAATGTCTTTACCCAACCACCTTGTGATCATCTTAGCAGACTCGGGTATCGAGGATGCTTTTTCATCCATTAATACACCTACACCACCACGAGTTGCACTTACACCACCATTAGCACCATTGATTTGTCATGGGAACAGGGTTTTCCTATCATTCAGCCCATACATAGAGTACCGTTTGGTAGGGTATTCAGACTTAATCTTAATGGACATATTAGGATGCTTATTGCAAGGAAGATAGTACGTTTTCTTTCCCTCACTAGTAAGGCACTCGCTACTCATGTACTACCACCACCATCAGCTACTTATAACACTATTGGTCGTCCCATAGTGCGTACTTCAGTTTTACCTCTTAGATGTCGCGAGATAGCGCGAAAGAGGGTAGTATTTCATTCACTATTATCACCATCATCTCCTAACTCACCAATAGGATTTCATCATCATCAATTTTTTTCTCATTATCTAGAGCACCACCAGCACCATCACATCTCAGAGACCCTACACCCATATATGACTTGCCTCTTAAAAAGCACCCACTATTTCGACATACCATTACCATCTACCACACATTACACCACCTTACAGGATTGAGGTTAGTGAGAGTTCACTAGCCTCTACTACTAGACAACCTACAACTCTTCATCGCCAGATGATGACCTCTAATTATTTGAGATTACACACGAGTGTTTGGACGATACACTCTGAATAATACCACAAGCCTCACAAACACAATAAGAAATGCAACAAATCACCCAAGGGTGGCATCTATCACAAGGACTCTATACTATCTTAGATATGATCGAATCATACCTCCATGACACAATAAACCAACAAGATGCTTTGAACGGTATTATACCATCATAATGGAACTCATCACAACTCTCCCTTCATTATCAAGTTTGATTACACCACATTCTAAGCTGATGATTACATCGTTAGTCGCTCTAGCAACACTCCACCGACCAATGTGGTCACATTAGTAGTTTTGACATATAATTACAACTTTGGGAAGATGCAAGTAAGACAATAGGATTAATAAAGACGAGGATGTCTTTACGATTAAAGGTCATGTTGACCAAGATAACAATGACTACCCTAGTTTTCGTGTTTCAGAGATAAGAACAATTCAAGTAAGTCAAAGTCTAATTAAATTTTTGTACAAACAAAAAGATTTCTTGCAAACCTTATGAAGTACGACAAATTATTGATCCTCAATGGTTGGAATAAAACTCATTTTTGTTAAGCAACAATCTTCTTGAATTCCCTTTTTCCAAAGACATATATATGAGATATTGTTTTTATCAAAGTACAAAATATTTCGTAGTTACATCTTTTACATGACTATACTCGCTACAAACTTCAAATAAAGTCACTCCAAAATACATTTATGATCAAATTTTCACAATGTTTCACTCAAATAAATGTTGTTAACAAATTTCAGAAACCATATCTCCAAGAAGGAATACGCATAACTCATGAACGAATCTCGAAAGCAACCACTATACCTACTTACTATCTAACCTTAGAAATGAAAGAAACACCTCTGTAGGAGATTGTTAATATTGATACACCATGCCTCAACACTACTGCTTCCAATTACAACTTTTTTGCTCATCCCATATGATAAGACCCTCATGCTAGTATAAGTTCGTTGGATTAAAAGATTAAGATACAATTACTCAACAAAATCTATATTCCTTTCGGAGATCGATATAGCTTAGTCACATTGGGACAAGACCTCATTTTCATGAAAGGATATCGAGTAGTTTCACCTGACCATAAGGCATATAGCTTTCATTCATGGCAAATCAAACATCATTCGATGTGTTATCTACTTGACTCAGACCACCCGTACAACAATTTCCATTCTTTATACATCTTAGCCATGCCTAGAGGGATTAAGCATTTGAACCTGCGAGCTTTACCTAGTATAAATTCTTGAATACTTCAAATCATTGGCACCAATTTCTGCCCTATATCCTTTAACACATAGACTATCATCTTCAGTTGACTGTAGATACCTTAACTACACGTTCATCCTTCACACTCTCAATATCACTACCATATTTTCAACCACTTCATAATCATATACCACTACCCTGTTACGAACGAAGTTATTTACATTCTTTAGATAGTGGATTAGTAGACTTGTACCACCCTACAAAAATGTTCATCCAAGTGTCATACAATCTGTTTCACAAATTCATTGCAAGTTATTTTGTTACCATCGTACGTACTATTTCACAATTTCATACAAGCTATTTTATTATCGCTCTACAAAATGTTCTACTAATACCCTACAAACTACTTTTGCTACAAATTCATAAACTGTTTTACTATCATGCAAACTGTTTCGACTAGTATTTTACAAAGAGTGAGATTAACACTACTTAACTTTTGGGAAACATAATACTATTTTATCAAAACCAAGCATCACATCATTTGTCCTCAATTATACATAGCCTGATCACCAATGTATAATTCAGGAAGAATCATGTCATCATGGAAACAATCATCCTTTCAAACTTCATAAACAGTCTTCATTCAAAACATCATGAAGTCAAAGCCTTGTAAACTAAATGAACCATCCATAAACTTTTCTTTTATGAACATCCTATTGACATTGACACCATTCATCCTTCGCTCTATCAATAAATTGAATTCCTTTACCAACAGCCCATCTAGGAAAGGCTTTCTATATCATTTACAAGGAGGATTCTTTGATACAAGAAAAGCAATGAAAGGATTACAGAACCACTAACCTGGACTAGGAGTATACAGTAAGACAATTCATGACTCAACAACAATCCTAAGATACCACGAGACCATCCAAACCACCATCTCTGACCTAGTTGTGCAATTTTATCATTCAAAAGTACTATCTATATTGAGTTACAAGATCGAGTACAATGTGAATGTACGCTAAGCAACACTATAGAAATAAACCAAGCCTCCTAACCAATACTGTAGAGCATTACATTTAAACATGGCCTCATCCATACGCAAACTTCCCTGCAATGAGTTTTCACCAAGGACAGTTGAGTTGAATTAAGGATATCAATATAGATTCCCCTAAGGCATTGTGTTCTCTAGAAATTCCAGATAACCTCACTTTCATACCAAGAAAGGGGATCAAACCAGAACATATCTCCCCATCTACATGTGAAAACAGAACAGACATTCGTCGACATAGTATCAGTTCATATTCACATATTGGCCAGTAGGATAACAATCTAAGACGTGATTCATTTCAGAAATCCCTAAGTAAGATTTAATGCTTATGCTTGTAGGCTTTGCCTAAACATCAACCACGGTACTACATCAATATTATATATTTAGGGTTTGTGATTTGACAACAAAGAACATTGGAAAATTTGATGAAGGAAATTAGGAGAGACATCATCAATCAATTACAAACTTCAGTAATGGAGACCAAGCACCATAGGCAAAGAAAGACTCATGTCGTAGAATTCATTAGAACAAATGTCACAACCCCAATATCGGGTCCAGCGAAAGCATACATGCAGCTGGGGTGTAACTCAATTGATATCACCACACAAGTACAAAAATGGTTTTCACTTGAATCATTTAGAATAAAATAGTTTAATCAAAAATGTTGAATTTACATTGTTAAAAGTAGTGCGGAAGTAGGCCCTTAAATAGTTTAAAACGGTCCCCAAATGAATAATCAAAGTCTTCTATGACCATGCCATGCCCTGCCAAAACCTCCTATAGCGTGCCATTGCTTAATACCTGAAAATACATGCTAAAGTGTCAACACTAGGTTGGTGAGTTCATAGAGTCTTGTGGAAAAGAATGTAATGCATATGAATGAAGATTTCCCAGCAAAGGCATCGTAAATCCACTCAGTTCCAAGTCCCGCCATAAAAGACTTGTAACCTGTGTGTTTACGACCCACTGCCAAATATGATTTAGTTTACGTGAAAAAAGTAATACTTGTATCTAGATTCAAAGATAATTGTAGCAATACCGCTATATAAACAATTTTTGACAATGAGGCCATATAATAAATCAGTCAAGTGGAAAAACCTGCAATATTACGTTTGCCATCACAGTCAAGTGGGGAAACCACAATATTACATTTGACATCACAGCCAAGTGGGGAAACCACAATACGTTTGACATCACAGCCAAGTGGGGAAACCACAATATTACATTTGACATCACAGCCAAGTAGGGAAACCACAATATTACAATGAGGTCATATGATAATTCAGTCAAGTAGGAAAACAGCAATATTACGTTTGACATCACAGCCAAGTGGGGAAACCACAATACGTTTGACATCACAGCCAAGTGGGGAAACCACAATACTACATTTGACATATTTGAACAATTGGTGACCATGAGGTCATATAAACAAGGATGACAAATCCCATGAAATGCAGGTAATCAAACATACCAATGAAATACAGGTAATCAAACATACCAATGAAATACAGGTAATCAATCATGTAAAGCGAGTAATGCGTTTAAGTAAAACGAGCATGTATTCTCCCCCAAAGAGTTTACCAAAACAATTGAAAAAGTAGGGGCTATGACTCACCTGGTGCGATAGCTATGATGACAAAAGTAGATATACTAAAATGAGGCACGATCTCTAACCGCAACCTAATATGAATAATAGTCTCTAACATAAGAAATGAAATGATGCTACACATGCAATTACGTATGTTATCGATACCACTCGTGAAATTTGAAAATAACGTTTATCGTCGAAAAATACATTTTTGACGTCTCGTTAAGTTAATAACCACTTTCCATGTAAATACATTGAAACGGTACTCCACGATCCTCGTTTGGTGTTTTATCAGTAAATATAGTATTTTCGTCGTAAAATGACACTTTTCATAACTTGAAAATATGACCAAAAGGGTCTCGCAAAACTAGTCGCAAAATATTTTACGTTAAGTGTTAATGGTCAAGCTCGGCATTTTCGAAAACCTTGCAACAATGTCTAGAAGTCATGTCATTTAACTTTTGACCATACGGGTCTCGGCGGTTAAGAAATATGGCTTTCAATTTCGTTACTTGAAAATATAGTTTTCAACACTTAGCAACTTTTATTACCAAAAGCTGACAATTTATTATAAGTTTTGTCGGGTTTCAAACATGTATATCTTGGTCGTTATAAGCTCGTTTTCTACGTTCTTTATATCCCCGGAATCGTATTAATATATACTAATATATTTTCAGTAGTTCGGCTCCTATAGATTACGTCTAACGCCTCTTTTTGTCCATCAAAATTCGTCCAACAGCAAATACATTTTCAGAAAATAGTTTTCGTCGTTAAACTTGCAAAAATCATATCTCCTTCGTTATAAACTCGTTTTAATCCGTTCTTTCGCCCATAGCTTCATTTTTTAAAGTATTTTCTGATTCTTTAACCCAATGTTACCTAGAAACCCCTGATTTTTCTAGATTTTACAAAAATGGACAGAACCTTATATATAGTTTGGAAAATCAACTTTTCTAGTTCAAGGCTTGTTCAAAACTTAACCAAACTATCTCAAATCAACTCCACAAATACTCAATCCTACCATACACCTTCTTAGGGTGTCATGGGGTCCTAAATATCAACAACCTTGGTGGATCTCATGAGTTTACTAGTGAAATTTATAGATCTAGTGTTAAAGATAGTTTATGTGCAAAGTGGTATCTAAAACATAAATAAGTTGCATTACCAACTAGTATATCTTGAAAATACATAAACATATAAGGTAAATGAAAGTATGAAAGGATCATAAAGATATTTTTGAAGCTTACTTGCAATATTGGAGTGATTTGATGAGAAAATGTATAATAACCTAGGGTTTTTACCACAAAACCCTAACTAGATCATAACTAGGACTTGATTAAACACTTGATTCTTGAAAAACTATGGATTCTCCTTTGTTGTTGTTCTTGGCCGATTCATATAGAGAGAAAGAAAGAGATGAGAACTTTTTCTAGTTTACTTGAAGTATATAAATGAAAGGAAATGGGAATTAAAGAGATATATGTTTGTAGATATTTGTTTAAGTGAAAACATGTGTAAGAAAAGCTAGGGGGGGCAAGCTCCACATTTTACGGGAGGAAGTTAAATGGGAGAGAAGATTTGCAAGAATTTTGTGTATATTTAGTTAGTTATTGTGTAGTTTAGGTGTTACCGGTGTTAGGAATACGATTATTCATATGAAGACTCGGTCACCCCGAGTATAGTTTAACATATTGTAGCTCGTAGTAATTATCATATTAGTTAGAACGTAGTGTAGTATTAGTTAGTATTTGTGGAGTCGGGTCGGGTCTTTACCCACTGTCAGCCTGCTCTATAGCCCGTTTCAAGGGGCGTTTCTATTGTAACTATATATACCCTTTCCCACCCATGGGAAAGGGTTGAACCTTCATTAGCAATCTAACATTTCACACTTTTCTCTCTAAGGTTCCATCTCTTTCTCTCTCTAACTTCTCACTAGAAATCTACACCTTAATCAACCTAAACACTTAACCATTCATGTTCTCATATTAGAATATATTACAATTGGTATCAAGAGCCATGGTTCTATCCTAGGATTCATGGTATACTCGGATTTTTTGATTGGTTTATGTGTTTAGCATGGTTCGAATATAGGTAGTAGGTTTTACACTTGTTTGATCTCGTTAGGGGTTGTTGGTGTGTATTTTCTTGTACTTTCGTATATAGAAGTGTTGTAGGCTTCAAGTGTAATCGTTGGTTTTACAATATCTTCATTATTGTGGAGTTTGAAAGCAATTTGTGAACTTTTTCTTGCTAGCGAGTTGATAATTTATGGTAGAGAGTTGGCAGTTTTGTGTAGCCAGTTATGGTTAGAGGTTTGGCGTGTTGCTATTTTTGGACTTTAAGACAAAACGCTAGATAATGACATTTCTGTCCTATTGGCCTAGCGAGTTGAGTTGCCAGCGAGTTGGCATTACTAGAAGTTTGATCTGTTTAGCGAGTTACCACTTCTAGCGAGTTGATTCCTATCCTAGCGAGTTGTCTCTGAGTATACTGTTCTAGAGAGTTGAGGTATTGATTCTAGCGAGTTGAGGTTGGTAGCGAGTTGTTACAGGGTGCAGCGGGTTAACCAGATCTAGAGGGTTGATCCTGTCTAGTGACTTGGTATATCTAGCGAGTTGAGGCTACCATTTCAGCGAGTTGATTTCACTGTTCCAGCGAGTTGATACTTGTTGTGAGTTGGTGTACTTAGCGAGTTACTCACTTTAGTGATAATTGTGCGCTGTTGCGACTTAAGTTGTTACGACTAACTCGACAGTAACTTGACGTTGTGAGGATTATCTTACGACTCGACTTGGTACTTGTTGAGCGGTTGTGATTTGACTTGTTGCATCGTTACGCGAAATTCACTTGTGTTTGAAACCTGGTACTAACACTGACTTACTTTCCACAAGTATGGCAAGCACCTCCTCTGATGACATTCAGGTTGCAGGGTCGGACACTCATCCTCCTATGCTGGATAGAACTGATTATAAATCATGGGCACAAAGGATTCGTCTATACTGCTTCGGTAAGGAAAACGGTGTGAACATCTTGAAATCCATTGATGAAGGACCTTTCCTCATGGGCACAACTAGAGACACAATCGCAGCTACTAATGACCATCCTGCGGCAGTTGGTCCAGAAAGATCTCGCACCTACAATGAACTTTCTGATGAAGAAAATAAACGCTATGATGCTGACATCAAAGCATCAAATATTGTCATTCAAGGGCTTCCTAAAGATGTCTACAAACTCATCAACTTTAACACAGAAGCCAAAGCAATTTGGGATAATGTGAAGATGCTTCTTGCAGGGTCTGAGTTAACCAAAGAAGATAGGGAGTCTCATATGTGCGATGAATTCGAGCACTTCAAAATGAATCCAGGTGAAAGCATCACTGACTACTACGTCAGATTTCATAAGCTAGTCAATGACATGAGAGCCATCAAGATGACAATGCCCAACATTCAGCTCAATTCAAAATTCGTGAATAACATGGCACCTGAATGGGATAGGTTTGTTACAGCTGTTAAACTCAACAAAGGTCTCAGGCATACTAATCATGAACAACTCTATGCATATCTCCAACAACATGAGAAACATGCAGCTTATGATCGGTTAATGCGAGAAAAGCTCAGTCCTACAACAACAAATGAGTCTCTTGCCTTTGTCTCTAATGTTCAACAATTCACTCAATCTTCAAATGATCAATCTCAACCACCTTCATCCAGGTCTACCTCAACTATTGGACAATCATCAACTCCCTCACCACCTGCCTCAAACACCCACCTTGACTCTGGATATTCTCATACCGACATGATGATTGATAACCTCTCCAACCAAGTCTCCTTATTAGTCCAACAGTTAAGAGTTGTACTTCCACCAACTAATAACCAACTCAGGACTTCGTCTAACCCATGGAGGCGATCATTGAAGATGGAAGGGTGGTGGTGCAGAATGTGCAAGGAAGACAAAACGTCAATCCAAGAAATGCTGGTAGAGATAATGGGCTGTATAGAGTCGGGAATGCGCTTCAAGTACAAGCTAGGCAGCCTAAGTGCTATAATTGTGGAGGGTTGGGCCATATAGCTAGGAATTGCACTCTCCCAAAGCGTCCTCAAAACTCTGAGTACTTCAAGGACAAGATGTTGCTAATGCAGGCGCAAGAGAATGGAACTGCTCTGGATGAAGAAGCTTTGCTCTTTCTAGCTGGTGATGACAAGAATACGTTTGATGCTGATGTGGATGATCAACCTGTTCTGGACATGGCACTAAATGATCCGAACATCTTTCAAGTTGAAGACTGTGATGCTTTTGATTCGGATGTTGATGAAGAACCCATAGCTCAAACCATCTTCATGGCTAATCTGTCTGCAGCTGCATCATCTCCACAGCAGTCTGGCTCCTCCATCACATCTGCTATCTCTGAGGTACCAAAGTCCCTAAATTCTAATCTGAATTACTCTACCAATCCACAGGGGGCATGTGACTCGGTACAACCCAAGAATATTGACAACACAGATACCACTAATATGGGAAATACAAATAATATCCCATATGAACGGTATGTGAATGACAATAAAATGAAAGTTGTACCAAGTGACATGCCGTAGGTTGATTCTAGAGAACTTGAGCTACATGAGCACACTATATACAACCCTGATGACTCCTTGATCACTAGAGTTAACATCCTTAAGGATTAGGTGGCCATATACGAGCAGCGTGCTAAATTTGAGCTTAATGAACGTGAGCAGAAAATGGAAAGGCAAATGCATACTTACATATCTGAAAACAATGCCAAACAAGAAACATTGAAAAGGGAGTTAGTATCTTTAAAAAAAACAATTGGATCAAACTGTCAAACAAAGACAGGAAATTCAAAAGGGGTTGACTTCAATCAAACTCGAATACAAAGATAAAGAAACTAAACTTCTAAATGATTTCTCAAAACTTAAAATGTTGAAAAATAAATTGGAAGATAAGTTGTACTCGCAAGGCCAAACCATTCAATCCGCTTAAATGATGCAAAACCATAGGAAACTAAGAGATGAATTTAGTGAACTAGATGCCTCTAAGACTAAAGCCAAATTTCTTAGAAATGGTATAGGTGCTCAACCTGCGCTTTATGATGCAAACACTATGCTTGACCCTAACCATGCCCCTCCTGATGTGAAATCTTATGACGAGATTGATGAGGCTGAGGATAGAACTAGGGAAAAACTTGCTGAGCGACTTAAGGATCCCCTGTGCATTTCTAGAAATGTTGTGTTTCACCATGATTACACCAATGACAATCATTCACCCATTTTTGTTCATCAAAATAAAATCCTCCCTGACAAAGTGTTTTGGAATATTGACATGGAAAAAATGAAAGCTGAAAGAATCATAGGTAACACACGTACCATCTTTAGGATTGCTGACCCAACCATCTATCCCCTGCACACACCCAAGCATCTAGTACCATATACTCTTCCCACACAGTGTAATACCCTAATTGCGTTATACGTTCTAGGTCAATTCTTTAAGGACTTTGAAAAAACATGTAAAACAAGAATTACACCAACGGGGATTACTGAAGGGGAAAGGGGTTTTGAGCAAACTAAACAGTGTTACCTAACTGAAGTCATGCCATTTTTCAACCTTCTTAAAGAACATTTTGAAGGCCTTAAAAATACCATTAATGATGACGTCACTCAAATGAAAAAGGTTTTTAAAGAGGTGGAAAATAAGGGTAACCAATTAGCTATTGATCTCAAATACAGTGAAATTGACAGAAAAAACATTCTCATCATGAATGAGAACTTGATTGCTAATTGCATTGCACAAGATGTATTTTACACTGTTACTGGCTCAGCCCTATCTGCTCGGCAATTTCATGAAATGTCGATCACTTTAAATGTATTTCAGAATCGTGTGATTGAGCTTGAGGGGGAGAATTACAAACTAAATAACAAAATTCAAAACGACGACCATGATAACATGGTCAGGAGTTTTTCAAAACTAGAAGTTGATAATCTTAACTTGCAACTAAAATACCAACATCTAGAAGAAAACATTAAATTATCAAATGCCAAGACATCTTCGGATGCTCCTGAGTTTGATACATGTTTTGAATTAGCCAAAAAGGATGACGTAATTCAAGCTCACTCAAACACGATTCGGAAGTTGAGGGCCCAAATTGCACAATTAAAGGCATACAAAGGCGATGTGACCAATACCAATTACCAGATATCGATAGATTCTCAAAACTGTTAGAAACAAGGCATTATCAATGTATTACAACATGAAAATGAGTGGCTTCGTGCTGAAATGTCAAACGCTAAACAACCTTAAAAAGAGTTATTTGAGTCTATTAAAATAACGCGTGACCTAAACAATGAAAGAGTCACCTCTTTGCTAAACAAAATTGAGAATCTAAAGACTATGGTAAAGGGTAAAATGCCCGTCGTCTCATGTTATCATGCAATTTCCAATGTTCATGTTTGTAAGAAATATGCGTGCGATGCTTTGAATGTCTCTCTTCCCCTTAGGAACAATAAGCTAGTCCATAGCAACTATCTTAGATATCTTAAGGAGTGCCTGGTCATGCTTAGAGAAACCATTGAAGATGAGAAGATACCTAAACCACTGGATGATGTTATTAGTGGTGCATGCTTCCTCACTAATAGAGCCCAGGAATTATTAGAATATGCTATAGGATCATGCCCCAAGAATGATAACAAGTCGGATAGGTCATTTGCGCCATACTCTAACAATGACAACAAACATGTTACATTTGTTTATTCCCAAACCATGTCACAATCCACAATCATGATCACCGGTAAACAAGTAGCAACTAATCATACTAATGTCTTCTACAGGAGTAAAAGGTGTATCTAAAGCTAGCAAGTCACAGCCTAGGTGCAATACAAAGAATGATAGGACTTTGCCGGCTAAGAGTACACTTATGAAGGAAGTAGAAGAATCCTCTAGGAACAATAAAGTTGTGCTTAATGAAAGGAATCGAGTTAAATCAAACATTTGTCTTAACAATGATGTAATTAATTCGAATTCTGGTGCTATTTGTAAGACTTGTAACGAATGTTTATTTTTTGGTAATCATGATGCTTGTGTTGTGTCCTTCTTAAAATCCACTATGCAATCTCCGGTCATGAATGTTTCAAGTGAAAAATCGGTTAAACAAGTATTGAATAAAACAGAGAAAGTGTTCACTAATGTTGGTTATCAATGGAGACCCACTAGAAGGAAATTCACCTTAGGAGAAAAGTGCCCATTGACTAGGATCACTAACTCCAAAGTTGTGCTAGTTAAGAAATGGAGACCCACTGGTAGAAAATTCCCAATTGAACCACTTAGTACCACTCCTAGGTCTAGTGCATCAAAATGTGTTACTTCGAGTGATGTATCTGTGACATATGATAATCCAATATTTGTGTGTGCTAACCAAACGGACCCCAACTATTTGTGGGGCTCCAGCTTTTTCAGTTATCCACCATTGTCTGGATTCAAATGCAAGTCGTACAAATCGTCCTTTGGTATTTTGACTCAGGCTGCTCAAAACATATGACTGGAGATCGCTCGCGGCTCAAGAATTTCGTGGAAAAGTTCATTGGTACGGTCAGATTCGGGAACGACCATTTTGGATCTATAATGGATTATGGTGACTATGTCTTTGGTGATAGTGTGATATCCAGAGTTTACTATGTGGAGGGACTTGGACACAATCTATTCTCTGTTGGTCAATTCTGTGACTATGATCTCGAAGTTGCCTTCAGAAAGCACACTTGTTTTGTTAGAGAATTAGATGGTGTAGATCTCCTTAAAGGAAGTCGGGGGACTAACCTTTATACCATCTCTATTGAAGACATGTTGCGGTCCTCTCCGATTTGCTTACTCTCAAAAGCCTCTAAGAACAAATCATGGTTATGGCATCGTCGTTTAAACCACTTGAACTTCGGTACCATCAATGAACTCACTCGTAAGGATCTTGTTCGAGGCTTGCCCAGACTTAAGTATGAAAAAGATCATCTATGTTCCGCATGTCAACTGGGCAAGAGCAAAAAGCACACCCATAAACCCAAAACAGTCAATTCCATCATGGAAGTCCTCCATACTCTTCACATGGATCTCTGTGGACCAATGAGGATTCAAAGTATCAACGGAAAGAAATATGTGCTTGTTATTGTTGATGACCACTCTCGTTTCACGTGAGTAAAGTTTTTACGATCAAAAGATGAAACTTCGGAAATCATCATCAAACTCATTAAACAATTGCAAGTTCGACTCAACAAAACAGTTCGGTTCATTCGTGTGACATTTCAAAAATTTCATGTCATTATTTTACTATTTACAATTACTAATTATCTTATTTTAAGTAAATTAGATTTACCGATAGAGTTTAACCGCGTACGTTGTGACACGCACCCATAATTTTGTGGACTTATTTTATAATAAATTATAATCATTATTACTCATATTTTATTTTCATATTTTTTTAACTCATTTGATTTGAAAAGAATGGCATCAGAGCATTAGTTATAACGAATTAGGTCGTTTTCAAAACCTAAACTATAACTGATTTTCGAATTTTTTTTTAAGTCTTTCACCATTGTTCGATATCCGCGTACGCTTGCTCCCAGGTAACTTATACGCTCTATTTTGTATCTATACTTCTATTATATGACTAATGAATATATCCCCTAGTCATGATTTTGCTCTCTCATGCCTATCTTATGATGTCATACTATTTACTTTATATCGGTCGGTTATTTATATGCTGACCACTCCAATAATCGCGTACTTTCTGTTTTCTTTTTTTCTCCCTCGAACGTCAATACTAGTATTGTATAAGGATACCCGTACATATATGTGTTACTCTCTTCTCAAATTCTTACGCATGTGTATAGTATTATGATATGTATTAATGAGTTCGTTTACTTTAACCTTTTATGAACGATTCGGTGATCTCCGAAACATTTTCGCTACTTTACTTTATTTCCTTTTGATGATATTGACATTCGGTGTACTTTGTCAATTCCACTAACTATTTTATTATTCAACTCTGAGTGTGAACATTCTTCTTATGCCTTTGAATCACGTATGTTGTTTTCGTTATCTATTCTTTTGAAATCTTTCAATTGATGGGAGTACGACCTTAACTTGTCATCTTAGATCATGCCATCCTTTGGCACTTACCTTGGGAATGTGATTGACTAATGTCATGTTATTATTCTCGTTACTTCTTCTTATATTTTTGATGAATCATGTCGTTAAGTAGACATCCTTTTATTTATTGTAACACTTAATCTTGTTATGTATTTTGTTTTGTGATGGACATACTTAAGTAGGATGATTTATAATCGTCTTATTGAAATGAATTGGGACGCTTCTTCATTATAAGGAAATTATAAACCGCTGAACCATAAATTTATAGATCGTCACTTACATGGATTGAGACGCTGCTTTATGTAATTGACGAGTTATTAATGAGTGGGCTTATGTGTATCCACCATAGCGTGTGTACGAAGCATTCTTTTGGCTATGAACTCTTCTCGACTCGTAATTTGTTATGTGGATTTTTTTTCGGATCTTGTATCGACCGTCGCAAGCTTGATAAGCTAATAGTAATGTACTGTTATTCGCTTCCACGAATTGACGACTTGATAAATTCCTTGTCTCTCATTGTCTTATCGCCAACACTTTTATTCTATCCTTTCCTTCAAGGACCCTCACGACGTTCTATTCGTCTCTCATACCATTGCTTACATATTAGGTGATTTCTATCAATTGTTCTATCTTCGTTAATATCTTGATACTTTGTCAAAAATCCCGAGCACAAAATGCATTAAGCACCTCCATTGGCTTCAATAAAATTTTTATGCGTCTTTATTAAAATTTTACAAATACTTCACAAGTGTTTAAATTACCAAAATGACCTTCTTAAGTTAAAGATTCGGTTCTAACCACCCTCTTTTGTAAAGATCATAACAAATATTTATAATGACACCATGCCCTATATTTCAAATTACACTTTTTGTACATCATATTTTAATCACGTCTTGAGGATATGACTGATTTAAACTTCGTTTCAACTAATGATTCCTAAAAATTTGAAAATAGACATTCTACAATCACAACCATAAACCCGAGTTTCAACATGGTTTTTATACATGCTTCCATCCCAAAATCTTTAAAACAACCAAAAATGATTAAGACGAATTGAGCGCCGGGACGTCGCTCTGTTAAGGGGTACGTGCTGTGACATTTCAAAAATTTCATGTCATTATTTTACTATTTACAATTACTAATTATCTTATTTTAAGTAAATTAGATTTACCGATAGAGTTTAACCGCGTACGTTGTGACACGCACCCATAATTTTGTGGACTTATTTTATAATAAATTATAATCATTATTACTCATATTTTATTTTCATACTTTTTTTTTTTAACTCATTTGATTTGAAAACAATAAATTATCTCGCAAAAAGTGAAAAACTGCACACAGCGCGTACCGACACGATAATAATTAATTTTATATTTAATTATCATAAATTATTTTAATGAACATAATAAAATAAGTTATTTATTATTTTATAAAAACGTTCTCTATAAACGCAAATTTTCGGGTTTCTTTTGTATTTTTACGGACTAAGCATACCCACGATACCGGGTATACACTAAAATAAACTAAAGAAATAATTTTCTTGTTTATATCGACACAACCACAAACACCTCTTTATTATATCATTTCCTTCTTATTAGACGGATCAAAAACACACAACAAAGCAAATAAGAGATAACTTCTTATCTCTCACTATCTCTCGGATCGCCGGTGGCAACCACGAACACCACCACACTGTCCACACAGACACCATAGTCACCATCACCATCCATCCTTCATCAAGAATCAAGGAGGAGCAGAAGTTCAAAGAATCAAGGTCGGTCCAGGTTTCAATCGGGTTCGTGTCATACTCCACTCCAACCACGGCCATCATCACCTCCTCATTCTTGTGAGTATGCCGAAACACAAGCATAAACATATTTGTATTTTCATTTTCATTCGAGCATAAAACTGGAATTTGTATAAATAATCAAATGATTAGAATGGATTAACAAGTGTTTTTTTTTGTTTTTTTATAAGAGTATCATCGTAAGAATCGTGGTTTGTGGTTATTATTGTTTACTCGATGTGCTTAATTTTTTTGTGGCTGATTGATAAGCTTATGTGATTATTTTATTAAGTTAGTAGCTTATTTGGTGGTGTTTAGTCTTGGTACAAACGGGACAGCAGGGGTTCGTTTGGTTCGAAATTATGTTTTTAGCTTATTTTTGTGTTTTGGCTTATATGGTTTTGATTGAGTAAAGGTGGTTAGATGGCGAAGATAGGCTAGTATAGGTGCGTTGTGAAGTTTTGTTGAGATGAAATTGGCATTTGGATAAGTGTCGGTATATGTTAATTAATGAAGAAAATTAGAAGTACATGTTTGGGGGTCATAAATATGTTTTTATAAAGTTTATGCTTCAAATTATATTAGTACTTGTCAAGTCGATCGTTTTGATATAAGGATCGCCCCGTAACTCTTAAAAACGAAGTTTTTATGGCAATTCAAAAATGGGAAAAATTCTTATATGTAAATTCTGGACTTTTGAAAATGGGTAATTTCTGGCAGAACTGTAATGTGTTGTTTCGGACACCTTCTGACCCGTTTCGGCCTTCGGCCAAAACACGAAAGTTGTCCGAAACGACTTTTTTAGTCTACCGCGAGGAATTGGGGTGTGAAAGTGCAAAAGTAAGGGTGATTTTGATTAAAATCAGTTCTACATTTTTCTTTTAAAATGACAGCACTTGTTTTATAAAAGTGAGCTGATGCAGTTTTTAAGCAAGGTTTTGAGCCTTTTCTACTCCGAACCGGCCTTCCGTTAAAACATGAAAGTTGCTTAGTTTGATGTTATACATTAAAACTCAAGAAATCTTGGTCTTAAAATGCTAGATGATGGGGTAAAAGTGAGGTCAAACTTGATGGAAATTATTTCTGAAAAAGTCCTAAAATACTTGCTGATTATTATTGTAAAATGAGTTTTTGAGCATCTTTGAGTTCAATTGAGCTTTCGAAACTTTAACGTATATTATTAGATGACTAATAAAATGTTAGGGTGCGTTTGGCGATGTCTTAAAATGGTAAGTTCGTGTTCAAGTCGTATATACACATATATTACTTATAAAGTTGAGTGTTTGGATAAAACCTTGGTAAGCTAGTGTTTTCGGATAAATGATCACTACTATGTGTCATATTAACATTCTACATTTCTAAACTTTCCAGAAATGGAAACTTTTAAAAATAGAAACCTTCTAAAAATAAAAACTTTCTAAAAACAGAAATTATTTGGAAAAGTGTCGTAATTTAGAAATGAATATTATTTTCTTTTAAAGGCTTGTACATTAAATAACTTTGAACTTAACCATCAACTCATCTTAGCAATTATATGCTATTTGATCCTTATGTATTTATTTCCTTTCATACGTGTGCTATATGTTTTATACTTTGGTATGGGTACTCGAGTCTTAACTTTCAGACCACCACACGAACGATGATACAAAACCTTTTTACAAACAATGATACAAAAAAAACGTAATACAACATCTTTTAACTCATACGCATTACTTGAATTTCGCGTGACATATTTATAAGATAAGTTATTATCTTCTAGGTCGTGCCCCGGTTATGCTTTGCTTCTTGTTTCTATTTAACAATACTCACGCCACTACACTCTACGGTGAGTTCATAGCCTCGCCTTTACTAATTTAAATGTTTTATAAACCTCGCGAGGGGGATACATGCTAGTTTTTACAAACTGAATACAAGTAGTTTTTGGTATGCTCTACCCGCTTACATGATTATAGTGATTGAATGCTTCTTGCCAATTAAGTCCCCACCATGAAACCGTTAATTCCGTAAGGAAACGCTATTATTATGGATATGCATATTAGGCTTGGCCGGCTTTGACTGGGTACGGTCACATAATCTTGAGAGTTTGGGGTAAACTGGCAATTTTTACCTCGGGGCACAAAATCATGGTTAAGGTTTCGGTTTCATAATTCTCAATACTATAATCTGATTACCCGACATGTATTTGTTATATGTCTATTGATAAATAATGCTTGTATTCAACTTATTATTTATTAAACTCTATGAATTCACTCAACTTTATGTTGACTTTTTAGCATGTATTTTCTCAGGTATTATTTGCTAGCTGAGCATTGGGAGCAATCGGAGTCGCGTGGATATCAAACATTGAAGGACTTGTTTTCTTCACATTCGATAATTATTTTCTTTAAATATGCAAATGAGTCATTTTTGAACTCTTGTAACTTAAGTTTTAAATATAAATTGCTGGGACCTTTGTACTTTGATTTATCAAATCGAATGTGACATTTTATTAAACGTATCTTTTGAGGTCGTTTTATGTAACTTGTTTTTATGAACTATGAAGTGACACCCAAATTGGTATTCCGCTGCATTGTAAAATTTTGGGGGTGTGACAATTCGCACTGATAATGGAACGGAGTTCGTGAACAAACAACTTACTCAATTTTATGAAGGTGTCGGCATTAGTCATCAAAAGAGCATTCCACGTACACCTCAACAAAATGGAGTTGTAGAAAGACATAATCGCACCTTAGTTGAAGCTGCTAGGACTATGCTTATCTTCTCCAAAGCTCCTATGTTCCTTTGGGCTAAAGCAATTGCTACTGCATGCTACACACAGAACCGATCCTTGATACATCCTCTCTACTGCAAGACTCCATATCAATTGGTTAATGGCAGAAAACCTGATCTTTCATTTCTTCGTGTGTTTGGTGCATTGTGCTATCGAGGGCTACCAAAGAAGGTAGACGATCCGGGCAGTTTCACCTTGCCTTGCTCAATAGGACCTCTATCAATCAAGAATGCTCTGGCCGATTTGGGAGCGAGTATCAACCTCATGCCCCACTCTATGTTCCGTAAACTAGGATATTTTGGATTGAAGTCTACCCGTATGAACATCCAACTAGCCGATAGATCAGTCAAGTACCCCGTAGGGATATGCGAGAATGTGCTAGTCAAAGTTGGGAAATTCAAATTCCCGGTCGACTTCGTAATCCTGGATATGGAGGAGGATGACTTGGTACCTATCATCTTAGGTAGACCATTTTTTGCTACCGCTCGTGCAGTCATCGATGTCTACGATGGCAAATTGACCTTACGAGTGGGAGACGACAGCACAACCTTCGACATTAAGGATTCTATGGACCTCTCCCTTGAAGCAGCCAACCGGCTCTACTTTATCGGGGAAGTAGATGAACTCACAGATGTCATTGATAGTTGCGTCGATGAACAAATCGATAAAGGTTGGCTACGGGACGAGAGTTTTCTGCCTTTGCTAGAGGTGGAAAAGACGGAGGATGTTAATGCAGTCTCCTTCTACCCCAGACAAGAGGCAACGGAGCATCTCGAGCTCCGAAAGCCTGAAAACAAGCTCAAACCTTCTATTATCGAACCTCCTAACGTTGATCTCAAAGAGCTTCCTAACCATTTGGAGTATGCCTTCCTTCAGGGGGAGGACCAACTCTCGGTAATCATAAACTCTTCCTTGGAACAAGAACAAAAAGTTAAACTCTTAGAGGTCCTAAAAAAATACAAGGGGGTACTCGCATGGAGTGTGGCCGACATTAAGGGGATTGACTCAACTTTTTGCACACATAAGATTCTTATGGAGGAAGATTATAAACCTATTGTGCAACCCCATAGGCGAGTGAACCCTAACATTAAGGAAGTAGTAAAGAAAGAAGTTATCAAACTTTTCGATGCAGGACTGATTTACCCGATCTCGGATAGCCCATGGGTCAGTCCTGTGCAGGTTGTACCTAAAAAGGTTGGAATGACTGTATTAAAGAATGACAAGGGTGAGATGGTGCCCCAGAGAACTGTCACTGGATGGCGGGTATGCATCGACTATCGAAAGCTCAATGATGCCACGAGGAAAGATCACTTTCCCTTACCATTCATTGATCAGATGTTAGAGAGATTATCTGGACACGAGTACTATTGCTTCTTGGATGGATTCTCTGGATATTTTCAAATCCCCATAGCACCCGAGGACCAAGAAAAGACCACGTTTACTTGCCCCTATGGAACATTTGCTTACAAAAGGATGCCTTTTGGGCTATGTAATGCTCCCGCCACTTTCCAACGTTGCATGACCGCAATCTTTCACGAACTCATGGAAGACAGCATGGAAGTGTTCATGGATGACTTTTCAGTCTTCGGAAACTCCTTCGACCGCTGTCTTGCTAATTTAGAAAAGATGCTTAAACGTTGTGAGGAAACCAACTTGGTGTTAAACTGGGAAAAGTGTCATTTCATGGTAAAGGAAGGGATTGTGTTAGGGCATAAGATCTCAGGGAACGGAATAGAGGTGGACCAAGCTAAAGTTGAAGCTATATCTAAGTTACCATACCCCACGACTGTTAAGGCAATACGCAGCTTTTTAGGGCACGCCGGATTTTATCGGAGATTCATCAAGGACTTCTCCAAAATTGCCCGGCCAATGACTCAATTGCTTGTGAAGGATGCTCCGTTCGATTTTTCCCAAGAATGCAAAGATGCTTTCGATCTCTTAAAAAGGGAACTCACTCAAGCTCCAATCATGATCACACCCAACTGGGAGTTACCATTTGAAATCATGTGCGACGCTAGCGACTTCGCTGTCGGGGTTGTATTAGGTCAACGGCGTGACAAGCTTTTCCAACCTATTTACTACGCTAGCAAAACCATGAATCCCACTCAAGAGAACTACTCCACCACCGAAAAAGAATTATTAGCCGTAGTGTTTGCATTCGACAAATTCCGACAATATCTTGTCCTTTCAAAGACAGTCGTCTTCACTGATCACTCAGCTCTTCGATATCTGTTTGCGAAGCAGGATGCCAAGCCACGACTAATTCGGTGGATCTTATTGTTACAAGAATTCGATGTTGAGATTCGCGATAAGAAGGGGGCAGAGAATCTAGCCGCAGATCATCTATCTCGTCTTGAAAACCCCTTGGATAAGCACGATAGAAGTGAGATTAGGGATTCGTTTCCTGACGAACAACTGATGTCAATAATGGATTCGAAGCCATGGTATGCCAACTTTGCTAATTACTTCGCAAGTAGATGTAGACTTGTTCCAGAACACCTGACTAAGTACGAGAGGAAGAGGTTCTTTTCCCAGCTAAAATACTACTTCTGGGATGAACCCTTTTTATTCCGAAGGTGTCCTGACCACATTATAAGGCGTTGTGTTTTGGAAAATGAGGCAGTTAAGATTATGAGGGAATGTCACTCTGGTCCCTCTGGCGGGCATCATGGGATAAACGTTACCGCCCGAAAGATTCTCGATGCGGGATTCTATTGGCCCACAATTTTCCGTGATGTAAAAGAAATGGTGCAGGCGTGCGATGCATGTCAACGAGCCGGAAATACATCACATAGGGATGAAGCACCTCAGAACTTTATACAAGTTTGTGAGGTATTCGATGTTTGGGGGATTGACTTCATGGGACCCTTTCCATCCTCAGGGGGAAACGAGTACATCTTAGTCGCCATTGACTATGTTTCAAAATGGGTTGAGGCACAAGCCCTTAGGACCAATGATGCCAGAGTAGTCATTCATTTCCTGAAAAAGCTTTTCGCAAGATTCGGGATTCCGAAAGCTCTCATCAGTGATAGGGGGACACATTTTTGCAATGCACAAATGGAAAAGGTCATGAAGAGGTATGGAGTACCCCATCGATTCTCAACCGCCTATCATCCACAAACCAATGGCCAAGTCGAAAACACCAATAGAGCTATTAAAAGAATACTTGAAAAAACGGTTAGTTAAAACAGAAAGGACTGGTCATTCAAACTCGACGAAGCCTTATGGGCATTCCGAACTGCTTACAAAACACCTATTGGAACGACCCCATTCCGCATGGTGTATGGTAAGGCATGTCACTTACCGGTAGAGTTAGAACACAAGGCTTATTGGGCGCTTAAGGCATGCAACTTAGATTACACAACTGCTGGGAATAATAGGTTTTTGCAATTACACGAGCTTGATGAGCTTAGACTAGAAGCCTACGAATCCTCCATTACCTATAAAGAAAGAGCTAAAAGATGGCATGATCAGAGAATTAAGAAACCCAAAGAATTTTCAGAAGGAGACAAGGTCCTATTATACAATTCTCGGTTGAGATTATTTCCGGGAAAACTTAAGTCTAGATGGTATGGGCCGTTCACGGTAAAGTATTCTTCTAAATTTGGAGCGGTAGTGTTAATTGATGATGAAGGTAGGGAATTCACGGTTAACATACAACGTGTAAAACATTACCAAGGAAATAACAATGAAATGATTAATGAGGAGGATGTGATGTTTGATGATGAAATCACGTAGTAACCCATGACCTTGAGTCTAGCTACAAGACTTGTAAATAAAGAAAAGCGCTTCTTGGGAGGCAACCCATGTTTTGTGTGATTTTATTTGTTTGATTGTTATTTGCTTCCGTATGCATGTTTAGTTTTTATTGTTGGTTGATCATGTTTCTAAACTAAAATATGGAAATACTTTACTTTGTTGTTTAGCCTAGTCTTAACTCCACCTAGAAGTATTTTTGCAAAAGACAAGTGTAAGGGGAAACCCCAAATATGTTTTTAAGAAACAAACCGATCATGATTCTCCACGATATTAAATGAACATGTATATTCGTATTTGTTAGAGTCAAATGCTTGTATTGAGTCATAATGAAGTTTTGCAGGATTTTCCAGGAAGTAGAACCAAGTTTTTCCAGAAATTTTCCGGAAACTTAACATAAGAATTTCTGCAGGTCCATTCTGACGGCGTCAGAGGATTACTCTTGACGGCGTCAGGAGTTAAAATTTGGAAATTTTACCGGTTTTGTTTTTCTAACGGAGTCTTATGGTTTTTGTGAATTATTAAGTTTTATAATCTCCAGGAGATCTGCAAACTTCATTCCACAAGCATTATATCTTACTTTGTTTTCTAGGATTTAGAAACTTATATAGGATGCCGCCGATTTTACGCGAGGTTGTCTTGTCTATTTTGTCAGGATTTACAGGTTATGTTCGACAAGGAGATGATTTATATTCTGGAAGGGAAGCTTTGATTGTTCGTTTTCTTGGAAGAAGATTTAACCTGGCCAACCTATAATCCATACCGAGCGAATCAGGGGAGTATTTGATTTCATTCTCTTTACTTTTTCACTTTTACATTCTTTACTTGAACATTGGGGACAATGTTCATCTTAAGTGTAAGGGGAGGGTAAAAAGATGATACCTTACATATGCACTCTCGCTTGAGTTTGTTTTGTTTGATAGTAGATGTGTAATAAAACTATGAGAAATACTTGTTAGTGCAATTTTAGCGCCAAATTTAAAATTTTTTACAACATTTAGGAGTGAAACTTTAGCCATAGCAAGCGTCTCATGGATAGGAGATTGTATGACTAGCACATAACCGTATATTCAGAAAAATTTTCCACCCAAAAATGTGAGGTTCGCCTTTAGATTTGATAGGAAAAGCATTCACTATTAGTGCTTATGAGTGTACCGGTAGCATTTAGATTCTAGAACTTGCGTTAGTGATGCATCCCGAGACCGCTAGTGAGACTACATTCGTGTGGTAGGATTTACTACATGATAAGAGGCATTAGGATCACCCTTGTGTTAAACCCGTATCATGATTACTTGACCATTTAAGTCATATTACTTGGCTAGTTAAGTCAACTAATTTTTCCCACACCCTTAGCGTTGTACTCATTTTTAGTACACGATACCCCTAGTACACCCCTCCGAGCCTATCTTTTCGTTTCTAACTTTAAGCATCTTACTTAAAGGAAGAATTTGTTACACCCCACTTAAATGTACAACCAAATCGCCTTAGCCTTCCGTGTATGCGCTCATTTTTAGTGCATTATTGTTATTTGTTAAACCCTAAGTTAACTTTCTAATTGATTACATGGTTGCTAAGTCGAGTCATATCCTTGTACGTATTGTTTTGGGACGATTGGGACTCATGGGTAAGTACTTATTTTATGGAGTAATGGGGAAGAACATTACTTATTACCCCCATATGTACATATAATCCGTAGTTCATGAAGGCGTCAAGAGTCATCCTGATGGCGTCAAAAGCCCAAGAATAAAAATCCGTAGTTCATGAAGGCGTCAAGAGTCATCCTGACGGCGTCAAAAGCCCAAGAATAAAAATCCGTAGTTGATGACGGCGTCACACAGGGCGTCAGAAGTAGATCAAGGCCGTCCGAGGAAGTATTTGGCGGCGAGGTGACGGCGTCACATTGTTGTCTTGACGCCGTCAGCCTTATTTTCCTATATATTGTTTTCTAGTTTTTCACAAAAAAAAGAGAGAAGTTTTGGAGAAACCCTAAAGACGATTTTGGTGCAACTTTTACAGGTTTTTCAAGGGTTCCAAACCCTTGATACCTTGCATTGTAATTGAGATAAGTGTTCTTCTAATTCAATCAATATGTCTATGTGTTGGTTGTCTATATCTTGTTCTTGTCTCAATTCCATTATGCTAGGCTAGATCTCCTTTGTGTTTGCTTAGATCTAATGAAACCTAGATATTGATTATGTGTTGATTACTTGTTTATTCTTGTTCTTGGATGAATGATTTATATGTTAGGCTTAAGAAAACTGGCAGATCTCCAAATGGTAACATGCTTGAACGTCTTAAGAAACATGAACCGGGGCGTACTAGGTCTTTATTGGTTATATTTAATGCATGAGTCACTGTTTACAATCCCTATAGTTGTGCTGGGCATGGTGTAGGAGGAGATAAGAGCTCATAGAATTGGGGAGTTATGTATGCCACCCCATGAATGGTATTAAGGAATACGATCCGTCATCCATGCAATTATAACAAGTAATTAACGTGTAAAAGATATCTAGGGAGTAATGAAGTCTAAGTAACACATTTTCTCCAATTACTACTCACAACCTTAGTATAATTAGTTTATTTTCATTTTTATTATTTTATTTTGATTGCATTTTAGTTTTGGGTTAGTTGAATAGCAACTAATTCCGCCCACTCTTTCAAAACCCGAGATTTTATTTGCTTTCATAAAAACATAAAAATACAAAAATAATCACCCCTCATCTTTAGAACTAGTAATTAGGCTTTCTAATCCTAGCGACACTATTCCTAAGCTGAACGATCAATCCCCCGGTACTTGTCACTATACTATACTACAACGATCAGGTACACTGCCTGGTGGGGGTTGTAAGCTTCTCGAGATCCCTCGAGAGGTAAAGCCTGTTGCGATTCCCACGCATCAAGTTTTTGGCGCCGCAGCCTGGGGAATAGTTATTGTCTAGGTTAGGATTTCTTTTTATTAGGTCTACTTGCTAGATTCCTTTCTAGTAAGATTTTATTTTTATTTTTAGGTCTTCTTTAGTCTATCTTATTTCTTCGTGTCTTTGTTCGTAACTCTTCATCGTCCGCCATCATGGCAACCAACGAATTCTCCAACCTTAGGATTACTAGGAGTCGTAGTACCACTAGAGACCTTGTCTTGCCTTATGCAGAACCCGAAAGAGAAATGTGTAGGTTAAGACGAACTCACTCAACTCCTGAACCATCCAGCATTGCTATTGACTTTGATGCACCTCTTTCTGAGGAAAATTCAGAAAATCACATCACAACCCCTAGCTCCCACAACTAGATGAGTACCCCTATAATACCTCCTCCTAAGCGTCTCAAGGACTACTCGTCCCCAACTCCTCGTGGCTTTTCAAATGCCATTGTTTACCCAAACGAACACACCAACGAGGTCTTGCATGCAAACGATGTTTGGCTTGTCAAAAGTGTGTGTAAGTTCCATGGACTTGATGAGGAAAATCCAATCCAGCACATCAAGGACTTCCTGAAAATAGTGGACACCATCCATACGGATGGGGCTACTAGAAACACATCATTGCGATTCTTTCCTTTCACCTTATACGAAAAAGCCCAAGAATGGTATGACAAACTCCCTTCCGAATCTATTTTCACATGGGAGCAACTCATATCCAAGTTCTATGAGAAGTTCTTTCCACCTGGAAAAACCTCAGCATTTAGAAATAGGATCCTTCGTTTCCGGAAGGGGAAGGATGAACCCTTCCATAAATCATGGACTAGATTCAAATATTTAATAAGACAAGTTCCACATCATGGCATTGAACTTTGGCTCTTGGTCCAAATCTTTTACGAAAATATCTCCTCTAATGACCAGAACGGAATTAACCAATCTAGGAAAGGAAGATTGGCCAATCTTAGTGCCGAAGAAGGATGGGATAGGATTGAAGAATATGCTCAAGATCAGGATGACACTTGGGATGAACCTGAGTCGACTGTCAGCATTTCTGAGATCACCTCGGATCGGTTGAGCAAAATTCACAAAAGGGTGGATTACCTAGCTGGATCGCAATTACCTAAACTGCTGTCAAATCCTTACTTGATCTACGATTACTGTGGAGGCCCGCATGAGGTAGAAGAATGCGGAGGAGCAGCCACAACTGAACATGCATGTTTGTCAAGAGGGGACATTTATGCCGATCCCTCCCTTTTGCCCTTCTACCAAAATGACGATTACACCCTTTGGGGAAATCTGGTAAAGAGAAGAGAAGGGGAGGAAGGCCCTGAATTCAAAATCAGGAGCAATTTCGAAGATGGCCTTGGTCACTTCACTCAAGAAAAAGACTTGCAAATGAAAGGGCTTAATGAGCTTTTCGACGAGCAGCAGGAGGGTATTGGAGAATTTTTCAACAAGCTTAACTCAGCCCTAGATAACTTCCAAACGCCATTAGAAAGAAAGAAGGACCCCATGCTCGCGATAACCACACAAGCTGGAACGACAACCAAGGACCCTCCTTACCCAAACTCGTCCCCCGTCACCCCCGATCCAAACAAACCTGGGGAGGAGGAGCAGGAGGTCGGCATTGGCACCCCAGACCGACCGCCCGTAACGATCCCTTCCTCATCGGCCCTTCCTAACCCACCTGTGAGAATTCCATTCCCATCCCGGTTAAGGAATCAGAAAACTGAGAATGATAACAAGAGGTTCTTCTCATACCTAAAAGACTCAGTTGTCACCATACCTCTCCTTGATGCTTGCTATCACATGCCAAAGTATAGCACATACTTCAAAAAGCTGCTCGCTAACAGGAAGAAACTCGAGGGTCTTGTGACCCTGGGGGAAGAATGCTCAGTGGTAACCCATCGAGGGCTACCAAAGAAGGTAGACGATCCGGGCAGTTTCACCTTGCCTTGCTCAATAGGACCTCTATCAATCAAGAATGCTCTGGCCGATTTGGGAGCGAGTATCAATCTCATGCCCCACTCTATGTTCCGTAAACTAGGATATTCTGGATTGAAGTCTACCCGTATGAACATCCAACTAGCCGATAGATCAGTCAAGTACCCCGTAGGGATATGCGAGAATGTGCTAGTCAAAGTTGGGAAATTCAAATTCCCGGTCGACTTCGTAATCCTGGATATGGAGGAGGATGACTTGGTACCTATCATCTTAGGTAGACCATTTTTTGCTACCGCTTGTGCAGTCATCGATGTATACGATGGCAAATTGACCTTACGAGTGGGAGACGACAGCACAACCTTCGACATTAAGGATTCTATGGACCTCTCCCTCGAAGCAGCCAACCGGCTCTACTTTATTGAGGAAGTAGATGAACTCACAGATGTCATTGATAGTTGCGTCGATGAACAAATCGATGAAGGTTGGCTACGGGACGAGAGTTTTCTGCCTTTGCTAGAGGTGGAAAAGACGGAGGATGTTAATGCAGTCTCCTTCTACCCCAGACAAGAGGCAACGGAGCATCTCGAGCTCCGAAAGCCCGAAAACAAGCTCAAACCTTCTATTATCGAACCTCCTAACGTTGATCTCAAAGAGCTTCCTAACCATTTGGAGTATGCCTTCCTTCAGGGGGAGGACCAACTCCCGGTAATCATAAACTCTTCCTTGGAACAAGAACAAAAAGTTAAACTCTTAGAGGTCCTAAAAAAATACAATGGGGGTACTCGCATGGAGTGTGGCCGACATTAAGGGGATTGACTCAACTTTTTGCACACATAAGATTCTTATGGAGGAAGATTATAAACCTACTGTGCAACCCCATAGGCGAGTGAACCCTAACATTAAGGAAGTAGTAAAGAAAGAAGTTATCAAATTTTTCGATGCAGGACTGATTTACCCGATCTCGAATAGCCCATGGGTCAGTCTTGTGCAGGTTGTACCTAAAAAGGGTGGAATGACTGTATTAAAGAATGACAAGGGTGAGATGGTGCCCCAGAGAACTGTCACTGGATGGCGGGTATGCATCGACTATCGAAAGCTCAATGATGCCACGAGGAAAGATCACTTTCCCTTACCATTCATTGATCAGATGTTAGAGAGATTATCTGGACACGAGTACTATTGCTTCTTGGATGGATTCTCTGGATATTTTCAAATCCCCATAGCACCCGAGGACCAAGAAAAGACCACGTTTACTTGCCCCTATGGAACATTTGCTTACAAAAGGATGCCTTTTGGGCTATGTAATGCTCCCGCCACTTTCCAACGTTGCATGACCGCTATCTTTCACGAACTCATGGAAGACAGCATGGAAGTGTTCATGGATGACTTTTCAGTCTTCGGAAACTCCTTCGACCGCTGTCTTGCTAATTTAGAAAAGATGCTTAAACGTTGTGAGGAAACCAACTTGGTGTTAAACTGGGAAAAGTGTCATTTCATGGTAAAGGAAGGGATTGTGTTAGGGCATAAGATCTCAGGGAACGGAATAGAGGTGGACCAAGCTAAAGTTGAAGCTATATCTAAGTTACCATACCCCATGACTGTTAAGGCAATACACAGCTTTTTGGGGCACGCCGGATTTTATCGGAGATTCATCAAGGACTTCTCCAAAATTGCCCGGCCAATGACTCAATTGCTTGTGAAGGATGCTCCGTTCGATTTTTCCCAAGAATGCAAAGATGCTTTCGATCTCTTAAAAAGGGAACTCACTCAAGCTCCAATCATGATCACACCCAACTGGGAGTTACCATTTGAAATCATGTGCGACGCTAGCGACTTCGCTGTCGGGGCTGTATTAGGTCAACGGCGTGACAAGCTTTTCCAACCTATTTACTACGCTAGCAAAACCATGAATCCCGCTCAAGAGAACTACTCCACCACCGAAAAAGAATTATTAGCCGTAGTGTTTGCATTCGACAAATTCTGACAATATCTTGTCCTTTCAAAGACAGTCGTCTTCACTGATCACTCAGCTCTTCGATATCTGTTTGCGAAGCAGGATGCCAAGCCACGACTAATTCGGTGGATCTTATTGTTACAAGAATTCGATGTTGAGATTCGCGATAAGAAGGGGGCAGAGAATCTAGCCGCAGATCATCTATCTCGTCTTGAAAACCCCTTGGATAAGCACGATAGAAGTGAGATTAGGGATTCGTTTCCTGACGAACAACTGATGTCAATAATGGATTCGGAGCCATGGTACGCCGACTTTGCTAATTACTTCGCAAGTATATGTAGACTTGTTCCAGAACACCTGACTAAGTACGAGAGGAAGAGGTTCTTTTCCCAGCTAAAATACTACTTCTGGGATGAACCCTTTTTATTCCGAAGGTGTCCTGACCACATTATAAGGCGTTGTGTTTCGGAAAATGAGGCAGTTAAGATTATGAGGGAATGTCACTCTGGTCCCTCTGGCGGGCATCATGGGATAAACGTTACCGCCCGAAAGATTCTCGATGCGGGATTCTATTGGCCCACAATTTTCCGTGATGTAAAAGAAATGGTGCAGGCGTGCGATGCATGTCAACGAGCCAGAAATATATCACATAGGGATGAAGCACCTCAGAACTTTATACAAGTTTGTGAGGTATTCGATGTTTGGGGGATTGACTTCATGGGACCCTTTCCATCCTCAGGGGGAAACGAGTACATCTTAGTCGCCATTGACTATGTTTCAAAATGGGTTGAGGCACAAGCCCTTAGGACCAATGATGCCAGAGTAGTCATTCATTTCCTGAAAAAGCTTTTCGCAAGATTCGGGATTCCGAAAGCTCTCATCAGTGATAGGGGGACACATTTTTACAATGCACAAATGGAAAAGGTCATGAAGAGGTATGGAGTACCCCATCGATTCTCAACCGCCTATCATCCACAAACCAATGGCCAAGTCGAAAACACCAATAGAGCTATTAAAAGAATACTTGAAAAAACGGTTAGTTAAAACAGAAAGGACGGGTCATTCAAACTCGACGAAGCCTTATGGGCATTTCGAACTGCTTACAAAACACCTATTGGAACGACCCCATTCCGCATGGTGTATGGTAAGGCATGTCACTTACCGGTAGAGTTAGAACACAAGGCTTATTGGGCGCTTAAGGCATGCAACTTAGATTACACAACTGCTGGGAATAATAGGTTTTTGCAATTACACGAGCTTGATGAGCTTAGACTAGAAGCCTAAGAATCCTCCATTACCTATAAAGAAAGAGCTAAAAGATGGCATGATCATAGAATTAAGAAACCCAAAGAATTTTCAGAAGGAGACAAGGTCCTATTATACAATTCTCGGTTGAGATTATTTCCGGGAAAACTTAAGTCTAGATGGTATGGACCGTTCACGGTAAAGAATTCTTCTAAATTTGGAGCGGTAGTGTTAATTGATGATGAAGGTAGGGAATTCACGGTTAACGTACAACGTGTAAAACATTACCAAGAAAATAACAATGAAATGATTAATGAGGAGGATGTGATGTTTGATGATGAAATCACGTAGTAACCCATGACCTTGAGTCTAGCTACAAGACTCGTAAATAAAGAAAAGCGCTTCTTGGGAGGCAACCCATGTTTTGTGTGATTTTATTTGTTTGATTGTTATTTGCTTCCGTATGCATGTTTAGTTTTTATTGTTGGTTGATCATGTTTCTAAACTAAAATATGGAAATACTTTACTTTGTTGTTTAGCCTAATCTTAACTCCACCTAGAAGTATTTTTGCAAAAGATAAGTGTAAGGGGAAACCCCAAATATGTTTTTAAGAAACAAACCGATCATGATTCTCCACGATATTAAATGAACATGTATATTCGTATTTGTTAGAGTCAAATGCTTGTATTGAGTCATAATGAAGTTTTGCAGGATTTTCCAGGAAGTAGAACCAAGTTTTTCCAGAAATTTTCCGGAAACTTAACATAAGAATTTCTGCAGGTCCATTCTGACGGCGTCAGAGGATTACTCTTGACGGCGTCAGGAGTTAAAATCTGGAAATTTTACCGGTTTTGTTTTTCTAACGGAGTCTTATGGTTTTTGTGAATTATTAAGTTTTATAATCTCCGGGAGATCTGCAAACTTCATTCCACAAGCATTATATCTTACTTTGTTTTCTAGGATTTAGAAACTTATATAGGATGCCGCCGATTTTACGCGAGGTTGTCTTGTCTATTTTGTCAGGATTTACAGGTTATGTTCGACAAGGAGATGATTTATATTCTGGAAAGGAAGCTTTGATTGTTCATTTTCTTGGAAGAAGATTTAACCTGGCCAACCTATAATCCATACCGAGCGAATCAGGGGAGTATTTGATTTCATTCTCTTTACTTTTTCACTTTTACATTCTTTACTTGAACATTGGGGACAATGTTCATCTTAAGTGTAAGGGGAGGGTAAAAAGATGATACCTTACATATGCACTCTCGCTTGAGTTTGTTTTGTTTGATAGTAGATGTGTAATAAAACTATGAGAAATACTTGTTAGTGCAATTTTAGCGCCAAATTTAAAATTTTTTACAACATTTAGGAGTGAAACTTTAGCCATAGCAAGCGTCTCATGGATAGGAGATTGTATGACTAGCACATAACCGTATATTCAGAAAAATTTTCCACCCAAAAATGTGAGGTTCGCCTTTAGATTTGATAGGAAAAGCATTCACTATTAGTGCTTATGAGTGTACCGGTAGCATTTAGATTCTAGAACTTGCGTTAGTGATGCATCCCGAGACCGCTAGTGAGACTACATTCGTGTGGTAGGATTTACTACATGATAAGAGGCATTAGGATCACCCTTGTGTTAAACCCGTATCATGATTACTTGACCATTTAAGTCATATTACTTGGCTAGTTAAGTCAACTAATTTTTCCCACACCCTTAGCGTTGTACTCATTTTTAGTACACGATACCCCTAGTACACCCCTCCGAGCCTATCTTTTCGTTTCTAACTTTAAGCATCTTACTTAAAGGAAGAATTTGTTACACCCCACTTAAATGTACAACTAAATCGCCTTAGCCTTCCGTGTATGCGCTCATTTTTAGTGCATTATTGTTATTTGTTAAACCCTAAGTTAACTCTCTAATTGATTACATGGTTGCTAAGTCGAGTCATATCCTTGTACATATTGTTTTGGGACGATTAGGACTCATGGGTAAGTACTTATTTTATGGAGTAATGGGGAAGAACATCACTTATTACCCCCATATGTACGTTAATCTTAAAAGTGCTCCAAGTGTTTTGATTTTCTTAATTCGAGTCATTAGATTAGTTTAATGTAAAGTATGTAAAGATTCAAGTGTAAGGGGAATTCTCATCCCCTATAATATATTATTTTGGATGGTAGGGTAAGAGTGTATGCAAAAAAAAAAAAAAAAAAAAAAAAAAATAGAAAAAGGAAAAAGAGAAAAAACATGTGGACTACCATCCCGTTTCATTCTATGTTCATTTTATGTTTTTGTTATTTTTCATTTATTAGCTTAAGTCGAGTCTAGTCTTGGCTTAGCAACGCCATATTGTACATGTAATTAACTAAGATTGTTAACTCGCCACCAGTAAAACTTCCTTTATCCAACAAAACCGTGTAATTCATATCCCTATACCTAACGTTACAACCCTTTAAAAGACCTCTTTGATAGTTTATCCTAGGTGCTTACGCCATGTGGTGGAGGTTTGATCCTTTCCCAAGCCTATGGTAATCTATTTTGCTATGACAGGTAGTGAGAGATATCTTCCATTTCCATAATGTTATATTACTTTATTACACCCGAGAGATGTGAGTATCTAAACACTATTTGTGAGGTGCTTGTGTATGACCTCCGTGCTTGTCTATTGATCTTTAGTGGAACGATTATTTGTTGTAATTACTTTTATATTAGTGTTAAATGACCCCTAACTTGTCTTTTGAGTAGAATAAAAATGCATTTGCTTGAGGACAAGCAAATCTCAAGTGTAAGGGTATATGATGAGGCGAAAAATGATCCATTTTTAGGGGGTCATTTAAGCCCGAATCCGACTTTATTTGATCAAATATTGCCCTAAATCGTTCCTTTTGTAATTTTAGGTACTTGGAGAGTGAATTCTGGAAAAGAAGCCATTTTGGACATTTTTGGAGCATAAAAGTGAAGAAAACGGCAAAGTCTCAATTTTCCATGCTGAAAACAGTAGGTGACGGCGTCAAGAGTACCACCCTGACGGCGTCAAACATCAAGAATAAAAATCCGTAGTTCATGAAGGCGTCAAGAGTCATCCTGACGGCGTCAAAAGCCCAAGAATAAAAATCCGTAGTTCATGAAGGCGTTAAGAGTCATCCTGACGGCGTCAAAAGCCCAAGAATAAAAATCCGTAGTTGATGACGGCGTCACACAGGGCGTCAGAAGTAGATCAAGGCCGTCCGAGGAAGTATTTGGCGGCGAGGTGACGGCGTTACATTGTTGTCTTGACGCCGTCAGCCTTATTTTCCTATATATTGTTTTCTAGTTTTTCACAAAAAAAAAGAGAGAAGTTTTGGAGAAACCCTAAAGACGATTTTGGTGCAACTTTTACAGGTTTTTCAAGGGTTCCAAACCCTTGATACCTTGCATTGTAATTGAGATAAGTGTTCTTCTAATTCAATCAATATGTCTATGTGTTGGTTGTCTATATCTTGTTCTTGTCTCAATTCCATTATGCTAGGCTAGATCTCCTTTGTGTTTGCTTAGATCTAATGAAACCTAGATATTGATTATGTGTTGATTACTTGTTTATTCTTGTTCTTGGATGAATGATTTATATGTTAGGCTTAAGAAAACTGGCAGATCTCTAAATGGTAACATGCTTGAACGTCTTAAGAAACATGAACCGAGGCATACTAGGTCTTTATTGGTTGTATTTAATGCATGAGCCACTGTTTACAATCCCTATAGTTGTGCTGGGCATGGTGTAGGAGGAGATAAGAGCTCATAGAATTGGGGAGTTATGTATGCCACCCCATGAATGGTATTAAGGAATACGATCCGTCATCCATGCAATTATAACAAGTAATTAACGTGTAAAAGATATCTAGGGAGTAATGAAGTCTAAGTAAACACATTTTCTCCAATTACTGCTCACAACCTTAGTATAATTAGTTTATTTTCATTTTTATTATTTTATTTTGATTGCATTTTAGTTTTGGGTTAGTTGAATAGCAACTAATTCCGCCCACTCTTTCAAAACCCGAGATTTTACTTGCTTTCATAAAAACATAAAAATACAAAAATAATCACCCCTCATCTTTAGAACTTGTAATTAGGCTTTCTAATCCTAGCGACACTATTCCTAAGCTGAACGATCAATCCCCCGGTGCTTGTCACTATACTATACTACAACGATCAGGTACACTGCCTGGTGGGGGTTGTAAGCTTCTCGAGATCCCTCGAGAGGTAAAGCCTGTTGCGATTCCCACGCATCAGCAACATAGGATAGTCATGAAGTTATAAGGTGGCTAAGGTTAGGAAAACCGTCCTATGATCCGCCAAAGCCGGAGGGATCTACCCATGGACAATACCAAATAGATAGTATTAGAAAGTCCGTAGGTATGATTATGAAAGAAAAAAAAAAGGAGAAATGTGAGAATGGAGAAAGAAGGGGTTGAAGAATTAAAAAGAAATGAAATGAGAAAGGGTGTAAAGTAATAGCCCTCTAATTATTCAACCTTAGGGCAGAAGCCGGTTCAATTCATAATCTACTATTTGTTGCTAAGGTGACATCGGTATTGAAGACATGACGTCATGGACCCAGTGCCGCAATGCACTAAACCTTCTAGCCACTCAAGTTCTCTTAAAAGAACTTGTTTCATTCTCACGGGGAACCGGTGTAATCTATCAACGTATCTCTTAGAGATGGTTGATATTGAAGCAGGAGACCTCTCCCTAATATCCGCATAGGAAAAACAAATGCACTTATTGAGTCTAGGGCCTCGAGATACATAAAAAGATCTCATAAGAACACGTGCTACTTCTACCCTGGTTGTTCAACATTAAGGACACCAGTGGTAAACTTATGAGTCCTACGCAGATCTTAGCAATCTGCCAGAACATTTATGAGGGATGTTACTATGGTAACTCCCAGTGATTGAATGGAAATTCCTGCCAGGGTCAACATCAAGCAGCCCTGAAAGCAGGTCACTTAGGTAATTCCTTGTGGATTACGCTTAGTGGTCACGATGGTTACAAACGGTCAACAGTCGTGGAGTGATCTCCAGTGACTCACGCAATCGTTGATCTACTTAGGTAGGTCGTGTGAATCCTTTCAGGGTTTGCCGATTAGGAACGGTCTTGGTAAGGATTGGAAGGAGTCTTCACACTATGCTGTTGACAAACTCCAATTTCAAACCTATAAGTACCGGAAGATTTGTTGCTAACTGTCTACTTGCAGGAATTTCTGACGGTTGCAGCTGATTGCTGAAAAGATGTTAATCCATCAACACATTCTCACACTTCAACTTCACAATCTAAGAAATCATGATCATTGATTGGGCCTCAAATATGCTTCCACAACTCTGATGTAAAAGATCATGATCCTGAAAAGTGTGAACATGTCAACACTAAGATGTTCGAATCACATGGAGACGTTACTGCTCATAGATGACCCTCTGACAATCATTTGGATGATGAAGCTGTTACAATTTCCAAAGATCATCCACCATATTGAAGGTGTCATCTAGAGTCTACCGCTTGATGCACAAAGATCTCAGCAATGAAGAATCAAAAGACTACGAGCTACGAAGATGTCATCAAAGATCTGAATGCTATGACTCAACACTTATTTTCCGGGGTGACCTCCCTTAGGGGGAGATTGTTAGGAATACGATTATTCATATGAAGACTCGGTTACCCCGAGTATAGTTTAGCATATTGTAGCTCGTAGTAATTATCATATTAGTTAGAACGTAGTGTAGTATTACTTAGTATTTGTGGAGTCGGGTCGGGTCTTTACCCACTGTCAGCCCGCTCTACAGCCCGTTTCAAGGGGCGTTTCTATTGTAACTATATATACCCTTTCCCACCCATGGGAAAGGGTTGAACCTTCATTAGCAATCTAACATTTCACACTTTTCTCTCTAAGGTTCCATCTCTTTCTCTCTCTAACTTCTCACTAGAAATCTACACCTTAATCAACCTAAACACTTAACCATCCATGTTCTCATATTAGAGTATATTACAACCGGGTACCAAGTTAACTAAAAATAAATCGTGTCGTGTTGAAATAAAATATGACGAAGTTGTAAAAATTATGAAATTACATTCCTGATAAGAATCGGGTGTTAAAATAATTGTCGTGTTGAGATATCGTGATCCGACGATATTTTAGGCGTTTACCGGAAAATATAGCAAATTGTTTCAAAACACCGGTTAAATTAATAATATAAATTTTATATTATTATAATGAGTATGAAAATATATTAGGATCGTAGTCGGGAGTGTCGGGTATATGTTAGTAGTAAAAACTGAGTGGTAACGTTAATTACAAATTAAGCATACGTAAATGGAAATAATGCATATCCGTGCATGATCTAAAGTGTTGATGACGTTACTGATAATATGTAGACTACTCCAGTCTATATGACGTGTCCCTACTGATGATGCATAAATTCGCAGCTAAACCTAACTGGTTACGCGAATTTGAATACCCGTAAACTGGATTTACGAAATGATGAACGACAATCGTGAATAGTGATTTTCTTCCAGGAATGAGTAGTGTCATATGAATAGTAAAATTTTCGAATGCTTCTCGGAATCTCAAACTAACTCCCAAAATGATGAATAGTAAAATGATAAATAGTGATCGGTGAATAGTAAATGATTAATAGTAACGGATGAATAGTAACTTTCTGAGTTGAATAATGAAATTTCGACGTTTGAAAAATGACCTGAAATTACGAGTTGTGACAGTCTTCCCCTCTAACAGGAACTTCGTCCCGAAGTTCAGTTTGTGTTGGTCTCTGAAGTGTCTCTGTGAATAGATGTGGGTATTTGAGTCGCATAGCGGTAATAAAAGGTAGAACATTCATTAGATCAGAATTCGTTAATAGTACATGAAACTTATACGATAGAACGTAAAATAAAACACAAAAGAAATACAGCACTAGGGGTTTTAGGCTTTGGTTTTCTTGTTCCTTAGCTCCGGGCAGTCCTTTCTGAGATGCCCTAAGTTTCCACATTTGAAGCAACTTCCTAGGATCCTCTGATTTGTGGGTTTCCTACAGTCCTTAGTTAGATGATCCTGCTTCTTGCATATTCCACACAGTTGTCCTTCGTTTGGCTGCCATTCTTGATTGTTTCCTTGGTTGTCATCCATTTTCCTCTTGTTTTCGTTGTTGTTGTTGACAGTAGTTTCTTGCTTCATCACTTGAGCCATAAGCTTTTGAGACATTCTGATAGCTTCATCCAGCGTGTGTGGTTCAGAAGCAATTACGTTCCCACTGATGTTGTGCGGTAGTCCGTCGATGAAATTTTCTAGCAGCTTTTCATTATCTAGAACCATAGTTGGACATAGCATAGTCAACTCCTAAAACCTTCGGATATATGCCTCAATATCATTACCTGTTGTCACTAGCTCATAAAACTCCGTTTCCAACTTCTTCACTTCGGTACGAGGGAAAAACTTCTTAGTCATCAATTTCTTGAATTGATCCCAGGTGAGCTTGTAGGCATTTTCCATTCCAATCGGTTGAGCATAAGAATTCCACCATGACATAGCTTCATCCAAAAGCATACCAGTGGCGAATTTTACCTTGCTGACATCAGGACAGTTGCACATGAGGAACACATTCTCAGTCTTTTCGAACCAGCGAATCAAAGCAACCGCTCCTTTAGTGCCCTTAAACTTGATGGGATCACCAATCTTAAAATTCTTCCAAGTGCATCCACGCCTATTATTGGATTGTTCATTCGTCCCTGTCTGTGAAGCGGTTTCAGCAGCCCTTGCAGCTACCTCAGCTCTCTCGATCTCTAGAGCTTCGGCTATATTATCCTTAACAAGTTTCCGAATAGCAGCAAGTGTCATAGTTGGTGTAGATTTAGCTTTCCCTGGCGGCATAGCTCTTCAAAACAAGAAAAGAAGGGTGAAACATATATAAGACGTTACCTAGTAGTAGGTGTTCGAGAGTGGATTGTCATAGAATGAAAGCTTGATGTTGCGATATGACCAGTTGACGTGGTTCGAGTGTTTCTGTGATATCCTGAGATTTCTGTTGAGTTTTAAATGGTCATAATGTACCGAGGGATCCTCCTTATAAATGGTATGGAAAGTCTTTCCTAGGGGGTCATTGATAATATCCACTTATCAATATTGGGAATAGTGAGTGACGAGTGACATCGGAATCTATAGAGTGTAAGCTAATTCCTTATATATATAGGGATGTGGAAAGGAAATGATAATGATGGGGAGAAGGGAAAAGAAACTGTGACAACTGCGACATAATGAGATTGTGATGAAAGAAAATATTGTGATGTAAGTGTATCGTGCATAGACGTGAATGTTCATGAGATGAAGTGACCAGTTGACGTGCTTCCAATCGGTGGTTCACGAAATGATGAAAGGTATGAATGTTCTGACAACGAGGGTATACACACACATAAATGAAACATTTGGAAATTGAGTAGAGGATTCAATCCAGAAAAAATTTTATTATAACCATTCTTAGTCTTGCAAAATTCATCTCTGAGTCAAACATAGGTGGTCAGCCTATATCTCACTATCCCGGGTTGAATGTAGATGACCAGTCTACATTCCACCGAGGTTCCATGAATTTTGAAATACTCAGTTCAGTTATACTAAAACTATGTCCTTCACAAATACAAAGACGTTCTGAAAGACTAAGGCAAGTGACCAAAACTCGAGGTCGAATGATGAAACCATGCAAGGAAAAGGCGTAACAATGAGATGCATATGTTATGTAAGCATACTAATAGGGAACACAAATATGGTAACCAACTAGATTAAATGAATATAATATACCAGATAATGAGATACAAATCTCATCACATATATAAGCAACAAACCACAAATGAGGCATCAGCTTGGCAGGCAGGCACGTGACGGTCATAGGGTTAAGTTTTCTTGAAAGTAGCTATAGTCTAGGTTTTAAAAACACTCAGTTCCCTATCGCCAAAGCTCTGATACCAATCTGTCACAACCCCAATATCGGGTCCAGCGAAAGCATACATGCAGCTGGGGTGTAACTCAATTGATATCACCACACAAGTACAAAAATGGTTTTCACTTGAATCATTTAGAATAAAATAGTTTAATCAAAAATGTTGAATTTACATTGATAAAAGTAGTGCGGAAGTAGGCCCTTAAATAGTTTAAAATGGTCCCCAAATGAATAATCAGAGTTTTCTATGACCATGTCATGCCCTGCCAAAACCTCCTGTAGCGTGCCATTGCTTAATACCTAAAAATATATGCTAAAGTGTCAACACTAGGTTGGTGAGTTCATAGAGTCTTGTGAAAAAGAATGTAATGCATATGAATGAAGATTTCCCAGCAAAGGCATTGTAAATACACTCAGTTCCAAGTCCCGCCATAAAAGACTTGTAACCTGTGTGTTTACGACCCACTACCAAATATGATTTAATTTACGTGAACAAAAGTAATACTTGTATCTAGATTCAAAGATAATTGTAGCAATATCGCTATATAAACAATTTTTGACAATGAGGCCATATAATAAATCGGTCAAGTGGAGAAACCTGCAATATTACGTTTGACATCACAGTCATGTGGGGAAAACACAATATTACGTTTGACATCATAGCCAAGTGGGGAAACCACAATACGTTTGACATCACAGCCAAGTGGGGAAACCACAATATTACGTTTGACATCACAGCCAAGTGGGAAACCACAATATTACAATGAGGTCATATGATAATTCAGTCAAGTAGGAAAACAGCAATATTACGTTTGACATCACAGCCAAGTGGGGAAACCACAATACTACATTTGACATATTTGAACAATTGGTGACCATGAGGTCATATAAACAAGGATGACAAATCCCATGAAATGCATGTAATCAAACATACCAATGAAATACAGGTAATCAAACATACCAATGAAATACAAGTAATCAACCATGTAAAGCGAGTAATGCGTTTAAGTAAAACGAGCATGTATTCTCCCCCAAAGAGTTTACCAAAACAATTGAAAAAGTATGGGCTATGACTCACCTGGTGCGATAGCTACGATGACAAAAATAGATATACTGAAATGAGGCACGATCTCTAACCGCAACCTAATATGAATAATAGTCTCTAATGTAAGAAATGAAATGATGCTACACATGCAATTACGTATGTTATCGATACCACTCGTGAAATTTGAAAATAACGTTTATCGTCGAAAAATACATTTTTGACGTCTCGTTAAGTTAATAACCACTTTCCATGTAAATACGTTGAAACGGTACTCTACGATCCTCGTTTGGTGTTTTATCGGTAAATATAGTATTTTCGTTGTAAAATGACACTTTTCATAACTTGAAAATATGACCAAAAGGGTCTCGCAAAACTAGTCGCAAAATATTTTACGTTAAGTGTTAATGGTCAAGCTCGGCGTTTTCGAAAACCTTGCAACAATGTCTAGAAGTCATGTCATTTAACTTTTGACCATACGGGTCTCGGCGGTTAAGAAATATGGCTTTCAATGTCGTTACTTGAAAATATAGTTTTCAACACTTAGCAACTTTTATTACCAAAAGCTGTCAATTTATTATAAGTTTTGTCAGGTTTCAAACATGTATATCTTGGTCATTATAAGCTCGTTTTCTACGTTCTTTATATCCCCGGAATCGTATTAATATATACTAATATATTTTCAGTAGTTCGGCTCCTATAGATTACGTCTAATGCCTCTTTTTGTCCGTCGAAATTCATCCAACAGCAAATACATTTTCAGAAAATAGTTTTCGTCGTTAAACTTGCAAAAATCATATCTCCTTCGTTATAAACTCGTTTTAATCTGTTCTTTCGCCCATAGCTTCGTTTTTTAAAGTATTTTCTGATTCTTTAATCCAATGTTACCCGGAAACCCCTGATTTTTCCAGATTTTACAAAAATGGACATAACCTTATATATAGTTTGGGAAATCAACTTTTCTAGTTCAAGACTTGTTCAAAACTTAACCAAACTATCTCAAATCAACTCCACAAATACTCAATCCTACCATACACCTTCTTAGGGTGTCATGGGGTCCTAAACATCAACAACCTTGGTGGATCTCATGAGTTTACTAGTGAAATTTATAGATCTAGTGTTAAAGATAGTTTATGTGCAAAGTGGTATCTAAAACATAAATAAGTTGCATTACCAACTAGTATATCTTGAAAATACATAAACATATAAGGTAAATGAAAGTATGAAAGGATCATAAAGATATTTTTGAAGCTTACTTGCAATATTGGAGTAATTTGATGAGAAAATGTATAATAATCTAGGGTTTTTACCACAAAACCCTAACTAGATCATAACTAGGACTTGATTAAACACTTGATTCTTGAAAAACTATGGATTCTCCTTTGTTGTTGTTCTTGGCCGATTCATATAGAGAGAAAGAAAGAGATGAGAACTTTTTCTAGTTTACTTGAAGTATATAAATGAAAGGAAATGGGAATTAAAGAGATATATGTTTGTAGATATTTGTTTAAGTGAAAACATGTGTAAGAAAAGCTTGGGGGGAGGGGGAAGATCCACATTTTAGGGAAGGAAATTAAATGGGGGGAGAAGATTTGCAAGACTTTTGTGTATATTTAGTTAGTTATTGTATAGTTTAGGTGTTACCGGGTACCGAGTTAACAAAAAATAAATCGTGTCGTGTTGAAATAAAATATGACGAAGTTGTAAAAATTATGAAATTACATTCCTGATAAGAATCGGGTGTTAAAATAATTGTCGTGTTGAGATATCGTGATCCAACGATATTTTAGGCGTTTACCGGAAAATATAGCAAATTGTTTCAGAACACCGGTTAAATTAATAATACAAATTTTATATTATTATAATGAGTATGAAAATATATTAGGATCGTAGTCGGGAGTGTCGGGTATATGTTAGTAGTAAAAACTGAGTGGTAACGTTAATTACAAATTAAACATACGTAAATGGAAATAATGTATATCCGTGCATGATCTAAAGTGTTGATGACGTTACTGATAATATGTAGACTACTCCAGTCTATATGACGTGTCCCTACTGATGATGCATAAATTCGCAGCTAAACCTAACTAGTTACGCAAATTTGAATACCCGTAAACTGGATTTACGAAATGATGAACGACAATCGTGAATAGTGATTTTCTTCCAGGAATGAATAGTGTCATATGAATAGTAAAATTTTTGAACGCTTCTCGGAATCTCAAACTAACTCCGAAAACGATGAATAGTAAAATGATGAATAGCGATCGGTGAATAGTAAATGATGAATAGTAACTTCCTGAGTTGAATAATGAAATTTTGACGTTTGAAAAAGGACCTGAAATTACGAGTTGTGACAACAAAACACAAGAAATCAAAACTGTTACCCATGATCTATCCTCTTCAATAATGCCCTTTTTGAAAGACTTAACATTATGGAATTAGTCAAAAGACTCATTGTACCCATTTCAATTACTCCTGATAGAGGTAGTCAATTCACCTCAGACTTTTGGCAATCATTTTAAGATTTCCCTTGGAACTCAATTAGATATAAACACCGCCTACCATCCTCAGACCAATGGTCATAGCGAAAGGATAATTCAAACATAGGAAAGATATGCTCAGAGCATGAGTGATTGACTCTAGAAATGGTTGGACTAACCATTTACCATAAGTCAAATTCATCTACAACAATAGTTATCGCACAAGCATAGAGACTACACCATTTGAGGCACTCTATGGTTGAAGAGCTAACCATCTATTGACGGAACAAAATAGGAAAAAGCCCAACTCACTAGTCCAGTACGCATTCATGAAATAACCAGGAATTTCCTACAAATAAAGAATTAGTTACAAGTTCGATAATTTGTAAACCCTTAGAATTTCAAGTTGGTGACAGGGTTATGTTGAAAGTTCCGCCATGGAAAGGCATGATACCGTTCAGAAAAATGCCGGAAGTTAAACCCAATGTACACTGGACCATTCAATATACCAGACAGGGTAGGCCAGTGGCCTTCAGACTTGAGCCTTTGTCAGAGAACAGTAGGTTACACAAACATGCTTCACATTATCAAATCCCAAGAAATGTCTTTCAGGTGAGTCACTCATGATTCCATTGGAAGGAATCCAACCCAATGACAAACTTAAACCTTATAGGAGAACCAATAGAAATCATGGACCGTGAGGTCAGACAATGAAATAGAGTCGAATTCCTATCGTGAAAGTTCGCTGGAATTCTCGAAGAGGTCCCGAGTTTACTTAGGAACGAGAAGACCAGATGCAACTCAAATACCCACATCTTTTCACCAAGTCCACCCCAGATACCAACACCAGCTGAATTCAGGGACTGAATTCCTTTTTGGGTGGGCGACTGTCACAACTCACAATTTCAAGTCATTTTCCAAATCTCGACAACTTACTATTCACCAGTTACTATTCATCATTTACTATTCACCAATCACTATTCATTATTTTACTATTCATCATGGATATAAAGAACATAGAAAACGAGCTTATAACGACCAAGTTATATGCATTTGAAACCTGATAAATCATATGTATTTCCATCAGCTTTTAACCAAATATTTCTAAGTATAGGAAAACTGTTTTTGTAATACGTCATGTTGAGAGCCATTTTTCTCATTGATCGAGACCCGTACGGACAAAAGTTAAATGACACAACTACTAGATATTGTTACAAGGTTTTCAGAAACATCGAATTGCATCAATAACACTTAACGTGCAATATTTCGCGACTAGTTTTGCGAGGCCATTTTGGTCATATTTTCAAGTAATGAAAATGTTATTTTTGCGACAAAAACATTATATTTGTCGATAACATATTTACATGAAAAGTGTTTATTAACTTAATGAGACGTCAAAAATATATTTTTCGACGATAAACATTATTTTCAAATTTCACGAGTGGTATCGATAACATACGTATTTGCATGTGTAGCATCATTTCATTGCTTACAGTAGAATCATATTCATTCACATTAGGTTGCGGGTAGTGTTCGCGCCTTGTTGCCACATCCATTACACACTCATTGTTCCATCACTTCAGGTGAGTTTTCATAGCCCCGTCTACATTCTTTTATTGTTTTCAAATCCCACTGGCGAGAATACATTGCACCATTTTTCCATACGGGCCTAAGTATCAAATTCATGTACATTGCTTAAGTTACCGCATTGCCTGGTTAAGGTCCCCTATTCATTATCATGAACCGTTAATTATGTGTAAGCGAGAGTGAGTAGATAGATCTATTGAGGGTGACGCCTCCATCCGTGTTGGTTATACCAACCGTCATAACGGATGCATTTCATTTCTAACATCATCAGAGTGCCTGGCAAAACACTTTGGAGGGGCATTTTCATCAGTCTAGCTTAGGGGTCATGAGCTTAAGGTCTATTGTATGATTTTTCATGAGACTTATGTCTTGCACATTATACTTGAGGCTACCGTATAACATTTATTTTAATAAACCTATGATTTCTCACCAACATTATTGTTGACCGTTTTTAGCAATGTATTTTCAGGTAATTAAGACATTATGATGGCATGCATTTTGGACATCCTTGGAGTCGCGGAGTCGACGCGTCTCACCTTTTATTTCATGCACTTAGGTAACGTTTGATCATGTTGAACTTGTTTTCATAAACTTGCAACACCATTTTGGGATCTATTTTGTAAACTTTGAATGTTTTAATGATCAAACGATGTATTTTCAAAAACGACACTTTAGGTCGTTCAATATAATTGTAACTGTGATGCTATGGCAGTCACCCCCAGGTATTCCATTCCGCTGCTAAAACAGGTATTTTGGGGGTGTAACATTATCTCTAGATGTTTTATCAATCTTTATGACGTATACATTGTTCTTTAAAACACCTTTGGCAATGGTTATTTCGTCTTTTAGTACTTTACTTTCGTTTTCACTAAATAGTACGTTATACTTTTTACGACATAGTTGACTTATACTAAGAAGATTAAATCCTAGGTTATCAACATGAGCAACATCATCAATAGAGAGAGAGTCATGAGAGATTGTACCTTTTCCGATGATTTTGCTTTTAAGCTTGCTACCAAAAGTAACATTACCTCTGTCAAATTCTTGATATGTTGAGAAGAGGCTTTTGTTACCTGTCATATGTCTTGAGCAACCACTATCTTTGATCCACTCGTCCAGTTCCAAACCGATTTTCAAGCATACCTATTTTATGTAAAAATTCAAACATTTGATCCCCAATATCTCATGGGTCCATTTTGGTTAAATATTCCATTGACTTGATTCATTTATGGAAATGGTGGATATGAGTTCCAAGGCATGTAGTTAGGAACTTGATAATGTCTAGGAAGGTTTTGGTTCCAACCATTCTGATAATTAGGTTGTGTGTCATAGTTACTCTTTGGAAAAGGGCATTTGGGAATAGGCATTTTTTACCCTTTATTAAGTGGTTTTAGCTCTAAATTCATTTTTAGCAAGTCCTACTCCTACTTTAATGGCTGGTTTTAGTTTTGTTTCAGTTGAGCTAGTATTAGATTTCCTTTTGACTTTAACAAGTTTGTTGAAAACTAGAAGGGGGTTGAATAGTTTACCGCTTTTTAACTTATTAATCTTTGAAAAGCTTTTCATGTAATCAACAGTTATAGCTAATTAACAATGATTAATATGCAAGTATAAAAAAAGAAACGATCAAACCACAACACGATTGTTTATCGTGGTTCAGCTACAAGGACTCTTTTTCCTTGCCCTACTCCACGCCTCGAGTTTCCAACTCGAGTGTTTCAAGCACTAGTCAACAAGCTCCTTTCACTGGTGGAAACCATTACAATCTTCGCTTACACTTTATCCGGTACAAAGCTAGATACCGGGTCCTAGTTCAAGGTAGAACCTTCCTGACGTTGCCTATCCACTATTTCCGACACTAAGCTAGATGTCGAGTTCTTTTACAAGGGTACAACTACTCCCGTCACACTATGTATTTTAAGGCCTAAAATACAAACCGATCACTTCAATACAAGATACAAATGAAGTATAAACATTCAAGAGTTTACACTATAGAACTCTAACAAGTCTTGCAACGTTGAGTTAAAACTTGTAACTTCTCGGATGGACTTGTGAACTTTGTTTCTACACAAGAGAATCACACAAATGAGTTGCTACTGAGTTAGATAAGATGAACAAGAGTTTGTATGCAAAGTATGACTAAAAGTGATGAGAGATTTCTTGCAAATAGCTTTGTATTTATAGCTAACCAAACCAGCAAAATGGCGGATCCGGCGGAACCAAAACAAGGGTTCCGCCCTTGTACCCTGAGGGTTCCGCCAAGTCTGACAGTCAAAGACTCCAAGAAATCTTTCCATATCTAGCAATGTCACAGCAAGTTTATGTAAGTCAACACACTATGGATTGAGTAGGAAACTATCCAAATGTGTAAGAGATCTTTATGGAAAGTCAACTACTAGATTTAGTAAGCTTTCCATAAATGCACATGATGTAAGTTATGATGTCATATTATGTTTTCTATATTAAGTAATATAACAAAGTTATGCTTAATATGAAATGTATGAAATGTAAAGTCTAGTTACAATAAGACTATAACTAAAATGATATTTTACTAAAAACTAAAGTTTACACTTTGTCATTAACAAAACTTACCAAAGATCGTAAAATAAAATCACGTTTTTAGACGATATTTGTATTAACAATCTCCCCATTTTTGTTGATGACAAAACATAAACTTTGTTTTTAAGTAAATCACTAATTCTAGTGTTAAGTCTTTAAAAAGTTTTATATTGAACTTGTTTTACTCAATTCATGATATGATATGCAAAAGTTAAAGATGAGAACACATTTAATATAACTTCTCCTCCTTTTTGTCGAAACAAAAAGAAGAGTTGCGAAGCGGAAGAATACACGTGCTCCCCCTTGGATAATGCTCCCCCTAAATGGTGTGCCAAGGTAGGAAGCATGGATTTTGAACCTACACCAAAAGTGGTTAGTTGATGATAATGACAATTTGCCTAGCCACGACATAATATGAGAATATGAGCAAATATATCACAATCACACGACATATACGAGCCATTGACAATGCAATAGTAGTAGAAAAGAAGTCATTTCAAGTAAAATGTTGACTTTGCAAAAGTCAATGACAAGAAATGAAAAATTCTAGCCTACTTTTGGAAATAAAACAACATGACGATAGCAAAGAGAAAATCCTACTTCTATAAATTGAGTACTCCCTAGGATTTCTTAAATGGGGCAAAGCCTCCACAAAGAAAGCTCTAAGCTTAAGGTGGATGGGAGATGGTGTCTAAACGCTCCAAAATGTGGTTTAAGATAAACCTCATTTCGTATGTTAGTTCACGGATATCCTTTTGACATCGTTCACTAATATGAGCGGTTCTCTCATAATTTCCACAATTATGGCGAGGAAAGTTTGGAGTTCATTGGTTGTTGGTGCACCATTTATGTTTGATGGGGCAAACATGGACGGTTGAGAGGTGTTTTGACTTCATACCCTAGATGAGTGTAATGCCGATTTAGACTCTATGACATGATTTAGACGAGAGTCAATCAAATGTTTGAAGGCATGGAGATGGTTCAAACTAATGTCTAGCTCTTCGTGGGTGTTTGAAGACTTGGGTCCTATGGATGCTTCTATTTCTTCATAAGAGGGAAATATGGAATCAAAGTTTTGAGAATGTGTTTGAGGTGGATTGTGTTGTTGGGCATAATGGTGGTTGTTTGATTCTTCGTAAAGAGGACCATGAATTTCTTTGTAGATTGGGTGGAGCAACAATGGTTGTGGTTGATCATGTGAAAAGATTTAGGGTCGAGCATATCGATAAGCCAAATGCTCTATTAATGACGGTTGATGAGGTTTATGATCTAATGGCTCATTTGGTTGAAACATTGGTTGTTGTTGGGTTTCCAATTGAGTAATGGTGTCAAAAAGTGGCAATGGTGGTAGATTAGATGATCTTGATAGTAGGTCTTCTAAGGTTCTAAAAATGGATGTGGTGATGTTGGTGGTGTTTGGTAAAGTTCCATTGGTGTTAAAGTTAGTGATTGAGGTGATGAACCTTTTGATGGTTGATTTGGTGCCGAAGGTGATGTGGGATCACTAGATGTTTTAGTTGGTGGTGGAGTAGTGATAGTGTTGGTTTTGAAAGATTTTGGAGATGGTGTTGGGGTGACAAGGTTAAGGAAGTTTGTATCATGGATGCGTGAAGAGATGTTGAGTGATGAATCACTAGATGATGATGAGCTTAGTTGGATGGTTTTGTTGAAGCAACATGGTTTTACACTAATTCTATTTCTAATGGACTTTGATGATTCGGATGAGGTATTGGATTTAGTCATTTCAAGGTTTGAGTTATCTAGACTTGAAAGATTAAGATATGTGATGGTGATGGTGTGAATGGGAAGTGCAAATGTTAGTCAATTTATAGGAAGAACATGTTATGGAAAGGAGTGTTTGGATTTGGTGTTGTGCCATACAATTTGTAAGAGTTATGAAGGTTGTCAAATTATTGGAAGTCAATCCAATGAAGGTGATAGAGTAAAAAGACCAAAGGTTTGCACTAAATGCTTAGTTGTCTTGTCATGGTGTTTTGACTCAGATTTCTCACGGATACCAAGGAACCTTTTGGTGGGTTCCTTGGCTTATGGGTGAGGGTTCCTTGGGTTAGTTATGGTTAAGTTTGAATTTTGGCGGGAAATGGGTTTTTATTGATTCTAATGTCTAAGAATGATCCTAATACAGGTAACTAGTTATTGGGCATGAGTTTCTAATCTTACAAGATGATTTGGAGGAATGTGAAAATCGAAATTTGAAAATTCTAAGAAAAATTTCCAGGTCAACTGGCGGAACCCTGGGAATACATGGGCGGAACCCTTGTTTGGGTTCCGCCAACTCCGTTGGGCCAACCTGGGTTTACCCAAAATTCCTACTGGCGGAACCCAATTTTTGGTTCCGCCAGATCCGCCAGTGCCCAGATTTAACACAGACCACATTTTTAAGGGTCGAGACGAAATCGACGATTTCCAAAAACACTCGGTACAAAAACTTAAAGCAATATCTACTTAGGAAATGCAAAAAATGAATATGAAAACACTCTTACCGTTAGACTTTGACGGGGGGCTAGCGAATTTCACTATACTACTTAGTAAAATTTTCCATATACTTTAAAATTTGACAACATTCTAAATGTCATCGATTCTGCATAAGAGTTAGTTCAATACATTTTCCAACCATAGTAATAGAGTATAAAAGTACAAAACAACATAAGTCACAAAGGTCAATGATATCAAAGTTCAAAAACTTAGTTGTGCCAGACGCTCCTTACAAACATAATTCACAAGCGGTCCAACTTCTTCTTAATCTTTCCCAAGTACCTTCCAAAGCACTTCCACACCCCTTTTGTTTGTTTGAATTCTTCGGACTCATTCTCAATAGCGGGGAGTTCTTGAAGGTAGTTGAGAGGGGCTAGCTTGGAGTTGGGAAGATCATCATTTTCACTTATTGATGAAGATGATGATGGAAGAGAAGGAGAACGACGACGTTTCCCTTGAGTCTTAAAGACTCTCTTACCACTAAGAGGAACAAAGGTGTGAGGAATGAGTGAGTAATCAAGAAAAATACCTCTATCATTTGGTGGAATGGGTGAGATGGCTCTAAATAGACGGGTGAGAAGCATTTCATATGGAAGAGCGGTTTTTCCATTTAGAGGTATATCGGTCATTCTTTGTGCCATGTAGTAAACCAAATTGAAAGGTTGTCTAGTGGAGATACTATAGAGCATATAGCTTAGGCATGTGTTCACACGGTCTCTATTCCTTACGGAACTTACGACATCAGCTCTAAGGACCTCTTCCCACCTCATAAATTGAGGTTGATGTGGACAACTAGAAGGGGGGTTGAATAGTTTTCCCCTCTTTTTGATTTTATAAAAACTTGGTTTCGAATGTTGATTTGAATTTATTCAATTGTTTGTTCGAAAAACCTTCAATTAGAGTTTAGTATGAAAACAACATATAATCAATACGATCAATTATATATGTGAGCTTTTGGATTAGTTTTCAAAACTTAGTTTTATGAATGGAGCTTTGGTCAATCTTTATGTGAATACGTTTTCCTTTTAAATTCTTAAAACGTTTTGTATCAAATTATCTATCAAGTTAAACTCAATATGAGAAGTGTGAATAATAATCTATTTGACCATATCATATAATTGTACACACAATCACAATATTAACTTCTATGTACAACACAATCAATATCACAACTATATAAGCAACAACTAAAACATATAGGCAAGCATAGATGTAAAGCGATAAATGTAAGAATTAATGAGAAGACATAAGAGAAAGGAAATGCAAACCGGACACAAAGATTTATAGTGGTTTGGCTACAAGGACACCTTCCTTGCCCTACTCCACTCCCCGAGTCACCTACTCGACAGTTTTCTTCACTACTCAACAAGCTCCCTTTTGGTGGAGAAAACTGTACACAACTTTTGCTTACACCAATTTACGACACTAAGCTAAATGTCGATTTCTAATAGTAGCTAGAACCAATCTCACAACACGACTTCGATCACTACACAACTTCACGACTTCACGACTTCACAACTTCTTCTATACTCCACTACTTATTCACACACCTACTTCTTCACAACTACATGACTTCTCCACACTACTACTTCTTCCCACTACTTCTTACTCACTCATTGACTCACTACTAAGTAAGTTCATCTTGATCTACTTATTACATATACATAACTCATAACTTCACATAAACACTAACTAGACTCTAATATATCTTTGGCTTTATGATAGGGAGGATTCTTCTCTTGCACTTTGAGTGATGAGGGATTGAATCACTTGAAACAAAACTAATAAGTTTATGATCAAAGGTTTTAGGAAGATGATTTGAGAGGATTTGGACAGAAAGTTTTAGTGCAAAAGGTGAGGAAAAATTACAGATTTGAACCAGTATTTATAGGCAAAAGTTTCTAACACAGGAGCGTGTGCCGGCCCCTTTAATTGTATGTCGGCCCCCTTAAAATTAAGGGGGCCGCCCAGACGAAAATGGCAGTTTTTTTGTCTTTTTCTGGGGAAGGTTTATCTAGTGAAATTTTAACTGTTTTTGGCTAAAAATTTGAATTCATATATTTATTATGAATTAAACATTTTCCTTTAATTACCAAAAGTGTTTTTCAAAATATATAAGATGTTTATAACATTTTACAAAATTTTTAGTGTCTAAATAAAATCCCTTTGATCATAAAATGTATTAGACATTTATTTTTACATACCTTAAGTGATTGTTGAAGCATACTTGAGACGTTGATATGTCGAGGCTTGTTGACGTATGAACGCATAGACGAATTATGATCACAAGTAACTTAAGCATTTTACGTTGTATGTTGTAACTTACGTCTTTGTCATCATCAAAACATGAAGAGGATGTTTAGATTAAATATCGTAATATTCATGCCAACAATCTCCCCCTTTTTGATGATGACAAACTATGTAAACTATAACTTATAGTAAAATGTATAAGTTACTTGTTTACACTTATTCTCCGCCTTTTGTCGAAGCAAAAAGCTGGACTCCTAGACGGACTTCAACTAAACTTCAATTCTTGAAATAAAGAGGCGAGCTTGCATCATCATAAGTGAAGCCTTGATCATATCAACCTCTAAAATATGACTCTAGCGAATCCATGGATAAAAAAAAATTGCAAACTTATAACCTGCATCAAGGGTTAGTTTCCTGCAACAAAAATATATATAGATAGGGATGTAATACACATCATCAATGCTCCCCCTTGGTGGATGCTCCCCCTTAATTGAGGCATCAAGAAATCAAGCAACGGAAGAGTGGTACAAGGCAAAGTTAGTTGAAAAAGAATGCACATATACATAATGATGATGATAGATATATGCATGACACTTATTGGGGAACAAAATATGGATGTCTAAGGTATATGGACTAAAAATATGACACATGCAATTATTGTTTTAAAAACAACAACCTAAATTCCCCAAAAAAATAATATGACCAATGCTTAAGACATGACAATGATTAGGACCTAATGCAAAGATTCGACCGAAAGATGCCAAAAAGAATATATACTCTAAAAGAGTTAAAGAAAAATGAGGAGGATGAGCGTGAATATAAAGGGAAGGTGATGACAAAGGGTTGACAATTATGGTTTAGATTAATATATCGTTTGACAAAGGTGGATGATAGGGAATCATGGGATTTTTAGGTGTTTTGTTGGTTGACGACCGAAGGTGGATATGTGAAATGAGGTGGTGATGACTCGACAACACTTGAAGCTTGGATTTCTTCATTGTGTTCTTCACTTGCTAGAAAGTGGAAATGACGCATTTCGTAATGAAATTCACTTGGATGGGGTGGTGATAACTTGACAACACTTGAAGCTTGGATATTATCTTTGTGTTCACTTGCTAGAAAGTGGAAAGGACGCATTTCATAAAGAAATTCACTTGATTTTTTACTACATGAACAAACATATTTATGAGAATATGGATATGAAGGTTGCCCTTTGATTCAAAGAGTGACACAAGGATGAACATGGGTTTATGTATCATGAGAGACGGTTTGACTTTCAGGGATTTAAGTTTTGGTGGTGATGACGCACTTAGTAGAATGTAGGGAATAGTTACATGGTTGAATCTTCTTGTGAAGATGGGAAATGAGGATCAAGTGGAGATGACTAGGTGGAAGCGAAAGAGTGATGTTCAAGGAAGGAATTTCTTGGGTAGGAGGTGGTGGTGACACTTTTGGTGGTGGAGACAATTGTGAGTTGATATATCCATTGATGGATGGAGTGGTGTCATCTTCATTAGTAAGGTCAATGAAGAGTTGTTTTGGTGGTATGATGACAAGTTTTTGTTGGAGATGGTGGTTCTTGGTGGAGGTGACAAGTGGGTGTTGATATAGTCATTGATTGATGATGATGATGGTATGGAGGAGGTAGAGGTTCCATGAGTTGATGGTGTTTTGGAAGGTGCATTAGGAGCACTAGGAGATGAGCATTAAGGTGGTGGTGATAGAGTGTTGGTGTTATCTTGTGTTAAATCAATGAGGAGTGGTTTAGGAGGTATGATATTGATTCTTGGTTTCTTTGAGGGCATGGAAATGGTGGATGACTCGAGATTGGTAGTAAAAAGGATGACTCGGTTTTGGGTGTAAGGTAGAAGGATATATGTGAGTGAGTGTGATTTCCCTTCCCATTAAATTCATGCTCATCCGGACATAGAGTGTGACACAAATAAAGACAAACAAACATGAAAACGATAATCTTGACAATGACACGAAGGATGAAGGATATCATACAAGGAGGTTTTTCTAAAGGTGGACGGAAGGTGTTTGACATCTATATAATAATAGAGTCATGACTCAAGGAATAGACATGAACAATGAGTGACATTTTAATTTGCATTTTGCTAATTAAAAATACTTAAACATTTCGGATGAAATATTTAAGTTGTCACATCGACTTAGAGAGGTATTAGATTACAATCTAACTATCTCTTGACAAAGGAGTGGATTGTTTGGAAGGAAACAAGATGATGAATAAGGAAGTAAGTATGCATGGAGAATCTAGGATACTTAAGACAGTTTTGAGACTAATATGACCTATCGGATTGTGACACTAAGGTTCTCATGAAATAAGGGTGTAGGATCTAAAGGCAAGAAATATATACCTAAATGAATAAGACATATAGAGTTAAGCATGTAAAGGCATACAATCAAATCACATAGGAGCAAATAAACATCTAGAAACAACATATATGCGATATGCCATAAATCTAGGAATGAAAGCATCTAATGAGAAGCAAAGTTCATAAAAGTAAGCTTAGCGTTAGGTACATTTAGGAATAGAAATTTAATCAAGTTGGAGAATGAGTATGAGACTATTACTAGTGGTGCTCAATTAAGGCTAAACACGACCATTTTTATGGGTTACACACACCCAACTTCTCACATAGAAGCAATTCAACCGTTAGGTTAAATTGAGTTTCTAGACAATAGGTTCTCCAGTAGTCATTCTCTTTTCAGAAGAAATTAAATTCCTAAATTTACCTATCGAAGAGTACCAAATATGAAGTTTGCTTGGTTCACTAATGCTTGGCTTAATGTGACTCAAACGTCATGTTTTTATGAAGGTAAATCTAGATGATATATTTTATTCACGATCCCAATAGAGACGTGTTGAATGCATAGATAAGAGTAAACAAAAAGTTTTAACCTTTTGTTCATGATTTACCGGTTGTTTGGTTTTGATGGCATATTACTTGATTTAATAAATGTGCTAGATTTAAGAGTGCACCTTAGCATCTCTTGTGAAATGAATCTGTAACAACCCGCATTTTCGGGACATTTCTCCTATTCACTATTCATCGGTTACTATTCATCATTTACTATTCATCGGTCACTATTCATCATTTTCGGAGTCAGTTTGTGATTCCAAGAAGCGTTCAGAAATTTTACTATTCATGTGACACTATTCATTCCCGAAGGGAAATCACTATTCATGATCAACGTTCGTCTTTTCGTAAACTGAGTTTACGAGTCTTTAAATTCGCGTAACCAGTTAGGTTTAGCTGCGAATTCATGCATCATTCATTAATGACATTTCGTATAGACTGGAATAGTCTACACATCATCATCACTTGAGAACCTACACGGATATGCATTATTTCCATTTACGTATGCTTAATTGGTAATTAACGATACCACTCAGTTTTACTACTAACGTATACCCAATACTCCCGACTATGATCCTAATATATTTACATACTCATAAAAATAATATAAAAATTATATTATTAATTTACCCGGTGTTTTAAAATCAATGGCTATACTTTACGGTCGGAGCTTATAACTCCGTCGGTTTGCGCTATTTCAATTCCATAATTATTTTAACACCCGATTATCATCAGGAATAATATTTTACAACTTTTACAACTTCGTCGTATTTTATTTCACCTCGTTAATATTTATTTCAAGAAAACTCGGTACCCGGTAACACCTAATACACCTCAAAACCCACCAATACTTGCACCTAGACATAAATATTAATGAGCACACAAAACCTTTTTACTTGTTTCCCTCCTTTGTGTGCCGCCCCCCCCCCCCCCCCCTAGGTCCATGGATACTTGATCACTTTGACCACAATTATTGCTAGTCCATATATACATATATCATCTTATTACCACATTTCTCATTTTATAAAACAAAACAAACTAGCAACAAAATGCTCTCTTCTTCCTCCCTTGTGTGGATCGACCAAGAACAAGATCAAGAAAGAACCCATCATTTTTCAAGATCCAAGTGTTTAATCAAGTTCTAATCATGATCTAGTTGGGGTTTTGTGGTAAAAACCCTAGGTTGTTATACATCATCATCTTCAAATCACCTCAAATATTCAAGTAAGCTTCAAAAACACTTTTGATCTTTTCATACTTTCATTTACTTTATATTTTTATGTATTTTCAACATATATTGGTAAAACATGCAAGTATGTAAGATCCATACCACTTATTACTCATTTTGTTTTTATAAACATAGATCTATAATTTTTATTAACAATCTCATGAGATCCACCATTTTTGGTGAAAACTAGGAACCCATGACACCCTAAGAAGGTGTATGGTAGGATTGGGTACTTGTGGAGTTGATTTGAGATAGTTTGGTTAAGCTTTGAACAACCCTTGAACTAGAAAAGTTGATTTTGACAAACTTTCAAAGCTGCTGTCCATTTCTGTAAAACGTGGGAAACTCAGGGACTAGGGTGTAACTTTGGACCAAAGATTTAGAAAATACATTCCGAGACGAAACTATGGCCGAAAACGGGGATAAAATCCGAGTTACGACGAAAAAGATATGTTATTTTCAAGATTTACGACAAAAACTATACTTTCTGAAATATTGAATCTGTCCCGATTTTTCTAGCTAGGAAAACTGAGATTTAATGATATCTTGACTAGCCGAGACCTTGAGAAACCTAAAGATACTTGATTACCTTCGCGGGGATATAAAGAACATAGAAAACGGGCTTATAACGAAAAAGATACAAGTGTTTGAAATCCGACGATATATATATATATATATTTCCATCAGCTTTGTACACTAATAGAGTTTTGACGTAAACTGTCTTTGCGAGACACCACTTTCACGGCTGTTTTTCTTTATGATCGGATCAGTTTGAGTCCGAGCCATAGTTTTATGAAATCAAGATCTTCCAGCAAGCTTTTCAAATCAATTGGCCGTTTGATCATTGGACTCGTAACGAATAAACTACGACCTCATCTATATACCCGATAAACTATATATATTTTGACAGCTTTTGCTATAATGAAATTTTCTAAGTGTTGAGCATAATATTTTCAAATAGCAACAATAAGAGTCGATTCTCTCATCGATTGAGACCCGTATAGCCAAAAGTTAAATAACACGACTTCAAGATATTGTTACAAGGTTTTCAAAAACGCCGAGCTTGACCATTAACACTTAACGTACAATATTTCGCGACTAGTTTTGCGAGGCCATTTTGGTCATATTTTCAAGTAATGAAAATGTTATTTTGCGGCGAAAACCTTATATTTACCGATAAAACACCAAACGAGGATCGTGGAGTACCTTTTCAACACAACTACATGAAAAGTGGTTATTAACTTAACGAGACGTCAAAAATGTATTTTTTTTTTTACGATAAGCGTTATTTCCAAAACTAACGAGTGGTATCGATAGCATACGTACTTGCATGTGTAGCATCATTTCGTTTCTTACATGAGAAACTATCATTCATATTAGGTTGCGATTAGAGATCGTGCCTCATTTCAGTGTATCCACTTTTGTCATCATAGCTATCGCACCAGGTGAGTTCATACCCCCTACTTTTACCTGTTTTTATAACTGTTTTGGGGGAGAATACATGCTCGTTTTTGACTAAACTCAATGCTTGAATGCGCAATTGTTTACTTAAACACTACTGTTTCTTTGAATACTTGATTGATTATTCAAATGCACCTATGTGTATATTGGTTGCATACTTGATTATTTCCTCACATACACAAATGCTTTATAAACATGCAACACACTTTATGAACTCTTGCTTTTATGCAACACACTTTGTGAACTCTTGCTTTTATGCAACACACTTTATGAACTTTTGCTTTTATGCAACACACTTTGTGAACTCTTGCTTTTATGCAACCCACTTTATGAACTCTTGCTTTTATGCAACACACTTTGTGAACTATTGCTTTTATGCAAACACTTTTATGGACCATACCGAAACTTATGTTTTATCTAAACTATTACGCGGATTAGCCTAAGCCCTTGAATCCCACTATGCCCAAACTCATGAACCGTCAATTCCTGCTGGGAAGCGCGAATGTTATAAATAGATCTATTGGTGGTGACTCCCCCGTTCGGTTTGACCGGATAGGCAAACGCGAGCGTATAACATGTCGAATTACAAGTGTAATGGGATAAACACTTGCCGGGCCTTTATATTTAACATGCTTCTAGAGCATGCACACTGTTATAGCTTCGGTTGCATGAACTTAGCGCTAGCGTAATAGACTATTTTTCTATGTGATATTATATTTGTTGTAATGATCACACACTCTACTCATGGTCCACAATCATGATTTTACTGTAAGGTAAACTTTATTTTTATGACATTGTGAGTTACACAATGGTCACAAAACTCTCTATTGTACTCACAACACTAATGTTTTAATGCAAACTTATGAACTCACCAACCTCGTGTTGACACTCTTTAGCATGTATTTTCAGGTTTTAAGCAATGGCACGCTACTGGAGGTTTTGGCAGGGCATGGCATGGTCATAGAAGACTCTGATATTCACTTGGGGACTATTTTAAACTATTTTACGGGCCTACTTCCGCACTATATTTTAACGATGTAAATTCAATACTTTTGGTTAAATGATTTTATTCTAAATGATTTAAGTGAAAACCAGTTTTGAACTTGTGTTGTAATACCAATTGAGTTACACCCCAGCTACATGTATGCTTCCGCTGGACCCGATTTTGGGGGTGTGACAGAATCTCATTAAGATTATTTATCTTAAATGAGTTTGTGATTCTCAAATGATATCAAAACTAGACATTAATATATTCTTAAACAAATATTATTTTCTATGATTTTTGCGAATGTTATATATCATACTTTTAACAAGTATTTGAAAAAATAAATTTTACTTGTTTATGGATTCTGACAAGTTATTTTTCAATTCTAATAACTTATACTATTTCAAAAAGGAAAGTGTAGTGCATTATCTTGTAACACAACCATTCATGCTACAAAGAAAATGAAATACATAGAATATATAGTGTGTATTATTCTTAAATATGTATTTTATCTTGAAGTGATGATTTTAAGTATTGTGAGCAAAGTTTACATATGTTGTTAGTTTGCTCATGTTTGGTTTTTCGGATATGACACATTTATCCATTGCATTGCAATGTAAATTGCTTGAATATTTCGGACGAAACATCCAAGTCGTCAATCGTACTTCATTGTATATTTTACGCATGTGTTAAACATGTTATTCTAATATTTGGAACACAACTATTGGACAAGTAGATTCAATATGACATTATTAACACAAGTGTGAGTTATGATCCAATGCATATTCTTTTCATCTACAAAGGATGTAAATATTTTCATATCAATCTAGTGTGATTGAGTATGTAGATTCCAGACTATATCTTTTGTTAAAATTTGATGTAATCTTGAAACTAAACAAATAACAATCCAATTTCATGTCCACACTCAAAAACATGTCAATTAGATTTGATGAATATATCAACCATAATTTGAATAATAAATTGATATAATATCAAGATCTTTCTTGACCCTCACAAACACTCATTTAAAATAAATAGGCATTTTGATAGTGTGTTCCATTAATCCTAAGATTATTTTATGAGTGAGGTTAGTGAATGATTGAAATTTGACTTATTACTTCATGATTGTTATACATTTTGTTTATGTGAAAGACTCTTCATTGTTACTTATTATGAACACACATAGATTTTGAAAATACTTTTTCTTTTATATAACTCCTAATGTTTTACAATGATTCAATTTCTCTCATTAAACAACTTAAGGTAAAACAAGGTAATTTGTTGAAAACATTTAAGCGTTTGTTGAAAATAGATTGGATTGTTTGAAATATTTAGGTAACTAGATTTAACTCATTTACAAGATGTTTAAGTAACATTAAGCCATCTATACCAATATGCAATGCAAGACTAATTATGCAAACTTAACGCAAGAAATTTAGCATAAGATCTAGTTTGGCAAAAACGGACAACTAGCTACGAACTAATAGAGTACATGGCACATATGCTAAGATATTCAAATAGCTAAATTACAAATAGCAACGATTATCTAATATAATCTATTAACAAAATAAGATCACAAATGAGTTCACATAGCACATAAAACACTTGTCGTCGTGTTGTGTATTATATATGCCAATGTTTACTTAGCTCCTTATTTGAAAATAAAATAGTTTCCTACCCATTTTAAAATTAATTAAGATCAATATTTTCAAAGCATAAATACTTAATTTTTCAAAGATATACCGACTAGGAATGCCCGACTCGAAGGAAAAGGTAAAATACAAGTTTTACGTTAAAACGAGACTCAAATTTTTGACCTCCGTTTAGTATTTTGACTTTATGACTTATTTAAGTTTGTAATGGTTACTTGTAAGTATTTTTAAATGAAAGTAGACTCAATTACCTTTAAAATGTCGGGTGGCATGACTTCTACAGAGTTACGGTTATTTTTATATGATTTTTCAAATTTCTGAAAAACTGTCGAACAGACAGGCGGACCCCTTAAATTTAAGGGGGCCACCCATCTGATACTCAAAATTTCATTTTTTGAAAAAAAAAATATTTTCTGACTTTGCTAAAAGTTGTGAAACTTTCTGAATTTGATACCGAGCATATAATACTTATTTAAAGCATAATCTAATCTCGAGCTAGTATAATTAGTGTATATAACATCAAAACTAATACAAATTAATCAACAAAACACTTTTCATATTTAATCCTCCTTAATGGGTAATTTAATACATGGATCGTTCTCAATTTTTAAAACCATTTGTTTTGAAAATTAGAGCGACGTGGCTCTTGATACCAATTTTGGAAAACTAGAAGGGGGGTTGAATAGTTTTCCCCTCTTTTTGATTTTATAAAAACTTGGTTTCGAAATGTTGATTCGAATTTATTCAACTGTTTGTTTGAAAAACCTTCAATTAGAGTTTAGTATGAAAACAACATATAATCAATACGATCAATTATATATGTGAGCTTTTGGATTAGTTTTCAAAACTTAGTTTTATGAATGGAGCTTTGGTCGATCTTTATTTTGATACGTTTTCCTTTTAAATTCTTAAACCGTTTTGTATCAAATTATCTATCAAGTTAAACTCAATATGAGAAGTGTGAATAATAATCTATTTGACCATATCATATAATTGTACACACAATCACAATATTAACTTCTATGTATAACACAATCAACATCACAACTATATAAGCAACAATTAAAACATATAGGCAAGCATAGATGTAAAGCGATAAATGTAAGAATTAATGAGAAGAGATAAGAGAAAGGAAATGCAAACCAGACACGAAGATTTATAGTGGTTCGGCTACAAGGACACCTTCCTTGCCCTACTCCACTCCCCGAGTCACCTACTCGAGAGTTTTCTTCACTACTCAACAAGCTCCCTTTTGGCAGAGAAAACCGTACACAACTTTTGCTTACACCAATTTACGACACTAAGCTAAATGTCGAGTTCTAATAGTAGCTAGAACCAATCTCACAACACGACTTCGATTACTACACAACTTCTATACAACTTCACGACTTCACTACTACTTCACAACTTCTTCTATACTCCACTACTTATTCACACAACTACATGACTTCTCCACGCTACTACTTCTTCCCACTACTTCTTACTCACTCATTGACTCACTACTAAGTAACTTCATCTTGATCTACTTATTACATATACATAACTCACAACTTCACATAAACACTAACTAGACTCTAATACATCTTTGGCTTTATGATAGGGAGGATTCTTCTCTTGCACTTTGAGTGATGAGGGATTGAATCACTTGAAACAAAACGAATAAGTTTATGATCAAAAGTTTTACGAAGATTATTTGAGAGGATTTAGACAGAAAGTTTTAGTGCAAAAGGTGAGGAAAAATTACAGATTTGAACCAGTATTTATAGGCAAAAGTTTCTGACACAGGAGCGTGTGCCAGCCCCTTTAATTGTATGTCGGCCCCCTTAAAATTAAGGGGGCAACCCTTATAATTAAGGGGGCCGCCCAGACGAAAATGGCAGTTTTCTTGTCTTTTTCTGGGGAAGGTTTATCTAGTGAAATTTTAACTGTTTTTGGCTAAAATTTTGAATTCATGTATTTATTATGAATTGAGCATTTTCCTTTAATTACCAAAAGTATTTTTCAAAATATATAATATGTTTATAACATTTTATAAAATTTGTAGTGTCTAAATAAAATCCCTTTGATCATAAAATGTATTAGACATTTGTTTGTACATACCTTATGTGATTGTTGAAGCATACTTGAGACGTTGAGATGTCGAGGCTTGTTGACGTATGAATGCATAGATGAATTGTGATCACAAGTAACTTAATCATTTTACGTTATATGTTGTAACTTACATCTTTGTCATCATCAAAACATGAAGAGGATGTTTAGATTAAATATCGTAATATTCATGCCAACAGTTGAAGTTCATTAAGTTCCATTCTAAATGGATCTTTGTCCACTTCACTACCCGAGCAATTTTTCCTAGTGAGGGAAGTTCTAATGAAGAGATGGTCACAAATCACTTCCTTGCTAACAAGAGGAGTGGAGTAAGTAGGATGACGCTCATCGGTGTCTAGAGAAGAAAGTGGCCATTTATCTGTGTAAAGACAAGTGCCGTTGTTTAGAACACCAAGGATTTTTGCAAACTCATCGAGAGATAGGATAGTTTCGTGTTGATTGATAGAAAATTTTACTGATATCTCACCATCTTCATCGCTTGTGAGCACAACGGTAGCATAGAATTCTAGAATAAACCTAGGACAAATCGGCTCATCAATATCTAGGAGACAATCAAAGTTGATCGTAGCTAAGTTTTGACGGATGGAGTTTCCTTCTAGGAAGGATGGGTCAATGGTTCTACCCTCATGGACATAGCGCTTCTCTAACCCCTTTAAGACATTGACTTGGTGTGGAGTAAGACCTTTGGTCATATGGTGTTTGGGTAAATACTTGAGGGTACCTTTGTGATCAGAGAGAGTTGCGAGAGGTATGTTGGTTCCTAGAAATCATAAAATTTTGGTTAAGATTAATATTTTTGAGAATGATCTAGTATGCGCTTTTGTGCAAGCAATGTGAAGATTTGGTTGTCTAAAATGCGTTTTGACGTTCAAAAACGTTTTTATGATGCAACTTATTGTTTTGAAACACATTATGATCCTAGTGTTTCTAAATAAATGTATTTCTAAAATGTAACCAAAAAAGTGCATATAGGTTTATGCATTTAAATGAAGTTGGCCTAATGTTTCTTTTTGTTTTAACAATGTGATGAAGTGTCATGTCCTAATTTTGAATGTGATTATCAAAAATGGTTTTACAAGGGATGTTTGGCTAATTGTGATGTTGTTTAGAGTATGTAAGAACATAATTAAGTGAGGGTATGATTAGTTTAGTTCTCAACTAAGGTTTTACAATTTTTCACAACTAATTACTTAAACCCTAAGATTTTAGAGGTTGAATGTGAATGAGAATGCAATGCTTAGATCCGGTATGTAATTAATTAGACAATACTTACAATATTGCTTGGAATGAAGAATGATTGAAGAGGATACCCAATTTTTGTATGTGATGATGTTTTGTTCGTAAATAGTGGCAGTGAATGAGTTGTGGTTGTGGATTAGGGAGTGTTTGGTTTAAACTAGAGATAAATTTGACTGCAGAGTTGGCGGATCCGGCGGAACCAAAAAGAGGGTTCCGCCCGTTTAGTCGCAGGGTTCCGCCAGATCAGCAGATGTGGAAAATGTCATGATTTGTTTTGATTTTTGAGATTTTATTCTCATGTTTAAACCAGTAGTATTAGGTTCTATGAGTCCTAAACTAAGTCTAGGAGGGACAAATCATTTTTATTCAAGACGTTTTGTGTTAGCGTTGACTATGTGATTTTTGGACGAAGCTATCTTGATTAAGATGTTCCTCAATAAACATTTTTACCAAGCCAATGATTGACGAATCCCAATATCTTTTAGTAAGAGCATATTGGATAATGCTAAGGTCGATGCTTTCATTGTTGTTGCACTAGGGTGACGTTATGTCAGAATTTTGACGAGAGTCTTCTTGATCTTAAGGAACTTGTTGACATGCTTTTTAGCCCGTCGTGGCTTTAGTATGTTGAGGTATCATGAGTCGTTTGTTACTTTAGAGAACTTATGAGGTGAGACAATGTCAAAATAGAAGTACAAATACCATTTGTTCGTTTTCTCATTAACATAGTCATCGACATAATCCAAGTAGGCATGTACTATGGTGTCTACTCCTGTTCCTTTGGGATACCATAACTCTAAATGTGCAATAATCTAAAAGTTCGTTAAACGACTTCAAGGTTGGTTAGGATCTTCTCGAAAACGATAACATAGACAAATACTAAACATACCTTCGGGTCTACTAGCCGTGAGGTAAAGTAGACTTTCAATCATACTGCTTTATTTAGTGTTATCTATGGATTCAATTTTCTCATCCTTGGTAAGACATAGAATATGTAATTCATTGTGTACATGTGAGGAACTAGGAATGTCTTCTAAGTGATCGTTCCTTACTTTTTAGAGCTTGCAAAAAGTCTTTCAAGATATGTTTGACTTTGTTTATTTTCTTTCCAACATCTTTATTTATTCTGTAAGATCCAATTATGATTTACTTCTTCAATTTAGATGCTAAGGTCAAAACTTCACTTTAATCAAATATGCTTATTTATACCCAAGATGCTTTCTTTAAATCAATGTTTGTTATGAGAAAACATATGTTAATTTTAGTTTCAGCTTATGTCTTTATGGTTCCTTTTATTAATGTTCCTGATGACACAAGTCTACTAAATGACTCTTAAACCTTTAAGTAAATTCTCTATTTAATAGTTTATCTTCCTTGTCATTTCCTAAGCTCTTTTATTTTACCATTATTCGATTTTTCACTAAGTTATCTTCTACCGAAAGTGATGTTTTAAAGAAAGATGATCATTAGTTAAATGTTAAGTTTGACAAGTTTTTGAATCATTATGTTCCTTTATTTAGAATAATATAACCTTTGATATTATAAAACCATCTAAGAGGTATGTCTCCATAAAACTTAGAGTTGAAACTTTATGTGTGAAACCTTGGTGTTCTAGAGTACAATGTTATCTTCAAACATATTTAAAATATTTTGATGTACTCTATTTCATTTTGTATTCTTCATGTGAAGATTTTTTAAGCGAGAGTTTTAGGATATGATTGACAATTCAAGTCTTTGAGTTTAGATGATATTATCTCATAAACTAATTTGGAGCATTTTGCTTATTGAATTTGCAAGCATCATAAAAGTGTTGGCCATCTTATCACTTAGGTGATTCTTAGTTACCTTACTTATAAACAAGCATTAAGTGAGACTCACTCAAGAGTTCCAGCATTCTATGTCCGAGGGTTAAGTAAGACGCAGAACCTTATGTCTCTTGTTAATTGTCGTGTGGAAATCCTTTGACCACAGAGGATCCAATCCTCTCTATAACTTACTAAAGAAAGAACAACTTAAGGTATGACCTACTTATACTACACATGAAAACTCCTAAGCAAAAAGCACGAGAGAACACAAGGTAAGTTTGAAGAAAAGTGTACCTTTTTAAGTTCCAAGGAGATGCTACCAAGAAGGATAAACATAAAGCGTTTCATCTTAACTTGTAGGAAAGCTTGGAAACTCCAGTACTCATGAATCCGAGGTGGTTATTCAAACATATAAAAGCATATAATAAAATGACCTTTGTCCTTTTAACATAAGCTTCTATTTGAGATTTAGCAACTTCTAAACCTTTCTTCTAGGCTTAACAAACTTCACTTCCTTTGTTTTACTTGTTGATGGTGCATTCAAGTTAAATCCTAATCCGGTTTTATCTCTAAATGACTTTTGACTTTTCAACAATCTTTCAAGAGATTTTGAACTTTCTTTAAATTTAACTAACATCTTTCCTTTTCCATTTTGTCTTTTAATTTCATGTTTGTACTCTTGACATGTTTTACATTCTAAATCAATCTCAACATTACTCTTAAGCCTAGACATTTTATCTTCCAACATGATTTCCATTTCAAAAGTGTTTTCAATAGATTTTGATGGTTCATTGTCAAAGATTGTTTTAAGGTCCATGTTACCCAAATGTTTATACCCATTTTCTAGTTTAGAGAATTCTAGGATGAAAGTGTCAAAGCAAAAGTGTTCACTTTCAAGTTGTACCTTGTTTGTGGTTTTATCAACTTCATGACTACAAACCGGATGATCGTCTACATCTTCATTCGTGTCACTCCACGATTCACACGCAAGTCCTCTTTGAGCTTGACACAAGTTTTCATCTTCGCTTATACCTTTATTTAAAACATTTAAACTCGTAGCACATGTATTTATTTAAACTAGATGTCTATCTATTAGTTTTTCTAAGACTACCAATTTATATGTAAGATCAAATTGATCATCTTGATGAAAATTTGATATATTTTTCCAAATGTCATTAGCCATTTGGCAAAAGTACACTCTTTTATATTCAATCCTTGGTAAAGCTTTATTATCTTAGCTTTAGTGTTTTTATCAACTTTAGGGTATTCATCTTGATTTTCAAAACTTGTTTTTGTTGGTTTAAAATCACCAATGGAAATAATATGCCAAAGATCTTGATCAATTGATTTTACATAGTTTTCAAATTTATTTTTCCATTCAAGGAAATTTTCTTTTTCAAATAGCGGTGGCTTTTGAATAGATTTCCCTTCTTTGAGATTTTCAAAATCCATGGATCGATCCAAGTTTTAAAATACAATATATTTTAAAGATCTTGAGTAATGTAGCTCTTGATGCCAATTGTTGAAAACTAGAAGGGGGTTGAATAGTTTACCGCTTTTTAACTTATTAACCTTTGAAAAGCTTTTTGTGAAATCAACAATTATAGCTAATTAACAATGATTAACATGCAAGTATAAAGAAAGAAATGATCAAACCACAACACGATTGTTTATCGTGGTTTGGCTACAAGGACTCTTTTTCCTTGCCCTACTCCACGCCTCAAGTTTCCAACTCGAGAGTTTCAAGCACTAGTCAACAAGCTCCTTTCACCGGTGGAGAAACCTTTACAATCGCCGCTTACACATTATCCAGTACAAAGCTAGATACCGGGTCCTAGTTCAAGGTAGAGCCTTCCTAACGTCGCCTATCCACTATTTCCAACACTAAGCTAGATGTCGAGTTCTTTTACAAGGGTACAACCACTCCCGTCACACTATGTATTTTAAGGCCTAAAATATAAACCGATTAATTCAATACAAGATACAAATGAAGTATAAACTTTAAAGAGTTTACACTATAGAAGTCTAACAAGTCTTGCAACATTGAGTTGAAACTTGTAACTTCTCGGATGGACTTGTGAACTTTGTTTCTACACAAGAGAATCACACAAGTGAGTTGCTACTGAGTTAGATAAGATGAACAAGTGTTTGTATGCAAAGTATGACTAAAAGTGATGAGAGATTTCTTGCAAATAGCTTGGTATTTATAGCCAACCAAACAAGCAGACTGGCGGATCCGGCGGAACCAAAACAAGGGTTCCGCCCTTGTACCCTGAGGGTTCCGCCAAGTCTGACAGTCAAAGACTCCAAAAAATCTTTCCATATCAAGCAATGTCACATCAAGTTTATTTAAGTCAACACACTATGAATTGAGTAGGAAACTATCCAAAATGTGTAAGAGATCTTTATGGAAAGTCAACTACTAGATTTAGTAAGCTTTCCATAAATGCACATGATGTAAGTTATGATGTCATATTATGTTTTCTATATTAAGTAATATAATAAAGTTATGCTTAATATGAAATGTATGAAATGTAAAGTCTAGTTACAATAATACTATAACTAAAATGATGTTCTACTAAAAACTAAAGTTTACACTTTTTCATTAACAAAACTTAGCAAAGATCGTAAAATATAAATAACGTTTTTAGACGATATTTGTATTAACAAAGTTCAGTACGAGCCGATATAGAAGTTTTCTGTTCTGCTACAGTACCCGCGGATCCTTTTGGATCAATAGACGGAACCCTGTTTTTGGTTCCATCTGATCCGTGGGTTACTGAGACAGTTGGGACAATTTCTTGTACTTTTTCGGCTTCTTTTGTCAGACTACTTAAGGTTCCTGATTTCATAAATGCTAGCCCCGTTTTATCATATGACAACTTTTGAATTTTCATTATTTCATCCGCACAAGAAATACTTTTATCGAACCTTTTAAATCTTTAATTTTGTTTGATAAGATCATCATGTGTGATTTTAAGCTTTTCAATTTCAAGTTTAAACTCTTAACATGATGTACATACAGTGTCAATAGCTTTACTCTTTTCTAAACATTTTGCCTTTTCTTTTAATTCATAAACTTCATTTTCCAAAAATTCCTTTTCAGTTTTTAAAAATTTGTTTTTGTTTATGATTTTTAAACTTAGTTCACATAGCTTGTTATATTCCTTTTGCAATGTGTCATCATCAATATAAGAATAAGATGAGTTAGAGTGTACCTCATTGGAGTCTTGAGCCATGAGAGCAATTTCGTTATTCTTTGGCTCCTCGTCATCATCTTCACTTTCACTCCATGCACTACTTACAAAAGCTCTTTGAGTTTTGCTTTTTGTTGCCTTTGGACATTCTCCTATGAGATGACTTGTATCTCCGCATCTAAAACTTTTTCTTTCACCCTTTCCTTTCTTATCATCACGGTCTTTTCGGAAAGGTTTCTTTTCATATTTAGGTTGCCTTACAAATTTACCCCGTCTTCGAAAGAACTTCTTGAAATCTCTTATGGCCATGGCATATTCTTCATCATCACTACCCGAACTAGATTCTTCATCATCACTGGATTCTACTCTAGCTTTTAAGGCAATGGATTTGACCTTTTCTCTTTTGCCCTTTACTATCTCCGAATCTTTTTCCATCACCATTTCATGAACTTTGAGATTTCCAATTAGCTCGTCAAGTGACATGCTAGAAAGATCTTTAGATTCTTTAATGGCCGTCACTTTTGCTCTCCACTTCGGATGGAGTGCTCTAAGGAATTTCCTGACAAAATTCTTACTACAAAAAGATTCATCAAGTGCTTTAAGAGAAGTAATGATTGTGTTAAATCTAGCAAATGCACTATCAATTTTTTCATCTTCAAGGATAACAAATTATTCATATTGTTGAACAAGGAGATCGATTTTGTTATCCTTGACTTGTGAATTTCCTTGATGAGTGATTATCAAAGATTGCCAAATTTTTTTAACGGTTTTACACATAAAGACTCTTTTATATTCTTTTCTTGGTAAAGCATTGTAAAACATCATCTTTGCTTCATTATTTTTAGCAATCAATTTCTTTTGTTCTTCATGATGTTTAGTAAGTGAAACATCTTCATCCCAACCACTTGCAATATCTTTAATTATAGCTTTGTGATCACCTTCTATAATTATATACCAAAGATCTATGTCTTTTGATTTCACATAAGTTTCAAAGCGGTTTTTCTAATAGATAAAAATATTTGGTTCAAATAGTGGTACTCTTTGCATACATTGCCCTTTTTTGAAAATTTCAAAATCCATGAATCGTTCCAAGTTTTAAAATACAATATATTTTAAAAAACTTGAGTAACGTAGCTCTTGATGTCAATTGTGGAAAACTAGAAGGGGGGTTGAATAGTTTACCATTTTAAAATTTAGTTTGCTTTGAAAACTTTGTGTGATATCGATTTAATACAAACAATAAACCAATAAGTAAAGTGCAAGTAAGTAAAGAAACGATCAAACCACAACACGTATGTTTATAGTGGTTCGGTCTACAAGGACTCTTTTTCCTTACCCTACTCCACTCCCCGAGTATCCGACTCGAGAGTATTCTTCACTAATCAACAAGCTCCTTTAACCGGCGGAGAAAACCTTACACGTCGCTTACACAAGATTACTGACACAAAGCTAGATGTCGAGTTCTTTTATGAGGGTACAACCACTCCCGTCACTCTTTGTATTTTGATAATGTGGGAAGGATTCGTTCAAACACTTGGGATGTTAATCTTAGTAATGTGTTTGGGATATTTATGAATGAATGTGATTTAGCATGCGGAATTTACTAAAACACACTAAAGGAACAAAGATGGTGAGTAAGTAAAAGAGAATGAGCACAACAAGAATAACACAAAACGATTCAATATTATTGATGAAATAATACGGGTGATCTAAACTATCACCAGGATTACAAGTGTAACCTTGAATCTTTGATACGTGAAAAGGTTAAAGATGGAAGTTATGCATGGGAAAGTATGGGAAAGATCTGAGAAAGATGTGTAAGAGATGTGTCTAAGAAGGTGTCTTAAGGGTTTCTTTTATAGCATAAGGAGCCCTTATTACAAGTGGTCAAGTTGCTTAATATAATATAATAGAGGTTTATCTTATCCTAATATTACACCTTTCAAGGTAAAACACTCCATTATATCTACTGAGTCTTCTGTACTACTTCTACTAAACGTATAACTTTGTACAAAGACTAATAATACAACTAAATATCTCTAAATAAAATATAACAACTTGTCGTGAATACTGGCAGGACCTTCTTTAACTAGCAGTACCTTCTTACCCAGAAGGTACTGTTAGTATATCTTCAACATAGCAAAACTGAAGAGGCAGGCTTAACTATCAACTAGCAGGCTCTTCTGGCAGACTCTTCACTTTATGCATTTTATTCCCAACAATCCTCCCCTAAACTTGTTATTCCCATTTAAAATAACCAAGTTTCTTTGTGAATAAAATTCATACCTTGAGGATTTGAGGGAACTTTTCCAAAAACCTTATTTCTTTCTCCTTAGGCTTTCATACTGATCAAGTATGCTCTCCTTCAATCTTTTGACTGCATCAGTTTCTTCTTCACACAAAAGCTTATTGGAGATCAAGACTGATAATACTTCATAGCTTAAAGGATACTCCTTCTCACCTAGCATAAAGATCTCTATTCCACTCTGAGTGGAAAGATGATGAAAATGACTCGTGCTGAATGATTCCCATGTAACAGATAAATCATAATAAGGAAATTTTCAATGAGTATCAGTAGGATTTGGATCATACAATCTGCTGAACTCAACCCATAGCTCTTGCTCCTTTGCATCTGGCTTGTACTTGGTTTTCAGCTTCTCTTGAACTAATACCCATAATTCATCTAAATCCATTATGCTACATGCTCTGAGTAGATTTTCAAAGTTCTTGAAAATCTCAACCTTGTTTCCAACTCTTGTTATCTTCCATGCTTTTCCAAACTTGTCATTGTAGATTTCCCAATCTATGACTGGATGCCTTGCATGTAAAGGTTCAGCAAAAACAATTTGTGGACCATGGACAACCATTTCTCTTGACTGAACAGGAGGCAATTCTGCTTTCTCTTTTTGTTCCTTCTGATCATCTTTTCTTCCTTTGGAAGGCCTTTGAGTATCCATGAGAAAACTGGTTTTGTTTCTTCTGTAAGCCTTTAAGTATAGAAGCTTCAATTCATCAAAAGATTTACCTTTGAGTTGATGTTCTTTCATGTTCACTTCTCTTTTCAGATATATCTTGAAGAACTTCTTCTGATCTGCTTCAGAATGTGGCATTTTAAATCCTTTCTTCTGATTCTTCTGAATCTGCTGATAGACATCATCCAATGCCTCTTGATTGTATTTCTTGGTGATGAACTCATTGAGCTTGATTGTCATTTCATCTGAGCTAAGAGAGTCATCACATACCAGAGTGTAAGCTTCACCTCTTACAATTAGATCAATGGAAATGATGTATTGCAGCTGAGCATCAAACTTTTCTTGCAGCATTCTTGATTCTTCCTCAGCCCCTATAACTTCTTCTTCATGAAGCTGTTTGGACAACTCTTCATCTACAGCCAATTGTGCTTGCTCTTTCTTCTTCAACTTTTTAGGCTTTGGTTCATCTTCAATCAAGATTTTCTTGCCCTTGTCTTTTGGTGATGATACTGGACTTGGAGCAGCTGATTGTTCATCAGAAACAAGAAACCTCCCCTGAGGCTGTGCTCCCCTCTTTCTTTTGTAAGACACTTGATCAGAACCTTTTAAATTCATAGCTAATAACCTCTGAATCCCAGCAGGCTCTTGCTCTGCTTCAGTAGTATCTTGCTTTGCTTCAGCAACATCTGTTTCAGCAGTATCTTTCAAGCTAACAGGCTCTTTTTCTTGAGAAGCAGGCTCTGTTTCTTGAATAGCAGGCTCTTCATCAATCACTGGAGCTCCTCATGAAACTGAAATTGAATCTCTTCTTCATTTTTAGAACTACCCATCCTCCCCTTTTTGGAAGAGAGACCCAAACCCTCTGCATATGAACTTGAGGAACTAGAAACAACCAACTGAGATGTTCCTTTACCCTTCAACAATTTTACCTTCAACTCTAATTTCTCAACTCTCTTAACTAACTTGGTGTTGATCTCTGTAAAATGTTTGTTTTGACTTTCAAGAGTAGTTTGCAAGTGCTGCACTTGCTCCTTTAATTCCCTGACAGTCTGAGCATCTACACTTTGTTGTGGAGGAGATTGTGGTGGTGAGTTATGATGTGATAATGATGGTGATGTTGCAGATGGTGTTTGTGTTTGTTGATGAGATGGTAATGGTACTGGTGATGGTGGTGTGACTGATGGTACTGGAGATGGATGTGGTGATGAATGATCAGATGATGTGGATGGTTCTTCAGAATGTTGTGGTAACATTTCCTCAAAAAGTGGTACTTCTTCTCCTTGAAAACCAATTTTCATGTTTGAAAACACCTTGTGTGTAAGTTTGGGCGTTTTAAAAGGTTTGTTTGGGGGAAGTAATAAATGTTTGGATTTATTGATGAGGCACTGAATGAACCTTGGGTACATCAAAAACTTTGTTTCACTGTCCACATTTTTAACCAATCCTTCAAAAATATATTTTGAAAAGTTGAATTTCTTGTTTATTGCCAGGCAAATGAGAGTTGCAGCCATATTACCACTAAATTGCTCCCATGAGGCTTTCTTTTGGCTTAAACAATGAAGGATTATGTGAATCAAAAATATCCATTGAGGGGTAAAATGCTTTTTAAGAAATGTAAGCTTTGTAGAAGTTACATTATACCCCATTTTTGTCAAATTTTCAAAAAAATTAGTATCAGATAGTTGACTAATGCCATCTGAATCATCCAAACGAAGGTGTCTTCTAATGGATGATTCGGTAAAAGTCAAGGTTCTACCATCCACTTTGACCATTAACTCCTGAATCCCATCCCTAAGAGTATTAACTTTAGCAGTTTGCCAAAATTGTGAAATTTGAGATTCAAAAATAGTGGGATTCACGAGTAAAGCAAACCTGACATAAGAATTGTTTAGAAAATCCACTGCTTGATGAAAAGTTTCATTGTCATCAGACTTTTCCAGAAATGCTAATTGGTTGTGACGTTTGACAAAACTTAGACGAGCCATGGTGAAAGGTTTGATGAAAATTTTGATTTTGATGGTGGGATTTTATTGTTGTACTGGTAGAAGATGAAAGGTAAGTGTGAATTGTGAGAAGGATTGATTATGAGAAAAATGACTTTTGACCGACTATAAAAGATATGGATAAGTAATTGAAGAGGCGGTCAAAAAGATCTTTTATTATAATAACTATATCCTTAATTCGAGGAAAACATGATTAATTCACAAAAATACCCTTTAAAAACAACGGCTATATTTTAACCTGACAGACTCAACGGCTATGTAGCAGTACCATTTTACTCTACCAGTACTAAAATTTGAACTACCAGTACCTTGTTTTTTGAAATAAAACTTGGCAGTCTCTTTGAAATTTTAGAAAATATCCCTTATAGTTTTTAGCAAACTATCAGCTATCAACGGATTTGATAAGTCTTTACCACGAGCCATTTGCTTTGGACTAGTCAGTTCGTTTAAGTTTTTGAAACTGGGTGAACTGATTACCTTATAGTTTTTAGCAAACTATCAGCTATCAACGGATTTGAGAAGTTTTTACCAAGAGCCGTTTGCTTTGGACTAGCCAGCACTTAAAGTTTTTGAAAAACTTGGTGAACTGATTACCATTTCCATATCCTGATTGTGTTAGCAAGCTTGAGTAACCTGAAATGGTTAGTTGTAAACCAAAAGAAACAAAGTGCAAAGCACTTGTTTTAAAGCATTGTTAACATTTAAACATCAAGATGAGTAAAAACAGAGCAAACTTTGAACTAACAGTACCAATTATGTACTGACAGTACCTTATGACTAACTAGCAGTACCATGTTTAGAAGCCAGAACTTGTTTATTTATATACAAAACACATGTTTCTCAAAGATTTATCATACCAATACCTGGTACCAGGTATTTAAACCTACCTAAATCAAAAGCTTTGGTGAGAAGGTCTGCGAAATTATTTTCAGAATCAATTTTGACAACTTGTATTAACCTTTTCTCATTGCAATCTCTTATGAAATGGTGTCTGATTTCAATGTGTTTTGTTTTTGAATGTTGAACTGGATTTTTAATGATACAAATAGTACTGTTGTTGTCAATGTAAATAATGGTGTTAAGAAAATTGTACCCATAGTCAAGCAATTGATTCTGGATACAAAGAACTTGGCCACAACAACTTGCACTTGCAACATATTCTGCTTCAGTTGTAGAGTTGGCCACCATTGTTTGCTTCTTGCATTGCCATGATATGAGTCTGCAGCCAAGAAATTGACATCCACCAGTTGTGGATTTTCTGTCTAGGGTTGCACCAGCATAGTCACTATCTGAGTAAGCTACCAAATCAAAAGATGATTCTCTTGGATACCATAGACCCAATTTAGGCTGGCCCTTGATGTATCTGAAGATCCTTTTGACTGCTGTGAGATGAGAAACTTTTAGATTGACTTGAAACCTTGCACATACACATACTGAGAACATGATATCTAGTCTTGATGATGTAAGGTACATTAGGGACCCAATCATTGATCTGTAGTTGTGCACATCAACATCTTCACCCTCAGTATCTTTGTGTAACCCCTTTTCTGGATCCATTGGTGTACTTGCAACCTTTGAATCTGCAAACCCAAACTTCCTTAGGATCTCTGCTACATACTTATCTTGGCTTATAAATATGCCTTCTTTTGATTGTTTCACTTGGAGACCCAGAAAGAAAGTAAGTTCCCCCATGGAACTCATTTCAAACTTACTATGCATAAGTTTTTCAAACTCTACACACAATTCCTGATTTGTGGATCCAAAGATAATGTCATCAACATAAATCTGCACCAGCAAGATGTCTTTCTTGGTTCTTTTGATGAACAAAGTTGGATCAATCTTGCCTCTTTGAAATCCATTTTCCAATAAATAGAAAGCCAATGTTTCATACCATGCTCTAGGAGCTTGGTGTAAACCATAAAGAGCTTTGGTAACCTTGTACACCTTGTCTGGATATTCTGCATCAATGAAGCCTGGAGGTTGAGAAACATACACCTCTTCTTCAATAGTACCATATAAAAAGGCACTTTTGACATCCATTTGGTAGACAGTGAATCCTATGAAAGAATCATAGGCCAAGAATAGCCTAATTGCTTCAATTCTTGCAACTGGAGCAAAAACTTCTTCATAATCCACTCCTTCTTCTTGAGTATACCCTTGGGCCACCAATCTGGCTTTGTTTTTTATCACTATTCCCCTTTCATCTTTCTTATTTCTGAAAACCCATTTGGTTCCAATTGCCCTGTAACCTTTGGGCAAATCAACCAGTACCCAAACCTTCTGCAGTTTGAATTGAAGTAGCTCTTCTTGCATTGCTTCAACCCAGCTTGAGTCATCTAAGGCTTTTGTAATGTTTTTGGGTTCTACTTGAGAGAGAAAGCATGAAAACAGGCATATGTGGGCAACTTATGGTTCTTTTCTTCATACACAGCTAGGACAAACCCATCTTTGTTTGAAGATAAGACTTGAGTTCTTGTTTTAACACCAGAATCAATGCTGACAATCACATTATCAATGGAGTGATCTTTGAGAATTCTTGGGTTGTGTGTTGTAGGAACATCATAGGAAATTGGAAGGTTTCCAATTCCTACATCTTCTGGTAAGGAATCATCTGATAGAACATTTAATGGTTCAGCAGGACCAATTTGTGAACTGGCAGTACCATCTGTTGAACTGGCAATACCATCTTGTGAATTGGCAGTACCAATTTCATTTTCAGAATTTTCTTGATTCCCTTGATCTTGAGTTTCATGATCATCTTCAATACCTTCATTTGTAGTATTTGAAGGCTCTCCATGACCTGAAGATGAATCCAATCCTGTCCAAATTGGCATTAAGATGTAATCTTGATCCTCAGATGTTTCAACATTGTCTTCATGACCTGCATTATCATTAGTATTTGTACCTGTGACAGGCACATAATTCATAGATTCTGAAAGCTTATCAATGTCAAAACACCAATCTGGTCCAGTGCCTGCAACATTTGGTAGTTTCTCTTGAAACTCTATGTGCAGGTTTTCTTCCACTAACCTAGTGCATTTATTGTACACCCTATAGGCCTTACTTTGCAAAGAATACCCTATCATGTAGCCTTCATCAGCTTTTCCTTCAAACTTTCCTAGATGATCTTTGGTATTGAGAATAGTGACATGACATCCAAAAGGTCTCATAAAACTTAGAGATGGTGTTCTACCAAACAAAAGTTCATAAGGAGTCTTTCTATGAGGTTTAATCACACGAACCCTATTCTGTACATAACAAGCAGTACCTACTGCTTCAGCCCAAAATGAAACAGGCAACTTAGAATCTACTAGCATTGTTCTAGCAGCCTCTATAAGTGTTCTATTTTTCCTTTCTGCTACTCCATTTTGCTGTGGGGTTCTAGCTACACTATATTCTCTTTTTATTCCTTTTTCTTTGCAAAAGTCATCCATAACTTTATTCTTGAATTATGTCCCATTGTCACATCTAATTACTTTTACTTTCTTATCAATTTGGTTTTCTATCCCTTTAATGTAGGACTTAAGGATCTCACTTGTTTCATCCTTAGTTTTTAAAAAGAAAACCCAAGAGAATCTGCTGTAATCATCAGTAACTACAAGACAATATCTTTTACCATTCAAGCTATTCACAGAAGTAGGACCAAAGAGGTCCATATGAAGCATGTATAAAGCTTGAGAAATTGAGTTATGGGTCTTAGGCTTACAAGAAGCTCTATGTTGTTTGCCTTTTAGACAATCAACACAGGTTTGGTCATTTTGAAAAATCTTTTTGGGTAAACCTCTAACCAAATCATATTTTGCAATTGTATTGATTGTTTTAAAGTTTACATGACCAAGTCTTCTATGCCAAAGCATAGATTCATCCAATGAGGCTTTTGCTACTAGACAGGTTAAACTCTCTTTAGGAACAATGTTCTTTAAATCAACAATGTACATATTGTTCTTTCTAGGGATTTTAAGAAGAATCTGACTTTCATCAGGAATTTTAAAATCAGGAGAAAGTACAATGCATTCAGTGTCAGTAAAAAGAACATTGTTCTTTGTGTCAGACATTTGTGAGACACTAAAGAGATTAAACTGTAGTTCTTTCACAAAGTACACATTTTCAAAATCTAATTTACTAGTTTTAATTGTACCTTTACCAGTAATCTTTCCTTTGATTCCTCCCCCAAAGGTAACATATCCTCCATCAAATGATTTGAAGTCTGTGAGGTAAGACATGTTGCCTGTCATGTGCCTTGAACATCCACTATCTACATATCCTTGATCTGCAATATCATTTGAATGTTCCTGCACATGTATACACATATTAGTTTTCTTGGGGTACCCAAGCCATGACTGACTTGGGTTTGCCTCGTGCATCAATGTAATCAAACCTTTTTAGGACTGTTGATGCACCATTTGGTTGGAGTGGTCTCCAAATCCAACATGCTGAGGACTTAACAACATTTTCATTTTTGACACATTTTGTGGTTTTTGGTCTAACAGTACCACATTTGGCAGTACCATTTGGTCTAGCAGGACCTTTTGGTTTTGGTCTCCAGTCTTGTGTTTTATCCACAAAATTCCTTTCAATATGACTTTTCACAACTTTTGGTGCATGTTTGAAAGTATTTCTTGCACCCTTAGTAGTGAATTTTGGGAAAACAGGCTCATTTGGTCTAACAGTATGATTGACTTTTGGTGTGTTAGCCTTCACAGAACCTTTTATGGGGTTTGTTTTATTTGTTTTAGACCTTGATGTACTCCCAGAAACCCAATTGTTACAATAAGCATGAGAATGATTAAAACTACCACAGTAATAGCATGCTTTATTGTACAAAACAAAGTTATCACCAAGTTGATGTGACTTAAGATTGTTCCAATTTCTCTGACTACCTCTAGGTTTGCTATTACATTTAGCACAACATTCAACTGTTTTTAGAACAACTTTAGTCTTTGTGATACTTTCTACACTTTTAGGACTGCTTGCCCCTACTTTGTTTCCTTTCTTAGAAACAGTCTCTTTTCCATTGTCATCAGATGTACAACCTTCAATAGATGTAACATCTGAGCTCTTATCAGTGAGCACCTTTTCTTTGGAGAGTGAAGTATCACTTGTACTTTCAAAAGGTTCACTATTTTCTACAGGTTTTACTTTTTCTAGTGGTTTATTTGTGAGTTCATGTAAACCTGATTCAGCAAGATCTAAACCTGGGGGACAAGGAATTCCTCTGTTAGGAGGTGGACATGTGTTGTATCCAATCCCAGATTTGATTTTCTTGTTCATTTGATTTTCAACTATACTTTTAGTACATGTAGAAGCATTTTCCAATGTTGTCACAGTTAGTTGAATATTATCTTTTGCTTGTTTCACTTTAGCAAACTCAGTTCTTAACAGGTTTATTTCAGCATCTTAAAGAAATATGTCTCTATTAAGAATAGTTTTTGTGTCAGAAAAGGTGAGTTCATTTTCTCTAAAGTGAATTATCTGTTTTTCAAGTTTGGACATACCACACTTATGATTAACTAGATCTTGATGGGTTTTTCTCTCTTCTATTTTCAGTTCATCATAAAGCTTTCTTAAGATTTCTAATTCTTTAAAAGCTTCACAAGTAGTAGAACATTTAGTAATTTGTACCTCAGGATTGGAGAGAGCCATTAAAGCCATTTCATTTGAGGATGACTCTTCTTCACCCATAAAGCTCCAATCAAAACCCAGCCCATCAATAGCTACCATAGCTTTTGTTTTAGTGGTGTCCACTTCTTTGCTCTTGTTCTCATTGTTTCCTCTGTTCTTGTTCTCAAAACCTCTTCCTTTATCACCCTGCTTCTTTGGTCTTCTACATTCTCTTGAGTAGTGACCCTTCATGTGGCAGTTGTAGCACTCCACTTTAGACTTGTCATACCCAGCAGGTTCATTGCCATTGATGACAATCTTCTTTCCAGTCCTCATCAAATATTTCTTAGCCCTCATGCTAAGAAGTGAAAGCTGCCATTTTATGTCCATTTCTTCAAGATCATCATCACTAATCTCTTGAAGATCTTCAAAGGTTAATGTGGAACCATTGTGTTGTGATGTTAGAAAAGCACAACCAACTGTTTCATCTAAAATGGTTTTGGTACTGCTGGAAGTACTGGCAGTACCAAAATTTGTGTTGGCAGTACCTTCTTCTCTACCATCTTCTTCATCAACTTTCTTGGAAGGACCATGAGATGACATAAATGCCATATTTCCTGAGCTTGAACTAGTAGACTTCTTTAGTTCATGCTCTACTATTTTGAAGTTGCTGTAAAGATCATTGAGACTCATGGAATCAATATTTGGTTTGTTTTTCCAGACAATGACATGCATGGCCCATTCAGAGGGTAGACTTCTAAGGAATTTGGAGTTTAAGTCTTCTTGAGATATTATCACTTCATGAATGGCTAACTGACTAGAAAGCTTTTGTAGTCTATTGAACATGATGTCCAAAGACTCATTTGGTGTGGCTGAAAAGTTTTCAAACTGTTGTTTTAAAAGTGTTTTCTGGGTTTTCTTGGTGGCATCATTACCACCAAATCTAGCCACAATAGCTTGAAAAAGGGTTTTAGCACACTTGTACTTGTTGAAGATTAAAAGCTGGTCATTTGGAATAGACATGAGAAGCATACTTCTGGCTTTGATATCATTTCTCTTTTGAATTCTTTCTTCAGCGGTTATTGGGTTTACTTGCACAGTTGTGACAAGTGCATCATTTACTGTGGAGGTGGTGGTTACTGGCTTAAATGAGTTTCCTTCTTCAATAATCTCCCAAAGTGCATAGTCTTGCACTTGGAAGTATTGTTCAACCCTCAGTCTCCACATCTCAAACTCATTCTGTTTGAGTAATGGAAGTTTTGCAGCCACATTGGTTTGAATGTGCTCAACATCCATTTTTGCTTTGTTCTTTTATGTTGTAAATATCAGCCTTGCTCTGATACCACTTGTGGGAAGGATTCGTTCAAACACTTGGGATGTTAATCTTAGTAATGTATTTGGGATATTTATGAATGAATGTGATTTAGCATGCGGAATTTACTAAAACACACTAAAGGAACAAAGATGGTGAGTAAGTAAAAGAGAATGAGCACAACAAGAATAACACAAAACGATTCAATATTATTAATGAAATAATACGGGTGATCTAAACTATCACCAGGATTACAAGTGTAACCTTGAATCTTTGATACGTGAAAAGGTTAAAGATGGAAGTTATGCATGGGAAAGTATGGGAAAGATCTAAGAAAGATATGTAAGAGATGTGTCTAAGAAGGTGTCTTAAGGGTTCCTTTTATAGCATAAGGAGCCCTTATTACAAGTGGTCAAGTTGCTTAATATAATATAATAGATGTTTATCTTATCCTAATATTACACCTTTCAAGGTAAAACACTCCATTATATCTACTGAGTCTTATGTACTACTTCTACTAAACGTATAACTTTGTACAAAGACTAATAATACAACTAAATATCTCTAAATAAAATATAACAACTTGTCGTGAATACTGGCAGGACCTTCTTTAACTAGCAGTACCTTCTTACCCAGAAGGTACTGTTAGTATATCTTCAACATAGCAAAACTGAAGAGGCAGGCTTAACTATCAACTAGCAGGCTCTTCTGGCAGACTCTTCACTTTGTGCATTTCATTCCCAACAGATAATTAAAATACTAACCAATCACTACAAAAAGTTTATGATTGTTTGGTACAAACAATGATGTATGAATAACAACAAATTCACACAATACGAATGAACAAGTCTTGCAACGTTTTGTTGAAGCTTAAAATGCTTTGATCTTCTTGCTACAAAGAAGTTCACTAAAATGAAATATGGATGAGTTAGATATGAATGAAAGAAAGTATGATGTAGTTTATACTTGTAAGTCATGAGAAAACATCAATGTGTGGCTTGCTATTTATAGGCGAAACTGCCTGAGCAAGCCACGGATGGGACGGAACCAAAACATGGGTTTGGTTCCGTCCGTGTGACCCATTGGTTCCGTGGGAACCTGCAAAAAAATCTTCAAGAAATCTTTATCAAATCTAACCAAAATATTCTTATATATTTCCAAGGATTTTATGAGTGAAGATCTAAACAAAATATATATGAAATTTTCCAATGATCTTCACAATCTAACATAAGATATCAAAGTGATGCATGTCATGATGTAATCATACATATCCAATTTTAGAATTAACTTATAATATGAAAATGTATATTTGTAAAATGTATTTGTAGCTAAAGTGATGTTTAGATTGTAATAAGAAAAGACTTGTGACATTATTAGTAAAAGACTTTAACCTTATTTATGTTTTGCTAAAAATAAAGTTTACAATTTGTCGTTAGCAAAATTTAGCAAATATCGTAAACTATAAATAACATTTTTAGGCAATATTTGTATTAACAAGTTTAACGCTAGAAATCATATTAAATCACCCCTTAGGTCTAAACCGCGGGGTCCCTTCAAAATTGAGGGCCATGTGCAGTCGATCACATCGCACATGCTAAAATTCAATCCTAAAGGTTCGTCCTTTTTTCTTACTTTTTTCCATTTTAGTTTTATAATATCATCTTACTAATGTTGCAACAGTGTTGTTGAAGGTCTTCTTGTGGTAGGAAAACTCACTCGACACTTATTGTAGTGACTATAATGACAGTTTGACGTTTTCACGCATGACATGAAGAGAGAAAAAGTAGCCCGGATAATTTTGATTTTCAAACATGAAAATTAAAAGATTGCATTTTTGAATCACTTTAAATCCAATCAGAACTTTATAACTAACTTTTGATCTTATTTTATTAGCACCAAAACCAAACAAATTTTTGTTAAATAGCTCAAATAAAAAAACCAAATTCAATCTCAAATAACTAACCTTGAAAGATTAATCAATTTTTAAAATTCAGTCAAAAGAAACGTGCCTAACCCGATTAAGAAAACCTGACCCAAAAACCGAAATTTTATGTGAGTACTTTTATTAAAAGGTGCATACCTTATTCTAAAATTTTAGATCCGTTATGAGAGAGTGAAAATTTTATGTTATGAACACAAAAAATAAATTATTCTAATGCCTTAAAAATCATTCTCCTTTAGACTTCTAATTATTTGACACAATCTTTACATAATCTTTACATTTTCACCTACCACGTCTTACTTTGAAAGTCTTATAAGTACTTGTTTTAAAAATCATAAAAACAAACATACGAAATATAATTACGTATAAAAAGACTCTTTAATACTCCGTACTATACTAGTCTTTGATTATTAAATAATTAAAACCCATGATAATAATACCACTAATTATGTGTTGAAAAATCTTGTTAGTAAACGCAACGCGTGTGTGTACGTGTTAAGTCATGTTTTTGACTTTTCTTAAAAACACAAAACAGAACAAAAAGCAAATGAATGCCGTGTTGGGTTCGTGATTCTTAACACCTTCTTCTTCTTCTTTAAAAAGATCAATTCAAATCTTGGTTCATTTTTCTCTTTTTTTTTTTTTACAGGAATCACGAACCCTTTTCTTCACTTCTTTCATTTCATCAAGAATTAATCTTGAAATATTGTTTTTTTTGGGTTTTTGTAATTTTTTGTAATTTGGGTTTTGGTTGAAGATCAAGGATTTTTATTTGTAAGTGTATATATGATTACCCTTTACTCTATTTTTAGTTTTTTATATAATTGGTTTTGTTTTCTTGTTTTGATCACAACTGTTTATGTTTATGAATTGCTGTTATGTAGTTGAGGTTTGTGGAAATAATGTTGTGTTTTTTGTTTTTAAATAATTGATTCCTGTAATTAGGTAGCTTTGGATTATGGTATTTGATTATTTGATACCTTAACTTTACTAAATTGTGTTTTTTTTTAAGCTTATTACATTATGATCAGTTCTGTGTATTAGTATGTAGAAGTCATATTGGTAAAAGATGAACGGGTTAGGGAAAATTAAGGCTTTCTGACGGTGGAAGGAGTTTTCATTGGAGTTACATAATTGTGTGATATTTCTATGAATACCCTTTGTGTTTCTGTATGCTAGTATAGTAGTATGATATGATAAGATATGATATGGATTTTAGGCTTGTTACTGTCTATGAAGATCTAGTAGATTCGTCAATCATTAATTTTTGTACAAATATTTCTTTGGTAGGTGACGAATGGTTTACTTTATTTATTTCTATTAATTAGTGAAAGAAGACTGGCTGATAAAGTCCATTTACTGTCCATGTTGACCTCGTCTGGTCTTTAAACAATCTTAAGTACATGGACTTAACTAATAAAATGGGATTTGCACCGGATATCTACTCTTAGAAACTGTCCTTTTGATTACAGAACTTTTTTCAAGGCAAGTAGATATAAGTGAAGAGCCATTGTAGTACCAGCACACACGATCTTTACTAATTAGGAACGAAATGAATGACTGTAAATTTTTACCTATCCTGTATGTTTTTTTGGTTCCAAGTGCCAACTATCATACAATGTCTTTTTTGCAGGTAAATTTTTTATTTAAACTTGTACAGATAGTAGTTCCCTTTTATGGGTTGGCTTAGCAGAATTTTTAAAGGCTCCAACCATGAAGTTTCAGAAGGGGAATATAACTGGAGATACGATGATAATAATACTGTGTCAACTGGAAATTATCCTTCCACATCATGGGTAAATGTTTACTTATTTAATGAGATATCAGAATTTGGAATACGTGTATCTTAAATTTAAGGGTGTTTTTTCCCTAGTTTCATAATGATGTTTGTTTTGTTTGACCTTGTCAAATCAACCTGTCGAAAGTTAATCTTACTTAAATGCTTGTATAAACTTTAGCAGGATCCGCAGTCTGAGATAGAAGACATTGACCGCGCGATCGCAATATCACTTGCAGAAGAAGAGGGGAGAGCGAAACCTGTGATTAGTAAGTGATGTAACTATCTGCTAATAATGTGTCATTTGATAGTTAATATTTGATCAAGTATATACTCAGATATTTTGTGTTAATATCATGTTTCATAGCATGCAGCAAGTCCTGAGTAACTACTGAATAAACATGCAATCTACGAATAGAATCACCTTATTTCATTAGGTTGTGTTATTAATTGTGTTTACACTTGCTCAAGTAGATGTTATTATAGACATCCATATGTTTAGCCGAGATGTCTGCATTCCTTTATAATCATAGGTATTTTTATCAAGAAACATTTTCATTAAATGGTATGATAAGAACATAAAAATTTTGTACTAGGAAAACAGAAAGGCAATACCAAAGTATTGGTATCTGTTGAGCAACATTTTTAGGATGATTGGACACAATAGGCAAAATAGCTAGATTCTGATACTCATTCTTCTCTAAGATTCTTGAAAGAGGTGCCCCGCAGAAACAACCAGCCACTGAATAAGTTTTAACACGCATTTGTGGGATACAACTTCACAACAAATATGGAGTTACTCTAATGTAATATGGGACTGGTTCCTAGAAACAATCTAACCTGAGAAATGTGAGAAATAATCTTGACCACACATCTTAAATGAATCATTAAACATTATGTAAAATTCAAAAGGGTATAAAGGTAAAATCAATCAATAGTGGATTAATTTCAACAGGATCATTTCCAGTTTGACTGATTTTTGCAAAGACTAAAATAAAAATTATTAATTTCTATAGTTTGTTTTGTTTCCTTGAAATGTACTATGGCACTGGTACAAGCAATATAATAATTCATAATCTTTATTATATTAAATTGCCAAAAGTTATAATTATAACAATATAGCATATATGATTCAAGGATTCTCTTTTTCTTTTGTACAGAATTTTTATTAGTGAATCATAAAGTAGGTTTTGTATTTTTTTTTTTTTTAATTTAATTTAATTTATTTATTTATTTTTTTATAATAAAGCACAATATTTAGATACAGAAACTCTTATATTTGATTTAGCCTTTTCGAATCAAATAATAACATTGGATCCCGTGATATAATTTAGTAGCTATGTACTGAATCAATACAAATCTTACAAAATGTTGAATCTTAATGACATTTATATTGAATGATAAAGTGCGAAATAGCAAATTGTAGAATTAAAAGAGTGAATCCACATTATAATGACTAATGAATCATTATATAATTGATAAAATTACGAATGGCCACATAAAATGACCGAAAGTGAATTGTAATATAAAAGCAATGAGACAAAAGTGTGAGGTAATGCTTTAAACTAAATCTTCGAAGGACCATTCAACTTGATTCCTCAACTCTAATTTTTTTAGTCAAATGGCTTTTCAAATAAACTATAGAACAAGAAGAATTGTTGGAGAAAGCTTGTCAAGATATAATAGAATACAAAGATTTCTTCTTCATTTGAAAAATTAATTTGACGTGTGAGATGTGTGAGCAAAGAAAAAAAACAACCGATTATTAATGAGTAATTAATTCTTGGAGTAGGGATTCGGATGGAGAAATGAGAAATCAAACGAGTTTATATTCAGAATTAATTAATAAGTAAACTACCTATCTTACCCTTTTTGTTAGTTCATGAGATAAAAGGCCAAGATTATTTCTTACGTTTCTCACTCGATCCTGATTCTGAAATAAGGATATAATACTGTGTGTAACTTGTTGGTAATCCCTAATGAACAGCATTAGACTACTTGTGAAAGGGTATTAGTATTACATATTATCATTTGTAACTCAAATATGTGCTTAAACTAGTATGTTGTTTTTGAAACCCGTCTGTTAGGAGATGATTCCCAACTGGAAGAAGATGAGCAGCTTGCAAGGGCTTTACAAGAAAGTCTGAAAATTGAGTCTCCACCCACGAATAGAAATAGAAATAAAAATGTAAATGTTAATGGACATGGACACGGAAATGGAAATGGACACAGCAATGGACATGGAAGTGGACATGGACATGGACATGCAAATGGACATGGAAATGTACATGGAAGTGGAAGTGGAAATGGAAATATGTATCAACCTATACCATTCCCATACTCGACTGGATTCAGGTAATTCCATGTTTTTCTTTATTGTATGCACATGCTTAAATATGTTAGTTAGTTGTTTAGAAGAACTGTTTTCCTGTACATATTTGTATTTCAACATCGTTATGGGCCGTGTGGCTTATAAGATGATTCCAAGTGTAGATTTTAAAGTTTAAGGCACACTGCTAATTTAAACCCATTAGCCTCTATCCTTGGGAGGCCTAACCCCAAGAAAACTTATTACAGAGGTCAAAGCATGCTATGTACCATTTTCTTCATCAAAACTCTGCTCAAGTTTAAGTTTCAACATACCACTACAGTTTAGATTTATAGTTCTTTTTAGCTGCTGTGTTCTATCATAATAAGGATTAACTCTACAGTCTATACATAGAATACAGTTGTAGTTTTGATAATGGAGTACTTTTTGTAATCTTTACAAAAGAATTAAAGAGGTTAGACTGTGGTATGAATAAAATATTAAAGTATGAAAATAAAAATGATTCAACAATATAAAGGAAAGCTCACTGTCAATCACATGTTCACCAACCTCTTAGGTTGTTTGATGTCCTTATATAAGTACTGCCTGACTACCAGTTCCAGACGATCTCCATAAAACGCTGACCTGTCAGATTGGATATAATGTTTGAAGAACTTGACATACTTCTTGTCAAATGAAGATTATCTGCTTTGCAGTGATGACATGGCACTTGACAGATGACAAGATGTCGTGTTTCTACTTGATATGCAAGCTATTTGCCTATTTGGGATTAAGCAGATGTGAGCTAAAACCTGACATATCTTTTCTTCGACATGTTGATTGAATGCCGTTAGACAAATAGCATCTGCTTCACAGGGTTTTCAGAGTCATGGTTTCTTTAAAAGATGATATGTTGATTAGGTCTTAGAGTTTTAGTAGTCAACTTGATAATCTGAAACCAGGGAGGTCAGGCATACGCTGTATGGACCCTTGGTTGTTTGTGTTTATTCCAGTTCTTGAGGTCCAGGGATTCTTAGACTTAGAAAAGTTTGTGCGTAAATTGTTTTATAATTTTCTTATGACTTGTACCTTTTTTCTTTGTGATAGGATATGTGCTGGTTGTAATTATGAAATTGGTCATGGAAGATTCTTAAGCTGTATGGGAGCAGTTTGGCATCCAGAATGTTTCAGATGTCATGCATGTAACCAACCAATTGCGGATTATGAGGTATTGAATTCATATGTATTACTTCCGTACATGCTCTGTTGAGCTTAATTGTATTTTAATTCGTCGATTAATGTTGACATCTTAACCTTGCCTCAGTAATCATGATATTGTTTTTCATGTAGTTTTCTATGTCGGGAAATTATCCATATCACAAGACTTGCTACAAGGAGCACTATCATCCAAAGTGTGATGTTTGCCAGCACTTTGTAAGTTTCATTTATCATAAAAATACCTTCTCGTTGTACATAATAAGAGTCTTCCGGTTCTCTATTTCTTACATATTACAATTTTAATGCTTTAGTTTAAAATGTGAAATATAGATGTAGGACACTAAAACTTACAGTTACCACCGTTATCTCAAATTTGGATTTGTAAAAGTTATAATTTTCTTTGAAATTGCAATTTTATTGTTGGCGCTTCCATTTGGTGGTCTGAAATGTATACATCTATTTTACAGATTCCCACGAATGCTGCTGGTCTTATTGAATACAGGGCACATCCTTTCTGGGCCCAAAAATATTGCCCATTTCATGAGCATGATGGGACTCCTAGATGTTGTAGCTGTGAACGAATGGAGGTACATGTTACTGAATGCATAAATTAAAAAACTTCATCTAGTTTTAATTTTGTATACAAGAAATAATCGCCAATTATTTGCAGCCACGTGAGACTAGCTATGCAGCTCTTAATGATGGTCGGAAACTTTGCCTAGAGTGTCTAGACTCTTCAATTATGGATACAAGTGAATGTCAACCACTATATCGTGATATACAAGCATTTTATGAAAGTATAAATATGAAGGTGGAACAGATAATTCCTTTACTTTTAGTTGAAAGACAAGCACTTAATGAAGCCATGGATGGCGAGAGGAATGTAAGTAATTCTTTTTAGCATCATTATGTAAATATTCTTAACCCATATATTTTTAGGCGGTGTTTTATCTCAAACGGGTCAAAATGGGAAAACTTCTGAAAATTAGATGTAAACATGAATAATACATTAGCTTTCTGTAATCTATTAAAATGGACAAGAAAGTGTTTGTGGATCATGCTTAATTCGACATGGTCCATTTTGACCTGTAAATAATATTTTCTAGTTACAACTTAACATGTTATGACCCATTATCCAACCCGCGCGCAACTCGCCTGTTTTACCACCTTAAGGTCTGTATGCACTTGAAGCAGAAGTTTGATGGGTCTTTTTTTTTTGTTTTTACTTATTTTTGTGAGCAGGGCCATTACCATATGCCTGAGACACGAGGACTTTGCCTTTCCGAGGAGCAAACTATCAGCACAGTATGTATTGTTAGTTGTTTCTTTTATGTATCTCTAGGAATGATTTTTCTCAAAGGTTGATCTGTCTTATGTGTTTGCAGGTTTTAAGACGACCAAAAATGGGTATGGGAAGTCGGGTCCCAGACATGAGAACAGAACCCTATAAGTTGACACGCCGCTGTGAGGTTACAGCGATTCTCATTTTATATGGCCTTCCTAGGTATATATCTTAACTATAAGTTTGCAACTGCAATTTTATTAGCACAAATCATAGTTGTTTTAATAGGGGTTCGTCTATGGTAATTGACATTGTCTGTATAGTTCCAACAGTAAATATCTCTTGGGACTTGATTTAATAATAATAAAAGTTTAATTAGAATGCAAATTGAATTACTTTGTATACTTGCAGTTATATAACCAGCTTTACTAACTTTACTATGTTTTTGGCATCTGTGTTTGTCCTAATTATTCAACACTAAATAACTTTTCTGCGTGCAGGTTGTTGACAGGATCAATCTTAGCTCATGAAATGATGCACGCGTGGCTAAGACTTCAAGGTTTCCCTCTGTTCCTTAGCACAATTAAATATGCTTTAGTAGGCAAATTAGATAAAGTGGTGACTGCACTTGCACACTTATAGCATCATTTCATAAAGCATCATTTCTGCGTGCAGCTTGTGCATTTCTTGTATTCAACCTCAAATCATAAAGCGTCATTTCATGAATAAATGCATTATTAAAACTTACAATTAATTTTGTTTATTTTCTCTTTTCTTACTCTAAGGCTATCGAACACTTAGTCAAGATGTTGAAGAAGGAATATGTCAAGTTTTAGCACACATGTGGTTAAGAACCCAAATAGGTTTGATATCAGGTAAGAACACACCATCCTCGTCATCTGCCACGTCATCAAGGCAAGAAAAACGATCTCCATTTGACAAGAAGCTTGCAGAGTTCTTTAAGCATCAGATTGAATCCGACATGTCACCCGTTTATGGAAATGGTTTCAGAGCCGGGAATCAGGCAGTACTTAAATACGGACTTCCTAGTACCTTGGAACATATCCGATTGACAGGGAGCTTTCCTTTTTAAATTTGGAAGATTTTTTTGTTTCCTTATTTTTTCATAGCGAGGTATAGCATTTTGAATATTTTTTTGTAAAGATTTATAGAAAACATACCACTATTGAAACTACATTTGTAAGGTACCTGTAGATTTACCCTCTATAGTAATAAAATTACGAATTCTTTTTTGGTTTGTAACACTTGATTGAAATCTCCGTTTATCTAGCTTGGGTATAATTTTTTGCGTTCCTTTCAGCTAACAATGTTACTGCTGAGGCCAGGTAGGAAGCAACTAAACTATCATGGATCGTCTGCTTATGGATGCACTATTTATGCAGGTAAATGTTTTTCAATCATTCGGCTCAAAATCATTCTTTTAATGGTCTTGTAGTCCCCTTGAGATGCTTATGTTTTAGCCACTTAGTGCTCATTATGGATAAATGTCTTACAATGGCAAACACTTATATTACTATCTAACGAAAGCAAAACTGTTCTACAGAAATGAAAGATCATATTACTTCTTATGTTGAACAGTAAGGTTCTATGTGTGCAGAACCACCCATGTGATAGCGGTGCATGCTCATGATAACTTTGAGTGGATCACCCATTCATTAAAACCCATGCATACCCCTGACATGCTTGGAGTTTCACATTTGCTACTTGACAAAGAATATGACAAGTTTCATCCACATGTTTTCATAAATTTCATTCCAACTTTTCAGTTTTTAACACTTATGACTCAGTTAGCTTTTTTTATGGAATAGATCAATTCTTTTTTAAGTCTGTCACTTGCTGAATAATGAGTCATTTTTTCTTCTGTTACGCCAATTGTGTGCTCTTGCCTAATCACCAACAGCACTATATCCATTTAGAGAAACTTGAGTAGATGTATAGTGCCACTCTCCCCTTTGTATTGTTTTGAATGTTGATTGCTAGACTTTATTTCTTGCTGAAAATTCGTTCTAGGTTAATATAAATGGATGCTATTTGTTAGACAATTATGCATTTTCTTCTGTTAGTATATATATTTGTATAGGGTATAGACTGTAGTCCGTCATCAGGTTCAATCATTCATGTTGTTTCTATCATTCAGTCACTTCATGAGCTCCATGGACTAAACTCGTCTAATTGTCTTTTTTTTCTTTTTTTTTTTCTTTTTTTTTTCTCCTTCAAAGAGTAAGATGACTTTATAGAAGTGATCTCATGTCTCTTTCAAGTCGTCTCTGAACTTCTTGATGTGTGTATGCTATAAGGATTTCCTTTGGTTCTTGTAAGATTTTTAACGTCGTTTTTATTTTCTTCCACCTTTAGAGCATGTGGTAAGTTGACGGTGAGTTAAAACTTAACTCACTGTCACCTCAGCGCCACGTCAGCTTTTTCCTTTTAACCTTAACTCTTGACTTTCCACCCCGGTAACATAACTCACCTTAACTCACCTCCACCCCAAATATTTTTAATTTCAACCCCAATTTTTAACAAATACTTCATTTAAATAAAACATAAACATTTATAAAACACAAATTACATAAAACATCTTAATTAAACTACGATAATTAAACATAAAAACATTTTAATTAAACTACAATTATTAAACATAAAACATCTTAACTAAAACTACGATTAATTAATTAAAACATCAAACAACGAAACGAAAATTAAAAGCCCTAAACAACGATACGACAATGATAATAAAACTACGATTCAGTAAAACCAATCATCCGAGACCCAGCCCTCGTCACTCGAAGCACTCGAATCGTCGTCACTTGTTGACACACGGGGCAATCCATGTTGGATTCGCCATGCACAACGAGCGTTTCTCCGAGGTGCAAAGAACAATCCTTACCCGATTACGCATTGAACAAGAAAATGAACTTAAGTTGATTAACAACTTGTTTGGTGAGATCGCTCGTACTATTCGACAGAGGGAGTCTCGTGCTCCAGAGGTCGAAAGGTTATGTGAGCTACCTCAAGACCATCCAATAATCAGGGTCGGTCTAGAAACCCTTTTAAGAAATGTTGAAACGGATTTGCAACTTCAAGTCGCCTTGAAAATAGTCAGGGAACAAGTGTTGCAAGTTTGGGAAGAAAAGTCAGAACTCATCGATAATTACAAGTCTATTTAAATTGTATTGTTATTTTACGTTTCGTATTGTTTTGTATTCGATAATGAATTTTAAGTTGTGATTTGATTTTTAAATCGTAGGGGTTGAATTTGTAATTTTTTCATTTTGGTATTTAAAAAATGAACTAATATTACAAGGGCCAAAAGTGTAATTATTATTATTATTATTATTATTATTATTATTATTATTATTATTATTATTATTATTATTATTATTTGCTTTGACCCTTGTTAACGCACGTTAAGGGCTTAACGTGGCTCCTTAATTTACCTCTTGCCTTCCTATGCTGGTAAGGTAACTCGGTCTATTTGTGGGGTGCGTTAAAACTTAGCGCAGGCAGTTTTTCGTGTAGAAAAATTTCGGTATATTCGGTTTCGACCCCCCGAAAATTTCGGTATACCTGAAATATAGCCTTAGGAAAAAAAAAATTAGATCCCGACCCCCCACTTAAAAATTCCAAGCTTCGCCACTGAACGCAGGTGACAAAGTCACCTTACCGCATGGTCTTAGAACAATGTATAGTGGCACGTCATCTCCAAGTCAAACTAGAGTCAGGCTTCAACTTTAAACCACGTTTATCATCTTTTTAACCGATTTAATAGGGAGGTGTATGGTAAAAGGATTTCATATGATTCACCGATCAGTTGTATTGGAGAACACCTTTTGGTTGGCATGCTCCTTAATTGGTTTTATTATAGGCATACCTGTTTTAGTACTAGTAATTTTTAACATCATTCGTCAATCTCGCTAAACGTTGAAATTGGTATAAGGGGTGTGGGAATATATTACCAGTACTTAAAACAATAAAGATAAAAATAGCAAAAGATTTAAACAAGGGTGTTATGAAAGTTATGATACACTACTACAAAAAACGTCTTTTAGACCCTCTAAGAAAAACACAGGTCTAAACATCTTTTAACATCATTCGTCAATCTCGCTAAACGTTGAAATTGTATATACATTAACATTCCAGTTCTAAGTATTTCTAAGAAACTGATTGGCAATTCTATTGTAATCTATGCAAAATAAAATTTTGATGAGTCGGCCAAATGTCAAATTCTTTCAGGTTTATTTAAGTAATAAGGACCGATTCAGGTTGTCCATTCTTGACATTCTCTTTAACACCAAATGTCAAATTCTTAAATGGACATAAAAAAAAACATTATTTGCAGGTGTGCACATGGTTTTCGAAGAAGATAATAATAATAATGAAAGAATAGTGAAATGAAAATTAAAATCTACGTTCTTATTTACCCAACGACAAAGTTGTCGACAAAATCATGAGTTTACAACTCATTATTCGACTTCATGCATCTAAAAGTATGATCCAACAAATTAACCATTTGTATTCTTATGTACAAAATATTATACATAATCAGTCTTTGGTGCTTTATGTCCTTTGACTTCGGATGACGACCATGGTTCGTCCAATATTTGTCTCCATGTCTGTTTAACTGAATGGTTGCGGGTTCAAGAATCAAACGAAAACAAAGGTTTCAAAAGATCATATGGTGCCCAAAGAGCATCTAAAGGACAAGGTCTCTCAGCATCTAGCCTCACCCATGGTTTACTCTTCCCACTCCAATGCAATAAACTAACCGGACCCGGATGCAAATCGCGACAAAGCCCGCGAAAATTATCCCCTCCGAGCCCATGCTGGTTCCACCTATGATTCACAGGAGCTATCTTTCCAGCAAAAACAAGCAAAAAAGGTGGCAAAGAACCTAGTTCATATATCCTCATTCTTTTTTGCAACTCCATCCATTCTTCTATTTTTTTGGTGTACCCGCCTGCACGCCATCTATCTAAGTCCATAACCATGACCCCGGTATTAAAATAGCACGGTTTTCGACCTTTAAAAGTCGAGGACAACGATGGGTTCGACCAGAAAGTGGGCGTAAAATAGAACGTGAAGTTGGCATTGCAATATTCTGGTGCAGCTAAAATAGAGTCTCCTAATGGAGTAGCAGCTAGTTTAGCAATGTCATCAACTAGTACTAGGTCAGAGTCTAGGTAGACAACTTTGCTGACGTGGACAGGGAGTATGTTAGCTAGATAGCTACGCGCATAGTTTAGTGGACAGTCTAGTGCTGCGCGTATCGAGGCTGATATTAGTCCTGACACATGAGAATCATTAAAAGAGTATACACGGAAATTAAGGTAAGGAAATGAGTTGGTTATCGTGGCACGTAAAAGTGGCGTGTTGGGTGACATGGAGGTTACGAAGTGGAAGATTATGTTTTCGGGGCATGCGGAGTGTTGGAGGAGGGATAGGATCGCGGCCATTGAGCCGCGGATATAGGCCGAGTCAAGTGTCATGGCTACATGGACGGATGGGTCGTTTGTGGAGGTTAATGTACGGGTTTGGGCTATTTTTGGGCATTTTGGGGAGTTGTAGAATTGTGGGGCTTCTTTGAATTGTTGCGAGATGGAGATGGTCGTGGTGGTGGTGGTCGTGGTTGCGGTGGACGAAGAGTGGAAGAGGAGGAGGAGGGAGATGAGTATGATCATGGTGATATTGTGAAGTTGTAGAAGTGTTTATTGTATTTAAATGAAGTTGTGGATTGGCTTTGAAGCAAATGTACGTGTCTTCTTATACTATTTGGAAAGTAGCCGGCTGGTTTGAAGTTCTTATTAATAATGTAACTATGTAAGTATAATATGGTGCAAAGGCCATGCCCACACCAACGCCAATGAACATGAGAAAGCTAAATCGTGATATTTACAAATCATTAAATGTGCATGTTGATATACATTTTGAAAGTTTAAAAAAAATTGTGATATATTTTGTAGTTCCGGTATTAAAATGGAACATTGAAAAAAAAAAAAAAAAAAAAAAAAAAAAAAAAAAAAGAAAAAAAAAAAAAACATTATTGCTATTTAGTGGCTTAACTTAAAATAAAAAAAAAAATAAAAAAAAAAAATAAATAAAATAAAAAAAAAAGGCCTTTACGAACAAAACAACGTTTAACAAGTGTGATCGGTAAAGAATTCATCAAATCGAGTTCAAAATGGACTCCAGTTAGGGTTACTTATCTAACAAATTGTGACTATAGTTTGTGAGCGGATCAATAATGTAGATTCAACTTTTATGAATTAGTCGACCAAAAAGTCGAAAACAACGCTATAAATGGACTCTAGTTAGGATTATCTTTTTTTTTTCCCCTTAAATGAGTACAAACAAGTATTTACTATATGCTCTTTTTATTAATAATGTATTTGACTTATGTGTTTCTCTATTAAAAGCATTGCTAAATTTTGGATGTTCATTATCAAAATGTTTGATTTAAAGACAAAGGTGGGTAGTAGTGTCTTTTCAATATTTTTTTCACCATCTTTGTCAAATGTTGACATGCCAAATTTTGGTGAAAGGGGTACATGAGTGACTACTCTAAGCAAAAGCAACATTTCAACTTCTATATATGTGCAATTCCAACAAACACGACATATATTTTAGAATTTTTGTTAATTTCACGTGTTATTAAACTTATATTAAGAATAACTTAAAATTCGTGTATGAAAATTTACGATTGTGGGTTGTCAAAGTCAAATATGATGCTTTACTTGTGGACAATAATTCTTTATTAAATTCCTTAGTTAACTATTTATAACTCAAATCGTAAGCAACTAGTTATTGGTTTAAGTTATAATTATAATAACTTCAGAATATAAAATTTTGCACACTTTACCAAATAAGTGTATGTTTGGTGAAATTCGTAATATTAATGTGGTTGTGCTTGCCCATGCGGTTGCCAATGTATTTGCCCAAATTAGTGTTGCATGGCAATCCATATGCAGAAGCATGTTACATAAACTTAGAAATATGGCTACCAATTTATATCCCCATAACACTACTATATAAAAACAAATAATTTAAACACTCAACTTTTTAATTGTGCATTTCAATCTATGCATTAAACATTTATATTATTTATATATTATGCTTTAACTTGTTGTTCATTAAAAATGTGCAAATCAAAACCTCGTGGAAATCATCTCTCAAATTCAAATGATCGACAAACAATTCTCCCACAGGCCACAGCCAATGAACTTCACTGTTAAATCCAAATATGACCATTACCTATCCCATTTAGGTAACTAGGGGCTATGACAAGTGGCTATAGTCACTATGACGTCTCATTATTACAACCAACTTACTTTGGATACAATGCAAAATCCATGCACAAACTTACAATGAACAAGTAGATTTCATCTATTGATCCATATCATATATAGACATAGTCTATAGGCTTAAATTTTATATTAATCGAATCCACTATAGTTCAACATGTTGTTCTTGCGATTTTATACTCTACGTAACAAGTCTCTAGAGATTGCATGAATGGTTGCGATAAGGGCATTTGACCTTCGTTTTGTGCTTTATTAGTACTAATTAACTAATAAGGGTTCAATGTGCGTGGAGGATGAAGATGCAAATCTCATGGTGAAATGAATATGTTTGCTTGTTTAAGTAATAAATTTGACTATTTGATACGCGGTTATTAAATCGTCTGAATGATCAAAAGTTAAGAGGCTACTGCAAGATCTTATGTAAAAACAAACTAACACCAAAGATGCATGTTATGTTTTTGTTCATTTATATAAGGTTACTGCATCAAAACATATATTCAAAAGTTTAACGGCAAATGACACGAAAATGTACCAAAGTTAATAGTCATTTCCAATCAAGGTATTTGGTTTTTTTAGCATCAAAACTCAAAAGGTAGTTAGTTTATGTTTTCGGCCAATTGGATATTTTCTTTGAATATTCAACAATTAACCGTTATCTTTTACAATTCAAGTCCATGGCAATTGTCGCCACCACCAAAACCACCACTAACCTTGCCCACCACCACCACTACCAAGCACTGCCTCCACCACAAATTAACCCACCCACAACCACCACTTCCAACCACTGACGGCGGTGGTGGTTGGGCATGGTGGTGATGGCGGTAGTGGGTTAGGTTGGTAATGACGACAATGTTTGTTAGGGGGTGACAGTGGTAGTGACGACATTGCTAGATGGTGATTGTGGGTTGGTGAGTACTTATTTACTCACCTTTTCTTTATCAATATGAGACTTAATAATCCAAAAACTAACCCAAAATGCCAAAGAATGTGTTTTTGTGATTGTGAATGTGCAGGTACGGATATTGAAGAAAAACAAACGGAAACCGGCAAACACGAGCACGAGAGTGGAACGTGTGCAGAAAGTCAATGAAAGTCAATTTTGAGCCTACAAAGTTCATAGAAGACCTCAAAGATTGAGATTTATCAGATTTAGTCCCTGGTTGAAGTTTCATGAGATTATCTGATTCAGTCCTCTAAGTTTCAGAAGTTGTCAGTTATAGTCCTTTGAAGGCATTTTTCATGATGTGACATTATTGGTCCTTTGAGATTCAGGAAATTACATAAGATGCCCTTGGATGACACTTTTTGATCTTGGCAGAAGTTACCCTTACAGTTTCAGATTTTACATATATGGTCCTTGTATATTTCAAACACCAAATCTGAAAATCAAAATACTAAAAAGCTTGGTCCATGTCCAATGTGTAAATCCATTTCCAAATCCAAGTAATAAAAGCCCAAAGACTATCCATTTATCGGAGCCCAATCCACCAACCCGGTCAACACCCAACCCCACGGTCCACAGTCAACAAGGTCAAACCATTAAACTATTATTACCCACTCCCGCCCCCCAATTCACCCCTCAACCCAGAAAATTACAATTCACATAGAACCCTAAAAATAACACCCGTCTAATTACAGCAAGTAAGGGCAAAACCGTACAATGAAAGGACTTCTAGAAGATGGTCAGTACGTGTCAGTAGCATGTCAGAGCTAAGAAGCACAAAATAGTAAACGTGGCAGCTCTCTATTGGTACAAACGCGTCACAAAGCTCAATCCATGGGTGATTAAATGATGAGGGAATGATTGATGATGATCAAGGGCTCAGATTGTACTTGAAGAAGCACATCACACGGATTGCCAAGCTGGAAATCCGTGATCCTTCCATTCTAGAATCCTCTTATTGTAGCTATAAATAGATGAGTAGGGAAATTGAATTAGGTGTGGAGTTTTAGGCTAGCGAAGCTTTGCCCGTTTTATTACTCAGTTTGTAGTGTAAAATTTACCTTTTAATTGTAATACTTTTATTTTTAATGAAATCATTTTAACTTTAATCAATTCAGTTTAAGTTTTGATTTCTGCTTATTAGTTTAGTTTTTGTATTATCAGCTTAATTCAGTTTTACATATTAACTTTCATTGCAAATTAGTTTTCATTTCATTCAACTGTTTTATTAAATCAGAAAATACTTAAATTGATTTTGTTAAAACAACTTTCAAATAAGCTGCTTAGAGGTAGTTTGAATCTCATTCTAGCTATACATAGCTTTTGTGAGTGTAGTTTCAGTTTCATTGTTCTATATTTCAGGCAGTCAACATAAGTCAACAGGCAGAATTTAGTGGTGATTCATGATGTTTTTGGTATGCTAAGTTGGAATCTGGATGAGCTTAGCCTATCTAAAGATAGGCATCTGTGGAAAACCCTTTGTTCATGCTAAGTGTGGTTAGTAAGTCTCTAATTCACAAGTTTTAAATAGCTATTGATGGTGTTTATTAGCTTAGAATTTGATTTTCTGAGTTTCTGTAGTGGCAGTTGTTATTGATTGATGAAATAGCTTATGTTATTATTATGATAGCTTAGTGGATTATTGGATTGGTGTTTAGTAGAGTATTTCATAGATTCTTAGTGTTAACTGTCATACAGAGGGGTGTTTGGATCTGATAGTTGCAGTGTAGAATTGTTGTTTTACTGAGTTAACTTCACAATTAGTTCACATAGGATTAGTAATAGCTAAAAATGGAATAAAGTTAGTAGCATAATTCATAAAAAGTCAAAGTAAGGTTTTCAATCAGCTTAACAGTTAGGTATTGTAGAAAACAGTTAGTGTAATTGAATAATTAGTTGCATTTTAATTCTAGATAGTTTATTCTAGCATAATTGTAGCTTAATATTACATGTAGAAGTAGAATTAAGCAGTTGAAATCAAATTTGGTTAAAGTATTGTAGGATTTAAATAGTCAACTGTTGCAGCCTTTGAATATCCACAGACTGCTGAACTTGGATCATAATAGAGCATCAATTATGAGATTTACATAAGGCTTTTAGTGTTTTCATAAACTCAGTAGGCCAGTAGAGCATTTGCCCCCATTAGATTACCTTTTAGTGCTTATTTGTGAGCTTATGTTAGTCTGCAAGTTAGTAGCATAGAATTGAAAAGCTGATTAGAGTTTAAGGCCTACAAATTTGTAGATCACTAGTTTACTAAGAATTTTGGTGATTATGAGTTCCATTTAGTATACTTTAGTGATTTTCATTGTTCCTAGTCTCTGGCTTAATTAGATTCTTATTCTGCTTATGCAAGTGCTTATTGTCAAACTGCTTATTGATCTCTGCTTTTGATTTTGAGCTTATTCTAGTTTATTTAGAGTACATATGTGTTTATTTGAGTTTTTAGTAGCTGTGTTTCAAGTTTGATAAGGTTTTGTTTCAAGTGCTTATTATTAAGCACTTGCAATAAGTTGTTTTAGGCTGTATAAGCACTTTACTGCTTATTTTCATTTCATAAATTTTTCTCAAGTTCCTTATAATATTTTAGATTTTCTGTGAATTTTTCATATTTTTCTGAGTTGATTTACTATTTTTCTTAATTTTTCTTAGTTTTTAATCAATTTTAAATACTTTTTAATAAATAAAAATCAATAAAAAATCATAAAAATCCTTTAAAAATCCAAAAATATTTTAGATAATTCTTTTCTATTAATTTAGATTTTTCAAAGCTAAATTTGTATTTTTCCCATTTATTTTACATTTACTTTCATTTTTAATTACATTTTAAATTCCAAAATTAGAAATTAATTCATAGAAAATAAATAAAAAGTTAAAAAAAATATATTTTTGTTTTTCTCAAAATTATTTTAAGTAGTTTAAGATTTTTATAAATTTATTTCATATTTTTAGTATCATTTTTCAATAATAGTTACGTTCTATTTCGTACATTACGTTTTAAATTCGCGTTTGAATTCCCGTTTTTAGGTTTTAAACATTTGTGCATATATAGCTTGTACCTTCTGCTTATTTCATCATTTCTTTTCATTGTTTGAATTTAACCATCACAATTTTCATTTTTCCACTTTTCACAACACGGTTTTCACGAATCGAAGTTTTAAGATTCCATTCACACCTTCGTTGGGAAACGACTCGGTTAATCCGTATTTCTCGTGGATTTCCTCGATATTATATATATATATATATATATATATATATATATATATATATATATATATATATATATATATATATATATATATATATATAATTGAGCTGTCAATTTTTGGCGCCGCTGCCGGGGAAGGTTGAAGTGAGTTTTTGAATTTCATTTTGAAAAATCGTATTTTGATAAGCCTTCCTCTATCTTGTATATATTTTCTATAAAAATATAAAAATTGAAAAATCAAAAACACTTTTCCTAAAGTGTTTTCAAAAATACAAAAATAAAGTTAAAGCCTCGACTCCCTCGTGGAAGAGGGGGCGTTGTAAACCAAATAAGCCTAACAACATAAGAAAAACGTAAAATTAGTTGCTAATTAGATTACTTTAATTCTACAACCGAATAAGCGGGAAATACGGAAACTAAGACATTAAATAGCTAGCTGAAGAGAGAAACACTCTTATTTCCCGTTCCGTCGGGAGTAGTTTTGAAGGAAACGGTTACGATTAACGTAACGTTTTTAAAAAAGAAAATAAAAAGTTTTTGAGATTTGTTTAAATATAAAAAAAAATACAAAAAGATTTTTCTTTTTCTTTCTCTTTTTCCTTCTCTTTTTCTTTTTGATTTTGTTTTTGATGTATGCACACCCGTTCAACTTCTGAAAGTCTTACTTCTCCATTCTCGAACCCCGAGAGGGTTTTACAACGTAATCATCGGGTTCATTTCCTTAACAACGAGGAAATGAACCAGAATGAACACAACATGGGACCCCCGCCGATGGGTGGTCCCCAACACAATGGGATCCCTCCGATGGGACCCCAACCGGCTTTCGATCCACGTCCGATGGAGGAACAACTCCAATCACCATTCAATGGTGTGAGGAGAGCCATCGTGATTCCCGATATCACTGCCAATTTTGAGATTAATCACGGATTGCTCAACTTAATCACGAGTATATCCTTTCACGGGTTTGAACACGAGGACCCATATGTTCACATAATAAATTTCACCGACATCGCTGAGACAATTAAGATAAATCAAGTTCCTTACGATGTGGTAAAATTGATGTTGTTTCTTTTCTCCCTTAAAGGAGCAGCCCGGACTTGGCTGGAAAAGGAACCACCGAATTCGATTCACACTTGGAACGATCTAGCTTCCAAGTTTGTGAATTATTTCTATCCTCCTTCTAAAACTTCTAATCTTCGATCCCAAATCTTTCGATTCCAACAAGCTTTCGATGAATCGTTCAGCGAAGCTTGGGATCAATATAAAGATTTGTTGGAAAAATGTCCGAATCATGGGTTCACATCCCTACAGCAGATGGATACTTTTTACAATGGGTTGTGTCATGCTGACCAAGATTCACTCAATTCTGCTGCGGGTGGGAACTTGTTGACTCGAAACACAAATGATGCTTTCACGATAATTGAGAATAAGGCTCGTGTGAGAATGTCTAGAAACAAAACTCAAGTTTCTAATGCTAGTAGTAAAACTAATGATGAGATGATGAGTATGCTAGTAGCCCTTAACAAGAAAGTTGATGCTATGTCTATTGCAAAACCAAACCATCAAGTCAATATGGTTAGTCATGGTTGTGAGACTTGTGGTGGTCCTCATTTGTATTATGAATGTCCGGCCATCGGTGCCTTTTCTCTTGAGAACGCGTATGCTGCAAATACGGGTAGCAACGGTTACCCACCTCAAGGAGATCGAAATCTTCTCAGCTACCGTTCCACCAATTTTCTTGGACCACCCGTTCTCGAACAACCGAATCAAGTCAATCAAAATCATAATGTGCAAAATCGTAATAATCAAGGAAATCAAAATCAGAGTCGAGCAAATAATGGTTTTCAAAATCATAATAAAGGATTCTATCAAAACCGGGGTTTTCAAGGAAATTACAATCAAGGCCCAACTCAAGGGAATTTTCAAAACCAAGGAAACTATGGAAACCCTGGAAATTTTCAAAATGCTAATCATGGAAATCAAAATCATGGTAATTTTCAAAACCGTGGGCAAAATTTCAATAATAATCAAAATCAAGGTGTTAGTCAAAATCCGTCGCCCACGGATGATTTGATTAAGCAATTGCTTCAGAACCAACAAGCTTTTATGGAAAAACAAGAAGAAACAGCACGGTTATTTGCTAATTAAATTAGTGATCTAAACAAGCGTTTAATTGATCGACCCTCGGGTTCGGGTACTACTTCTCTTCCAAGCAATACGATCGCAAACCCGAGGGGCGAGATTAAGGCGATCACGACTCGCAGTGGTGTTAAATATGATGGACCCATGGCTCATACTACCTCTTCTTCTCCTCCTCCTAAGGTAGTGGACCGTGAGACCGAGGTGACAAAGGACCCGGTTCCTCATACTAATAACGGAGGTACTGAAACGTCCAACCTCCGGTTGTCCAAACGTCTAAGGATAAAGAAAAAGTTGTTTCTGAAAAAAGTGTTAAATACAAATCAAAATTGCCTAATCCGTCAAGGTTTAATGATGAAGAGCTCCGTGCAATATCTAAGAGACAAATGAAAAGTTTCTTGATATTTTTCAAAAATTGCACTTCGACATCAGTTTCATGGATGCTCTTGTTTACATGCCAAAGTTTGCTTCAACGTTCAAAAAGCTTATAAGTAATAAAGAGAAATTTCTTGAGTTAGCTGAAACACCGATTAATGCTCAATGCTCCGCTATTCTTCTCAAAAAGCTTCCCGAGAAGCTTGGAGATTCGGGAAAGTTTCTCATACCTTGTTCGTTGAAAGATCAAGAGGTTTGCAATGCCCTGGCCAATTCAGATGCAAGCATTAACCTTACGCCGTTATCAATGTATGAACCACTTGGAATGGGAGATCTTAAACCGACTCATATGACTTTAGAGCTTGTTAATCGTTCGATTACTCATCCGGTCGAAATTGCTGAAGATGTATTTGTTCAAGTGAATTCGTGTACTTTCCTAGCCAACTTTGTTGTTGTTAATTTTGAGGCTGGTCCGAGAGTTCCTCTTATACTAGGGAGACCATTTTTGCGAACCGCAAAAGCCCTAGTCGATCATTTTGAGGATACTCTGACTTTAAGACATGACGACGATATAATGATTTTTCGTGCCGATGCTTCAAAATCAAAGAAGTATATCGTTAAAAACGTTGATGTTTGTGATTACTCCTTTGATGATTTCTTGAAAACATTCGTCTTCGAATCTTCCTCATCTTTTCCTCTGATTGAGGAATATGATTCTTTTTGGGAAGAGGTCGATGAATTTCTTGCTATTGATACGATTCCTTTTTCTGAGATTGATGAATCTTACTTTAATTCGGAGGGAGATACTCTTTTTCTTGAAAATTTGTTGAACGATGAACCGTTAATCCCTCCGGATAAAGTTAAGAAGAAGATTGAGCTTACGATTGAAGATCCTCTGGAGCTCGAGCTCGAGGAATTTTTACCCGATTATGAGTATTTTTCAATTGATACGACTGAGGAGATTAGTGGCAATCCCACTTCTCGTCCTGATCATTCTTATCCGGCTTATGATGTTTTTCAATTTGATATTGATCATACGGAAGAGACGAGTAGTGGCAGTACCACTTCTCTTGCTTTTATCTCTCTTCCGGAGTATGATTTGTTTTGTTTTGATAAGATTGATTGTGATTTTGAAAAGTTTTCTGGTGAACTTTCTGATCCAGAGTATGAAAAATTCTGTTTTGATCTTGAAAATGATCATGACCCGGGTGGCATTCTTAAAAATGAGAGTTTTCATGAAAATTTTATTCCATCCCTCCCACCCGGGAAAGTTTTTCAAAAGAGCTTTAATGATAAGATTCATAATTCCATAATTATGAAGTCTTCTTTTTATGATGATGACTTGTTCATGATTGTTATCATGACGTTCTTTCCATTTATCACATTTGGTGTGATTTCTCTTCTCCGTCACTCCGTCGGGAGTGAGGACATTATTTTTGACCCTGGTATCGTTTCTAATAGTTTTCACTATTAGAATACCATCGGTTATCTCTTCGGGGTGGAAATTTCAAATAATTCATATGTTTATCCAAATACTTTGAATGAAAGCCCGAGTGAGATTATTTTTCCACGGATTTTTCCCCAAGGACGAATTAATTTGGGGATCGAGTCAAGCTCATGTGACTCGGTGACCAAAAACAAGCGCTTCGTGGGTGGCAACCCATGCTTATCCATTTCATTTTCTTATTTCTCTTATTTCTAATGAATAACGTGAGGAGGGGGTGCCTCTTCTACTCTTGTGTTTCGTGGTTGTTTGTGGATGTTTGTTTAGGATTGTCCGTGATTTATGATGACTCTCGTGCTCGTCATGATGTTCTTTCTCCACTCGAGTCTCATTCATAGATGCTTTTGGAAATCCTATATCCGAGAATCTTATCAACTAACGTTTTCTTTGGCATAATTAACAAACGGCCCTAGAATTTTGTTAGGTTTTCCTTTACCCATAAAACATTGAGGACAATGTTCAATTCTAGTCCGGGGGAGGGTGAATCTTCGATTCGATTTGACCTAGCACTTACACCATGTCGTGTACAATCGCAACTCCGTTTTTCCTAAAAAAATGAAAAAATTGAAAAATTTCAAAAATTTTGAAGAAAAATGAATGAAAAAGACATGAAAAAGCACAAAAAATGAGAAAAAGTTAAAAAAAGTTGTGCAAAAATATAATAAAGTTTGAATAAGTGTTTTGACACCTTGTTGACTTTCCAGCTGGCGAGAGTAGGAACAAAAAGTTTGACTTGACCGGGCATGTTGAGCCCTAGCTTGTTCCCTTAACCAATGATAATTACATAAGCTTGTGCTAGTTTAGTACACCAGGAGCTATAAAATGCGAATTCTTTCTTAAGAATCTGCAAGTTCCCGTACTTGACTTTATACATGCACAGCTTAAAAGCTTTCGCTAGTCTTTTACATAAGGAGCTAGAAAACGCGAATTCTTCTTCTAGAATTTGCAAGTTTCCGTATCTGACTTTATATATGTGTGGCTGATTATCGGCTAAGTATTCGCGGGTTTCATTACTTGGAATCTTAAATTGCGAAGAGCGAGAAATGATAGAGTTTATTTAGAAGTTAGATGCTAAACGTGGAGTAGTTGGTTCTCTTTAGAGCTCATGAAAGGTACTTGTGGCTTTTTACTCCCATAAGAATACATCACTGATATATAATAGATGTTCTAGGTTAATTAGTGGTATTTAGGTTTGGATAATGTTTAGTTTCTTATTTTCTTAAGAGAATCTTTACTTTAGAAGTTGAGTACATATCAAGGAACATCAAAAATAAAAGTAAAAATGAAAAAAATTTAAAAGTCAAAAATTGATTATGTATGTGGTTTTGGAGCTACCCGATAAGCTTCCATTGATGAAAAAAAAAGTAAAGAAAGAAAAGTATGAAAAATATGAGAAAAGTATGAGAAAAGTGAAAAATGAAAAAATGAAAAGTTAAAGTTATGATGAATAAGAGCTTATGTATAAAAGTTGTTGGCACGTGAGGTACATGTGGATGATTCTGAATTGGACACATGAGGTGCACGTGTAGTATTGAAACGAGAAAATGAAAAACTATTGCAGTGGTTCTTGAGAGAAAATGAAAAACTACTTAGTGTTTAAACTTGGTATCACTATCGGACTAAAAAGTATTGAAACGAGAAAAAATGAAGCAATTCATTTCTCAACAAAAATAAAATCTTGAGATACAAAACTTAGGACATGGGAGTAAGATGTTTCAACAAGTAACTTTTATGAGTAGTGTTAGCATCTAACTTGTAGATAAGCTGTGATCTCGTTTGTACGCTTAGTTTGGGGGCTTGTGAAAAATCAAGGATGACGATTTTTATCCGTATGGTCACTTTTCCATGAGAATTGTTTCTACTCGTTGACCCTAAAAATTATTGCAAAATAATGAAAGTTCAACAAACCGTCACAAGTATGAAGTATGAAAAGTCCAAAAATAGATGTGAAAATAGAATAAAGAATAACTTTTGGAAAACGGAGCGTTTGCGGGAATAAATGATTTTATAACTTCTTTTGAACCTCCTTGCTACTTTACAAAGTCAGTAGGAAGAGTTATGAAATTATTTATCCCAAAAGCGTGAATTGATCACATTGCGTGAGGGCACGTCAATACCTTAGTCCGGGGGATTTTGGTGATTACTTATTTACTCACCTTTTCTTTATCAATATGGGACTTAATAATCCAAAAACTAACCCAAAATGCCAAAGAATATGTGTTTTGTGATTGTGAATGTGCAGGTACGGATATTTCATAAAATGACGAAAAACAAACGGAAACCGGCAAACACGAGCACGAGAGTGGAACGTGTGCAGAAAGTCAATGAAAGTCAATTCTGAGCCTACAAAGTTCATAGAAGACCTCAAAGATTGAGATTTATCAGATTTAGTCCCTGGTTGAAGTTTCATGAGATTATCTGATTCAGTCCTCTAAGTTTCAAAAGTTGTCAGTTATAGTCCTTTGAAGGCATTGTTCATGATGTGACATTATTGGTCCTTTGAGATTCAGGAAATTACATAAGATGCCCTTGGATGACACTTTTTGATCTTGGCAGAAGTTACCCTTACAGTTTCAGATTTTACATATATGGTCCTTGTATATTTCAAACACCAAATCTGAAAATCAAAATACTAAAAAGCTTGGTCCATGTCCAATGTGTAAATCCATTTCCAAATCCAAGTAATAAAAGCCCAAAGACTATCCATTTATCGGAGCCCAATCCACCAACCCGGTCAACACCCAACCCCACGGTCCACAGTCAACAAGGTCAAACCATTAAACTATTATTACCCACTCCCGCCCCCCAATTCACCCCTCAACCCAGAAAATTACAATTCACATAGAACCCTAAAAATAACACCCGTCTAATTACAGCAAGTAAGGGCAAAACCGTACAATGAAAGGACTTCTAGAAGATGGTCAGTACGTGTCAGTAGCATGTCAGAGCTAAGAAGCACAAAATAGTAAACGTGGCAGCTCTCTATTGGTACAAACGCGTCACAAAGCTCAATCCATGGGTGATTAAATGATGAGGGAATGATTGATGATGATCAAGGGCTCGGATTGTACTTGAAGAAGCACATCACACGGATTGCCAAGCTGGAAATCCGTGATCCTTCCATTCTAGAATCCTCTTATTGTAGCTATAAATAGATGAGTAGGGAAATTGAATTAGGTGTGGAGTTTTAGGCTAGCAAAGCTCTGCCCATTTTATTACTCATTCTAGCTATAAATAGCTTTTGTGAGTGTAGTTTCAGTTTCATTGCTCTATATTTCAAGCAGTCAACATAAGTTAATAGGCAGAATTTAGTGGTGATTCATGGTGTTTTTGGTATGCTAAGTTGGAATCTTGATGAGCTTAGCCTATCTAAAGATAGGCATCTGTGGAAAACCCTTTGTTCATGCTAAGGGTGGTTAGTAAGTCTCTAATTCACAAGTTTCAAATAGCTATTAATGGTGTTTATTAGCCTAGAATTTGATTTTCTGAGTTTCTATAGTGGCAGTTGTTATTGATTGATGAAATAGCTTCTGTTATTGTTATGATAGCTTAGTGGATTATTGGATTGGTGTTTAGTGGAGTATTTCATAGATTCTTAGTCTTAACTATCATATAGAGGGGTGTTTGGATCTGATAGTTGCAGTGTAGAGTTGTTGTTGTTTTACTGAATTAACTTCACAATTAGTTCACATAGGATTAGTAATAGCTAAAAATGGAATAAAGTTAGTAGCATAATTCATAAAAAGTCAAAGTAAGGTTTTCAATTAGCTTAACAGTTAGGTATTGGAGAAAACAGTTGGTGTAATTGAATAATTAGTTGCATTTTAATTCTAGATAGTTTATTCTAGCAGAATTGTAGCTTAATATTACATGTAGAAGTAGAATTAAGCAGTTGAAATCAGATTTGGTCAAAGTATTGTAGGATTTAAATAGTCACCTGTTGCAGCCTTTGAATATCCACAGACTGCTGAACTTGGATCATAATAGAGCATCAATTGTGAAATTTACATAAGGCTTTTAGTGTTTTCATAAACTCAGTAGGCCAGTAGATCATTTGCCCCCATTAGATTACCTTTTAGTGCTTATTTGTGAGCTTATGTTAGTCTGCAAGTTAGTAGCATAGAATTGAAAACCTGATTAGAGTTTAAGGCCTGCAAATTTGTAGATCACGAGTTTACTGAGCATTTTTGGTGATTATGAGTTCCATTTAGTATACTTTAGTGATTTTCATTGTTCCTAGTCTCTGGCTTAATTAGTTTCTTATTCTGCTTATGCTAGTGCTTATCGTCAAACTGCTTATTGATCTCTGCTTTTCATTTTGAGCTTATTCTAGTTTATTTTGAGTACATCTGTGTTTATTTGTCTTTTTAGTAGCTGTGTTTCAAGTTTGATAAGGTTTTGTTGCAAGTGCTTATTATTAAGCACTTGCAGTAAGCTGTTTTAGGCTGTATAAGCACTTTTACTGCTTATTTTCATTTCATAAATTTTTCTCAAGTTCCTTATAATATTTTAGATTTTCTGTGAATTTTTCATATTTTTCTGAGTTGATTTACTATTTTTCTTAATTTTTCTTAGTTTTTAATCAATTTTAAATACTTTTTAATAAAAAAAAATCAATAAAAAATCAGAAAAAATCCTTTAAAAATCCAAAAATATTTTAGATAATTCTTTTCTATTAATTTAGATTTTTCAAAGCTAAATTTGTATTTTTCCCATTTATTTTACATTTACTTTCATTTTTAATTACATTTTAAATTCCAAAATTAGAAATTAATTCATAGAAAATAAATAAAAAGTTTAAAAAATATATATTTTTCTTTTTCTCAAAATTATTTTAAGTAGTTTAAGATTTTTATAAATTTATTTAATATTATTAGGATCATTTTTCAATAATAGTTACGTTTTATTTCGTACATCACGTTTTAAATTCGCGTTTGAATTCCCGTTTTTAGGTTTTAAACATTTGTGCATATAAAGCTTGTACCTTCTGCTTATTTCATCATTTCTTTTCATTGTTTGAATTTCACCATCACAATTTTCACTTTTCCACTTTTCACGACACGGTTTACACGAATCGAAGTTTTAAGATTCCATTCACACCTTCGTTGGAAAACGACTCGGTTAATCCGTATTTCTCATGGATTTCCTCGATATTACATATATATAAAATTGAGCAGTCAATTTTTGGCGCCACTGCCGGGGAAGGTTGAAGTGAGTTTTTGAATTTCATTTTGAAATATCGTGTTTTGATTAGCCTTCCTCTATCTTGTATATATTTTCTATAAAAATATAAAAATTGAAAAATCAAAAACACTTTTCCTAAAGTGTTTTTCAAAAATAAAAAAATAAAGTTACAGTCTCGACTCCCTCATGGAAGAGGGGGCGTTGTAAACCAAATAAGCCTAACAACATAAGAAAAACGTAAAATTAGTTGTTAATCAGATTACTTTAATTCTACAACCGAATAAGCGGGAAATACGGAAACTAAGACATTAAATTGCTAGCTGAAAAGAGAAACACTCTTATTTCCCGTTCCGTCGCGAGTAGTTTTGAAGGAAACGGTTACGATTAACGTAACGTTTTTAAAAAATAAAATAAAAGAAAATAAAAAGTTTTTGTGATTTGTTTAAATATAAAAAAAATAATAAAAAAATACAAAAAGATTTTTCTTTTTTCTTTCTCTTTTTCTTTTTCTTTTTCTTTTTGATTTTGTTTTTGGTGTATGCACACCCGTTCAACTTCTGAAAGTCTTACTTCTCCATTCTCGAACCCCGAGAGGGTTTTACGATGTAATCATCGGGTTCATTTCCTTAACAACGAGGAAATGAACCAGAATGAACACAACATGGGACCCCCGCCGATGGGTGGTCCCTAACACAATGGCATCCCTCCGGTGGGACCCCAACCGGATTTCGATCCACGTCCGATGGAGGAACAACTCCAATCACCAATTAATGGTGTGAGGAGAGCCATCTTGATTCCCGATATCACTGCCAATTTTGAGATTAATCACGGATTGCTCAACTTAATCACGAGTATATCCTTTCACGGGTTTGAACACGAGGACGCATATGTTCACATAAGAAATTTCACCGACATCGCTGAGAAAATTAAGATAAATCAAGTTCCGTACGATGTGGTAAAATTGAAGTTGTTTCTTTTCTCCCTTAAAGGAGCAGCCCGGACTTGGCTGGAAAAGGAACCACTGAATTCGATTGACACTTGGAACGATCTAGCTTCCAAGTTTGTGAATTATTTCTATCCTCCTTCTAAAACTTCTAATCTTCGATCCCAAATCTTTCGATTCCAACAAGCTTTCGATGAATCGTTCAGCGAAGCTTGGGATCGATATAAAGATTTGTTGGAAAAATGTCTGAATCATGGGTTCACATCCCTACAGCAGATGGATACTTTTTACAATGGGTTGTGTCATGCTGACCAAGATTCACTCAATTCTGCTGCGGGTGGGAACTTGTTGACTCGAAACACGAATGATGCTTTCATGATAATTGAGAATAAGGCTCGTGTGAGAATGTCTAGAAACAAAACTCAAGTTTCTAATGCTAGTAGTAAAACTAATGATGAGATGATGAGTATGCTAGTAGCCCTTAACAAGAAAGTTGATGCTACGTCTATTGCAAAACCTAACCATCAAGTCAATATGGTTAGTCATGGTTGTGAGACTTGTGGTGGTCCTCATTTGTATTACGAATGTCCGGCCACCGGTGCCTTTTCTCAAGAGAACGCATATGCTGCAAGTACGGGTAGCAACGCTTACCCACCTCAAAGAAAATGAAATCTTCTCAGCTACCGTTCCACCAATTTTCTTGGACCACCCGTTCTCGAACAACCGAATCAAGTCAATCAAAATCATAATGTGCAGAATCGTAATAATCAAGGAAATCAAAAGCAGAGTCGAGCTAATAATGGTTTTCAAAATCATAATCAAGGATTCAATCAAAATCGGGGTTTTCAAGGAAATTACAATCAAGGCCCAACTCAAGGGAATTTTCAAAACCAAGGAAACTATGGAAACCCTAGAAATTTTCAAAATGCTAATCATGGAAATCAAAATCATGGTAATTTTCAAAACCGTGGGCAAAATTACAATAATAATCCAAATCAATGTGTTAGTCAAAATCCGTCGCCCACAGATGATTTGATTAAGCAATTGCTTCAGAACCAATAAGCTTTTATGAAAAAACAAGAAGAAACAACACGGTTATTTGCTAATCAAATTAGTGATCTAAACAAGCGTTTAAATGATCGACCCTCTGGTTCGGGTACTACTTCTCTTCCAAGCAATACAATCGCAAACCCGAGGGGCGAGATTAAGGCGATCACGACTCGCAGTGGTGTTAAATATGATGGACCCACGGCTCCTACTACCTCTTCTTCTCCTCCTCCTAAGGTAGTGGACCGTGAGACCGAGGTGACAAAGGACCCGGTTCCTCCTACTAATAACGGAGGTACTGTGTAGCATACTCTAATATGAGAACATGGATGTTTTAGTGTTTAGGTTGATTTTATGTAGAGATTTCTAGTGAGAAGTTAGAGAGAGAAAGAGATGGAACCTTGAGAGAAATGGAGATATGTTAGATTGCAAATGAGGTCCAACGCTTTCCCTTGGGTGGGAAAGGGTATTTATAGTTACAATAGAAACGCCCCCTGAAACGGGCTGTGGAGCGAGCTGACAGTGGGTAAAGACCCGACCCGACTCCACAAATACTAACTAATACTAAGCTACTTACTAACTAATATGATAACTACTACGAGCTACAATATGCTAAACTACACTCGGGGTGACCGAGTCTTCATATGAATAAACGTATTCCTAACAATCTCCCCCTAAGGGAGGTCACCCCGGAAAATAAATGTTGAATCATAGCATTCAGGTCTTTGACGACATCTTTGTAGCTCGTAGCCTTTTGATTCTTCATTGTTGAGATCTTTGTGCTTTAAGTGGTGGACTCGAGATGACACCATCAATGTGATGGATGATCTTTAGAAATAGTTTCAGCTTCATCATCCAAATGAATGGCAGAGGGTCATCTTCGAGCAGTAACGTCTCCATGTGATATGAACATCTTTGTGTTGGCATGCTCACACTTTTTCAGGATCATGATCTTCTGCATCAGAGTTGTGGAAGCATATGTGAGGCCTAATCAATGATCATGATTTCTTAGATTGTGATGTTGAAGTGTGAGCATGTGTTGATGGATCAACATCTTTTCAGCAATCAACAGCAACCGTCAGAAATTCCTGCAAGTAGACAGTTAGCAACAAATCATCCGGTACTTATAGGTTTGGAATTAGAGATCGTCAACAGCATAGTGTGGAGACTCCTTCTAACCCTTACCATGACCGTTCCAAATCGGCAAACCCTGAAAGGATTTACACGACCTACCTAAGTAGATCAACGATTGGGTGAGTCACTGGAGATCACTCCACGACTGTTGACCGTTATTAACCATCGCGACCACTAGGCGTAATCCACAAGGAATTACCTAAGTGACTTGCTTTTAGGGCTGCATGATGTTGACCCTGGCAGGAATTTCCATTCAATCACTGGAAGTTACTAAAGTAATATCCCTCATAAATGTTCTGGCAGATTGCTAAGATCTGCGTAGGACTCATAGTTTATCACTGATGTCCTTAATGTTGAACAACCAGGGTAGAAGTAGCACGTGTTCCTATGAGATCTTTTATGTATCTCTAGGCTCTAGACTCAATAAGTGCATTTGGTTTTCCTATGCGGAGATTAGGGAGAGGTCTCCTGCTTCAATATCAACTATCTCTAAGAGATATGTCGATAGATTACACCGGTTCCCCGTGAGAATGAAACAAGTTCTTTTAAGAGAACTTGAGTGGCTAGAAGGTTTAGTGCATTGCGTCACTGGGTCCATGACGTCTTGTCTTCAATACCGATGTTGCCTAAGCAACCATCAGTAGATTATGAATTGAACCCGGTTTCTGTCCTAAGGTTGAATAGTTGGAGGGCTAATTCTTTTCACCCTTTCTCATTTCATTTATTTTTAATTCTTCAACCCCTTCTTTATCCATTCTCACATTTCTCCTTTTTTTTCATAATCATACCTATGGACTTTCTAATACTATCTATTTGGTATTGTCCACGGGTAGATCCCTCCGGCTCTGGTGGATCATAGGACGGTTTTCCTAACCTTAGCCACCTTATAACTTCATGACTATCCTATGTTGCCATACACCAAATCATTGAGAATTCTCTCAATGTGTTTATGATTAAGAAACACATTTTTTTAACACATTGAGAGTTTTGTCATTTTCAAATGCTCCCCCTTAACATGTGCTCATAAGTATTGATTTGAAAATTTGCACATGTCGGGAAGAGTTGCACTTTTGAATTGATCTAACTTGAGTGACCATGACCGGGCATTCGATACACGCTTACATCACTAGTTAAACTAGCTTGAAGTTATTACCCGGCCCGATCAGATTCACCCAAGGTTTCTCGAAACGGTACATTCTACTCAAACTAGTCCTCTTCGAGACACGCTTACATCACTGGTTAAACCAGCTTGAAGTTATTACCCGTCCAGGACTAGTCCTTTCGATTCAGGAAAATTGTGTTTCGTCAATTCATGAGTCAAGATTGATATGCTCTCATAAGAGATGCCAGGATCCTTTTTCACAAACCATTTTGCTCCCCCTCAATATGTGCATTGATATACAAAAGAGTTTGGCACATAGGAAAGAGCATATTTTTGTTATCGGGTTCAAAATATCACGTTTTAATCAGTTTTTCATATTTAAATCACATCTTCTCCCCCGATCAAAAATTTCAAACGAATTGAGATTTGTGATCCCAAGTGATTTAAGTAAGTTTAAGGTTTTTTTTGGAGAAAGATGTGACATTTTTAAGAATGACTGAGTTTGAGATGACATTTTAGCTCCCCCTCAAACCTTGAGGGAGTATGTTATGTGTTAGAGATGATGAGTTTATAAATAATTTTGAGTTTAGCGAGAAACTCATGAAAGATTCATATACTAACACATAACAATTACACTTAATCCACTGTAATTATGCACAAAGATCTTGTTTTGATGATACATAGTTTTTGAAATCGTTCTCCCCCTCAATCGATGACACATTTAAAATTAAAATTTTTGCACAAAGTATTAATTCTTTTAGCATCGATTGAGTGGAAAATTTTAAACAACATTACGGGTTTGTTTGATCTTCAAAAACCATGGTACCACCAAGCTTGGAGCAAATATTTTCCCGAAGAATCATTGAAGAAAAAATATTTGAGATGCAAAGAAGACTTCTCTTCTTTTACCAGAAATGATGCACTTAAGCATACATCAGATTGGAAAGGCACGAATATAAAGTAATTCATGCCTTTGTTAGGAACAGTCGTCTTTTTGGCGACGAACTTTCCCCAATCTAAAGACCGGGTTGCTATCTGAAGTAATAGCAAACCATTTTGAAAGAATATTTTTAGAAACGACATGTTTTAGAAAAGCATTATTCAAAGGAAGAACTCCTGCTCAAGCATATGTATGTTTCCGTGTCATTATTGATGACATTTCCAGAAACGTACATACTATTGATTACACAGGAGACATGTCGAGAGAGGAATATTTTTGGTTTTTATGATTTTATGATTTTTATGGATTTTGAAGATTTTATATTTTTCTATTTTCTTTTTGTGTAAATAGTATGTACAAAGGATATGTGAAGCAACCCCTTTACTCCTCCTGATCTTCCTGAAGACTTATGAGATCCTCAGGCGTGAGACTCTTCATACCAAGACGTGGGAGGATGAATTGAAATCGGTCCTTAGAAAGTGCTTTGGTGAAGATATCAACTAGCTGGAACTCAGTCCTCACGAAGTAAAGTTCCACAATTCCCTTCTCAACTTGCTCCCTGATGAAGTGATGTCGAATGTCAATGTGCTTAGTCCTTGAGTGCTGGACATTGTTGCAGGAGAGTGCAATTGCACTTTTGTTGTCACAGTACATGGGAACCTTGTTGAATATGAAACCATAGTCCAAAAGTTGAGATCTCATCCATAAGATCTGAGCACAGCACGAGGACATGGCAATGTATTCAGCTTCTATGGAGGAGATTGATGTACTCATTTGTTTCTTTGAAGACCAACTGACTAGCTTATTACCCAGAAACTGAGCACCCCCAGATGTACTGTGACGAGTATCTTGACATCCCGCATGGTCAGCATCAGAATAGGCTGTGAGCGCCATAGAAGTGTCCTTGGGGTACCATAGGCCCATGTGGATTGTTCCTTTAAGATACCGAAAGACTCTCTTGACAGCTTCCAGGTGTTTCTTGGTAGGTTTGGATTGATACCGAGCACACATGCAAACTGCAAATAAAAGATCCGGTCTGCTAGCAGTAAGATACATTAAGGAACCAATCATGCTTCGATACTTGGTTTGTTCGACTAGGATCCCAACATCATCTTCATCAAGTTTTGATCTTTTAATCATAGGAGTATCAACTGCGTCACAGGAATCGAATCCAAATTTCTTCAAAATTTCATTAGCATACTTGGATTGATTGATGAAGATGCCATTGGGATTTTGAGATATTTGCAAGCCTAGAAAGAAGGAAATTTGACCCATCATGGACATTTGACCCATCATGGACATCTGGAAATCAGAACTCATCTCTTGGGAGAAACGATCACACTCTTTGGGATTAGAGGAGGCAAATATGATATCATCTACATAGATTTGTACATGAAGAAAGGTTTTGCCTGTTTTTCTGGTAAAGAGTGTAGGATCAACAGCATCTTTAGAAAACTTGTTGGCAAGAAGGAATTTCGACAAGGTGTCGTACCATGCCCTAGGAGCTTGCTTAAGTCCATAAAGAGCCTTCTTCAAGCGATACACATGGTTAGGAGGTTCTGGATCCACGAATCCTTCGGGTTGGCTTACATACGCCACCTCTTTAAGATCGCCATTTAAGAATGCAGTCTTAACATCCATTTGATAAACCACCATATTCTGACTTGCAGCATTTGCCAGAAATATTCTTATGGCTTCAATTCTAGCAACAGGTGCGAAGGATTCTTCAAGGTCTATACCTTCTTCTTGACGATATCCTTTTGCCACAAGCCTAGCCTTGTTCTTCAATACATCTCCATGCTCATCAAGTTTAATTTTAAATATCCATTTGAGAGCAATGATCATAGCACACTCTGGAGGCGGTACAAATTCCCACACATCAGGTCGATCAAACTCATGAATCTCGTCCACCATAGCAGTGAACCATGAGTGTTTAGACATTGCATCCTTGAAATCTTTTGGCTCAACTTTAGAGAGGATAGAATTGAAGAAGCACCACAATGCGTCGGTTGCAAGTTGCTTACGGGTTGATACCGGATACGAAGGGTTTCCAATAATGTTGTCAATTGGGTGATCATTTGTCCATTTCCTAAGGTGTTCATGAGGTTGAGGATAGGGAACTGAGGTAGCCGTATTAGATTCGTCTGAGGATGTAGCATCATTTGACGATTCAGGAGCAAAGATGTTAACAAACGGCTCGTTATCAGGTGGAGTGAAAGGATTTACTTCACACGGATTATCCACAGCTGCTACTCGTTGTACAAATGAAGATTGACCATTAGATATGGTATTTGAACGACTGATAGTGGGGGCTTCAGGATCCCATGACAACGAAGTGGATGGCCCAGCATTATCATCTGGGACATTTGCTACCCCAGCTGGTTGTGGAACGACTGTCGCTACTGGAGTATCCACATTTTGAGGTTCAAAGTATTCATCAAACATGGGGTCAAACAGCTTCTTCCAATCTTCACTTGTAGGAGGTACAAAAGGAGTAGCAGGAGTAGGATTCTGTACAAGTCTGGAGCTTATAGGTCCAGGAGACAAAAGGTTAGGTACAGGTCCAGAACTTGATCATCCAGGAACAGGTTGCTCAGTCAGCTCATCGAAAGTAACGTGGATTGTTTCCATTATGTCTCTGGTACGTTTGTTGTAGATTCGGTACCCCTTTCGTTCTGGAGCATAGCTAGTGAAGAAATCAATGTCGTCCTTGGCCTTGAGTTTCCCAAGGTCTTCACTGTCATTTGTTGGATAGCACAATGCACCAAATACTCGAAGAAACGAAAGATCTGGTTTTCTGCCATGAACCAGTTCATACGGAGTCTTGCAGTGGAGAGGATGTATCAAGGATCGGTTCTGTGTGTAACATGCTGTTGCAATTGCCTCAGCCCAAAGAAACATATGAGCTTTGGAGAAGATGAGCATAGTCCTTGCAGCTTCAACCAAGGTGCGATTACGTCTTTCAACAACTCCATTTTGTTGAGGAGTACGTGGAATGCTCCTTTGATGACTAATGCCGACACCTTCATAAAATTGAGTAAGTTGTTTGTTCACGAACTCTGTTCCATTATCAGTTCGAATGAACCTAACTGTTTTGTTGAGTCGAACTTGCAATTGCTTAATGAGTTTGATGATGATTTCCGGAGTTTCATCTTTTGATCGTAAAAACTTTACCCACGTGAAACGAGAACGATCATCAACAATAATAAGCACATATTTCTTTCCATTGATACTTTGAATCCTCATTGGTCCACAGAGATCCATGTGAAGAGTATGCAGGACTTCCATGATGGAATTGACAGTTTTGGGTTTATGGGTGTGCTTTTTGCTCTTGCCCAGTTGACATGCGGAACATAGATGATCATTTTCATACTTAAGTCTGGGCAAGCCTCGAACAAGATCCTTACGTGTGAGTTCATTGATGGTACCGAAGTTCAAATGGTTTAAACGACGATGCCACAACCATGATTTGTTCTTAGAGGCTTTTGAGAGCAAGCAAATTGGAGAGGACCGCAGCATGTCTTCAATAGAGATGGTATAAAGGTTAGTGCCCCGACTTCCTTTGAGGAGATCTACACCATCTAATTCTCTAACAAAACATGTGTGCTTTCTGAAGGCAACTTCAAGATCAGAGTCACAGAATTGACCAATAGAAAATAGATTGTGTCCAAGTCCCTCTACGTAGTATACTCTGGATATCACACTGTCTCCAGCGACGTAATCACCATAACCCATTATAGATCCAAAATGGTCGTTCCCAAATCTGACCGTACCAATGAACTTTTCCACGAAATTCTTGAGCTGCGAGTGATCTCCAGTCATATGTTTTGAGCAGCCTGAGTCCAAATACCAAAGGACGATTTGTACGACCTGCATTTGAAACCAGACAATGGTGGATAACTGAAAAAGCTGGAGCCCCACAAACATTTGGGGTCCGTTTGGTTAGCACACACAAATATTGGATTATCATATGTCACGGATATATCACTGTAATTTTCACATTTTGATGCACTAGACCTAGGAGTGGTATTAAGTGCTTCTATTGGGAACTTCTACCAGTAGGTTTCCATTTCTTAATTGGCACAACTTTGGAGTTAGTGATCCTAGTCAACGGGCACTTTTCTCCTAGGGTGAATTTCCTTCCAGTAGGTCTCCATTGATAACCAACATTAGTGAACACCTTTCCTGTTTTATTCCAGACTTGTTTAACCCTTTTAGCACTTGAAACATTCATGACCGGAGATTGCATAGTGGATTTTAAGAAGGACACAACACAAGCATCATGATTACCAAAAAATAAACATTCGTTACAAGTCTTACAAATAGCACCAGAATTCGAATTAGTTACATCATTGTTAACATAAATGTTTGATTCAACTCGATTCCTTTCATTAATCATAACTTTATTGTTCCTAGATGATTCTTCTACTTCCTTCATAAGTGCACTCTTAGCCGGCAAAGTCCTATCATTCTTTGTATTGCACCTAGGTTGTGACTTGCTAGCTTTAGATACACCGTTTACTCCTGTAGAAGCAATGACGGGAACATTAGTATGCTTAATAGCTACTTGTTTACCGGTGATCATGATGGTGGATTGTGACATGGTTTGGGGATAATCAAATGTGACATGTTTGTTTCCACTATTAGAGTGCGACGCAAATGACCTATCCGACTTGTTATCATTCTTGGGGCATGATCCTATAGTGTATTCAAATAATTCCTGAGCTCTATTAGTGAGGAAGCATGCACCACCAATAACATCATCCAGTGGTTTAGGTATCCTCTCATCTTCAATGGTTTCTCTAAGTATGACCAGGCAATCCTTAAGATATCTAAGATAGTTGCTATGAACTAACTTATTGTTGCTAAGGGGAAGAGAGACATTCAAATCATCGCACGCATATTTCTTACAAGCATGTACATTGGAAATTTCATGATCACATGAAACGACAGGCATTTCACCCTTCACCATAGTCTTTAGACTCTCAATTTCGTTTAACAAAGAAGTGACGCTTTCATCATTTTGGTCACGTGTTATTTTAATAGACTCAAATAACTCTTTGTAACGTTGTTTAGCGTTTGACATTTCAGCACGAAGCCACTCATTTTCATGTTGTAATTCATTGATAATGCCTTGTTTCTGACAGTTTTGAGAATCTATCGATTTTTGGTAATAGGTATTGGTCACGTCGCCTATGTTCGACTTTAATTGTGCAATTTGGGCCCTCAACTTCCGAATCGTGTTTGAGTGAGCTTGAATTGCTTCATCCTTTTTGGCTAATTCAAAACATTTGTCAAACTCAGGAGCATCCAAAGATGTCTTGGCATTTGATATTTTTATGTTTTCTTCTAGATGTTGATATTTTAGTTGCAAGTTAAGATTATCAACTTCTAGTTTTGAGAAATTCCTGACCATGTTATCACTGTCGTCGTTTTGAATTTCGTTATTTAGTTTATAATTCTCCCCCTCAAGCTCAATCACACGATTCTGGAAGACATTTAAAGTGATCGACATTTCATGAAATTGTCAAGCAGATAAGACTGAACCAGTGACAGTGTAAAAAACATCCTGTGCAATGCAATTAGCAATCAAGTTTTCATTCATAATGAGAATGTTTTTCCTGTCAATTTCACTGTATTTGAGATCAATAGCCAATTGGTTACCCTCACTTTCCACCTCTTTAAAGACCTTTTTCATTTGAGTCACATCATTATTAATGGTATTTTTAAGGCCCTCAAAATGTTCTTTGAGAAGATCGAAAAATGGCATGACTTCAGTTAGGTAACACTGTTTTGTTTGCTCAAAACCCCTTTCCCCTTCTGTAATCCTCGTTGGTGTAATTCTTATTTTACATGTTTTTTCAAAGTCATTAAACAATTGACCTAGAACATATAACCCAATTAGGGTATTACACTGTGTGGGAAGAGTATGGTACAAGGTGCCTGGGAGTGTTCAGAGGATAGATGGTTGGGTCAGCAATCCTAAAGATAGTACGTGTGTTACCTACAATTCTTTCAGCTTTCATTTTTTCCATGTCAATATTCCAAAACACTTTGTCAGGGAGGATTTTCTTTTGAGGAACAAAAATGGCTGAATGATTGTCATTAGTATAATCATGGTGAAACACAATATTTTTAGCTATGCACAGGGGATCCTTTAATCGCTCAGCAAGTATTTCCCTAGTTCTATCATCCGCCTCATCAATCTCGTCATAGGATCTCATACGAGGAGGGGCATGGTTAGGTTCAAGCATAGTGTTTGCATCATATAACGCAGGTTGAGCACCTATACCAATTCTAAGGAATTTGGCTTTAGTCTTAGAGGCATCTTGTTCACTAAATTCATCACTTAGTTTCCTATGGTTTTGCATCATTTGAGCAGATTGAATGATTTGGCCTTGCGTGTACAACTTCTCTTCCAATTTATTTTTCAACATTTTGAGTTTTGAGAAATCATTTAGAAGTTTAGTTTCTTTATCTTTGTATTCGAGTTTGATTGAAGTCAACCCTTTTTGAATTTCCTGTTTTTGTTTAACAGTTTGATCCAATTGTTTTTTTAAATACACTAACTCCCTTTTCAATGTTTCTTGTTTGGAATTGTTTTCAGATATGTAAGCACGCATTTGCCATTCCATTTTCTGCTCATGTTCATTAAGCTCAAATTTAGCACGCTGCTCGTATATGGTCACCTGATCCTTAAGGATGTTAACTCTAGTGGTCAAGGAATCATCAGGGTTGTATATAGTGTGCTCATGCAGCTCAAGTTCACTAGAATCAACCGACGGCATGTCACTTGGTACAACTGGCAGTCTACTGTCATTCACATACCTTTCATATGGGATATTATTGGTATTTCCCATATTAGTGGTGTCTGTGTTGTCAATATTCTTGAGTTGTACTGAGTCACACGCCCCCTGTGGATTGGTAGGATAATTTAGATTAGAATTAAGTGACGTTGGTACCTCAGAGATAGCAGATGTGATGGAAGAGCCAGACTGCTGTGGGGAGGGAGCAGCTGCAGACAGATTAGCCATGAAGATGGTTTGAGCTGTGGGTTCGTCATCAACATCTGAGTCAAAAGCATCACATTCTTTAACTTGAAAGATGTTCGGATCATTTAGAGCCATGTCCTGAACAGGTTGATCATCCACATCAGCATCAAACGTATTACCGTCATTACCATCCAGAACGAGCAGAGCTTCTTCATCCAAAGCAGTCCCATTCTCTTGCGCCTGCATTAGCAAAATCTTGTCCTTGAAGTACTCATAGTTTTGAGGACGCTTTGGGTGAGTGCAATTCCTAGCTATGTGGCCCAACCCTCCACAATTATAACACTTAGGCTGCCTAGCTTGTACTTGAAGCGCATTCCCAACTCTATACTGCCCATTTTCTCTACCAGCATTTCTTTGATTGAGGTTTTGTCTTCCTTGCACATTCTGCACCACCACCCTTCAATCTTCTATGACTGCCTGATTTCGTGGGTTAGACGAAGTCCTAAGTTGGTTATTAGTTAGTGGAAGTACAACTCTGAACTGTTGGACTAATAAGGAGACTTGGTTGGAGAGATTATCAATCATCATGTCAGTGTGAGAGTATCCAGAGTCCAGGTGGGTGTTTAAAGCAGATGGTGAGGGAGTTGGTGATTGACCATTTGTTGGAGTAGACCTGAACGAAGGTTGTTGTGGTTGAGATTGATCATTTGAGGGTTGAGTGAGTTGTTAAACATTAGAGACAAAGGCAAGAGAGTCATTAGTTGTTGAAGGATTGAGCTTTTCACGCATTAACCGATCATAAGCAGCATGTTTCTCATGTTGTTGGAGATATGCATAGAGTTGTTCATGATTAGTATGCCTGAGACCTTTGTTGAGTTAAACAGCTGTAACAAACCTATCCCATTCCGGTGCCATGTTATTCACGAATTTTGAGTTAAGCTGAATGTTGGGCATTGTCATCTTGATGAATCTCATATCATTGACCGGCTTGTGAAATCTGACATAGTAGTCAGTGATGCTTTCACTTGGGTTCATTTTGAAGTGCTCAAATTCATCATATAGCTGAGACTCCCGATCTTCTTTGGTTAACTCAGACCCTGCAAGAAGCATTTTCACATTATCCCAAACTGCTTTGGCTTCTGTGTTGAAGTTGATGAGTTTGTAGACATCTTTAGGAAGCCCTTGAATGACAATATTCGATGCTCTGATGTCGGCATCATAGCATTTCTTTTCTTCATCTGACAGATCATTGTAGGTACGAGGTCTATCTGGACCGACTGCAGCAGGTTGGTCATCAGTAGCTGCGATTGTGTCTCTAGTTGTGCCCATTCGAAAAGGTCCTTCATCAATGGATTTCAAGATGTTAACACCATTTTCCTTTCCTAAGCAATAAAGACGAATCCTTTGTGCCCATGATTCATAGTCAGTTTTGTCCAGCATAGGAGGACGAGTATCCGACCCTGCAGCCTGAATGTCATCAGAGGAAGTACTTTCCATGCTATTGAAAGTGAGTAAGTCCAAATGTCAAGTTGTAAACACAAGTGTGTTTCGTGTTTTGTAGCAACAAGTCAAATTACAACCGCTCCACAGAACACAAGTCAAATCGTAAGGTTAGTCTCACAACATCAAGTTACTATTAAAATAACAAGTCGAGTCGTAAGATTAGCCTCACAACGTCAAGTTACTGTAGAAATGGTGGTAACAACTTAACTCGAAACAGTACACAACTTTCACAAATGCACCTAAACCAAGTCACTTAGAATATCACAAATCGCTAGACTTGAACAACTCGCTAGACCGTATCAACCCTCTGACAACACCAACTCGCTGACTATTGAGGCTAACTCGCCAGTAGACAACTCGCTAAATAGAAGCAACTCGCTAGAACGTATCAACCCTCTGACAACGCCAACTCACTGAATATTGAAACTAACTCGCTAGTAGACAACTCTCTAAATAGATGCAACTCGCTAAATGACAAATCGCTAATTACCAACTCGCTGGATGGAATCAACTCGCTAGTGTAACAATTCGCTAGTAGACAAATCGCTAATCTGACAACACGCTAACTGCTCAACTCGCTACTACCAACTCGCTAGTTCCAACACCTGACAACTCGCAATAATGAGACAAAAGTGTCACTATCGTAGCGATTTGTCCGTATGTCCCAAAATGGCAAAACGCTAACACGCTAACGTCAACTCGCTACTAAGAACCTGCCAACTCTCTACTTGAAAACATCAACTCGCTGGTAAGAATAACGCCTAAAATCACACTTTTTACCACACAAATGAGAAATACAACTGCTCCAAATGCAAACCTATGAACTAATTACTCATCTAATCAAGAAAGTACAAGAAACAAGCCAATACAAACACCAAACGAGATCAAACTCGTGTGAAACCCACTATATAACCTTTGAAACAACCTAAAACCACAAACCAAGTTATAACTACGAGCATACCACGAATCCTAGGATAGAACCATGGCTCTTGATACCAATTGTAGCATACTCTAATATGAGAACATGGATGGTTTAGTGTTTAGGTTGATTTTATGTAGAGATTTCTAGTGAGAAGTTAGAGAGAGAAAGAGATGGAACCTTGAGAGAAATAGAGATATGTTATATTGCAAATGAGGTCCAACCCTTTCCCTTGGGTGGGAAAGGGTATTTATAGTTACAATAGAAACGCCCCCTGAAACGGGCTGTGGAGCGAGCTAACAGTGGGTAAAGACCCGACCCGACTCCACAAATACTAACTAATAATAAACTACTTACTAACTAATATGATAACTACTACGAGCTACAATATGCTAAACTACACTCGGGGTGACCGAGTCTTCATATGAATAAACGTATTCCTAACATACTGAAAACGTCCAACCTCCGGTTGTCCAAACGTCTAAGGATAAAGAAAAAGTTATTTCTGAAAAAAGTGTTAAATACAAATCAAAACTGCCATATCCGTCAAGGTTTAATGATGAAGAGCTCCGTGCAAAATCTAAGAGACAAATGGAAAAGTTTCTTGATATTTTTCAAAAATTGCACTTCGACATCAGTTTCATGGATGCTCTTGTTTACATGCCAAAGTTTGCTTCAACGTTCAAAAATCTTATAAGTAATAAAGAGAAATTGCTTGAGTTAGCTGAAACACCGATTAATGCTCAATGCTCCGCTATTCTTCTCAAAAAGCTTCCCGAGAAGCTTGGAGATTCGGGAAAGTTTCTCATTCCTTGTTCGTTGAAAGATCAAGAGGTTTGCAATGCCCTGGCCAATTCAGGTGCAAGCATTAACCTTATGTCGTTATCAATCTATGAACAACTTGGAATGGGAGATCTTAAACCGACTCGTATGACTTTAGAGCTTGCTAATCGTTCGATTACTCATCCGGTCGGAATTGCTGAAGATGTATTTGTTCAAGTGAATTCTTGTACTTTCCTTGCCGACTTTGTTGTTGTTAATTTTGAGGCCGATCCGAGAGTTCCTCTTATACTAGGGAGACCATTTTTGCGAACCGCAAAAGCCCTAGTCGATCATTTTGAGGATACTCTGACTTTAAGACATGACGATGATATAATGATTTTTCGTGCCGATGCTTCAAAATCAAAGAAGTATATCATTAAAAGCGTTGATGTTTGTAATTACTCCTTTGATGATTTCTTGAAAACATTCGTCTCCGAATCTTCCTCATCTTTTCCTCTGATTGAGGAATATGATTCTTTTTGGGAAGAGGTCGATGAATTCCTTGCTATTGATATGATTCCTTTTTCTGAGATTGATGAATCTTACTTTGATTCGGAGGGAGATACTCTTTTTCTTGAAAATTTGTTGAACGATGAACCGTTAATCCCTCCAGATAAAGTTAAGAAGAAGATTGAGCTTACGATTGAAGATCCTCTAGAGGCCGAGCTCGAGGAATTTTTACCCGATTATGAGTATTTTCATTTGATAAGACTGAGGAGATTAGTGGCAATCCCATTTCTCGTCCTGATCATTCTTATCCGGCTTATGAAGTTTTTCAATTTGATATCGATCATACGGAAGAGACGAGTAGTGGCAGTACCACTTCTCTTGCTTTTATCTCTCTTCCGAAGTATGATTTGTTTTGTTTTGATAAGATTGATTGTGATTTTGAAAAGTTTGCTGGTGAACTTTCTGATCCAGAGTATGAAAAATTCTATTTTGATCGTGAAAATGATCATGACCCGGGTGGCATTCTTAAAAATGAGAGTTTTCATGAAAATTTTATTCCATCCCTCCCACCTGGGAAAGTTTTTCAAAAGAGCTTTAATGATAAGATTCATAATTCCATAATTATGAAGTCTTCTTTTTATGATGATGACTTGTTCATGATTGTTATCATGACGTTCTTTCCATTTATCACATTTGGTGTGATTTCTCTTCTCCGTCACTCCGTCGGGAGTGAGGACATTATTTTTGACCCTGGTATCGTTTCTAATAGTTTTCACTATTAGAATACCATCGGTTATCTCTTCGGGGTGGAAATTTCAAATAATTCATATGTTTATCCAAATACTTTGAATGAAAGCCCGAGTGAGATTATTTTTCCGCGGTTTTCAATTAGCTTAAGAGTTAGGTATTGTAGAAAACAGTTAGTGTAATTGAATAATTAGTTGCGTTTTAATTCTAGATAGTTTATTCTAGCATAATTGTAGCTTAATATTACATGTAGAAGTAGAATTAAGCAGTTGAAATCAGATTTGGTCAAAGTATTGTTGGATTTAAATAGTCAACTGTTGCAGCCTTTGAATATCCACAGACTGCTGAACTTGGTTCATAATAGAGCATTAATTGTGAGATTTACATAAGGCTTTTAGTGTTTTCATAAACTCAGTAGGCCAGTAGAGCATTTGCCCCCATTAGATTACCTTTTAGTGCTTATTTGTGAGCTTATGTTAGCCTGCAAGTTAGTAGCATAGAATTGAAAAGCTGATTAGAGTTTAAGGCCTGCAAATTTATAGATCACTAGTTTACTGAGCATTTTTGGTGATTATGAGTTCCATTTAGTATACTTTAGTGATTTTCATTGTTCCTAGTCTCTGGCTAAATTAGTTTCTTATTCTGCTTATGCTAGTGCTTATTGTCAAACTGCTTATTGATCTCTGCTTTTGATTTTGAGCTTATTCTAGTTTATTTTGAGTACATATGTGTTTATTTGAGTTTTTAGTAGCTGTGTTTCAAGTTTGATAAGGTTTTGTTTCAAGTGCTTATTATTAAGCACTTGCAATAAGTTGTTTTAGGCTGTATAAGCACTTTACTGCTTATTTTTATTTCATAAATTTTTCTCAAATTCCTTATAATATTTTAGATTTTCTGTGAATTTTTCATATTTTTCTGAGTTGATTTACTATTTTTCTTAATTTTTCTTAGTTTTTAATCAATTTTAAATACTTTTTAATAAATGAAAATCAATAAAAAATCAGAAAAAATCCTTTAAAAATCCAAAAATATTTTAGATAATTCTTTTCTATTAATTTAGATTTTTCAAAGCTAAATTTGTATTTTTCCCATTTATTTTACATTTACTTTCATTTTTAATTACATTTTAAACATTCGTGCATATATAACTTGTACCTTCTGCTTATTTCACCATTTCTTTTCATTGTTTGAATTTCACCATCACAATTTTCACTTTTTCACTTTTCACGACACGGTTTTCATGAATCGAAGTTTTAAGATTCCATTCACACCTTCGTTGAGAAATGATTCGGTTAATCCGTATTTCTCACGGATTTCCTCGATATATATATATATATATATATATATATATATATATATATATATATATATATATATATATATATATATATATATATATAATTGAGCTGTCATGGGTGGTGATCGTTGGGGTGAAACGAAGATGGGTGGCTTGGTGGTGACGACGGCCGATGGTGGTTGGTTGTGGTGGTGGTGGGTGGGGTTGGTGGTGGAGGCGGTGCTTGTTAGTGGTGGTGGTTGTGGGCAGGGTTGGTGGTGGTGGCGACGGTTGTAGCATCGATGATCGATGGGATTAGCGGTGTATTAAAATTGAATTGTAAAAGTTAACGAGTGATTTTTAAATATTTAACGAAAACAATCAAATTGGTCACAAAACGTTTTTAGGCTATAAAAATATACTACATCCGTCTCATAAAAATTGTCCACTTTGACATTTTTAAGTCATTTTTATTCAACTTTGATTATAAATATTTTTATTTGTGTAATATAATACCTGATGAAAAGTATATGAACAAATTGGATTCTAAATGTATTTTCATTTGGTATAATTTTCATCAAGTATTATATAACACAAATACAAGTATTAATGGTCAAAGTTGAATAAGAATGAATCAAAATTGTTAAAGTGGACAATTATTATGGGACATAAGGAGTAATACTTAAATGACCTCTAAGTCTAACTTGAGGGTTTTTTTTTCTTTTTCTTTTTTTTTTTCGGCAATTTGCCCCAAAATTTAATGTTTTATACAAGACACTTTATCTTTTACATTGTATGTATCATATTGTAAAATATGCAATTATGTATAAAATCAGACTAAAATGCAACAATCTCTAAATCTTTTATTAAATGTGGATAAAAAATAATCCAACTCTGCAACATACAAAAAGCAAAATGTTATACTACAATAACAAGAAACTAATAAGTACATTTTTGGAAAAAAGTAGGGTTGGATCAGTTGGAAAACCCCTTGCCTTTTAACCTAGAGGTCAAGGGTTCGATCCTCACTCCCTACAAAAGGCCGGAGGTCCTTTTCTACCTTAGGTAGAACCGGAAGCAACCTCTCTACCTTAGGTAGGGGTATGGTTATCTACATCTCAACCTCCCCCATACACCGTGAAAGACGGTATTGGGACCCATAACCCGTAGAAGACGGTATTGGGAGTTACTTTACTTTACTTTAATAAGTACATTTTTGTGATATTAATTGTTCAATTAACTCTAACAGAATGGAACTGAAAATAAGGATGAACATTCATAGATATACTAAATAGGGAAGCAAGGACCAAAATGTCAGTAAAAGCCATGTGAGTACGTGGCTAGCAAGAACTAGATTGCCTTTACGCATGTTAGCTTCCACAATCCTTAACTTGATGTATATACAATCGTAACGATCCCCATGCATATGCTCTTCGTCTTGTCACATTGTAAAGAAGGTGCAGTGTCTTTACTATAGGTTTTTATCAAGGAGTAGCTAGTGCCCCGACAAGGTTTTTATCGACATATATTCTTTTGATAATATTATTGCCATTCCCACACACAAATTTCCAGTATAGTCATATCCAAATTTACACTTCATAAGTTAGTGATTAAATAGTACTGTATCAACAATACAAAGAGGCATGTGATATCCACGCCCTCCCTATTATTGTTAATCAAGCCCTCCTTATTAATATGGTTTGTGTGGAATCTGCACTTGGACAATATGGTTTTAACTTTGGTTTGGTGTGGAATCTGCACACTTGGACTTGGGATATTAAACATAGACAAAAAAAAAAAACACAAAAATAAAGTTATTACAGAAAAAAAAAAAAAAAAAACAAAAACAAAAACAAAAACTGCACCCAAATAGTGCCCTATTATCCCCACACCCTCCCACAGGGAGGGTTGGGTTAACACAACTCTACGGGATACATTAACCGAACCCTCCCTATGGGAGGTAAGTACAAACCCTCCCATAGGGTAGGGTGTACCATTGTGCTTTTTTTTTTTAATTTTTTTTGTCCTTTTTTGTCCTTTGTCCTTTCTTGTTTTTTTGTTCTTTTTTTTGTTCCAGTCCTGGTTTTCCCAAAGTAACACAAGCAACACAAGCAAAACCCAAGTCCAGGTTTTCTCAAGTAACACAAGCAAAAGCCAAGTCCAGGTTTTCTCAAGTAACACAAGCAACAAAAGTTGCAAGTGCAGGTTTTTGACACAATCAACACAAGTAACACAAGCAAAAAGTCCAAGTCCAGGTTTTTGTCCAAGCAAAACATGTAACACAAGCAAAAAAACACAAATAGAAAAAAAAAAGTCCAAAGTGCAGGTTTTCGTCATCGCCGAAAAAGGCTCGGATTTGAAAACATAATTTAAAAATAAAAATAGTTTAGTAAGGCTCGGATATGAAGGTTGCAAACATAATTGTTTGCCATCCATTCGGGGTTGAAAAACCCATTCGTCATCGCCTTTTGAACACAAGGTCCAGGTTTTGACCAAAGCAACACAAGCAACCATCTCAGATTCACCAAAATCCCAACAAAAGCCACAAAAGCCAACACAGTTCAGATTCTGCAAATTCCCAACAAAAGCCATCACAGGTACAACAATATTCCACAACCTACCAAGTTCACAAGCTCAGCAACAGAAACACAATACACAGCTCAGATTCTGCAAATTCCCAACAAAAGCCAACACAGGTACAACAATATTCCACAACCTACCAAGTTCACAAGCTCAACAGTATCGCCACATGTTCCACAAGTGAAACAAGTTTCACAAGAGGGTTAGTATATTAGAATATGGAGGGTCAGTATATCTCACCCATACAAGTAACACAAGCAAAGAAAGTCACAAGTGCAGGTTTTTTTCACCCAAGCATCAAGGGAGTATTAACCAAACCCAGGTTTACAAGTCCAGGTTTTGTCACAAGCATCACAAGTAACACAAGCAAAGAAAGTCCAAGACAACAAATGTCGAACTCACCATTTAGCACAGAACAGGTAAAGGCTCAGATTCATATATATATATATATATATATATATATATATATATATATATATATATATATATATATATATATATATATATATATATATATATATATATATATATATATATATATATTGCTCATCATGTTTGGCTGCAACTTCAAAGGTTGCAAATTAATTGCCTATCCATTTGAAAATGCCATGCCAAAATCTAGTTTTTTTTTATAAAATCATCATTGCCTTTTCTGTTATTTTTAAAAAACAGTTTCATCACAAGTCTGTGGGGAATGGGGTAGGCCAGAGCAGGTATTCATACCACTCTATGGTGGCAGATCAAGGTGTTAACCTACCCACATAATCACCACAGAACCACCATAAGGGGTAGGATATACTAACCCTCCCTACTTAATATCACATATCACAAAAACCTGCACCAATGAACCACCAAAGCAGTCACATATCACATATAATCCACCACAGAACCACAAATATTTCACATAATACACCACAGAACCACCAATAATACACCACAGAACCACAAATAATACACTACAGAACCACCAATAATACACCACAGATTCACTCCATTTTTCAAAAACCTCCAATTTTTTTTCCAAACCATAATTTTTCAAACCACATAATCACCACATAATACACCACAGAACCACCAATAATACACAACATAATCACCACATAATACACCACAGAACCACCTAATATAGATCCGTGTTAATTAACCACAAATATTTCATTTAACAAATGTTAATTGAAATAAATCACTCAATTTTTCCAAAACCCTCAACTTTTTTTCAAAACCCTAATTTTTAAATATTAGGCGTTTCATAAAATTAATATAGATCCGTGTTAATTAACCACAAATATTTCAATTAACAAACGTTAATTGAAATAAATCACTCAATTTTTCAAAAACCCCCAACTTTTTTTCCAAACCCTAATTTTTCAAACCACAGAATCACCAATAATACACAACAGAACCACCAATAATACACAACAGAACCACAAACCCTAATTTTTAAAAATTAGGCGTTTCATAAAAATAATATAGATCCGTGTTAATTAACCACAAATATTTCAATTAACAAATGTTAATTGAAATAAATCACTCAATTTTTCCAAAACCTCCAACTTTTTTTCCAAACCCTAATTTTTCAAACCACAGAATCACCACATAATACACCACAGAACCACCAATAATACACAACATAACGACAAACCCTAATTTTTAAATATTAAGCGTTTCATAAAAATAATATAGAACCGTGTTAATTAACCACAAATACTTCAATTAACAAACGTTAATTGAAATAAATCAGTCACTTTTTAAAAAACCCCCAAAATTTTTTCAAAACCCTAATTTTTAAATATTAGGCGTTTCATAAAAATAATATAGATCCGTGTTAATTAACCACAAATATTTCAATTAACAAACGTTAATTGAAATAAATCACTCAATTTTTAAAAAACCCCCCAAAATTTTTTCAAAATCCTAATATAAACATCACCAAAACAACCCAGAGAAAGTATATCAACGTACCTCAGTTACACATAACGCTCTTATCACACACACTCACATCATAAACATCACCAAAACCACCAATTTTAGATCTAAAACATGGTTTTAGATCTAAAAAATGAGACAGAGTAGAGAGAGAGAAAAGAGAGAATATGGGTGAGTGTGTGTGAGATAAGAGCGTTATGTGAGATGTGAGAGAGAGAAAAGAGAGAATATGTACGGGACGCGTTTAACGCGTTTCGTTTTTATTATTTTTTTTTTAAATGTAATGTATATGTATATGTAATGTATATGTATATGTAATATATTTTTTGTAAAAATGTATATGTAATATATTTTTTGTAAAAAGTATATATTGTAAAAAGTTAATATATTTTTTTTTGTATATTTTAAAAAGTTTAAAAGTTTATTTATATATAGTAAAAAGTTAAAAAAATGTAATTTTGTAAAAGTTATTTGTAATTGTACATTTTGTTAGTAAAAACCTAATTTTTTTCATGTTTGTAAAATGTATTTGTAAAAAATTTTCGAATTGTTAAAAATGTACTTTCAGGCGTTCGGTTCTAACGAACAATTAACTGAGTGGGTGCAAAGTATAGCCCGTCAGCTCGGTTTTGTCATTGTAAAAGATAGAACCAAAGCATAAAAGGGTTATCTGTACGAAATAAATTATAGGTGTACAAAGGGTGGAAAATATAGACCTGAAGGTAGTGGAAAACGACAAACCAGTACCTTTAAAACGGGTTGCCCATTCAAATTAGTGGCGAAATATCATTTGATGGGTGATTTTTGGATTTTGAGGGTGAAAGATGATAGCCATAATCATGATTTGGCAGACTCGTTGCATGGTTTCCCATATGCAATGCGATTAAAGGAGGATGAGTTCGGTTTAGTCGAAGAATTGGCAGGTTATAATGTACGACCACGTAATATCCTTAGAACAATACAGGGTCGTAATCCGGATAACGTGTCTAGCGTTAGAACTATATATAATGCAAAAGGTAAGATCCGGAAAATCAAAGAAGGTGGTCGAACTCCAATTCAAGTCCTTTACTCACATTTAAGGGATGCAGGGTATATATATTACGATAGGGTAAATGAGCAAAATCAGCTTGAGGAACTATTTTTTGTTCACCCCACATCGTATGCTCTATGGTGTACATTCCCTCAAATTATGCTTATGGACTCCACGTACAATACCACAATGTTTAAATTGCCGTTATTGGAAATTGTCAGAGTAACTTCGACAAATAAAACATTCTCAATGGGGTACAGCTTTTTAAACAGTGAGAAAGGGTTTAATTTTCAATGGGTATTGCAACGTGTGAAGTTAGTGATAGATCAAAGATACTACCCGCGTGTTATCGTCACCGACAGAGATTTAGCGTTGGTTGGGGCATGCAAAGCGGAATTTCCTGACGCTCACAGATTACTCTGTCGATGGCATATACAGCAAAATATTCTTCAGAATTGCAGAAATAGATGCGTTTCATCAGAAGACTATGAATCCATCAAATGGAGATGGGATTATATGATTACAGCTCCGACACGCAGAGAATTCGTGCATCATTACGAACGCCTACAACAGCGATTGGTCAATCATGCGGGTACTTAATTATTAATTCACTGATTTTTATTATTTAGTAAATAAAAACCCGAATGACCGTTTTTAGGTCATTATTTTTTTTCAGGTATTGCTCAGTATCTGAATAACTTGTTGCGAGATTACGGTAACATGTTTGTCTCGTGTATCATCGATCAATATCACTGCTACGGCCAGACAACAACGTGTAGAGTAGAGAGTCACCACGCGTTGTTGAAATTATATTTGGAAAGCACACAGTCCAATTTAGACCGGTTGTTGAGTGCGGTTGATAAAATTCTCTTTGCGCAAGAACGAGAGATAAAAGAGAGTTTTAATAGGAGCAAGAACGAGAAATTCAATAAATGTGACATACCAATATTTTCAGAATTGTGGTACAAAGTTTCAAAACATGCTTTCAACCTAATGCATATAGAACTTAATCGGGATATCGCCGTAGAAAAATGTGGCCATAAGTTGCGGACAGTTTATGGACTACCATGCTTCTGCGAATTTGAATTTTATCGAATTCATGGTAAGTATATTCAGTTTATGACTATCAACTTATTTTTCCACATTAATATCAGTAACTTATAGAAGTCACTTTTAACTCATGCAGAACGGCCCGTTCCATTGGATGCAATTGATGTTTATTGGAGAACCCTATCCGTCCCATGGCCTGTTATCAATAAGCCACCGCCTGAAGATGATCCATCTGAAGATGGTCCTTCTAGTGACCATGAAGATGATATTGCTTTTGAAGAGAACATGCGAGAATTCAAAAATATTTTTAGCAAAGCGACTTCGTTTGTCAAGAAAAGCATGTTAACGAAGGTGAGAGGGATATTCCAACCAGAATCTGTGGACATACGTCAACCTGCTGTTCAGAAAAAGACCCGTGGACGTCCAAGTGCAAAGGACAAAAAGTCGCAGGCTACAAAAGTTCCGGACTTGAATGAAGTCCCGGACTTGAATGACTTGAATGATGTGCCAACCATGAATCACCGAAGAAGCACAAATTCAAGGTCTACGAAAGCCCCGAAACGCGCTAAAGAACCTGCAAGACATAGTTCGTACACGGGTCAAAAAATAAGACACAGATTTTTCGTTGGAGATAAGGATAGCGAGGATTTTATTGATCGCATTCTAGAGATTTTCCGTTCACAGGTAATAAGTATTAAAAATGTGCTTGGTGACGAAAATTGTGGATTTCGGTGCATTGCCCATTGGATTTGGCAAGACCAGAATAGGTGGGCCGATGTTAGATACGCGTTACTGCAAGAGTTACAAGAACATGGTATAACTTACGTGAGTATGTGGGGCGAAGAAGACTTTTACCACCTTTGTGATACAATAAACTGGTTTAATGGACCAGCGCCTGAAGATTACTGGATGACGATGCCAAATACGGGTTTGGTCATCGCTTCAGCTATTCGATGACCTCTTGTATATATAGACCGTCAAGGTTGGTTCACATGTTTACCCCTATTTTCTGCTCCAAACTTATCACATGGAATTGACCCCATTGTGATTGCGCGTATAGGGGAGAACAATGGTGCTCATTACATTTGTCTCAACATAGACAGAGATTCTCCACTACCACATAACCACCCACAATGGAGGTGGTTCAAACAGCCAATTGCAAACGAATGGGAAGCAATATATAACCATCGATGTATTTTGTAAATGTTGTAAATGATTATTCATTTATTTAAATGTTAATTGTTTGTAAATGTTGTAAATGATTATTCATTTATTTAAATGTTAATTGTTTGAAAATGTTGTAAATGATTATTCATTTATTTAAATGTTAATTGTTTGAAAATGTTGTAAATGATTATTCATTTATTTAAATGTTAATTGTTTGAAACTTAGAAGTCTGCTTTTTTGTAGAGTGTTAGTTATGCACCAGTTATACCCTCTGATCCCGCACTGGCACCACCTAGTCCAGAAGAGGATCCAGAGATGGATGATGATGAGATGGATCCAGATATGGATGATGATGATGATGAGATTGCTCATGCAGATGATGAGATGGATGATCATGATGTTGATGATGTTGATGAGATTGCTGCTGCTGCTGATGGTGTTGATGAGATTGATGCTGCTGCTGATGATGATGTTGCTGATGAGGAGGTTCTTCCTTTGCCACCTTCGCCAGCCATATCAGATATCACTTATGAGTCAGACACTTCAGATGCCTTAGGTCATGCACTTGAGATGGAGGTCAGATCTACTTTTGAGGTTGGCGAGTCTTCGACCAGACCACGAGTTTCTCCTGCCGAACTTAGGGCAGAGTTGAGTCGTTTGAGAGATGACATCTCTTGGTGTCGGGGTCGCTATGTGTCGATGTCGAGGAGGTTGTGTGAGCGACAATCTGATGTCAAAGGATTGAGGAGGGAAGTTCAGCGTGATAGGAGAGATATAGGTGATGTTTATGTTACGTTGGATGAGCACGCATCTAGGTTGACTGATTTAGAGAAAGCGGCTGTAGAGTTTCGAGAGAAGTTAGAGTCTTTTGAGAGGAGGATGAAAGAGATAGAGAAGTTGCTGGAGCAGGTGGACAGTGATAGTAGTTAGTATCATAATTAGTATCTTGATAGTAGTTTGCATTTGTATGTCTTTATTTTCAATATGTATGTTATTTGACAAACCTTTGAACTCTAACTGCTTATTTATTTAATTCGAATGATTTTTTTATTATTACTTTGTTTAAATTATTAATAACATTATTGATTGATGATGTATATTATTATGCAAATTCTTTGGTCAGATGAGCCAAAGAAATCCTTTCTGGTGCCGATGTAACAGAGGATTTATTGTAGAACGGAGATCCTGGCAAGATGGTAGTCGTGGGCGACTGTTTTATGCATGTCCTCTTTCAGTGGTAAATAATCATACGTTTGCTTAGTTATGTAAATAATTTGTTTGTTAAAAATAAATTTCTTATTATTTTCTTAACATGTAACAGCCAGGTACAAAAGACTATGGGTGTCGATTCTTCGCGTGGAAAGATGAATTTGAAGCAGAACACTTTAATCAACCCTCTTCTTTAACGCATTGCTCAAACTGCGTTGCTACAAAAAATGAGTGCGTTGCTACAAAAAATGAGAACAAGTTGTTGAAGGCAAGAATAAAGGCGCTGGAAATGGAGTTAGAAATGACAAGAAATCCTGAGGATCACGCTTGTCAGTCAAGTGCCCGGCTCCATGATCTTTTAAATGAGATGAATAATCTTCATATGTCGTAGATTTTGTAGCTTTAAATAATGTGTTAACGATATTGTTTAATTAAATAATAACAGTTATTGTTGTACTTATTTAATGTGGTAATTTTTAACGTGACCGTTGTTGTTGTTATTTAAATAAAATACATTACACGTCAATTATACAAACATTATACAAAATACATACAAATACACCTTAAAATATACTCCCTCCGTCCCATAATAATTGTCCACTTTGAATTTTTTGAGTCTTCTTTATTCAACTTTGACTATAAGTATTTTTATTTGTGTAATATAATAGTTGATGAAAAATATATGAATAGATTGAGTTTTAAATATATTTTCATTTGATATAATTTTCATCAAGTATTATACAACGCAAATAGAAACATTAATGGTCAAAGTTGATCAAGAAAGACTCAAAAAAGTAAAAGTGGACAATTATTATGGGACGGAGGTAGTATTATACAAAATATTTCAAAAAAAAAAAGTACAAAAGTACACTAGGTACTAATAGGGAGGGTTAGAGCATCTACAATGGGGGAAAGTCTTAAAGACTTTTTGCATTTAATGCATTTAATGCTCAACTTAATTAATGACTAAAGCTTTTTGCAAAGACTTTTAGTTTACAAAGTCTTTGTTAAAAAGCTCTTCAAAAAGTCTTTCATGCAATGCCAAAAACTCCTTTAAATAGCTTTTTAGAATGGTGAAAAGCTTTTAGATGGTTTACCCATTGTAGATGTTCTTAGTATATGATTTTAGGAAGGGTTAATATATCCTACCCTATGTAACTGGATACAGCTAGCACATGGCAGCCTTTCTCTACATAAAGTTCAAAACACTCTCATGATCATGAAACCAAAAAATTCAACGTTTTTGAAATTATTATTATAAGGTGGTGGTCCTGTTTCAAAATATCTACTTGGAATTATAAATGAACATACCTCCAACAAAAGTACAAAATACAATTCCCAAAATTGGCATTGTATGTATCCTAGCACTTTCCACATATCATGATGCACAAGGTGATCCAATGTAAGTATGCAACAATTGAGTCTGAATTTAAGTTCTAAATAAAGAGCGTGTAACATATTATCTGTGAAACAAGTACGATCATTGTATGGAGCGATTTTATGCATAGACCACATGTTACTATAGCCACTACATGAATGATAAACCATGCACGTAGAACGTGAAAGCCTTAATATTGTTAAAAATGCAAAATGTTACGAGTAGAATTCTTGTTTTTGATATCACCACAAGAAATACCAGCGGCTTTGTTCTTGTCAGTAAAAGACCTTTGGTGTTAGTAGCATTTCTAGTAGTAGTAGAGAAATACTAATTTTGAACAAGCCCAATTGTCCTGGTCACTGTTTTTTCATTTTAAATTTTCTCTTGCAACAACTTTTAAGGATGACAATCAATTAGTAGTAAGAGTAACCGTTAGCAATGACAAACTATTTCAAAATTAGTAGTGTACCAACTCGATGTTGCGACAACATAGATGCGCTAGCCTGTAATATGGTGACGATAGATTGTGAAAGTGGTTGATAGCAATTTGTAGTCGCAAGTAGCTAAGAGACGGAACTTCATTACGCTTTATACGGTATAAAAATCTGTACTTGCGAGAATTTTCGGTTGGTAAATCTTAGTGTCGACTGAAATTTTTAAATTTTAGTTCATAAGCATATAAAAATTTGTAAAGATTATTGTTATATTTAAGCAATTAACCAATTGTCGAACTTTTAAACCTGAAATAAGTTGACTGGTAATGTGGTTTATACTAGAAATAGTAATTTTTAAAGTTGACAGTCTGAACAAATATGCGCTATAATTTCCTTTTCAAGTTTTCATTAATACTTCGTATATTGCTTATTGGATGAAGGGAAATTTAGTATTTTTACTCTGCTTAATTTTTTTAACTTTCAACAATGTTGTAATTTGTAAATGCTTTATATACTACTATACGAGTACCCGTGCATATCAACGGAAATTCCTAGTGGCAGACAATTAACGATATGTTATATTATGATAAATGTTTCGTGTAACGTTCAAAATAAAACATGAAAATATCAAAATGTATTTGCAAACGGTAGTCCATATACAAGGGAATACAAGTTGTTGATGATCATCCAAAAAAAAGAACACATACACAAGGTTGAAATTGATTTTTCATGATGTTCATATTTACCATCTTAAGGCAGCACCCTTTGATTTAATATATCAAACAGAGCACATATACATTAATGTAAGATGAGAACTTCAATACATGGTTATGTTGCAATCAAAAGTATAATATTGTTTTATTATGTTACGCACAATATTTTTGTATAGAAACAACTAAAAATAAATTCTTCTTAGAAATAGTGATATGAACCTTTGGAAAATATGAAATAAGGAACAGATCAAACTCTTCGCCGTTTTTTCTTAAACTCAAGATTAGGATCAATATCAAATTCATAACATTCTTCAAGACCATCTTCTATTTTGAAATGAGGTACACGTACAACACAAAGGTATTGTAAAGTCGTGAAAATTTACATGTTACCGCACATAAATTTATTATAAGCTCAACTTAATAATGAGTTTCTTATATTAACGTCCAATTCAAATGTTGTTTTCAAAGTCAACCTTGTATATAGAGATTGTTACACACTTGCCTTTTTTAAAACACACAATCTTCTCCTATTTAACTTACATTGCGTTTTGTTTGGCACGGTCATAAATGTTTTTATTTGCATGAAATACTCTCCTACTATCGTTAAATATAGCGAATTGTTCTCCCTCTATGCAATGTCCGGTTTTCGAATTTGAAACCATTTCCATAAATAGTTTTCTTTATAGTAGAGATGTCCATTCTCATTTCCGACTGTGTACATTTTAATGATTGAATACATTCTGTTAATAGATTTGTGAATTGTCCAGACGTGTCATTCTCATTTCCAGCCGTGTACATTTTAATGATCGAATAGAATTCATTCCGTTAATAGATTCGTGCATTTTCCAGCCGTGTATCCCATTCTATATGGTTTCTAATCTACGCAAATATATATATATATATATATATATATATATATATATATATATATATATATATATATATATATATATATATATATATATATATATATAGTATCTAGATCAAATAAGATCAATCTTAAAGTTGTAAAAATAAGATCCAACTAAAATCTTACAAGTGACACTCTTGTTAATATAAAATTAAATTTTTTTATTGATTGCAATTAAAAGCATTAAAGTTCGGATGATTTTATTTTTTAAATTGACGAAACTAAGGTGATACACTTTGATTCGACATGTAATTTATCAGGTTAAGGTGATACACATGGATTCGACATGTAAATTTATAGTTGTGTATCACTAATCCAAACTCATGTATCAGTTAGTTATTAGTTGCTAAATTGTTAATTCGTACTAATACTTTATTTTTTGTGTATTATTGCTAATATGGTTATTTATAAAATGGTTTTAGTGGTTATTTAGATTAGATCTTATTTTTACAACTTTAAGTTTGATCTTACATTAACCCTCCCCTATATATATATATATATATATATATATATATATATATGGTTAACTACGATTGTTTAGGACAAGTACCTTTGATATCACGATTCTTGTTTCGTATATGTGTCTTTGCCTTCACGAATATCGAGTTTTGTGAGTTGTGAATACGCTGCAGTTGTACTTAAAATGTTAGCTCAAATGTTTGGTTGACTAATGAAGAAATGATTTTTAGTTTTACTAAATAATTCTTATAAAGAATGGTTGTAATGAATTAACACAAAAGTAAAAACTATACACGAAAGTTCTCTTCCCTTATTACATCAGGAACAAAAAGATTGATATCAACCTAAAAGAATTTTAACTTTGATCAGCCAATGGCTTATATTGTATATATAGGAAAAAGTACAAACCCGTTGTATACTAATAAGTCTCCAAATAAGATCAGTTTATAATTTGACAAGGAAGTATATAATTTTCAAACCCGCTGTATACTAATAAGCCTCCAAACAAGACCATGCAACAAACACATGATTCATAGCACAATGAAGCAAGCAGCAAAGAGATCTAAAGTACATAATATAAGACAATGTTTACTTTTACATATGTTATAACATAACAGAGTAATCGGACAAACAACTGGTTTGAGAATCAAGCAAACAACTTCCAAACTATTTATATGTTGTATCAATCAATGTGATAAACGGATATTCAATCAATGCTTAAATGAAAGACAAATGAAATTAAAGATTACAAAGAACCTCAAAATCATCATCAACATTCTTTATTTGGCATTTCCATTTCTTGATGCATATGTCGAACTACAATGGGTTTGCAATATACATTCGCCTTTTTATATAGGCAACAAATCAAGCACAAATTTGAACATCCCCTAAATCATTTTCCCGCCCCTATATTCATTTATTGACATTGATTGGCATATACTTTCCTTGAGCAACCTATATTCATTCATTGGCATAAGTTTCAAATAAGTTTAAAAAATGATTGTCATATAGTTTCAATATGACTTACCAATTCATTTATCTCATTCATTGACCAACATTCATTTGACATTCTATTACTCGTAATTTCATATTTACTCACCAATGACATTCATTTTACATTCCATATTTACTCATCCATTAATGACATTGACCAGGCTTTACAAGGGCATTCGATTTCCATACAAGGGCATTATGGAGATTGACTCAAAATTCAGTTTTTCACTTTTCACTTGACCAATTTTTCATTATAAGTAGTTAAGATAGGAGATTACCCACGCCTAACGGCAATAATGTGCAATAGCATTAATTTGTGTGTAACTTTTTGTGGATGTATGTGTGGAGTAAGTGATACTGAATAAAGTTGTGTTTATAATTAATTAAGTATTAAAAAATTAAGTATTAAAATATTTAATAAATTGCATTGTATGTTATAATTAATGTATTCCAGTCTAACAATATTACAATTTTTTTAAGTTTTTAAGCTTTAAATAAATGTGTTTTCTCGTAGTATAAATATAGATCGAAAGTAAATGTAAAATAACACAAAATTGAACTCGAAACAAACTTTTCTGAGAGGGTTATGTGAGCTTTGACCTTTTGACATAATCTATGAGACTTGAGCTCCCACGACATAGACTTATACCGGGTGTTATAATTATCTTTTAATTGAGCAGCAGGGTGGTATACATCAAACTATTGCTTAACCTATTAAAAAATTGATTAAAAGCGTAATAAAGACTTATTTGAGCAATATGGTGATATACATCAAAAGCTTAATTAAGAGTTATTTGAGCAATAAAGTGATATACATCAAACTATTACTTAACCTATTGAAAATTTGATTGTATCTCTATTATTTATAAGGCATTTATGTTAAAACTTTGAAACTTAAAAATGTTAAAAATGAGTAATGAGTAAAGTGGATTGCCTTAATACCCTTTAATACCTCCCTTAATCCATGCTAAAATTGGTCTCATTAAATGTGTATTCAAAATTTGTTCAAACACGCACCTAAAAACTAATACACTCCATAATTACGTACAACTAACACAATTAAAAAAAAAAAAAAAAAAAAAAAAAAAAATCAAAATTCAATGCTCATTCACATGAATCGTATACATAAAACAATTTATGATAATGTAGGTTTTCAAATACTCGCAAAACAAAGCACTTTAGGTTAAAACTTAAATGTATTAATTTCTTAAATATCGTTTCATTCTTAAATTTTTATCAATATTTTTATTCTTAACCCATGAAGTTTTTTTCTTACAATAACTACAAATTGAACCCCGTAACTTTTGCATCAAGGGTCAAATCAAAATTTTGATTTCGTAAGTATAATTATTTGCGTCTATACACGTCGCTTTACGCAAGTATTCGTCTATTATATAGAAATAGGTTGAAAGTGACTTAAAAAATGATTCTACAATTAGAGTTATAGATTGATAATGGGCTGAAAACTTTTAGCACTTGTTTACATCAGAGATGCTCATAGTAGACGTAAAAATGTTGTTATATGTCATGTCTGGCCACATGAATCAAGAAATTACTGAACATCAGAAATCTAGTAATTAAGATATAATGTTTAATCATCGGATTTTCTTTAAGCCAGAATTATATTAGAAAAAAGTAACTAGCAAGACACTAAAATCTAAATAGTACAAATACAAATCTAGCTAGCTTGTCCCAAATCCCATACAAATAATAAACCCCTGCTAGCTTGTCCCAAATCCCATACACGGCCTTTGGCCAACTGAATACGTCTAATAGAAATTAATTACTCCTACTTAGTTGTGGTAACTAAGAAATGGATAAGTTGATTGTTATCCGTTTGTAAGAATGACTCAAGTTTCCGGGCCATGTTTAAAAAACACATTTTATATGAAAGCTGTAAACGAGTTTTACACTTGATTATAATTATAATTTGTCCAGATGTAGGAAGTAAGACAAGGCACAAGAATCTGTACCCATATATAGCCACAAAGACGAAGACAAATACGCAAATTCCATCAATCACCAAGCTAGTCATATATATACTATATACAATCCCAGCTGCCACTTGAAACCAGATGAAAAGTTAAAATGATAGTTTCCACTTTCCAGAAAGTAGAAAAAACAATATGCTCATCCCTTATTTGAACAAAGTAAAAATAATTTCATAAAAGTATTTTGGTATCCGATTTGACTTTAAACAAGTAGACATTAGCTGTTGGTAAGGTTTTGATTTACCAAATATTGGTGTAGAAGAACAAAAACAAAGAGCATATATATTTGTTTACTCATGTTATGTCATTTGCTATATACGGAGTATGTTAAACATGCGAGTAAAAGAACAAATATATGGAGGTATCGAATCTATACTTTGTTATACTAATTAACATGCAGATTGTAGAGTTGTGAAAAAATCACAAGTGAGTACACTAGTAGATGACATGAACATTTGATTGAATCAGCAACGCGTATTTGGCTCTACCACCGCTTTCCTAATCAACATGGATGATAGTCATGATATAGCTTGTAACAACACGTCTAACATAAAGAGTGAAAAGTTTATAAGCATTAAGCAATCATTCCCACGTGGATAGGCAAATGAAAGGTTTAAGTGCCTTATAAACCTTACAATGTATTAATAAGTTTCACCATGTTAAGTTTACTTTCGAGCTTATTGGTGTCACGAGATGATATGGGAGTACTAGCTGTCTAACAGGATATGCACTTGGCCGTGCGTCTCCAACAGACCAACACCAAAATGCCTGCTACTTCCCTCGGACATGCTAAATTTGCGATGACCTACAAGGTCCTATATGGCCAACAATACAAACACATATAACAAAATAGTGGGGCACAATCTCTGCCAGAATCTGAAAAATATGGAATGATGTGCACGTAATTCTTAGCCACTTGGAAGATATTACGAGCATATTTTCTGCTTGGGGACGACCAGCCGTTTACTTAACAAACCATTCTATTACGAAACCATACAACACATGAACAGCCATTACTCGATGCAATACCTTTAAAAGATGTCAAACTGTATCCTTATACCTTAATTTAGATCATATGTTTCATAACTATACGTTTTATGAGCGAAAAATATTTAAGGTATCTTATATACAATTCCTCAATCATGAACACTATATATAATTCTTTCACTCAAGCTATATTGATTGACAACTGATAATACACAATATATACATACCTGGACAACAAAAAGAACACCATTAATTTGGTCACTCATAGCTAATTTACCTCACTCCCAAAATAGAGCAAAGAGGAAAACGAGACCAATTATCAAAAGCGGCGATACTTCATGACGGTGATCTCTTTGTGGACGGACCTCATATCCATGAAGAGCTCCATAGTTTAATGTATGCATATGAACATTGAAAATTGATGGAATAAAACCACCAAAAGACAATGTAAAGTTCCCAAAACTTGCACTAATCGCAGGCCCAAAACCACCAACATATCCAGCCCCATTTTGCATAAATGCATTCCTATCTTGTTGCAGATGAGATTGGGGTCTGCGTCCAGCTGGACGATTTGGTATACTAACACCAGGAACAGGTTTAGAGTCTGTGTCTGATATATACTTTCCTCTGCCATATAAGGGGACTAATTTACGCTCTACTATGAAGGCCTTACAAATAGGGCATTCGTGTTTATGTGAGTGCATATGAAGCCATTTGTAAATGCATGGCCAACAAAAGAGGTGACCGCACAAAGTAACGACTGGATCCTGAGCTAAATCCAAGCATATGCTGCATTCGAAGTTTCCACCATCACTATTGCTTGAACCGTTATTATTTAAGAACGATGAGCTTTGGGTAGGCCTGCTTGCCGCTTCCCCAAACCCACCGGACATCTCCAACAAGTACTATCAAGTACCCTGTGAATCATACAAACAATCATCAAAATTTGACGCCAAAATGGACAGATTTGTGATCTTGATTAAATGACTAGAACATAAATGTCAAGGACCCAACATAAAGGCGTATTTGGATTATGCAACATAAAGGCGTATTTGGATTATGCAACTTAAATATTAGATATATTAATCAAAATTAGAGTGCTCCATCCAAAGACTAAAAAATGATAATCTTTTATTGGCAGCATCGTCAACAATACCAAATCCCGTTAGAGCAGAGCCGGACAATCTCATGATGGAAAACGCAATAATCTTATAATCTATTTTAGAAGGCAATAACAGCATAATATCATTTCAGAGCGCAATGCCATGAACTACGGTGGTGTTTGGGATTGCTTATGCTTTTGGATATAATCAAATAAACAGTTTGGAATTGCCAAACTGCTTATGCTTTTGGTTATAATCAGATAAAGCAATCCCATTCACCCTAAAAACTGCTTATTTTCTGCATCATTTGATCAATTTTCTGTCCAACTTAGAAATATATAACAAAAAGTATTCGCAAAAGAAATATTTAAAACAAAAACATAATTTCTTCAATCTAACATCATAGCGTGATCATGATCAAGAACATAAAATTAAAAGGGACAGAGTGAAATTTCAACAACCTAATTGCAATCACAAATACAAACAAATATGATATTACATTAAAACGAAAACATAATGTAATTTTCATCCTTCAATAGGAAAATATTACGAGATTGGAGGGATTAGTCACCGTATAATTGGAGAAAATACAGTTATTGGCAAAAAATCATCTGCACCTCGCCGTCTTTTTGTTTCAAAGGAAAAATAGGGTCAACTTTGGACAATGCAGCATTATATATGGGTTTCTAAATGCAAGATGCCAAGGCAAGAGGTAGTTATAATACGTCGTCGTTTGATACTTAAGTTGGGTAAATCTGAAAGTAACCATTAATAAAAACACCTGGATTATTATTTTGCTGCCACATTGTCTGGTTTAAATGTTTATAAAAAGCCCAAAAGGGGCATGAACTAGCCCAACATATGTCTACCATATTTAGAAACATATTAAAGATAGAACATCAATGACAACCAAGTTCAGAATGACAAAAAATTCCTGAATCATATTAGCAGAATAAACCTTGTCAGCCGGGAAAAGCGAACATGTTCTGTTAAAGAAAACGGAGAACCTCAAAACAAACCTTAACAAAACGGTTTGCCATGAATTCGTGATAAATTGTTAGGAGCTTCTTGCAAATGTGTTTGCAAAGTTTCTATTTACATATATATACAACTGCTACCAAAAGGGCTATACAATAGCAACCTATCTAAACTAAGCTAGCCGAACCTGGTATGCACCAATGCTCCTCGGAATAAGAACATGTTAAAGATTGCAGAATGAAGAGGTATGGAAGAAGTAATTGACTTTACAGCTATCTTGTACCCGTTAGTAATTAAAGTCCACACTGAAATGCAGATGTTGTCGGTCATTTGTACATTGCCTTCAACTTCTTAGCAGCTTGCACGAACCCCGCGATCACTTGTAACTCATCAAGTTTCTACAACAAAAATGTCCGAGTCTTTTCATTAAAACTAGGGGTACAGAATAAGATTACTGCACTGTCTGTGGGTATGTACAAAATTTTACAAGTTTGAACGTGTTCATGCAAATACGGATTATTTAAAAATAGATATAATGATCAAAATAGGACATTTCTGAAATCGTTGAGACATGAAATGGAAATAGAAGTCTCAAGTCTCTAAAATTAGGTTAAAGGATATGCTAGTAGTATCATAGTATGAGATGATCATGCACTAATTAGATAAAATTAAAGCTATTGTCGATCCAAAACTGTTTATTTGACCCTATAAATAAGATTATCTAGAGCAGAAGTGCAGAACTTGTTTATCCAAACATCAAAACCTGATTATAGGAACCTCACATCTCATTGATCCAATAAATCAAATCCTAAACATAAATACAAATACCCCCTAGTCGATCTCATTACGGATAATTTAACTGCAGGTTATAACCCGTTATAAAATAATAAAACAAACAAGTTTGTGCCTACCTCTGTCATAAAATGCTTTTGGACAACATCAAGAAGCTGCTCCCTGGATGGGTTGGGACTTCCATCCATCTGAAAATAAGGGAAAAGATTGAAATGAATTTGTGTATATAATCACAAGTAATTTATTCAAAAGCTTTTATATCAATACACTCACGAGGTTAAAATGGCGCCAATATCTTTGTAAGGCTGTCATCTCAAGTTTGCCAAGATCAACCTTCTGGAAATGATACATGTCAATAGAAAGCTCAGTTTGATCTAACCCAAAAACAATTGCTCATAATTTAATTATTTGACAAAAGTTTGCATACCATGGACCCATGACGAGTTCGAGTTGTAACCGATCTCTTCAGCAGTAAATCACAAGAGACAGACCTACTGATGGTCTTATGAGCTGACCCTGTTGGTTTAAGTGCACGATGCCTTGATCTGTCAGACTTGCGCCCATCATCAGAGGCTGGGAAACATAACAGCATGCAATACAATCATTTGGTAAGGTGATGACAACCCTTTACCCCGAAAAAAAGAATGCTAAGGATGTCTAGATGGGCGGATTCAGTAACAGGTGAGGTCAGCAAAGTTTTGGGTTAAACTGTCATGTTTTAGTATGGGTTGAAGCAGAGTGGGTCAGGTTGGATTGACCGATATATACTTCTTTTGACAACTTTTCAAAAGTACTTTTATAGTTAGTATGTTAGTTATAATTACACAAAAAAAAAAAAAATAAATAAATAAATAAATAATAAAAATAAAAAATAAAAAAATAAAATTAGAAAAAAAATAAAAATAAAAATAAATCTTTTAGCTAAAAAAATTAGGAAGTTGTATGCATTTTAGCTAATTATCTTGATTCGACATATTTGATATAAAAGACAAGCCAAATTGACCCGGTAATAAATAATGGATCGAATTGCCACCTATGTTGAATGAAAGTGCATACATTGAAAACTTATCATGGTCAACATTACCCAGAGTAATCTGTCAAATTAAAATTTGGCCATAAAAAGTTCGCAGAATTTTAAATTAAGCCATTTGAGTGTAACTTTGACCACCAACACACCTTTGGTTTCCTTAACACTATAAACAGAACCCACAAAACTAACCGAGATCAGAGATGTTCCACTGCGAATTTTCAATCTCAAGATCCTTGTCGTTCTCATTACCACTAGGAGCTTTAATCACAGTTAATGCATTCCTTTGTAAGTTAACCTCTATGCCGTTCTTGAGAACCTACAATTTGTTAAACCCACAAAAATCATAATATATACATAACATTTTGCAACATACAATTGGTCAGGTCCATAAAAAAGGTCATGGAGTTTCAGATTTTCTATGAACTAAATCCACTTTCGCACATCATCACTATGTATGGATTGGATTTGTGGAACATTAAATACTTGTCATTACACTACTCGACCGATTAATTCATAACTTGAACATCACGTGGCATTGCTTGCCTCTAGTAGTTAGTTAGATATGCATTATGAAAGTTATTACTTAAGATGAGAACAACCCGATTAGATAATCAGCTATAACAAAATGGGTTATTAGAGAACCATTAATAAAATTTTAAATCTTTAAAAATAAACTGGATTCAAAATCCTATTTCAACAAAACTACATTAGATAACAAAATTTCAATTAATTTATAAATCACAATATCAAAGAATTAATAAAGTAATATAATTTACCAGCCAATGCCAACCTCCCTGACCAACAGCCATTTTGACAACACCTTCTAGTCCAACAAGTGCCAACTTTGTACGGTTGTTTCCAGTAATAACAACCCTAGTATTAGGTGGCAGTTCAGTTAGCTCGTCTTCTTCACACCCATCACCATTATCCTCCATTGTAATGTCTTCCATGACCATGGACCCATGAGAAGTAGCGACTGAATAATTCAACTGTGAGTCACAAGAGAGAGTCCTGCTAATGGTCTTATGAGATGACCCTGTTGGTTTAAGTGCTCGATGCCTTAGTCTGTGAGACTTGCAGCCATCATCAAACGCTGCAAAACATAATATCATGCAACACAATCATTTGGTAAGGTGATGTCGGTGCTTTTTACACAAAGAGACGCCTAAGATGGCTAAATGGAACCAGACAAGGTCATGTTATAGTACAGGTTGAAACAAAGCGGGTCAGGTTGGATTAACCCATAAACCCATTTTGTTCCCTTATTAATTTCTTTTATATATAATTAGTATGTGTATATATGTCACTTTTAATCACAAAAACAATATTATTACAATGATAACCGAAGACCTATAATAATATATTTTACAAGGTCGTAAGCATTTCAAAAGAAGACTTTGTGCCCATTTGACCCGTTCGAGTCATCCCCTTGGAGATAATAATACTTATTCTAAAATGTTTATACGAACCAATTTGACCTCCTAATATGTGACTAACCGAAATTGTCACCTAATGCCACTGATTTGATGACAAGATTACACTTCAGTTAGTAAAAAAATTAAATTTGGCCATGAAAGTTGGCATAATTTTGAATGAGGCCTGTCCAGGGTAGTCTTGGTCAACATCAGTCCATCATTTTTCATCACATGATATAAACAGAACCCACAAAACTAACCCAGATCAGAGACGTCCCACTGCAAATTTTCAACCTCAAGATCCTCATCATTCTCATCACCAGTAGGAACTTCAATTACACTTAATGCATTCCTTTGTAACTTTATCTCCATTCCATTTGAGAGAACCTACAGTTTGTTAAACACACAAAACATATAACTCAAACAAAACAAGGATATCAGAGTAACTTTGTGATCATAATGTCACATGCATATCAAGTTTAAACTCTGTTCTCAAATGGATTCGCTTTTTAAATAAGATGACATTTATAAATTTATTTAGAAATAAAAGATTACCAGCCAATGCCAGCCTCCAAGACCACCAGACGTTTTGACAACACCTTGTAATCCAACAAACAGCGATTTCGTACGGTTGTTTCCGGTCACAACTACCTTTGTATGACGTGGCAGTACACCTAGCTCTTCTTCACAACCAGCACCACCATCACTATCATCCATTGTTACTTCTTCCGCCACCATCTGGAAAGGATAAATATCAACAACAAAAGATACATTCCGAAACTTGGTTATATTATTAGTAAGAATATGATGACGGTTTGCATACCATGGATTCATGAGGAATTGTAACCACACTCTTCAACTGTGAGTCACGAGAAAGAGAACGACTAATGGTCTTATGAGCTGACACTGTTGGTTTAACTGCGTGACGCCTTGATTTGTGAGACTCATCATCAAACGCTGGAAAATATAACATCATGCAACACAATCTCTTAGTAAGGTGATGCAAACACTTCCTCCTCATAAAAGACACTAAATATGGCTCAAGGGCGGGTGTTCAGGTTGACTGAGCCATGTTTAAATACGGGTTGTCAAAACAGAGCGGGTCAGGTTGGATTGAAGCATCAACCCATGTTTTGTGCACTGTTCAAAAAATATTTGTAATAGCTTAACGTGTTAATCAGAACTACAAAAACGATATAATTACAATCATAATCTTTAACTTCTAATATAACAAGCTCTGAGGGTCAAGGGTGTATATATTAAAACTAGACCTGAGCGACTCTTGATCCATTCAACGCATTTGACTCACCCCTTTTAGCTAAACTTATAATTTGAAATGTAAAAAAGTAAATGACAAACCAAATTGACACGCTAATAAGTAACAAATCGAAATTTCCACCTCTAACAAATGCCATTGGGCCATTGAAGAGCCATTGTGGTCAGGATTACCCTTGAATCTGTAAAAATTAAAATTTAGCCATTAAAGTTTGAATAACTTTCAGTTAGGCCTTTCAAGGGTAATCTTGGTCACCATCACAACTTTTTTTATTATTTATTTATTTATTTATTTATTTATTTATTTTTACAAATCATATAAACATAACCAGCAAAACTAACCCAGATCAGAGATGTTCTTCTGGGAATTTTCAAGCTCAAGATCCTCGTCTTTCTCATCACCAGTAGGAGCTGCAATCACACTTAACGCACTCCTTTGTAATTTAACCTCCATGCCATTCGAGAGAACCTACAATTTGGTAAAACCAAATATTATGCATTAAACAAAACAAGGATTGCAGTGTGATTGTTTTTATCATAATGTCACTCATATATCGAGTTTGATTTGTAATCAATAATTCCAACTTAACAATCTCACCATATCCTAGATTAAATCAAACTGTAATCAAACCCTACTTTAACAATCGATACTACATTAAGTAACCAAAATCAATCCACTTTATAAATAGAATAACATTTAGAAGATAATTTAGTAATAAAAGATTACCAGCCAATGCCAGCCTCGCCCAGCACCCTTTTTAACAACACCTTGTAGTCCAACAAGCACCGAGTTCGTACGGTTGTTTCCGGTTATAACTACCTTAGTATGACGTGGCAATACACCAGTCTCATCTTCTCCTTCACAACCACCACCACCATTACTATCATCCATTGTTACTTCTTCCACCACCATCTGGCAAAGATACATGCCAGCAAAAAAAAACAATGTAATCCAAAGAACTTGGTAATATGTTTTAGTAATAAAATGATAACGGTTTGCATACCATGGATCCATGAGAAATTGGAACCGCACTCTTTAACTGTGAGTCACGAGAGAGAGACTGTCTAACGGTTTTATGAGCTGATCCTGTTGGTTTAAGTGCGTGATGCCTTGATCTGTGAGACTTGTGATGATCATCACAGGCTGAAAAACATAGCATCATGCAACACAATCATGGCTAAACATAATATCACTTCTGAGGATCATCAATGGTGACCCTTTTTGACCCAAAATAAACGCGAAATATGACTATCTTGTCGGATTGGGTAACGGGTAAACAATGGTTTGGGTTGACAGGCCTTGCTATAGTACGGTCAAAACAGAACGGGTCAGGATGGATTGACCCATAAAGCCTTTTTAGTTACAGTGTCATTTATAATTACAAAACAAGATTAGTATAATAACAATCTTAGTCAATTATAATGAAAAAGAAAGAAGGTTCTATGCATTAAGCCATTAAGATTAGACTTTGTGTGCCTTTCTATCCGTTTGACCCGTTCGATCATTTTTAACTCATTCCTTTAGATTTCCTTGAAATTTGACATGTTTTAGATAAAGATGAACCAAATTGACATGGAAAATTGGTAATGAGTACATGGACTGAAATTGCCACCTTCAATAACCGTATTAAAAGGCATTGTGGTCGAGATTGCCCTTCAATTTGTAAAAGATTTAAATTTTGGCCACAAAGTTTAGATAATTCTTAAACACACCATTCAAGGGTAATCTTAACTCTTAACAACCATCACACATTCGTTTTTCTTTACACCAAAAAAAAACAGAACCAACAAAACAAACCTAGACCAGAGACTTCCCACTCTGAATCTTCACTCTCAAGATCCTCGTCTTTCTCATCACCAGTAGGAGCTTCAATGACACTCAATGCATTCCTTTGTAGCTTTACTTCTATGCCGTTTTTGAGAACCTACATTTCGTTAAACCCGCAAATGTTATAGCTCAAACAAACCAAGGATTTCAGAGTAGTAGTTTGATCAGAATGTCACTTGTATAACAAGTTCTATATATGTTATCTGCTAAATCCGCTTATCAATAAAAATACTTTGTATTGATCAGGAGACTTCACCAAAATTCGACTACTTCAGTTCATAACTAGTCCTTTTTCATTTTTATTGGAGTGTTTAGATATGCGTTTTGAAACTGATTGTGGGTGGAATTGAACAACCATAATCAGATAATCACTTGTGATAAAACAGGTCCTAGGAGAAATGAACTTGAATGGTTGGTAATTTATAATTTATTAAAAAGAATAAATGGTCAAAATAACAAATGTAGGCGTCTTTTTAAGGATAATGTACTAAAATTGTTCTAAATTATGATCAAAGGCTGAACTTGTTTATCCAAACATTAGATTCAGTACTAGGTTAAAAAAACAAATCCAAACACCCCCCTTAATCCCTAAATATAATGACGCAAAAGCCCCAAAAATAAGTTTTCCATCTCATTCCATTATTAAATCATTAGCAAAAAACAAACCTAACGAGCTTTCTTAACTAATCTTCATGAGAAAGTTACAAAAATTAAAATTCTTAATATCACAGAAACTAACCAACATAAAATACACATAAACGTTCGAATAGTAAGCAAAAACATATAAATGACTTTCACTGAACAACCTTAAACCCGTTACATCCATTTCATTAAACCCGTATGCAGTTTAAATCTAAGCAAACAAAATAACAAAAAATTTAATGTAGTAACAAAAAAAATTACCACCCAATGCCAGCCTCAGGTATGATTAAAGAATGAGCAAATAGTTACTATTATGTGCATAACGCACAAAACTAATGATTTGGCTATTAAGAATTAGATAATCAGAGGCAGGATTTGTTAATTCAAATATATAAATCGGTATTAGGCTCGAAAACATAAACCTAACCCCCCCCCCCCCCCCCCCCCCCCCACCTTGAATCCCTCGATATAAAGACACACTAACTACAAAATGAGTTATTCCATCAATAGCAACAAAAGAAAACCCTAACTGATCTTCATAAGTAACGCACAAAAAATAACATTAAAACCAAAAAACATTAAAGAAACATAAACATATCATGGAATAGAAAAAACAAAACATATAATAGCAAAAAGCTTCCGACTATCATCACTAAATTCTGAAGTTTCAAGTTCAATTTCTGCTAGCTGCAAACAACTCTAATGTGGCCGCGCCAACCTTCCCAAAAAAAAAGGAGGGCTTTTAGACTCAAATTTTTTGGTTTAGTCAACTAAAAGGTCGGAAACCATGTTTACCAAAAAAAAAACATTTCATTAACCAACTTCAAACCCACATGCGATTCATTGATAACCAATAACTCATTAATCATTATTTAATCACTCAATAAAAAATATTGCAACAAAATCGTATTCCAACAATAGTCCGTACTACATTGTAGAAACAAAACTAAACCTAATATTATATTTAAAAAAACAGTTACTAAAAGTTAATGAAGTGGAGTAATAGTAATTAAAAAAATTAAAAAAAAAAAAAAAAAAAAAAAAAGCTTACCAGCCAATGCCAACCACCAGACATTTTAACCACACCTTGTAAACCAACAAAACACGACTTTGTACGGTTATTTCCAGTTATGACAACCTTAGTATGACGTGGCAGTACACCCAACTCCTCTTCTTCTTCTTCTTCTTCATTGTCATTCTTAATAATGTCCTCGTAATCATCACTCATTTTTACATCCACCAACACCATTTTTGTTAGTTTTTCATACAAAATTTTGAAATGTAACGAAACCCCAAAATGGTTGCTTTTTGGTGGAAAATAGGGAAATAGAAAAGGAAAATGAAAATGATGGATTTTGGCGTGTAGTGTAGTGAGAAAAAGAGTGGAATGCGAAGAAATGGGGGTTGATGAATGAGGGGTTGACACGTGGAGGAGAGAGGGTGTGGGAAAGTGATGGGTAATTGTGATGTTGTGTTTTGATTTTATCCGAAATCAAATATGGATTCATGTTCAAGTTTTTGACTATTGTATTGATTTCAAAGTTATAAGGCCGGGCACAGTAAGGAATTCAATCCTCTTATTTTTTTTTGTCACCTTAGCTTTTTTTTTTCAGCGATTTGCAGACGATTCAGTGCCCCAGTAAGGTCGATCAAGATATATATATATATATATATATATATATTTTTTTTTTTTAACACAAGTACAATAAAAGTAAAAAAGAAAATTGAAAGACCCTTTTAGCAAAAACTCATAGACTAGATTCGAAATAAACATAAAATATATAGAAAGTCTTCCTATTTATCATCACTTGATTGAATCTTGATAAACTACGACCACTGCTGCTGCTATCAAAATATTTCATATTTTTGAATCTAAAGGTACAATCTTTTTCATCATTTATACTTTTTTATTTAATGAGTATGTTGAAGATTTGATTTTTATTAATGGTTTCTTTTTTTTTCTTTTTCCTTCCGGATTTATTCAAACGGTAGAATGGATCAAAAAGTAAAAAAAAATGGAAATGGTACTTGCCTGCAACCTATTTGGGTTTTTTTCGTCCCTTGACCGAGTAGCTCCAGTAAGGACGATCGACTCAAATCAATCGCATATGTCGATCGAGGTTGCTTACTGTGCCCAGCCTAAGTGTGGCGTGACGGCATGGTCGCGCTTTAAGTCTTACATGTTATGCCAGAGCTTTTTCGTTTCTTAAAGCGTCACTAAAGCGGCAAAAAAATATTTATACATTTTATGTATTTTTAATTTTAGATCATATTACTCGTACTATATTAGACATTTAGACTATTAATGACTATATAATTACCAGGCTTATATACCAAATAGCCCAAATTTCAAATACTAGTTCAAAATAGTTTAAAAAAATTAAAAAAAAAAATAAATAAACTGGTTCAAAAAGTGGCGTCACGCCTTACCAAAAGGCACGCCTTTTCTCGTCTTATCTCACGTCTTTTTGCGTCACGCGTAGATCAGCTGCTAAGAACCATTTCGTGGCGACGATGCCACACCTCACGCCTTTGCAGCGTCTTGACACGCCTTTTAAAACATTGATTGACTTGGTTGTAGCCAAAATGTGTCATAGGAATCTGGTTTTAGTTTGAGAATCAATTGGAAAATGAACCTTCTTAAATTTAGTTAATTCATGTTTGTGGTGACTTTTTTTTTCTCAATTAATGGTTTGAGCTATGATAATGTTTGTTTATGGAGAGTTTTAACTCTGAATTTGACTTGTATATTTGAATCTGAATATATGGTTAAAAATTCTAAATCTGATTTCATCTTAATTCAAATAAGTTGTTGAGAAATCTAAATCTGATTTAAATAAAATTGTTTATTTTTGTAAAATGTTTGAATGTGTTAATTTATCAATATTCACAATTTAAATATAAACGATTAGGTGTGAAATAAACTTTATTAAGTATAAAAAATAAATTTTATAATATATAGTCAATAAAAGTTAGAATTATTTAAATAAAACATTGAATCACATGTTTATTTGATGATGAAAAAAAATGTGTCGAAGTTTAGATTAAACTTTTCAAAACGATTAACTAAATGGGTTGCGTTAGAGTTGAGACAGATAAGTTTGCTAACCCGAACCCTCTAATTTGAACATAATAGGTATTTTTATAATTATTATCATGTTTTACATTCTTTATTTAACTTAAAATATGTAATGATTTTATTTAAATATACTTTTAATATGAAAGACAAAGTTGAAGCGAGAAAAAAAATGTGTTAAGAGTTAAGACACTATTCCCATATAGTTTAATAAGATGTTTATGACTCTTATTGTCTCTTAACGGTCATAAAAAACAAAAGCTTTTAACATTGACTGCCAATGAGATGTAAAAAAATAAAAAATAAAATAATAATAATAATAATAACTTTTTGGCAAAACATTTGACTGCGTCTAAATTAGTAAAAGATTAAAAGGTATTTTTGAAAAAACAAATACCACCTAGTCTTGAGAATCTGAGAGTGAATTGAAAATGTGAAATTGTATATTGAATTGTTAAAATGAAATGAATTACATCATGAGTTTAAATAGAACAAAATGGCGGGAAAAGTAATTAACTATACAATCTTTTAGGCTATACGCAGTGGGCCGTTAAATATCTATTGAGTGACATGGCCGACCAATTTGGAAATCGGTTGAGGCCTTTGTGGAGCATCGTGCAAATATCGGTCGACGAAAGTGAAAACACACAATCGATTGAATTTCCAACCGATATTAAATACACACAACAATCTCAAAAAAAAAAAAAAAAAAAAAAAAAAAAAAAAAAAAAAAAAACCACTTTACATCCTATAAATACCAACATCAGACACACTTCTAAACACACAATTCAACCAACTTCTCATCCATGTTCACCATGTCAAAGAGAAATACTCCCCCATCAAAAAACTGACGATCCCGACTACCCCAAAATGCACCGGATTTGAATGTCACGCCGGTAAACAACTTTAAATTAACTGGCATAACACCACCACAAAATTAGGGTATTCGCTTTCATCCACCTGCTTTTGAATATACATCACAACTACCACCACCCAATCAAAATCAAAACATGTTTTACCTTAATCGTCCATTTGTCCCACCGCAACGTCCTAATAAAGATTATCACCAAGAACCAAGTGGGTCGTCATATCGTCCTAACATGGATTTCTTACATTCTTCCCAACCGTATCAAGATTATTCCCCGGTTCGTAGTGCTAATCTTGAAATGGATTTGGAGGGTTAGATAGCATACTCGACCCAAAACTATCAGAGTCAAGATGCTTCCATGGGGCAAGGTTCGGGTCACGGTTCGTACCACGGTTTCGTCCATGTCTTGTTAAAACGTTGTGATCCGGAGTCCACATTCTGTTGACTCTCACGGCTTTCTTTTCTTTCACCATCCGTTCTTGTGAACACAATCGATCCAGATCATCTCTATGTCCTTTTCCATGCACCAAAAAATACAAAAGAAATATACAATTATACAGGTGAAGTATCATGTCCAGACACCATATTATAAGTGTCACCAACCATGTTTCACTCAAACTTACTGAAACCATAAAGTGCATGTGAATGCTTTATTTTCGATGGTGATTAAGAATTGTGGGATTAAAGGAAACCATTGAATTAGAAATGATAAAAAAATGGAACCATAAAGTTATAATCTACTGATGAAAAACAAACCTCGTCTATTGGGAACACCAAAGATTTTGCTACCAGGATACACAACTTAAGATAGGTAGCTTTGGCAAAATGGGAAAAAGTTATACAAAACACGTTGGAATACAGATAGCAAACACATCAACCCTTGGTGAGATAATTGTGGATGCGAAGAGTCTATGACATAAGCGGAGAAAAATAGGGTAAAAAGTAAAAAATGAGGGCTGCACTTTTATTACGTGAAAACTGAAAATTGACTGACCAAATAGATTTGTAACAACATTTGTGATTACTAAAAGTGTACAAAGTACAAACTCCTTTGCTGCAATCCATGAAAAAGTCTATGTTTTTTTCAAAATTAGGGAGAATGATCTAAAATCTAATACAGCTAAATAATAGAAAAGGAGTGTTTGGAAATGCTGGTTAAAACTATTTGATGCTTATTTAATGTGATCCAACTGAATTGATCCTGAAATTCATTCATATAATTATCAAAACTTTTAAATATCTGTTAAAGTCGGTTAAGTTGCCAAAAAAAACTCCCACTTTTGATCCATTAAGCTCTTGCCGGGATTTAGTTTTCTCTGTTAAGTTGGAAAAATATTCCAATTTTGACCGATTAAACTGTTGTTGGGATTTAGTGTTTCAATTTTAAAAAATGACCAACCGTCATCATATCATCATCTTTGAACAGACAAACTTGGAGTTTGGTATGCCATTTATTGCAGCATTCATATTCGCCATTTTTAACTTTACAATAAATGACCCATTTTGACCCGACACCAAATCCGTCTAACGTGCCCAATTTACCATGTAATTCCTAAGTATCTAGAAGTAACTTATCATAATCTCAATTGATAGGCACCCTGATTAGTTTTACCATATCTTTGACTTACCAACGTAGCAATGCCGTATTTGGATAAAATAAATGGTTACGATGACTTAATCTGAATCAGATTGTTCATCGACATCAGCTTCTGCTGCCATATCAGCACCAGATGTTGCCTTTCTGCAATTTAAATCTTCAGGACCCACATATCCAACTACACATCTATTTTGACCTGGTTGACCATGCACCCCATCTCGCCTTACATGGTCTCCATTTCCATTATCTTGGCCACAATCATCTTCCGGACCCGGCAATAAGAAATCCGTTAGACCAAGTGTCCAACCAACTGCAGTAACCCAGTAGCGCAATAGTAACCCATTCGCATGGAAAGCTTAACTGGCAAAAATACCAACATTACTATTAAGCTACCATAAACAGTGACAGACAACAAAACTCTGCGAGCATACTTGTGCACATGATCATCGATGAGGTCACGAAATGGGTTGTAATTAGGGTCATCAGGGTCTCGCAAGAAATAAAGAACTCCATTACGCAAGACCTGCAAAACACATGTAAAAGAGATTCCTCGCCTTAACAGGAGATGAAATATTTTAGTAAATTACATAAACTGTCCCATTGGTTTGCTGAAAATCACTAATACCATTCCTCTTGGAAACTAATTGCATAAATGGTCCGTGAGAGAAAATATCCGTTGCATAAATGGCCCCTCTAAGGACCACTTAAGCATTTAGCTTCGACAGTTGTTCCCTATCAAGGACCAATTATGCATTTAGTTTCCAGCAAGAATACCCTCGTAGTGACCATTTATGCACTGCATTTTCAAAAGAAACAATTTCAGTGATTTTGCGCAAACCACATAATTTACTAATTATTATACGGAACATTATTTAGATAAAGGTTATCAGGCTATACCTGATGAGGTGAAAAATGATCCGTTTTTAGGGGGTCATTTAAGCCTGGAATTGAATTTATTTGATCAAATATTGCCCTAAATCGTTCATTTTGTGATTTTAGGTACTTTTGGAGTGAATTCTGGAAAATGAAGCATTTTGGACGTTTTTGGAGCATAAAAGTGAAGAAAACGGCAAAGTCTTAATTTTTCTTGCTGGGAACAGTACCTGACGGCGTCACCAAGTTCTTAATGACGGCGTCAAGAGGAAAACAAGAGGTGAAGAGGATAGAGTCCATGACGATCCAGAATGTTTTTGCACTAGGGCATGACGGCGTCACCATAGGCCGTCATGGTCCCTTTACACGTGACGGCCCAGAGGAAATTTGCTCTTGACGGCTTCAGATCTGGATCTAGGCAATCCGATTTTATTATGGGCAGCGGGTTGACGGCGTCAAAATTCTCTTCTTGACGCCGTCGCATTGGAAAATCTATATATAGTTTTGTAATTGTCATTCATTAAGAGAGGACAATTTTAGGGACGACTTGGAGAAACCCTAGCATGATTTTATCAGTATTTTCAAGGGTTTTCACCATTTGAAACCTTTCATGTTCAATTAAGATAAGTATCCTTTCAATTCATTCAATATGTCTATGTGTTGTTTGAATATATCTTACGCTTGTCTTGATTTTAACATGCTAGGCTAGATCTCTTGTGTGTTTGCTTAGATGTAGTGAAACCTAGATGTTGATTATGGGTTGATTGCTTGTTTATAGTTGTTACGGATGAATGATTTTGATGTTAGGCTTAAGAAAACTAGTAGACTTCCATAGTGTAACTTGCTTGAACGTCTTAAGAAACATGAACCAATGCGTATTAGGTTTTTATGGTTATATTTAATGCATGAGCGAATTCTAATGATCCCATGTTAGGAGCTTCTTGCAGGCTCGACATAGGAGTGAAGTAGGAGCTTATAGATTTAGGGAAGTACGTACGCCACCCCACGATTGGTATTAAGGAATATAACCCATCATCCACGCAACTGTAACAAACTATCAACCTGTAAAAGATATCTAGGGAGTAATGAAATCTAAGTAAACACAATTTTCCCATTTATTGTCCACACCACTAGTTTAATTAGCTTTATTTACATTTTTTTTTTGTTATTTTATTTTGATTGCATCTTTAGTTATTGGGTTAGTTGACTAGCAACTAATTCTGCCCACTCCTCCAAAACCCGAGATTTTAATTGCTTTTCTAAAAATACAAAAATACAAAAAGAATCATCCCTCACCTCTAGACTTAATTTTTAGGCTTTCTAATCCTAGCGACACTATTCCTGAGTTGAACGATCAATCCCCCGGTACTTGTCACTATACTATACTACAACGATCAGGTACACTGCTGATACGTGGGAATCGCACCAGGCTTTAACTCTCAAGGGATCTTGAGAAGCTTACAACCCCCACCAGGCAGTGTACCTGATCGTTGTAGTATAGTATAGTGACAAGTACCGGGGGATTGATCGTTCAGCTAGGAATAGGGTCGCTAGGATTAAAAAACCTAAATACTAGTTCTAAAGGTGAGAGATGATTCTTTTTGTATTTTTATATTTTAGAAAGCAAGTAAAAATCTCGGGTTTGAAGGATTTGGGCGGAATTAGTTGCTAGTCAACTAACCCAATACTAAAGATGCAATCAGAATAAAATACTAGAAATGAAAATAAACTAAATTATACTAATGTTGTGAGCAATAAGTGGAGAAAATGTGTTTACTTAGATTTCACTACTCCCTAGACATCGTTTACATGTTAATTACTTGTTATAGTTGCATGGATGACGGATTGTATTCCTTAATATCATTCATGGGGTATCGCATATAACTCCCCAATTCTATGAGCTCTTATCTCCTCCTATACCATGCCCAACACAACCATAGAGATTATAAACAGTGGCTCATGTATTAAATACAACCAATAAAGACCTTAGTGCAATAGGTTCATGTTTCCTAAGACGTTCAAGCATATTACCATTTGGAGATCTGTCAGTTTTCTTAAGCCTAACATATAAATTCATTCATCCAAGACAATTATAAACAAGTAATCCACACATAATTAACATCTAGGTTTCATTAGATCCAAGCAAACACAAGATACATCTAGCCTAGCATGATGGAATTAAGACAAGAACAAGATATAGACAACCAACACATAGACATATTGATTGAATTAAAAGAATACTTATCTCAATTACACATGAAAGGTATCAAGGGCTTAGAACCCTTGAAAAACCTGTAAAATTCGCACCAAGTTCGTACTTAGGGTTTCTCCAAAACTTCTCTTTTTTAATGTGAAAAATTAGAAAACTATATATAGGAAAAGAGGTCTGACGGTGTCAAGACCAAACTTGTGACGCCGTCACCTCGCCGCCAAAACTCTTCTCGGACTGCCTTGATCTACTTCTGACGCCGTCATGTGTTATGCATTTCCAGGCCGTCATGACTTTTACTCTTGACGCCCTTTCTTGTGACGCCGTCAAATCTGTACTGGGTCGTCATGGAAAATTGCTCTTGACGCCGTCAGGGTGTTGCTCTTGACGCCGTCACCTACTGTTCCCAGCAAGGAAAATTAAGACTTTGGCGTTTTCTTCACTTTTATGCTCCAAAAACGTCCGAATTGCTTCCTTTTCCAGATTTCACTCCCAAAGTACCTAAAATCACAAAAGGAACGATTTAGGGCAATATTTGATCAAATAAATTCAATTCCGGGCTTAAATGACCCCCTAAAAGTGGTTCATTTTTCGCCTCATCAACTGCCTGGTAGGGGTTGTAAGCTTCTCGAGATCCCTCGAGAGGTAAAGCCTGGTGCAATTCTCACGCATCAAGTTTTTGGCGCCGTTGCCAGGGAATAGTTATTGTCTAGGTTAAGATTTCTTTTTATTAGGTCTACTTGCTAGATTCCTTTCTAGTAAGATTTTATTTTTATTTTTAGGATTTCTTTAGTCTATCTTTTTCTTCGTGCCTTTGTTAGTAAAATAAATTCATTGACTATTCCGTTGACCATTATGGAAAACACGAATCCACCCCTTTCCTCTAGAGAAGTGGCTTTATTACGTGAACAAATTGAGAGTGAGATTAGGGAACTTAGGGAGCTTAATAGGTTGATTAATGTTGAGCTCGGCCATGCATTTAGTGACTTAGCGACCGCCTTGTATTCAAATAAGGACCTAGGGACTAAAGATTTTGAGGATGTTGTTGAGGAACTTGAAGAAGGGGATATTGATCCAAAGCTAGATGATTATTTTAATCTATACCCCACTAAGGAGGAGATTGCGTACTATAATAATCTTATTGATAATCCTCGACCTCCTTTCACTATAATCGAACCTAAGATAAAGAGAGGCGATCCTAAGAATGCTAAGATACCATGTATGATTGGGTATAAACACATTGACAATGCTTACATTGATTTTAAATCCCCAATCAACATTATGTCCTCAATTGTCTATAATGATATTGTGAAAACAAGACTTGGACCTAGAAGAGATCCCAAATACCCCGGTGGAGTTTGTAACTTTGTCGGGAGAATTAAAGGTCTACATGTCTTTGTTGGGAATTTTACTTATATCACTGACTTTATGGTTGTTGAAGATCTGGCTAGTGTTATTGATTGTCGCTTATCCCATGTTGTGTTTGGTAAACCATTTATTGAAGAGTCCAAGTTAGAATATGATGAGATAGAAGGGACAATCCGATTTGCTAGTAACACCGATAGGTTCACTTATAGGATGCCTAATAGAATGAAAGAATTTCGTTTTGTGCCTCGATTTGACATGGATAACATTGGTGCTTTCGAGGACATCAATGAAGAGGATAAGCAAAAGGGCATGAACTATGTATGGGAGAAGAAGAGCCTTTTTCTATAAGGATTGCTCGACTCTAGGACCAAAATATATAGTTGATAAGGAATTTGCCAATAGAATCATAGGAGCAATTAAGCATAAGGTGTTTGGTCTCTATAAAGAACATTTACAATCGGTGGATGAGACCAAGGACAAGGTCACGTAATAGCCCATGACCTTGAGTCTAGCTACAAGACTCGTAAATAACGAAAAGCGTTTCTTGGGAGGCAACCCATGCTTTGTGTGATTTTTATTTGTTTGATTGTTATTTGTTTCCGTATGCATGCTTTATTTTTATTGTTGGTAGATCATGTTTCAAAACTAAAATGGTAAAAATACTTTATTTTGTCGTTTGACTTAGTCTTAACTTCATCCAAAGGTATTTCGCAAAAGATAAGTGTAAGGGAAAACCCCAAATATGTTTTTAAGAAACAAAATTGATCATGATTCTCCACAATACTAAATGGACATGTATATTCGTATTTGTTTGAGTCAAATGCTTGTATCGAGTCATAATGATGTTTTGCAGGATTTTCCAGGAAGTAGGACATAAGTTTTTTCAGAAATTTTCCAGAAACTTAACGTAAAGATTTATGCAGATCACTTCTGACGGCGTCAGGAATTAATTCCTGACGGCGTCATGTGTAAAATTCTGGAAATTTTGCTAGTTTTGTTTTTCTAACGGAGTCTTAAAGTTTTTGTTAAATCTTTAGTTTTATAAACTCCAGGAAATCTGCAAACACTCATTCCACAAGCATTATATCTTACATTGCTTTCTAAGATTTGTTAGTATATATAGATTGCCGCCGATTTTACGCGAGGTTGCCTTGTTTATTTTCTCAGGTTTAACAGGTTATGTATGACAAGAAGATGATTTATATTCTGGAAGGGAAGCTTTGATTGTTCATTTTCTTAGAGGAAGATCTAACCTTGTTACCACACTATCCACACCGAACGAATCAGGGGAGTATTTGATTTCATTCTTTTATCTATTTCACTTTTACATTTTTTAATTGAACATTGGGGACAATGTTCATCCTAAGTGTAAGGGGAAGGTAAATGATGATACCTTATAGGATACAATTGCACTTGAGTTTGTTTGTTTGATGGTAGGTGTGTAATAAAACTAAGAGAAATACTTGTTAGTGTAATTTTAGCGCCAAATTTAAATTTTTTTACAACATTTAGGAGTGAAACTTTAGCCTTAGCAAGCGTCTCATGGATATGAGTCGTATGACTAGCATAAAACCGTATCATTCAGAAAAATTTTCCACCAAAATATGTGAGGTTTGCCTTTAGATTTGATTGGAAAAGCATTTATTATCAGTGCTTATTAGTATACCGGTAGCATTTAGATTCTAGAACTTACGTTAGTGATGCATCCCGAGACCGCTAGTGAGACTACATTCGTGTAGTAGGATTTACTACATGATAAAAGGCATTAGGATCACCCTTGTGTTAAACCCGTATCATAATTACTTGACCATTTAAGTCATATTACTTGGCTAGTAAAGTCAACTAATTTTTCTCACACCTTAGCGTTGTACTCATTTTTAGTACACGAAACCCCTAGTACACCCCTCCGAGCATATCTTTTAGTTTCTAACTTTAAGCATCTTACTTAAAGGAAGAATTTGTTACACCCCACTTAAATGTACATCCAAATCGCCTTAGCCTTCCGTGTATGCACTCATATTTAGTACATTATTGTTATTTACATGGTTGTTCGTCGAGTCATATCTTTGTACATATTGTTTTGGGACTCATGGGACTCATGGGTAAGTACTAATGTTATGGAGTAATGGGGAAGAACATCATATTATTACCCCCATACGTGTGTTAATCTTAAAAGTACTCCAAGTGTTTTGATTATCTTAATTCGAGTCATTAGATTAGTTTATTGTAAAGTATATAAAAATTCAAGTGTAAGGGGAATGTTCATTCCCTATGATGTATTATTTTGGATGGCAGGGTAAGAGCGTATGCAAAAAAAAAAAAAAAAAAAAAAAAAAAAAAAAAAAAAAAAAAAAAAAAAAGTCGAAAAAATTAAGAAAAAAAAAACATACGGACTACCATCCCGTTTCATTCTATGTTTATTTTATGTTTTTGTTATTTTTGATTTATTAGCTTAAGTTGAGTCTAGTCTTGGCTTAGCAACGCCATATTGTACATGTAATTAACCAAGATTATTAACTCGCCACCAGTAAAGATTGCCTATATCCAACAAAATCGTGTATTCCATATCCCTACACCTAACGTTATAACCCTTTAAAAGACCTCTTTGATAGTTTATCCTAGGTACTTACGCCATGTGGTGGAGGTTTGATCATTTCCCAAGCCTATGGTAATCTATTTTGTTATGACAGGTAGTGATAGATGTTTTCTATTTTCATATTGTGATATATACTTTATTACACCCGAGAGATGTGAGTATCTAAACACTATTTGTGAGGTGCTAGTGTATGACCTCCGTGCTTGTCTTTGGTCTTTAGTGAAATGATTATTTGTTGTAATTACTTTTATATTAGTGTTAAATGACCCCTAACTTGTATTTTGATTAGAATAAAAACGCATTTGCTTGAGGACAAGCAAATCTCAAGTGTAAGGGTATATGATGAGGCGAAAAATGATCCGTTTTTAGGGTGTCATTTAAGCCCGAAATTGAATTTATTTGATCAAATATTGCCCTAAATCGTTCCTTTTGTGATTTTGGGTACTTTTGGAGTGAATTCTGGAAAAGGAGGCATTTTGGACGTTTTTTGAGCATAAAAGTGAATAAAACGGCAAAGTCTTAATTTTCCTTGCTGGGAACAGTACCTGACGGCGTCACCAAGTTCTTAATGACGGCATCAAGAGGAAAAACAAGAGGTGAAGATGATAGAGTCCATGACGATCCAGAATGTTTTTGCACTAGGGCATGACGGCGTCACCATAGGCCGTCATGGTCCCTTTACACGTGACGGCCCAGAGGAAATTTGCTCTTTACGGCGTTAGATCTGGATCTAGGCAATCTGATTTTATTATGGGCGGCGGGTTGACGGCGTCAGAATTCTCTTCTTGACGCCGTCACATTGGAAAATCTATATATAGTTTTGTAATTTTCATTCATTAAGAGATGACAATTTTAGGGACGACTTGGAGAAACCCTCTGGAAAAGGAACAAAAAATAGATTAGCTCAAATCACGCAGCATGAATAAAGACTGCCTAAGCACCTCAAATACACAACCCTAAACAAAATACGATAATTCGACCCATAAAAATAAAATAATCAGAATAGTTTTGAGAAAGTAAAAATTCTTCTTTTTAGTGATTATCCGCTTAACCGCTAGTTTAGTTTCAAATATGCCCATAAACCCACGAAATCAGCTAACTCAAATACCAAGCCTCAACATCCTATGAAAGGTGGATTACGCATACGCAATACCAAAAGCTACTTATTTATGTATTCACATATCACAGTTAAACTAATGAGAAAAATATGTCTGGCAAATTATAGTGCTAAATAAGCATGACTAACCAAATTTTGAAACTGATATTTTGCTATTAATAAACTTAATACTATTAATCAACTTGATATATTAAAAGCGTTTTAGCTTTAGTATCTGACTCAATCATATAGCACTAAAACAATACAAACATCGCAAAATATGATCACGTAACCTTCCAATCAACATCTTGTCAACATAAGGGGCAAAATATGATCAAAAACACCAAACTGTCTGATCTTCCTATTTTGAGTACCATTGTGACTTACTATCTTAGTCATTTAGTACACTTAATAGGAAGATTTAATAGTTTGTGTAATTGAACGCGCTAAAGAATTTTGTGTCGAGGTGGATACATTTATTTCAAAACACCCATATCAGTAATTCCCTAAACCCAAACCCTGAAAACAGTCATTTATGCAAAGTACATTACTATCTTAACAACCTTACTCCTAAAGTACTCATACCTGTGCTGCAAACATCATCATCAAGCCAACCTGCAAAACAAATCCAAAACAACCCCCAAATTAACGAAACCCTAATTTCAACGAAAGAAAAAGAAATATCTAAATTAACTCATGAATTAGGCAAAAGTAAACCGTAACAGAAAATTAAAAGCCAAAAAATCTAAAAACCTTAAATTTAAAAACCATAAAATTAAACACAATTAAACCACAATAAATTCCAATATAATCAAACAACAATTTTAATACCCAATTTCAATTTATTCGAAATCACAAAAAAATTAATAATTAAATAATTGAAATGGAGCCTACCTTTTATACCAGTTTTTCAGAGCTGATCATTTGTGGGTTTATTATCCATCTTTTTTCGATTAACAATAAGGAAGAAAATAGACAGGATGGATCATTTGTGGGTATGTCTGTGTTTTGTGAGTTGTGGATAATTGTGGAGGGTTCTGGAATTTGTGGGAGAGGAGGAGCACTTTTATAATTAGGTTACTATAGATGATACTGTGTAGACACTCACACAAAACACTATAGATGCCCCGACTCGTTTGCATTTCGGGTTTTTGCAGCTCCAGCGGGCCTCCGGTAAACCGGACATGTTGTGAGAGAAGTGTGAGAGGAGAAACATTTATTTTGGAGCCGGGTATAATACATAGGGTCTGTTTGGGCCGCCAAATGGGCTTAAAAAAGTAAACAGTGATTTAGTATATAGGTATAATTGTGTGTAATTTCATGGAGTGGGTAATATCCACATAACCGAAAATCGAATCTGAACCAAACCGAAAAACTTAACTGAATTCGTAACCGAACCGATTTAAATATTCGGTTATCGGTTTGGATACAGTTTTGGCAATGAAAAAAAATTGATATAAATACGTATTTCTTCTATGTGTTTATATGAAGGAAAAAAAAAAATCACTAAAACTCTTTTCTAGTATAAATATAAAATTATTTAAGCTTGAAAAAAAATGTGGTAAAAGCCTTGTATCAAAATATATATACAATTATTCAAAGATGCAAAATTACATATATATAAAAAAAATGCATAAAAAATTAAAAATCATTGTATTGTGTGCATAAAAGCTTTGTATCAAAATATATATACAATTATTCACCCCTTTATTTATTAATCCACTTAGGCTAGAGGTGCAAGGGCATGACCGGTTTTTTGTTTAACCGGTAGTTAAACCGGTGACCGGTTTTGACAAAACCGCTTTTATAAAAAACCGGACCGGTTTTCTAAAACCGGACCGGTTAGACCGGTTATAGTTTTTCAACTTATACCGGTTTTTTATCCGGTTTTAAAATAAAACCGGTTTTAACCGGTTTTATTTGTTTTTTTTTTTTTTGTTTTTTTTTTTTTTTTTTTTTTTTTTTAAGGAAAAAAGTTACCGTTTTAAAAAAACCCGGATATAACCGGTTTTAACCGGGGTTTTTTTTTTAAATATAATCGTTTAATTAAAAAAAAAAAGTAGCCGTTATGACCGGTTTTAACCGGTTTTTTCCGGGTTTTTTTTAAATATAACCGTTTTAAAAAAAATAGCCGTTAAGACCGGTTATAACAGGTTTTTTCCGGTTTTTTTTTTTTTTTTTTTTTTTTTTTTTTTTTTTTTTTTTTTTTTTTTAATACCGAGGCCAAACGGCTAGTAGCCATATGACCTTTTTTTTGAAATTTTTGAGGGTTTTGGGAAGTTTTAAGGCACTATAAATAGAGGTAATGTGTTGGGGTTGAAAACACATCAAAAACAATCTCATTTCTTTCTCTAATCTCTCAAAAACAATCTAAAATCACTAATTCGCTATAATGGAAAACTCACAATCACAACAAGCTTCCACTACTCCCTCCGTTGCTACTAGCAATGTCTGAAAACAACATTACACAAATGATGATGTTGAACTTGTTAGACCAACTACCCGAAAAGGTGATGTGTGGTCTAATTTCGATATGTGTGTGTTATGAAAGATGGTAATGTAAAGGCGCGTTGCCGGAAATGTGGGAATTTTTATAGCACCGGGTCTAACTCTACACTTAGGAATCATATTGGTAGTTGTAAGGCGGGTCAAAATACTAGTTCGCAAGCTACTATTGGTGCGGATGGTCAAGTTTTTATATATGATGCGGATGCACTTCGACTTGATTTTACGAAGTTTGTCATTCAACAAGGGCTTCCATTCAATCACTTCGACAACGTCAAGCTTACGGAGATCATCAAAAGGAGGCTACAACCGCGGTATCAACATGTAAGTCGTACTACTCTTAGAAGTGATGCTTTTAAATTATGGAAAACGGCTAAAAAAGAAATAATTGAAGGTTTTCGTGATTATAAATATGGTGTTTCTATAACTACGGATACTTGGACCGCACCACATGGTACAGAAAATTCTTATCTCGCCGTTACGGCTCATTGGTTTAATCCCGAATCTTGGTTATTAATGAAACGGACAATCGCTTTTAAAATATTTGGTTATCCTCATACGGGATGTAATTTAAGAAAAATTTTGCATGACACTTTAATTGAATATAATTTAGATGATAAAGTTTTTACGATTTCACTAGATAATGCATCAAATAATACTAGAGCTATGGACTTGTTAAAATTACGTGTAAAACCTATTTTAGATGGTGCTTTTTTTCATTCCCGTTGTGTTGCTCATGTTATAAATTTATCCGTACAAGCGGCATTAAAAATATGTGATAAGTTATATACGAAATTTAGGGGTTTATTAGTATTGATATATAAATCGAGCAACGAACGACAAATAAACTATAAACGTTTTCGAAAAATGTGTAATGAACAACCCCTAGGACCTTGCCTTGATATTAATACTAGATGGAATTCTACTTGCATGATGTTTGAAAATATATTACGACAACGTACGACTTTACATGCTTATAATCAAAAACTTATTAATAAAAATTTGTCCAACATAATACTAAACGACCAAGATTGAGATCGACTAAATGAATTAACTATGTTTTTACAAGTTTTTAAAGAGGCAACAACTATATTATTGGGTGTTTATTACCCAACTAGCCCATTAGTTTTAAAACAAATTTATGCTATGACGGAAAAATTATATGATTTAAAAAACTCACCTTCACGAATGTTTAGAAAAATTGTTAAAATTATAAAAAAGAAATTTATAAAATATTTTGCTAGTTTACCTTTAGTTTTTACTTGTTCCGCCGCACTTAATCCATGTTTAAATGTTGGAGGTGTAGATTATTTAATAACAAAAATAATAGAAAATTTAGACTTCTCTTTTGGGTTAGACGGTGAAGACCCAACTATATAACATCTCAAATTTTTAGATTTAACGATCATTTTCAAAAATTGTTTGACATTTATGCAACAAAATATGGTCACCAACAAAACCCAATTGTTGACCAAATGCGGGCCGGATCGTCCCAAACAAGAGACATTAATATAAACCTTTATAATTCTTTATTTGAAGACGCTACAAGGCGTCAACGATCATCAGCCCCAACAAGCGAATTGGGACAATATATGGCTACAAACTTTTTAAGAACTTTAAGTCCCAATGAGTTTGCAAACTTTGACATTTTGGCTTTGTGGAAAGAAAGGGAAATCCAATATCCGGTTTTATCCGCTATGGCTCGTGACTTATTAGCGGTCCAAGCTTCGACGGTAGCTTCCGAATCGGCCTTTTCGGTTAGTGGTCGAATTATATCCGTGGAAGTATGTGTATGTTTGAAAGATTATTTGGACGGAGTAGATATGATACAACATGAATCGTCGTTGGAAGGTCCAATAATAGATGAAGATGTTGAAGAAGGTATAATAAGAGAAGAAGAAGAAGCGGGGATATCACCTTCGTCTTCGACTACGAATACCGAAGGCGAATTAGATGAAGATGAGTTTGAAGAATTTGAAGTTGAAGATTTAGATGTACAAGATTTTTTGGAAGAAAATGATCTTGATGACGACTTGAGTGACTAGTTGAGTATAACGGGTGATGGCAATGCCGAAGCTCGATATACTTGATTACACTAATATGTTTTCGGGTGATGGCCATGCCGAAGCTCGCAAAATGTATTAGTATTTATATGTTTTTATGATTGTATTGTTTAAATAAAAGTTATGATTGTATTGTATAAATAAAAGTTATGATTGTATTTTTTTGTTGTATAATTGTATTGTTTAAATAAAAGTTATGATTGTATAATTGTATTGTTTAAATAAAAGTTATGAGAATATTGTTTAATTATATGTTTGATAATTAACAATTTTATTAAATAAATGTTCGAAGCTTTTAGTAAAATTCCGGAAAAAAACGAACCCAAAAAAATGAACCGGTAAACAACCGATAAAAAATCCGAATCCGAACATTTTTAACCGAAAAAAGCGAACCGGTAAAAAACCGAAAAAAACCAATTCCGAAAATTTATAACCGAAAAAAACTGATTCCGAACATTTATAACCGAAGAAAACCGATTCCAAAAAATCGAAACCGAACCGAAACTTATAAAAAAACCGAAAACCCAAAAAAACCGATTTTTTTGCACCTCTAACTTAGGCTGATTAGTTCTAGGATGGGCTGGACCGAAACAATAAAATTAGAAAAACTGAATCGGCCCAGAACTTAAAAAAAAGTCCAAACTCTCAACTGCAATCTTAACCGTCCGGCAGGCAACCGGAAAATCACAAACTCCGACCATGACACACAACCCAAACAACAACACCCAACTAACAACATTCTTGAATACAGGAATACACCATTTCGAAGATTCAAAAACTGTATTCATTGACCCAGTTCGAGTACTTAATCAATCCTACACAAATGTTAGGGTTAACTCATCTTCTTACTACTCCAGGTTCTTTGAACCGGTTCAATTTGATGAAGTTCAAAATAATAAAAGGAAGCGTAAACGTAAGGTGAAGAAAACGGTTGCGCTTAATGAAAGAGAACAAGCTGCTGATGAACGTCATCAGGTATATAGTTTGTTTAAGCTTATTTGTGAGCTTACGAGCTTATGGGGTTTCGGCTTATGTTTCGTAAGCTTATTTTTGAGCTTGTTGTAAAATCTGTGGGTGTGGGTTTATGTAAGCTTATTCTTACATAATAAACTTATATAGGTTTATAAGTTTCACAATAAGCTGAAAAAAATAGGCTTATGAAATATAAGCCGAAATCACGTAAGCTCGTTAGCCCAAAAATAAACTTGAACAAACACCTTAGCTTAACTGAACAGATGAGCGTTAAGAATATTACGTTAAGTGGAGGAATGTAAAGCGAACAAGCATAAGTGCATATCATATTCAAATTGTAAAGTATATTATCTTTTTCGTGCTCATTTGTTTAAGTATAACTTTTTTACTGGAAATAATTTAGAATAGACATAATATAAGAAGATAAACAAGCAAATATACATGAATGAAATAACAAATAGACAATAATATGACGTTCACGAACGTAAATGAATGAACTAGAGTCTTGTCTATGTCTGTTTAGTTTATTAAACGGACATGAAATAGTGTTCATGTTCATTTGCTAATAACTAGATGAACAAACAATTTGTTGAATGTTTTACACAGCCGAGGTACATACTATTTCCTTTTTTTTTGGGTGAAAAGTTTAAGTGTGTTAATTAGGAGGTTAGTTAGTAAAGCAAGTTGTATACGATGATTGAAAAGGTGAATGTATGTTATGTTCTGGTGGAATTAATGCTATATGAGTAGATTGATTAGTGTATGTGTAATTGGGGGTGTAATTGTTGCAGAGGGCGAAACCGTTTTTGGTGAAGGCGCATGAGTGTTTGATGGAAGCTACTGATCTTTTGTTAAATTTGCCGAAATTGAGGAGTGATGAGTTTATTGCAAGTGATTCTGGACAGTCAAGCGATGAACATTCGTTTGTTGAGCTTGGGAGTGTATGGCAAGCTCTGTTGTTTGAAATAGCTCTGGCTCCTCATCAGGATTATAGGCAAACAGAAGGTATCTCTTGATCTTATTATTTTCATGCTTTATGCATTAGTAGATACATTCACCTTGTAAATGTCGGAAATAGTTACATTTTCATAGTTATAAGGCTTTAAATGACTGAAGCAGTAATACGTAAACTTACGGGCTTATTTCCGTTGTTAAATTCGTTGCCATTTAGGAGCTATTTGAAATTTTCGGTCCTAAGCAAGTTGGCCAATTTCATACTGCTTAAGTGAAGGGATTTTGAAGTTTATATTCGATAACAAAAGCTTCCTTGTAAATTCCATTGGTGCTTTTTAATATATATTTGATTTGGATTTGATGAATAAATCCAATGGGCTAATTGTGGTAGGGCATGATTGTGAGTCAACATATCAATAAGGGCTAACTATCAAAATGCAGATAATGTTATTTCTTCCACAAGTATAGCAGGGCTTTAAACCATCCACCCCACTAGTTCACCTTCATCAACATAGTCCCATCATATTCCCTTTATTAAGTGCTACTCGCAGACTGCAATTTGCTTTAAGGATTTGTAATTTTAATTAACAAGCAACTTCTTTGTCACCCTAGAAAATGTACTAACTTTTAGAATGCTAAGTTAAGATGATAATTCCATGACAACGGCTGGCAGTTAAAAGCACCATAGTGGTTGTAATCGAGCTAATTTGCAATAGAAATTGACCTTTCAGTAAGTTATTTAACAAAGCTAGCCAAACTGATGAATTTGTATTTCTACAAGTCCACTTGGTTCACAATATTGGTGGCTCAGGTTAAGTTGCTATGTTGTAGCAATATAGTATGATGCTGCACCAGTACGCTAGCTGGCTAATTAAGTTCATATTACACTTGTCTCCTTAGTTTTATTGTTCCTCAGGTTTCCTATCTGTTCAAAACTGTGAAAAAAGAAAGATTCCAGTGTTTGGGAGCTTGGTTGCTAATGAGACAAACAGTGACATGGAGGCTGATTTCCTAAATCGCATATACATCATACCGAAACAGAGTTCCTTCTACATGGTACATTTATGCTTTTAATACATTTTATTTAGAAAACAGTATGGCATTGCTCATTGAGAAAAAAGAAAACCATGGTGCAAGAGGTGCTGCAATACCCTTCCACGCTTCATATCTGTTTTTAAAGTTGCTTGAATACTTAACTTTTATTCAGTCTGGCTTAACAACTCCACATTTTTGTTTGATTCACATGTGGAAGTCTGATCTGAAGCAGATTCATGGCCTAATCCCTGGTAATGTTTGACAAATAAAACCTAGATTTTATTTACAAGTCATTCATAAGGTGATAGCAATAACAGATCAATGCATCAAATATGGTTCAGTTATAGTGAATTGGCTAATGAATTAAATGATCACACGATCTTGTAGAAATTCCATTATCCTACATTTTATATTTTACTAGTCATATAAGCATCACATATGTATATAGCACCTATCAAGAAAATTAAATACACTTGTTGTGTGAAAGATATCAGGCTTGGTTCAACATGAAAATTTATTTCTTCAATGCATCTTCTTGCAGAGAAACGTGATCATGGATTTAATCTTATTTTGATTGACCCACCTTGGGAAAATAGCAGTGCTTCCCAGAAATTGAAGTAAGTATTTGTATTCATTAAGTTTTTTTTTTTTTTTTTTTTTTTTTTTTTTTTTTTTTTTTTTTTTTTTTTTTTTTTGAAAATGTGTGCATTATATTAATAAACAAAACTCATAAAGAGTAATACAAATGAGCATGTCATTGTCTTTAAGTGGACATCCCCCACAAAGCACAAGACAGCTAAGAGGAAACAACAATTTGAAACTGCATACATCTAGAAAGCTAATCAATGAAACAGTAACTACACCCATTCATCTAGTCTAGCAAAGTTCACTAGCACTAGGCAACCATGGAGAAAATTCAAGCCTCAACTACATTTCCCTAGTGCAAACACCCTAACCTATGCTTAACCTCCACACCTTTAAACATAGAGGCTCTTACACTAAGGCATCATCAAGGCTTGAGAAAAACTCCAGTTCCATTAAGTCTTTTTACATAGAGGCTACATTTCTAGCAAGCTAGCCTCTCCTCATATGTAATAGTTTCTTAAGGATACTTCCCACTTGGCTACATTTCCACAATCTGCTTGCTCAGAATCCTCCAATTGCAGCCACCACCTCACAATTATAAGAGACAAAGCAAGTAAACAGGGCATCACCAAGCTGGCATTCCACCATGTAGCCTTCAAAAGTCCTACTATAAGATATCAGACACCAACACATAGCAGGAAACTACCTTTTGGAAACTTACCAGTCCTACTCCTTTATTAGAATGCCAAGCAGAACCTGCAGCAGCCCCCTCACAGATTAAGTTAGCAGGCTAAGAGAAAGGAGAGAATGATTCAGTCCCAATGTATTAGCCATCTGCTAAATATTCATTAAGTTTTATTTTTACCACATATAATGTAAGTCAGTTTTGGCCTCTTAATCCATTGGATATATTAGATTATTAGGCTGGACTTTACAACATACTGGTTAGGTCATGCATGTGGTTTTCCAAGTATTAGGCTACTCCATAAAAGTATTTCAAGCCTAAAACACATAAGCTTCACATATCCGACAGGCGACATACAAAAAATCTATGTCAAAAGCGTACTGGAACATGTTGGATAAACATCATTCTGTATATTAGGCCAACTATAACACTTATGTATTATTCATGTCTAAAATCAGGCATAGTTGTTATTCAGAGATCCATGCCATAAAAATTGACCAATTCACCTTCTCATGATTTCAGGTACCCAACTTTACCCAATCGTTACTTCTTGTCACTTCCTATTACGAGACTTGCTCATGCAGATGGAGCCTTGGTAGCTCTGTGGGTAACCAATAAGGAGAAATTACGAATATTTGTTGAGAAAGAACTATTCCCTAAATGGGGAATCAAGTACATGGCAACTCATTATTGGTTGAAGGTAATTTGTCGTCGTCTTCAACTCTTCTTTGCTGAAACGAGAAGTCAGACTTTCAAGTTTTTGAACAATCAAATCCTTCTTATTTAGTACATAACTAATATATTACAGGTGAAAGCAGATGGTTCTTTGATTGGCGAATTGGATCTTTTTCATCATAGGCCATACGAATGTCTTGTTCTTGGTTACTGCCATGGAAAGGTGAAGTAGCTGAACAAGTTATCAAATTTATTTCCCTTTTCTTAGATTAACTAGTTACTTTTAATCCACCCTTGCTATATTATGCGTTCGATAAATCTTCTAAGCTAAATACAGGATGAGGATGACGAGAGTTTTTCAAGACTAAAATCCATTCCAGACGCTCAAGTGTTTATCAGTATACCTGGAGATTACTCAAGGAAGCCCCCAATTGGAGGTATATGCATATAAATTGCATCTGAAAATCTACCTTTGCGGTTATATTGGCTCCTAAAAGGATGACCTCTCTGAAATAATATTAGGGGACTATCTTATCTGAAAACCTAAATTGGAATAATCAACCTGAAACTGTTGACTCAAAATTGCTTATTTTACTCGAGTAATCCGATAAGCAATTTGGATTAGCAATACCAAACACCCTTAAAGCTACTTTTCTTGTATTAAAACACAATAAGCAGTTGATCAGTTTTAATAAGCAATCCCAAACACCCCGTAAAGCTGTTTGCAGAACCAAGAATCCCATGTACTCTGGTTATTATTGTCAGCTACCATGATTATGCTTATTTTATTGTCTGTTCCAATGGTTGTTATCAGAGATGCTACGCGAGTACATACCTGGATCAGCGCCTGCTCATTGCCTTGAACTCTTTGCTAGAGAACTGCTAGCTGGATGGACATCTTGGGGGAACGAGCCACTTCGCTTCCAAGATACACGATACTTTTCCAAGATAGACCAACAAGGCAAATTTTATAATCTTGAACTACATTTCAAACAGCAACATACTAATACTGAGTAGAAATCAGTTAATATCTTTCAACAAAATTCAACTTTAATTGCTTAAAAGTGAAATGGCTGATTCTTGATTCTGGGAAGATGATTTAGATTTAAAAGATGAAGGGAACCCATTTTTTATACATAATTATTCATCTGTAGGCCATATGTGAATCCACTAGAAGTGTAAGTTTACAGATTTCAGGGAGGTGTATGGTTAACATTTTTAAAGCTAACAAATGGATGCCTTTTCCTGATCCTGTGGACCAGAAAAATGTTCAAATTTTTGTTCGGAACTCTTTTGTGACGATTGTTGACATTCAATGATTTTGTTTTTTTGTTTTCTGTTTATGCATGTGTTCTTAGAAAGCCAACATCCAATGATTATTAGTTTTAAGTTTATGCATTTGTGTTCTTAGAAAGCCAAATTCACCATTCAATGTTCATATCTTTGTAAAACCAAAACCAGTCTATATATTAAATCTAATTCACCATCTCTAAACTGCAGGTGAAACCAATCTTACAAGTTACAACATATCCAAATCAATATCCTAATTCTGGCGGTAAGCTATATACTCCGCCAAAGCCACCAATGGCGCCACACCCCTCTCTGATTCAAACCCTTCCAACTGCTGCTTCGCCTCGGCCAACAACTCTTCAGCAAACAACGTCGCCTTCTCCAACCCCATCAGTTTCGGATACGTCATCTTATCCGTCAGCAAATCTTTCCCAGCCGTTTTCCCCAATTCCTCAGACGACTTAGTAACATCCAATATATCATCCACCACTTGAAACAACAACCCAATACACCTTGCAAATTTCCTGAACTTCTCAACTTGTGCCTCACTCCCACCACCCAAAATCGCACCCAACACGACAGCAGCCTCTAATAAAGCCGCAGTCTTATGAATGTGAATAAACTCAAGCTGTTTCAATCCGACATCTTGCACCCCAGTCGAAGCTATATCAACCACTTGACCCGCAACCAACCCTTCCGTCCCAATCGATTTTGCAAGCTCCCCAATCGCAGCTACGACCCGTGAAGCCGACACGCCAACAGTCTCCTTTGCAACAAACTCAAATGCCAACGCCAAAAGCGAATCACCCGCTAAAACCGCCACATCCTCACCATAAACCTTATGATTAGTAGGTTTCCCACGTCGAAAATCATCGTTATCCATACAAGGTAAATCATCATGAATCAAAGACATTGTATGTATCATTTCAACAGCACAAGCTGCAGGCATGGCAGTGGATTCATCACCTCCAACAAGCTCACAAGCCGCGATACACAAAATCGGCCTCACTCGCTTACCACCAGCAAGTAACGAATACCGCATTGCTTCATGAATCTTTAATGGTGTTTTGAGCATTATAGATTCATCAAGTGCTTTATTAACAGAGTTACCTTTTTCATACATAAATGTTTTAAAACAAAAAGTTGGTTTTGTTTTATAGTCTGAAGATATTGTTTCTTGTTCTTCCTTAACAGCAGCAGAAACAGAAAAACAGGCTTTTGAAACATTGGATCTTAATGGTGTTGATGTTGGGTGGATCTTGAAATGAGGTTTACTATATTTGATAAATGATGATGAGGAAGATCCATTAAACATGGAACATGTTTGGACCCATGAATCAACTAAGGTTAAGGATCTCATGGTTGTTGTTTGGTTTGAGAGAATGTGTCTTGTGTTGTGTTTGTGTTTTGTGTTTTGTGTTTGTGTTTGTGTTTGTGTTAGATGGGGCCCTTTGAGTGGTGGTGCATTATATATTTGTAACAAATAAAGGGTGTAATAAGTGTGAATATGATGAGATGGGTAACCTCATCCTAAAATAAGATAGAAAGACGTGTATGTGGCACCATCAGAGGTTCGGTGCCAACAATTATTATACATTTATGCTGATTACGATAATATTTGGAATCTTGTTTGAAAGATAGTAAAGTATTCACTTATTACTATACTGATTACGAGGATATTTGGAATTCTGTTTCAAATTACGAAGTAGCGGAATAACCTCATCCTAAAATTAGTAAAATATGATTGACAATGAATGCTCTTTTTCTATCATTAAATGTTGACAAAAATATACCGTTGGTCCTAAACTTTCCCAAAAGCATCGTTTGGGCCTTAAACTTGAGAAAATCGTCGTCATGAATCCAAAAGTTGGGTTTTTTAAGTTGATTGCGTCCTTTGACCCGTAATGGTGAGGTCAACGCATGTTTTGTGTTTTCTTTTCAAAGGCATAATAGTCAAACCACATTTCTAACTATAATCTAACCCAAACTAAACCCGACACTCAACTTGAGGGACCAACTGTGTAATAATATATTTTTTAACTATGCAACTTGACTGTATCTTCTCTGATACGCCTATTAATGTTTGTGCAGGAACCAATAAACCCACAACCAACCGTTGACACTTGAGTAAGACCCGGTCATTTATCACACACATTGTCACATACAACCTCTACTGAAAACAACCCTCAACAAGCTACCTATATTTGTCCCAAAACAAAAACCAAATAAACTCTAACAATGGCAGACAAGGACCTTAATATGATAGCAGTGAGCCAGTGACGGATAAGATGGTATAGTATGTGAAGGCCAAATATATGGATACTAGGTTACAAGAGATGAAATGTCTGATGAGATGTTTGAAGATTTATGCAGATTTGCCAAAGAAGCCGAAGTGCTGAAAGGTTAGTTCATTTATATGTATTTGTGTGATTAACATATTAAGCTTAGCAGTCAAATTTGTGCCTAAATAACCCTATTTTATTTGCAAGAAATACAAGCAATGGCAGATTCTACCCCAAAAAAAAATGATTTTAGCAAACTAAAAGTCTCTGACAATATGATTGACTATATCATGGCTACTTATAAGAATAAGTGGGATTTATAAGATGAAATTGCTGATTTGATACTTGAAGACTTTTGGAAAGAATATGGGAATAAGGAAGTTGCGAAAGGTTAGACTTAATGATTGAAAAGTAGGATATTTGATGTGGGATTACAAAACTCGCAAAAGTTTTACTTCTCAATGGATCTTGAGAAGCTTGCAATCCTCCAGGCAGTGTACCTGACCGGTGTAATATAGTGAGTGGAAAATATCGGGGGATTGACCGTTCTCTAGGGGAATAGTGTCGTTAGGATTGAAAACTACTTTAACTAGGTCTAGAGGTGAGGGATGATTCTTTTTGTATTTTTATATTTTTTTTGAAAGCAATTAAAATCTCGGGTATTGAAAGAGTGTGCGGAATTAGTTGCTAGTCAACTAACCCAAAAGCTACTAATTAACAAAATAAAAATAAAAATAACAATGAAATAAAGGTGGTGAACTACTTATAAGAGGAAAAACGTGTTTACTTAGATTTCACTACTCCCTAGTTATCTCCTATTGATTTATTGATTTGTCACGATTGTTTGGATGAAGGATTGTATTCATTAATACCATTCGTGGGGGTGTGTACAGCCTTCCCCAACCCTATGAGTTTCTATCTCTTCTTATGTCGACACGTTTAGTATCCTAACATAGCCTCATTAATAGTCCCTCATGCATTAAATACAATCAATAAAACCGTAGTACACATCCGATTATGTTTCTTAAGACGTTTAAGCTAGTTACCGTATATTAGCCATTTTTCTTAAGCCTAACGCTAGTCATCAACCAAACAATCAATAACGAATCAACAATCAATAATCAATAACTAGGTTTCATTAGATCTAAGCAAACACTAAGAAATCTAAGCTAGCATGTTAAAGTAAAGAAAAGACAAACAATTAATCAAACAACACATAGACATATTGAACGATTAAAGATAGAGCTTATCTTTAATTGAACATGGAAGAAAAGAGGGTTTGAAAACCCTAAAGTTACTGCAAAAGTCAGACTCCCAAGTTACACCACAATTTTCCTCTCCTAATGAATGAAAAATCGAAAACTATATATAGATTTACAAGGCTGGCGGCATTGGGTTATAATTCCTGACGCCGTCAGGTCGCCGCTTTTAGGGTTTCGTATCACCCAAGATAACTTCTGACGCCGTCTCGTTGTAAGAGTTCTGGGCTGCCTCATGTAAGTGTAAAGCCAGGCGGCCTCGCCTCAATTGCGCCTGACACCGTCCCGTTATAACTTCCAACTTCTTTTCTGGGGCGCCTAGTGTAAAGTTTCATCGCATCACTTCAAAGGGCGACGGCGTCAGCTCCAAAGCCTGACGCCGTCTGGTGTTATTTCCAGACTTTTCTTGGTTTTCTTGTTTTCTTCATTCTTGAGCATAAAAACGTCCAAAAAGCTCCATTTTTCAGAATTCATGTCCCAAGTACCTAAAATGACAAAAGAAACAATTTGAGGTAATATTTGACCATGAAAATACGATTTAGGGCTTAGACGACCCCCTAAAAGCGTATCAAATAAATCCTTATTTTAGACACATCTGATGATGATTTTGGTATCTTTCCAGATTTCAATTTTTGCTATCTTTCCAGATTTCAATTCTAAAGGAAAAGGAGGTTGATGTTATCATTATTTTAGACACATCTGATGATGATTTTGGGTTGTTGTCTTCAAAGAATACTACTTCCACATCAATGGTTAGAAAGGGAAAGTCTTCCACTTTGAAAGGTTCCACTCCCCAAGCTTCCAAGGCTTCCACTCCCAATGCTTCTGATGCACAACCTGTTAGCACCCTTGTTCATAAAAGTCCAAAACCAAGGGAAATGGTTTCAAATGTTGTACTTTGTCTTGTTGCGGCTGTGGGAAGCTCTAGCAGAAAGAGGAAATAGTGGTATGTGCCACCCCCTAAGGAGCTCAAGTCTCCCCTTATGAATATCAAGTCTCCCGTCAAAAAGTTCACCTGTTATTTTTAGTTGTTTGTGTAATAAAGATGTTAATTTTTTTAGATGATGATGGCTACTCAAAACGATGGATATTAAGATGTATATTTTGCTGTATATGGTATAACTAGTTGCTGATGCATGTATATTTTGGTTTTGTTGTTTACATTTTATCAGTTTGGTTTTGCTATTTCCATGCCAAATACGCTGTATCGAGGATGATGGATACGGCATATCGACCTACTGACAGAAAACTACAAATAGAGAGCTCATTCACGACTTTCAAAGCATCCCATTCCACACTACATCATTCTCAGACGACTTTGGAGGGCAAGGAAGGTCAGGAAACACCACGACTCGCCAGAAGGGCATCTTAAGTATCATATACCTTGTTTAATCATTCGGTTATCATATTGTTTTCATTATGAATTCTTTCCGTTTAGCTTTGATTAATCATTTGTATTGTGCTACTGAGATTATGGGTTAACACCCTTAGGTGTTAGCCAAGTTTTTGACTATCTTGTTATTTTGATTCATTTACTTCGATTGTATGCATTTTTGTTGGATATTATTTATGTCTATCGTGCTCAATTGCATTTGTTTACTTGCTTGAAGTATGTTGGCTATTGTCTATATTATAGGTTATAGATTAATTTATATGATTTATGATCTGTATCATAATTGTTGGTATGCGTGATAACATAGCTTCACGGTGGTTGCCATTAGGACTAGAGGCCGACCGTATCCCTAGGTTAGTCAATATATAACTAAGGTAATGCACATAGATGGACTTGTATTTGGCGACATAATTATATATTGCTTCGTGGTATCCTCCATTTTTATGACGTTTGCTTTTTTACGTTATAGCTTGCTTTGCCTTTAGGAAAGAGCGACAATTTGTGGTCAACTATTGACAACAATGAACTTCAACAATGAAAACAATTTGATGAGGAAGAAAAAGTATAGTTGACCGAAGGTAACTTAACATATTTTATGTGTATTGACGGCAAGGATTTATGGTTTATGCAATGAATAAGAAAATCAAAATCCTAATAAAAACAATAAAACAAAAATAACTGTATCCCTTTTTATCACTGGCGAGTAGCCGATCACCGAAGAATTGCAAATTTTGTAAATGAATCTTACCTAAAGCTCGAATACTATGTTGAACAATAAGTGCCTCATAAGTATATACAATATTATTAATGAGTATTTATAGAGTATACACACATGATGGGAAACCCAATAAACCCTAACATATCTTGGTTCATCCGCATAATTGGACCGGGTCTCTAATAAAATGATTTGATTGAAACAAAACTCAAACTTGGTTACTCCGTACTATTTTATGATTTCTACCCTAACTAGATATGATCTTATCTATACACGAGAGACGACAGTTACATATATCCACAAAAGGTGTGAATTGGCGGGAACATCTTGACCCGGGTGTCTTTTGGCACCAACCATTGATGTCCACCTCAAAAAGAATAGCTCCGGCAACTTTCTTGGCCCAGTAAGACACCAACTGAAGTGAGCATGAGCTGAGATTCGAACCATTGACCTTTTATCTACAAAATCTCTCTAGTTGATCCATGAATTTTCAAAAATGAATACCAACTGAGCCAAAGCTCTTTTGGTGAAGTTACGTATATAATCACTATCAATAGTTTACAGTTATACGTTTAACAAAAGAAAAAAAAGACTGATTTCTCTGAGCGATAGAAGTGTGTTAGAACGAAATATTTGAGTGCGGTTGGTAAAGTGATTAAAAGCATTAACAAAATATTCGCTTTTATGCTAGACGTATTGTATTTGGCTGCCTAAGTAATTATGGTGGTTGTTGACGTAAAAATTAATATATCTATCCTAGGATTTACTAATAAACTTCTGATCATCATGTAATGTTTTTCTTTTTCTCGGTCTCAAGTTCATTTCTAGTGGTCCGTAAATAAACTGCATTTGTTGAAATGTCCATATAGTATTATCGTTTACAATACCTGGAACAACATGAAACTGGTGAAATCCATATGCATCTCTCATAATATATGCATTTTATATTTTTCTTGGGACTTCGTCATTTACGTAAAAACATGAAACTGGTGAAACTGGAACAACATGAAACATGAGGACTGGTGAAACAGGTATTATCGTTTACAATACCTGGAACAACATGAAACTGGTGAAATCCATATGCATCTCTCATAATATATGCATTTTATATTTTTCTTGGTACTTCGTCATTTACGTAAAAACATAGAAATCGTCCTCATGTTTAATGTGTGTTGTGTTGTTGTGCATCAAATCCGAACTTGTTCGTATTAGTTTATACACATTGTTTTGTTTTCCACTCTAATTTATTGAGTTAGTGTGTGTTTGTTTTATTAAGATGTTTTGGGTCTCAATCTGGCTACAACATCTTACTAGTAAGATTTGGTTATAAAGTCTGAATCTGAATGAAATAATGTTGTTTGTTTTTCATATAATCGTCTGAATGAGTTTAATTGTCGTTTTTAAGCATATATTATATCATAGTAATATCATAAATATATTTTGTGTAAATATGAAACAAACTTTTTATCATAAATATAACATAGTTAATATACCATCAAATATATTATATTATAACAAGTTTTCAATATCTTATTGGGTAAAAAGAAGTAAGACAAGTCTCCCACCTCTTATTGAATAATATGTTATATGTCTGACTGGTTCTGACTAAAAAAAAAAAAAAAAAAAAAAATGTCTGATCACCTCTAACTCATTAAGAGTAAGAGGCTAGTAAAACATTTTTTCAAATAACAAACACACCCTTACATATGTTGGATCAGATGTCACACAATGACACAATAACGGGACGTCACGATTTTATTGGTCTCGATCCTCGAATCTACTCCCCAACAATTTTACTAGGGTTTTGTTGACCGGACAGGGGTCTAGTGCCACTAGGCTGCAAACCCTCCCTAGTAGGGCCCACCTAGTGCAGTTTTTTTTTTTTTTTTTTTTTTTTTTTTTTTTTTTTTTTTTGGGCTGTCCAAGTCATATTTTTTTGGGTCAAAGCACAAAAGTGCAGTACAAGTCCTTTTTTTTTTGTCAAAGCACAAAAGTGCAATTTTTTGTTTTGTCCAAAATGATCCAAGTCCAAAGTGCAAACAAAACACAAACACAACTGCAGGCTCGGATCTTGTTAAATTCGTCATCGCCAAGTCCTATTTTTTGTCAAAGCACAAGTGCAGTAACCACAACAAAGTGATCAAGTCCAAAGTGCAAACATTACACAACTGCAGGTTCACACTAAGACAACACAACTGCAGGTTCACACAAAGGCAACACAAAACACAACTGCAGGCTCGGATGAAATGTTACATTCGTCATCGCCTTATAGGCTCAGATTTTTACAAGGCTCGGATTTGAAGGTTGCGAAAGTGATAAAAATATCACTCCGCCATACCATTCGGTTTTAAAAACCATTCGTCATCGCCTTGGTTTTAAAAACCATTTTTTTAACAGCTCAACAGCAGATTCCACAATATCACTAGAACAGGAATGTCACAAGCTCAACAGTAAGGATTCCACAAACTGCAAAGCTCAACAGCAGATTCCACACTCAAGTATCACCAGAAATCAGGGGAGGGTGTGGTCAAAACCAACCCACAACAAGGCTGTCAAAACCAGGCATGTCACAAGCCTAAACAGTAAGGATTCCACAAACTGCAAAGCTCAACAGTAAGATTCCACAAATTGCAGCTTTGGTGGATTATAAACAAAGCTCAATCAACCGACCAGTATCACAACAAACACAACCATTACAACAAACACTACAATCAGCAAACACTATACCACATAACCACCAACCAAAGAAACAGAGAATCATCACAAGGTAACCAATTCTGAGCTACACAAGTCTCACAAAGAAGCAGAGTATAACCATTACAACAAACACTACAATCAGCAAACACTATACCACATAACCACCAACCAAAGAAACAGAGAATCATCACAAGATAACCAATTCTGAGCTACACAAGTCTCACAAAGAAGCAGAGTATCACAAGAAGGTAACCATATTGGAGCAACCAAAGTCTCACAAAGAAGCAGAGTATCATAAAAGGCAACAATATTGTAACAAGGGTTGGGGCAGAGTAGCACAAAAAAGGCAACAACATTGTAACAAGGCTGCCGAAATGTCCAGTTCATGATTTTACACACAAGAGGTACTAATAAACTTTACGCCTTTTCAATATTACATCAAGATATCAATTGGCTCAGATTATAAGCAGTTTGACATAATAGAGTCTCATGATATATGGCTGCAACTTCAAATGTTGCAAAGTTTTTATTGCCGTCCATTTGGAAATGCCACGCCAAAATCATTTTTTTAAAATCATCATTGCCGTATCTCGGTATTTTTTATAAAAAAACCAAGTTTCAAATATGCTTTTAAAACAACAAACTGCTTATCAAGTTTCATCACAAATTGCTTAAACAGTTTCATTATGCTTATAGCTAGAGCCTGTGGACTGGGGGTAGGCCAGAGCACGTATTCATACCACTCAAAGGTGGCAGATCAAAGTGTTAACCTACCCACAGCCACAGAATCACATAAGAACCAGCACCACAGAACCAGCACTATTATCACCACAGCTGTCTCACACACAAATCATATAAGAACCAGCACTATAAGTGTTTCTTAAAATAAATCTAGATATGATAAAGGCCGGTGTTGACCACACCCTCCCCTACTTTTTACCCAAACCACCAATTAAACACCAATCTAGATAAGAACACACAATTAAGCACCACAGAACCACCACTAAGAACCACCATTAAGAACCACAAATTAAGCACAAATCTAGATAAGAACACAAAATTAAGCACCACAGAACCACCACTAAGAACCACCATTAAGAACCACCAATTAAGCACAAATCTAGATAAGAACACACAATTAAGCACCACAGAACCACCACTAAGAAACACTAATTAAGCACAAATCTAGATAAGAACAGACAATTAAGCACCACAGAACCACCACTAAGAACCACCATTAAGAACCACAAATTAAGCACAAATCTAGATAAGAACACACAATTAAGCACCACAGAACCACCACTAAGAACCACCATTAAGAACCACCAATTAAGCACACATCTAGATAAGAACACACAATTAAGCACCACAGAACCACCACTAAGAACCACCAATTAAGCACAAATCTAGATAAGAACAGACAATTAAGCACCACAGGACCACCACTAAGAACCACCATTAAGAACCACAAATTAAGCACAAATCTAGATAAGAACAGACAATTAAGCACCACAGAACCACCACCACAGAACCAGCCACCACGAAACCCTAAATTTCAAAAAATTAGGGTTTCTTTAAAAAAATCTAGATGTGATAAATTAACATATATATCTTTCAATTAACACACTTTATATGAAGTAAACCAAAACAGATTGAAAAACCCCCAAATATTTTTAAAACCCTAATTTTTGAATAAAAATTAAGATCTATCACAGAACCAGCAAATCACATAAGAACATACAATTAAGCACCACAGAACCACCACCACATAACCCCCCCCCCCCCCCCCCACACACACACAGAACCAGCCACCACGAAACCTTAAATTTCAAAAAATTAGGGTTTCTTAAAAATAATCTAGATCTGATAAATTAATATATACATCTTTCAATTAACACACTTTATATGAAGTAAATCAAAACAGATTGAAAAAACCCCCAAATATTTTTGAAACCCAAATTTTTGAATAAGAATTAAGATCTATCACAGAACCAGCAAATCACATAAGAATTAAGATCTATCACAGAATTAAGACCTATCACCTCAGAAAAACCCCCAAATTACTTGTACGAAACCCTAATTTTTGAATAACCCCCAATCAGGGAGAAACCCCCAACACAGATCACCAACAACATCACCACACACTCACAAACTCTCTCACAAATCACCAACAACATCACAATATTAGTGATTTTAGATCTAAAAACGTTTTTAGATCTAAAAATAGAGAGAGAAAAAGAGAGCAAATAGAGAGAGCAAATAGAGAGAGAGAGAGAGAGAGAGAGAGAGAGAGAGAGAGATTGTGAGTGTGTGGTGTGGTGAGACAGCTGTGGTGATAGGTGATAATAGTACTGTGGGTGTGAGACAACTGTCCACCCCGCGTACGTTTTTATTACTTTTTTTTATTATTATAAAAAGTTGTAAATTTTGTAAAAAAAAAAAAAGTTATTTGTAAAAAAAAAGTATTGTTTATTAAAAAAAAGTATTGTAAAAAAAGTTATTTGTAAAAAAAAAAGTGTTGTTTATAAAAAAAAGTATTGTAAAAAAAAGTTATTTGTAAAAAAAAAGTATTGTTTATAAAAAAAAAGTTATTTGTAAAAAAAAAAAGTATTGTTTATAAAAAAAAGTTATTTGTAAAAAAAAGTATTGTTTATAAAAAAAAAAAGTTTTGTAAAAAAAAGTTATTTGTAAAAAAAAGTATTGTTTATAAAAAAAAGTTTTGTAAAAAAAAGTTATTTGTAAAAAAAAGTATTGTTTATAAAAAAAAAAGTTTTGTAAAAAAAAGTTATTTGTAAAAAAAAGTATTGTAAAAAAAAGTTATTTGTAAAATTTGTTAAAAAAAAGTTATTTGTAAAATTTGTTAAAAAAAAAGTTATTTGTTAGTATTAAAAAAAAAGGTAAATTCGTAATGTTTTTTCAGGGGTTCGGTTCTCACGAGCAATTAACGGATTGGGTGCAAAACATAGCTCGGGAACTCGGTTTTGTGATTGTTAAAAGAAGAACTAAATCAGAAAACGGTATTATGAACAAAATCAATTATGGGTGTACAAAGGGTGTGATTTATTCACCCGAAGGTACTGGAAAACGGAATACCAGTTCCAGTACCTCTAAAACCGATTGCCCATTCAAATTGGTGGCGAAATATCTTAAAAGAAGATCATATTGGATTTTGAAAGTGAAGGATGATAGTCATAATCATCTTATGTTAGAGTCGCTGCATGGTGTGCCATATGCAATGCGCTTAAATGATGATGAGTTCGAGTTGGTTAAAGAATTGACAGAGTATACCGTACAACCACGTAAAATACTCTCGACAATACAGGGTCGTAATCCGGATAACGTGTCTAGCGTTAGAACTATATATAACGCACAAGTTAAGATCCGGAAAGCCAAAATGGGTAATCTAACTCCAATTCAAGTCCTTTACTCACACCTGCATCAATTAGGGTACACATATTACGATAGGGTAAGTCCTAATAATGAGCTTGAGGAACTATTTTTTGTTCACCCTACGTCGTACGCTTTATGGTGTACGTTCCCTGAAATCATGCTAATAGACTCCACGTACAATACCACGCTGTTTAAATTACCATTTTTGGAAATTGTCAGAGTGACATCAACAAATAAAACATTTTCGATGGCGTTTAGTTTTTTAAACAGTGAAAAAGAGCCTAATTTTGAATGGGTATTGCAACGTGTAAAGATGGTGATAAACGAAAGATACTATCCACGTGTTATCGTCACCGACAAGGATTTAGCCTTGATTGGGGCATGCAGAGCAGAATTCCCGCATGTTCACAAAGTACTTCAGCATTGCAGAGGTAAATGTGGTTCGTTAGAGGAGTACGAGTCCATCAAACACACATGGGATTGGATGGTTAAAGCTCAAACACACGCCTTATTCGAGCAACATTATCGACGACTACAACAAAAATTGGTCAACAAACCGGGCACTTAATTATTAATTCAGTGTTTTTATTATTTAACAAATATGCACCCGATTGACCTTGTATTAATTCATCGTTTTTTCAGATATTGCTTGGTATCTGGATAACTGGCTGCGAGATTACGGGAACATGTTTGTCTCGTGTGTTACCGATGAATATCGCAGCTACGGCCAGACAACAACGTGTAGAGTTGAGGCTCAGCATGCGTTGTTGAAATTATATTTGGGCGGTACACAGTCCAACTTAAACACGTTGTTGATTTCGATTGATAAGATTCTTATTTCTCAAAAGGGCGCGATACAAGAGAGTTTTAATAGAAGCAAAAATGAGAAAATAAATAAATGTGATATACCAATATTTTCAGAGTTGTGGTATAACATTTCCAAATATGCTTTTATACTCATGCACAAAGAACTCATTCAAACGAAGTTCGCCGCAGAAGATTGTAGCCATCAGTTGCGATCAATTTATGTGTTGGGTCACTGAATTCCCAATCTTTCTCTAACAAGGATTTAAACGTAAAATCCCCTAAGTGTAAATAAGTCACTGAGTGAACAGTAACTCAGTGAGTCACCTTCAGGATGCTAAGACCGAGCCTAAGAAGAAAGGCTCTCCATTCAGTGAGGCGGAACTCAGTGAAGTGTGATCTAAGCCAAGAAGAAGGTGATGGGTTCAGTGAGGATGACAATAACTCACTGAACCCCATGACTCCTCAACAACTTCAAAGTGCTGAAGACTGATGACAAGAAGACTGAAGTTTTGGCGGGACTGGGCGGGAAAGTCTGAGCTGCTTTATTAAAGTGCTTTATCACTTTAATGTCAAACTTTCCCAAAATGGTTAAAACCAGTCTGTCATCAGAAAGTGCCTTTTGGACTTAACTCAATGAAGGTTCCTTGCCAGAAGAATAATATCTTTCAAGATATTGTTAAGGAAGCTTTATGTCCAATGTATAATTTGTTGTTCTATACTTGTGTATATAAATAGGAAGCATATGTGAGGAGTAATAGTTGACAAGTTTGTGCAATTAATGCAAAGCATTCACAAACCACTTTACTCCTCCAAAGAACAACGCAAGCCCCTGAGATAGCTCAGTGGGTAATTTAAGTTGTCACTCAACATAGATTGAGTTTAGTGAGGAGTCCATACAATACTTGTCGTTTTCAATCCCAAGTGTTATTCCGCAAACACTTGGGTACGATTCTTTTTGATTAACTTCTAATAAAGAATTAAACGTTGGAAAATATTGTCTCTTATCTTTACGTTACTTTATTGTTAATCATTTTATACATCTTTGTTTAAAGTCATACAACTTGGTTACTTTAGCTTCTTAGTTACTGATAACCAAGTAAAAGGGACCAACAAGTGGTATCAGAGCCTCTGATTTGTAAAACTTAAACCTGTTTTCAAAACTTAAGAGTGCTCAAGTTTTTAAAATCAAGATCCCACTGTGACTGACATAGATGTTCCCTAGCTTGTCGACAAAAAGGGTGGAAGTTATTCAGCAACTGCCCCTCGACTAGAAGCTGGCAAATTTAATAAGTGGAAAAAGCGAATGCTTTGCTACTTAACTGGGATGGAACCATATTACATTAAGTTGATTAATGATGGTCCATATGTCCCAACAACTGCCCAAGGTTTAATTAAACCTGAAGCTCAGTGGACCCCAGATGAAAGGAGGGTGGTCAATCAAGACCAGCGCCTGAAAAGCATCATTATATCATGCCTTCCTGATGATATAATGGAATCAGTGATCAACTGTCCCACTGCCCAACAGACATGGACTGACCTGGTTCATAGCTATGAAGGGCCTTCTGATACCAAAGAGAATAGAATCATGGACCTGAAGCTTGAATTCAATACCTTCAGGGCCAAGGATTCTGAAAGTCTCCCTGAGACTTATACTCGGTATAAAACCCTCCTGAATGAGCTGACCAATGATGGTGTTATACTGTCAAAACATGAGATCAATGTTGGTTTTGTCAATAGTCTCCCTGAGAAGTGGTTAAACTTCTCTCAGGGATTGAGAAATGCAAACCACATTCAGAACCTTGAGCTCCCTGCCATCTATGGGAAGTTTGTCTATGAAGACAATCTTATCACCAGGAGATATCCTGGTAAAGCTCAGGAGACCAAAAAGGCCTTGACAATTTCACCCATATCAACTGCTTTCTATTCAAAAGGTGTTGTGCAGGATTTTCAGGATGGATCTGATGATGAGGTTGACCAAAGAACCAGTGAGGAGTATCTTAATGATCTTCAAATTGAATTTCATGAAAGAGCACTCCTTGCTAATTCAAAAAGGTTTTTTAAGAAAAACAAATTTCCTTCTAAAGCAAATGACAACACTGAATGCTTTAAATGTGGCAAAATGGGGCATTTTGCTAAAGATTGTTTTTCAAAAACAACCTCAGAACCATCTTTCAAATTTTCAGGAAATAACTCTTTTTAGGCCCCAGCAAATTTCAACCAAAAATGCTTCAGTCTAGTCAAAGATTTGAAAAAGTACCTCAAATTGACTTTGAAGCCAAGTACAGAAAGGCAAAAGCTAAACTTGCCCTTCTTGAATCATCCTCAACAGTCTCCCAGCCTCCTCAGGCTCCAAAGCCTACTCAACCCAAGAACAAAGGGCTTGTTGCTGAAACATATGACTGGGATGAGGTTGAAGTGTCCTCTGATGATGATGAAGTTCACATCAGTGCCCTGATGGCTCTGTCAGAAGACAACAAACTTGCTGTGGGGAAGAGTCATGCAAGAAATGGTGAACGGGTCAACATCACTATGAGAAAGGTAAATCTTTTACTTTCTATGGATGATAATGATGATTGGAAATCTTACTTAGATTATATTAATGTTGATCTTAAGTATGTTGAAGAGCAAAGACTTAATTTGTTTTCAAAATTTAACAAACTGAGTTTTGAATTAAATCATTGTAGAGATGAATTACTTGCCTTAAAACAAGCCAAGCTTGAAAGTGTTACACTTCAAATTCAAAACTCTGAACTTGTAAAACAAAATCAAGCTCTTCAGGAAGAACTTAAGAAAGAAAAGGAAATTATTTGGAAATGGACTCAGAAAAACCCCAAACTTTATGAAACACTGAGTCTCTCACCCAGCCCCAAAAAGGCTGGTCTGAGTGATGACCAACTCACTAAAGTTTCTGGGGAGAGTAGCCATTCTACAACTTTTCTATTAATCAACATACTCTCTAGCAAAGAACTAGCTCCCAAACCCAGTGATTGGATTGAAAGAAACAATCCTGATAGTAAATTGCAAAATTTTAACACTGGAAGAATCCTGGAGCCTGAAAGTCAGGCTATCAAGGAGCTGCTAGGAGTCACTGATGAACTTAGTCCTACTGAGTCCATCACTGAGTCTAAGTCTGATTCACCACTCCCTCCACTGAAACAACTTCAGGGAGCAGAACCCAATTCTGACCTTGCACCATTAGTCTTTCAACCACATTCTCCTAAAGAGAAATCAGGATTAGGAAGGACTATTCTGAAGAGACCTACTCCTGCACCCACTGAACACCAAAAACCTTCAGTAAAAACTGAAGTGAAGCCGGAAAGCACTGATTCAAAGGTTGATCAGCTTGCTGAACTTGTCAGGATGCTGAGTGAGAAAATTGAGTCTACTGAGAAAAACTCCGACTAAAAATCAACAAAGCCCTCAGTATCCTCAGGTTCCTCCAAACCAAAAACCACACCCAGACCCTCAGGGAGATGTGAACTGTGCAATTATCCAAATCACAGCACTGATAAATGCTACAGAGTCCTGTTTTGTATGATATGCAAACAAGAGGACCACAGAACTTGTGATCACATCCCCCACACTGCTTCTTTAAAAGCAAGGGGTCTATACAAAACCCAAGGCTATCAGTATGCCACTCCTTCCAAACAAAGACTGAAGGCTAAGCCTTTCTTACCATGTCCTCACTGTGGCTTCAATGATCATCTTCCTGATGATTGTATGATGAAAGAATGCTGTGACATCTGTGGAGATCCCTCCCATGAAACCAGGGGACATGACAAAGTGATTCAGACTAGAAGGAAAAACCAGACCAACACTTCTCAGTCACCTGAGGCATCAACCTCCACAAAATGTAAAACTTGTGGAAGCTCAGGTCACACAACTTCATACCATGATTCACTAACTGAGTTCAAAAAGTCCCTGAGGACTAAGCCCACTAGGAAGTGGGTCAACAAGAAAAACTAACCCAGTTTACTGTTTGTGCAGAAACACATCAAGGATCCTACTTGGCATCTAGACAGTGGATGCTCCAGAAGTATGACTGGTGTGAAAAGTTTTCTGCACAAATATGTGGAAGAACCAGGACCCAAAGTTGTATTTGGTGATAACTCATCAGCTCCCACTGAAGGTTATGGTTCATTAAACTGCAATGGTATAGTTTTTACAAGAATTGCTTATGTTAATGGTCTAAAGTACAACCTGATAAGTGTTTCCCAACTATGTGATGCCAAATACATAGTTCAGTTTGATGACAAGAGAGGGACCATCTTTAATGCCAATAAGGAAGTTGTGTTGATTGCCCCCAGGAGGGATGATGTATATGTCCTTGACATGTCATCCCTGACTCAGAATGGGACTTGCCTATTCTCAAAGGCAAGTGAAACAATCAACTGGCTATGGCATAGGAGACTCTCTCATCTCAACTTCAAGAGCATCCACAACCTGGCCAAACAGAACAAAGTTCCGGGCCTTCCATCCCTGGTGTATACCAAAGACAAGCCTTGTTCTGCTTGTGAAAAAGGAAAACACCACAGGGCATCATTCAAAACCAAACAAACCTTTTCCATCAAAAGCTGCCTACATCTTCTTCATATGGACCTTTTTGGACCTGTCAGTCCAATGTCCATTCACCATGAGAAGTATACTCTGGTCATAGTGGATGAATACTCAAGATATACTTGGGTTTACTTCCTGACCAAAAAGAGTCAGGCAGCTGAAACAATCATGTCATTTGTCAGAAACATTGAAAATCAAAATGATGTCAAAGTTAAACAGATCAGGACTGACAATGGCACTGAATTCAAAAACCAAGACCTTGAGTGTTTTTGTGATGAGAAAGGAATTTCTCAAAATTTCACTTCTCCCTATACTCCTGAACAAAATGGAGTAGCTGAAAGGAGAAATAGAACACTCATTGAGGCAGCAAGAACAATGTTGAATGGCTCAGTCCTCTCAAAACATTTTTGGACTGAGGCAGTTAAAACAGCCTGCTACACTCAAAACAGGTCAATCATTGTGAAAAGGCATAATAAGACTCCTTATGAGATATTCAAAGGAAGGATTCCTGGCATCTGCTATTTTCATGTATTTGGGTGTCCTGTGTTTATTCATAATCACAAGGATCACTTAGGTAAATTTGATGCCAAAGCTGATGATGGATACTTCCTGGGATATTCCCTGGTTTCTAAAGCCTTCAGGGTGTTCAATACAAGGAGACAACAAACTGAGGAAACTTATCACATTACTGTTGATGAAAGCACTGAATCCATCAGGTTCTCAAATTCCTCAGTAGATGAAATTGGTATTGATGACTCATCAAGATATCCTCCTGATGAGTATCATCCTGAGAACAATCCCTCAACCCAATACCAAGCTGATGCTGATGTCTCCTATTATATCATCCCTCACTACCTACCCCAACCACCTATCAGTGAGTTCATAGAAACTCAGCCTATCTCAAATGAGACTGACTCCACTGAACAAATTGTTCAGGAACCCTCAGAACAAATTGTTCCTACAGTAGTCACTGAAGCACATATTGATGAGTTACCTCATATTCCTGAGTCTGAACCCAATCAGGCTCCTTCAAGCTCAAATTCCTATCCCAAACCTCAGGATAGCTGGACTAGATCCAAAATCATTGAGCTTGTGAACATCATTGGTGAACCCACTGAAGGCATGCTCACAAGAAGCAAGGCTGCTAAACTTAAGGCTGCCACTGCCAATATATGTCTTTATGTTGACTATCTCTCAGAGATTGAGCCTAAAAATGTTAAAGAAGCCCTGACTTATGAAAGTTGGGTTCAGGCCATGAGAGATGAATTGGAACAATTTGACAGAAATGATGTCATGACCCTTGTTGAATGCCCCCAGGGTGTTTTAATAATTGGTATGAAGTGGGTCTTTAAAAACAAGACCGATGAGAATGGCACAGTCATCAAAAACAAAGCAAGACTGGTTGCCAAAGGATATAATCAACAGGAAGGTATAGACTATGAGGAAACCTTTGCACCAGTTGCTATAATCGAAGCCATCAAGATCTTCCTTGCTTATGCAACTTACATTAACTTTAAAGTCTACCAAATGGATGTTAAAAGTGCATTCCTGAATGGTAACATCAAAGAAGATGTTTATGTGCAACAGCCTCCTGGTTTCGAAAGTAGTGAATACCCTAACCATGTCTACAAGCTTAACAAAGCCCTTTATGGACTGAAACAAGCACCCAGGGCATGGTATGAAACTCTTTAAGCCTTCCTGATCCAAAACAATTTTGTCAGAGGAAGAATTGACAACACACTGTTCATCTACAGAACAAAGGATGATGTCATTCTTGTCCAAGTATATGTTGATGACATCATCTTTGGCTCAACAAGTTACAAACTTTGCAAACAGTTTGAGAAACTGATGACCACAAAGTTTGAAATGAGCATGATGGGTGAACTCACATACTTCCTTGGACTCCAAATTAAACAAACTGATAAAGGAATATCCATTTGGCAAGAAAAATACCTCAGGAACCTACTGAAGAAGTATGAGCTCACTGACTGCTCTTCAGTAAAGACTCCTATGGTTCCTCCAAACAACCTTGGCCCTGATCTCACTGGAAAATCAGTGAATCAAACCCAATATAGAGGAATGATTGGCTCCCTGATGTACTTACTTGCCTCAAGGCCTGATATCCAATTCTCAGTCTGCCTGTGTGCTAGATACCAGGCTGACCCTAAAGAATCACATCTCACTGCTGTCAAGAGAATCATCAGGTACCTGAAGGGTACTCCAAACCTTGGTTTGTATTACCCAAAATGTTCAGGATTTGATCTCAAAGGGTACACTGACTCTGACTATGCAGGATGTAACTTGGATAGGAAAAGTACTTCAGGATCCTGCCAATTTCTTGGTGGTAAACTTGTGTGTTGGAGTACAAAGAAACAACAGTCAGTGGCCATGTCCTCAACTGAAGCTGAATATATGGCTGCTGCAGGATGTTGTGCAAATGTACTATGGATGAAGAGCCAACTGAGTGACTATGGCATTCAGTATAAGATGGTACCTATCTTTTGTGATAATACAAGTGCCATAGCCATCTCAAACAATCCAGTACTTCATCAAAGAACCAAACACATTGACATCAGATACCACTTCATCAGGGACCATATCTCTAATGGAGAAATTGAACTACATTTCATCCCCACTGAGTATCAGTTAGCTGATATCTTCACTAAACCTTTGGATGAACCACTTTCACAAGATTGAAAGCTGAACTGGGCATGTTGGACATAGAATTAGGGAACTGATCAAAAGTATTCCAACATGATGTAAATTCTCTAGGTCCCTGATCACATCCCTTCCTGAAATTTTTTTTGAATGATAATTCATTCAGGGGGCTCAGGATGAAAAATGGCATTGAATACCCTAACTAAATGCTCCAAGTATTTAGTTAGTTAATGTCCCAGGTAGGTAACTGAACCCTATTAAATATAGGAATATATGTCACTTACACAACTGGCATCCACTCCTTAGGCCCCCACATCTCTCTCACCAAACACCACTGAGCATTAAATGCTCCCTCACACACAAAAAGTTGTGATGATTTTTTTCCTGCAAAAGTGCATTATTTGCAGAGGCACCCCAAAGGGTGAGAGAAAAAGGGGTAGTGGGAATCGTGATATTTAATGCGGATCTCAAACTTATATTATTATGCCGTTTCGGTTGAATATTTATAAATTTTTGATATCCGCAACATCACTACCCTAATTCCCACTATAAATACCCCCATAAAAAGGGAAAAACACACACGCTTTTAAAAATCATAACTAAACTCTTGCAAATTGTTTTCAAAACTGCGTGTGTTTCCCTCACCAATACCATTTTTTTCAAAAACCAGGTTTTGTTATCTAACCCAAATGGCTTCCTCTAAGGTCATAAAATACGCACCCAATGTGGATTTCCAAATGGAAAGCGTAGACCTTACCAAGAATAATGTGGTGAGGAACTTTGCCTACCCTGAAGGATTCCCTGAATACAAGGAAGTGGTGAAGTTCCTTCAGAACTGCTTTCTGACCACCGCATTCACAAAAACCCCCTCAGTCATCTATCCTGAATATTTGAGGGAATTTTGGTGCACATCAGTGGTTGAAAGCCCTGATGCGCCAAAAGAGGCCAAAATAAATTTTACAGTCAAGAATGGAACTAAGTCCCTAACTCTTGACTATAAAACTTTTGTCAAAGCCACTGGGCTTGATTACACCCAGACCTTCATTGCCCCACCATCTGATAAAGATGTGAAGGAGGTCTTACTGACGCTAGGGCCTTATGACAAACTTCACCCTGAAGTGTCACCTGGGGCCCTACTATCCAAAGCCCCAATCATCAAGACCTGGTTCCCAGCTCCCTGGAGGATAATAATGACCTTTGTCATTCAGGTCCTCTGGGGAAATAAATCCTCTACTGAGCAATTGAACAATACTCAAGCAATGATATTGTTCAGTCTCATTGAGGGTAGATTCATTGACCTTGGAGAATTAATCTTCAAGGATCTCATAGCAAAGTTAGGGGGGAAGTCTAGGCAAAAACTCATGTCATACCCTATATTCATTTCCTGTGCCCTACAAGACTTGCTTGGGTTTGAGTATGCAAAGCCTGAAGCAGTAGGTTTTGAGCCTGAAATGTTACACAAGGCTAATTACTCTCGTGACCCTCTAGAGGTTACACCAGTCACCCTGACACAATATATGCGTACTGCTATCCAGGGTGACAATATAATATCACCAGTTCCCTCTCCCACCAAAAAGGTGAAGAGGAAGAAGGGACAGGGGTCCAGGAAGGTGGCTCAACCCAAGTCACTCGACACTGAGACCTCTGACCCTAAGGCTACCAAAAGGGGGCATGAAATACCGCCCTTGACTGCGGACACCCTGAGAATAATAACCCAGTCACTAGGCCTGCAACAAAAGCCATCGGAGGGCACTGAGACATCACACTCAGTGTCCTCGGGCATACCCGTTTCCAAAGACTCTACTGTCATAAACAAGACAGTTGAGCCGAAACAAACCAAACCTTCACATCCTGCTAAAGGCTCTGGCAAATCACAACGAGAGTCTCAGGGAGTAAGGGATCCTAAATCCTCGGTGGGGCAGCACTACTCCACTGAGAAAGGGGGTCCATAAACAATCACATCCTGCTAAAGGCTTGGGTAAATCACAACCCAAGCATCAGGGAGTTCACGTCCCTAAACCTTCGACAGGCCAGAACAAGCCTGTTGGAAAAGGGGACATAACCACTCAGGTGCCTGATGAGGACATTCGCAAAACAACGCTTTTGTCTGAGGGCACAAAAACTCATCCCAAAGACTCAGAGGGACACTTACAACCCGCTGATAGGGACACAACATTCACGACTCCTCAGGATGACATTGAGAAAAACCCATCAGTGTCTGAAGGTGTCATGGGGGACAAAGATTCAGAGGGAAATACACCACCCGCTGATATGGAACCCATAACCACTCCCGGAGGTGCGCATTACTTGGGAACTGGCCTTAAAGACCAGGTAGGTAAAACCCAACCTACCGGATTTGAGGGGTCAGGACCTGGCCAAAACGAAGGAAAATCTTCTTATGAAGAGGAGCCGGATAACCTCCACTTGTTGCAGATTACCTCCCTGGCAGATGCTCAGGCTGTCCTATTTTCTGATGATGAATTTAACAGTGACGAGGAAGTCTTCACGGCCGGAGATGATATGGAGGTTGAGGAGACAGTCCCTGAACCTGTTACTCAGTCTCCTCAAGCCTCTAACCATGATGAAGATGAAACACATTCCGAGCCGGAAACCTCTGAAGACGCTTAAACTCCTCTCACTGAAAAAGCCTTCAAAAGATTCATCAAGAAAATGACTAATGTTTTGTACAGGGGGGGTCACTGAAGAGGTGTTTGACATGCATACTGAGCAAGAAGTCCACTATCACCTCCTCAAATATGCTGTTGAAGACTACAATGATGATGTCAGGGAGCAAAATTCCACTGTCTCTCACTCCCTGACACAAATGGCTTCTCACATCAATCAATTTTTGGAATCCCTAAAAGAGCTGGCTACAGGGGTTAAGTCAGTTCAAGAATCAGTCAAAGATGATCCTGAGCTCACCAAGAAAATTCTTCAGACATCTGAGACATACCAAGTCAACACGGCAGCTCTTACTGAGTTACTTGGTTTAATAAAGGGTTCCAATGTTCAGAATCTCAGCTCCACAGTGGAATCTCACAAGTCTTCCTTCACTCAGTTGGAAGCATCAGTGACAGCTCAATCCCTGAAGTCCACATCTCTGGCATGAACAATGGGATCCAGAATGACTGCCCTTGAAAGTTCTCAGGCTACACTTGACTCCAAGGTATCCCTCATCCATCAGGATACTGCGGAGATCAAGTCAATGATGACGGAAATGTTTCAAGTCTTCAAGGGCACCTCTACTTCATCTTCAGTAACTCCAACACTTGCCATCACTGCAGCTCCGGCAATTGTTGAGGGGGAGAATGTTCCTGAAACCCCTATTACTGATGAACAAGAAGATGTTGGACAACCCTCTCACACTGAGGGGGAGTATGTCACTGAAGCCACACCAATCACCGAAGTTCCACCTCAAGAGGAACCAGTCTCCTCCACTCTCATTCAGGACAGAGGAAAAAGTATTGCCACCACCTCTGAACCTACAACTGTGCTCCAGCCTGCCTCCACAATGATCAGAGTTGATCCTGATGAACCAATCAGGGTCCCGTATGAAATCAATGGAAAAATCTATCAACTCACCCATGACCAAATACAAGATTATATGGAAAGAGTTGAGAAAGTGGCAAAGGCAGCTGAAGAAGAGAGATTGAGCAAGCCTGAACTGATACAGGTTGTTCATGAGGAGGCTGAAAAGATTGGTCTGGATACTGAGGCACTAGTAACTGAGCAAGCTGGTGCAGCCTTTAAAAAGGCTCAGGAAGAAGAGATGAATGCTCTTAGAAGGAAATGGGAAGCAAAGCTGAAAAGGGATGCTCAAATCAGGAAGACCAGGGTTGAAAGATATCATTGGGTGATGAAGGAAAGGTTGAAGCCTGAAACCATCACTGACATTAAAATCCACAGGAACACCAAACCCGCAATGGTCACTGTATTCAGGGGGGCTGATAAAAGAATCATCGACACTCATAACCCATTCAGATTTGCTGACTTTGGGATTACTGAACTTGATGAACTCCGTCCTATCATTGCCAAGAAAAACAATGTTGTTGTACCCGACCTTCTCAAGTCACTGAATGAAAGGTATAACAGACTGAGAGCAATGCCTGAAGCCCTCAACATTCCCTCCCTTCTTCCTGCTCCAACAACAGAAACTGCTTCATCAACAGCCACCAGGAGAAAAAGGAAGCACATTGAATCCGAGCCTGAGATCAAGGTCCCAGGATTGGATTGTGATAGGTCCGTTCCTGAAGGAATCACCTTCATGAAAAACGTTGTACTTGAAGCCCCTGAAAGAGGTCTATGCTTCATGGATGAATATGGAAACCCCGCTTTCCAAAGATGGTCCGATATGGACAGGGCAGGGGTCAAGGCAATGTTAATATACCTGATGTTGGCTTCTCCTATACAAAGTGGTGAAAACCAAAGGTTCTGTCAGGACCTTAGGGCTATGATTGAGAAGCATCCTGAGAAACACCTGCTGAGATCAAAGAAAGCTAAGATTAAGGGACTTGGCTATCATCTGAACATCTGATCTGCAACAACTATCTTTATTTTGTTTGTAATTTGTAGGAAAATGTAATAGCTATGAATAAACTGATGTTTTGTTTAAAAAGTTATGTCCTACTTATAATTACAACAAACATTCAGCAAGAGTAGAAGTACCCTGACAACTCATGCTGAATCAATTAACACTTAGGCTATTTGTATGTTCAAATAGGGGGAGATTGTTGGGTCACTGAATTCCTAATCTTTCTCTAACAAGGATTTGAACGTAAAATCCCCTAAGTGTAAACAAGTCACTGAGTGAACAGTAACTCAGTGAGTCACCTTCAGGATGCTAAGACCGAGCCTAAGAAGAAAGGCTCTCCATTCAGTGAGGCGGAACTCAGTGAAGTGTGATCTAAGCCAAGAAGAAGGTGATGGGTTCAGTGAGGATGACAATAACTTACTGAACCCCATGACTCCTCAACAACTTCAAAGTACTGAAGACTGATGACAAGAAGACTGAAGTTTTGGCGGGACTGGGCGGGAAAGTCTGAGCTGCTTTATTAAAGTGCTTTATCACTTTAATGTCAAACTTTCCCAAAATGGTTAAAAACCAGTCTGTCATCAGAAAGTGCCTTTTGGACTTAACTCAATGAAGGTTCCTTGCCAGAAGAATAATATCTTTCAAGATATTGTTAAGGAAGCTTTATGTCCAATGTATAATTTGTTGTTCTATACTTGTGTATAAATAGGAAGCATATGTGAGGAGTAATAGTTGACAAGTTTGTGCAATTAATGCAAAGCATTCACAAACCACTTTACTCCTCCAAAGAACAACGCAAGCCCCTGAGATAGCTCAGTGGGTAATTTAAGTTGTCACTCAACATAGATTGAGTTTAGTGAGGAGTCCATACAATACTTGTCATTTTCAATCCCAAGTGTTATTCCGCAAACACTTGGGTACGATTCTTTTTGATTAACTTCTAATAAAGAATTAAACGTTGGAAAATATTGTCTCTTATCTTTACGTTACTTTATTGTTAATCATTTTATACATCTTTGTTTAAAGTCATACAACTTGGTTACTTTAGCTTCTTAGTTACTGATAACCAAGTAAAAGGGACTAACATTATGGACTACCGTGCTTTTGTCAAATGATGTTGTATCGAATTAATGGTAAGTATATTAAAGTCAATTTTAATGAATGCTTTCACGGAATGCTTTCATGAAATGGTTTTACATAAGTTACTTTTAATAAATGCAGGTGTGCCCATTCCATTGGAACACGTTGATATATTTTGGAGAACCCTGTCTGTACCGTGGCCCGTTGTCAGTAATCTTGTGCTTGATGATGATGATACAAGAGAGTTTGAAAATGACGTGCGAAAATTCAAGAGTGTTTTTGGCAAAGCGACGTCGTTTGTCAAGAAGAATATGTTGCACAAGTTAAGAGGGATATACGAACCTGAATTTGTGGACACACGTCAACCTGTTGTTCCGAAAAATACCCGTGGACGTCCGAGCGCAAAGGACAAAAAGTCCAAGGCTACAAAAGTTTCGGACTTGAATGAAGTACCAATCGTAGATCACCGAAGAAGTACAAATTCAAGATCTACGAAAGTCCCGAACTTGCGGCAAGAGCCTCCAAGACATAGTTCTTACACGGGTGATAGTCTACGCCACAGATTATATGTTGGAGATACTGTGAGCAATGGTTTTATTGAGGCAATTCCATGGAGTTACCGTCCATACGTAATAAGTATACGTAATGTCGGGGGTGATGGGAATTGCGGGTTTCGGTGCGTTGCTCACATTATTTTTCAAAATGAAAATAGGTAGGCCGAAGCCAGACATATGTTGTTGCGAGAGTTAGAGATTATCATAGGCAAACTTACATAAATATGTGGGGGCAACAAGACTTTGGCTTTCTTTGGCATACAATAGGCTGGTTCAATGGAGGTGCACCTGACGGTCACTGGATGGTGATGCCAATGACGGGTCTGGTTATCGCTTCAATGATAAACCGACCGATTGTATTTATATCCGAGCGTGGTTGCAACACATGTTTTCCGCTTTTTTCCGGGCCAGACAACACACAAGGAATTGACCCCCTTGTGATTGCCCGTGTGGGGGAGAGCTCATGTGCTCACTACATTTTACCGACGCTAGACCCAACTTTTCCACTTCCGCGTAACCACCCACAATGGAGGTTTTTCCGAGAGCCAATTGCAGACGAATGGATAACTTTATATCAACATCGACTAATGCAGTAAATATTATACAGACAAAACATTGTAAATGATTATTGATTTATATTGTAAATAATTATACCGACAAAACATTGTAAATAATTATTGATTTATGTTGTAAATAATTATACCGACAAAACGTTGTAAATAATTATTGATTTATGTTGTGAATAATTTTACCGACAAAACATTGTAAATAATTATTGATTTATGTTGTAAATAACTGTTTGTATTATATAGTAAATGATTAAATATTTATTTAAATTAGTAAATAACATTATTGATTGATTATGCAAATTCTTTTGTCAGGTGGGCCGAATAAATCCTTTCTGGTGTCGATGTGATAGAGGATTTATTATAGAACGGAAATCCTGGCAAGATGGTAGTCGTGGGCGACCGTTTTATGCATGTCCTCTTTCAGTGGTAAATAATCATACGTTTGCTTAGTTATGTAAATAATTTGTTTGTTAAAAATACATTTCTTATTATTTTCTTAACATGTAACAGCCAGGTACAAAAGACTATGGGTGTCGATACTTCAAGTGGAAAGATGAATTTGAAGAAGAGTACTTTAATCAAGCCTGTTCTTCAACAGCATCTTCTTCAATGCAGTGCTCAAACTGCGTTGCTAAAGATAATGAGAACAAGTTGTTGAAGGCAAGAATAAAGACGTTGGAGATGGAGTTAGAATTGGCAAGGAATCCTGAGGATCACGCTTGTCAGTCGGGTGCAAGGCTCCATGATCTTTTAACCGAAATGAATAATCTTCATATGTCGTAGATATTGTTGTTTTTAAATAATAGTTTAACGTTGACGTTTAATTTTATAATAATAGTTGTTGTTTTTAAATAATTTAAGTTTAGGTGTAAACATTGATCTTGTAGTAGTTTATAAATGCAAATGAGTCAACGTCATATTTTTTTATAACGTCATATTTTTTTATAACGTCATATAGGCAATTATTAATTAAGTATACACAACACAAAAACATTACAAACATTAGTTTATAAATGCAAATGAGTCAACGTCATCTTTTTTTATAACGTTATATTTTTTTATAACGTAATATAGGAAATTATTAACATTACAAAAAAATATACACAATAAAAAACATAATAATACAATACCTAAACATTACAAACTAAAAAAAAAAAAAAAAAAAACTACTACACTACAAGACAAAAAAAGTACAAAAATTGTACCATAAAGGTACACCCTCCCATTTAGGGAGGGTTTGGGTAAATTTTAGAGGAGGGTGTGGCCAACATCGGCCTTTTACTAATAATAGGAAGTTGAAGAATAGACTTCAAACAAAACACACAGCTTTTTGATTTAAAGAGAGTAAGGGGCTGTTTGGTTCGCTGAATATTTCTGATGGAATTGTAATCTGTAAAAGGAATTGCAATCTCATGGAATTGTAATCTGAATTTTTGAAATCTATCATGTGTTTGGTTGGCAGAATGTAATGTAATTCAGTATAAATTCAATTACATAATCCTGTTTGGTTTGTAAATAGGAATTGTAATTTAAATTTTGTTAGTCTTCTTTCAAACTCATTCCCACAACATGAAGCGCACCCTCTCCTCCCTTTCGTCTTCTTTCAAATCCACCATGTCAAAACCAGTGTTCGTCTCCTTTCCTTGCGTTTGCGAGTTGTTAAACTAAGAGGGGTCATTTCCTGATACATAGGTTGAAACTTAAAAGATGAAACACAATGATATATGTAACAGAGAACAAAAAATAGCCCTATAACCATAGCAAAAAATACATATATAAAAATCAAGAAAACATACGATGGAACTTGGAACCTAACCCATTTTTTAATGATTGCTATAAAATATTTTGTCGCTAAGATGAATGATTTATGTGTTCTTTTTCTAATTGTTTAACGTAATTGATTATGACTTCAATCAAGAAAACATACAATGGAACCAACCCCATTTTTTAACAAAAACAATTAAGAAACAAAATCTAACCTTTTTATCACTAGCGAATATGAGCAGGTTTGTAGAAATTGAAGAAATCAAGATGAATAACAGAGGTGATTAAATCAAATATATGAACCGAACCCAGAAAGTGGGTAAGAAAAATATGACAGGGGAGACATGAGGTTGAAAGTGGAGATGTAAAAGATACGGCTTAAAGATAAAGTGTAGGGTTTCTTATGTGTTGTGTTACTTTTATAAATTTGTATAAATTTCTTTGTAATGTTAAACTTTCCTTCACTAAAGCGATGTAATTGAGATTCCATAAAAAACGTGGGCCCAATGTAATTTGGGGAATTACAATTCAATCCATTAACCAACTAAACACCTCAAGTAATTGGAATTCCAATTACAATTACACCAAATTACAACAAATTCAGTGAACCAAACACCCCCTAAATGTTATTGAACTTCTAGAGTCTCACACAATTGACAATTTAAAGAGAGACTAGCACAGATTTTCAGGTGTCTTTTTTCTCCGTCTCAAAAACTTTCTGTAACTAACGAATCATGTTTATAATAAAAGTGAACCTATTTGCTCACACAAGTTTTTATTTGGACATTATACTTTGTGCATTAAAAAGTTGTACTGTATATATATTTTGTTTTGACTGTTTATACATTAGAGTGTGCAAATCAATAAACTATGCGTGGAAATCATCTCCCTAAAAAAGGTTTAGGAGTAAACTCTAAAATACATCCCTATGGTTTACCCAATTTCGCACCATACATCCATCTCGAAAAGTTGCAACAAATACATTCTTCCGTTAGTAAAAGAGAACCAATATACATCCCTCCGTTAAAATAAGGACAAACAACGCAAATCATTTCTCCGTTATCTGCTAACGATATAGAAAATATTTACACCGCTAGTCCTCTAGGTTAACTGTATTTGCACCGTTAGTCTTTTTTTTTTTTTTTTTTTTTTTTTTTTTTTTTTTTTTTTTTTTTTTTTTTTTACGTTTTCGTTCGTTTTTTACGTTTCCGTCCATTTTTTTTACGTTTTTGTCTGCTTTTTTACGTTTTTGTCATTTTTTTTACGTTTTCATATACTCTTTTACGTTTTAGTCCGCTTTTTTTTACGTTTTCGTCCGTTTTTTTTGCTTTTTTACGTTTTCGTCTGTTTTCTTATGTTTTTATCCGTTTTTTAAGTTTTCGTCTGTTTTCTCATGTTTTTATCCGTTTTTGCCTTTTTTATTTTTTATTTTTTATGTTTTCACTTTTTTTTTTTTTTTTTTTGTGATTAGGTAAGTATACTAAAGAAAACTTGACATTTGATAAAAATATTTCTGCATCGATTTTAAATCATGATTTTGACCCCTGTCTGGTTCGAATCAGCAAAAGTGTAAACACGAAAGTTGTTCGGAATGATGTTTTATATCAAAACTCGCGAGATTTTAACCAGAAAATGCAAAATAAGGGTTGTTTACTACCAAAACTTAAGTCGTTTTTTACCAAATTCATAACTTATAAACTTATAAACTCTTGTAAATTTTGTACTTGTGTAAATCATCAATCTTATTTGAAAAAAGGGACGAAAGCGGATAAAAAGGGATTAAAATGTATGACAACGTGAAAAAACTGACGAAACATGTAAAAACGGATGAAAACAGATAAAAACGTGAGAAAAACGAACGAAAACGTAAAGATGTTCATATAGTTTTCTCCTCTAAAGCATATACACTAGCCGATGAGCCCAAAATGATATATAGCGAACGAAAACGGCTTAAATTTTGGTAGTAAACAACAATTGTTTTGCATTTTCAGGTTAAAATCTCGTGAGTCTCAAAGTAAAACATTATTCCGGACAACTTTCGTGTTTTACACTTTTGTTGATTCGGAACAGAAAGGGATCAAAATCGTGATTTAAAATCGATACAGAAACACTTTTATCAAATGTCAAGTTTTCTTTTAGTCAAAAAAAAAAAAGAAAAAAGAAAAAAAAAAGAAAAAAAAAGGGAGAAAACGTAAAAAAAAGGGCAAAAACGGATAAAAACATAAAAAAGCGGACGAAAACGTAAAAAAATGGATAAAAACATAATAAAACAGAAGAAAACGTAAAAAAAACATACGAAAACGTAAAAAAACAGACGAAAGTGTAAAAACATAGACAAAAACGTAAAAGAATAGATGAAAACGTAAAAAAGGACAAAAATGTAAAAAAGCAGACGAAAATGTAAAAAAGGACGAACGGTGCAAATACAGTTAACCTAGAGGACTAACGGTGTAAATATTTTCTACCTCGTTAGGAGATAACGGAGAAATGATTTGTGCCGTTTGCCCTTATTTTAAAGGAGGGATGTATATTGGTTCATTTTTACTAACGGATGGATGTATTTGTTGTAACTTTTTCGAGAGGGATGTATGATACGAAATTGAGTAAACCACATGGATGTATTTTGGAGTTTACTCAAGGTTTAGGCTACAAAATATCAACATACTTGATGTGTTTCAAAAGCTTTAAATTTATAATGCTAATTTCACCAATTCCTCAATATATAAAACACACGGGTAAAGTATAACCCCCGTTTATAGTAAAGGTTTTAGGTAAGACCAGGCGTCCCAAGAGATTGTAGAAAAGCCAAGTTAGCAATTGTGTCAAAGTATAGTCCCAAGATTCACTTATCAAAAGACTAGTAATTTGGTTATTTAGATTGTTTATCAATATGATTAAAGGTTATGTTTATTCAAGCTGAGAAACATGGAAGTAAACATGTAAATGACAAGCAAACAATCATGAACAAGATATATAAGCAGGAGATAAATGGTGATCACTCCTACATATAACTATCCAACATATTAAAAATCCCTTTCGACCTATAATTCTCAATATATCAAATGCATTAAGGTTGGTTAATAACAGAAGTATACATAAACCAATTTCCTCATCAAGTTCGTTAGACATGAGATAAGGCATTAAACAAGATTATGATTGGGTTCAGTCCTTATTTGAAGTTTGGAAAAATCACAAACAGCCCCTCAACTTTACCTATATTACACATTTGGTCCTTGTGATTTTCTAAGCTAAAAACCAACCGGACCCTATTAAAAATAAACCCCACAATCCAAATCCAGATCCAGTCCAACCCAGGCCCAAACATAAGCCCACCCAACACCCCTTAGTTATTAAAACCGGGTCAAACGGTCAAAATACCACCACCCCCGCTTTCCACTGTTCATCGTCCTCACAAACCCCCCCAAACCTGAAACCAGGGTGGTTTCAGCCACCTTGCACCTCCACCTCACCACTACAGCTCACTACCAACTCCCTTCTACCACCCTACACCTATCCCATCTCCATTAAATGCACTCCACACTCAAATTTCCCTCCAAACCTCACCCTCTCCCCTGTTTTCTTCCATAACACCCCAACTAGCAAAAATATCTCCCAAACTTGTTCCTTACACTTCTATTACAATCCAAAATGCTTTAATTGTTCTATAACAGCTCATAGCCACGTGTTCCATTTTGGCGCCATTTTCAAGTTTAAACGGCCAAGATGTGTTTGACTGATCCAATGGCTAGATTGAGAAGTGGGAAAGTGTGAGAAGTCTGCAAGAAAGCTTTTTAGTCTATAAAGAAGAGGTGGGAAGCAGTGTGAAAATCTATCTAGTTTAATTTCAATTTATGTATGTCGAATAGTTAAGATTTCAATTTCCAGTATTGTTCTAAGTCCCTAAGTACTTTCTCAATCATTTTCAGTGTGTAATAAATCTTTTTGAAGTATCAATTATAGTGTTTCAGTTTCAATTTAATGTTATGCAAATCTGTTTCATTAAAAAATCTCATATCACTTTGAATGATGTTAAGGATTGTTGTAATGAACTCATAAGCTCATATATGTTTGTTATAAAGCTTCTGAGAGCTATAAGTAACCTAAAAATCAGCTGTAATAATAAAACTCAAAAATAGATAAAAATCAAGAAAAATAAGTAGAAAATAAAAAGAAATCAATGAAGAAGATGAACAAGCTGGAGCAGGGTTGATTGTGGATTGCCCTGGGTTAGGGAACTTGTGGAAGTTCTTTAGGATTGGTTCTTTGATTCTTGTTTCTTGGTTTCAGTTGGATCACTCAATTGTAAGACCTTTGATCCATTTTTCTTATTTGATATATAAGTTTATTTTAGTTATTTTTATCTGTTTTCTAGTCTCTATTTGTGTTAAAAAAAATCATAATATTATATAATACAGTAGTCTTGTTTGTTGAAATTAAAAGTTACTTAGTATTTCATATTTTAGTCATATATAGCTTGGTCTTGATTTCTGAGTTGTTGTTGTTATTTGTTGGTATATTTGGTCTTAAACAGGTTTATATAATCACAATATATAGTTTTGTGTTAATTGTATGGTTTAAATCAGTTGTTTACTTTGAAAAATTTCAAATCAGTTAGTATAAGGTGTGTTTGGCACAGTGGTGTTCACTGTGTTGTAGTGGAAATTGGTTGTTAATTTTGGTTCAACTCTGTCACTTAAGGTTATATTAGGTTTGTGAAAACATAAAATCAAGTGTCACTTTATAAAAAAGTCAAAGTTACCAAAATATCACCCACACAGTTAACTGTGTGGGATTGGTACTTAAAAAAGTAGCTAAGTTGGTTTAAGAGTGGAAATTGTGTTTTCAGTCATTAAATTGAGATTAAACTTCATATAAGTCAAAACTCAAGTTTTCATGAAAAAGTCAAAAGTACATTGAGCAGAAAATTCCATTTCTAGCAAGATTTATCTAGATTTTTGTATTAGGTTTGAGACTTTGAAAATTGTTGTGGTGATAGAGTATCAGTAGAGCTACAAGATCCTATAGTTATCTCAATTTTGTGAATTTTTCACAAGCTTGTGCACAAGCTCAAAGTGAGCTGCAGGGATAACACCTCCCCTGTGCACTGGGCTCAGGTTTACTCACCCATCTTTAGTGAACCCCACAGGTCTACTCAGTGGGCCCCAGACTTTTATTATTAGCTTATTAGAAAGTCCATAAGCTAGGCTATCTAGCTGAGTCCTTATTTTGTAGTTTAGAGCCCTTTAACTAGGGCTGCACATCAGTTTAAGCTTGTCCATTCACCCAGATTAACTGAGTGACTCAGTCAACCCACCCAACTTCATAAGCCCTGCAAAAGCTACCCAGTGGTCCCCATTGGTCAAGTTTTGGTATTTTGGAATCCTTACCAGCCCTACTTAGTACTTCAGCATTCAATAAGTTCTTTTGAGCTTATTTCATAAGCTCAATTTGACCTCTTTGGTTGCCTGTCTGGGTGTTTGGATCTCAGTTTCATTGGAAGTGCTTATAAGCTTTTTACAAGCTTATTAGTTTAATCCAGTGAATCATACTTATTAATATACTATATATACACAGTAATATATTTTTATTTTCTTTCTTAAGTTTGTTTTAAAGCTTGTACTAAGCTTTTAAGCTTATTTTCACTTACTCAGTTCACTGAGTGAATCAGTTAGGACCCCTCACTTCACAAGCTCTTCCTGAGCTCACTATTGGGTCCCACACCCCATAAATAGGTTCTTACAACCCCCCTCCTACCAGACTTGAACCCTTGATCTTTTGTTTGACCATTTGACCACTGGACCCCACCTTAAATCATCTTGGAAATCTGTCCCATTTCTGTCTCAGTCACCATATAAGCAAGTGCTTATTTGTTGGTTATAGCTTATTGAACCTGCTTATTTTACATAATCTTGCTCATTTAAGTTCATATCACTTATAGGAACCAAGCTTTACCTTGTGGACCCCACACAAGCTCAGTTGAGCTTATTTCTTAGTATAGTCAACAAAAAGTCAACTATTTGGATAATAAGCACTCATAGTGCTTATTCTGTGATTATAAATTAATCTCCTTTATTAAAGTTTCATATTTTAAGTATTTTATTAGTTTTATAAAAGAAAAACCAGAAAAAGACAAACTTAATTATAGTGATAGCTTCTATTTAATAGAAATTATCTATTTAATTTCCTTTTTAGCTTATTTATAAGCACTTATGCTATTTTATATTTTTATTAAATCTCTTATATAGTAAAGTAATTTTATAAATTTTTTCAGAATTTTCTTTTGTCATCTAGTGTTATTTAGAATTAATATTAGTTTATTTAATAATTAAATAATAAATAAGAATTAAATAGCATAATATATTTTTATAAGGTAACACCTATATTTTATATTTTTCCTAGCTTCTATAAGTCATAAAATAATTTTAGAAATTTTCTTGTGATTTATACTGTTCATTTACTAGTTTTCATAATTTAATTAGTTTAATTAGATATTAATCAATAAATAGAATAATAATTAGTAAATTAAATTAAAAATACATAATATAAACTTTTTATAATTTTTTAGAATTCCTATGATGGTTAATTAGATATATAAAATTTTTCATAATTATCTAAGTCTTTTTAGTAATTATAAATAAGTTAATCAATATAATTAGTTAAATAATAAATAAATAATAAATAATTAATAATAGATAGATAAATAGTGTGAAAAATATAATTTTAATTTTAAAATAAGTTTTATAATATTTTAGATTTTTAGAAACTTTAATTTTCATTTTCTAGACTTATTTTACATTTTTATAATTAATAGTTAATTGTTAAATAATTAATAATAGTTATTAAATATAAATAATTAATTAAATAGTTTTTAATTAATAAATAAATATTTTAAATTTATTTAATTTGCATTTAAGCCCCTAAGGCTTATAAAATCCCACTATAAGTTAAATTTGTTTTTGTTTACGTTTAATTAGTAAACGTTTACGTTTTCAGTTCCTTTTTCACTTGTACTTATCTGATTTCACGTATTAGTTGATATAGCTTATTAAAGCTATTCACTCTTATATTTCAGTAGTACAAATCACTTAAACCCTTTTCCTGTTCAATTCACCTGATCTCAAAGTCGTTTTATTTCAGATTTCACATCTCGTTGGGATCTAACGATCCGGGGAAACACTAAACTCACCGGAGTATTGGTTTAGGCTATCTGACTTGTTGACCATTACATGGTTGATTTTATCTGACTGTTCAGAGCCAATCAGTGGGACAAGCCACCTAAGGAAGGTGACGGATCACGGCATATGAAGATGATTTTGTATGATCCGGATGGAGAAAAGTTTGAAAGGTCATACCGCACTAAGAGAACCGATAGGAAGTTGAAACCTAAGTTTGATCCCAAAGATGTCCTCAATGAGGAACTCACCCATGTCACGTAGTAACCCATGACCTTGAGTCTAGCTACAAAACTCGTAAATAAAGAAAAGCGCTTCTTGGGAGGCAACCCATGTTATGTGTGATTTTTAATTTGTTTGATTGTTATTTGCTTCCGTATGCATGCTTTATTTTTATTGTTGGTAGATAATGTTTCAAACTAAAATGGTGAGAATACTTTATTTTATTGTTTGGCTTTGTCTTAACTTCATCCAAGGGTATTTCGCAAAAGATAAGTGTAAGGTGAAACCGCAAAAGATAAGTGTAAGGGTATTTCTGCAGGTCACTTCTGACGACGTCAGAAATTAATTCCTGACGGCGTCACGTGTAAAATTCTGGAAATTTTGCTAGTTTTATTTTTCTAACGGAGTCTTAAAGTTTTTGTTAAATCTTTAGTTTTATAATCTCCAGGAAATCTGCAAACATTCATTCCACAAGCATTGTATCTTACTTTGTTTTCTAGGATTTATAATCATATATAGATTGCCGCCGATTTTACGCGAGGTTGCCTTGTTTGTTTTCTCAGGTTTAACAGGTTATGTTTGACAAAAAGATGATTTATACTCTGGAAGGGAAGCTTTGATTGTTCATTTTCTTGGAGGAAGATCTAACCCGGTTACCGTATTATCTATACCGAGCGAATCAGGGGAGTATTTGATTTCATTCTTTTACCTGTTTGACTTTTACATTCTTTAATTGAACATTGGGGACAATGTTCATCCCAAGTGTAAAGGGAGGGTAAAATGATGATACCTCATAGGATACACTTTCGCTTGAGTTTGTTTGTTTGATAGTAGGTGTGTAATAAAACTATGAGAAATACTTGTTAGTGTAATTTTAGCACCAAATTTAAAATTTTTTACAACATTTAGGAGTGAAACTTTAGCCTTAGCAAGCGTCTCATGGATAGGAGTCGTATGACTAGCACAAAACCGTACTATTCAGAAAAATTTTCCACCCAAATATGTGAGGTTCGCCTTTAGATTTGATAGGAAAAGCATTTACTATTAGTGCTTATGAGTGTACCGGTAGCATTTAGATTCTAGAACTTGCGTTAGTGATGCCCCAAGACTGCTAGTGAGACTACATTCGTGTGGTAGGATTTACTACATGATAAGAGGCATTAGGATCACCCTTGTGTTAAACCCGTATCATAATTACTTGACCATTTAAGTCATATTACTTGGCTAGTAAAGTCAATTAATTTTTCCCACACCATTAGCGTTGTACTCATTTTTAGTACACGAAACCCCTAGTACACCCCTCCGAGCCTATCTTTTCGTTTCTAACTTTAAGCATCTTACTTAAAGGAAGAATTTGTTACACCCCACTTAAATGTACAACCAAATAGCCTTAGCCTTCCGCGTATGCACTCATCTTTAATGCATTATTGTTATTTGTTTAAACCCTTAGTTAATTATCTAATTGATTACATGGTTGCTAAGTCGAGTCATATCCTTGTACATATTATTTTGGGACGATTGGGACTCATGGGTAAAGTACTAATGTTATGGAGTAATGGGGAAGAACATCATTTATTACCCCCATATGTACGTTAATCTTAAAAGTACTCCAAGTGTTTTGATTATCTTAATTCGAGTCATTAGATTAGTTTGTTGTAAAGTATGTAAAAATTCAAGTGTAAGGGGAATGTTCATTCCCTATGATGTATTATTTTGGATGGCAGGGTAAGAGTGTATGCAAAAAAAAAAAAAAAAAAAAAAAAAAAAATACGGACTACCATCCCGTTTCATTCTATGTTTATTTTATGTTTTTGTTATTTTTCATTTATTAGCTTAGGTCGAGTCTAGTCTTGGCTTAGCAACGCCATATTGTACATGTAATTAACCAAGATTATTAGCTCGCCACCAGTAAAGATTGCCTATATCCAACAAAACCGTGTATTCCATATCCCTACACCTAATATTACAACCCTTTGAAAGACCTCTTTGATACTTTATCCTAGGTGCTTACGCCATGTGGTGGAGGTTTGATCCTTTCCCAAGCCTATGGTAATCTATTTTGCTATGACAGATAGTGAGAGATGTTTTCCATTTCCATACTGTGATATATACTTTATTACACCCGAGAGATGTGAGTATCTAAACACTATTTGTGAGGTGCTAGTGTATGACCTCCGTGCTTGTCTTTGGTCTTTAGTGGAACGATTATTTGTTGTAATTACTTTTATATTAGTGTTAAATGACCCCTAACTTATATTTTGACTAGAATAAAAGCGCATTTGCTTGAGGACAAGCAAATCTCAAGTGTAAGGGTATATGATGAGGCGAAAAATGAACCGTTTTTAGGTGGTCATTTAAGCCGGAATTGGAATTTATTTGATCAAATATTACCCTAAATCGTTCCTTTTGTGATTTTAGGCACTTTGGGAGTGAATTCTGGAAAATGAAGCATTTTGGACGTTTTTGGAGCATAAAAGTGAAGAAAACGGCAAAGTCTTAATTTTCCTTGCTGGGAACAGTACCTGAATGCGTCAAGAAGGATTTGATGACGGCGTCAAGAGCAATTTTGGTGACGACCCAGAGAAAACGTGACGGCGTCAGATTAAGGCCGTCAAGAGTAAAAGTAGTGATGGCCCAGAGCAGAATTACATATGACGGCGTTAGCTCTGGATCTAGGCAGTCCGAGAATTTTATTGGCGGCGAGATGACGGCGTCAGAACTTTCCTTTTGACGCCATCACCTCCTGAAATCTATATATACTTTTCTAATTTTCATTCACTAAAGAGGAACTTGTGTGGAGAATTTTAGGGTCTAACTTTATATACCCTAGCTCGTTTGTAACAGTATTTTCAAGGGTTTTCACCCTTGAAACCCTTCATGTTCAATTGAGATAAGTATCCCTTCAATTCATTCAATATGTCTATGTATTGTTTGAATATATCTTACACTTGTCTTGATTTTAACATGCTAGGCTAGATCTATTGTGTGTTTGCTTAGATGTAATGAAACTTAGAAGTTGATTATAGGTTGATTGCTTGTTTATAGTTGTAATGGATGAATGATTTCAATGTTAGGCTTAAGAAAACTGGCAGATCTCCATTGTGTAACTTGCTTGAACGTCTTAAGAAACATGAACCGATGTGTACTAGGTTTTTATGGTTGTATTTAATACATGAGCGAATTCTAGTGATCCCGTGTTAGGAGCTTCTTAGCCGGCTCGACATAGGAGTGAAGTAGGAGCTTATAGAATTGGGGAAGTAAGTACTTCACCCCATGATTGGTATTAAGGAATACAATCCGTCATCCACGCAACTATAACAAGTAATTAACCTGTAAAAGATATCTAGGGAGTAGTGAAATCTAAGTAAACACAATTCTCCCATATATTGTTGACACCGCTAGTTAAATTAGTTTATTTTCATTTTTGTTATTTTATTTTGATTGCATCTTAGTTATTAGGTTAGTTGACTAGCAACTAATTCCGCCTACTCTTCCCAAACCGAGATTTTTAATTGCTTTTCATAAAATATAAAAATACAAAAAGAATCATCCCTCACCTCTAGACCTAGTTCTTAGGCTTTCTAATCCTAGCGACACTATTCTTGAGTTGAACGATCAATCCCCCAGTACTTGTCACTATACTATACTACAACGATCAGGTACACTGCCTGGTGGGGGTTGTAAGCTTCTCGAGATCCCTTGAGAGGTAAAGCCTGGTGCAATTCCCACGCTTCACATAGGTTTAAAGTAAAATAGTTGATCACAATATTCCAAATTTTAGTATAAAGGGGCTACGTTGTTATACACCCGAAAAATACCACGGGGCTACGTTGTTATACGCCCACTGCACTAAGCTCATGACACACAAAACGTTAACCAAACCAATCGTCAGTAACTCTGTACTGGAATCAACAATAACCGCGGAATTTCATAATATAATAGTGCCCCCAAGGCCGGGAACTGCTAGACACCTGGCAAAATTGAAAATAGTACACCCGCGTTGCCAAGCCCTTGGTCAACCGGGTGGGATGGTCAGTCCTATAGGCCTATAAACTAAGTTCGCACTCACTCCCAAGTGACTAATGGCTCATGATCGGAGGGTCTTAATAGTGGTAGAAATCGTACTTAGTGCTTATAAAAAATGGCTACTGCTTCACTCACAGTACCAGAAAATATCAGTTTTCAGTTCCATAAAACAGTTTTCAAATCATTGTGATCATAGTAAAAACAGAGCATGTATCTCACCCCAAGTAGTTTGCAAAGCAGTTAAAATAGATAAAAGTGGGGCTATGAACTCACCTGAGTATGCAGCAATGCAAGATATAACGACTAGCACCAATTAGTCAACACTATGGCATCAAAAGTAGGAGAGCACAACGGCATCAAAAGTATAGTCACACGGCATCAAGCGGTACAAGTACAACAAAACTGGATCGGCACAACCTTAATAAATAACATATTTCAGAAAACAATCCTCAAGTAATATACAAAGTAACATTTGTCGAATACTCGTGTTGATTATGAAAATATTTAGTCTTCAATGGCGATAAAAGAAGTAAATATTTATATCTCGTGTGGACGTTTGAGAAAATAGTTAAGACGATAAAACTCGGCGGATAACGATAAATCAACAAGAGAAGAAAGAAGAGAAGAGTAAAACGTTATCGTGTAATAATCATGAAACGAATAGTAAATCAATAATCACGCCAAAAACGGAATAGAAAACCAAATAAAAGTATAGATAACATCAAATGAGTAAAAGAAAGAAGAGACAAGTCGATAGATGAGTTGGATGTCTACCCCATATCCCAAAATATAACTTGGTATAAGCTTGAACAAAGTCGAGTTATATTTGTTTTATAAAAAGTTGGAAAAATGTTTATAAGGTAAGCATTTCCATTCTTAATACGTTCTCAAGTTAACACAATATTTGTAAACAAGTTTGATTACCAAATTTTATAAGTTTTATAAGTCTTAGTCAAGTTTTATATCGTTATCATTTGCGTGTATATTAGTTTCGGCTTATCAGATAATTTGTGTCCGTTCGGGTCCAAATGCATTAAGTTAGATGAGCCTAATACACCCTTCCGTCCCTTGTATCAAATCATACAATAATCCTTACACTAATACCGCAAAATTAACAGTTACAAAAAATATTTAAATGACTACTCTATTACAACATTTTACAATACGATGAATATGTGTCAAAATCCCCATATGCTCCAATGGCATCCAACGTCATCATCGGTACACAATGTAAAACAAAGATAAGATTAAGTTACTAATGAGTTTAAATGAATACAGCAAAGCTATAAAACCATACACACACGAATGAGATCAAAGACTCAAGTACTTCAATGTTACATGGGCTAGTGAGCCCAAGACACCACTATGACAAAAGGACCTGTAGGGCTATTGAGCCCATAACTCTTAAATTGGGCTTAGCCCGATTCACAATCAAATGCAACATAGGTTTTTATAACTCTTTTAACATCAACGGAAAATAAATGAAGAAGGTGGCGCGTGGCCTTACCGAATGAAAGGAGGAGGTGGGAGGTGATGGCGAACGGCAAAGGTGTCGTGGTACGCGACTGTGGCACGACGGAGGCTCATGGACCCACGGACATCAAACCCTAATCGAACTCCTTGCTACAAACTCATGAACAACGGACCCTTGATCTCCTTCTCGGCTTGGTAAAGTTAACAGTGGCGGCACGCAGGTGGCTGTGGAGAGTGGCAGTCGGTGATGTACATCAATTGATGGGGTTGTAGTGAGGGCGTGGTGTAAGAGAGATGGGAGTGAGGCCTGTATGGTGATAAAGTAAAGGTGGCATGTAGCAGTGGTGGCGGCAGCGAGGTGTCGATGGTGGAGGGTTACGATGATTGTGGCGATGGTGCAGGTGGTGTCGGCTGGGAAGCGAGGAGGAGGTAGGTGAGGGTTAGATAACCCTAAAATGAATAAAGTAAACTATTACATCCCTTTTTATACCCAATCGAATTTTAATGAAAAATCAATTACAACTTGAAAGGTTTGCAAAAGATGAGGGGCAATTGCGAAAATACTTCCACATGGATCAAAACTGTAAATCGAGTATACTTTTGATATTATTAGGATCGGGACTTATTAGGGCTCAATAACGATCAAGTCAAGACTCGAAAATTTATGAAACTTGCGCCATTGTTTACGAAATCATTTTTCTAATAAATCATGTATAAACTACAATATTTTTCTCGACGTCAATTTATTTCAATATATTTGGCAAATGCGATACGATTCGAATTTTCTTGGTTGTGCCGTCTCGATAAGGGAATAACGCTCGCGTTAGTAAAGATAACCACAGTTTTTCAAACCCAAAGAAGTTCAAGAATTGACAAAATTTAAAAGTAAAGGTTTTGGCTGGTAGAATAGGTTTAGAAAAAGTACCGGGGGTTACATATTTTACCTAGCCTTAGTGATTAAGTATTTGGTTAGAGGAGGACATGTGTTGTATAATATCACCAAGACATATGTCTTGGTGATTTTCCATGGTGACACCAAAATGGCGGAGGAGGTGGAAAGTGATGAGGTAGAAACAAGAAAACTAAATGTTTTCTTGTCTAATATTTTAAGTGTAGTTTTGACTTCGGGAATTATTGTCGTTAAGTATTTAAATTATGAAATTGAAAACCGATTGAGGTAAAAATATAGGATTCTTGAAAATGTCGAAACTGGTCAATATACTATAATTTAGTTTATTAAATGATAGATATGTTTATTTGAACTTGTAGACGTTGCTAAAACCTAAACTTGTAGGTTCGGGATTACCTGGAATATTAATCGTACAATGTTTCCATATAAATGGAAAAACATAAAAATGTAACTTGTGAAATATTTACGATATGAATAGTAAAAGTGGATAGTAATAGTGAATAGTAGAAATGAATACAAAAAATGAATAGTAACCCAAAAATGCGAATTGTTACATGCGACAATGTTAAGCAACGAGGCAGGGGTGGCAGTAAAGATGCCAGTTGTATGGGACAAAGGAGAGACACTAGTCACGGGGAGGGAAGAGATCGAGCGGGTGGTGAGGATGGTTATGGAGGGTGAAGAAGGTAAGAGGATTAGGAGTAGGGCTAAAGAGCTCGAAGTTAGTGGTTGGGCGGCATTGTGTTGTCGGGGATCGTCTTATGAAACATTCGCCCGAGTTACTGAGTCCTGGAAACGTCATGGTTAAGGGATGATGCAAGATTTGCATGATGTACTGTGTAACTAGATGTTCCTGGAGAAAATTACATCATATAAACTTTGTATGCTTAGTTTGTGACAGTACTACTGTATTAGCGCAAAAGTTCTTTATAAATCCAACTTTTACCATATAACCCAGTAAACAATCTTAATCACTAATTTTTTTTTCAAAATAAAAAAAATAAACTTTCACCCTTTTATTAAAACTTAAATATCTTGCAAACCGTAAATCGTCAAGTTACAAAAAAAATACCATGACGACGAGAATTAAATTGTCTTTCTATAGACATGCATTATTATATACTTTCGACGAACTTTTTTTTTATAACTTTTTTTTTTCTTCAAATTTTCCGCCCAGAAAAATCATATATGATTTTTACAAATCATATATGATTTTTTGGGCAGAATTTTTTTTTTTTTTAAAAAAAAGTTCGTCGAAAATATATAACAAATCATATATGATTTTTTTAGGCGGAATTTTTTTTTAAAAAAAAAGTTCGTCGAAAATATATAACAATGCATATCTATAGAAAAATGATTTAATTCTCGTCGCGATGGTATTTTTTTTGTAGCTTGACGATTTACCGTTTGCAAGATATTTTATTTTTAAAAAAAAGGTGGAAAATAAAATGGGTGGCTATATTTGGTTTATTGGTTCATTGGTTTTATGGCAAATATAAAATCTATATTGATCTCATCTCACTGTACTAGTGCCTTTGAAAACATAGTACATTGAGGATTTTTTTTTTTTTTTTTTTTTTTTTAATTTTATTTATTTATTTATTTATTATTATTATTATTATTATTATTATTATTATTATTATTATTATTATTATTATTATTATTATTATTATTATTCAATTCGAGCTGAATAACTTATCTTAGCATATGTTTGAAGGGCTAAAATCTTTTGATTCGTAAATCTATGGAAATTTGTCCTAAAGGAATGTATATATGACAATTCAACATCACATGTCACGTTTATTTTATTATTTATTTATTTATTTATTTATTTGTTGTTGTTAAAAGGGTTACCTATTACTCCAAAAAGTAGTAAAATAAAAATGATGTGGGTGAGTCTCACATCTCAACCAAAAAAGCAAACCAAAAAGCATCTACAGTGCTTAATACCTAACCTAACATAAGATATGACATGCCAAACTTATGCAAAAATAAAGAAACTAAGCAAACTTTCTAACTTGATCACGGAGACTAATGTCACAAGCGTTAGCAAACTTCAATTATGCATCAGTCAGACCACAATCATCAAACTTATCATCGTCATAAAGGTTGTGTTCTTCCAACAATTTATTTTAGCTAACTCCCTACAATTTTGTGCTACATTCTATGGGTCCGTGAGTCCATTTGTGGGTTCTTGATTTATTTTTGTGGGTCCTGAATCTTTTCTTATGTAATTTTATTGAAGGATTGTAGCTAGTTGGCTACAATAATTGTAGCCAACATATATGGGTTTTTCTAACTTGGGGGCACAAGTTAAGCATACTAAAAGGACAGAGGGTCCCATGAAAAAGTACAAGAAAGTACAAAAAAGTACAAGAAAGCACAACAAAATTCATGGGTCTCTAAGTACTTTCTTGCACTTTTTCGTGGGACCCTCTGTTCTTTTGGTGTGCTTAACTTGTGCCCCAGGGCACAAGTTAGAAAAACCTTATTGATGAGTGTGTAAATACTCATCATTTTTACCTTTTCTGAGCTGCGAAAACATCTAAAAACACTCAATATTGAATCAAAATAGTGAAAATATCCCAGGAATGTGTTTTATATGTTTCAAATGCAAAATAATCAAAAACAGATGAAAAACGTACAAAGTTTGCAAAATTGGCAGTTTCAGTCCCTCAACTTTCAAAAGTTGTCAAATTTAGTCCCTGGTTATTCTAAAAACTTGAAAAAGTCACCAAAGGTCTTTTTAAATCAAAAAGTTACACAATTAGTCCTTTGGTGCAAAGTTTCACAAAATGTCAAGTTTAGTCCCTGAAGTTTGGAAAATTGTCAAAAATGGTCCCTGAGATATTAAAACTTTGAGAAAAACAAATTTTGTCCTTGTATATATGGCAGGATTGGTCTTTGATTGGCAAGTTTGGTGAAATTACAAAACAGGTCCCTGAAGTTTGGTGATTTGGCAGATTTAGTCCCTGGGGTTTTATATGTGAAAAATTCAAAACATGTCCTTATAATACTCTCATATGGCATAATACACCCTATGAAACACTTTGAAATAATGCCAATTCACACCCCTCACTTTTCGGATAATTACAAAAATGATCCTTGTCCAAAGTTACACCAAACCGGACCCTTAATAATATCAAAACCCAAATACCAAGTCCAATCCTAACCCAAAGCCCACCCTTCTACACCTTTGGCCCAAAATAAACAAAGCCCACCCCTTTGTATAATACCAGGGTCAAAGTTTGACCCTGAGTCAAACTAGTCAAACACCACCCCCAGCCATCTCCTTCCCCCCTTCCTCACAACTTGCCAAACTCCACCACCCCTCCACTTGCAATAAATTCATCATCACCATCCCACCACCCTCTGCACCTACCCTTACCTCCACATTAAATGCTCCCCTCCCACAACACGCAATAGAAGCAAATTGCAAAAAACAATCTTCCCCGCCAAAACACGTGGCAAGTGATTAGAGCCTCTCAGACATCCAATGGACGATATTAATGATGGGAAATGATCAGAGAGGTGGAGGTACCCTAATGGTGGCCTATAAATAGAAGAGAAGTCCAAGAAGAAGAGTGTTAGCTTAATCTTAGTAATTTTAAGTCGTTTATGTAGTTTTCAAATTCTCAGTTTGTAATTCAGCTTTAAAATAGTTTAACTTGTATTTTCAGTATACTATTAAGGATTTTCATCAATCAAAGTTAAGTTTCAAGCGATATCTCCACTTGTGCAATTTTCAGATTTATTTCAAGTTTCTTATTCTACTGTGTTGTTGTTATCATTAAGTACTTATGGACTCTTAGGCCATATAAGCTCCCAAAAAGCTTATTTAAGCTTTTAGAAACCATAAAATACAGCTTAGTTATAAAAAACTCAAAAATACAAAAACAGTCAACAAAAGTCAACTTGCAGGTTTAATGGTGATTTAAAGCTGGAGCATGGTAAATTCTGGATGGCCATGGGTTAGTGGTCTTGTGGAAGACCTATAGGATTGATTTGGAGGTCCTTGGTTCTTGGTTTAAGCTGGAATGCACTTTGTAAGGCTTCAAATCTCATTTCTCTAATCATTACTATAGCATTGCTTAATTAAAATGTTTTAATAGCTTTTCTGTGTTTACCTAGTGCTAATTAGTGATAATCTTGCATAATATTAGTATCGTGTTAATTGGAAATATTAGTTGTTTTGAAATTTTAATTTGACAGTTAAATAGCATAGTTGTTAATCTTGGGTGATTGTTGATGTTCATTGTTTCTAAGTGCTTATTTAAGGTTAATATATCATTATTAGTTGTTGTGCACCTGTTTCATAAGCTTTTTAAACCATTTGCTTTACAAAACACAAAACAGACAACCTTTAAGTAGTGTTTGGATCAGGGGAATTCAAGCTGTTGTGGAGTGTTATTGTTGCTGTTTCTTGTTCATACCAGTCACCTAGGTCATAACTAGCTCAAAACAACAATAAAAACCAGTTCTTATTCATAGAAAATTCAAAATCAAGCATTAACAGGCCTAGATTACCCTCTATGTTGGATTAAGTGTGGCATATGCCCCAAATCCATTCACTTGTGAGTGGTTTAGCTCAATTTAGTCTTAATCTAGCTTAATTAGTCCATATCAGTCAATAAATCAAGATCAAAGTTCATTTAAGTCAACCTTTTGCAAAATCTTAAAAAGTCAAAATTGCATACTTAGGCAGAAAACCAAATTTTCAAGGATTTTTATAGAATTTTGTGAATTTATTCAGGCTTTAAAACTTTCAGAGGATAAAACCTACCACCTCAGCTTCAAGAATCTAGGTTTAGCTTATTTGTGGGATTTTTATTGTAGCTTGTGCATTACCTTACTTCAACCTGCAGGGCAAGTGCATTGCCCTGTGCACAGGTTTTGAGCAAAACTCCCAAGCCCTTAGGTACTTCATTAGTGGGACCCACCTCTGACTTATTGGCTTTTTGGAAAGCCATACAACCCATCTTGATACCTCAGTGCTTATTTTCTATTTTTGAGCTTATTTGATAGGGCTGCAAGCCCCATCAAGTGTAGCCATTCTCTGAGCCAACACTGATTACTCAGTGTAAGACCCCAACTTCCAAGCGTTACATAGTTCTCAATAATAAACCATAAGCCCTGCTTATTTGCTTATTTTGAAGCTTTCCAGTCCACCTTCAAGGTTCAGGACTTTATTTGGACCCCCCTGAGCTTTTGTGGACCCCACAGAGGTCCAAAGTTCATTAGTTTGGCCTGTCTTGGCCTTGTTTATTGATAAGTGCTTATTTGCTCATAGCTGCTTATCCAGAGTGCTTATTTGTGCTTTCTGTCTTATTTCAAGTTGGTCTACATCCGTGATAGCTTATTTGATCATTTGAATATCTTTTCACCAAATCACAAGTCCTAATAAGCTATTTGTCAACTATTTGGAAACAAGGGAGTGCACACAACTTATTTTTAAGCTATAATAAAAGTGTTTTTGTAAAAAGTTATTATTTTTAAGTTATTTACATCCGTCAAAAGGAAAAACACCAAAAAACCAAAAATAAAATTAGTGATAGCTTCTATTTAATAGACTTTATCTTTTTAATTTTTCATTTCAGCTTATTAATAAGCACTTTATCATTTTTATAATTTCCTTAATTTCCTTTCACCTTTAGGTATTTATAATAATTTTCTTAGATTTTTTTTAATCAGTTTACTATTTATTAGATTTAAGAATAGTTTAAATAATTAAATAAGTAATATTAGTAATTAAATAGTTTTCTTTAATTTTAATTAAAAACAGTAGAATTTTATATTTTTCCTAGGTTTTATAAATTAGTTAAGACTTTTAGAAAATATATTTTTAATTTCTCCTGTTCATTTTCCAATTTTCTCATTTAAATTAGTTAAATTAGATTTAAATTAATTAAAAGGTAAATAATTAGTAAATTAGTCTAAAAATAATTTTTAGAAGTTTTTTATAATTTTTTAGGATTCCTGTGATGGTTTAATAGTTTTAAAATTTTTTCATAATTTTCTAAGTCATTTAGGTATTATTAGTAATTTAAAATAGTTTAATTAGTTTAATTAATATAATTAGTTTTTAATTAATAAAAAACTCATAAAAAGACAAAAATATTTATTTTTATTTTTTATACTTTCTTCAAGTTCATTTTAAGGTTTAGAAATTATTTTTGCAAATTTTTAGTTTAATTTGTAATCTTTATAATTTTTGGTTAATTTAAATTAGGTTTAAATTAGATTTTAAATAGTTTTAATTAATTAATTAATATTTAAATATTAAAATAATCATTTTTATCATTTCATTTTCATTTTAAAATTTCTTTTAATTTTAAGTTTTAAAAAGTTTCACTTGCACCCCCTGTAGTTTGTAATAGTTTAAAACCCACTTTTTCTATCTGTAACCTGATTCCAAGTTGTGCATTTGTGAATATATCTGTATATCTGTTATTGTGAATATTATATCATTGTGAAAATACCAAATATCAGTAGCAAAATCAATTCCCAATCATCTTGGCTACTGTCCTCAGTGCCACTCATTCCTATAAACGTTTTCCAAAAACACCATCGCAATCTCGCTGGGACTTAACGACCCGGGGACACACTATACTATCACCGGAGAATTGGAACGGAACTGTCTTTGACTTGTTGACGTTGGTCAATAATATCTGACCGTTTCGGGACCAATCAAAATTTGGCGCCGCTGCCGGGGAGGTTGTTGCGTGTTTTTAAAATCGTTTTAAGTTTAGTGGTTTTCAAAACCCTCCCTGTACAAATTTCACACAATTTGTAAAAAAATTTTGTAAAAATATAATCATATCAAAAAAGTTCATTAACACTTTTCCTGAAGTGTTAACAACACCAAAAAAATCAAAAACAACAAAACAAACTGTGAAGTTAAATTACTTCATTTTCTTTAAGATTACAACCTGAAACAGTTGGTATAAGGTAAGTTCTGACATTAAATTGCGAACTGAAGAGGAATCCATTCTTTCCTCCCGCCATCCTGCGAGTAATCTTAAAAGAACGACTTCGGTTAACGAATCAGTTCCAAAAATATATTTCCCAAAGTTTTCTGCACACACACCCATAAGCCTAAAACAATTTTTCTGTTAATAAATACATAAAATCTTACCACCGCAAACCAAGGCAGAACACCTACCAACTAGGGGTGTGGACATAATAAGTTCCCAAACTTAAGATTAAAACTTGCCTTTATATCCCTATGAGTGGTGTACCTTTTTTAAAGAAGCCATTCACTTGTGATTATTGGTTTAAGTTCACTGTGGTTTTGCCTCGATCTTGTTTTGAAAAATTGTTTTTAGTGCATGCGCACTCGGTCACAAACAAAACGTAAACATCAAAAAAACGTACCCGAGCTACGTACTGTTATTGAAGAACCAAAAACCGAAATGGCCGATGGGCCACCACCACCTCCCCCTGACCCTCCCAGGGATGAGCCAGCTCCCGATCTCCGAACGATGGAGGAGCTGTGCTAACCTACCATGCAAGGGAGGGGCGGACCTATTGCACCACTCACTATTGAGGCTACGGACTTTGGCCTCAAGCACCACATGATCCAACAAGTCCAGAATTCGTGTCAATTTCACGGATTACCGGGTGACGATGCTAACAAGCATCTTGATAAATACCTTACCGTCACCCAAAGCATGAAACAGCATGGTGTCACTGATGATGCCCTTCGGCTGTATCTCTTCCCCTATTCTCTCACTCATCATGCCACTGCATGGTTTGACCGACTCCCAAAGAATTCTATTCGTACCTTTGATGAAATGGTAACCAAGTTTTTAGCAAAATATTTTCCACCTTCCATGGTTACCAAGTTACGAAATGATATCAGCAACTTTCGGCAACGTCCCGATGAGTCTCTTTTCGAGGCTTGGGAAAGTTATAAGCTAGCTATTGATCGGTGCCCTAACGACAATATGTTACAAGTTACCATCATAGATACCTTCTATAATGGTCTGACATTGAGGCACCGGGATATTCTCAATGCTGCTGCTGGAGGGACCTTTATGAAAAGGCGTCCTGAAGAATGCTATGACTTGATTGAGAACATGACTGCCCACCATAACTTTTGGGATTCCTCTGCGGAGAGGGATGAGTCATGCAAATCAATCATTCCTTCATCATTATCTCCTGAAATAATTGCTCTCACCAAAAAGATGGATGATATTTCAACGGCTGTGTTGAGAATGAACCAAACAATGCAAAATCAGGTTCAAAATCAACAAGTGAAAGCCGTGGCCCGAAGTTGTGAAACTTGTGGGGGCCCACATCTTTATTCTGAGTGTCCAGCTACTGCTGGTTTTCCTCAAGAGAACATTTATGCTGCTCAAGGTTCCTACAACATGGGGGGTAATTCTTACCAACCACAGGGGGACCGTAATCTTTTGAGCTATCGTTCCAACAATTTTCTCGGACCTCCCGGTTTTAACCAAAATCAAAACCGTAACTCGAATCAGAATCGAGGAGATTTTAACGAAGGTCAAAACTCAAATTTCCAAAACCTGAACCAAAATCAAGGTCATTTTAATCAAAACAATTTTCAAAATGGCAATCAAAATCAAGGTTTTCAAGGAAATTTTCAAAGAAACCAAAATCAAGGGAATTACAATCAGGGTAATTTCAATCAGAGAAACAATTTTCAGTGTAACAACAATCAAAATCAAGGGAATTTTCAAAACAACCGTGTTCAAAATCTTCCTAATCAAAATCAAAACGTTGTTCCACCCTCGTCTTCCTCCGATGAAGTGCTAAAACAAATCATGAAAGCATAAGAGGAAACGAATCGGTTACTGATCAGCAAGATTTCTGAGCTTCAGAAGTCTTTAAATGATCGACCCTCGGGCCCGGGTACACTACCGAGCAACACGATCACTAACCCGAGGGGCGATGTCAAAGCGATCATTACCCGAAGTGGGGTATCATACGATGGACCCGCGATTCCCTCTATCTCTTCTTCTCCTCCTACCAAGGTAGCGGAACGTGAACCTGAGGTTACCACGGACACGGTACTTCCCACTAATAACGGAGGTACCAACAACGTCCACCCTCAAGTTGTCCCGGTCCCGACTCATAAGTCGAAAGTTGTATTTGATCCTCCTGAAAATTCTGATGAAATTCCAAAGAATGATCCCAAGCCTTCAATTCCATATCCTTCACGTATGAATGATCAAAAGAACCGCGAAAAAGCTAATCATCAGATGGAAAAATTTTATCAAATTTTCCAAGAGTTACATTTCGATATTAGCTTCGCGGATGCTTTTCTTCTCATGCCTAAATTTGCTTCAAGAATCAAAAATATGATAAGCAACAAAGAAAACCTTTGTGAGATGGCAAAAAATCCACTTAACGAGCATTGCTCTTGAAAAAGCTTCCCGAAAAGCTTGGAGATCCCGGGAAATTTCTCATTCCTTGTATTTTCCCTGGGATGGTTGAATGCTTTGCCTTGGCCAATCTTGGTGCAAGCATTAACCTTATGCCCTACACAGTCTGGAAAAGACTCTCTCTTCCTGCTCTCACTCCTACCTGCATGACTCTCGAGCTTGCAGACCGTACTATATCTCGTCCTCTCGGCATTGCCGAAGATATCTTCGTGAAAGTAGGAAAGTTCCATTTTCTGGCAGATTTCGTGATTGTTGATTTCGATGATGACCCAAGAGTTCCTCTCATTCTCGGGAGGGGATTCTTAAGAACGGGTCGTGCTCTAATCGATGTATTCGAGGAAGAAATCACTCTACGTGTTGGTGGTGAAGCCATCACATTCAATCTTGATCAGACTTCAAGATATTCCTCCAACTATGACGCTGAAACGGTTAACCGAATTGACATCATCGATGTTGCGTCTGAGGAGTCTTAAGAAGTCCTTGGTTTCTCGCAAGTGGCAGTACCACTCTTTCTACTGAGCCTATCATTTCCGACTCTTCCCCTTCTCTCACTCCGTTTGAGGGAAGTGACTTCCTTCTAGAAGAGGTCGAGGCTTTTCTTGCTCAGGATAGTTCAATTCCTCATGGGGTTGATGAAAACTATCTTGACCCGGAGGGGGACATTCTCCTTCTTGAAAGATTGTTAACTGACGATCCTTCACCCTCTCCGTCTCCAAAAATACTTCATAAAGAGGAAGTCAAAAATTTTGAAATAACTGAAGACTTTCTCGAGGTTGAGCTCAAGGACTTGCCTCCCCATCTAGAATATGCATTTCTGGAGGGTGATAATAAATTACCCGTCATTATTGCTAAAGACTTAAAAGATGAGGAAAAGGCTGCACTTCTAAAGGTTCTTAAGTCACACAAACAAGCAATTGCTTGGAAACTCTCCGACATTAAGGGCATAAGCCCGAACTTTTGTACGCACAAAATCTTAATGGAGGATGACTTTAAGCCAGTAGTGCAACAACAGAGAAGGGTAAATCCCAAAATCCACGAAGTTATCAAACAAGAGGTTCTAAAGCTTCTTGATGCGGGATTGTGTTGAGCTATAGACCTTGATAGATCTTATTGAGCACTCTAGAATCGTTAGTAATGTTACTGTAATCAATAACACACTAATAGATAATCCCTGCAACTTGTATTTATAAAGCGGAAACAAAACACAAGTTTGATACTAAGAATACTTGATCCTCTATGGATCTTTTAATTATATTAAGAATTTTCTAAAAGTTATTCAATACATAAACCGTGTGTTCCTTTTATACTCAAGGAACCCTAAACTGTTTCTCAAGAAACGTATATTCTAAAACTTCTAAAAGATATGCATTATCACTTCCTAAATAAACTCATGCATATCCAAACTACATTACATAAAACACGGAAATACTATATCCGCAGAAACTAATAAAGCTGAACTATGTCTTCAGCAAATACACTGCTTCAGCAGAAACCAACTCTTCAGCAGGATCCTTTCAGCAGAAACAGCAGCAGAATTCTTTCTACACAGAATTCCCAACAATCCTCCCCTAATCTTGAATTTGACCTAGTTAAGTTCAAGATTCTTGATAGATCTTTAAAGTAACATACCAAGAGGATTGTAACAGAGCACCAGCAAAGAATTATCATCAGCAGAATCTCTATGATCAGCATATACTTAAAAGCTCCATTCTTTGCAGCAACAAATGACTTAATGTACATCAACACAAATTAGTTTCATACTATTCTCATCACTTCCAGGTGTGTTAACTCCTGTGAGAGGTGAATCATTGAAAATAATGGATTTGATGTCTCTTTACCAATAGCCATCACTACTGGAGTAGCCAAGTGTTCAAAGGTACACTGATAACCACATGATTTTTAGCAAATCATCAGCTATAAACGGATTTGAGATGTCTTTACCTGTAGCCGTTTGCTCAGGACTAGCCAATTATCTTGATGAAAATCATCTTGGTTAACTGATTACCAAATATGGTTTTCCACTGCCTTTACCACAAGCCATATACATGTGGGCTAGCCAATTATTCAGAATCCATAAAGGAAAAATCCATGGTCAATTGACAACCATTTCAACTACTCAGCAACAAAGCATTGGTGAGTTGACAACCCTATGGTTTTGAGCAAACCATTACAGCTATCAACAGATTTGATGTGTCTTTACCAAAGCTGTACCCTTTGGACTAGCCAACTTTGTGATGGAATAGTCAACATCAGGTAAGTTGATAACCAAACCTGCAGACAAATACTATACAACAATATGTTTTTTTTTTTTTACTAAGAATAAAATACATATACAACATAATATCCCTACTCAACTGCAGCTCTGGAAGTCTTAATCCTTTGTTTGAAAACCTTCACCAAAGATTCAGCAAACAATCTTGTATTACCAGCTGGATCAGGATGAATTTCCAACTTCTGTTGTAACATTTTCTCCATCAAAGAAACCTTCAGAGGATATTTGTGAATAATATCCATAATAATCCTCAGACCAGTGGTAGTTTCCAGCACATGTACATAAGACATAGGATAGAACTTCCAACTCTGAACTTTCCATTTCTGTTTATTCTTCCATATATCATAACTTGCACCAGTAGGAGTAGAAGAATCAAACAATACTTGAAGATCACCCATCAAATATAATCCAGAACCTTCAGGAGTATGAGTGGCATAATACTTAGTAACCAACTCATGTAGAGTGACCAAATCTTGATAATTTACAAGATGAAGAATCTGCTGAAGGAAAACAAACGATATGGATGACTTATCCAATCTATGAATGATATTGAGTTGACCATCTTGACTTAACTCCCAACTCACTAGAACCACTCTAGTTCCTTCTGGCCAATCATCAGATGATCCTTCCCTTATAAATGTAGCATCAGAATCATTTACATTAATTAGACTGTGTAATGATCCTACTCTAGCCATTCTCTTTCCTCTTCTACCAGGAACATAAATAGCATCATGAACTGCTGCTTCAGCAGAATCACCTTCTGCGGCTTCAGTATCCACTGATGGAGTATCCATTTGGTCATCAGCAGAATCTTCAGAAGATTCAAGTGCAGCAGAGGCATATTGTTCATCCATAGCTTTCCTGATTTGTTTGTTCCTAGCAGCTTGAATTTCAACTTCTCTTGTCTTCAGATCATGAAATCTAGCAAGTGCAGCTTTTTGTTCATCTGTTTGGAACTCATCTAACTTCCTAGCAGCTTCTTCACCCATTCTTTCCTGTTCTAATTGCTTCCTAGTTCTTTTTCTAGTTGGAGGATCTGCTGAGATTACTTTTTCTTTACCTTTATCCACAATCTTTCTAGTTGGAGGATCTGAAACAACATGAGATACACCAGCAGAAGTATCAGGTAAAGATACTTTCTCAGTTGCACTAGTATCAGCATTGAGAAGAGGAATATTCTTGGAAGCACCCAATCTTTCTTTATCATTTTTAGTCTTGATTCGGTTATAAATCTCAACCAATTTTTCAAATGGAAGTCCCCACACCTGTCGCTTAGACCAAGCACTATTAAACAAAGAACTGCTTTGATTTCTCACATATACTCTCATATAATCTCTCTGCTGTGCTTGAGTCATAGGTTTATCTCTTTTAGCTTTAGCTTTCAACTCATCAGCTTCCTTCTTCCTCATCTTTAACATATTCACAATCTCAGATTCAAAATCTTGTTTCTCTACATTCTTACCAATCAATTCAGCAGTGATAGTAGGATTAGCAAGCATCTGTTTCCCAATCATCTGCCAATCTGATTCATCAAACTTTAGAACTGTTGCATCCAATTCCCTTTGTCTTTCAATAGGTAATGTAGAAACATATCTTTGAGTCTCTGAATCTAATTCTGCATCAAACTTAGCTTGTACTTCCTCAGCTAGTTTGGTACTCTTCATATAATTTTCCCAATCTTGTAACAATTTACCTTGTTCAGCCCTATCTTCATCAGTTACAAGCTCATCCAAATTATCATGAGAAACATTATCTACAGCAACATCATCATTAGACACATGCACATCTGCCATAGGTTCATCATGTACATCTTGAACCTCTCTTTCAGTAGTAACTTGTGTATTCTCTGATGAATGATGAACAGGAGAATGCAAGTATTCTCTTCCTGCTACAAAGTATGTTTCTCCTGATGTATTTCCTTTGTCAGCAGATTTATCAGTAGCAACCCTACTTAATGATTGTTTCTCCTGAAGTATATCCACAGCTTCAGTCATCAGCACATCATTATCACTACCAGATACTTTTGAAGCTTCAGCAGTTTGTCTTGCCAAATACTGTCTTGTACTTCTTCTTTGAACTAGTATGATTGGTTTAGATTGAGATGCTGCAGCAGCTTTAGGAGGAAGAACATGAGACTGTCTAGCAACTTCAGCTAGAATCTCAAGAGAATCCAAATTTGCCTCCTTTGCCACTTCAGTAGATTCCAATCCATCTTTGCTTTGCTTCTGCTGACCCAGCTGTGTCTCCAAATCTTTGACTTTGCTTTTCAGAACTTGAATCTCATTACCAAGAGTAATCTTGGTCTCAGCAAGTTCTTTCTGGAGATCTTCAGTCATTTTCATATACCTGTTAAGAGATTCATATACAAATGTGAGAGTAATAGTGTCCTCTGCTCTACCACTTGATTGCTCAGTGGTATGAGGAGCTTCATTGAACCCTGCAGGAGTAAAAGACTCATGTACAACATTAGGAGAACCTACATTAATTTGCTCTCCCAAAGGACTAGGTGAAGGTAGTCTAGTATGATCAGGTTCAAGAGTCTGAAAGTCATCTTCAAACTCATGAATTTGCTCAGTTGGAGCATCCTGAACTGGTGAGATGGTAGGTCTAGGTGACATGTGTACAGGGGTAGGTGGTGGTAAGTCAGTAGAATCAGGTAAAGGTTCAGCAGTTGTAGCTGGCGCTTCCTCCATTACCACTGAAGGAATACCATCAGCAGCAACACCAGAAGATGATGGATTACCATCATCAGCAGCATTAGAAACAGGCACATTACCAGCATCATCACCCTCAACTACATTAGCATTGCCTTGTGGCAACATTGCTTCCAACAGAGGGTAATGTTCCCCAGTATAATTAGTTTTCATTGAGGCAAACAACTTAGAACCTAGACTTTTAATGGGTATATGGGTCATATCTTCAGTGGTTATGTCTAAGATTATCTGTAAGAATCTAGGGTACATTAAAAACTTATGCTTTTCCTTATCTATATTTTCTAGCATATTTTCAAAAATAAACTTAGAAAAATTATAAGTTTCACCCTTAGAAAGACAAACAATACCACAACCCAATTGCAGAGAGAACTGGTTCCATCCACCACACTTGTTGCTCATACATTGAAGCAGCAGATGCACCAGATACCTCCACTTAGGGCAAAATTGATTCTTGTGCCACTTGGAAGTATCAGTACTTTGATATCCAGCTTCTCTTAACCCAGCAAGAATCTCTGCAGTATTGGAATGATACACACCATTTTCATCATCCAACTGAAGCTTTGCCCTTATCAACCCTTCTGTCACCACATATTCTACACCATCTATTACAGCTACAATCTCTGTTGCAGATCTCTTAGTAGCAGATGCCCAAAATTGTTTCACCAAGGATTCACACACCAAATTGGGACAATAAGTCAAAGCATAATGAATCTTCGACCTTTGTAGAAATTCCACCATCAAATCAAATTCTTCATGTCCCTTCTTTGTTGTTAGAATAGCGTATTTGTTATGATCGTCCTTAAATTCAAGTTGAGCCATTTAACTGAATGTGTGTGAGAATGTTATGAATTACTCCAAAGAATAATGGGTTTATTTGAAGTGATAAGCGAATAAATTTGATTCGAAAAGATATGCAGAGTGAGTTAAATTTGGAAGTTCCCCAATCGTGGTCAAAATTATCGGAACAACTTATTGACCAAGTCTGACAAAACTTCTAATTTTAAAATTAACCCTTCAGTAGTAACGAAAGTCAAACCTGCTGAAGCACAGTCAACTATCAGCAGAATCGACCAAAGGTAAAAATATCTTCGGTCAATATCTTGATTTTACTGTGCCACCCAACTCGCATTTAATATCATAACTCCTAAAATTAGCTTATTTAATCACCCCAAATCACACATCTCATTCATCAACTTTCCCAAATTATCTTTCAAACCCTAATTTCTATTAATCCCAATTCACCATTCAATACATGTCTTCACACCCAGAAACCTCATATTCAAATTCCTCTTCTTCATCATCAGAAGAGGATATACCACCATATCCTTGGGGACTTGAAGGTTCTGACTTTGCAAGAGCATTGGAGAATCGATGTGCTGCACAAGAAAGACAATGGAATTCTCACTTGAAGGGTGAACCAAGCAATGCACCCAATCCTGCTGAGAGAGAGATTGTCTCTCCCTTCATCTATACCTCTGATGAAGACTCTTCAGAGGAAGAACATGAAGATCCATCCTTTCTCCCTCCTTCCACAACAGAGAGACCCCAACCAAGATCAAGTACTAGGGGTCCATCTCCTCCAACATCACAAAATTTGGTGTTGGATCTTCCTGCTCCAGGACCTGGTCTTCCATATCAAGAACATATTGGACAGAGCAAGAGTTCTGAGATCATACGTAAGGGAAAGGAGAAGCAGAAGTAGGTGATTGAGGAATGTAACCATGAGGCAAAGTTCTTGAGTAGTCTCTTGACTTTAATTCATGAGCATCTTCCCAGTCTTCCTTCTCTTCTTTTTCCATTTTCATCTTCAGCTTCTTCATTGTACTTGTCATAGCCTCAAGTATTTTGTAATAAGTGATAGAAGCTAGTATTACTGGATTAGCCAAAAGTTTAGGAATGGTCATTGTATCTCAATTGCAACCTGAATGTAAGCTGTAACTTGTTTCTATGAATGAATGAAAAGATCTTAGTTGATTTTATCCATTGTGTAAGACCTTCAGTATGATTCAATTGATCAGCAGAAACCATGTTCAGCATATTGACCACATTCCTTTGACTTTCATTCTCAGAACATCTGCAAAACAACCACCAAACAAGCAAATACACCAAACAACTTGCACAACTGTTAGAGGGTTAGTGTTAAAAACTTGTTAAAACTCAGAAATTTTACAACATATACAAATAATCCAAAGTTTACAGTCATCATCCTCCCCTGAGGCATATGCCTCCCCTGAGGCTTATGCCTCCCCTTAAACTTTGCAGTTAAGGGTTTAACATGCCAATATGGACCACCAAATATTGAAACCTTGGTCCATCAAATGCCTTGGTTAATAAATCTGCCACATTTTCATCTGTGTGAATTTTGACCACTTTAACCAAATGTTTCTCATAAGCATCCCTTATAAAATGATGTCTGATTTCAATATGTTTGGTTCTATTATGAAAAACTGGATTTTTAACAATGCAAATGGTACTTTGATTGTCAATGAAAATGGTAGTATTCATGAAGTTATACCCATAATCCAGTAATTGATTCTGAATCCATAGAACCTGACCACAACAATTAGCAGCAGCAACATACTCTGCTTTAGTAGTAGAGGTAGCAACAATGGTCTGTTTCTTGCATTGCCAAGAAATCAGTCTTCTTCCAAGAAATTGACAACCTCCAGTCGTGGATCTTCTATCCAAATTGGCACCAGCATAGTCACAATCACTATAAGCTGCTAGCTGAAATGGAGACTCTTTAGGATACCAAAGACCTAATTGTGGTTGGCCTTTAAGATACTTAAAAATCTTCTTGACAGCATTCATATGAGAGGTAAGTGGAGTGACTTGGTGTCTTGAACATGCACTCATAGCAAATGTAATATCAGGTCTTGAGGCAGTCAAGTACATCAAAGAACCAATCATAGACCTGTATAAATGAACATTCACAGGAAGATCAGGAGTAAGATTGTTCTTTGGTTTGGGAGCCTCATATGGAGTAGTGGCAGTCCTGACATTTTCCATAGCAAACTTGGACAACATATCTTTGACATATTTTTCCTGATGTATAAATATACCATCGGGTTTCTGCTGAACTTGCAAACCCAGAAAGAAAGTGAGTTCTCCCATGGCACTCATCTGAAATTCTCCCTTCATCAAATCCTTAAACTCTCTACACCAGGCTTCTTTGGTAGAACCAAAGATAATATCATCCACATATACCTGCACAAGAATAATATCCCTAGAATCTTTCTTGAGAAATAAAGTCTTGTCAATGGCACCTCTTCTGTAGCCATTCTGTAGCAAAAATGTGGAGAGTCTAGCATACTAAGCTCTGGGAGCTTGATGTAGTCCATAGAGAGCTTTGACAACTTTGTACACATACTCAGGATGATTAGGGTCTTCAAATCCCTTGGGTTGAGTCACATAAACCTCCTTTTCAATCTCTCCATACAAGAAAGCACCTTTGACATCCATCTGATAAACCATAAAGCCCATATAAGAGGCATAGGCCAAAAATATCCTTATAGCTTCAACTCTGGCCACTGGTGCAAAGACCTCATCATAGTCAATGCCTTCCTCTTGTCTAAAACCTTGAGCCACTAGTCTTGCTTTGTTCTTCACCACAATACCCCTGGCATCTCTTTTATTCTTCAGAATCCATTTTGTCCCAATGGCATATTTCCCATCAGGAAGAGGAACTAAAATCCAAACCTGCTGATTCTTGAATTGCAGCATCTCCTCTTGCATTGCTTCAAGCCAACTTGAATCAGCCAGTGCTTGAGTAACACTAGTTGGTTCAATCTGAGAAAGAAAACATGCAAACAGACAATGTTTGTAGTCTATGTGATTGTTCCTCTTTTGATTGTAGACATAAGAGATAAAAGCAACTTCTCCATATTTTGTATTTTTGACAGTGCTTCTAGTTCGAACAGGGTCTTTAGGATCACCAATAATCTTGGATAGGGGATGAGCATTGTGAATCCTTTTGGTAGCTGTAGGTGGAACATCAATGTTGGCATCAATGTTGGTGAGTGTAGGCTCAAACTCAGTGTCATAAGAGGCTGAGTTAAACAAACCAGGCTTTGGTTGATAATTTCCAAGGTCAGAAGGACTAGGAAATCTGGTAAAGGGCTTATCAAAGTCTGTAGAGACTTCAGTAGAATCAGCAGAATGAACAGCAGCAGAATCAGTATCTTTGACATTGTCAGTGGGAAGAGGTGTGCCTTCAGCAGTATCCTTGTTTCCACTGACTGCTTGGGCTGACTGATGTAGGATAGCCTCAGTCTCTTGTGTAACCTTATCATTGAGTTTCTGAGCTTCCTTTGTAGCAGCATGTTCCTGCTTCTACAATCTTGCAAGATCTTCTGCATATTGTGACTCATCATCTTGTTCAGCAGCAGAGTGATTACCTACAAAATGGTTAGATGGAAAAGATGGTACAACAAAAGTATTCTCTTCTGGCTCAGACTCACAATCTGAGTCATCATCCATGGAACCTGCAGGTTTAGAACTTGAATCTTTGGTACCTGCATCAGGATTAGAAGCATGCCTAGTATAACCCAAATAGTCAGTCAAATAGTCTAGGTCAAAATACCAAGAATGGCCTTGACCCTGAATATTAGGCTGATCTTCAAGAAATCTCAGATTAAGAGTCTCTTCAATCCTTTTAGCATTCAGATTATAAACCCAATAGGCCTTGCTATGAGCTGAATACCCAACTATATAACCTTCATCAGCTTTCCCATCAAATTTACCCAGTATATTAGCAGTATTCAGAATAGTCACCTTGCATCCAAAAGGCTTAAGGTAACGGATGTGTGGAACTTTCCCAGTGAGAAGTTCAAAAGGTGTCTTGACATGAAGTCTAGTTATGGATACCCTGTTCAAGACATGACATGCAGTACCTACTGCTTAAGTCCAAAACATGGTGGGTAGTTTGGAGTCTGCAAGCATTGATCTTGCTGCCTCAATGAGGGTTCTATTTTTCCTTTCAGCAACCCCATTTTGTTGTGGAGTTCTTGGAGTACTATAGTCCCTTCTAATCCCTTTAGACTTACAGAATTCTATAAATACAACAATTTTGAATTATGTACCATTGTCACACCTAATTCCCTTAACCTTTTTATTCAGCTGGTTCTCAACTAAGATAATGAATTCTTTCAGAATTGGAGTTGTTTCATCCTTAGTTTTGAGAAAGAACACCCATCAAAACCTGCTATAATCATCTGTAATAACCAGGCAGAAGTACTTATGATCAATACTTCTAATGGGGGTTGGACCAAAAAGATCCATGTGCAGCAACTGAAGAGGTTCTGAAATGGAGCTCACTGCTTGGACTGTTTTGTAGGAGGCTCTGTGTTGCTTTCCCTTGTTGCAAGCAATACAGTTGTGTTCATTGGTGAAGAGTGTAGAAGGAAGGCCCTGAACAAGACCAAGTTTTGATAACTTGTTGATGGTCTTGTAATTCACATGTGCCATTCTTCTATGCCATTTATGAGATTCATCCAGGGAAGCTTTGGCAACCAAACATGTTAGATGACCTTCAGGCTGAACATCATTCAGATTGAATGTGTATAAGTTGAAGGTTCTAGGAACTCTCAGCAATACAGTTGTGTCTTCTGGGAGTTTGAAGTCCTTGGAAAGCACAAGACACTCATCTTCAGAGAAGAAAACCTTATGTTTAGAGTCACAAATTTGTGATACTGAGATAAGATTAAAATTCCCCAGTTCCTCCACATAGTAAACATTTTCAAAGTCTAACAAGGGAGTCTTTATGGTTCCTTTCCCTGTTATTTTGCCATCTCCACCACCAAAGGTTACAGTGCCACCTCCTTCAATGGGCTCAAAGTCATGCATCTTATCCTTGTTCCCAGACATACTTCTAGAACAACCACTATCAAAGATGCCAATTTCAGTACTTTTCAAAGGATGTTCCTACAACAACAATAAAATATATACAATATTAGTACACATTGGAGACTCAAGTCATTGCTGACTTGAGCCTGCCTTGTGGATCATCAGTAATAGGCCATGTAGATGGTTTAGATCCACCATTGTTCTTGGGCCTGTAATGCTTATTTGGTCCCTTCTTAGTCCAAGAACAACCTGCTGAGGGCTTCACAACAGTATTCCATTTCCCACCACCATTACACATTGAGTTAAAGTGATTAGGCCAATAATCATTATAAAAGAAAGAACTAGTGGGTCTGACATAAGGTCGAGAATTGGTTTTTCTCGAAGAAAAATGAGTTTCAGCAGAATTAGGTTTCTGCTGATGTGGAACAAAAGATGGTATGTCATTAACATTTTGCCACATTTGCCTAGTTTTTCTTGGACTAACACCTGCACCCATTCTTTGCTCATGATATGTACAATCCTTAATCAAGTGATATTTACTTCCACACACAAAACACTTCTTCTTTTTAGAAGATTTATGCAAACCAAAAGAATTTCCATAACTTGAAAAAGTATTCAAATCACCATGACAAACAGAATTGTTTTTAACAAAGCCAAAAGTATTATTATGCAAAGAATTGAAAAACAAGTCTTCAGTAGAAACTGTCTTGTTATCAGCAGCAACTCTAGAAGGCTTGTGGGGAGTCTTGGGTGATGTCTTTGGTGTGGTCTTGGGAGTGGTCTTTGGCATGGTCTTGGGCAGGTCTGACTTCTCACTTGAATCACAGCTAGCAAATGAGGTAGACCCTTCATCAGAAGACTTGTCACTGTTACAACAAGAGACAAAGTCATTAGATTTCACAATAGGGTCTTGAAAGTCAGTTGACTTTTTTCCATATAAGTGATGTGATCCATCAAAGTCAGAAGGTTTGGACAAGTCTATAGGCATGTGTTCTCCTCTAATAGGTCTAGGTACAGCATTCAATCCCCCTTCCTTAACATATTTTATAGGTTTTTGAAATTCTAGGAGAGGTTCAGGGTCAAAAACACTAGATATATCAGGGTAAGTTAATTCCTCTGGATCTATATATTTATCGTACCCTAATGCTCTTCTAGACCTAACAGATTGAGAACTATCAAGTAATTTCTCTAAATTTGAAGCCCCTTTCTGCCATTTCATACGACCAGCTATCTCTTTGTCTAATTTAGCTTGTAACTCATGTTTTTCTTTTTCTAAATCAGACTTCTCCTTTTCAGTACGTTTTAATTCTATCTTAGCAACCTCTAAATCACTTTCTAGAACTCTTATTTTTTCATCATATTTAACTTGATTCTTTTGAAACCAGACTTTTTGTTTCTCTAATGTTTTTAAAGCCATTTTATAAGACTCTACCTCTATATAACACTCATTGTACTTTGGTTTCAATTCATCAAACTCTTGTTTAAGCTCATTGTACCTTACACTACATCCAAACACACAGTTGTTTACCTGAGAGATTCCCATCAAGGAGACTTGCTCCTTCTTGTCTTCTGAAGGTGTGAATGCCAGCAGATTCAATTGTGAAGAAGTAGCAGCTTCCTCTCCAGCAGGTTCATGATCAGCCCAATCAATTTGGTGATCCAGAGTTACCATAGCCTTTGAAGGTACAGTATTGTTATTCCCTGCTTCCAATGGATAAGAACCATATCTAACTTCATCTCCAGCCTTTCTCTCTTTGCATTCCCTTGAAAAATGTCCCACTTGACCACAAGTGTAGCATTTAACCTTCCTTCTATCAAACCTTGCAGCTTCTTTGCCATTAAAACCAAACTTTCTTCCAGACTTGGCTTCAAACCTTCTGATGTTCATTGAGATCATTGCAAGCTCCCATTTCAAGTGCATCTCCTCCATTTCCAATGGATCTACCTGTTCAAAGTCCTCATAAGCAATAAACTGCTGAGGTTCATATTCAGCCACAAATGAATGAATAAGATCCTCCAACACATTACTTGATTTTGATTTAGGAGCAGTCTGAGTATAAGTTTGAGAAGAAACTCCTGATGAATATGAACTTGAGGCTTGATGCACAGGTTTAGAAGAGGCACCAACAAATGCAGAATGAGTGGATGGACGAATGGGACTTCTAACATCAGGCTCAAGTGATTTAAGCCTATTGTAGAGGTCATCAAAAGACATCATGTCCAACCCACCTTTGGTCTTGAGAGCAATACAAACTTGTAACCAAGATGGTGGCAGAGATCTCAAAAACTTAGAATTGCAGTCTTCATTGTCGGGTCTAGCCTTCAACTGATTAAGTTGACTCAATATTCGATGAAATCTATCATAACCCTTATGAATTCCCTCTTCTTCAGATATCTGAAATTCTTGGAATTTCTGCTTCAGCAAGGACTTCTGCAATCTTCTTGATTCCTCATTCCCACCAAATCTTGCTTTTATAGCCATCCAAATATCCTTGGCATCCTCCATAAAATGGAAGTCACCCATATGGTCATCTGGTATAGCTTGGAGCAAGATAGTTCTGACTTTACTCTCCCTCTGCACAGCCAGAATCTCTTCAGCAGTTTTGGGTCCTACAATAGTAACAACTCCATCAGCATCTGTAACATGCTTCTTCAGACTATTCCCTTTCTTAACAACCTCCCACAGATTCCAATCAATGTTTGTGATCCAGTTCTGCATCTTCATGGACCACAGATGATAATCTTCTGCATTCTTCAAATATGGAAACTTAGCATTACTGTTGGAGAGATTAAGTTGTTGAAGAGAAGTGGTGTTAATGTTCTGGGTTGTATCTACATCATCATCTGATCCAGGCATGTTTGTTGATTTGTTTGGATTGTAAAGGTGTAAGATTCGTGATTCTTAGTATGGCAGAGACTCTCTCGAGGCTTTGATACCACTTGTTGAGCTATAGACCTTGATAGATCTTATTGAGCACTCTAGAATCGTTAGTAATGTTACTGTAATCAATAACACACTAATAGATAATCCCTGCAACTTGTATTTATAAAGCGGAAACAAAACACAAGTTTGATACTAAGAATACTTGATCCTCTATGGATCTTTTAATTATATTAAGAATTTTCTAAAAGTTATTCAATACATAAACCGTGTGTTCCTTTTATACTCAAGGAACCCTAAACCGTTTCTCAAGAAACGTATATTCTAAAACTTCTAAAAGATATGCATTATCACTTCCTAAATAAACTCATGCATATTCAAACTACATTACATAAAACACGGAAATACTATATCCGCAGAAACTAATAAAGCTGAACTATGTCTTCAGCAAATACACTGCTTCAGCAGAAACCAACTCTTCAGCAGGATCCTTTCAGCAGAAACAGCAGCAGAATTCTTTCTACACAGAATTCCCAACAGATTGATTTATCCTATATCTGAAAGTCCTTGGGTTAGCCCAATTCATTGTGTTCCTAAAAAGGGTGGCATAACCATTGTCGCCAACGAGGATAACGAGTTGATTCTAACTCGTTTGGTCACGGGTTGGCGAGTATGTATTGACTATCGAAAGTTGAATGAAGCCACCCGTAAAGACCATTTTCCTCTCCCTTTTATGGACCAGATGCTCGAAAGACTAGCGGGGAATGAATACTACTGCTTCCTCGATGGTTCTCGGGTTACTTCTAAATCCCCATTGATCCACAGGATCAAGAGAAAACTACCTTCACATGCCCCTACGGAACTTTTGCTTACAGACGTATGCCTTTCGGCTTATGTAATGCACCAGGAACGTTCCAGAGGTGCATGATGTCTATCTTTTCCGACATGATCGGGAAAACCATGGAGTATTTATGGATGACTTTTCAGTCATCGGGGATTCATTCCAGTCTTGTCTCTCCCACTTGGAACAGATGCTTAAACGTTGCAAAGAAACGAATTTAAGTCTCAACTAGGAGAAGAGCCATTTTATGGTTAAAGAGGGCATTGTCCTCGGCCATAAAATTTCAAAGAACGGGATTGAGGTTGACAAAGACAAAATTGATGTCATCGCTAAATTACCTCATCCCACCACCGTTAAAGGTGTTAGGAGCTTTTTGGGTCATGCCGGCTTCTACCGTAGGTTTATCCAAGATTTCTCTAAGATTGCCCGGCCTATGACCCATCTCCTCGAAAAGGATGCTCCTTTCATCTTCTCGCCTGAGTGCATCGAATCTTTTGAAACATTAAAGAGAAAGCTTACCGAGGCACCGATTCTTGTTGCCCCCGATTGGGACCTCCCTTTTGAGCTTATGTGCGATGCTAGTGATTTTGCCATAGGTGCGGTCTTGGGGCAACGTAAAGCAAAATACTTTTAGCCTATACACTACGCAAGCAAAACTATGACCGAGGCTCAAAGTCATTACACCACCACTGAAAAAGAACTATTAGCTGTGGTGTATGCCTTTGAAAAATTCCGGCCATACTTAATCTTGACCAAATGCGTAGTGTATACGGATCACTCGGCTTTGAAGTACCTATTTGCAAAGCAAGATGCAAAGCCGAGGCTACTCCGTTGGGTTCTCCTCCTCCAAGAATTTGATATCATTATCCGTGATAAAAAAGGAGCTGAGAACCTTGCTGCTGATCATCTCTCACGATTAGAAAACCCTCACCAGGATGTGTCCGAGAAACAGGAAATAAATGAAACATTTTCTCTCGAGACACTCAATGCGGTTGCTTTTCGTGGTGACTCTACTACCCCATGGTTTGCCGACTTTGCAAATTACCATGCGGGTAACTTCATCGTGAAGGGGATGACGTCCTAACAGAAGAACAAATTTTTCAAAGACGTTAAACATTACTTCTGGGACGACCCCTATCTCTTCAAAATATGTGCCGATCAAGTCATCAGGCGATGTGTTTACGGACAGGAAGGCACTGATATTCTCAAGGCTTGCCATGCTGGACCCACTAGGGGCCACCATAGTCCTAACTACACCGCCAGAAAGGTGTTTGATTCCGGTTTCTATTGGCCCACAATTTATAAGGATGCCCACGAGTTAGTCAAAGCTTGTGATGCTTGTCAGCGTCACGGGAATATTTCACAAAAGAACGAAATGCCACAAAATGCCATTCAAGTTTGTGAAATCTTTGACGTCTGGGGCATTGATTTTATGGGGCCATTCCCATCTTCTCGTGGAAACAAATACATTCTCGTAGCTGTTGACTATTTGTCAAAATGGGTTGAGGCAAAGGCCTTACCTACTAACGATGCCCGAGTTGTCGTGAAATTTTTAAAATCCCTCTTTGCTCGTTTTGGAACTCCACGTGCCATCATTAGTGATGCGGTACACACTTTTGCAATGATCAATTCACAAAAGTCATGCTTAAGTACGGTGTTACTCATCGTCTTTCTACCGCGTATCACCCACAAACAAGTGGGCTGTAAAACCTCGCGAAAATTCACATAATTAACTTCGGTTAATTTAATAAATATTCTTTGTCATTATTGTAATTACCATTTTTTACGGGGAAATTTAAAATTTTCTTTGTATATTAAAGTGGTCACGATTACGATATTGTCAAATTCGTCAAACGACAAAACAAGTTATCGACAAAATTAACAAAACACTAATTACACTAAACCTAATTAATAAAAACCTAATTACTAAAACTTACTTAAAAACCAAATCGGGCCCTTAATCCCCCTAAGCCCAACCGGCCCACACCCAAAACCCAAAAATTCATTACTAATAATAATACTACTCGACTAAACATATTTCAAATCGTCTCGTTCATTCCTAATTCGTACACACGACCCATGTATCTTTTTGCCCATCCTCGTTAAGCTCCTAGCCAACTATTAGTGTGTCGAATCTCACGTTCATACGTTGAATTTTGGTACGTTTTTATGAGGCAAAGTGTTTGGCTATAAATCGATCCAAGTGATTTGTGAGTTATTCATTTCTTATCCGTTTTAATCCCCGGTTGTTTCTAAATGATCCTAATAAAGTTTCTAAGATGATTTTATGCTCAAATGTCCAATATGATCATGTATATACAAGTATTAAGCGATTTAGTAAATCGTTTATGTATATATGGTTGTGTCGACATGCATGAATGAGTCAACCAAACATTTCCCATGAAATGTGCTCTCACAACTCTTTTCAAATCATTATAAAACTCATGTAGGAAGCTAGGTACTGACATGGTATAGTAAATCATGTTTGCTTGCATTATTTAGCACCACTCGATCCATTCGAATGGTGATATAAACGTACCATGCATGCACTTAGTTTCCTTCATTCTCAAACTCTTTCACCTAAACGTTTCTTCCTAAAACATCACCCTTACAAACCTCAAGTCGAAGATTATATTAGTTGGGACTCAAGAAAGGAAATCGGGTTTATATATATATATATATATATATATATATATATATATATATATATATATATATATATATATATATATATATATATATATATATATATATATATATATATATATATATATAACGTTTGGGTTATATAGTGAGACTTGATATTCTTGTGTTCTATCCTATCACTCTCGACTTTGATCACCTCTAAGGTGTTTGTAAGTCTCCGCAACTCTTTTCTATTTAAATTCCTACGTTAAATATTATTCATGCATAATATCCATATTCGTTTCATCGTATACCATTTTGATATATTTATACGCGTACATATTTATTATTAGAACACGAAACGTGACTAGCCTCTATCTTGGTAGGCCTAGGAGTCACGTAGCACGTACACTTCACGTTTATTTTCATGTTACATGCATATAACGAGTCCATTTCAAATCATGTCACACGTATAAATTTCATTAAAACACTTAGTGAATATTTCAAGTTTTTCAAAATAAGTAATCGATCCAAACATGTCACAAAACCTACGTATAACTTTTTATTTCACTTAACAAACGTACCATATTTTTCTACGTACTAATAGACCACCTAGAAAACTATTAGTTTCATATACATGACTTATAAAAATATTCACGTTTTGACACCCTACTCGAGCCAAAGCAAATCGACATAAACCAGATTTTTCAAAACAAAACTTATATAAAAACTAATATGGTTGTCGAGTTGGCTTAACCAAGGCCCAACAAGACTTTGCGTTTTAACAGCCCACTGGGCCTATAAAATATATTTTTAGAATCATAAAGGAAGCCCAAGTTCAAGCCCAAAAGAATTTCTATGCCCTCGCCTCTAAAATTTTAAATGGGCCTTTGTTTGGTTCGAATCAAGGCCCATAAGCTAAATAAATAAGCTTTTTATGGAATAAGCAGTTGAAATAAGCTAGAAAGTAATAAAAGAAGCCACGGAAATTTTTATAAAATTTTTATAATCACTTTTGCAAAAATAGGACTAAAAATGTAACGCGACGACACGTATAGGGACTAAATGTGAAAACTGTGAAAACTAAGGACTAAAAATGTAGAAACAGAAAGAAAGGATAAAAATTGATAATATAATATTGTTACAAGTTTAGATTGTAATATTGGACATGTAGTGGACTATAATTGTAAATATATATAAAAAAAAGGACTAACGGTGTGACGCTAACGCCGTTAGTATAAAAGTTGTAAAATTGGAAAAAGGACAAGGACTACACTTAATCTATTTGACATTCTTATTTTATTTTCTATTTTACGGCAACCCTCACGTCATATGCATTTTCGTTTCATTATATATATATATATATATATATATATATATATATATATATATATATATATATATATATATATATATATATATATATATATATATATATTATTTATTTTTACGTTAAGTATATTTATAACGATACTTAAAAGGTTAATATTTTTACTTACGATTTAAAAAGGTAAAACTACGATGGATATTTTAAATAAAGTATTTTCATATCATGCATGACATAATAATCTCACTTCACATCATCTATTCGTCATAACGAATAATGCTTATTCGTTATTCGTTCGTATTTACCAAATAGTATTTGGTTATATTCTCTGATAAATTTATTTATTAGGTTCTGTGTCAAAGGCATTCCCATAAATCTCATCCTATCTTACTTTTCATCATTTCCAAATCAATCCAGGAGAGTCATAGCCCCATTTCAAATAATTGTTTTTAACTCATTGGGGGAGATACATGCTTACATATACTTTGATAACTTGATAAGTATATGAAATAAAATAAAATACATGATTCAAATCAATTTCCTAATTGATATTAAAATAATATAATTTGTGATTTATACTATATCAATGTTTCCAATGTGATTATTGTGGTATGAGAAATATATATTTATTGATGAATTATTTGACTGAAATATTGTTATTCATATGAAAATGTTCTCAATTCGATTATTGTGGTATGTGATATAAATGTGTTACTGGCGAAATATTCAAATTGAATTTGTGATACTCAAACGATACTAATTTCAAATTCAAATTCTGATACTCAAATGGTGACATTTTCAAACTAAATTTCTGATACTCAAATGGTAACATTTTCAAACTGAATTTCTGATACTCAAATGATGATATTTTCAAACTAAATTTCTGATACTCAAATGATGATATTTTCAAACTGAATTTCGGATACTCAAAAGATGATATTTTCAAACTGAATTTCTGATACTCAAGCGATGATATTTCCAAACTAAATTTCTGATACTCAAACGATACTGTTTTCAAATTGATTTCTGTGATACGATACTTGATTTCATGATGTTATGCTAAATGAGCCCATAAGTCCTTGATATTGCCTAAGTTAGCTTATCGCCATATAGTCCCTCAATCATGAGCCATTAATCACCGTAACGTGAGCGCGAATATAGTGAACAGATTCGAAACCTGTTTGGATTGACCTCCGATCCCACTAATACTTGACGGAATGTCATTATGCATGTGGTTAGTCGTATTAGTCGTGATACACTATATTTGAGATCAGTAGGAATTGGCAAATCACCTACGAATCGAGGGCAAAATCTGTGATTGATTTGATAGAACACCCCTTCTGTTAACGTCTTGTGTGTCATGAGGCTTGGTGCAATATCTATAAAGGAAATATATATATGTATTCAACATATATTTAGATACAGCTGTATAGGTTCGCCCATATGTGAATTATTTCTCTGATCGATTTAGTATCATGAGTTTCCAGCTCATGTTAAGATTATTAATTCTTTATTGAATGTGATTGAATATTTATATGATTTATTTGTGAATATACTCGATACTTGTTTCGTTACTGTTTGTATTTTATCAATACCAAATATTCCTAAAATCTAACAAAATAAAGGGTTTTTCCTAAAACTCTATGAACTCACCAACCTTTGTGTTGACACTTTTAAGCATGTGTATCTCAGGTAATTGAATGGAGCAGGACAAGACACGGAGTGGGCATTTATTACTCTGATAAATTAAAATGGTGTAAAAATCAAATTTGACATTTTTACAAGTCTTTATATCTTTTCATAAGATTTTAAATCAAATGGTTCATCTTTTATTAAAATTATTATTTAAATGACAAATGACTTTCAAAATGTTCTTTCAAACCGTTTTATTGGTTAAAACTTCGATCCTCACCGTAACACCCAAATTAATTTTCCGCTGCGACAAACTTTAAAAATGGGGGTGTTACATGGGCAGGTGGAGGTTTCAAACTGTGGTATTAAGCGGATTCTTGAGAGGACCGTAGGTGAAAACCGTGCTTCCTGGTCGGATAAACTAGATGATGCACTCTCGTACAGCTTACAAAATACCCATCGGGTGTACTCCCTACAAGCTTGTATACGGGAAGGCATGTCATTTACCGATCGAGCTCGAGCACAAAGCCTACTGGGCCTTGAAACATGCAAACTATGATCTTCATAAAGCGGGTGATCACCGTAAGGTTCAACTCAATGAATTAAACGAATTTCGTGATCAAGCCTACGAGAACTCTTTGATCTACAAAGAAAAGACAAAGAAGATTCACGACTCTAAGATTAAGAACCGCGATTTCAACATCGGTGACAGAGTCCTTCTTTTCAACTCAAGGTTAAAGATCTTCTCGGGGAAATTAAAAACCCGATGGACTGGACCATTCACTGTTGCAAAGGTATATCCATACGGGACTGTTGAGTTATCTCAACCCGAAGGTCCAAACTTCAAAGTGAATGGTCATCGTTTGAAACATTATTTTGGAGAGGACATACCATCCATGGTTGTCCTAGATCTCCAAACTTTCCCCATGGACCAATGAATTCGGGGATCGAGTCAAGCTAGTGACTCGGTGAACAAAAATTAGCAAAATATGGGTTTTCACCCATATATCTGACTTCTTTCTACTTTCTACCACTCTAGTGTGGGGGAGTGGCCGTCCCCCACCTTTTGAAAAGTAAATATGTATATAAGTCTCTCTGGAAAAAAAATGATGAAAATGTTTATATGTACAGATAAATAAAGTGAAAAATAAAATCGATATTTCCACAGTTAGTTTCGAATATTAGCTTTTTCCGTTCAGAGATTCGGCATAATAGCCGGGACTTTGAATATTGAGGACAATATTCAATTCTAGTGGGGGGGGGGGGGGGGGATTCTTGCGAATTTTATCACAAAATACTTTCTAAGTACCCCCATTTTGGCCTAAATTTTTCAAAATTTTTTTCACTTTATTTCAAAATTTTTGTGGTAATCAGTCCGCCATGTCTAAATGACAAAAGGATTGACTAGTCCAGGAGCAAACAGCTCTTGGTAAAGACATCTCAAACCCGTTGATGGCTTGTACTTTGCCCAAAATTGTATGGTAAATCAACTCGCCATATCCCATAAAGTTAATGAGTTGGCTAGCCCGCAAGATTGTGGCTTGTGGTAAAGGCCGTGGAAAATCCATAATTGGTAATCAGCTCACCAAGATGTTGACTTAGTCCATCAAGAGTTGGCTAGTCCAGAAGCAAACGGCTTTTGGTAAAGACTAATCAAATCCGTTGACAGATGGTGGTTTGCTCAAAATCACATGGTTATCAGGGGGACCATAGTTCTTACTTGAATCGATACATCTGGCTACTCCAGAAGTGATGGCTTTTGGTAAAGAGTTTTTCAAATCCATCAAGTTTTTCTCAAAAGATTGCTAGGGACTAGCAATGTTTTAGTGTGGGGGATTGATGATGTGTAAATACTCATCATTTTTACCTTTTCTGAGCTACCAAAACATCTAAAAACACTCAATATTGAATCAAAATAGTGAAAATATCCCAGGAATGTGTTTTATATGTTTCAAATGCAAAATAATCAAAAACATATGAAAAACGTACAAAGTTTGCAAAATTGGCAGTTTCAGTCCCTCAACTTTCAAAAGTTGTCAAATCTAGTCCCTGGTTATTCTAAAAACTTGAAAAAGTCACCAAAGGTCCTTTTAAATCAAAAAGTTGCACAATTAGTCCTTTGGTGCAAAGTTTCACAAAATGTAAAGTTTAGTCCCTGAAGTTTGGAAAATTGTCAAAAATGGTCCCTGGGATATTAAAACTTTGAGAAAAACAAATTTTGTCCTTGTACTTCTCATATATGGCAGGATTGGTCCTTGATTGGCAAGTTTGGTGAAATTACAAAACAGGTCCTTGAAGTTTGGTGATTTGGCAGATTTAGTCCCTGGGGTTTTATTTGTGAAAAATTCAAAATGTGTCCTTATAATACTCTCATATGGCATAATACACCCCATGAAACACTTTGAAATAATGCCAATTCACGCCCCTCACTTTTCGGATAATTACAAAAATGGTCCTTGTGCAAAGTTACACCAAACCGGACCCTTAATAATATCAAAACCCAAATACCAAGTCCAATCCTAATCCAAAGCCCACCCTTCTACACATTTGGCCCAAAACAAACAAAGCCCACCCCTTTGTATAATACCAGGGTCAAAGTTTGACCCTGAGTCAAACTAGTCAAACACCACCCCCAGCCATCTCCTTCCCCCTTCCTCACAACCTGCCAAACTCCACCACCCCTCCACTTGCAATAAATTCATCATCACTATCCCACCACCCTCTGCACCTACCCTCACCTCCACATTAAATGCTCCCCTCCCACAACACGCAACAGAAGCAAATTGCAAAAAACAATCTTTCCCGCCAAAACGCGTGGCAAGTGATTAGAGCCTCTCAAACATCCAATGGACGATATTAATGATGGAAAATGATCAGAGAGGTGGAGGAACCCTAATGGTGGCCTATAAATAGAAGAGAAGTCCAACAAGAAGAGTGTTAGCTTAATCTTAGTAATTTTAAGTCGTTTATGTAGTTTTCAAATTCTCAGTTTGTAATTCAGCTTTAAAATAGTTTAACTTGTATTTTCAGTATACTATTAAGGATTTTCATCAATCAAAGTTAAGTTTCAAGTGATATCTCAACTTGTGCAATTTTTAGATTTATTTCAAGTTTCTTATTCTACTGTGTTGTTGTTATCATTAAGTACTTATGGACTCTTAGGCTATATAAGCTCCCATAAAGCTTATTTAAGCTTTTAGAAACTATAAAATACTGCTTAGTTATAAAAAACTCAAAAATACAAAAATAGTCAACAAAAGTCAACTTGCAGGTTTAATGGTGATTTAAAGCTGGAGCATGGTAAATTCTGGATGGCCATGGGTTAGTGGTCTTGTGGAAGACCTATAGGATTGATTTGGAGGTCCTTGGTTCTTGGTTTAAGCTGGAATGCACTTTGTAAGGCTTCAAATCTCATTTCTCTAATCATTACTGTAGCATTGCTTAATTAAGTTGTTTTAATAGCTTTTCTGTGTTTACCTAGTGCTAATTAGTGATAATCTTGCATAATATTAGTATCTTGTTAATTGGAAATATTAGTTGTTTTGAAATTTTAATTTGACAGTTAAATAGCATAGTTGTTAATCTTGGGTGATTGTTGTTGTTCATTGTTTCTAAGTGCTTATTTAAGGTTAATATATCATTATTAGTTGTTGTGCACCTGTTTCATAAGCTTTTTAAACCATTTGCTTTACAAAACACAAAACAGACAACCTTTAAGTACTGTTTGGATCAGGGGAATTCAAGGTGTTGTGGAGTGTTATTATTGCTGTTTCTTGTTCATACCAGTCACCTAGGTCATAAGTAGCTTAGAACAACAATAAAAACCAGGTCTTATTCATAGAAAAGTCAAAATAAAGCTTTAACAGGCCTAGATTACCCTCTGTGTTGGATTAAGTGTAGCATATGCCCCAAATCCATTCACTTGTGAGTGGTTTAGCTCAATTTAGTCTTAATCTAGCTTAATTAGTCCATATCAGTCAATAAATCAAGATCAAAGTTCATTTAAGTCAACCTTTTACAAAATCTTAAAAAGTCAAAATTGCATACTTAGGCAGAAAACCAAATTTTCAAGGATTTTTATAGAATTTTGTGAATTTATTCAGGCTTTGAAACTTTCAGAGGATAAAACCTACCACCTCAGATTCAAGAATCTAGGTTTATCTTATTTGTGGGATTTTTATTGTAGCTTGTGCATTAGCTTATTTCAACCTGCAGGGCAAGTGCATTGCCCTGTGCACAGGTTTTGAGCAAAACTCCCAAGCCCTTAGATACTTCATTAGTGGGACCCACCTCTGACTTATTGGCTTTTTGGAAATCCATACAACCCATCTTGATACCTCAGTTCTTATTTTCTATTTTTGAGCTTATTTGATAGGGCTGCAAGCCTCATCAAGTGTAGCCATTCTCTGAGCCAACACTGATTACTCAGTGTAAGACCCCAACTTCCAAGCCTTACATAGTTCTCAATAATAAGCCATAAGCCCTGCTTATTGGCTTATTTTGAAGCTTTCCAGTCCACCTTCAAGGTTCAGGACTTTATTTGGACCCCCCTTAGCTTTTGTGGACCCCACAGAGGTCCAAAGTTCATTAGTTTGGCCTGTCTTGGCCTTGTTTAGTGATAAGTGCTTATTTGCTCATAGCTGCTTATCCAGAGTGCTTATTTGTGCTTTTTGTCTTATTTCAAGTTGGCCTACATGTGTGATATCTTATTTGATCATTTGAATATCTTTTCACCAAATCACAAGTCCTAATAAGCTATTTGTCAACTGTTTGGAAACAAGGGGGTGCACACAGCTTATTTTTAAGCTATAATAAAAGTGTTTTTATAAAAAGTTCTTATTTTTAAGTTATTTTCATCTGTCAAAAGGAAAAACACCAAAAAACCAAAAATAAAATTAGTGATAGCTTTTATTTAATAGACTTTATCTTTTTAATTTTTCATTTCAGCTTATTAATAAGCACTTTATCATTTTTATAATTTCCTTAATTTCCTTTTACCATTAAGTATTTATAATAATTTTCTTAGATTTTTTTAATTAGTTTACTATTTATTAGATTTAAGAATAGTTTAAATAATTAAATAAGTAATATTAGTAATTAAATAGTTTTCTTTAATTTTAATTAAAAACAGTAGAATTTTATATTTTTCCTAGGTTTTATAAATTAGTTAAGACTTTTAGAAAATATATTTTTAATTTCTCCAGTTCATTTTCCAATTTTCTCATTTAAATTAGTTAAATTAGATTTAAATTAATTAAAAGGTAAATAATTAGTAAATTAGTCTAAAAACAATTTTTAGAAGTTTTTTATAATTTTTTAGGATTCCTGTGATGGTTAATTAGTTTTATAAATTTTTCCATAATTTTCTAAGTCATTTAGGTATTATTAGTAATTTAAAATAGTTTAATTAGTTTAATTAATATAATTAGTTTTTTATTAATAAAAAACTCATAAAAAGACAAAAATATTTATTTTTATTTTTTATACTTTCTTCAAGTTCATTTTAAGGTTTAGAAATTATTTTTACAAATTTTTAGTTTAATTTGTAATCTTTATAATTTTTGGTTAATTTAAATTAGGTTTAAATTAGATTTTAAATAGTTTTAATTAATTAATTAATATTTAAATATTAAAATAATTATTTTTATTATTTCATTTTCATTTTAAATTTTCTTTTAATTTTAAGTTTTAAAAAGTTTCACTTGCATCCCCTGTAGTTTGTAATAGTTTAAAACCCACTTTTTCTGTCTGTAACCTGATTCTAAGTTGTGCATTTGTGAATATATCTGTATATATGTTATTGTGAATATTATATCATTGTGAAAATACCAAATATCAGTAGCAAAATCAATTCCCAATCATCTTGGCTACTGTCCTCAGTGCCACTCATTCCTATAAACGTTTTCCAAAAACACCATTGCAATCTCGCTGGGACTTAACGACCCGGGGACACACTATACTATCACCGGAGAATTGGAACGGAACTGTCTTTGACTTGTTGACCTTGGTCAATAATATCTGACCGTTTCGGGACCAATCACCTATTTATAAAATGATTTTAGTGGTTGTTTAGACTATATCTTATTTTTACAACTTTAAGTTTGATCTCACATTAACCCTCTCATATTATATATATATATATATATATATATATATATATATATATATATATATATATATATATATATATATATATATATATATTTATTTATTTTTATTTTTTTTCAATCAAGTCATGATATATTATGAATAGATCGAAGCCACACGATCTAGCACTATGAAAAATTAGCCGAATACATACACTTTTTTTTTCCCACACTTCTAAAAAGTGTGTACAATTTGATTACATTATTAATATTTAATAATGAGATGGGCGCCAGATCGCCGCGTAGCGGCGGGGCGTCATTTCACATCGTTGATCATTGGACGACATTCTTTTTAAGTAGAAAAATATCAAACGTACCAGCCATAACATTGATTAGAAAACATCATTTTACCCATGTTACAAAAGTCTGACTATTCCTGTATCAAATGAGGCAACTGCAGCAATGGCTCAGGAAGGTTCCCTCAATAGGCTGTGGTGCTGATGATAGGATTTCTTCTTTTTTCAATGTTGCCTTCTTCCATTGCCGCTGTAGACGAATTACAGTCTTCCGCCAAACATCTAAGATAGTTGCAAAAGCTTCTTTTTTGGAATTATATATCAGTAAAAAGCAGACATAGACCCAACAGCCTAACTTTGTTTTACTGCAAAAGAGGAAGCCGTATAACTGAATTTGCTTTAAAAACCCAATCGTTACATATTGAAATCAACTCTGTAGTCAAATTATGAATAAAGAAAATCATCTACGTTTATATAAAATTCTTACCCATTCCGTTTCAAGAGTTTCCTTGTCAGTGCTGCCACTATTCTTCGCAACAGCCATTTTTACCTGTAAAAGAGAATCAACAAATTGTGAATACAAAAAAAATCACAACAAAGTTTATAAATTTTGTAACATGATACAAAATCTAATAAAACAATAAGGTAAAATGATGGTCAGTTATTTATAGTGAACAGATTGACATTTAAAAATTTGAAGGTAAAATCGAATAGCATCGTCAGTCCTTAAACAAATAACAACTAAAATAAAACAACCAGAAACAGTAAGGATATTTAAAACAAAATGATAGTCTCAGATATTTAAATAACATACACAACAGTCTTAGATATTTAAAACATATTTACCTCTAGTAATTATGCGACCACGCCTGCCAAATGTAGAATTAGTAAGGCGAGAATTGTTTGAATTGTCAACGCCTGCCACATAAATAATAGTCTCAAATCCTGACCAATCTTTTAATGGTTGACCAACGTTTGCATGTGTGAATTTAACAATTTTATCCTCATTTAAGGATGCCTTACCAATAGTTGGGACAGTTGACTTGGCCAATGTGCAGCTTGTACAGTATGGCTGTTTTCCCTGCAGCATCTACCCCAAGCATAACAACCTATTTGCACCAAAAGAAATCGATAAACTTATACATGGGTGTTCTAATATGATTTCACTGATGTCAACAATTATACCAAGTTGCAGAATACGGAGTAATAAAATTTATAATACGAATCACCAATATAGAAAGAAATGTGTTCAAGCTTAAATAAGTTTTATTATATCTAAAGGGTGCGAAAAAATTGCAGCAAAAGACAACTTTGAAGACGAACAGGAAAAAAAACATTTAGCAAAGTAAAAATAAAAATAAGCTTGTATAACTGAAACATGATCTAGTTATCTAAGTTATCGATAATCAGAAGCATAAACTTACTATCCTCTTATAAGCTAAATATTCGCGAAAAGCATGGGAAATCTGTAAAGCTGATTTACAGCTTTCATGAATATGCTAACAGAGTGTTTGTTTAAGCTTACATGTGGCTTATGAGCTTATTTAAATCGGCTTATATTTCATAAGCCCCAACTTTGTGGCTTATTTTTAGACTTGTGGGCTTATATAAGTTTACCGTGATATGGTAAACTTATATAAGTCTCAAAATAAGCGGGGAAAATTGATCGCTTATTTATTTTTAAAGCACCTAAAACTAAGCAGCTGCTTAATTTCAAAGCTAATAAGCAGTTCAAAATAAGCAAATCAACACCCCCATAAACCTGATACACAGCTTCGAACATTGAAATTATTACATACCCATGAAATTACACAAAACAGATCAAGAATAAATAGTACAAAACCATAAAATTCATTTATCAAAAAAGAACAAAAATTGAAAGTAAACACCACAAATTCAATTCCATCAATCAATGAAAAACCCTACTAATATAACAAATCAATATTTTATAAATTACTAAAAATGAAACACAACAAACTTAAAAACACAATTAAATGACTAATTTAACAGATTAACTACCTCTATTTTGTGAATAACCATCACCAGCGCCACCACTGTCACGGTTACGATAACCATGCCATTTCACATGTAAATCTCGATGAATGATGTTGTGGAAGATGCTACTGTTGTACTAATGATTCAGTAACAAATCGGCAGAGAGAGGTGGTGAGTTGAGAGAGAGAGGCGGTGAGTTGTATCTGGAAAATTCCGGATATATATCTATGTATAGTGGAGGGAACGGGCCAACACAAAGATCACAGGTCAAAGTAAGCCCAAAAAAAATCCGGGAGCCCACCGGGTGGAAGTGGCATCGAAACGGTGCCGTATTTGATTCTATTTAATATATATATTAATGTGTAACAATTGATTACATTAATAAGTTGGAAAAAATATGTAAAACAATAGATTTTCACACTTATAGTTGTGTTAAAAAAATCACATTTCTAAGTGTGGAGAAATCTAAGAAATGTCCACAGTTATATGTGTGGACGTGGAGGTTATTTGTTGGGTGTTACAAATAACCTTCATACTTAGAAGTGTGTAGAAATTTTATAATTTTTCACACTTAACACAAATATAAGTGTGTAGAATGAATTATTTTTTTGTAGTGAAAGTAGGCTTAATATACTGTCGCAATCACATGGAATCTAGACCCAAATATGTTTAGTTGGGTTTATATGGAAAAGTAGTTACGTTTAGATTGATCTTAGTCTAACAAATTCATTGAACCCTGACATAGAATTTTGAAAGTGATCTAAGTTGACACATGAGGTATTAAGAGTCATGCTAACCCTGTACATTAGATAAAGAAGATGACCATATACACCCAACTAAGCCCATTTGGGTCTAGATTGCCGGCTCCAGATAAACATCTCAAGTGGTGCCAATGGTTCACATGAAAAATTGATGGATGATATGGACTAATATATCTTGATTGATAAGTAAATCAGTGGATGATAAGTAAATACACTATGTACATATGCACTCCTGATTGATTGACATTTAGAATTTTAAATTATGGATACATTGGAAAGGCAACTTGCCATTATTATAAGAGTTAATGACTTAAATAGCCAAAAAAAAAAAAAAAAAACAAAAAAACTTGATTTCCGGCCTATAAAATTTGTGTTTTTTTCCTCTCTCTCTAAAAGCAGAAGTTGAGCAAAATTACAGTGAAGTCGAGAAAAAAATAAAACTAGATTCGAGTAAAAAAAAGTCGCGTAGCCTTTTGGTTTATATTTGGAATTTTTTTTTTACCACGGTATATAAGGTGGATAAAAATTTCTTTGTCTATTTAAGTAAATATAAACGAACTAAAGGCCTAAAGCAAGTTGCATTTGTCATGTATTTTATTTTCGAGAAAATGCTAGAACCACAAAAATTTTACAAACAAATATTCATACAATGACATAAAATGTTCAACTAACTCCGTGTAGAATAGCTATAGAACAAAATTAAAAGATTAAGAAATTAAGAGTTTTTTTTATACATGCTTTATAAGCAGTTAAGATAATATGATTTGAAAAGACAAAGGGAGGGTGAATTCTCCTAATTGGTATCCGGAGGAAGGACATTAACCGGACGACCTCTTACGACACCAAGAACAAGTTCTACAAGTTAGCTATGAATAAGTGAAGGGTGTGTGACCAACTCTAGATGGATACATTTTATTTACAAGTTACCTATGAATGGGTGAAATGGGGTGCGACCAACTATCGATGGATATATTTTATTTATTTATTTGTTTGTTTGAAGTTCTATAGTTAAAAAGCTCTTGCATATACTATAGGTAAATATCACCCTCATCTAACGATCGAGATAGATACTTATAGGATGAAGTGTGTAAGGAGTAATGACCCGATTTACACTTGCACTACAAACGACTCACCAAGACATTGCTAGTTGAACGATGCACTTACATTTCATGTCATTGATAGGTTTGAGGAGTGGCTAGGCGAGCACATCTTCATCTTACTTATTGTCTTTTTAAATATTAGCAATTTTAATAATCGCGAGGATTTAAACTTCAGTAAGTGTTTTTACATAATTTACTTTTAAATCATTTTAATTTCATTCACTCCAGCGAACGACCCGATCTTACTGAGTCTATACTATACACGATCGGATACACTACCTGAAAGTGTTGGTATTACTCATTTGATTCGATTATAAATTTAAAACGCGGCTAATGCACATCAACATGTATTTCATATATAGACTTTCCCATATCCATACACCACATGCTTACACTGAATTGAGAATTTTATTTTATTTTTTTATTATTTTTTTTTTAAAGAATTTAAATTCAGAAAGTAACTCAATATAATGACCACATCAATTTATATTGAAAGAAACCTGCATAAGCACTAAATATTCCTCCATCTGTTCTCTACATTTCTCAACCTCTTGCAAAACATTTGACACACTACCTTAGAATGGACACAGATGTAGCAAAACCCCATGTGGCATTCCTTGCAAGCCCTGGAATGGGTCACATAATTCCTCTTTTCGAGTTTGCTCATCATCTAGTTACCGAACACAACACTCAAGTCACTTTTCTTGTCATCACCTCCGAGTCCACCCATGCCCAAAACGACTACCTCAAATCTAGCAACTCACATCCCGACTTACATGTGGTTGACCTCCCGCCTGCTGACATGTCTGGCCTTATAACTGATGACATGGACATTGTCACCCGAATCTCCCTCTTAGTTGAAGAGTCTGTTGGTCCTCTACGCACAGTGTTATCCGGATTGAATGTGCTTAAAGCTCTCATTATTGACATCTTTTGCACAAGTATGTTTGATGTTTGTAAAGACTTATCTATTCCAGTTTATTCCTTTTTCACAGCTTCAGCAGTTCTTTTCATGTTCTCCTTGTATCTTCCGGTGCTGGACAGGGAGGTGGAAGGTGAGTTTGTGGATCTACCGGGACCAGTGAACGTCCCAGGTTGTAACCCAATCCGAACACAGGACTTACTAGACCAAGTCCGGAACAGAAAGGTAATCGAGTACAAATGGTACTTGCACCATGTCAGAAGGTTATCCATGGCTACAGGGATATTTCTCAATACTTGGGAAGATCTTGAACCGGTTTCACTTAAAGCACTAAAACACGAACCGTTTTTTCTTAACAATTCCACTCCACCGGTTTATCCTATTGGACCGCTCACGAAACAGATTGAACCGGTTGTTGCTGAGTATGATAACGGAATAATAGCATGGCTTGATAAACAACCAAAAGACTCCGTTCTTTTCGTTGCACTTGGAAGTGGTGGGACATTAACATGTGAACAACTCACTGAGTTGGCATGGGGTTTAGAATTCAGTCAACAACGGTTCATCCTAGCTGTAAGAAAGCCGAATGACTATTCTGCTTCTTCATTTTTCAGCACAGGGAATGAGCCAGATGATCCAAAAGCATACTTGCCAAACGGGTTTGTAGAGAGGACAAATGGTGTCGGGCTGGTTGCTGCTTCATGGGCACCACAGGTCAGTGTCTGATTGCGAAAGAAAGAAATAAATATAAATCGCTAGCCAAATTATCATACTATAAAGTAACACAAATTTAGCATTGTGATCATTTTTATTAATTAACACTTGATAATGTTTTGAGATGAGCAGGTTGCGGTATTGAACCACCCATCTACAGGTGCATTTTTGTCACATTGTGGGTGGAACTCAACGGTGGAGAGTCTAAAACATGGTGTGCCTATAATCGGGTGGCCGATGTATGCGGAACAAAGAATGAATGCGACAATGCTAAGCAACGAGGCAGGGGTGGCAGTAAAGATGCCAGTTGTAGGGAACAAGGGTGAGACACTAGTCGTGGGGAGGGACGAGATTGTGCGGGTGGTGAGGATGGTTATGGAGGGTGAAGAAGGTAAGAGGATCAGGAGTAGGGCTAAAGAGCTCAAAGTTAGCGCTAGGGCGGCATTGTGTTGTGGGGGACTGTCTTATGAAGCACTCGCCAGAGTTACTGAGTCCTGGAAACATCATGGTTAAGGGATGATGCTTTATTTGCATGATGTACTGTGTAACTAAATGTTCTTGCAGAAAATTACATCATATAAACTTCTGTATGCTTAGTTTGTAATAAAAGACAGTACTAGTGCCTTTGAAAACATAGTATATTTTGTTTAAAAAAAAAAAAAAAAACTCTAGTTGAATAAATTATCGTAGCATATTTTCGAAGGGCTAAAATCTTTTGATTGTCAATCTATGGAAAATTGTCCAAAAGGAATGTATGTATGACAATTCAACATCACATGGCTTGTTAATTAACAAGTGCACATCAAGAGGATAATTGGAACTTAGAAGTATCTCGATTTCATATTTTTTTTGTCAATCAAGTCATGATACGGAAAAGTAGTACAGTAACTTTTAGATTGATGTCAGTCTAACAAACCCATTGAACCCTAACATACTCTTCAAGCAATTTTGGAAGCGACCGTGGTTGATACATAGCCGCATAGGTGTTAAAAGACAAAAGTAATGCTAACCCTATACATTTGATAAAGAAGATGACCCATATACACTAATACACCCAACTAAACCCATTTCGGTCTAGATTGCCGGGTCTAACCGAGATAAACATCACAAGTGGTGCCAATGGTTCACATGAAAATGATATGGACTAATATATCTTGATTTTTAAGTAAATATATTTTGTAGCTAGTTTTCTGTCGGCATTTGATTCTCTATCCACCGTCTCTGTTGGTGCCGACAAGTTTTCTTGCCATATATAGTTTTGCTTCTTATGGAAATTTGCATTTCTGACTGTCGACATGTAACTTTCTTTCTAACTGTGACATATACAACATTGGTTTTTCTGTTGTTTTCAGCTTCCCTATCGTGCGCGCCTGTCGATCATTTTGTTGTCAGCCTTCCTCCACGTCTTCTTCACGTTACGTTCCCCTCTAATTAATTATATCTAGCACCGATGGGCAAGATTTCTTTTGTGTTTGGTCCCCGTCGAGAATTCGAGTGGTCCACTGTTGCATATTACGTAGTAATTGGATTAACTATTCGTGTTCAATTTGCTAATGAAGACTACTCCATTCACGTCACTAATTCAACACCATATTAGTTTCTCTCTCATATCACATAGTCTGGTCAGAATGGTGGTTAGGGCCCTGGTCTTCGGGGTAGTAAACCTAAGTTGGAAATTTACCTGTCAAAAAAAAAAACCACTTCACCTTTCAACTTTTTCCATTTTTTTTAAATAATTTTTTTTATATAAACATACTCCACTAAATACAACGCATAGACTCGCACGCAAATAAAACATTTACTAAAAAGAAATTAAGGGCCACTTGGGCACAAAACCATATAAGATGAAGTGGTCACCTTCCGTGAGATGTTTTGGCTTGTTCATGCAACATACAAAAGTGATCCCAGCTAGCTTGCCGCTTGCTATTCCACCTAGCTTGCCGCTTGCTATTCCACCTTGCCAATCCTTGCTACTCTCCATTGGGAGTAGTCTAAGCCTTATCCTCCGTGACATGCAATTGTACCCGGGTCTCTTAATTTGGTTTGAGTGCTCGAACACTTTGAAAATTAGAAGATGGCATCAATTTGACACATTCTAAATTTGATTAGGGAAATTTGCATTTCTAACTCTCCATCTAATTTATTTCTAACTTGATTAAACTTTATGTCATATTGCCAAAATTATGACTCAAAAATTTGAACTGACAAAAAACACTCTCACTTTTGAATATAAATTGTCCGTGATATTTATTTTCCCTAGAATGCTATGAGATTATATTCGATTGTTATACTTTTTCCTTGACTCTACACTCTCTCACATACCTATAACATATCAATCTTATCTCATTTAGGTGTAAAAATACGACAAAATAACTTCGAACAAATTATGTCGTTCTTAATAATAATAATAATAATAATAATAATAATAATTTATTTGATGTTCTCTAATTTGATAATCATTGCGATATACTTTTAAATTTTTTTTTAAAGAATATTTGGTAAAAAATTTTAAAAATTTGCAATAATAATTTATTTGATGCTCTCTAATTTGATAATCATTGCGATATAATTTTTAAAAGTTTTATTTTTTTTAAGAATTTTTGGTAAAAAATGTAAAAATTTGCAATAGTCATATACTTTTATATTTTATATATAGGTATAGACATTTTCCTCGCACAACACTCTTTTTCCTATTACAAACCCTTCTTTTCACGCTCATTATGAACTTACACTTCTTAGAACTCAACTCATTGTGAACCACTCATAACAAACTTTTTCCTTCCTCCGACCTTCATCTTCCATACTCTATTTTTAAACATGATCTTCACACATTTTTTTTCCTCCTCCTCGAAAACACACTACTTTCACAATAAATTTTATTTTCCACTTATTATTTTTTTATTTTTTATTTTATTGTTTTAATTCATTTTAGCATTTTCTCAACAGTTTTCTCAACAGTTTCATGTTTTTTTTTAATTAATTTAATATGTAGTGAAGACTTGCAGATTTTTTTTTCTTTTTCTTTTTTTTAAACAATTTTAATTGTTAGTTGATTCAATATTTGATCTTAAAATAATTCAGTATTTATTAAAAAAAAAATTAATTTTAATATTTATAAGTTATAACTTTCGAAATAACAGTTAATTTTGTCTCTTAATGCAGTGCGAATATTTGTGAACTAAAAGTAGATTAAAACAATGGAAAAAGCATAGATTTAAAATTTAAGAATTTGAAGGTGTAGATGATGTCAAAAGTGTTGAAAAAATGTATTTTTGGCATTTAGAGAAAAGGTTATAAATTTAACAATATGCCACAAAACCGAACCACGTCAAAAATAAGTGGCATCTTGAGTAATAAAAATGCAAATATCCCTCTGAATATAAGATACAGTAGATGCAAATTCTTTAGTTATATGTATAGGAGCTCACTTTGAAAATCTATATTTTTAAAGTAACTTATTGAGCATTCAGATATATAGGAGCAAGCTACCTTGGAGTTTGGGGTGAGATACTGGTTAAAATTAAGAGTAAAATATATCGTTCGTCCATAAGCTTGTCCCAAAACATTATACTGGGTCGAAACATTTTTTTTCTTCTTAATCGCCATAGGTCCTTATTCCATGTGTTTTGATCACAAGAGGTCCCTTTGACTATTATTTTCGGTCAACTTCGTAATTCACTGTTACCTTTTGCTTTTAGTCAGAGGGCATAATGATCATTTCATAAATAATTAACACCGAGTAAATAGTACATCGCGTCTATCTATCACCTGACAAGCTAAAGTGATTTCTCCCCCATTAATAGTTACATCTTCTTATCACCACTCATTCCTAAACTCCCCTCTCTCCTAAAATTGATCTTTTTACATTTCTTATCTTCAAATATGAAAATGGTGCGTTGTTCTTGCTCGAGACCAACTGTGATCAAAACATGCCGGAACACATGTGAGTCGTCATTAGAACTACCACAAATAAGAAATCACATGTGATTCATGTACTTTCTCATCATTAACATATAAAAACTACAATACTACCTAATAACAACACTACTAAAGGAAATCACATGTGATTTGTCATTAAAAAGGAAAAAAAAAATAAAAATAAAAAAAAAACTACTACAAATAAGAATCAATACAGCAAAATAACTAACTAACAAATCATCATCACCAAACAAAAACACGTAAAAATAGCAAAAATAATTCATCAACAATTAAAAATCGAAATAACAAACAAACTACATGAATCTTTGGTTATATTTTAAATAAAATAAGATTAACAAAATATCAAATTATATTAAAAAAATGTATATCAATATCGTCATTTCGAGGCTCATTTTGATCAACGAGTGGCGATGAAGACGAATGGAGCAACATATCACCTTTAGATAATGCTATTTCATATCGTATGTCCATTATATAACATTAATTTTGGTCAATTTTGCATTGGGCGGTTAGGGTTTCTAAATTGGGGGAAACCCATATAAGAGAGAGTATGTGTGAAAACTGTAGAGGGAAATGAGGGGTTTGGAGTAAATGAGACGAGTTAGGGAAATTAAAAAGTGCCCTTCGCTAATTAATTAATTTAAATTAAAGAGTAATTTAAACTATTAAATGTAAAAAAGATAGATGACGAATATTAAAAGGGTTTTGCTAACAAGAGACCTTAGAGTTGTCATTAACAACAAACTTTTCACAAAAATATTGCATTATCCAAACAAAATCATCATGAATTAGTTATGGGCTCCTATTATTTCTCAAACACATTTGTAATTCATTTTATTCATTGGTCGTATGTTTTTGTTCATGTCTTAATGTTAGTATTATTTTGAAATAAAAAAAGTGGAGTTTATTGTTAATGACAACCCTTAGAGCTGTCGTTAGCATTTTCTTATTAAAAGATTTGATTTTTAGAGAAAAAAAAATGAGAACTTATATTAATCAAAACCGTGACAACAAAAAATAATCTTAAGAACAGAAACAAAAGATAATCTAACAAGAAGATTTACCACATTTGGTAAAATAGAGTCCAGGCGGGTAATCTAAAATGTGAATAAATAATAGATGCGTTACGGTCTCAACTTATTTGTGTGGGTTATTTATCATTCATATAAAATAAATACGAGGGTGAGACGAAACTGATAGAGACTCCTCCCACTGTGGCAAATCACTGCCAGATAGCCTATCCCTCCCCTCTCTCTCTCTCTCTCTCTCTCTCTCTCTCACATTTACTATGTGAAAGAAAACAACAAAAACAAATTCTCTCAAAACCCCTTTGTAGAATAATTGTCGTACTAATTTCACAATGCCGTTATAGTTACTTCTATGTAAGTTTTGTTTTTTTACATTTATGTTTTTATATTTATAATTTTTTTGTTGTTATTGTTGTTGTTGATTGTATTCGTGTGATCTGTTATTTTCAGTTTCGTTTTTTTTTTGTGTGTGATTTGTTGCTGTGCACGTGCAATTTGTTAGCAAGATCTGACATAATGTTAGGTAATTTAGTGATGAGTTTTTTTTAGTTGTTAAAACTCTAGCCTAACTGATAAAGCCCAAAATGGCCGTTTAGCCTTCAGATTGTTATTAACGAGTTAGCGAAATGATAATTAAAGTTTCTATGTTAGGTAAAGTTTTAGGTGGCACTTGTGTGTTTAGTTTTTAGAATTATAGGTGTCATTTGGCAGTAATTTTCCGATAATCCAGAAAATGAGTCAAACACGGACCATTTTTTCCCGATTATCAGCAAATTACTGCGAAATGACAGTTAAGCTAAGAATGCCCTTTGGTCCTTTAGAATTGTTGTTTACGAGTTTGAATTAATTGAGGCAATAAGCCGAGTGCCTGTTGGTCTTTCAGAATTATTAATTTGTGAACTCGTTCCGCAGTTTTGTTTTCTCCTGTCTCTCGTGCTAGCTATAGTCGTTTGCTGTTTCTAGAAGTTTGTGGCTGAGTAACTATGTTAATGATTAGCAGTGAATTCTTATTTCATGTTATTTCGCCCGGTAACAAAGATGGCCAATTGGCTTGCAAGTTTTGTTAATTGCAGCCTGCAAGAAAAAACAGATCCATTATTTTGAGGGAAGAAGAGAAAATTAGCCTGACATGGGTTCTGTCGATTAAGGTGCCATTTATGTCTTTCTGAAATTAGCAAACATAAGGTTGAAATGTTAAGAGTGGATATCAATCATGAATCATAAGGCCGATACAATTTAACAACTTCAAAGTCGTATTGTTTTAAGCTGCAGAAGTCCAATATGTTGGGAAATATTGTTTAATCATTTGACTTGGTATTAGGTAAAGGAATTTTGATTAGTTCTCTTTAAATGATTGATTTAAGTCATGGGCTCCCACTCATGGCCTTTAACATGGTTTAGAAAATGTAATTTAAAATTCCCTTTAAGATGTTAAAGTCAACTCAGGGAGTTTACTAACGAATATCCTCTTTTAAACAACCAAAAAACGTGATAGTTGCTGAATGTTCAATAAATGTTATGTGCCAAATTGTCAAATTATCCAAAGTCTTAATGTGGAAATTTGAAAATAAATAATGCCTGCATTGGGATATTTTCACAAAATTTGATAGACTACTAGTTCTGGTCACGATAGTCGGTTTAGTTGTTCTTGGTGTATACTATTAACTCATCGAGTCTTACATCCAGGAGTCGAGATTTAACAAGTCTATTTACTAATGTAGGTTTTCTATAATGTAAAGTTCCGGGTCAAATTTTAATAGTTTTGTTTTCTTATTGATGGGTGAATGGGTCACAGACTTACAAACTATTAAAAACACCGGTTTTGATTGTTCTTAATCATAAAGAATATGTGATCTGGTATAAATGGCAACTTAGTGTTGCTATTTCTGTGTCAATTCCCTTTTATATGCCTACATTTGTTATCTCTTGACATTCAATTCCATTAATTGAAATTGTCTACTTTTATAGGATGGCAATAGGTGCTGATTGACTTCAATACAAGCACCATGAAGTTTGCACCAATGAAGGGATTTAAGTCTATTGTCCCACTCCGTTTGAAAGGAAAATCAGCAGATCGTTTTTGTCTATTTCCGAAAGTTAAAGACGATTACGGGCCAGGCAATACGCCTGTTTATCTTAATGTGTACGACTTGACACCTATGAATGGCTATGCATATTGGGCTGGCTTTGGTATCTTTCATTCTGGTGTGGAAGGTAATATTGCTTTCTATAATTTAAATAAAAAATGGAATAACGTATTCTGTAAATTTTGTTCCCGAAAATGCAGGTACTTATGTAATACATAATATTTTTCTACACTAAATTCTTTTAAAAAGAATGCACAATTTGTGGAAAACTAGAAGGGGGGTTGAATAGTTTTAGTGTTTTAAAATCTTTTTAACTTGTTTAGTTAGCTTTGAAACTTTCCGTTTGATCAAAGATATATGCACAAACACAATATATATAACATGCAAGTAAAGGAAAGAAACGATCAAACCACAACACGAGTATTTATCGTGGTTCGGCTACAAGGACTCTTTTTCCTTGCCCTACGTCCACGCCCCGAGTATCCAACTCGAGAGTTTCTTTCACTAGTCAACAAGCTCCTTTCACCGGCGGAGAAAACCTTACACGTCGCTTATACTTTTACCGACACAAAGCTAAATGTCGAGTTCTTTTACAAGGGCACAACCACTCCCGTTTAGTTCTTTTACTAGGGTACAACAACTCCCAAACACTCTTTGTATTTTGAGGACTAAAATACTAACCACTCACTTCAGAATATACACAAACAAATGACGCGTAAACAACACGAGTTTACACAATACTAAGCTACCAAGTCTTGCAACGTTGTGTTGGAAACTTGTAACTTTAGACGACCTTGTGAGCTTCTTTGCTACAAAAGGAAACTTCACATTTACAATGTTAAGATGTTAGAAAGAAAGATGAGTGTGTGTGTAAAAATGATCTCAAGAGGTTAGCCAAAAATCAAGTTATGGCTTGGTATTTATAGCACAACAAACTGTGTGCTCGGCGGATCAGGCGGAACCCTTCAAATGGGTTCCGCCCGTGTACCCCCAGGGTACCGCCGGGTCTGCAGTAGGTTTTTGCAATTACTCTTCAAACCAAACAAGGTCTTGTCACATAACTTCTATCAACCAAACAATGTCACATCACTTAAAGTAAGTCAAACATGATACTTGCAAGCAACATGAAAGCAAGTCAAACACATAACTTGCCATAAATACATAATGACAAAACTTGCCATAAATGTGATGTGACTATTTCTAATTTAAGAAATAAACTTGTGTTATGTTTTATGAAATGTAAAATGTAGCAAAAGTCTTGTTTATGCAAGTCTTAAAAACTAAGAATATGTTTTGCTTAAAACTAAAGTTTACGTTTTGTCGTTAACAAAACTTAGCGAAGATCGTAAAATATAAATAACGTTTTTAGGCGATATTTGTATTAACACAATTTATAACAATAAACATGTAGTGTTTGACTCTATAATATGCATAATAAAACTGACTTGGGTGGATTTCTATCTCAAGTAACGAAATTTGTTTTACAACTATAAAAAGTATTATACTTACATAATAAGGTACTCTTGTAACTTAACTGATTTCCTGGCGCCTTATCAGCGCCGTTGGAGAAAAAACTAACATGGTTAAAGTTACATACACGTCAGCCTCAAGGTAACATCATGACCAGGTAATGGGTAAAAGTTTATGTTGGTTTCCTTAATTTGAAGCTTTTGAAACTATGTTACCTTGTATGAAAAACCACCCAAGTACGTTACATTATGTGCAATTGGTCAAGATATTCATTAAAAAGCAATTTAGTATCAGCCAAATGTTCATAGTGTCCTCACATATATGCATAATTTTCTGATGCATTGTGCATGCACTCGACAGTTCATGGTGTAGAATATGCATTTGGAGCTCATGACTATCCCACAAGCGGTGTCTTTGAGGTTGAACCTAAACAATGCCCAGGCTTCAAATTTAGGAAGTCAATATTAATCGGAACTACAAGTCTGGATCACAATCAGGTCAGAGAGTTCATGGAGCATCATGCAGGAAGCTACAATGGTGATACCTACCACCTGATCGTCAAAAACTGCAATCATTTCTGCAACGACATCTGCCAAAAGTTGACCGGAAACACAATCCCAAAATGGGTAAACCGGATGGCTAAACTTGGTAATATTTTCTCATTATTTACTATTATTTTTTTTTAGCGGTGGCAATTCTTTATCTATTACGAGTTCAATTAAAAAAGTTAATAAGTTTAGCTAAAACGGAAACGGGGCATATGGGTTGTTGGTCAAACAGGTCAAAGTCACTCGACGCCTTGCTAAATCGCTTTACTCAAACAGTTGGATTATTACTGTAACAATATGTTTTTCTTACAAAGATTATATATAACAAGAATTTAAAAACATTTAGGATGTTAGTGTGTTGGGTCAACCCGTTTTGACCCGATGTAAAATTGCAGGTTCTGCTTTCAACTGTGTTTTACCGGATGCCCTCCGAGTTCCCGCTGTGGAACATATTGCTTGTAACCAACCAGCCGAGAGTGAGAAACGAACACTTAGAAGTAATAGTTTTAGTTGTTTATCATCAATCTCTTCAAGGCAGAGACACTTGTCAACGTCCTCATTGATATTGCAGTCTCCTTTAAAGGGCTGCTTACCAGCCTGGGAGTTGAAACGGTCTAAGAGTCGGGTCCCCAATGAAAGGTAAGGGCTCAAAAGTGAATTGCTTAAACTTGCTTTTGGTTTATCGTCCTTTTTTCCTAAACAAGATGTAATTTGTATCAAAACTAGTTAACGCTTTAGGAGAAAAGAATGTGGCTCATGAAGCACTAGATTAGAGTGTCAAATATATGTATGAAGATTAACACACATGGTACATGGTACATGGTCAAGTTATACATCTACTTATGTTATCCTTGTTTGCTATTAGCCTGTTAGGTCCCATAGTACACGGCTGTTTAAATACTTGGTCTGGATGAACTATGGAAGTGGCACATAATTTTACAAAGATACAATTACTACGGTGTTCACTAATTAAATGTCTTCCATATCCTAGATTTTTTTTTTCTTTCTTTCTTTTTATTTATTTATGTATTTATTTTTTTCAAATTAATGTTATAAATAATAAACTAACAAGATGTTAGGAGTTACAAGGATGTTTACATGAACGATCTCGATCCCAAAGCTACCATGCCCCTCTGACTATCACACAAAGATGCACAAAACTATTCTAACCTTAACATATGTAAAACTTAGAAAAGTCACACCTACAAAAAAAAAAAAAAAAAAAAAAAAAAAAAAAAAAAAAAACGAAAAGCCTTAAATTTTTTAGATATTAAAAACCCTAACCCTAAATATTTCAATTCAAATCACAAAATTAACTTCAAAAATGGTTTGTGGGGTGTGAGCTGCCGGATCTTGGTGGTGGCGGTTTTGTTGTGGTGATGACGGTTTCGTGGTAGCCACAATGGTTTTGTCTTTGAAAATTAAAGCGGGTTTTGTTTTGTTTAGGTTGTATTTTATTTGATTCATGGTATTAACAAGGGATACATTGCCCGCCGCGTTGCGGCGGGGCTTTTTGGCACATTTTTTTTTTGTTGTTGTTTGTGCGGTATTGTAATTGTTAGAAAGAAATAGGATTTTGTTTACTTTGTTATTTTATGTTTTCGTTGCGGCCGAATATAATTTGGTGTAATAGAAGTTGATACAAATGGACATAATCCAGTTATGGTTTTTGGTGCATTTTGATCAGGTGAAGTTAGATAATATTTTTATCATATTTCACTTTCATTCTTTGTTTTCATTTTTTTTAGGATTAAAGGTATGTTTTAATATATTTTGTGATTGTGTATAATGAGGGGAATACTTTATGTTTTGTAGTTTCTAATAATGAATTTTCGAAAGTCTATATATATTAGTTAGTTTAGTTTATACTAAATCATCAATTGCAGAAAAGTAGAGTTATAGTAATTTGTATGTCTTTAAAATGACCATTTGTAACATATTTTGTAAGATTATATTTTTTGTATGTCTTTAAAAAGGGTGATAGTTTGCACACTTTAATTTATGATGTTTTGACATTTATATCTTTGGGGTATAAATATCAAAACATCATAAATTAGAGTGTGCAAATAAATTTATGGAATGTGCAAATTATCACTCATATAAAAAACATGTTCATAGACGCACAATGTGAGACATATCACAAACTTAATTGATGACACATAATGGTCTATTTATTCGGTATTTAGATAAAAGCTGTAAATTTAGTTTTAGTGAGGGTGACAGAGTATCTTGTGGACCGAAGTTAGCCCGTTAGTTAGCCCATACCTATATGAATATTTTAACGTATTTTGCAGTATTATATTTGAAATGGTCGGCGAGGCGACACTCCTATAGTATATATATAGAATATTTGTTGAGTGTGTTATGTTTGATTTAATTATTAACTTTTGTGGGTTTTGGTGATTTTTGTGTTTTGGTCGAAGAATATAAAAAGAAGAATGAATGGGTGTTTGGTTGGATTTAATGGAAAATCTATACTAATATATAATGTATTTGGGACTATTCTATAATTAGAAAGGCTTAAAAATTCAGACTTTTACTTACTAATTATGGAAACAATCACCCCTAACAATCACCCAAAACAATTTATAACCACTTCAACAACCACCCCCAACAATTTATAATCACCTCAACAACCACCCCAACAACCACTTTCCACCACCCCACCTCCCTCCTCTTCACCCAAACAATCCGTCCCCGCATCGCGCGGGCACCTTTCTAGTAATAATAAAAATAACTCTAAATGAAAACACTCGGGTGAAGGAGGTTGTTTGGCTGTTTTTTATTAATAATACGAGGGTATTTTAGTCACTTTATATTTATTAACTGGTCAAATTAACAGTTAACGAAAAATTATATACTAAACGCACAACGAGTGTTTCGTTTAGAGTTAAACTTGAAACTTTTTTCAAAAATGAAATATACCAAATGCAGTTAACTCAAATTTTATGTACACGTACAATAATAAAAGATTCCTTCTTTACTCTATAGCATTACAAAGGAACAGACAAGTGGGTTTAATTTTCGCATGCAACAACATTTTGTTACGTGTCTATTTTCTCCTGCATTAGCATTAAACATAAAAGGCTATGTCAATATAAAACGACTTAAATAAAACCATACGGCACGTCTTTTGTCATTATATATAACATTGACAATTATGAGCATCTCTTAAATTTGTTAATGAATAACTGAAACACTGAAACACATCTCACTTGAACCGTTATTACAAAGTTGTTAAATATTAGATCAAACGAACCATATTATTGGAAATTCTTAACATAATGATTATCAAATGCATACTAACCAAGGTAGTGTTATTTATTACAAACAGACATGAGTAATTTTAGTTTCTGCTGCAACTGCATTCAATTAGATAACATGCAAATTCTGCAATCTACTTGTAATCATGAATCATCACCAACTATCCAAGTTTCCATGACTCACCAACTTGGGCGTGTGTTTCATACAATGAACCGCCACGACTCAATGTCGGCCGACCACTTGCTTCAAGCTCCTTAGCCCTACTCCTAATCTTCGTATATACGCTTTACAAAGTTTAAAAACATTGATTAAAAAAAAACCCTACTATGTAGAAACTAGAAGGTGGGAAGGGGTTGAATAGTTTCACCATTTTTAATTACATTTTAAGATTTTTGAAACCTTTTTATCCTTTTTGAAAATAGTTTGATTTGAAGTTATGTGGTATCAATTAACGATATATATGAATACAATAGATATGCACGAAGTAAGGAATAAAGAAATGTAAGATAGATAAAGGAAAGAAACAACCAAACCGAGACATGGAGATTTATAATGGTTCGGCTATGAAGCTCACTATTCGCCCTACTCCACTCCTCGAGTATCACACTTGAGAGTTCACAATCACTATGTCAACATACTCCTTTCAGGCAAAGAAAACCATACACCAACGGTTACACCAATTTATGACACTACACTTCACGGACTTTCACCTGGTCCTAATCTTCACACGCTGATTTGTTTAAATTATATTTCCAAAGAAATACAAAGGAAGTGTAGTATGTATTTCCCGGATCGTTTTCCCAACGAAGTGTGAATGGGATTTCGTGATTCGGTTCGTGATCGAGTGATTTGAATAATGAGAGATATTTGGATTTTAAAGACTACAATTATGAAATATAAACTAAAAACACTAAAATAAGCAAACCAAACAAATAAGCAAAGACCAATTAGGCTAAAACGCAAATAAATTTAAAAACGCGAAATTACGGGATCTTTTTTTTGGGTAAAGGGGAGTAATCCTGCACCCGGTAGAATACATTAATAAAAAACGTTTAAGTACAATGGAAGAGAGTGAGTCTCTCATCGAAGTCCCTAAGGACACTACCACTACCACTATATAAGAATGACAGGTCATTCTTATAACTACCGGATCTAAATACAACTAACGATGACTAGTAATAAAAATACAATACATCACAACTCAAAAAAATTGAAGTCTTCTTAGTCATCCTAGCGATCCAGATCATAAACATGCGAACTTCCAGCTTCAACAAATTACGGGATCTTAACGCACCTAAAAACCTAAAACTTGGAAAAATAACTCTAAAAACTCAAATTTAATTTTAAAAAGTCCTAAATAGATAAAAAGAATTTTAGAAAAAAGATTTCTATTTTTTTGAGTTTTATTTTAATTTTTATGAATTAAAAACTATTTTGAAGAAAATAAATGATTAAAAATAGCAAACTTAACAGGAAAATTCTCAAAATTTTCAGAAAACTAACTTAAAAGCAGCTAAATTAAATAAGCTAAGAAAAATTAGACAAAAATGAATTTTGACCTAAAAACGCAAACTTACGAGGCTCCCGAGCCTAAAAAGTCAAAATGATGAAATACTAAACCTAAAAGTGCAATTCTATTTTTCCTAAGTCTTATTCGATAAAAGAAAGTTTAGAAAAAAGAAAATTATTTTTTTGACTTTTATTTAATTTTTTATGTATTAAAAACTAATTTTAACTAGTTAAATGATTAAAAATATAAAAACTAAAAAGAAAAATCTGAATTTTTTTTAGAAAAGTGCTTTAAGATAAGAGGAATAAAAGAAAATAAGTGGGGTCCACAGCTTATAGAAATAAGATGTGAATTAAGCAGTTAACCAAAATATGTTCAAACTGAAAATAGGCCTTAAATATTAAATTGTGCAAAACGTTTATGAAAAAGACCCAAGGGCATACTGGCATTGTGATTGTGGTGTCAGGCTGTGTGGGTGGGAATGTCCGGGGTTCGAACCCAGGCACTTCCTTTTTTTTCTTTTTAAAAACTAATTAAGAACTTAAAAATAAGCAACTTTTACAAAAACAACCTTTTTAAAATTTAGAAATAAGCTAGGAATAAGCTAAAATTTGAAACAGTTTCCAAAAGGCTTAAGTAGCAAAAAGTTGAAATCTGAAAAGCTATTTATTATAAGCTGTAAGCTAAGCTAAAGAGAAAATAAGCTAATACTACTCTAAACCTAACTTAAATAAGTTAATTAAACTAATTTAGCTAACCTAATAAGCCTAATAAGCAGAAAATTGAATAAGCAAAGCTGATATAAGCATAAATCAAATAGACCCTAATGTACTGTTTAAGCTACTGAAAAAGCAAGTAAATCTACAAGCACTTCTAAAAACTAAAAACAGTTGAAACTCATATAACAAGCTACTGGTACAATAAAAATCACACAAATTGAAACTTAAATAGGGCTTAAAAATAAGCAGTAAAAGAGGTTACTCAGACACTAATTGGAATGTAGACAAATAAATAGCTTGAATGAGCAGTTTTCAATCAACAAAATAAGCTATCAATCCAAAAAGTTATACTCTAAAAACTAGAAACAGATCTAGACAAGCAATAAATGATCTCAGAAAAGCACTTTTTAAGGAGTTTGAAAAAGAAATAAGCTAGAAAAAGGAGCGGATAAGAAGGACTGTTTGAACTTTTTATTTTTATTTTTTTTATTGACTTTTGACACAGTAAAGGAAAGTGACCAAATCACCTAAGACCTTTTAGACAATGACTCAAATCTTTAAAACAAACTACATAAGACCATATTAGAGCCGAACTTGACACTAAAAAGGACTTAATCTAGGAAATCTAAGATAAGCAGTTTGAAATAGTTTAATATTAAGATTTTAAGGAAATCAAACTTAAAAGCTTTGAAATAACCGTGAGTACTGAAATCTTACTTGTACTCTAACCTAAGCTAAATTAAAGACTTTTGAAATCAACAAAATGACCAAAACTTATTTATACTAAAAATTACCATTTATGCCAAACACTCCTTGACAGAAAACTTATTTGGTTTTAAACTTGTGAAGACCTATTTAAGCTAAAATTTTCTGAAAGCAAATGAATAACTAAGTATATAATGACTTGAAAAGCAAATATTCACTGAAATTAAGCGCTACTAATAAGCTAAATAGATCTAAGCTACTTTTTGTAATTTTGATGTTTTTTAGTGAAAACTTGAAAAAGTAATATTAAAGCTATAACTATACTATGAAAAGCATTGAAAAGCAATAATAAGCATATGAAAGCAATTAATAAGCAGTAAATAAGTAGAGTACACTAATAAGCAGTTTAATAAGCAAAAAGTAGAATAAGCAAAGAAAAAGGAAAAGTCAACTTTGCCATACCCTTTTGCTCAAAACAAGTGTATTAAATTCAATCTACAAGCTACTTAAAATAAGCCCTATAAGCCCTTCCCAATCTGGCTTATCTTCCTTTGGCTTATTTTTGACCTTTTTGACTTATTTTGACATTTTTTTTTTGGATTTTTGGAATCAAAACAGGAATTAAATAGTACAAACTCACAATAAGCTATTAATAAGCTTATATGAGCTGTTGAGATAAAAAAACAAGAGCTTATGTATCAATTTGAGAACAATTCAGAGCATAAAGGGTAAATTAAGGCAAGTATTAAAGGTAAACTGAAATTTCATTAAAATTCAAAAGAGTACAATTACTTGAAAAGTAAGTTACAATAAAGAGTAAATAGAAGCAGCAAGTTAAGCTAAGAAAAACAATTAAAATTGACTCACTCACTAAAGAATTAGACAGCTTCTATGTGGAGATGAGGTCTCTATTTATAGCCACACGTGAGGTCTTCTAGGGTTTCTTAAGATGCTTCTGGACTCCAATCAAATCCCTTGGATCAATTCTCATGTGGAACTTGTCCTCACAGCCATTGGATCATTATGGTGAGGTGTTGTGGCCAATCAAACAGCTCCATTTGTCCATTGTGCCAATCCTTGACACATAAGCCTTCTAGAAACCATTTTTGGTACGGGTAAATTGGTGAAGGTTCAGGGTAACTTGGGGTTAGGGAAGGTGAACAGTAAATGGGGGAAAAAGGCGCGTTTATTATTTGGTTGTTATCATTTGTTTATTTTGACTTTTGGTTTGACCGGGTGGAAAAGGTTAAAGGGATAAATGGGTTTGTGGTTTATTAAAAAGGATTGGGGTCGGGTATATTTATTTTGGGCTTGGTTTTATGATTTGGGTTTTTGGGCTTAAATTATGGTCTGGTTAAGTGTAATTGGGTTAACCAAAGTTACGATAAGGACTATTTGTGCAATGAAAATGACTAAAAGTGAAAATTCATAGTTGTTAGGATCTCGATCCTGATCTTAGGATCTTACGATTTTACGATACTGCAAAGCAAAAACGATCCGGATCCTACATAGGATCTTTCAAGCTTAAGATCTTATAGGGTCTCGATCTCGACCATACGATCTTAGGATCTAATACAATCCGATCTTACTTTTCTAGGATTACAAACTAAAAAACTATAAATTTATGGTTTGTTTTTTTTTAGAATTCAAAAAACAACATGTTTATCTTTTTAAATATTTCATAATCATAATTTAGGACAATATTTCTATGAAAATTTCGTAATATTTTGTGTTTATAATGTTAATAATTTGTTGATTTGTATAATATTACAAAAACTATTAAGAAATAACATTAGAGTAGGATCTTAAAATTCCAATCCGATCTTACGATCACGATCTTGTACTGACGAAAACAATCCTGGGTAGGATCCCGATCTTGAAAACCTTGAGTGAAATGTTATTTTTGGTTAATTGTGATCATGGTTTAAGGTTTGATTTGGTATTTGGGAATAAAAGTTGATCAAAGAGTGAAATTCTTCCCCGGCCTCGGCTCTTTATATTCTCTTTTCATTTCTCGTGCTCGTTTTTGTCGTTTTCTCTCGATTTTTGTCCTTTTTCAAGATATCCGTACTTGCACATTCAAAAACACAAAAACAACATATATTTGGTATTTTTGATTAGTTTGTTGTCTATTAGGTCTGTTTTATTACATAAAAGGTATGTGTAATTTAACACATACCACACACCAATACACGGACTCACACTAAGTTCTAGTCTTCACACACCGATCCACGAACTCATACCATGTCCTAGTTTTCACATACCAATACACGGACCCACACCAAGTCCTAATCTACACACACCTAAACACGGACATACACTTTGTCCAAGCCTACACTAACAAACCTAATCTCGACTCGTACACAAGTCAGATACACTAATATACAATATGGAGAAATGAGACAGTCTATACGAAGAAGAGAATCGTAACACAAGTTACATGTGTGTGATGCCTAATATATAACACTTCATTTTTTGACGAATACGAGCGTTCTTCTCTTGCACTTTGAGGTAGAGAATGATGGGATCATTTATAAACACATATCAACGAGTTATTGTGATCAAAGAAGAAGATTAAGAGAACAAAATGTTTTTGTGCAAAGAGGGTTAATTTTTCTGAAGAAATAGTGTAGTATTTATAGGCATTAGAAGGAGCATATGAAGGTCCCTTAAACATTGGACGGTCCTGTATATATAAGGGACCGTCTACCTTTACGGCACCGTCCTACAAGACGCTCCTATTTTTGTCTTGATGTGGTAAAAATTTTATCTGATTTGGGCGGGAAAAATAGATGTTGGAGTATTTCAAATTCAAATTTATTTTTCTTATTAAAATATTTCTTTATAAATACAAAAATACTTTTGTAAAAATGTTTTGTCACAAAAAAATGTGGGGTTTAAGGAAAACTAAATTCTTTGATCTCTTTAAGTTGGTATAGTGTTTGTTCATATCTTAAGTGATCATGTTGTAGTCGAAACGAGTTTTCTTGATTAAAAGCTTACTAAGTGCATTTTTACGTAACGTGTTTTTATATTTTGTGATTATCAAAACGTATAGAAATCGAATAATGCAAATGACGTTTTTGACATTGTTTGTATTAACAACATAAACTATAAGAAGGAAAAAAATGAGGAAACCATATGGTGATTTTAATGCACAAGTGAATTAGTTGAAGTCTATCACCTATTATGCTCGTTATTAATAAAAGTTACTGTTATTTTTGCCCAATTAGACCCATTGAAAATGACCATGCTGCTTAAAAAAGCCTCCAAATTTTGAAAAATTGCCCATAACAACCCAACTTTTTGTATATGGGCAGATTTTGCCACCTCTATGTTTATGTGATCTGAAAACTACTTGAGGTAAGCTAATCTAGCTGAAAACTACATCACTAGAAAAAGATGTATGTTTTTGTCTAAAAATCGATTTCCGGAAAGAAAGAAAAGGTAGCCAAAAAAGAAGGTGACATGCTAATTATGTATTTGTAACCCGATACTTATAAATTATCCAAAATTGTTATACAAAAAAGTTTGATACTCTTTCCGTCTCACTTTATTGTCCACCAACAAAACAAAATTGTGAAAAGAAAAGGTTGTTAATTAAATTTTAGGGGGATGCTAAAACTTTTAAAACATGCTATAATTAATTAGTTGGAGTATAGAACAACTAATTATTTATAGCTGCTATTTACTGGAAGAGGATAACTAGTTTACTCATTTCGTCCCAAAATATAAGTCCATTTTGACTTTTTAAAGTATTTTTATTTCAACTTTGATTTTAGTTATTTTTTTTCATGTTATATATTACTCGATGCAAAATATATAAATGGACTTGTGTTTTAAATGTATTTTCATTGGTATACTTTTCATCAAGTATTATATCACAAAAAAATAAATAAATAAAAAAAAATAATTACGGCCAAAGTTGGAAAGAAAAGACTTTTAAAAATAAAAAATAGACTTATATTTTTGGACAGGGGAGTAATAAAGATATAAATATCAGTGAGGACAAAAAGATAGGACGGAGTGAGCACATTAATATAGAAAAAAAAATTGATACCTTAAATTGAAATTGAAGGTAAGTTGAGTACTACCCTTTTACACGCTTTGCCAAATATAAAATTAAACTATGTACAATAACTTTATCCTCCCCTGGTCCCACTTAGGCGTCTACAAACATAAGACCATACGTAATGGATGGTCGTCACAGAAGGTCACCCCATATATGGATGCGTTCTCTCCCATTATGCCCCTACCTGACGCGTCTCCTAAGCCAAAAAGGGAGGACTTGCTTGACTGCACAACTAAGTCGTTGTAGGTTACTGTGTGTGTATGTGTTTTTATTAAATGGTTTTTGTGAGATATATTTTGTTGATGACCGCGATCATCTTATTATACTAATTTGGTCAAGATAAATGTTATAGAGAGAGAAAGCTGAATTGGTGTTGATGTGACAGTGGTGACCGCGTTCCTATATGCTCACCACTACACTTAGTCTAAAAACTTATTTTATATTGGTGCATTAACCGCATAACATAACGAAATGACATGTTTACTTTTGAATCCAGAAAATGTAGTAATCAAGTCTTATATTATGAAAAGTTTAATGAGGGTAAAATAATCAATTTTAAGAAATAATTTAAGAAAGTGAATAATTTTATAATACAAAACAAAATATTAACGTGGACAATAAATGGACGAAAGTAGTAAGTAATTAGCATCCCACTAAAAATTAGTTCGGAAAAATTATAAGAAGACAACCCTAATTAAAAATGGGAAATTTGCATTCGTATGAACAAAGATGCCACTTATATCCAACATGACTCAACTTTATAACATATTGTTAAACTTAAGAATTTTTATTATGAAATGACGAAATTGTATTCACAAAGAAAGAGGTCGGAAGCGATCATGGTATATTCTAGCTAAGCCACGTATGTTTGATTAAAGGCCTGCCTTTCCAGGTAACCTTATCAGAAAAACTTCATCCGTTTACTTTTTTATTTACTTTTAATTTAATAGTTATTTGTGTTAAAAGGTTCTTAATTAACCCAAGCTAAGGTGTCAAAAGTGACCTCATTTTTTTTTTACTCTTTAAAAAGACAAGGGACACTTCGATAGCACTAAGATAAACTGTATTTATTAATTCAATTACTTATTTTTATTACAAAACATTTACTTAAGCAGATGGAATCCATGCAAGATTATCGGCAGGAAGAAAATGACACACCGGATAGCTGTGAGGCACGCCACTAAGCACACGGAATGCTGCATGGTCACGATCCCATGTTGACGTATCCATGTGGCAAACAGCAACAGCGTCCACTATTTCTCCATTCTCCCCACCTAACGCAATCTTATACAACCTCTTAGAAGGACCCTTTGTTCCATGCCAATAGTAAACCATATAAGGGTAAGCCATGGTATGACAAATCACCATTTTAGGAACATGAATTTCCAATGGCTTTTTCACAAAAGTGTACATTTGGAAAAGGGTATGATTTGTACTCAAAATCTTGGTTGTTAAAACCTTTGGTTTGGAATTATTAAAAATTCCTTGAGTCTTGTCTAGCAAGGACTCTAATGATGTGGCACAAAACTTGACCTCGCCATTTTCGGCCTCAAGTTCATAGAATTCAAGTGTGCTTGCCATGTTTTTGGCTTGTGGGGATTTGTAAGAGATTGAAAAGAGTTGGAAAATGTGTGGTAGTTTTGATGATGAGAATGGGATTGAATCGGCTTCTTCTCGAGTTAGTAGATGAGTAGACTTGTCATTTGTAGCAAAATGAATCGGCATCTTCTTGCCAAGGTATAGATCATCAACTCTGAAGAACACGCTTAATCGGGGATCTAGGCAACCTTTTCTATCATGATCTTCTATGTGCTCGACACAATATGTGTGGTCATTTGTCACATATCTCCGGTTGATTTCTCGAGCATTGCTTCCACTAGAGAACTTCAAAAATAAAACAAATTTAAAAGTTATTCATTAAAAACATATATATTTCCACTATATGTTAAGAGTTTTTTCAACACAAAATCCATGGTTCAATCTAATATATGATATAAACGAGACATAGAAATTAAGATTAATGAATACTAACCTGAAAAAACAAAATAGAAAACAAGATGAAAGAAGCGAAAGTTATCTCCATGAGATTTTATTGCTTATTTTTCTTTCAATTTCCACATACTATATATAAGAGTAAATGAACATATAAAGGAAATTTGCCATCATTCAAAATTTTACTAATTTATCAAAGCATATTAAAAGCACCACACTTACTTACACGTAATATCATTTATCAATTTCACAAAAATCATCTAAAAATAGCATAAGAAACATAGTAGTAATATAAAGCATTTAATAAAACTAACTTCTATAATCAATCAAATACAAAAATAAATGAAAGATAATAAATGTATATTGCAGACTTCACTGTGTTGGTATCCTTATAAATTTTACACGAAAGTGTATGTAAAGGGTTGTTTCTTAAATTAAGTGGTTTGGAGTAATTTTTAGATTAGCCACTTATTCAAAAATGAGAAATTTTTGTTTGTCTCTCCATTAAGATGAAACAAGGGTTTGGTCTGCTCAATATGTTCAGTTCTCAGTTGAAGCAATCTCATTGGTGAGGATTTTCAAGAACTAATAAACCTTTTAGTTGTCTAAAGTTATTTTCGCTATGTATAAATGTGTAACAAATGCAAAGTGTTCTACAACAAAATTTGCATTAAATTACGAACAAATTCAAGATTATGGACCTTTTCGTGGCACATAGTCTGAAATAAAAAAAATTCACTGTATATTTGTACTATATGTTAGAGTTTTTTCAACACAAAATCCATGGTTAAATATAATATATGATGAAAAAGATACATAGAAATCAAGATTAATGAATACTCACCTGAAAAAGCAAAAGAGAAAACAAGATGAAATAAGCAAAAGTCATCTTCATGACCACGAGATTCTATTGCTCTTTTTTCTTTGAATTTCCACATACTATTTATAAAGAGAATTGGCTATTATTCAATGTTTAACTAATTTACCAAAGCATATTAAAAGCATCACATCAACTTACACGTAACGAGGCATGCAAAACCCGTGCTACGCACAGGCTTTTAATCTAATTGTTAATTGCGCATATTGTTTTTGTGTATTGTTCAGTGGATTTGTATTTTTAGTTTAGTATGTTGTATGAAACGTTTTTAGTTTGTTGTTTAAAAATATAAAAATGGTTGATATTGTTTTGGTTTTTTGGTCTTTATATTTTCTAAATGGGGTTGTCGTTATTAAATTGTCATACGCTTGATCTAATTTCCAATGATTGTTTTGGCCTATTACGTAACCCAACAATAATTTTGCATTATATGGTTTTTGCATGGTAATACGAAGCACACTGGCTTTTTCTTATTTGTTATAGTGTAATTTGCGTTAATTATTTTTGTTATTAGGTTCGTAAGTTGTGATTGTATTACATCTGTTGTAAGTATGCCATTAGTTGTTTGGTGATTTTTATATTTAATATTTTTGTAACATATTAGTATTTATTTATAAAGTTTATGATTAAAAACTAAAGTTAGCTTCATCTCATTTTATTGTACAACTAATTTCATTGAAAATTAACATTGAAGTCTAACTAACAATAATAAATTTTATCAATAAACTCAATTCCAAATAGCTAACCAAATGAATGTTAATTAACACACTATTAAAAATTCCTAATACCTTTTGGACTCAACTATTATGTCTTAAACTTAATTTTTTTAATTTACAAATGGGTTCGAACAAAAATTATGTACTTTTCCTTTTATATTCATTATTTAAGATGCATGCTTACATATGCTAATCACGCTAAAAAGTATAATTTAACCATTTAAATGTTGTTTTATATATATGCTCGTGTACATTTTCTTGAATCAATTCGCACATGTGAGCTACATTAATAGAAAACACACATAAATTACTTGTATATGAAAATGCATTAACATAATACATATATCTATATATATTGTATTAGGTTAAATCATCAATTATTCTTGCAACCTTTTCAACTTCATCTCAATCCATAACCGACTTTTAATTCTCTAGTAATTACTAAATATCATGTGATCAATTCCGACAAGCCTTGCACTTCCATCTCGATGTTGTATATACTTCACATTAAATGCACATGTTTTGTGTTTTGATAAAAGTTTGAACTTTTGCTTATGTTTAAAATTCAACTTTTTTATTTGATATTATAATTCACAAATGGCTTTAAGTCAAAATTATGTATTTTTTCCTTTCTATTCGTTACTCAATGTGATATTTTTAATATGTTGTATTTTGCTATTATGGCAAACTCATTTAATGGGCGTAAATATTAGTTTCTTACTAATGATTCTACATATAGAAAAAGAAAACACTTTGCGATGCGCGGACCTTCTTCTTTTCAATAATAATTCAATTGCACATAATAAATTCATTATAATATTTCTCAAAGAGCATTCGAAAGCAACTACTTACATAAACTAATCACGCTAAAAAGTATCATTTAACCATTTAAATGTTGCTTTACATACATGCTTGTGCATATTTTTTTGAATCAATTCGCACATGTGAGCTACATCAATAGAAAACGCACATAAATTACTTGTATATAAAAATGCATTAACATAATACATATATCTATATATATGCTTATCTATAACAATCACCTAAATATGTATGAAACAAAGAAAATAGTTGGTATCCCAGTCTTTGGTTCCATTTATCTGAGCATGCATTATCTTGCGTGAGTTTCATGGTACCTGCATACGATAACTAAATTAAGAAAAAAAGAATGCCGAGTTAATTACAAAGATCTAAAAGATGTGTGAATCATCTCCAAAATGTTGCAAAAGAGAATTTACATACCGCTACCAACAATCAAAGATCTAAAAGATGTGTGAATCTGTACATACGAAATGTGATTTTGGCCGGTTTATATAGGCATGAATTATGTTATGTCATTAATTATTCTTGCAACCTTTCGCAACCCTTGCACTTCATCTAACCGACTTTAATTCTATACTAATTGCCATGTGATCAATTCGGGCAACCCTTGCACTTCATCTCCTTTCATGATTGTATAGTTATTATGAGGCTGCATTGAATTTCGAGCATTAGCTATCTTGTACTATATGCAATGGGACTCCATCTTGAGTATCTTGATTACTCCACATTAAAATGAATTCGACACAAAAAATGGAGCCTAAGATTACCCCTTCCCACTAATTACGACACATTCTCACTTTCATGTCCCTACCAACATACCAAAACTCATCTTTTCATGAATAACAACATCAAATTTTATACATATTTGTAAGATCAAAATTAAAAAAAAAAAAAAAAAAAAAAAAAAAAAAAAAAAAAAAAAAAATTGAACTTCAATTATTACCATATAGTAACCATTGGTAAAAAGACCCTCAAATCCCTATAAAAAAAACACAGATTAAAATAAATTCTCAGAATATTAATTTTGTTTAGTTATACATTCCATCAATTCAACTTTGATTTTGTATTATTTCTAATGTCATGGGGTGGATACATTGCAACCTCTTAAACTGCTTAAGTGGAAGAAAAATAAAAATAAAAGCAAGATTCAAGCCACCATTAATATTCATCAAAGCTTTGTCACACTAATTATAAACCTTGTTTACATATGATTTTCATTTTCTTGCATGCCTAATTTTTTGACAGTTCTTTCATAAATGTGGAGATATTATCCACTACGTCTGCATCTTCCACTTTGTTTTGTTATCAACATCTTGATATACCCCGTTAGCGTCACTAACCACTTATTAATACCTACAAGAATAACATTAATAAACTACTAACCAACCAAAAATTTTAAAATAGGTTAGCAGATCTAACCCTCGGTTCCTTCTCAGGCAACAACACATCCATTTGTCTTCCATAAACTTCAAAGCTGGACTATCAACCGACTTCACATGCAAGAAAGTTAACCATTTGCTTACCTTTGCACATATACCCCCTTGCATTAATCAAGTCAATATTTCTACACGAACCATTACACGTAACATTAATATGCATAATACACTTTCATTGGACAGATAAATTTTACATTAACCAACTAAATTCAATTCCATAGGTGAGAAGCTAAACCAAAAAGAACTTTATCACACTATAAGAAAAAATATGAAAAAACTATTGACTGAAAAAATGATCATGTCAATATCTATTTCAAAACTATTTATCTAATTAGCAAGCTTGATAATTCACAGATCTTGAGCCATAAAAACAGATGGGGTATACATACCAAGGTTACGGCTATTGATGCCAATGAGTTCAATGCCATCAATTGCTAGCATGCGATCTATTTCATTCTCATCATGTGCCTAGTAACAAAAAGTAGAGATCAAAAGGAAATTGGTAAGTTGGTGCTGCATTGAATTTACACACAAACAATAATAAACTAACAACAAACATGTGATTCATACAAAATCATCAAACTACACACAAATTAAAGTTTCACACACACACACACACATCATTAACAAAGACCAAATGGTGTTATTTATAGTATTCAATGATGGTGGTTGAAGGGTTTGTACATTTATTTGAAGGCAAATGAAAGGAGCAAATGATTAAATGAAAATAAAGTCTAGCAACACTTCATATGGTTTCAATTAGGGGTGGCAATTTCTGACCCGACACGAAACCCGACCTTAAATCGACACGAAAATTAACAGGTTCGGGTTGAGCTAAATAGATTGTGGGTCAGGTTTGGGTCGATATATCTAACCCGTTTATTAAACAGGTCAGGTTCAGGTTGGGAATAAAATAAACGGGTCGACCCGCCAACCCGTTTAAGTTTGTTTTTTTAATTAAAAATTATTTATATTTAATTATACGGGTTAAATGGGTTAAACGGGTCGACCCACTAACCCGTTTAACCCATTTAACTCGTGTAATGTGCTAACTTTTATATATAAAACGGATTAAATGGGTCAACTCAAAACCCGTTTAACATATTCAACCCATGTAACCTATTTAACCTGTCAACCTAAGTATATATACGGGTTAAATGGGTCAGGTTCGGGTTACGTCTAAACAGGTTAGGGTTGTCATAGCTGACCCGATGATTTAAATGGGTCAGGTTCAGGTTGGGGTTTTCTGACCCGCCAACCTGACAACCCAAACCCGCCAACCCGAACCCGACCCGAATTGCCACCCCTAGTTTCAATCATTTACATTTGAAACACTAAATATAGATCATATGTACTTACCACTTAAGCATGAACATTAAATCAAGGTACTTACGCATGAAGCCTCCGCATAATGAAACTCTATTTTCTGCATTTAATTCCGAGCATTAGGTAGCTTGTACTCTATGCAATCTTGACGCATCCACATTATATTTTAGGACTCAAGCTTATATGTTTATAGATATCATCTCCCACTTTAATTTCGCAAAAATTATTTAAGAACAACATTAAAAGCATAATGTTAGGAATTAAATAATCAAAAGAATCTGAAGATTCAACATAAAGGTTTAAAGGAAATACGACAAGTATGTTTCTGCTGATAAAGCACAAAGCAAGTTTCCACTGATGGATTCTGCTGAAGACCGTTTCCACTGAAGGTGTTTCTGCTGATGGATTCTGCTGATGCTACTATGACTCATATAACAGCTGTGTAGATAAGTACGACTTATTCTACTGATTCATATACAAGAAAATATCTTTGTTATAGTCATCAAATTGAACACTCCAAGTGAGTTGTAATCCTAGATACATGATGTATCTTAATGACTAACATGATAAGTCATCATCTAAGCTAGAACAAGTGATTAGTCATAAGCTAGTTATTTGTTGAGTCATAAAGTTTGTAAAAGATCTTTCCTTGTACTATAAAAGGAAAATCTTAGATGTGTATAAATATATCAATCTAGAATGTGCATGTGAAAAGATATACACTGACAATACAAAGAACAAACGTAAGTCACATAAGATTCAAGGTCTTGTAACCCTAGTGATAGTAAAGATCACTCGTATTATTTTGAATAATATTGAATCATTTGGTGTTAACTATTCCATTTCCATATCCAAAACATAAATCTTCTAAAGTGTGGTTAAGTAGATTCCGCATACTTAATCATATTCACACAAACATATCTTATACACAAAGAACGAAGGCTTAACCACCTTACCGTGTAATCGACCCTCAACAAGTGGTATCAGAGCGTCAGGCTGATATTTTTGTTTTAGAAGAAGAAGCTAGAAATGGATGTTGAGTCTATTCAAACAAATGTTGCTGCAAAATTACCAATGCTCAAACAGAATGAGTTTGAGATGTTGCTGCAAAATTACCAATGCTCAAACAGAATGAGTTTGAGATGTGGAGGTTAAGAATAGAACAATATTTTCAAGTGCAAGATTATACACTTTGGGAAATTATTGAAGATGGAGATTCTTTCAAGTCTACAACCACTACATCAACAGTTGATGGTAAGGAAGTTGCAAAGCTGCAAACCAAGCCACAAACTGCAGAAGATAGAATTAAGAAGAAGAATGACCTAAAGGCCAGAAGCATGCTGATGATGACCATTCCAAATGATCAACTTATAAACTTCAGTAAATTCAAAGATGCAAAATCGTTATTTGAGGCCATTATTGCAAGGTATGGTGGGAATGAAGCCACCAAGAAGACCCAGAAAACTCTTCTTAAGCAACAGTTTGAAAATTTCACATCAACCAACCATGAATCTTTAGACCATATGTTCAACAGGCTACAGAATATTGTGAGTCAACTTGCTATTCTTGGAGTTGAAATACCTCAAGAAGATTTAAACTCAAAATTTCTGAGAAGCTTATCTGAAGAGTGGGCTATGCATGTTGTTGTCTGGAAGAACAAGTCAGACATTGACACTATGGATCTTATGGATTTGTATAGCAATTTTAAAATTGTTGAGCAAGATTTGAAGAAAACTGGAGGTTCTAACTCAAGCACTGGGAACATGGCATTTATGTCATCTCCTAGTAATTCAGTTCCAGTTACTAATGAGAAAGTTCATGATGGTTTAAGTGCTGCAAGTTCATCAAGTAGTACTTTTGGAATTTTAGATGAGAAAACATGTTGTGCTTTTTTCACAAGCAAGCATAATGGATCCATGTTAACTCATGAAGACCTCCAAGAGATCAATGATGATGATCTGGAGGAAATGGATCTAAAATGGCAAATTTATTTTCTTAGCATGAGAGCTAAGAAATTCTATCAAAGGACGGGGAAGAAGATCACAATCAGTAGCAATGATCCTGCTGGTTATGACAAGTCAAAGATAGAATGCTACAACTGTCACAAGATGGGACACTTCTCAAGAGAGTGTAGAAGACCAAGACAACAAGATAGCAGAAATAGAGATGTTGGAAGCAAATCCAATACAAGGGAGATTTCTGAACCAAAAGCTATGGTAGCTATTGATGGGTTAGGTTTTGATTGGAGCTTCATGGATGATGAAGAAAAGGGTTCTTCACAGATGGCTCTTATGGCATTTACTGCAACTGAGGTACATGATCATAAATCTTGTTCAAATTCTTGTACTGCTCTTAAAGACTTAAAAATCTTAATTAAACAGTATGATGACCAAAAGGTTCAGCTAGCCAAAACTGATCAAGATCTTTTCAATTATAAATGTGGTTTAGAATCTATAGAGAGGCAAATCCTATACTATAAAAAGAATGAACTTACCTTTACTGATGCTAAAACTTTACTTGAAAATGACAATCAATTTAAAGATCAAATCATTGAGGCTTTAAAAGAAGCATTGGATAGGGTTAAGACTGAAAAAGAAAACATTCAATTGACTGTAAAGAAGCTTGAACATGCTTCTAATAATGTAACCAAAATAATAGACAGTCAAGTGAATAATAAAGTTAAGTCAGGATTAGGATATAATACAACCCCACCTCATTATAGAGGTATCCCAAAACCCCCAGGGATAGACCTAGAGCATTCAGGATTACCTGAATTTCAGCTACCTAATTTACAATATGGAGTTCAACCAAACTCTAATATAGTAGCTGATGAGCCTAAGAAAGAAAGTAAATGTTCATGTAAAACATTACTTTTTCAGGACAAGGTGTCCTTTGTAAATAAACAGGTTATATCTAAACCTGAAGTGGTTAAGAAAGCAAGAACAAGAGTTCCTAAGATAGTCAAACACAATACTGATAGGCCTAAGACCAATGAAAAATATGTTAGGCAACCAGTTAGATATTGTGAACAATATAGAACCACAAACAAGCCCAGAGGTAACCAAAGAAATTGGAATAACCTCAAGTCTTACCAACTAGGTGATGACTTTGCTTTTCACAATAAAGCTTGTTTCATTTGTGGTAGTTTTGACCATCTTGCAGCTTTCTGTAACCAATGGGTATCTGGGTATGAAAGTAATAGAGTGAACTACAAAAGGCAAACACCTAAATCTCATTTTCACTCTAATTCTAAAAGATCAAAACCCAAAACAGTCACAAAAGCAGTTCCTGCTGATAAAGCAAAAACTGTTCCTGCTGAAAGGAAAATGGTTTCTGCTGAAAAACCATATATGATTGTTTACCCAAAATCAACAATTAAGGGTGCAAAAACAACTTTCAAACATGCATCTAATATTGTTCAAAGGCCCATTCAAACAAAAGCAGTGGTCCAAAAACAAGTTTGGAGACCAAAGGGTACAACTACAAAGCTAGCAGTTTCTTCTGCTAAGCATACTGCTGCTAAGGGTAACAGGGCAAATGCTGTTAAGGCCTCAGCATGTTGGATTCTTAAATCCAATGTTGCATCAACAGTCCTCAAGAGATTACATTTCATTGATGCAAGAGGCAGATCCAAGTCAGTGTTGGCTTGGATCCCCAAAGAAAACTAATTCTTTTATTTTGTGCAGGGACATTCACCAACAGATCATGAAGATCAAGGATATTCAGATAGTGGGTGTTCAAGGCACATGACAGGCAACATGTCTTATCTTTCCAACTTTCAATCAATTGATGGTGGATATGTTACCTTTGGAGGAGGAATTGGTGGAAAGATTACTGGTAAAGGTACTATCAAAACCAGTAAATTAGATTTTGAAGATGTGTTTTATGTGCAAGAGTTTAAGTATAATCTCTTTAGTGTCTCACAAATGTGTGATAGAAAGAATAATGTTCTTTTTACTGAGACTGAATGTCTTGTACTTTCTCCTGATTTTAAGATGCCTGATGAAAGTCAAGTACTTCTTAAAATTCCTAGGAAGGGCAATATGTACAGTGTTGATATGAATAACATTGTTTCTAAAGATGCTTTAACTTGTGTTGTTGCAAAGGCCACATTAGATGAATCTATGTTATGGCATAGGAGACTTGGTCATATTAACTTCAAAACCATAAATAAGATTGTTAAGAATGGTTTGGTAAGATGTTTACCTCAAAAACGTTTTGAAAATGATCAAACATGCATTGCTTGTCTTAAAGGCAAACAACACAAAGTCATTTGTAAGCCTAAGATTTTTAACTCTATTAATCAATCATTGTTTATGCTTCATATGGACTTATTTGGACCTGTTTCAGTAAGTAGTATAATGCATAAGAGATTTTGTCTAGTTGTTACTGATGACTATAGTAGATTTACATGGGTATTCTTTTTAGGAACTAAGGATGAGACTTCTAGCATCCTTAAGACCTTCATTACAGAGATAGAAAACCTAGTAAGCAAAAGAGTAAAAGTCATTAGATGTGATAATGGGACAGAATTTAAAAATAGAGTTATGGATGATTTCTGCAAAGAAAAAGGTATTAAAAGAGAATTTAGTGTTGCTAGAACTCCTCAACAGAATGGAGTAGCTGAAAGAAAGAATAGAACACTAATAGAAGCTGCTAGAACTATGTTAGCTGATTCAAAGTTGCCTATAACTTTTTGGGCTGAAGCAGTCAACACTGCTTGTTATGTTCAGAACAGAGTTTTAATAGTACAGCCTCACAATAAGACATCATATGAACTTTTTAGAGGTAGAACTCCTGAAATAGGATTTCTTAGACCTTTTGGATGTCATGTGACAATTCTAAATACCTTAGACCATCTTGGAAAGTTTAATGGTAAAGCAGATGAAGGATTCTTAGTTGGATACTCTATCAATAGCAAAGCATTCAGAGTGTACAACATAAGAACTAGAAGAGTAGAAGAAAATCTGCATGTGAGATTTTTAGAAAATAAATCTAATGTAGAAGGTCAAGGACCAAAATGGCTATTTGATCTTGAATCTCTAACCCATTCAATGAATTATGTGCCTGTTGTTGCAGAAATTAATGATTTTTCAGGTTCACAAGCAACGGATGAGGCAAGGTTAGACAAGAAGACACATCAAGATTATGTGATGATGCCAATATGGTCAAATACAAGTGTGGAATCAACTTCAACAAATGGTGAATCTTCTTCTGGTAAATCTAAAGAAGATGTTGAAGATGAATACAAAGAAGAAAGAACTAAGGAACAAGAGTTTCAAGTCAGAAGTAACACTGCTGTTTCTGCTGATAAGCAAATCGTTCCTGCTGATGATCAAATAGTTTCTGCTGATAGTCCTTCAGAAGAAACAAAAACAGATTTTTCAGAAGATGAGGTGGATTTGAGCAATATTCCATCTGATTATCAAGTTCCTTCAACTCCACAAACAAGGATTCACAAAGTTCACTCCCTAGAAAATGTGATTGGAGATGTACAATCTAGTGTGAAGACAAGACAACAATTGATGTCTTCAGATCAAAAAGGGATTCTTGATGCCCTTTATGCTTCAAAGCAGCATGAGTTTTCAAACTCCTGTTTGTTTGTATGTTTTCTCTCACAAGATGAACCAAAGAATATTCATAAAGCCCTAGAAAATTCAAGCTGGTTAGAGGCTATGCAAGAGGAGCTTCTTCAGTTCAAGATTCAAAAGGTATGGGTGCTAGTTGATTTACCTAATGGTGTAAGAGTAATTGGCACTAGATGGGTTTTTAGAAATAAAAGGGATGAAAGAGGCATAGTGATTAAGAATAAGGCTAGATTAGTAGCACAAGGGTACACACAAGAAGAAGGGATAGACTATGATGAGGTTTTTGCTCCAGTAGCTCGAATTGAGGCAATTAGGCTTTTCTTAGCTTATGCTTCATTTATGAACTTCACAGTTTACCAAATGGATGTCAAGAGTGCATTTTTATATGGTTCAATTGAAGAAGAGGTGTATGTTACACAACCTCCAGGCTTCACTGATCCTGACCATCCAGACAAAGTGTACAAGGTAGTTAAAGCTCTATATGGCCTACATCAGGCACCAAGAGCTTGGTATGCAACACTAGCTTCCTATTTATTAGAGAATGGATTTCAAAGAGGAAAGATTGATCAAACACTTTTCATCAAACAGCACAAGAAAGATCTTCTGTTAGTACAGGTGTATGGGAGAACTTACATTCTCCCATACACCTGAAGGCATATGAAAGATAAGTTTCAGATGAGTTCTATGGGAGAACTTACATTCTTTTTGGGTCTGCAAGTTAAGCAATCATCTGAAGGCATATTTATTAGTCAAGACAAATATGTTGCAGAGATTCTTAGAAAATTTCAATTTGCTGATTCAAAAATAGCAAGCACACCAATGGATCCTGAGAAGCCACTTCTTAAAGATGCAGATGGAGAAAATGTGGATGTACATACATAGAGATCTATGATAGGTTCTTTGATGTATCTTACATCATATAGACCTGATATCATGTTCTCTGTTTGTGCCTGTGCAAGATTTCAAGTAACTCCAAAGGTTTCTCATTTAACAGCAGTCAAAAGAATTTTTAGATATCTCAAAGGTCAACCAAGGTTGGGTTTATGGTATTCTAGAGAATCACCTTTTGATTTGATAGCATTCTCAGACAGTGACTATGCTGGTGCTAGCTTGGACAGAAAGTCAACAACCGGAGGATGTCAATTCCTTGGATGCAGACTTATCTCATGGCAGTGTAAGAAGCAAACAATTGTGGCAAATTCAACAACTGAAGCTGAATATGTAGCTGCTGCAAGTTGCTGTGGCCAAGTTCTATGGCTTCAAAACCAACTTCTTGATTATGGGTACAATTTCTTACATACCATAATTCATATTGATAATAGTAGTACAATTTGCATTATTAAAAATCCAGTGCAACATTCTAAAACAAAACACATTGAAATAAGACATCATTTTATAAGAGATTGCAATGAGAAAAGGTTAATTCAAGTAATGAAAATTGCTTCAGATCAAAACTTTGCAGATCTTCTTACCAAAGCTTTTGATGTTGGAAGATTTCAGTACTTGGTAGCAAGTATTGGAATGCTTAATCTTTAAATTTTTCAATATAATGTGTTTTTGTATATAGATTTTGTTAATGCATCTAACTTTGTTATTTAAGACTACTATTAACAATATTTGAAGTTATTCATACAGTTAGTCCTATGCATTATTCTAATTCAAGGCAAGTACTTTGTACTTTGTTCTTTTGGTTTTAGACTAACAATTTCAGGTATGAATGTTTGAGCTGAAAGGCTATTTCAAGTGAAATCTGCTGATCAAAGCTGCTGATCATTGCTGCTGAAAGCTGATCATTGCTGCTGATATAATAGGTTCATGATAGAAAAAGTTTGGGACTTCAAAACTCCTTAAAACTTCTTTCTTGAAATCTGATTATGATGTTTCACATTGAATTGATAAATTAGTTGATCAGTTAATAACTGATACAACTCACTTTCTATCATTTTATACTCTCAAGTATAATGTGACTAATCTACGGATATCTGATAGAAAGAACAGCGAGCAACAGTGAATCTAACACTTGTGTTAGAGGTAACAAATGCCACGAGCTGGAAACCCTGTAAAGAAAGCCTTTTGAATAGGTTTATCTATACACAGGCGGTTATTTATAACTGAAAACATTGGTTCTCACACAACCAGAGGTTGCTTTAAACCAAAATTTTGACTAAGTGTCTGTTACACACTTAATCCCTTCAAAATGGTTGTAAGCAGTATGATTTTTCATAATAAAATCATATACATACTGCTAAGGCAAAAGTTTCTTAAAAGGATTTTTAAAAGATGACTTTAAAAACCATCATCAGATGGACCATGAGTCAAAAACGTCCATTGAATCACCTCTCATAGGAGTTAACACACCTAGAAGTGATGAGGGCAGAATCTTAAACTCTTAAGGAATTGATGGCTTCATGTACAAATTGTCTGAAAACATGGAACAATGCTAGATCAGATGATGATGTTATGATTGTGAGAAAATCTTTCAAACAAGGGGAGGATATGAATATAAGATGTTATTTGAATCTCAGGGGAGGAAACAAACATCTCAGGGGAGGAAATTCAAGCCCAGTTTAAGGAAGATTAACCAAAAGAAAAGACAAGATCATACAAGATGATGACATAGAGGTTGAAAATGACAAGAACATTCTTTAAATGTTGTATTCAGAAGAGATGAAGCATTTCAAAGGAGAAAGTTCTATCTAGGCCAAAAGTTGAAAAGATTCAATTTCAGTTCACTACGTTTGTTCATCACTTGCAAAGGCAAATTGATAGATGATATCTTGTTAAAATCAAAGGAAGATTGCACCATCTTTTAGTCCAAGAATGGAGCAACGATCAGAAAGCAGATGTGTTCCATAGAAAGATAAGTTCATTCACTCAGAAGAAAAGAAAGTTCAGATCAACCAGTCTGAAAATAAAGTGTTTGAAAGATCTTCACAAAGTCCTCATTTAATTCAGGAAAACATGTTTGAATGTGATTCACATGTTTAGGGGAGGATTGTTAGGAATTAAATAATCAAAAAAATCTGAAGATTCAGCATAAAGGTTTAAAGGAAATACGACAAGTATGTTTCTGCTGATAAAGCACAAAGCAAGTTTCCACTGATGGATTCTGCTGAAGACCGTTTCCACTGAAGGTGTTTCTGCTGATGGATTCTGCTGATGCTACTATGACTCATATAACAGCTGTGTAGATAAGTACGACTTATTCTACTGATTCATATACAAGAAAATATCTTTGTTGTAGTCATCAAATTGAACACTCCAAGTGAGTTGTAATCCTAGATACATGATGTATCTTAATGACTAACATGATAAGTCATCATCTAAGCTAGAACAAGTGATTAGTCATAAGCTAGTTATTTGTTGAGTCATAAAGTTTGTAAAAGATCTTTCCTTGTACTATAAAAGGAAAATCTTAGATGTGTATAAATATATCAATCTAGAATGTGCATGTGAAAAGATATACACTGACAATACAAAGAACAAACATAAGTCACATAAGATTCAAGGTCTTGTAACCCTAGTGATAGTAAAGATCACTCGTATTATTTTGAATAATATTGAATCATTTGGTGTTAACTATTCCATTTCCATATCCAAAACATAAATCTTCTAAAGTGTGGTTAAGTAGATTCCGCATACTTAATCATATTCACACAAACATATCTTATACACAAAGAACGAAGGCTTAACCACCTTACCGTGTAATCGACCCTCAACACATAAGAGTAATACAAAGCATTTAATAGTACTAACCTCTATAGTCAAATAAAAAAAAAGAAAGACAAACAAACATGAAAGATAATAAATGTATGGGATGGGTTTATTGTACCTTCTAAAACAACAACTATACCACCACATATAGTTTAAAAAGTTAAAAAGTATTAAATCGACAAAAAATATGGAACAAAAACTGATATAAAACTGTGTTGTACTCGAATGAGTCAGGGGTGGAGAATGTAAAAGTAGGTCATGGGAGTAGCCATAACAAAACCCTATGGCCTTTTTTGGTTCGTGGAATCTTCAGGATTCTGATAACGTGTTTGGTTGGCAGATTCAAGGAAACATATAAAAACGGACAATTAATGAATTAGAGGATTAGGAAGGCAAACATGCCTTTATCTCTTGATCTTCACTTACCAGAACCAATCTATCTGTTTATTTATTTTTTTTTATTTAGATTGATTATGCTAAAATCATAATCAGCAGATTTAAAACGTTCGTGACAACCATTAGAAAGTGCTAGACATTTTAGGATCTCTTCGCTCCCTGCGAATGACCCGGTCTTGCCAACTCACTATACATTACTGAACGAGTACACTGCTCTAAGTGTTGGTGATGCCTAAAGTCTTCAGTATACTATAAATTTAAAACTCGATAGGAAACAACACATCAGGCTCCAACTTTATGCATCTTCTGCTGGTTCTCTTATAGCTTATTCTGATGCGGACTAGGCTAGATTTTCTACTACCATGCGTTCTACATCCTACATCTGGTTATTGTGTTTTGTTAGGGGATAATCTTCTCTCATGGTCATTCAAACGACAACATACTCTCTTTAGATCGAGTGTTTAGGCTAAGTGTAGAGGTGTTGCTAACGTGGTTGCTGAAACTGTATGGCTTCGTAATTTGCTTCATGAGCTCCATATATCACTTTTTTGTCACCATTTTCTATTGTGAGAATGTTAGTGTTATTTATTTGATTGCTAATCGTGCTCAACATCAACGAACCAAACACATTGAAATCGATATAAACTTTGTTTATGATATAGTTGCTCGAGGCCAAGTTCGCGTTCTTCATGTGCCATCCCATTACCAGTACGTTGATATATTCACCAAAGGCTTTCCGTCAGCGCTATTTGAGAAATTTCATACGAGTTTTAGTGTTTAGTCATTTCCCGTTAAAACTGCAAAGGAGTGTTAACCATTATTATTTGTACAAGCCTTTTGCTTTGTTAGTTGATAGGCCCAACTCATTTTATAATTTGTATATATAATTATGCACAAGGATTATCTATTACGACTGGTGTGCTAATTAATAAAGAAGCCCAATTATAATTCCATTAAAAACATATTGTAACATATTACTGTAATATTATTTTTTTTCTTTGGAAAATAACATATTATTATAATGTTCGATAATGGACACATCAATTTATTTTATACAAGTCCATCCCCTCTATAAATAACTGATAAATCAATTGTCTATTCATCCAATCTAAACCTTGAACAACATAAAACCATGCGATCTATTTCAGTTTTCCTGTTTCTATTTTGCATACTTCTTGTTCGTATACATCTTCAACAATGTTCACATACATATTAATGTGCATGTGTTCAAATTACTGGAAATAAGCTTACTTTTCGAGATTGTTTTTTCTTTTGTTAATTAGGTAGCAAGCCTCAATGATGCCAGACTCGGACCCGAAGAATATTGGAGAAGTATAATGAAAGATGATCCAATGCCGAAGGCGATTATAGATTTTTTAAGTTAACATTCATCCAAAGACGAACAATTTATACGAAATTTTGATGCAAAGCCTAATCTCATGAATTCTAGTAATGTTCAAGCACGCTCCTAAGATGTACTAATGTGTTTTATACTTCTTTGTGTCATATTCCTTTCATAAATACAAATAAAGTTTGGATTAAGTATTTCTTCCAATGGTTAATGTGCAAATATTAAAACTCTATATTAATCATACTAGTTAATTATCGTAAACATGTTTATTAGATACTTTTCATCTATTATGAAAGTTATCTGACAAAAGCAAATATCAAAAGGTTCATTGGTATAAGCCATAGATACATGTACACGAATTAAAAATGCATCGATTGCACTTTCGATAGTGGTTTCTCTTTTCTTCTAAAATGAATCTTGCACTTCCAGTTACCGACTAAAGAGGGTGAATGGAGTTGCGTTTCACAAAAGATTATCTGGTTATTGCACCTATAAAACTCAAATTATCATAAACAATAGTTATCAAACCATTTAAGAAACAATAATAATATTTGCATTTCGCAGTTTATAAAACAGGTTGAGATGTGGCTTTGTAAAACATAACTTTATAAACGCATGAGAAAGTTACCACAAGAAAACAAAATGAATTGTTAGAGTGCGTTTAGTTGGGGGAAAACACCTTTGTTTTCGTAAAAAATGTTTTGTGGAAAATAAGGAAAATAAAGATCGCGTTCAAATAAGTGTTTTCCAGCAAAATGTTTTGTAAAACCCAAAATACTCTATTTCTTAATTTAACAAGGAAAATTACAAATCAAATTTTAGTTGTTTTCTTTGTTTTCCTTTGTAACCTACAACCCTCCCTCCCCTTTTTCAAAATAGAAAATACAAACATCAAGTAAACGCGTTTTCAATATTTTCAATTGTTTTTTGAAGATAAATTTCCCTTCCTATTTTTTTACAAAACTAGAGATAAAAAACAAGAGAATATAAAAAGACATCTGGACCCATTTTAAAAGATAAAGAAAATCCATTTATTTAAGTGACTTTCAAATCAATAGGTGTGCGTCACTATTTCTATTCTAACCTCTAGTGAAAAACAACTAAATTTAGTATTGTATCCATTTCATACACTCCTACCAACCAAACAGCTCCTTAGATGCTTAATTTGTTGTATTTAATGAATTATACTTTAAGCTTAATTAGATGTAATGTTTATATGTAATATAGATAAAGATTGAGTTACAATATGGAGGTAATTTGTACAAGATTTATTTTGAAATGTACATAACTAATGTATAACATGTAAGCATATTGTATAACATATTACTATAATATTCATGTCAAATTTATTTTATACAAGTCACCTCCTATCTATAAATACACGATAAATCAATTGTTAATTTATCGACTCAAAACCTTGAACACCAAAAAACCATGTGATCTGTTTCAGTTTTCTTGATTTTGTTTTCCTTTCTTTTGATTCGTAATCATCTCCAAACATGTTCACGTATTAATGTACCTGTATTCAAATTTCTTGAATTTATTAATCTTACTTTTCTTGATTGTTTTTTTTTGTTGATCAAGTAGCAAGCATTAATGATGCTAGACTCAGACCTGGAGAATATTGGAGAAGCGTGATGAAAGATGATCCAATGCCAAAGGCAATTACAGATTTTTTGGATCAACATTCATGAAAAAAAGAATGATTTACAAAAAGTTTTGATACAAAGCCTCATTTCATGAGTTATCACGATCAAGCACTAACTAAGATGAACTAATGTTTTTATTCCTTTCATGAATACAAATAAAGTTTGGATTAAGTATCTCTTCCAATGGTCAATGTGTGAAGATTAAAATTTTATATTAGTCATAATAGTCAATTATCGTAAACGTGTTTGTTGGATAGTTTTCATCTATTTATATTTATGGAAGTTATCAGACAAAATCAAATATTGGAAAGTTCACTGGCATAAGCCATAGTTACATGTACACGAAATAAAAAATATCGATTTTACTTTCTACATATAGCGGTTTTCTTTTTCCTTTACTTTCTACAACAAATCATTTAATTTTGAAGAAAATGCGTATGAGAAAAGCAGAAAAAAAGAGTTAAAAACAAAACACATTACGACTTACGAGGTTTGTAATCTCACAACCATATTACAAGCATTCAGCTTTTGTAATATGTTTTAGCAATAAAATATCAGTATATTATCGTTATTATCGTTCATGTTTCGAGTATATCAATACTCATATATTTTATTATAGATTACATGCTTTTAAATTTGATTCAATAAGATATACGTGATCACGTGTTTTAACATATAAAACTATCAAAATATCTGTTAACATTTTAACATATCACTACAAGAAAATTGTCCTATAATATATATATATATATATATATATATATATATATATATATATATATATATATATATATATATATATATAAGTCAAAAGAATATCACAAAGAGTATAACCAACCACATAATAGAACAGCCGATAGTGGAAAATAACCAATGACATTTTCTACGTATAATGAGAGAGAGCCTTTAACCATAAAAAGGGTCTTAGATGCATATCACTTTTTACATGCATTTATTTACTTAGGATAATATATGACCAAATAAGATACGATTACACGTAAAAAAATTAACATGTTGTTCATAAATTACGTAAATGTTATATAAATAATATTATTTTTGTGTTAAATGTTACCATATTCATATTGTTAAGTTTAGGTTAATCCCCCTTTTCTCATTAGCATAAACCAAAACAATATAAATACATAAGTGTCATGGGAAGCAATGCCAACAACTAGGCTAAGCCCACTGTACATAATACAAATTGGTTGAGTAATATAGTAGGCTAATACACTCTCGCAGTTTGAACGGGAGGCCTTTGGACGTTCAAGCTGGCATGAAACTCAACGAACATTGCTATAGGAAGACCTTTTGTAAAATATCCGCATATTGAAACTGGGACGGAAAGTGCAAGACACGAACTTGTCCCGAAGCCACAAAATCACGAACAAAGTGAATATGGATCTCAGTGTGCTTTGTACGTTCATGCTAAACCGGATTAGTAGACAGATAAACAACACTAACATTATCATAATAAACAAGTGTAGTAGTAAATAAGGGAGCATGGAGTTCATGTAGAAGATTATGAACCCAAACTATCTCTGCAACCACATTAGCAAAACCGTGATATTCTATCTCAGCACTAGAGCGTGACAATGTAGCCTGATGCTTGGCAGACCATAAAAAAAAATTCCTGCCAAAAAAAAATTTTTTTTGAGGCAAAATTTTTTTTTTCCGCCAAACTTTTTACTGCATCACAGTTATAAAGTTACTGCATCACAGTTATAAATTTTAGTGCATTAAGGTTATAAGTTACTGCAGCATAGTTGATGCACTGAACTATTAACTATGATGCAGTAACTTATAATAAAGATACACCAAAACTTAAAAAAGAATCGTATTTTAATTGTGATGCAGTTATATACATATATGATGCAGAAAATTTATGATGATGCAGTTCCTTATAACTATGATGCAGTAACCTATAACCATGAATGCAGTAACCGTGATGCAGTTCCATACATATGATGTAGAAAACTTAGGATGATTCAGTTTCTTATAACTATGATGCAGTAACTTTATAACCATGAATGCAGTAACCGTGATGCAGTAAAATCATAATTGTGATGCAGTAACTTTATAACCGTGATGCAGTAAAGTTATAACAGTGATGAAGTAAAATTTTTTTTTGCCCAAAAAAATTCTCATATTTAGTTGTTTTTCACGTGTCAAATGATGTGGCATGGGGGTGACACATGTCACTCCCACAATCCTTCCTACACTTTTTATTATAAGAGACTTTTTATAATAACCCCACCCTATATATATATATATATATATATATATATATATATATATATATATATATATATATATATATATATATATATATATATATATATATATATATATATAAAACAAACCATTTGGATCGGTCTAACTAAAATGGGACACAAAAATTCTGTTGATTTTTTACTAATGTTATGTAAGTTGAATGTACTAATCCAGTATCATCTAGCTTGTTGAGGCATGGAATAAACAGAAATCATGTTTTACTCATTGACAGAAATGTATCTGTAATCACAACAACATACATTCATTTATTTATGTTACTTATTACAAACTATCCAACTAAGCTTATGGGATCCATTCAAGGTTATCAGCAGGTAGAAAGTGGCACATTGGAGAGCTTCCAGGATAGCCTCCAAGCACACGGAACACCACGTGGTCACGATCCCACATGGATGTGTCCATGTGGCAAACAGAAATTGCGTCGACCCTCTCTCCATTTTCCCCACGCAAAGCAATTTTAAACAATCTGTCGTTGTGACCCTTATGCCCATGGCATTAGTAAACTTTGTATGGGTAAGCCATGGCATGACGAGCCACCATTTTAGAGGCATAGATCTCCAATGGCTTTTTCACAAAAGTATAGTTTTGAGAAAAGGTATGACTGGAACTGAAAATCTTGGTGGTTAAAACCTTTGGTTTAAATTTACCCAAAACACCAAGTGTCATGTCCATTATGGACTCCAATGAGGTAGCACAAAACTTAACCTCACCCTTATATGGTTTGAGCTCAAATTGATTCAATGTGGTTTCCATGGCTTTGGCTTTTGGGGAATAGATAGATATTGAGAAGAATTCAAGAAGGTATGGGAGTTTTGATGATGAAAAGGGGATTGAATTGACGTTGAGAGAGTATATGAGTAGGGTTCAAATTGTCATTTGCAGCAACGTAAATCGGCATCTTTTTGCCAAGGTGTAGATCACCAACTCTGAAAAACAAGCTTAGAGCGGGATCCAGGCCATGAGGTCCATAGTGATCTTCTTTTAGATTGCTACTATGTGTGTAGTCATTTCCAACATGTTTCTCAATGATTTCCCGCGCATTGCTTCTAAGAGAGAACTTTAATTTGAAATGAACAAAATCATATGTTAAAAAGTTAGTAGCTCTTTGATGAGATCAAATAAGTACATTTTATTAGCATCATTTATCATATTTAATTGACTTGTTTTATATTATTTTGTACTAGAATTGGTGCCTTTATGTTTACTTTAGTGATTCTCAGGTAAAAACAAGCAATAGGTGAAAGGTAATGATATTGGACGAATTATGGAGCTAAAAGATCAAGATTTGAAAAGTCTATTGAAATTCAAGAGAGGCGCCGTATCTCTCTCAACAAATACGACGCAACATCATACTTAGATGAATTCGAAGACCATTGCCTGACTTTGAAGAATGCGCCGCATCCAATTACAACATGCACCGCATATGAAACTTTGGTCAACGAAAAATAATCAACTTGATCTACTCCAAAATACGCCGCATCTCATTTACAACATGAAGTGTATTAGCTAAAGACTTCACCAGATAGTATCCAAGACATTAAAGAACATGCGCTGCATAGAAAAACAAGTTACGCTGCATCTAAAGGCGGTGTACGAATATTCCAGAATTTAATAATCTTGGACCCCACGCGAAGTTACGTAGATGCGCCGCATTTGTCATAAACATGCGCCGCATCGACCCCTCAGACAAAACCTATAAATACCCCAAGACAGATACGAGTTTTGTGTACACAAAACCCTAAGGAGACAAATTCAGTCGAAGAAGCATCACAAGACACGCCCCAAACAAAGATCTTAGAGCCATAAGGTCCTGCATGTGTATAATTCATTAAGTAGTTTTGTTTATTGTATTAGTAAGCTTTAATCCACCAGGATTGATGGGCTTGTGGCCACCATACTGCTCCCCTTAAAATTGCTTTCCCATAGGTTAAAGTTTATATGATTGATTTTTTTTTGTGAATTATATTTGTGCTTTGATAACCTCTGTGTTTAGTTGAGTCTTCTGGGTTACCATACCTATTCCTCGCCTGCTTATCTAGTGTCTAGAAAGTAGGATAAACATAAGTAATCATTAAGGGTTTACTCGCCGATATATAGGATCCAACGAGACAGATTAGATTACGATACTCATCATATAAAACTTGCAATATAACAAGTTACAAGCTACTTAATTATAAGTACAGATCTTCTTACGTGTTTCTATTATCTATCTTTGTATGTGATTGCTATTCACTGATTCGTTCTCATTAGTTTTACTTTTATTATTTACTAAATACATGCTAGTCTCTCAGGCTGAAACCCCTTTTTATTAGATTAGGATTGTAAAACTAACTTAGATATTAAAATACTGATTAAATCAACTAGATATTACGTTCCATTCTTAGTGTTCGACACTCTACTTACCACTATACGCATATTGATCGGGTACACTACTTGTTAAGTGTGTGTGTTAGTAATAAGTCAGCTAAATATAAATTTAAAACTTGAAAAATTTAAACACCCTATGCTACACTGACATATCACACGCATCTCTCTTTTTAAAACCATATAATTGAGAATAATTAAAGAGACTTGGATATTCACCTGTAGTAACAATTGAGCAGGCAAGATGAAATAAGCAAATGTCATCTCCATAGGACTTTGATGTATTTGCTTTCTTCAATTTTCAAACATATACGTAATAGTCTAGTGGTTTGGATTTAAATGCCACCAAATTCAGTTATTTTTAGCATAGGCAAAGTAGTCTTATATATAGTATGCAATAAAAATAACATTCACAAGATCACAACAAGATCACAACAACTTAAGTTGCAAAAATACTAGAAATTAAATAGAGTTATTAAATTATACATTTTTGATGAATTATAATATAATGTCAAAGAGTTGTGATATTTAAACCTAACAATGAGACTTACTAATAGACCTACATCATTCATTTTTTGACAAGTGTCATGCACCTTTTTTCTTTCATCATTATCTATCAATTAATTTTTCAAATGGATCAATCACATCTTTAGGTCTACTTTTAGGTCAAGTTTTGAGGCATACAAATCATTTTTCAATGTGAAATGTTTAAAATGTCTCATCCATATTAGAATACGTGCTTATCTTCAAAGCGATACAAAGATTTAGAAAAATACATTCAATATCTTTTTCACCAACGGGATGCCATCTTTCTAATTTTAGAAAGGGTTTTGCTAATATTTCCATTAGGCACATGTTAAATCAAAAACACATTTAATGAACAGCAATTATAGCTAAAATTATGGGATAAATAGTAAAATAGCCCAGTTGCCCTACGGTTAGGCATATTTAGCCCTTTTTTTGAATATTCTCATATTAGCCCGGGCAACTTTTAAGATTGTGTAACTTCTATCATAGACAAACACGTGTCACGTATTTGTATTTTGGGCAATTATATCTAGTTAGGAAACCGTAATAGGGTAACCGGTTTTTTGGTCATTTTACACATTATACAGTATTTTACCAATTGACTTTTGCTAGGTCGTATACGAAAAAATATTATACTAAGGAAAATAATCCTAAACTTTAAAAACAAACACTCTATCCTGTATCACCATTAACCCCTTATTCCCTCCATATCGATTCACTATTATTTCAATCTCCAATGTTCAATCTCCAGTGTTCAATTACAGTTTTGTTTAACTTATTCAGTCTGTTCCGGTTACTTTGCATGTTTCGTTGCTTCGCACAATGAGTAACTGTTCATGAAACAGTGATCGTGCAAAATTAAGATTACCAACAATTGTTGATTTTATCATAAAAAATATGGTATAACAGGGTATGTAAAGCTTAATACCAATGATTTAAATCGTTATTGATTATATGTTTATTGTGTTATTCTATTACCCTGATTGACTGATGAGGCGAAAAATGATCCGTTTTTAGGGGGTCATTTAAGCCCGGAATTGAATTTATTTGATCAAATATTGCCCTAAATCGTTCCTTTTGTGATTTTAGGTACTTTTAGAGTGAATTCTGGAAAAAGGAAGCATTTTGGACGTTTTTGGAGCATAAAAGTGAAGAAAACGGCAAAGTCTTAATTTTCCTTACTGAGAACAGTACCTGACGGTGTCACCAAGCTCTACATGACGGCGTCAAGAGTATTACAAGAGGTGAAGTGGATAGAGTCCGTGACGGTCTAGAGAGTTTTACACTAAGGGACATGACGTCGTCACCATAGGCCGTCATGGTCCCATTACACATGACGGCCAGAGGAAAATTGCTCTTGACGGTGTCAGATCTGGATCTAGGCAATCCGATATTATTATGGGCGGCGAGTTGACGGTGTCAGAATTCTCTTATTGACGCCGTCACGTTGGAAAATCTATATATAGTTTTGTAATTTTCATTCATTAAGGGAGGACAATTAGGGGGATAACTTAGAGAAACCCTAGCACGATTTTACCAGTATTTTCAAGGGTTTTTACCCTTTGAAACCTTTCATTTCAATTAAGATAAGTATCCTTTCAATTCATTCAATATGTCTATGTGTTGTTTGAATATATCTTACGCTTGTCTTGATTTCAACATGCTAGGCTAGATCTCTTGTATGTTTGCTTAGATGTAGGGAAACCTAGATGTTGATTATGGGTTGATTGCTTGTTTATAGTTGTTACAGATGAATGATGTCGATGGTAGGCTTAAGAAAACTGGCAGACTTCCATAGGGTAACTTGCTTGAACATCTTAAGAAACATGAACCAATGCGTACTAGGTTTTTATGGTTGTATTTAATGCATGAGCAAATTCTAGTGATCCCATGTTAGGAGCTTCTTGCAGGCTCGACATAGGAGTGAAGTAGGAGCTTATAGAGTTGGGGAAGTACGTACGCCACCCCACGATTGGTATTAAGGAATGTAACCCGTCATCCACGCAACTGTAACAAACTATCAACCTGTAAAAGATATCTAGGGAGTAATGAAATCTAAGTAAACACAATTTTCTCATTTATTGTTCACACCACTAGTTTAATTGGCTTTATTTACATTTTTGTTATTTTATTTTGATTGCATCTTTAGTTATTGGGTTAGTTGATTAGCAACTAATTCTGCCCACTCTTCCAAAACCCGAGATTTTAATCGCTTTCATAAAATCTAAAAATACAAAAAGAATCATCCCTCATCTCTTGACTTAATTTTTAGGCTTTCTAATCCTAGCGACACTATTCCCGAGTTGAACGATCAATCCCCCGGTACTTGTCACTATACTATACTACAACGATCAGGTACACTACCTGGTGGGGGTTGTAAGCTTCTCGAGATCCCTCGAGAGGTAAAGCCTGGTGCAATTCCCACGCATCAAGTTTTTGGCGCCGCTGCCGGGGAATAGTTATTGTCTAGGTTAGAATTTCTTTTTATTAGGTCTACTTGCTAGATTCCTTTCTAGTAAGACTTTATTTTTATTTTTAGGTTTTCTTTAGTCTATCTATTTCTTCGTGTCTTTGTTTGTAACCTTTACCATCCGACATCATGGAAGGTGGTAACATCTTTGAACCCATCAACCCACCACAACAAGACCACCCACAAAACCCACCACTAGCAAACCAACCTCTTAGGCCCCGAACCCTAGGAGAGTATTCCCGACCTTGCCATCAAGGCTATCGAGACACTATTGAGCTCACCCAAGGAGCTAATGTGTCCCCCTTGCGATCCGATACCATCCGGTTGGTGCAAAGCGGATGTGCATTCCATGGACTTCGTTCCGAAGATCCTAATCAACATCTCAAGGACTTCCTTAAAATCGTAGATTCTATAGACCTTGATGTTACAACTAGAGAGTCGACCCAATTACGCCTATTCCAATTCTCTCTACATGATCAAGCTAGTCAATGGCTTGAACGTTTACCCGCGGGATCCATCACCTCATGGGATGATCTCACCACTCGTTTCCTTGCTCAATTTTTCCCACCGGGGAGAACTACCAAGCTTAGAAATGATATCTTGATGTTCCAACAACGTCAAGGTGAAACTCTATATGAAGCATGGACTCGTTTCAAGGACTTACTCCAAAAAGTCCCTCATCATGGCATAGATCTTTGGCTCCAAGTCCAAATCTTCTATGACCATATCGATCTCTCCACAAGGCGAACCATTGACCAATCGGCCGGTGGTAAGCTACGTGATCTAAGTGCGGAAGAATCATGGGAACTCATAGAAGATCTTGCTCTCTATGACAACGAAAGTTGGAATGATCCCCGTGATTTGAACAAAACGGTCAAGGCAATATCTTTGCCTTCGAACAATTCTAGCACTCCCGACCGTAGGATCATGGAACTTGAGGACCAATTCAAGTTTCTCATGAAATTTTACGAAGCTCCTAAACCTTCAAGCCAAGTGAACAAAATCACTTCTTCATGCAAATTATGTAGTGGTCCCAATGACACTCGTGATTGCGTGGAACTCCCCGGAACAGCTTTTGTGGACTACGCATCCTTGCGTACCGATGAAGCGGGAGATAAGTGGTACACTTTCAAACCCGAGCCAAACCCTTACAGTGATTCCTACAACCCTTCTTGGAAAAATCACCCGAACCTTAGGTGGAAACAAAACCAAAACAATTCTTCCAATCCGCCTAATCGTTACCAACCAAACAGTCCACCCTCCAACCGTACTTTCAACACCAATCCTTCTAATAACTATGGTAGTACCAATAATCTTGAAGGATTGATGTCCAAGTTTATGGCATCTCAGGAAGCTCGCATATCTAAGTTTGAAGCCGATTTCAAACAAAAGCAAAGCGAGATGACCACCAAAATCGACACATTGTTGAATGTTCTCAATGACCGAGAAATGGGAGCACTCCCAAGCGACACGGTCAAGAATCCAAAACTAAACGTTAATTCCATATCATCGGTTTCGTCACCCACTTCTTGTCCGCAATACTACTCGGTTAAATCAATGAGCACGTGTTTCAAGCAAAACCAAATTCTTCATAAGGACCAATCAAATGAAACACCCAATATCAAACCGGTCAAAAGCATAGTTGAAACACCTCCTACACAAGACCTTGACGATGAATTCAAGGAGCTCCACCTTGAACGCCCCGTCATTGATGTCCTAGCCCGTGCTCCCTACTATAGTGCCCTCCTAGAAAAATATGAGAAATTTAAATTGGGTAAAAATGGGACTGCCTTCGTTCAAAACAAGTTGCCTAAGAAGCTTGATGACCTGGGTATATTTGTTTTACCTTGTAAGATAGGAAAATCCGAAGCTTTCGACACACTAGCCGATTTAGGATCGAGCCTCAACTTGATTCCCTTACCCTTTTCACCACACTCAATCTAGGAAAGTTAGAGGAGACGGAGGTATTAATTGGTCTAGCAGATGGGAGTATTGCCCACCCGGTTAGGATGATCAAGGATATAGTTGTTCACGTAGGGAAATTAACTATTTTAGCGGATTTTCACGTCCTAGATATGGTTAGTAATACTACATGCCCATTATTAGTAGGAAGAGGATTTTTAGCAACCGTTAGCGCCATGATAGATTGTAAGGAGTCTAAGATAGCAGTAGGTGAGTGCGATACTTGGTCGGTATATGATGTTAAGAAACATAGCTACGATTGTGAGGACGAACCGACACCACATTGGGTAGAGATGAATAGGAGACCATCTAGATATGGACCTTGGATAGAAAGAAACTTTATAGGACCTCAACGCCCATTTTATCTAGAAAAAGATTTCATCGATAAAACACATTCGGTGGAACAACTCATAGCTAGAGATGAAGAGCTAGACCCTTTTGAGGACCCCCTAGTCTTTAGGAAAATGATTGAGTTCTTAAGCGTAATGCCTATTAACATAGAGATGAACAAGTCGAGGAGAGAGGGGGATAAGTGTAAATGGAGGTGGGACAAGCCACCTAAGGAAGGTGACGGATCATGGCATATGAAGATGATTTTGTATGATCCGGATGGAGAAAAGTTTGAAAGGTCATACCATACTAAGAAAACCGATAGGAAATTGAAGTCTAAGTTTGATCCCACTGATGTCCTCAATGAGGAACTTGATAACGCTCAAAATTAACATGTTTTTAGTCGCGTTATTGTTTATTTTATGAGTGGAAATTGGTCATATTTGTATATATTTGTTACTTAATCATGGAAAAGTGTTTATACATGCAAATATAGCCAAAAGCAGGTAAAAATGATTAAAAGATGAAGAAATGAAGTGGACATGCATTTTTGGAGAGTTTCAAGAGGATTAAGGAAGAAAGAAACGTCGCATGGACAAAAGGATTTGATAAAGAAAGGTTGTCTACACGAAATTATCAAGGAAATATAAAGTTCTAATAGACAAAGTCATGCCACGAAGAAAAATAATGCATGGAACGTAAAACGACGAAGAAAACACATTGAAATACGGTTCAGACAAAATCCAACCGATCGGTTGCAACCCGCAACCGGATCGGCTGGAAACGTGCCAAAGATTGACCATCCGATCGGATGGCGAGAAACCGATCGGATGGGGTTGACTGAAGTTACAAGTTTTGCATTTATTGGCGAATTTACTCCCCATAATCATGTGTGGCTGATCATTTCTGCTTATTAACTGAGGATGGACGTTTTTACTTGAAGGATAAGTGTCATTATGCTATATAATGAGCACTTAGGGCCTAGAGTTACTAGTACCACCATTATCTAACTTAGTATTACACCAAATCTTGTTAGTTTATCTTATATTGCCTGAAAGTTTGCTAAGTGTTGTAAAAACATCCAGAACGTGTTGAGTTAGAGTCTCAAGCATTGGTTCGAGTGTGGAGTTGTTTACTTACGTTAGTGAGCAATTGGAGGAGTGTGGTTGCTATAGTTCCACAAGTTTATTCATTTTAATTCTCAAGACTAGGTACACCTTGATACTTATAATAAACAATTGTTATTTTAAGTTTTATGAAAGTTTTCTTATTTACTTGTGTTTTAATATGATTGCTATGGAGTAATTTGTGATATACTTGTGTATATGATGTGATTGGTTAATGGAGTATTATTTTATGAAAAAGATGATGCATGAAAACATATCTATTTTATGAGTTTGTTGAAATAACATCTTTTTTTTGCTTAATTTGTCGGTAAAAACAATTTCTTGAAAAATAGGTCCGAAAGGAATTTCAACTTGTTTTTATTCCAAAATATTAATGCACCAAATTAGTATGGAATAGGATGCTTGACAACCATCTTATTTACTTGTTAAAATAGATTTGAGACGATTTCATCACGAAAAAGGACCGAAAGGATTCGTAGGAATTCATAAGAAAAAAATTGATTTTCTAAACAACCATGTGTTTATAGGATTGCCATACTAATTTGATATGTCCGAAAGGAGTCATTTAGGTGATAGAATTCTTAGTAGTAGTGAAAACATGACATACATCATAGATTGTATAACTACTCATTTTTAGTTGCGCATCATAACAAGTTTTACACCAAACTTTGTACTCAAATTGTTGCAATACTCCTAATCACTAATCAAGGAATTATACACAAGTATATGTTTAGTTTTTATTGAGTTTCTTTTAAATTAAGATTTTACATAAATTTGGATTGACAACCCTTATTTAGCAAACGTTTTTCTTATTACTAAAACCACCAAATCCCTTGGGACGATCTCGACTTACCCACCTTTATTACACCGGACGAGTATACTTGCTCGTATGTGCTAGATAATAAAACGCACATCAAGTTTTTGGCGCCATTGCCGGGGATTTGATTAATTTTCTTAGTTTTTAGTAATAAAATTATTTGTAATTTGTGAAATTTTAAAGTTTTTAGAGTAAAAAAAAAAAAAAAAAAAAAAAGTTGGTTTTTGACCAACCGATTCTGATGGATATCCTTCCGATCGGTTGGTTGTCTCGGTAAAATTTTATAAAATTATGTTTTTAGTAATTAATTTTTATTTTTCTGTTTTTAGTTAATTAGTTTTAATAATTATATAATTAATGTTAGTTTTTAATAGTTTTAAGTTGCAATTATAAGTCATTTTAATGTTTTAGTAGTTTTAATTTTAATTAATGACTTAGTAGTTTTAAAGACACCTTAGTTAATGCTTTAAATGATTTTATAATTATTGTTTTATTAAATATTAGTTTTATAAAAAAAAAAAAAAAAAAAAATTAAGTGCAGAAAACTTCAACCGATCCGGTTGTGGGTTCCAACCGATCGGTTGGAGGTGGTCATTTGTGCCAACCGATTCGGATGGATTGCAAACCGATCGGTTGGGCGTCTCGTTAAATTTTTAGACATTTTTAATTTTTAGTTTATTTTCAATTCTTAGTGTTTTATTTAGTTAATTAACTTGTTCTTATTTCATATTAAGAGTTATTTGATTATAACTAACCCCCATGCTAATGATTTGGATTTTTTTATGGTTATGTTATAGTTAGTAAGTGCTTAAGGCCGACTCTTTGAACGTAAAAGGGCAACATTACAAGCTAAATGTGGAAACACCATTTTTCACTTTATTTGTAACCACAGCAGGGGTAACTCCCCCACACTTAGGGTGAAAACCCTATATACATGCTACTGTTTTTGTTTACCGAGTCACTAGCTTGACTCGACCCCGAATTCATTGGTTCTTGGGGAAGCATGATATGGAAGAAGCAATCTCCATCGGACTTTCATTCAAGATGTTTAGACAAACATTTGAAGCACGTGAAAGTTCCACACCAATGAGATATACAGAAAGAGACCCTGGCTTTAGATAGTATAAACTATAAGCAGTGATGCCGGGGTCAAAGATAATGTCTTCATTCCCGAAGGAGTGAAGAACAGGAGAAGTCCCCTGTAGGTGAAGAAAAGGAAGAAAACCATGATGAAAACCATGATAAGATCTTCTTCCTTGAGTTCAGGCTCATTTGCCTGAATTTGGATTTCAAGGGTTAAGCTCATTTGGTTTGAAAACATCCCGGGCGGGAGGGTGGGAATTTGCAAATCCTCATGACTGAGTGCATCTCCCCCCGGGTTATCATACTCCGGAGGAGTCATGATATGAGTGAGTTCACCTGAGAACTCCTCATGAAGAGAATCTTTCGCATGATGTAAATCTGTGAACTCTTGTTCCATTATAGGCTCATCACTTCCCTCATCAAAGATTGGATTGTTAGAAATCATAGTGAATTCAGATTCGAATTCAAACAGAGGATTGGTGAGAGTAGTTTTGAAAGTTTCGGGAACAAAGAGATTAACATTCTCTATTGGACTATTGGGATCAGAACTGAGTGACTGATCATGATAAAGGAGACTTTCAATTTCTCCAAAATCGGCATCAAAGTCAACGAGATCATCGTCACTTCCCGTTGGAAGTGGATTGATGTGAGTGAGTTCATAGGCGAACTCCTCAAGAAGATGATCAGCATCAGAATGTGGAACTGATGCTTCAACATACTCGATGTCTCCATAAGATGCACAATCTTCTCTACAATCGGAGAAAGTCTCAAATTGATCTTTTAGACACTCAAGAGGGGAAGGTAAATTACACATATGATCAAAAGTTCCCTGTGACTCTCTTGGGATTGGGATAAGGTTCTCAACACTAGACTTTATGAATTCATCCGATTCCTTATCAGGAACAGTGCTAAGATGCTCATCCCTCATGTTCAGAGAGTGAGTGTGAACTTTGGGTGTGATAACAGACTGAAGGAGTTGAGAGGAGCTAGCATTCATGGATTGTACGAGTTCCATTTGATCTTCTGCTAATAATTTCTCCGTCACATTATTTTCTCCCTTATTTTCCATGGAAGGAATTGTAACTGATGAGCTAGATGAAGTTTTATAAAATTGAAGAATATCAAGGGTATCTTCATCATCACTGTCATCAGGAATGAAACGGAACTGAGAGCTAGATTTGGCTGCTTTTTCTTTTGCAATTGATTCCCTAATAGATTTTTCATAGGCATCTTGGGAATTTATTCTAGCAGCCTGCTCTTTAGTTAGCAATTCTTCCATGGATTTTTTACGAGTGTCTTTTTGGGCAAAGTCTTTAACTTAACCCTTAAGCTCATCGAGTATTTCCAGTACATTTTGAATTTCTGGAAGAATTGCTTCATTCATATGGTACTGTGGAGGTTGGTCATAATAAGGTGTGTCAAAATTGTCACAAGGATATGGATTCCCCGTTTGACAATCTGAGCTGAAGTGTGGACCTCCACAGTAATCACAACAGTAAAACTGTTGAGTCTGGACTGGTGAATCGTATGGATATTGGTTATAACCAAAATTCTGAGCATCACCGAAAAACTGTTCATAGACAAACGTGTTTCCGGTTTGGCACTCAAATCCTTGATGAGGACCTCCACAAAACTCACACAGATATGTATGTATCTCATGATGTGGTGGCTGGTAGAATGTATCAGATGTGTCATGGTAAGGATAGGGAGCTTGGTTATAGACAGACCCATCTCCAGACTCTACCATGCTATAGCCGGGACAATTCCAACCATTATGAGGACCACCACACCATTGGCAACCAAATGATGTGGATACGACATAAAAAAGAATCAAAGGTTTACAGAGGGTGAGGAATGAAGAATCAAAAGGGTAGGAGGGTAAAGATGAATATTTTTGGATTTTTGGAAATACGTTTTATAAACAAATATGAAAGAAAATCTTTTTGGGTTTTTTGTGTTCGTTGAAAACTGATTTTAAAATGTTTTCGTGAACCGTTTTGTTTTTACATGAAAATAAGAAGATAATATGAACAAGGGTGGGTAAATATACAATGAGTGTATATCCTGATTCACTAATCTGCAAACTGTTTAGAATAACGCGCACAACCTCCCCGGCAGCGGCGCCAAAATTTGACTGGCTCCAAACGGTCAACCTAAATTGACCAAAGGATGGTCAACAAGGTCAAACAGCTTAGAGTCAATCTCCGTGGAAGTATAGGGGTTTGCCCGGGTCGTTATGTCCCGACGAGGTGTGATGGTAATCAAACGGGTTTGTGATCGGGTAAATTTGGACAGAAAGGGGTTTGTGATTGATTAAACTACTGATTTATACAAGGAAATAGCTTAAATAAGTTATATTAACATATACATGAATTTAGAAAAACCAGAAACGTTTAAAACCTAAAACGCGTACGTACAATTTAAATTAACGTGAACGTACAAAATAAAAAGTGAAAACTGAAATCTGAAAACCCTCAGGGGGTGAAAACGACTTTTTTACAAACTAAAGGATGAAAGAAAATTTTTACAAAAAGAAAATGAATTTTTACACTAATTAATTATTTAATATTAATTAAATACATTTTAATACTAATTATTAATATTTAAAAAACTTAAATACAATATAATATTATTTTAATACTAGAAAAATGAAATTCAAATTTCTAAAATTATAAAATAACTAAAAACAAATTTTAAAATTAAAAATATATCTTTTTGTCTTTTTGTGGATTTTCTATTAATTAATTACCAATTTAATATTAATTATCTAATTAAACAAATTAAAATTATTAAAAAGACTTAGAAAATTATAGAAAAATTTATAAATATAATTAACGATCACAGGAATCCTAAAAAATTATAAAAAGTTTCTAAAAATTATATTTAGACTATTTTACTAATTATTACTTATTTATTAATTAATATCTAATTTAACTAAATTAATTAAGAAAATTAGAAAATGAACAGTAGAAATTCTAGAAAAAAATATAAAATTATTTTATAACATATAAAAGCTAGGAAAATATAAAAACTAGGTATTACTTTATAAAAACTAATTATGCTTTTTAATACTTAATTATTAATTAATAATTAATGAAACTAATGTTAAATCTAATTAATACTAAATGACAATATAAAATTCTAGAAAAATTACTGAAATTACTTTCAGGTAAAAGAAAATTAAGAAAAATATAAAAATGCCAAGTACTTAATAAAAATCTAAAAAGGAAAATTAAAAAGATAAATTATATTAAATAGAAACTATGACTTATTTTTAAATTGGATTTTTCTGAAATTTTCTTTTACAAAACTATTTTAAAACTAGAATCAAACATCTTTTGTGAAGGTGGACTTGCTAGTGCTTAAAAATAAGCACTTTGGAGTGCTTAAGCCTTGATAGTTGACTTTGGTCAACTGTGACGAGCAAAAGCTTGAAATAAGCTCTCATGTCACACCCCCAGAATCGGGTCCAGCGGAAGCATACATGCAGCTGAGGTGTAACTCAATTGATATCACAACACAAGTGCAAAAATGTTTTCACATCAATCATTTAGAATAAAATAGTTTAATCAAAAATGTTGAATTTACATTGTTAAAAGTAGTGCGGAAGTAGGCCCTTAAAATAGTTTAAAACGGTCCCCAAATGAATAATCAGAGTCTTCTATGACCATACCATGCCCTGCCAAAACCTCCTGTAGCGACCCATTGCTTAATACCTGAAAATACATACTAAAGTGTCAACACGAGGTTGGTGAGTTCATAGAGTCTTGTGAAAAAGAATGTAATGCATATGAATGAAGATTTCCCAGCAAAGGCATCGTAAATCCACTCAGTTCCAAGTCCCGCCATAAGAGACTTGTAAACTGTGTGTTTATGACCCACTGCCAAATATGATCTATGTGAACAAAAGTAATACTTGTATTTAAATTCCAAGATAAATATAGCAAAACGGCTATATAAATAATTCAGACAATGAGGCCATATGGTAAATTAGTCAAGTAAGGAAACAACAATATTATGTTTGACATCACAGCCAAGTGGGAATACCACAATATTATGTTTGACATCACAACCAAGTGGGGAATACCACAATACGTTTGACATCACAGCCAAGTGGGGAATACCACAATATTACGTTTGACATCACAGCCAAGTGGGGAATTCCACAATATTACAAAGAACATATAGGAACAATTGGTGACCATGAGGTCATATAAACAAGGATGATCAATCCCATGAAATACAGGTAATCAAGCATACCAATGAAATGCAGGTGATTAAACATACCAAAGAAATACAGGTAATCAAACATACCAATGAAATGCAGTTGATCAAACATATATTGAGGTAAAGCTGAAACTATTTGAGTAATCAACCATGTAAAGCAAGTAATGCGTTTAAGTAAAACGAGCATGTATTCTCCCCCAAAGAGTTTACCAAAATAATTAAAAAAGTAGGGGCTATGACTCACCTGGTGCGATAGCTACGATGACAAAAGTGGATACACGAAATGAGGCACGGTCTCTAACCGCAACCTAATATGAATGATATGATCTAATGTAAGCAATGAAATGATGCTACACATGCAAATACGTATGTTATTGATACCACTCGTTAGTTTGAAAATAACGCTTATCGGCGACAAATATGTTTTTGACGTCTCGTTAGGTTAATAAATACTTTCCATGTAAATAGGTTGAAACGGTTCTCCACGATCCTCGTTTGGTGTTCTATCGGCAAATATAAGGTTTTCGACGTAAAATGACACTTTTCATAACTTGAAATATGACCAAAATAGTCTCGCAAAACAAGTCGTGAAATAGTGAATATTAAGAGTTAGGAAAGAAGCTCAGTAGGTGTAGCAAGATTTTCACCTTATCTAAAAAGTCATAGAACTGAAGTTTGTCTATACGGGTCTCGATCATAAAGGAAAATAGCCGTCAAGTGAGGTGTTTGGGCTGTTTTGGCAGATTCTGGGCAGTTTTCGGGAATGTTTGGAAGACCATAAGTTATTCGTTATAAATCCTTTTGACAAACGGTTGGATGTTTTGAAAACTAGACTGGGTGAGATAACTTTTTGTCATTGATGTAAATTTTCCAGAAATGAGTTTATCAATGAGGAAAGTTGGGCTGAAGGAATATATTAAAATCGTCTAAAATTTAAATGCTTGTATCTTGGTCGTTATAAGCTCGTTTTCTACGTTCTTTATATCCCCGGAATCGTATTGACATGTACTAATATATTTTTGATAGCTCGATTCCTCTAGTTTACGTCTAACGCTTCGATTTTACCCATAAAAATCGTGTGACAGCTTACTATTTTTAGAAAATAATAGTTTTCGTCGTTAAAGTTGCAAAAATCATATCTCCTTCGTTATAAACCCGTTTTAATCCGTTCTTTTGCCCACGGCTTCGTTTTTGAAAGTATTTTCTGATTCTCTAACCCAATGTTACCCGGAAACCCATGAGTTTTCTATATTTGGCATTTTAGGACAGTAGCTTATATATTGTTTCAAAAATTGATTTTCCTAGTTTGTAACTTGTTCAAATCTTTACCAAACTACTCCAAATCAACTCCACAAGTACCCAATCCTACCATACACCTTCTTAGGGTGTCATGGGTTCCTAGTCTTCACCAAAAATGGTGGATCTCATGAGATTGCTAATAAAAATTATAGATCTATGTTTATAAAGAAAAATGAGTAATAAGTGGTATGACAACCTTTGTATACTTGCATAAATCCATATGACAATTGTAATGGATCAAAAATACATGTATGAAGGTGATGAAAAATAATATGTAACCTTACTTGAAGTGTTATGTGAAAAAGATGATGAAAACCTTGTTATAACTTCAAGATTATTAACCAAAACCACTTTGTAACACACTGGGATCGAGCTAGGATCATAAGGTTTACTTCTAATGGATGAAATGGCCAAGAATCAAGATCCAAATGGTGTATTTTTTCTGTTTTGGGTCATGGGTTTTGAGCAAGAGAGAAGGAGAATGAGACTTTTTGCTAGTTGATTTGCTAGAAAGATAAGTATGTAAAATGATATGTAGATATTTGTTGTAAAGGAAAGCATGTGCATAAGCTAGGGGAGGCGCATGTGGCTGGTTTTTATGGGAAAGGTGGAAGAGTGTGTGGGAAGCTTGGTATTATCCAGTTCACGGAGTCAGTTTTGGTTCCGATAATCGCTAACCGTAAAGTGTTAAACCGAGAAACGTAAATCCGGGTATCGTAAAAATATGAAACTTGAAAGAATGACTAAACTTGTCAAAATAATCCATAACAAAATATAAAATGAATGGTAAGTTCCATCGGGTTGCTTAAACGCTGTTAAAACTGGAAACGCGGATCTAAAACGCGTAATTCGCGTAAAACGCTGAACTGGAAAACGTAAAATTTCAAAACTTTTAGAATTGTCGTAAAATGAGAGAAAATCATATTTCTATCGTTTATAGTGTTTTATGGACATATCGGGATGTTGGAACGACGTTTAAACCAAAAAGTAAATCTCGGACACGGCTTCGTGATTTTTGCAGAAATGATCCAACGAGTGCCAAACTCTCGGATTATCATTAAAATAGTTTATCTTACGAGAATATGAAATAAAAATTTCAGAAATGAATAGTGAAATGAATAGTAATAGTGAATAGTAGAAATGAATAGTAACTTTCCGAGATGAATTATGAAATTTCAACGTTTGAAAAATGACATGAAATTAAGAGTTGTGACATCTCAAGAGTGGAAAAAGGATAGAGTATGGTACAAGTAAACTAGAAGAACAGGTTTGAGTCTGATACAACAATCCTAGACCACTGAATAAGCCAAATGGTCAAATAAGCACATTGACCAAACTGTCTTGTGCAGTCCTGCTGCACTAGTCTTTCAGACAAATTCTAGGTGAAGGGAGAGTGCTTAAACCTCAAAGTATGCTTGAACTAGGTAGACAACTGGGAGGTGAATCCAAAGAACCCAAGCTCAGTCTGTGGGGCCCACTGAGCAAGTCTGTAGGGTCCACTAAAGGTGAGACTGTGAGTGTGCAGTGGATGTGTGCAGGGGAGGTTCTTCCCTTGCAGCTCACTTTGGGAGGGTGCAGGGATCACACAAAAATTCACAAAAATAGAATGGCACAGGGAAATCAAAGACAAGGTGGGGGAATACAACTCCTAAAAAGCACAAGTCCTGAATCTCAATACAAAATTAAGGAAAAATCACCCTAGATTTGGAAAACTGAGAGAATGCCAATTTGACTTTTAACATAAACTACTTGGTTTGACTTTGATGAACTATAAACTTAATCTAATGACTTAAAATGAAGTTTTAGGCTAAAATGAAACTAAATTAAGCTAAAGTAACAACATTTGAATGGATTTGACAAGATTAAGGTCTAAAAGTCCTCACAGTGAGGTATTAAGGTGGATTTAAGAATGATTTTTACTTTTTTGAACTAAACCTACCAATTTTATTAGTTATTTGTCCTAATGCAACCTAAAGTGACCTAAGGGAACAACAAACATCAAATGAAACACCCTAAGTCACCCTAATCCAAACAGTCCTATAAAGGAATTGATTCTTGATTTTTGAAACAAATGAGTAATCTAAGCTACGAAACTGATTTACAATTATCTACTATGATAAAATAAGTTAAAACAAGCACAAAAATACAAGGTTAATCCACAAGAACCTAGAATTCTAAAATAAGCTAAAATAGACAGTTAACTAAGAAATTTTAGGCAAAAAGAAATTTAAACCAGTAGAACCTGATATTAAGCACTAAATTGATTTCAGTATACTTGATAAGCAGAAATAAGCATGAATAAGCCAAAGATGAGCACTTATACAATAATAATCAAAGATTTAGGATGTTGCTTACAATTGATCAAATGCTCTATCCAAGAATTCAAGGTCCAGAAACACTCCCAATGGCTTGTCACTAAACCACTAGGATCATTTCAAGCCAAAGGTTACCCTGCTCAGCCTTCTTTATCTTCCTTCATGATTTTCTGATTTATTAACTATTTTATTCTATTTTTTTTGTATTTTTGAGTTTTTAAACTAAACTTGTTTTAAATGCTTTGAAAACTTTGACAAACTTTTAAATAAGCTTAAAGAAGCAGAATGCAACAACTTTTAACACTTTAACAAGAATTTGAAAATTTTACTTAAAATGGCGAATTTGAAATTAGAAGCTGAAAACTTGAAATTAATACTTGAAATGAGTTTAAAATACACTAAGGATGATTAATACAGAACTTATAAGCTAAAAATTAAAATAAAGATTAAGAATTAAGCTAAGTTATAAGTTAAACTAATCTACAACTACACTACTCCTAGTTACTTTTCTTCTTCCTGCTTTTTTCACTTTTATAAGCCTTGGGGACCTTCTCTTTCATTCCAACTCATTTCCTGAGCCGAAGGATTTGCCAATTTGATCCTAGCCATTTAAGGATTTTTGGCGAGAAAATGGAATTGTGCAAATTGGTGGGGGTTGGTTTGGCAGGTGAGTGAATTTAATGAGGGGGTTTTGGGGGACAGGAAAGGTGGGAAGGTGAGGGATTGGAGGGAGCAGGGTTGCAGGTTTTAAGGGGAAGAAGGGGGTGAACAGTGGAGCTGGGTTTGACCGTTTGACTGATATCAAACGGGAGTGGAAGTTGGGCTGAGGTATGGGCTTAGGGGATAGGATGGGCTGGGGTAGTTGTTGGGTGGATTTGTTTTGTATTTTGGGTTATAATATCAAAGGATCCATTTGGTTTATGAAATAACAACAAGGACCAATTTTGCAATTTATGAAAAGTGGTTGAACGAAAATGTAATTTCCCAAAGTTATTGTTAGGTCACCATTTATGTAAACACAAGTATGATTGATAAAGAAATAAGATGAGAATGAGAGGTGGTTGATTATAAGACAATATGAAAGGTGAGAGTGCAAGAGTTTCACTAAGATAATCAAATAACCAACAAAATAAAATGTAACATAAGGTTTCTATTTATAAGGGAGGAGTTAGGGCAACACTCCCTTCCTCCCTTATCCTTTCATACGTGGGCTTTTAAGGCCTTATGGGCTTTCACATGTTGCCCATTAACTAAACAATAATCATAAATAATACTAAAGCAACCTATTACAAAATGTAATGACCGAGACTTGACTAAATACAAAAGTATGATCCCAACAATCTCCCCATAAGGGTCGGTCATCACGGTTGCTTGACGTCTTTGTCTTTGTCGTTGACTTGTGACATGTAAAGCTCTAGACGTCTTCAAAATGAGTGAATGATAATGAAAGTACTTTGCCCTTTGTCTTTGTTCTTTGATGATGATGTGGTGAATAAGTTATGAAGTTTGTCTGCCGTTCGTCACTCCTGCGTCTGAGGTGGTTGTCCGCCATTCCAACATACTCATACATCTTTAGACTTTATCATACAAGAAGTTCCTTTTCATGCATTGAGATCTTTGTCATAATACTTTGTAGACTCTGCTTATTGCTGTAGAATCTTTCTCTTAACTTTGTGTTGTTAGGATCTTTGGGGGAGCTTTCTTTGAGATGTATGTATGAGCATGTTGGAATCTACCATCATGGAAATGAGGTACCTGCGAGTAAACAGTTAGCAATAAAACATCCGGTACTTACGGATAAGGAATTAGAGCTCATCAACAGCATAGTGTGAAGACTCCTTCTAAACCTTATCCAGGCCGTTCCCATATCAGATACTCCCGAAGGAGCTTACGAGACCTACTAGGTAGCTCAATGACTGGGTGAGTCGCTGGGGATCACTCCACGACTGTAGACCGTAATGGAACCACCGCAAACACTAAGCGTAACCCTTGTGGGGTTACCGAAGTGACCTGCGGTCAGGGCTGTTTGATGTTGACCCTGGCAGGATTTCCGTTCAATCATTGAGAAATACTTAAGTAATCCTCTCATAAACGTTCTCGGCAGATTGCTAAGATCTGCGAAGGACTCGATAATTTACAGCTGGTGTCCATTGATGTAGAACACCAGTTGTAGAAATACTAAGTGTTCCTAAGAGATATTTGATGTATCTCGAGGCTCTAGACTCTATAAGTGCACACCTAGGTTTCCTATGCGGAGACTGGGGAGGTGTCTCCTGCTTCAATATCAACCGTCTCTAAGAGATAGGTCGATAGATTACGCGGGATCCCCGTGAGAATGAAACAAGTCCTTTTAAGAGAACTTGAGTGGTAAAGAAGGTTTAGTGCATTGCGTCACTGGGTCCATGATGACTTAATCTTCAATACTGGTGTTGTCTTTTGCAACAGTCAGTAGCATACGTATTGAACCCGGTGTCTGCCCTAAGGTTGATTCATATGGAGGGCTATTTCTTTTCACCCTTTACTTTACTTTTCTTTTTAATTCTTCAACTCCTTCTTTCCCTTTCATTCATTTCTCCTTTTTTCGTATCATACCTAAGGACTTCTACTTCTAACTAATGGTGATGTCCTTGGGTAGATCCCTCCGGCTCTGGCGGATCATAGGACGAATATTCCTATCTTAATCACCTTATAACTCCGACAGTAGCCAAGAAACCTTTGATAGAAAATCTCTCAAAGTGTTTGGGATAATCAAATATTTTGGTTAACACTTTGAGAGTTTTGTGTTCACTTTTGAAGGGCTCCCCCTGCACATGTGCTCATAAGTGTTTAATAAATTTGCACATGCGGGAGGAGCAAGCACTTTTGAATTGATCCACTTTCCGTGAACAAGACCGATTCGAGACACGCTTACATCACTAGTTAGACTAGCTTGAAATTATTACCCGGCCTGGTCAAGTCCACATAAAGTTTCTCGAGACGGTACATTTCTACTAAGACTAATCCTTTTCGAGACACGCTTACGTGGTTAGATAAAGAGATACATTGTCAGCTTTTAGGTGACAACTAGCTCTAGTATCTAACTTGATGTTATTACCCATCGAGGATAAGTCTTTTCGATATTACTAACATTTATTGCCTCGTCAATTCCTGGGTTAAAACTGAGTCTAGCTCGCACATGATACAACTTTTAAGCATTGACTTCGTATATTTTAATCACTTTTTCATTTTCTCCCCCTCAAAAATAGCATATAAAATGATGTTTTTGATAATCTTTTTGATTAAAATATGCCTTTTGAGTCTTATGGGGAGATTCACCAAGAACATTTGATTTTAAGCAAAGTATTTTGTTTTGACAAGTGCTCCCCCTCAACAAGTGATTAGGTCTTATTGAGGTGAAATACTTGTCCTTTTGAGCAGAATTATGAAAAATCATAAATGTTTGATTAATTCTACTCAAAAGTAAGAAGCCTTCGCTCCTTATATCAGGATTGAGGCACTGATGCGTACCTCAGGGTCCTTTCTTTACAAGAACGGGTTGTACACTGATATTCGTGCACAAACCATTATGAAGTAAATTATTGACAAATCAAATCAAACTCTTACAATTTTACTACCAATCAGGTCTCTGAAATGTCAACACCGGAAACTTTTGTCTTCCTCCAACATAACTTTCCAATCTCCTGAACTGATCCCTGCGCTTCAATCTGTTCTCAATCCTTAAGATGAATCTGCGAGCATCCCTGGCTTCATTGGTGTTCCACCGTTTGGATTTTCCCAGTTCTATGTCATTGATTCTGCCTTTGATCCCATCTCTGACGAACTTCAGGGTTTCATCACAGAACTTATGAATTTCTTCATAAGCCATGAAGCAGTTGCGACCGTTAATGCTGCGGTAGGTGAACCCAAATGGTTGTCTGATCAAGGTGTACTGAGATAGATGTGGAAGGTCGGGGATGTCGAACAGGTTTGGTTTGGTGAGATTGAGCTTCTTCTGATAACTTTCTACTCCCAACTGAAGATCTTCAACTCTTTCTCTTATGACAATCTGCCTGATGAAGATTAGAAGAGCTTGGATAAAGGCAAGCTGCTTCTCTTTAGGCAAGCCACAGAGTTTTCCTTGAACTTTGAGTAGATACATGTCTTCGATGTCGTTGAGACGTAGTCGTGGAAAGTCAGACTCGGAAATATCGTACTCCTTTTCATCAAGTCTTTTCAGTGTGATTTTACTGAGGAAGGGGTACCCAAAGAAAGTGACAGTCGAGATGAATTGAATGGAGACTATCTTCAGATCACTTTCTACTTCACCCATCGTTTGATTAAGTCTGCTGCTTCGATAGTACTGTGCCCGGTTGCTTGGCCCATGATGTATACCATAAAGAGCATTACGTTCATATTCAACAACTTTGTCAACGAATAGTGCTGAAGCTTCTTCTTCGATGGCATTGTTGAGATATCGAGCTGCAGGGAGAAAGGCGAGTGAGGTAACATACTTCTTCTCAATCTTGCTGCCAAGTTTCAGAAATTCCAAGTCTATGTTGTAGAAGAACTTGTAAGGGATCTTTGGTTCCTTAGGCTTCCCAATCATCGGTAGTGGTTTGGACCAGTCAGTAATGTAAGGTGCGGTTTTCTTGGTGACCGGATCGACATATGATTCATGATTGATCCAGTCAATATTGCTTGACATAGCTCGAGCAATATTTTCCAGATGGTATTCAAGCTCGATTGAGTTGGCAGACCTATCTTTCAGAAGATTGAAAGCATCATTCTTGATTCTTCGCAGATCTTTCTTATTCATCTTTTTCATCTTAAACTTTTGTTGAATCATTTGAGCATATTCCACTGTTCGACCATCTTGAGGTTCATGATTGTCTTCCAGTGGTGGTTGCGAATTGATCATCTTTTCAAACCAGGAGTATTCGGCACTGTTGTCTTGATCTAGCCAGCTAAGAACTGTTTTGGGTTTCTTTGGTTCGGTGCCTTTTGATGAGGTGTCTGGTGTGGGTTGATGATGCTTTCCTTTCTTATCTTTCTTCTTCTTCTTAGGAGACGGTTCTGGAACTTCATCGGGTTGAGGTATGTCGTCACCACCGGTGTATACGAAATGGTCGTGTGCCTTGGGAGCAGAACCTGATGCCTTCGGTTGTTGTGAGGAAGTTGTTGTTGTTGGAGGGATTACCAGTGTTTTGAACTGAGATGAGGGTCCTTCGGTTTGTTTTTGTTTCTTTGCCTGAGAATTCGGATCCCTGTCTTCATCATCTCTTTGACGTTTCAGCTTATCGGCCTCTGTGCTGCATGTATCTTTGTTCATTTTGTCTTTTAGTGCTTCCAAGACTTTGGCTTCTTCATGAGTCAAGGTGAACTTGTTTGCCAGCTTTTCTAAGAGTTGAGCTTCCAATTCATCCAGAGATAGCCCTGGTAGTGGAACAGTGGACTTGTCAGCTCGAAGAGTGAATGTCGTTGATCGGATCACTTTCTTGACTGCTTGCTCTGCGAACTTGGTGAGTTCGTCTCTCATAGGTGCCAGCAGATCTTTCAACTCAGCAACCAGGTGTTGTGCCATGTATTCTTGTGCTTGAGCTGCTAGTGCGGCTTCCAAGTTCTCCTGTACGTCTTTAGCTAAGAAAGTATCAACTTTGTCTTGAAGCTCTTGGACGTTCGAGTTCAGCTTAGTCAATTCAGCAACTTGGGTTACAAGTGTTGCAACCTGATCTTCCAATTTGCTTCTCTTCTTTTCATGTACTCTTTTGAAAGCTGACTTGAGTAACTTTGATGCAGCAGAGGCTTTGGTGCTTGGTTTCTTGATTGATTTGTCATGTGTTGATTCAGATGCAGGAGGGGATGACTGTGATGATTCAATGATGGTGGTAGAGTCTTTGTCATCACCTTTCTTTGTTTCGGGTTGTTCAGCTTTCTTATCTTTGGCTGCTGCTTCTTTCACCCTAAGTTCTTCTGCCAGTTTTTCAGCTTCAGCTTTCAGTCTTAGCTCTTTAGCAACCCTGGCTTCTTCTTCTTTCTTTAATTTCTCTTCAGCCAGCTTATCAGCTTCTGCTTTAAGCCTTAGTTCTTCAGCCAGCCTGGCTTCTTCTTCCTTCTTAGACTTTTCTTCAGCCAGTTTGGCTGCCTCTTCTGCTTTCCTACTCTCTTCCATTCTGATTGTTTCTTCCAGTTTAGCTTGAGCAATCTCTTCAAGTCTGGCCTCTTCAGCTTCTTGTTTTCTTTTTAGTTCCTCTTCCTGAGCCCGTTCTCTACGCTCCATTTCTTCCATAGACATAAGTCTTGGAGCATCAGTATCCATGGGATCTCCCTCTTCTTCCTCTCCCATTGTCATTTCAATGTCGGTGGGAGACACTGAGGGATTATCATAAACAACTAAGTCTGAGGAGATTCCTGTGGTAGGCTCAGGAATGCTGCTTGACCCGCCAGCTTCGGTGGTCTGAGAGAACACTGGAGGTGGAGGTTGATCAGCATTGAATGTATCAATTCGGCTGTGAAGGAGACCGAGGTTGAGAGCCCGTTCATTTTCTTCTTCGACTGAAAGGCCTTCAGGCTCTTGTACAGCTGTAACTGGTTCCTTCATCTTTTCTCTTCTAATCCTTTCCTCTTCCAAAATCGTCTGAGCTTTGGTGAATGGACGTTGATAGAGGTGTGCGGGGGATTCAGCATGATCAGCAGATTCGTCAATAATCTTATCCCAATCTTCGAACGTCAAATCCTTATCGTCAATTTCATCAAGATTGACTTTCTTGGTGATATTGGCATAGGCTTCACTGTAAATAGGACCTTCGTCGGATTCGGTTTGTTCAGAGTCAGCAGGTTTTGGAGAAGGTGGAGGTGAGGGAAACCAGCCAGGTTCAGCAGTAGGTTTCTTTGCAGGAATTCTGACCTTAGATGATGGCTTTTTCTTAGGTTTGGACTTAGTAGAACTTTCTGAGCTGCCAGATTTGCTACCTTTCTTACCTTTCTTCTGCATGTATGAAGGTAGAGCAGCTTCGTCCAAGAACCCAACTTTCTCTGCTTCAATGGCTTGTAGGTAGTACTTGTAGTTATTGCCAGCCTTGACATTGTCAGTTAAGAGGCTATCAGGAAGTTTCTTTCCCTGTTTCCTTGTACTTGTATCCATTCTCTTGATGACCTTAAGTGTGTCCTCATTCTTGTATGTGTGCTGAAACTCATCATTCAATCTTTGAGGAATGTCATCATATTCATGGAGGAAGCTTGCAATAAGAAGTTTGGTGAAACGGACGAATGGAATATTGGTCGTCTTGCGTTGTATGTGCCACACCATGTCTTCCCAGATGATGCTGGCAAAATCAACTTTCTTGACGTTAGCAATGGCCCAAAACAGCTTGAGATGTTGGAGCTTAGGGTGTTCATGGCCTGTGTCTCTGCCAGATAGTGACTTGGCAATTATGATGTAGAGAGTTCTCCAAGGCTGTGGAAGAAACTTGATATTGACCTTAGAGTGCTTAGTAATGACCCCTTCAGATTCATCATACCCAATATCTCTCAGCCATTCTATCAGTTCTTCTTCACTGGGAACTTGGTCATAATCTTCATTAGGTTCAAGTTCGGGAAGTCCAAGAGCACTACGGAGAAGATCCTTGTCGACCGTGACTTGTCTCATGTGAAGCATACAAGTAAAGGATTCTTCCAGGAGGTCCAAGTGGATTGTGTGCCAAAACTGATGTATGTAGAAGCATGCCACTGCAGCAGATTTGGTGAGTAGAACTTTGCACGGGTGATAGATGAGAGCATCAACTGCAACATGGCAAGAAGACTCATTGCATGTAAGTTTGTTGAAGTTGACTCTCAGGTTGTTCTTTCCTATCTTTCTGGAGTAGTTTTCAGGAAAGGTGTCTTCCCATGCACGAATGGGTTCAGGTTCTGGTCCGTATGGGATGTCATTGTGTTCTGCCATCTGAATAGATCATAAACACACAAACATGGCAATTGTTGATGATGTTAGCATAGACATTCATTGAACATGTGTACATATAGATTTGCATGTTTGACATTGATCAGTGGGGTTTTGTGTGTGTGAAAAACTTTTGATATATGATAAACTTGAGTTATATTACTTGTTAGAAAGATAAAACAGTTCAGTTACAACATAAGTTTATCATTTACAACAAGTTACACATTGGAAAATTTCTCAACACTTAGAAAAATTTGGATTTTGACAAGTTTACGCGTAAGTGGGAAACTTTACGCGTAACCTGACTTAAGCGTAAGTTTAGAAATAATGCGTAAGTGCAAAAGCTACGCGTAAGATAGAATTTTACGCGTAAAGTGAATTTTACGCGTAAGATCAATTTTAAGCGTAAGATAATCTTAGGCGTAGAAATTGAAGTTACGCGTAGGATTAACCTTAAGCGTAGATTGTATCTTATGCGTAGGTAATGACTTATGCGTAAGTTCTAGACTTATGCGTAAGATCAGAACTTATGCGGAAGATTTTCTTTAATGCGTAAACTATGTCTTATCCAAGACACAATTTGTCCACGTGTCGAATCTTACGCGTAAGATTTAATCTTACGCGTAGGATGAACATTTAACGCGTAAACATGCCATTTCCAGAAATTCACCTTTCGAATTCGAGTTGTTAGTTTCCTGAAAGTGTACAAACATTACCACTGATCAATAACAAACCCATCATACATAATTCACACATTTTAACGCGTAATCATGCCAAATACAACTTAATGCGTAAACTTGCATGAATAACAAATCACAATCTTAATCAAACATGTTTCTGGGTATGATTAAGCATGGGGCAAATGATTCTAACAACCTAAGGATCATATGGACCAAGTAATAACACAAATTATCCACAAAATCTTAAGATTGAATCTGCTAGTGACCTTCGAACCCTAAACCTTAGATTAATGATTCAGACACGTTTGTGATGCAATTAATCTACTGGGATATGATCCTTATCACTAATACACCCTATCCCTATCATTAATCACAATCAAAACATTCACAATCAAGAATCCCTAATAATACGTATGAACCCTAATTAACCAAATCACTCAAATCACTCAATTGATGATTCTGGGTGAGATTGGAGTTAACTAACATGTTTAATAGCATCATATGAACAAATCCCATCACCAAATTCAATCAAATCATCACATCTTTCTGGGTTTGAATTCTACGCATAACTCAACAAACAAATTAATCAATTGTGATTGATTGAGCCGTTGGATTGTTATAAAATTAAAAAACTTTGTTTAGAATTATGATCAAAACATGTTACCTTTTTCAGATTAGATGAAAGATTCTTGGATTAGTCCAATGATTTGAGGCCGTTTGATCGAGTAGGTGTGGTATTAAATGTGTTTGGTGAAAGAAAGTAAATGTGATAGGTCAAACTTGGTTTTGACTGTGGTTAATACGAGTTACACAATGTGACATTTTTAGTCCCTTAACCTCACACAACTTTTAAACCTAATGCCTAACCACTTTAACATATATCATATTCGTATATTAACTCCAAGAAATGATAAGAACAACTTGTCGTACTCCCCCTCGACCTTAGAACATGGTAAAATTAATTGGTTTTGATCAAGGAGAGTAACCCGAAATCCTTTTGAATCAACTTATTAGATAAAACGTAAATGTTTTTGGTAAAATGCAAGTATAAACGGTAAAATAATTTTTGGTAATTAAGAAAAACGTTACTTTTCCTCCCCCTCAACACTAATTTTAAATGATTGAAGACATTTTAGAAAAAAATAGTGTTGAAAGAGTTTTATACTTTTTTTTTTTTTTTTTTTTTTTTTTTGAAAGAATATTTACAAAGATAGTTTTGATGTTTGACAATCAATTGTGTTTTAAAAACTTTTCCAGATCCTCTGGAGTCAAACATCGCATACCAATTTGGTGAACTAAACTAGCAAACCTGGATGGTGCCAAGGATTTGGTAAGTAAGTCCGCCAATTGGTATTCAGTTCCAACAAAATAAAGTTCAACTGTACCCCTTTCCACATGCTCTTTGATAAAATGATATCGGAGATCGATGTGTTTGGATTTGCAATGATGCACAGTGTTGCAGGAGATAGCAATTGCACTCTTTGAATCACAGTAGATAGGAATCCTGTTGAATAGGTAGCCATAATCCTTAAGTTGTGATCTCATCCAGATGACTTGAGCACAACAAGCAGACATGGCTACGTATTCAGATTCTGTAGACGACAGTGAAGTGCAGTCCTGCTTCTTAGATTGCCATGACACAAGTTTGTCTCCGAGAAATTGTAATCCACCAGATGTACTTTTGCGTGTGTCTAAACATCCTGCATGGTCAGCATCTGAAAACGCAATTAGTTCAAAGCCAGAATCCTTCGGATACCAGATCCCCAAGTTAATGGTTCCCTTTATGTATCGAAGGATTCTCTTGACCTCACTGAGGTGTTTTTCAGTTGGTCTAGACTGATAGCGAGAGCACATGAAGACAGCAAATACTATATCAGGTCTACTAGCTGTGAGATACATGAGGGACCCAATCATACTTCGGTATTTGGTAGGGTCAACAGGAGTCCCATGTAAATCAGCATCTAGTTTTGTGGTATAGCCCATTGGTGTATTATAAGTATCACAAGACATCATTCCATGTTTCTTCAAAATTTCAAGAGCATATTTAGACTGATTTATAAAAATTCCACGGGGTGATTGATGAACTTGAAGTCCTAGAAAGAACGAAAGTTCACCCATCATGGACATTTCAAAATTATCTTTCATTAATTTTGCAAAATCATTAGAGTAACTTCTTTTTGTTGAGGCAAAAATGATGTCATCGACATATATTTGAACAACAAGTAAGTCCTCCCCGTAGGTTTTTGTAAATAGTGTGGGATCCACCGATCCTTTAGAAAATTTATTGGCCAATAAGAAAGTAGACAGTTTGTCATACCACGCCCGTGGGGCTTGTTTGAGTCCGTAGAGTGCCTTATTGAGTCGGTAAACGTGATTAGGACGCTCAGGATCAATGAAGCCTTCAGGTTGGCTAACATAAACTTCTTCACGGAGATCTCCATTAAGAAATGCTGTTTTGACATCCATTTGGAAGACTACCATATTCCTGTGTGCGGCATAGGCCAAAAAGATCCGAACAGCTTCATGTCGAGCCACTGGAGCAAAGGATTCAGCAAAATCTAGACCTTCCAGTTGAGAGTATCCTTTCGCTACCAGACGTGATTTGTTTCGTATGACAGTGCCTTCAGCATCAAGCTTATTCTTCCATATCCATTTTAACCCAATGACAAAGACTCCGTCAGGTCTTTCAACTAATTCCCAGACTTCTAATCTTATGAATTGCTGAAATTCCTATTGCATAGATTCAATCCAGTTGTCATAAGTCATTGCATCTTTAATGTTCTTGGGTTCTTCATGACAAACTGTGAGTGCGTAGATGCAAGTTTCTCCATCTGTGTGAAGTTGTTGTCTTGTCATAACAGGTGCATCTGGATGGCCAATAATATGAACTAGAGGATGGTCTCGGGTCCATTTGTATGTTGAAGGGTGTAGTTGATATGTATCTCGCATGTTGGCAGGATCCAAGTTGCGTGTTGACGACTCAGCTATATCAGGAACTGTAGTAGCTGGTGCAAACGGATTGAAGAACGCATCAGGATCATGCTCTGCGGATTGTGGAACTGATAGCGGTGTTGGATCTTCAGCTGAGTGGCGGGAGTTAGAAACAGTTTGTTCTACTGTAGATGGTGAAGCAATTGGAGGACCGTCTCTCTCAACAGTTGTAGAAGTTTGTTGAGGTGAGTCTGGTACATGAATATTGTCAGGTTGAGCAGCGGAAATTGGTGAGACCTCAGTAGGACGGTTTTCAATTGTGTCATCAAATAGTGGAGCAAACAAGGTTTCAAATTCTTTGCGGTTAAGTGGCAATGGTTCAGCTGAAGATGCCGGAGAGTTGAGACGGTTGAATTCGGGTCCTAAGCTGTGTTGCTCAGAAGCCATTTGTGTGAGCTCATCAAAATTAGCGTGAATGGTTTCTTGAATTTCTCTTGTTCGACGATTCCATATCCGAAAACCTTTAGAATTTTCACAGTATCCAACGAACACTCCAATGTCAGCCTTTGCTTTAAGTTTACCTAAATCATCACGATCATTTTTCGGATAACAAAGTGCTCCAAATACTTGAAAGTAATCGATGTTCGGTTTCCTTTTGTGAACAATTTGATATGGTGTTTTGCGATGGCGTTTTGTGATCATGCAACGGTTTTGAGTATAACATGTGGTTGAAACAGCTTCTGCCCACAAGTAATCAGGTAATTGAGCATTAATCAACATAGTTCTAGCAGCTTCCACTAACGTCCTGTTGCGTCTTTCAACAACTCCATTCTGTTCTGGGCTTCTAGGAATAGATGTTTGATGTTCAATTCCTGCTTTCTCATAAAATGACCTAAGTGTCTGATTTTTGAATTCAGTTCCATTGTCAGTTCTAACTATTCGTACCGTGTTGCGTAACTGAACTTGAATTTTAGTGAGAAAGGTGATGATCATTGAAGGAGCCTGATCTTTACTTCGTAGAAAATAAACCCAAGTCCATCTGGAAAAATCATCGACGATTACTAGTATGTAGCGTTTACCGTTGATACTTTGAACACGCATCGGTCCACACAAATCCATATGAAGCAGTTGTAGAACATGATTCGTACTGTGCTCAGGTTTTGAAGGAAAATGAGCGCGAGTACTTTTTCCTTGTTCACAGGCAGGACATAAGTGATCTTTGGTGAAACGGAATCTTGGAAATCCATCAACAAGTTTGAACCGAGCAAGGTCAGTCATAGTTTTGAAATTCAAGTGTGAAAGACGTTTGTGCCATAACCAAGATTTAGTCGATTCTGCTTTGGAGAGAAGACATATTGGAGATGTTGCAATCATATCTGACATAGAAATTGTATAAAGGTTGGAGCTACGTGAGCCAGACATGAGGTCGTTTCCTTGTAAGTCACGAACAAAGCAAGTTTTCTCTCAAAATGCAACTTCTAGATCTCCATCACAAAATTGACCAACAGAGAAAAGGTTGTGTCCAGGTCCTTCCACATAGTAAACACGACTTATTTCGATGTTACCACTTACATAGTCACCATATCCCATGATTAAAGCGTAATGATCATTCCCGAATCTGACAGTGCCAATGAACTTTGAGACAAAGTTGTGTAACAGTTTGAGATTGCCTGTCATATGTCGGGTGCATCCGCTATCAACAATCCAGAGAACAATCTGTACCACCTGCATCACCAGAAGAAGACACGGATGGAACAGAAGTAAGGGTGGAACCCAAAGAAATTGTGGGTTCCTGTTGGTTAGAAACACATGTATTCAACAATTTAGGGATCCATTTAAAGTCTGGTTTGTGTTGTAACCAACGTTGCCAATTCCAACTAGTATTTGCTTTCTTAATGTTAAATGCACTAGTAGTTGGCTCTGTCCTAGATTTGTTCTCGGCACTTATGGGGGTAACTTCAACATCATTAGAGACCGTAGAAGACGGCTTTCCTAAGTTAGACTTAGAGGCAATAATGGGCCTAGAAGGAATGCGTGTCCTACGTTTCTTATGACGATTGAGTAGAGAATTAGCTAAACATTTAGTATGATCACCAGATGATACGCTTTTACGACAAAACACACAAGATGCATTAATATTCAAAACATTCAAAGGTTCATCATTCGTTACATTTAGATTTTGATTACAATTTGCCAGATTAGAATCTAAATCTGATGCAACATGAGTTTTATTCAAATTCCTAAGTTGGTCTTCTACTTCTTGAGCTTCTAGTTGTCCTCTCTTACGTTGCCAGAGCCTATTCTTCTTTTTACTGTTTCGCTTGGGTCTGCTAACGCTAGTAGGGGAGACTAGTCCTGTAGAAGTGGAGTTTGCAACATTAGTATTTTGAACAACCTTTCCTTTATCAGTTTTGTCTAATTTATACATTCCTGGTGCTATCACCGTGGTGTCAACCATCTTTCCTTTTTCAAGTATTTTGATTTTCTCTTTCAACTCGATGATGATGTGATTCTTATCCTGAATATTAGACTCAAGTATACCATTGCAATATTTGATGTCTATGTGGTTTTGTAGAAATTCGTCATTTTCAATTTTTAACTTCGCAATTTCTTTCTCGTATTTGAGACACAAACCTTTTAAAGACTCATTGTTTTTGCAAAGTTGACAAGAGTTTGAAACATTGTGACTTTGAAACTTCAATTCCCTTTCAAGACTTTTAGCTTGACACCATTCAAGCCTTTGATTGAGTAGACTGATTTGTTTTGAAAATTGTTTTGTCACATCATCATTTTTAATTCTCAGCTTTTTGTTTTCCATTCTGAGTGTCTCAATTTCCTCATTCAACAGATTATTATCAACACAATGATCATACTTAAGCATAGAAGTACCAGAATTATAGAGATCATTCATGATAACAGACAAAATATCAGCATTGAGAACTTGTTCCAAGAGTCGATCAGCATCATTTTTTAAAACTCTATTTCTTTGCTTTTGAGCCAAAATCTCATTTTCAGTAGAGTTGAAAACGTGAATCATATTTTTCACCTCCTTTTGAAGTTCCTGATCCCAACGTGTAGCACAAAGACGGAGGTGTTGAACAATTGGCTTCATTTGTTTTTGAAAAATATCTCTCTTTTCTCGCTCGTAAGCGGATTGAAAAGTTTCAATTTTAATTTCAGAATTACGTTCAATTGTTTCCTCCAAAATTTCGATGTCTTCCATAAAAGTTTTGAAATAATTTAAGACACGACACGTTTTTGGTAAAGGTGAAAGTTCACCGGATGATGGTAAAGGACCATTAATTTGTGCAACAGTTTGGACAGGAGCCGCATTGTGAGATGAAACATATGACTCAGTGATATACCATGATTTCTCAGGTAATTCTTTTTGAGTAACAAAAGATTTCGAAATTGGTGGAGCTTTTGAGTAATCATATGGTGTCCAGTTTTGAACATGACTCATTTTGGATCGACTCTCGTCTTCAAGTTCTTCTTCTTCCTCAGTATCAAAAACAACAGCACGCACAATCGTATTATCCATTAAATAATCCATACTGTAAATTTTTGGAATATCTTTGAATGCCGTGTGAAGAAACATTGAGTGGTAATCACCAAGTGCAAATCGTTTATCGGGTCTCGGTTTTAAAGTAAATTTCTGAATTGTTGTGACTGAGTTCCCGTGTTTGTAAACAATGTTACGAAATTCTTTGAGTTGTTTTTCAAGATCAACAATATCGCCGAGTAAATCGTCGATATACTTCCTTTTTCGTATTTTATGTTCACAAAAATCCTTTTTACAACTTGACAATTCTGTTTCAGTTTTTGAAAGATCTCTTTTAAGACGTTCAACTTGTGTTTTTAATGCACACTTATCACTTTCAAGTTTTGAAATCAACTTTCCATTTGACTCAATTAAATCTTGCATTTTGCGTTGAAGATCTTGTTCTTTGTTGTAAGAATCTTGAAAAGCTTTTTCAAAACTTTTAGCATGTTTAATCTTTTCTTCCTGATTAGAAAGCTGGATCTTATAACACTCAATATCTCTTGCAAGTGTTGCATTAGTTTCTTTTAAAACTTTGTTTTTCTCGTTGCACTTTGCAATTAGCAATTGCTGAGCATTCAGTTGTTTAGATAACATTTTGAGGTCAGGGTCTGGATCAAATGATGGTTCATGTTGTTCTAAATTATCATGTTTATCATACTCAATAGGATCATCAAATGAAACAACTGTGAAATCATCAAATATGACAACTGTGCTTATTTGTTCATCTTGTTGAGATGATGAAGATGATTTAGATGGAACAACTTGCGCCATATCTGATTCAGAGGCAGAAGGTGAGACAATTTCATTAATAAAGCATTCATTGAGGTCATGTACCTGAGACAAGCCGTCAGTGTCATACACTGGACCTGAATCATTGAGCTTAAGTTCCTGCATGTTGGCCATAAGCATCACAGCAGCATTGGCTTCCAGATCTTCCATGTCATCATCGTTGTTCACATTTGCCATGAAGTTGTTATCCTGTTCAAGGAAATGTCCATCTTTTTCATCTTGAAGAGCCATAAGTAGTGCCTGCTTGTGAAACTTACTACCCCAAGTTCTCGGTTTGGGACATGCAGTCGCTATATGACCTTGTTCATTACAATTGTAGCACCACACTGCATTCCCTGAGTTGGAGTTCCTAGTAGCAACTGATTCAGACCTTTGCTGAGAAGATCCTGAGTTATTCCTGAACCTACTATTGTTACTAAACCTCTGACCATTCCCATAACTTCCTGAAGAACTTCCTGAACCAGATCTACCATAGTTACGATTCTGAATTTCCACTCTTCCATCATTTACAACAGCTTGATTCCTTGTGTTAGAAGATGAACGTTGACGATTGTTTGTTTTGTTGGAGAATTTGCTGAAAGCTCGAGCAATAAGAGCAAGTCCCTGATTCAACGTATTAAAGTCATCAACGTCATCATCATTGGAGTTGGAGTAATACACAGCATCATTGTTGTTTAACGGAACAAGTTGAGTAGAATCATTCTGTAGAGATGAATCATAAGGGACCATTTGGTTCGAGGTGGAAGATTGTGGATAACTGAAGTAGTTCTGCTCTTGAACATATGCATGATTTGACATTGGTGGTGGAGCATAGGGAGATTGAGCTACGAGAGCCAAAGAATTTGGTGTTGAAGTTGGTGTGTATCCTCCTCGTAGAGCTCTATCTTTTTCCACTTCAGGTTCATGGTGTTTCAGAAAATCATACAACAAGCCATATGGAGCATCATGAAGATTCTTCGTTTGACGAACAAATGTCACATATTTATGCCAATCAGGGCCAAGACTACCAACAAATTTGGAGTTCACAGCGATCCTTGGTACTGTGATTTTGTGACGTTCCAGATCATTGACCACATTTGTGAAACGATGATAGTAGGATTCAAGTGACTCTCCAGGTTCAATTGTGATGTCAGTGTATTCCATGTATAGCTTGGATTCCATGTCATCTTTGTTCAATTGAGTTCCTTCCATGAGGAGATGAACGTGTTCCCACATAGCTTTGGCTGTTTTCTGAGCATCGACACTTCGATAGATCGGATTAGGTATACCTTGAAGTATATAAGCCATTGCATACTGATCAGCTTCACGATGTAGTTTCTGTTCTTCAGTGAGTGCAGATTCTGGAAGGGGTCTATCACCAGGAGGACGTGGAGGATCAGCATTTGGATCACCAGCTTCAAATCTTGTTGGCCACTCAAATGGTCCTTCAAGTATCACTTGCTTTAAGAACTGCCCATGAGGTTTCTTTAATTCAAGAAATCTTAAGAATCGACTTGACCATTGAACATAATTTCCAGGTGTAAGCATTGGAGGTGTTTCAAGTGATCCTGCCTCATGTCGGGATTGTTGAGTTGTAATAACTTCACACATTCTGTCAAACCAGTGAGGTTGTTTGGAGGAAAACTGAGTGTTTTGTAGTGGCACTTGATATGGTTGTTGTTGAGGAATGAGCTGTTGTTGCATCATTAGGTAATGTTGTTGTGGATTGTATTTAGGAGGTTGTTGATTCATTATGTGCGGAAGGTATTGTTGTTGCTGATACTGCTGAGGTTGTTGTTACTGATACTGCTGAGGTTGTTGTTGCTGAGGATAAGAGTGAGGGAAGTAGTGATTAGGTGGTTGAGACATCTTAGAACACTTGTGTAGAAATGGATCTTTGTAGAAGAATGAAATGCACGTTCCTTTGAGTAAGTAATCCTTGGGGTAAGTTCAATTCTTACGCGTAACTTAATCTTACGCGTAAACTTTAAGTTATGCGTAAAGAGTAGATTATGCGTAAACTAATAGTTTATGCGTAATTTTTCTCTTTACGCGTAAGTTTAGGCTTATGCGTAAGTTTAGACTTATGCGTAAGGTTTAAACAACCAAACAAATCTTTCAAACTTATCCAAGCATGAAAGATAACCGTAGTCGAAGTATTCCACTAACTTATCCAAGCTAGGGAAGTACTGAGTCACCGTTACACGAGGAGAAGATCGTTGATGAAGCTTACGCGTAAACTCTGGCAAGTTACGCGTAACTCTGACTTACACGTAGAATCAAACTTAAGCGTAGGTTTAAGGCGTAGAAGAGCGCTTTACGCGTAGGATCAGGGTTTTAACCAATTTACCGCGTAAGAAAAGGGTTTTGGTCTATTTTACGCGTAAGAAAAGGGTTTAGACCAATTTTACGCGTAAGAAAAGGGTTTTGGCCTAGACTTATGCGTAAACCGACCAAAAAACACTGTAAACAGCTGGAAATAGTACTTTTTCCGACCACTTTACGCGTAAAACGTACTGTTCATCCAAAATAATGACTTTTTGATGAAAAAATGCTTAGAAATAAGGTACTTTTGATCAAATAACTTCACCAATACTAAGAAAACCTTAACTTTATAAGATGTAGCTACCTAAAACTAGTTTTCCAATATCAAAGAAGCTATAAAATCTTAAAAAACCTTAAAAAATCACAACTTTATGCAACAACTAAGCTTCAAATCACTATATCAACCTTGAAACTTATCCAAGCTTCAAGATTTGAGTGAAAGAAACAAAGAAAAAATGCAAAAAGATGAAGAAATAAGCACCAATCCCCACGTTAACCAAAGAAACTCACTTCAAACTTCTAGTAGGCGAATGATACCACTTGTTAGGTCACCATTTATGTAAACACAAGTATGATTGATAAAGAAATAAGATGAGAATGAGAGGTGGTTGATTATAAGACAATATGAAAGGTGAGAGTGCAAGAGTTTCACTAAGATAATCAAATAACCAACAAAATAAAATGTAACATAAGGTTTCTATTTATAAGGGAGGAGTTAGGGCAACACTCCCTTCCTCCCTTATCCTTTCATACGTGGGCTTTTAAGGCCTTATGGGCTTTCACATGTTGCCCATTAACTAAACAATAATCATAAATAATACTAAAGCAACCTATTACAAAATGTAATGACCGAGACTTGACTAAATACAAAAGTATGATCCCAACAGTTATCATGAGGGTAATTCCTGCCAAGTATTAATAACCAAAGGACGATAAATTGTATTTTCCAAAATTCAAACCCCAGGGACCAAAATTGTCATTTTTAAAAGTCCAGGGACTAAACTTGCATTTTCATCAAACTTTTCATCAAAAGGTTATTTGTGATAACCTTTGAGTTTCCAAGGACTAAAAATGGTTTTTCTTCCAAAAATAACCCACCAAGGACCAAATCTGCCAAAATTGAAACTCGAGGGACCAAAATTGTAAATTCTCAAAACTTTTCCAATTTTTCACCAAAGGACTAAATATGACAACTTATGATTTCAAAAGGACCTTTGGTGACTTTTCTTTTAAAATAAGTGCTCAGGGACTATTTTTGTCAATTTTTGAAAGTTGGGGGACTGAAACTGCCAATTATGCAAACTTTGTACGTTTTTCATCTGTTTTTACTCATTTTGCATCTAAAACATATAAAACACAATTTTGAAATATTTTTAGTATTTTGATGCCTTTTTGAGTGTTTTTGAATGTTTTGCAGCTCAGATTTGACCAAAAAATGATGAGTATTTGAGCACTTATCAGTCCTACATCAGTGAGCAGCATAAATTTGAAGAAGTATTGTCTTGTTGTAACTGATGACTTTAGTAGATTTACATGGTTTTTCTTTTTAAGAACCAAGGATGAAACCACTGGCATCCTTAAGACATTCATCACTGAAGTTGAGAATCAAGTTGAAAAGAAGATCAAGATCATCAGGTTTGACAATGGGACAGAATTCAAGAACAAAGTTATGGATGATTTCTGCAGAGACAAAGGTATTAAGAGAGAATTTAGTGTTGCAAGAACTCCTCAACAAAATGGAGTTGCTGAAAGAAGGAACAGAACACTAATTGAGGCTGCTAGAACCATGTTAGCTGATTCAAAGCTGCCAGTGACTTTTTGGGCTGAAGCAGTTAACACTGCTTGTTGCATTCAGAACAGGGTTTTAGTGGTTAAAACAAAGAACAAGACACCTTATGAGCTATTCAGAGGAAGACCCCCTACTTTGGAATTTATGAGGCCATTTGGATGTCATGTCACAATTCTCAATATCATTGATTATCTGGGAAAATTTGAAGAAAAGTCTGATGAAGGCTTCTTTGTTGGATATTCTATGGTTAGCAAGGCTTTTAGAGTCTATAACTTAAGAACAAAGAAGATTGAAGAGAATTTGCATGTTCAGTTTCTTGAAAATAAAACTAACATAGCAGGTTCAGGACCAGAATGGTTATTTGATCTTGAAACATTATCCAATACAATGAATTATGTACCTCTTACTTCAAGTACAGGAGACAAAAATCTTGAAGAATCAGAAGAATTCATTGATGAAGATGAATCTTGCAAAGATGATGAAGATGATAAAGATCAAATTGTTATGCCACTTTGGGACTTTGTTGACAATAATGAAAACTCTCAACCTTCAAAGGATTCTGAAAAAGAAAGTGATGCAAAGGCTGTGAATTTTGATGTACTGAATAAAGAAATTCCTGCTAGCAGTGGTGACTCCATTCCCACTGCTACAACAGAAGTTTCCACTGATGGTCCAAATGTGGGAAGTTCATCTCAGGAATCACCCAGTAATGATGTAGAGATCTCAAACATGCCAACAACATATGATATTCCTAGCACATCACAGACTTCAATTCACAAAGTGCATCTGCTTGAAAATGTTATTGGTGAGCTACAATCAGGAGTGAATACTAGAAGACAGACAAAGAAAGATGATTTTCATGGGTTCATTAGTGAAGTTTATGAGTCCAAGAAGCATAGGAACAAGAATGAATGTTTGTTTTTCTGTTTTTTTATCACAAGTGGAGCCTAAAAATGTTTATAAGGCTTTAGAAGAATCTAGCTGGGTTGAAGCCATGCAAGAGGAGTTGTTGCAGTTCAAACTTCAAAAGGTTTAGGTTCTTTGTGATTTGCCTGATGGTATGAAGGTGATTGGTACTAAGTGGGTTTTCAGAAACAAGAAATATGAAAGAGGTATTGTTATCAGGAACAAAGCTAGATTGGTTGCTCAAGGATACACTCAAGAGGAGGGTATTGACTATGAAGAAGTTTTTGCTCCTGTTGCAATGATTGAGGCTATTAGATTGTTTCTAGCCTATGCATCTTTTATGGGCTTTACTGTCTATCAAATGGATGTTAAGAGTGCCTTCCTGTATGGAATAATTGATGAGGAGGTCTATGTCTCTCAACCTCCAGGCTTTGAAGATCCTCAACACCCAAATAAAGTGTATAAAGTTTTTAAGGCTCTTCATGGCTTACATCAGGCTCCAAGGAAGTGGTATGAAACCTTAGCTACTTATCTGTTGAATAATGGGTTTCATAGAGGAAAGATTGATCAAACTTTGTTCATCAAGAAAGACAAGGGTGATATTCTACTTGTTCAAGTATATGTTGATGATATCATCTTTGGATCTACTAAACAAGAGATGTGCAAAGAGTTTGAGAAGCTGATGAAAGATGAATTTCAAATGAGTTCTATGGGAGAACTTACATTCTTTTTGGGGTTGCAAGTACAACAGAGTAAAGAAGGCATCTTTATCAGTCAAGACAAATATGTGACTGAGATTATAAGGAAGTTCAAATTTACTGATGCAAAACCTTCAAATACCCCTGCTGATAAGACTACTCATCTATTGTTGAAGAATGCTAGTGGAGCTGATGTTGATGTGCATACTTGCAGATCTATGATTGGGTCTCTGATGTATCTTACTTCATCAAGACCAGACATTATGTTTGCTGTATGTGCTTGTGCAAGATTTCAAGTTACTCCAAAGACATCACATATGACAGCTGTAGAGAAGTTTTTTAGGTATTTGAAGCATATCCTAATCTAGGATTGTGGTATCCAAGAGAATCCCCCATGGAATTGATCACATACTCAGATAGTGATTATGCTGGTGCAAGTTTGGATAGAAGGTCAAATATAGGAGGATGCCAATTTCTTGGATGTAGATTGGTGTCATGGTGGTGTAAGAAACAAACAATGGTGGCTACTTCAACCACTGAAGCAGAATATGTAGCTGCTGCTAGCTGTTGTGCTCAGATCTTATGGCTTTAGAATCAATTGTTAGATTATGGGTACAATTTCATGAACACCATTATCTATATATACAATAGTAGTACCATATGCATTATTAAAAATCCTGTGCAACACACTAAAACTAAAAATATTGAAATTAGACATCATTTTATCAGAGATTGTTTTGAGAAAAAGCTTATTAATGTTGTCAAAATTCATACTGATGACAACTATGCTGATTTATTAACAAAAGGGCTTGATGTGGGTAGGTTTCAGTACTTGGTTACAGGTATTGGAATGCTAAATCCATAAATCTTTGATGTCTAATACATTTTCAGTGTTGCAGGATAGTTTTTAGGTACTAATATTGTTTGTATATGTGTGTATGGTTTTCTACTAACTTGGATGTAGAGAAATTAAAGCATAGTGGAAATCATCATACAACAGTGGAAAGATTTGCTCTCTTAGTGATAAAAGAAAAAGTTCAAAGTACTTTTATTCATCCATAAGAAAATAAATTACAACTATTCAGAGAGTACAGACACAACCATAACATCACAAAATAAAAAGATCAACAACCAAACACCTAAACATTTACAACAACTACTCCATGGGTTTCTTCCCTTTACCCTCATAATCATGCTTGCCCTTGGAAGCTTTCTTTCTCTTGTCATCAAAAGATAGTTGCTTTCTTGGACAAGCAAGGCCCAGAACTTGCTTGGGAGGCTTTGGCAATTGTGCAGGCTTCTCAACAGCAGGCCACTTCATGTTGACTATGGCTGACTCCAAAGCTGTAGTGAGGGCTCTTGGAAGTTCCTTGGACAGGGTATAGGTTGGATCATCATCATCAGAGGAAGAACTTGAATAAAACTCTAGGGATGGAGCAGGAGCAGCTGAAATCTTCTTGTTGGGCTTCATGTTGGAAGATGTAGCTGTTGCAGCACTTGGAGGAAAATAATCACTCCATTCAGTTGAAGGTTCCTCTGAGTCAGAGCAATAACTGATTTCTTCATCAGAAGAATCATCTGATGATATGTAGATAAGTGGAAACTAGCTCATGATGTTTTTGTAAGGTTTGTGATGTTGGAGATTAGTTTTGATGAAAACTAATGTGTTTATGAGCCCCCTTTTATAAGCAAAGTCAAGGTCGAAGGATAAATAATGAAGGTTATTTACACTTATCTGTTTTGGTAGGTTGGAGGAGTAAATTTGGATATTATCGGGTTGACTTTGGAGAGATATTTTTATGAATAGTAACTTGGTCAAAAAGTTACTTTGGGTTACATTATATGGGTTATGTTAGGTGTTTCTTACTTATGTAGAATACAAACCCATATTGTTTGAGACATTGGAGTTATAAGGTATGTATCTCAGACATACAACAAATGGTTATTGATTCACCATGTTTAATCAACATAATAATCAACTAGTCCAGAGCAAACGGCTCCTGGTAAAGATTTCTCAAATCCGTTTATGGTTGATAGTTTACCAAAAACTATATGGTTATCAACTCACCATATTCCATGTGTTGAAGAGTTGGCTAGTCCATAGCAAACGGCTCATGGTAAAGACATATCAAATCCGTTTATAGCTGATAGTTTGCTAAAAACTATGATAAAGGCAACTAATTTTCATGTTTTACTTACCACTGCTCTTTGATATTTTATGAAAATTTACCACTGCTAGTTCACAAGTTACCACTGCAAGAGTAATTTTTCCACTGGTGAACTAGCTGTTACAACTGTTGTGTCAGTAATCTATTTTTCACTAGCCGTTGTAAAATAACCGTGTTTCCTTATTAATAGGGTAACTTTTTGTGAATTATCCACTTACCAATTTTAATTTATTATTTTCCAAAGATAAATTTTTTCTTAAGATAATTCACATTACGCATACTCCTCAAACCCTATTAGTATAAATTGACCATCATACGGCTTGATTTTTATCTTTGATTACTAACACTTTTATCTTTCTTTCACAAAATCATGGCGATTCTAAACTTTGTTGAGGAGCACAACCAAGTGGCCTATTTACAAAAGTCAAACGAGAAGAGTGGCCCCGTTTTCCATCAGATAGTGGATTTTCTTAATACAACCCATATAAGGTATGCTTTAACTGTTAATCCCACAATCTTTGTTTCTCATATCAAACAGTTCTAGAACACTGTGGAGTCCATAACTATTGAACAGGGAGACACACAAGAAACTGTGGAAGCTCTTAGAGCCACAGTGGATGGGGTAACTATTGATGTTACTGACTCATCCTTGAGGAGAGTTCTCCAATTGGATGATCTCAATGGTATCATCACATTACCCAATTCAAATATTTTCAAAAATATTGCTTCCATGGGGTATGATACATCTGATCAAAAAGTAACTTTCAGAAAAGGATGTTTTTGTCCCCGTTGGAAATTTTTAATACATACTCTTTTACATTGCCTAAGTCCTAAGAAAACATCTTATGAGCAATTTGCATCAACCATGGCTTACCCTTTGGTTTGCTTGGCTACTGATAGGACTTTCAATTTTTCAAAGTTTATTTTCAATAATATGAAAGGCAATGTAAAGAGTTCATATAAATTTTTGATGTATCCAAGGTTTGTGCAAGCAGTGTTAAATGAGTTTCAACCGCAAACCCACAAAAGAGTTTATGAATCCCCCTGTCTTATGCCAAAAGTTTTTCAAAACATGTGTAAGGCTTCAGAACTTTGGAATGGGGAGGTTCACCCACTTTTTACTCAAATGCTTTCAAAGATTTCACAGGTATAGGGTGAACATGCAATTATCCCAGTTGTATCCCATCACACACCCACTATTGTAGTTCCACCTATTCAACATACCCCTGCAGTAACTCACACATATGAGAGGAGGCAAAAACAGCCAACTCCTCTCATCTCAACATTGCATGTTGCTGAACCTTTTGGTTTAGGAGCAAGCAGTGGTGGTTCAAGGCTTCCTCCTAGTCCAACTAGAGAAGAGCCTGAATCAATGCCCTATGATTCACCTTTCCCAACAGGTAACACAGTTGGAAGTGTTGAGGGCAGTGTGCAACTAACTGAATTGATGGAATTATGTACCAAATTAGTTAAACAGGTTCAAGCTCTGGAGAAAGATCTGGCACAGACTAAACAACATCATGCCACATAGCTTAATCAGATGAAGGCAAAAATTAAAAGGTAACAGGATGAAGTTAAGAGCCTTAAGAAGAAAAGATCTGCCAAAGTTGTGTTTTCTTCTTCATCATCACCTCAAGATGAGTTCTCTGCAGGCTTTAGTGAAGGTTTGGGAGATTCTTCCAAACAGGGGAGGAAAACAGATGCTGAGACTAAGGGGAGGAAGATAGATTTTGGAGAAGATTATGGCTTGGATGCTGATTTTGATTCCACTGCTGAGTTTCAAGTTCCCACTGCTAGTCAAGATGTTACCACTGCAGAAGAAGAAGCTGCTAGAATAAGAACAGTAAAAGGTAAAGCAGTTATGACTAGTACAGAACAAGTGCAGCCAAGAAAGGTTTCAAAGAAAGATCAAGCTCAGATAGATTATGATGCAAAATTGGCAGAGAAATTAGCAGCAGCTGAGATTGAAAAGAAGAAAAAGCAAGAGTAAGATGAGATTGCAAGTTTCATGGAAGCTCAGAGGTTGGATAAATTGGAAATAGTGATGGAAGAACCACTTTCTGTTGTTCCACCAACAATATTACATGAGAAACCTCCTATGTGCACTTATGTGCCTACAGAAGAAGAAATTGAGTTCATGATTACTAACAATCCAGTGATTAGAAAGAAGGCAATTGAACTCATTGCAAATACAACTCTAGATGAAGATCAAAGGTCTGCTCAACAGAAGGACTTCATTCAGATGAAGAATCAACAGGCTCTTGATGATATCATTGGCACAGTTAGAAAGGGTCAAAAGAAACCAAGGCAACCTACAAAGACACAAATTATTGCTGAGATGAAGACCTTTTGTTGCCATGTTAGTAATATGAAGATGGCACAATTCAAAGGAATGTCACATGATCAGATTGAAGGTATTTACTATAGGGTTAAAAGACAAGATAGTAATTTTATTTCTATCGATAAAGAACCTGTAGTAATAAAGTAAAAAAGGTCAGGAGTGAGTCTTGGATCCAAAGATGCAAAGAAATTGAAGACTCAGGAGTCATCTCAAGCAGAAGAAGGTGTTAGCAAGTTGACTGAAGAACAAGTTACTAATATGATGTTTATTGAAACTGATGTGCTTAACATTGAACCTTTACAAACAAAATATCCAGTAGTTGGTTGGGAAATCTATTCTGATGATTTTGGTGTAGCATGGAAGATTATCAGAACTGGAAATGTCACAAGTATTTGCAGAGATTTTGAAGACGTTGTTAGATATTGTGATAGAGAAGATTTGGATACTTTGTGGAGGATTGTTCAAGATCAGTTCAAGAAAGATGAACTTGTTGATGTCAAAGCAAAAGAGTTGTGGGTTCACTTTAGAAGATTATATGAACCTGACCCAAGTGACAGGTATTGGAGATTTGAAGCTCACAATATGAATACTCTGTGAAAATTCTATGATTCATGTGCTTTACATCATGTTTCTACTCAAGATGGAGTTGATGTGTTTATGTTAGCTGAGAAACAATATCCATTGAGAGCTGGAGTTTTAACTGTTATGATGTCAGTAAGGCTTAGATGTTGGGAAAGAAGTGAAGTCATAGAAGATTTGCTACAGAGGATTTATGATCAAAGTGTGAGAGCTGATAAGGAGTTAAGAAAAAGAAGATAAGTGTTTGGAAGAATTCCCATATCCTCATGTCTACTGATTGCTTAAAGAAACTTATTGATTTACATGTTAATCATAAGTTTAGGGGAGGATTGTTGGGAATTATATTAACAGTTACCACGGCTAGTAAGGATGTTACAACTGCTGAAGAATGCACTAGCAGTGGAAACTCATTACCACTGCTAGTACATATTATTACCACTGCTGTTAGGATAACTGTTATGAAACTTGTAAAGATAAATATAGAATAGATCTTGTGTATATCTTATTCTATTTGAGTAATACGTATTTTGTAGAAGAGGACTCCTTGTGCTATAAAAGGAGGTCCTAGGTTAAGGTTTGATATACGTTTTTCTAGAGCTTCAAGGTGTAACCCTAGTGATACAAAGATCACTCATATTATTATCATTAATAATATTGGAGCTAATAGTTTGATACATACATTGTTCTCATTCATATACAACTGTTTTCATTCATAATTAAACTTCTAAGTATTACTAAGTAGATTCCGCATACTTAGTGATATAACTCAAAGTATCATTCTAACACAGATCAAGGTGTTTAGATCCATCAGCATTAACCTCCACTTCCACCTTATCCAATGCCTAAATCAACAAAACAATCAAAACACATTGTTTAATAAATAATTTAATTGAAACGAAATGAATTTAAAAAAAAGATGATTGATTACTTGTTGTGCAGTATTAAAAGCGAGTAAAAACTCATGATTAATTTGAAAAGAGCGTTTTTCGATAGTGGATCTGAGGTTACGACGAGCAGGAGGTGTGTTTTCTGTGTAAAAAGATGAAAGTGTGTTGAGTGAAGGTAACAGATCTGGTGTATCGGTTCGTGTTTCCAGTACTTTTTTCAGCTTGCGCGATAGACCTGGTGCTAATGATGTTATGCTTTCCATTCAGTTACTTGTGGTTTGATTGGATCTGTTGGGTGGTAGTTTTTTTTATTAGAAGAATGATAAGAGAGAGTGGCTGACTTTGAGTTTTGGTTCAATTGAAACTCAAAAGAGGGAAGGAATCTCAAAAGTTTTGGGGAGAAATTATTATGAAGATGATGTGAGATCTGAGAAAAAAGATAAAGATGGATGGAGGGACAATTTGATTTTGGGGAAAAATTTAGGCGGACTTGTGAAAAGTTGAGATGAAAAGTTGAGTGGGATTTTTTTTTTTGAAAAATAAGTGCTGGACATGTAAAATGTTTAGTGTGATCATATATATTGGACACAATGTTCAAGTGTGTGACATATATTTGTCACTTTTAAATAATGTGTGACAAACTTGACTATATGATTTAGCCACATACACAATTACATTTTGTGACCATATATGGATTTTGGTCACACTGTTCAATTATGTGACTGATGCGTGGGAATCGCAACAGGCTTTACCTCTTGAGGGATCTTGAGAAGCTTACAACCCCCACCAGGCAGTGTATCTGATCGTTGTAGTATATTATAGTGACAAGTACCGGGGAATTGATCGTTCAGCTTAGGAATAGTGTCGCTAGGATTAGAAAGCCTAAATACTAGTTCTAAGGGTGAGGGATGATTATTTTTGTATTTTTATATTTTTATGAAAGCAAGTAAAATCTCGGGGTTTGAAGGATTTGGGCGGAATTAGTTGCTAGTCAACTAACCCAATACTAAGATGCAATCAAAATAAAATACTAGAAATGAAAATAAGCTAATTATACTAAAGTTGTGAGCAGTAATTGGAGAAAATGTGTTTACTTAGATTTCATTACTCCCTAGACATCTTTTACACGTTAATTACTTGTTATAATTGCATGGATGACGGATCGTATTCCTTAATACCATTCATGGGGTGGCACACATAACTCCCCAATTCTATGAGCTCTTATCTCCTCCTACACCATGCCCAGCACAACTATAGGGATTGTAAACAGTGGCTCATGCATTAAATACAACCAATAAAGACCTAGTGTGCCTCGGTTCATGTTTCTTAAGACGTTCAAGCATGTTACCAAATGGAGATCTGCCAGTTTTCTTAAGCCTAACATATAAATCATTCATCCAAAACAAGAATAAACAAGTAATCAACACATAATTAACATCTAGGTTTCATTAGATCTAAGCAAACACAAGATAGATCTAGCCTAGCATGATAGAATTAAGACAAGAACAAGATATAGACAACCAACACATAGATCTGCCAGTTTTCTTAAGCCTAACATATAAATCATTCATCCAAAACAAGAATAAACAAGTAATCAACACATAATTAACATCTAGGTTTCATTAGATCTAAGCAAACACAAGATAGATCTAGCCTAGCATGATAGAATTAAGACAAGAACAAGATATAGACAACCAACACATAGACATATTGATTGAATTAAAGGAACACTTATCTTGATAAAACATGCAAGGTATCAAGGGTTTGGAACCCTTGAAAAACCTGTAAAGTTACACCAAAATCGTACTTAGGGTTTCTCCCAAAACTTCTCCCTTTTATGTGTGAAAATTAGAAAACTATATATAGAAAAATAGGTCTGACGGCGTCAAGACTAAACTTGTGATGCCGTCACCTCGCCGCCAAAAATCTTCTCGGACTGCCTTGATCTACATTTGACGCCGTCAAGACTTAAACAATTCCAGGCCGTCATGACTCTTTTACTCTTGACGCCCTTCCTTCGTGACGCCGTCAAATCTGTACTGGGTCGTCATGGACTTCTGCTCTTGACGCCGTCAAAGAATTGCTCTTAACGCCGTCACCTACTGTTCCCAGCATGGAAAATTAAGACTTTGGCGTTTTCTTCACTTTTATGCTCCAAAAACGTCCGAATTGCTTCCTTTTCCAGATTTCTCTCCCAAAGTACCTAAAATCACAAAAGGAACGATTTAGGGCAATATTTGATCAAATAAATTTGGATTCGGGCTTAAATCATTTATCTTATCAAGCCCGTCACAATCTATTTCCCTAAGATCTTTTCCTTTTGTATGGCGTTTGGTATGAAACCCTCCTAATTCCATCAGCAAAGGTCATGATTCCATTCCGGTCATCAATTATCAAATTAGTAATTTCGCAAAAGGTTGCCCCAAAAACGACTTGTGACAACCTAGGGTCGACATAGTCCTCAATGTTGTCCACAATCGTGAATTCCATAGTAAATGCCATGTTTCCTACGAACACCCGGATTTCATGATCTTTACCAACCACTTTCTCTCCTTTGTAAATCATTCCCCATCTACAGATATTGTTGTAATGGAACAGGGACATAACATTCTTAGGCATGAATATGTTGATGTAGACGTTATCGAAATGCTTGTGACCGATCATGCATGGAATTTTGAGATTATTCGGATCACGCCTCCTTATCTTCCCCGACTCTCCGTTCCTAGATCTGAATAGATTCCCCTCAAGGGAAGGACGATATTCGTAAACCTCTTCATTACCCCCATGAAAAATCACCTTCTTAACACCATTGGTGAACATTGCACTTCCATCCATCTCATCAAGGATTACTCCCGATTCATTGATAAATGGTTTCCCAAGAACAAGGTTGGTTAACGTTTGATTGGTGAGAGGGTCTATATCATCGACCACGGCGAGGTTAGTATTGTAAACAAGCTCTCCGACCCTGATTGATAAATTATTCATTACCCTTTCGCACGTGATGCGTTTTGGGAAGGTCTCATGGTATAAGGAAAGGGGGATTAGGTTGACTGGGGAGCTAAGATCTATATGACTATCGGTTAGGAGCTTTTCCTTAATGGTGCAGGAGATCTTGAAAACTTTATGGTTATTTTCCTTAGTCCTATCGCTACTCCCACTAGTAACATTCTCCATTTTTCTCTCGGGTTTTTCTATAATAGATTTACCCAAAATGGTTGGATTTCTCTTATGCTCTTCCGATCTCTCTTTCTCTTCATCCGATTTGCTAGGTTCTTGTGCGATGTACCGCTCGGATGAGTTGACAGGGTTTCTGGTCAGGTCGTGGTTTACCTTTGAGGTCTCATTTTCAGCTGTATGACCAGTTTTTTCAGTTTGTTGTTGGCTTAGGTTAGGTGTGGAGGCAGATATTGTGGTGATGGTGTTTACGAAATGGATTGGCCCTAGGGGTTGACGGGTTCTTTTTCTTTTGGTGATAGATGTTTGAATAGCTTACTAGGGCTTTTTATTTTCACAGGAGAGGTTGGCGGACTCATGATGGTAGCAGACTTGACCTCATCAACGCGAATAGGTTTATTGACAACATGCTCTTTGATAGCAGTTAACAGATTACAAATCTTGTTATTCACATCGGCCTGCTGTTGTCTAAATTTAGCCTCGAGCATGGAGAGCTGTAATTCTTGAGATAGAATGAACTTTCGCAAGGCGTCTTCACAGCTTTGCCTAGGAGTGCTTTGTGAGGGAAAATGCTCGGACCAAGTGAGTGGTGAGGAGTCATTGAAGGATACGCTTCGCGTTTGGTACCCTCTGAAATTAGGTTTATCCTTCCATGCTTCATAAGCCTCATCAGAAGTGCGGGGGCCTTGTCCCACGTGTGACGATGTGAATTGGTTATAAGCACGTTTTGGAAGCTCCATGCAGTTATGAGTCTCGTGAGGACCATTACATAATTTACATATGGAAGTGATTCTGCTTACATGGCTTGAGGATTTTGGAGCTTCGTAAGATTTCATGAGAGACTTGACTCGACCTTCAAGTTCCATGATCCTACGGTCGGGAGTGCTAGTATTGTTCGAAGGCAAAGATATTGCCTTGACCATTTTGTTCAAGTCACGGGGATCATTCCAACTTTCGTTGTCATAGAGAGCAAGATCTTCTATGAGTTCCCATGATTGTTCCGCACTTAGATCACGTAGCTTACCACCGGCCGATTGGTCAATGGCTCGCCTCGTGAAGATGTCGATATGGTCATAAAAGATTTGGACTTGGAGCCAAAGATCTATGCCATGATGAGGGACTTTTTGGAGTAAGTCCTTGAAACGAGTCCGTGCTTCATAAAGAGATTCATTTTGACGTTGTTGGAACATCAAGATGTCATTTCTAAGCTTAGTAGTTCTCCCCAGTGGGAAAAATTGAGCAAGGAAACGAGTGATGAGATCATCCCATGTAGTGACGGATCCCGCGGGTAAACGCTCAAGCCATTGACTAGCTTGATCCCATAGAGAGAATTGGAATAGGCGTAAACGGGTAGTCTCTCTAGTTGCAACATCTAGGTCTATGGAATCTACGATTTTGAGGAAGTCCTTAAGATGTTGGTTTGGATCTTCGGAACGAATTCCATGGAATGCACATCCGCTTTGCACCAACCGGATGATGTCGGATCGCAAGGGGGTCACATTGGCTCCGGTGAGCTCAATGGTGTTTCGGTAGCCTTGGTGGCTAGGTCGGGAATACTCTCCTAAGGTTCGGGGCCTAAGGGGTTCTAATGGTGGGTTTTGTTGTGGTGGGATGACGGGTTCAAGGATGTTCCCATTGTCCATGATGTCGGGTGGTGAAGAGTTACGAACAAAGGCACAAAGAAATGAGATAGACTAAAGAAAAACTAAAAATAAAAATAAAATCTTACTAGAAAGGAATCTAGCAAGTAGACCTAATAAAAAGAAATTCTAACCTAGACAATAACTATTCCCCGGGCAGCGGCGCCAAAAACTTGATGCGTGGGAATCGCAACAGGCTTTACCTCTCGAGGAATCTCGAGAAGCTTACAACCCCCACCAGGCAGTGTAGCTGATCGTTGTAGTATAGTATAGTGACAAGTACCGGGGGATTGATCGTTCAGCTTAGGAATAGTGTCGCTAGGATTAGAAAGCCTAAATACTAGTTCTAAGGGTGAGGGATGATTATTTTTGTATTTTTATATTTTTATGAAAGCAAGTAAAATCTCGGGGTTTGAAGGATTTGGGCGGAATTAGTTGCTAGTCAACTAACCCAATACTAAGATGCAATCAAAATAAAATACTAGAAATGAAAATAAGCTAATTATACTAAAGTTGTGAGCAGTAATTGGAGAAAATGTGTTTACTTAGATTTCATTACTCCCTAGACATCTTTTACACGTTAATTACTTGTTATAATTGCATGGATGACGGATCGTATTCCTTAATACCATTCATGGGGTGGCACACATAACTCCCCAATTCTATGAGCTCTTATCTCCTCCTACACCATGCCCAGCACAACTATAGGGATTGTAAACAGTGGCTCATGCATTAAATACAACCAATAAAGACCTAGTGCGCCTCGGTTCATGTTTCTTAAGACGTTCAAGCATGTTACCAAATGGAGATCTGCCAGTTTTCTTAAGCCTAACATATAAATCATTCATCCAAAACAAGAATAAACAAGTAATCAACACATAATTAACATCTAGGTTTCATTAGATCTAAGCAAATACAAGATAGATCTAGCCTAGCATGATAGAATTAAGACAAGAACAAGATATAGACAACCAACACATAGACATATTGATTGAATTAAAGGAACACTTATCTTGATAAAACATGCAAGGTATCAAGGGTTTGGAACCCTTGAAAAACCTGTAAAGTTACACCAAAATCGTACTTAGGGTTTCTCCCAAAACTTCTCCCTTTTATGTGTGAAAATTAGAAAACTATATATAGAAAAATAGGTCTGACGGCATCAAGACTAAACTTGTGACGCCGTCACCTCGCTGCCAAAACTTTTCTCGGACTGCCTTGATCTACATTTGACGCCGTCAAGACTTAAACAATTCCAGGCCGTCATGACTCTTTTACTCTTGACGCCCTTCCTTCGTGACGCCGTCAAATCTGTACTGGGTCGTCATGGACTTCTGCTCTTGGCGCCGTCAAAGAATTGCTCTTGACGCCGTCACCTACTGTTCCCAGCATGGAAAATTAAGACATTGGCGTTTTCTTCACTTTTATGCTCCAAAAACGTCCGAATTGCTTCCTTTTCCAGATTTCTCTCCCAAAGTACCTAAAATCACAAAAGGAACGATTTAGGGCAATATTTGATCAAATAAATTCGGATTCGGGCTTAAATGACCCCCTAAAAACGGATCATTTTTCGCCTCATCAGTGACATATATTTTTCACTTATGTGTATCTATAGTGTGACTAATGTTTTAAACTTATTTGTATCTGTCACACATCCTAAATTATAAGTGACTAAATAATTAAAAAAAAAATTACCAGTTACCTCTAGTCACATAAATATTCAAATGTGTGACAATAAAATTCCGCAATGGTCACACAAGTCGGATCAAGTGAGGCTGTTTATTTTATTCTGGCACATTTAGTCACATAAATATCTGACCGTGTGGCCATTCAAAAACCAACATGTGTGATGAAATCCCAAATTTGTACTAGTGTGGGTTGCTGGGTTTGGTCTTGTTGGGTTGAAGGGGAAGGTCTGGGTTACAAAGATGGAGAATCGATATGTTGGACGGTAAAGGTATAAGAGTTGGGCTCAAAGGTTTTGGTTGCGGGTGACGTTGGCTAATGTTGTTGATGGGCTGACAGGAAGGAAGTGGTCCTAATGGGCATGTAAGTTCGGTCTGCGATGATAAGGCTTTGCGGTTGGTATTGGGCCGAAGAGGTAGTAGCGGTAGGTGTCGGAAGGAGATTAGTGAGTAAAAAATCATAGCTAGGTGGCTTTAAGGTGCCAAGTCGAATGGAAAAACCTCTACATTAAAGAGAACAAGACGAGAGTTGATGATTTTGTTGGTAAAAATGTCAAGACAAGGATAATCGCGGTGATGAGAGTGATACCCGAGAAAAGTGTACGGAGTAGATCGTGGTTCCAATTTGTGATTGACGTGTAGGTTCAGGTAGCAAAGACACCTGAATACACATAGATTATAGTAACTGGGCTCAGTTTTTAATAGTTTAATAAACGATATTTCATTCAAATGGCTATGGAGGGTATTATGTTTTTTTTTTGGGTAAAGGGGTTTTTACCTTGGTAAAGTATATTTATCAAATAAAGTTCAGGGAAATTGGTAAACGTACCAAATTGACTTATACAGACCCAAGCACCACTAGTGCTTTCAACCAACAACTATAAGATTGACATGTTAATCTTAGAACCTATTAAAACCTAGCCAATACAAAAAAAATTAAAGAAAAACAATACAGTGCATATATCTTTTAGGTAACATAATATAGATGGTATGTGTGCTTGAAATAAGAGTGTGCGGGTGAGGTTATTAGTGGTTCTAATCATACGTTTTGATTTTCCATTTTGTTGGGAAGTTTTAGGGCAGGAAAAACAAAATTGAATGACATGGATGCGAAAAAAGGTTGTGAAAGTGGATGTTGTCATATTCACCCCCGTGGTCACACTACAAGGATTTTAATATCATATTTAAATTGCTTATTAACATATGCCCGAAACTCAATAAACTTGGCATACAAATCCGATTTATCATGCAGCAGATACACCCAAAGGAAATGAGAGAAATGATCTAAGAAAAAATCATAATATTTTATTTCACTTACACTCAGAATTGGGGATGTATAGAAATCCAAATGTACAATTTCAAATACAGACTCGACATGAGAATTATAACTATAAAATGGAACTTTAGTACATTTGCCAAGTTGAAAAACATGACAAAACATTGACACTTTTGATTCGTGACAATTAATTTAATGATGCGACACTAAATTACGATGCACTTCTTCTCTAGGATGCCCGAGACGTCTATGCCACGTAGACTGATTGAAGGACAACAAGGCAACAAGTGTGTGGGGTGGAGGTTGAAGACGAACTGGATAAAGATCTCCGCTGCTATCACATCGGAGAAGTAGCTTACAAGTCTGGTAATCCTGGATAGAAAACCAAATGCATCAAATTCAACAGAAACATTATTATCTTGGTAAATTGATGATCAAAAATTAAGTTTTTGATGATGTTAGGTGTCACAAGTATATTATTTAAATACAATGGTATATGAGGGGTCAATAAAGAGCTATGTCCCATAGTAGTTACGAGTGTAGATTGGCCATTGCTAATAAATATAGATTAGCCATTGCTAACAAATATTGACGGATATATGATTTGATTACTACGGGTAGTGAGTATACCTGTGTTGTCCGCAAGATGTGATGAAGCACCCGTATCCATATTCCACTCGGGATCTTGAAGTGTCATAGTATGGAACGTACGAGGAAGACTAGTAGCTTGAGAAGCATGTGTCATAAACACTTGTGGTACCCTAAAATATAGGACAAGAGACAAGCCATAAGGGAGGGGTTGGGCTACTACAGTTGGGCTGGACCCAGGAAATTGGGCCAGATATTTAGGACCTACTTGTAGATGGGCTTGAGCTGATGGTGGGCTTGTACTTACTGAGGCATAACAATATGGTACATGTTGTGTTATAGGAGTTGAACTAAGCCAAGGAGTTAATAAGTTCCAAAAGGATTATACATGAATACCTGTTATGCAATGGGAATTTGTGATTGGACATGACTTTTAGACTTAGATGGAATACTGATAGTGGCAGTGGCGATGATTAATATGTGCAAGTGATGCAACCACACAGGGTCCCTCATATTAAGGGACCTCCAAGTTAGCATACATCCATTAACTTAGTGGTATCATTACCTCTTGAATTCTTTTGACTAGTCACTCGATTTAATGCACCATTTACAAATGACTGGTATTTTCTTGGTCTCCTACCATGTTCCCCATGCACGAATTTACAAGAGCTTCTATACGTGGATGCAACACGATGAAAATTCAGGCATTGATAGGTACCTGAGGAAGCCATGGTCTTTGATTGGAGTTTTTGTGTGTTGGAGGCAAGAAGTACAGTGGAAGAAGACGGTGTGGTAACAAACGAAGACTTCTCCTTTTCCTTTTCATTGTTAACAATGGTTTCTTCCAAGAAAACCATTGACCGAGTGTCTCTAAATTGGGCAGTTTGTCACGATGTCAAACAATTCAAGCGACGTGGGCACGTGCCCCCTCACCCAAAAAAATTATAGTGTAAATTTCTTGAATATTTGAGATATTTTTGTAATTTGCCCCAATAGAAAAAAATTTGTAGTGTCTTAATTGAAAGTCAAAATAAGTTTTTAGGCATTTTTCTGAATGTGGATCTGGTTTTATTTGTCGGAATGGTGAAGAAGAAGAAAGAAGTCATGGAAGTTTAATAAACAAGCATTAACGAAAAAGAATGTGTATAGAAAAAAAGAGAGTAAAGTCTTGCTTTGTTTATAATAAATTGCAATCATGTGGGTACTAGGGTGACAAGTATAAAAGGAGTATACAAAAGAGCAGTTTTTGCTTTGCCCTTTCTCTAGTTTTTATTTTATATTTCAGCTTACTTTGTGTTTGTAAATTATTTTGTTACTTTTGTTTAACATAGACATATAAATATGGTGTTGGAACATGAAAATTCAAAGTTGGTTATTGGCACATGAGAATATTAAACGACCCACTTCATGTGCTATGTCGATGAACATTTTTTTAAGCTTTTTTTAGCGTTTTTTCCTTACAATATTTATTTGGATAAGCTAATTATTTGAATCGAACACACTTAAATTTTCCAGTGCCAACCTTGTTTTCTTAGTCTATTTTCGATGTCATAATTTTTTTTGCCCCTTCTCAAATATTTTTCTGGCTCCGCCCATGCGTGGGAGAATTTCTTACTGCGGCCGTTGAGTGTATATATTACAAGATTGTAATCGTTGACTGGTGACCCTTGGTTAGCAAGTTTATCCGCCTTGATCCTATTAGTGTTGAGTAGGCCCAAGCCTGATTTGTGGGTTGGGTCTATTAGGGTCAGGGTTTATGCCTTGTACTCTATATATTGTGCTTGAATAATAAATCATACGCACGGGGTTTTCAATGTTCTAACATGGTATAAGAGCAGGTCCGATCCTCAGACCTAGGTGGCTATGTTGAGTCGTCTCCTTTATGCCACCCATCACTTTTATCCCTCTCGGAAAAAAATTAAGGTTTGTTCGAGATCCTACATCTTGCCGTTGGTTTTTCATTATTGTTAGAATATGGTGTACGTGAAGATTGGAATATTCATTTTTATTCAAGAGTGTGGCTTATGTTTATTCGGTGGAGATCTTGCATTAATTGATTTACAATGACGGTGGGTAAAATTAACGAAGCAAAAAGTTGCGGCTGAATATTTGATATTTTATGCATTTAAAGGTTTTGTTGATATCTTTTTTTGTTTCATCGCTCGGTCATCAGCTCGATTGATTTTGTTCGTTATAGTTATCGGGTTAAGGATCTGTATATGCCTATTTTATAGCAGCTGTATCCATAGTTATTTAATTCTTTTTTTACGTCGAATCTAGGGTATTAATTCCCGAGACGACTTTTATTTCTAGGGTTCTTATTCCCGAGATGACTTTTGTTGGTGCTGAATCTAGGGTTCTTATTCCCGAGATGACTTTTGTTGGTGTCGAATCTAGGGTTCTTATTCCCGAGATGACTGTTTGGGATACTTTAGGTTATCCCGTTTTATTTTGGTTTATTGTTTTATTTTTCTTTCTTAGTTTTCTTCTTCAGTCCAAGCTTTCGCGATTTCGCTGCTCGAACTGCGGGAAGTATTAGTGAATAAATAGGCCCAAGCCCGACTTGTCGGTTGGGGTCCATTAAGGTTAGAGTTTATGTCTTGTACTCTATATTTGTGCTTAAATAATAAATCATACGCACGGGGTTTTCAATGTTCTAACAGTTCTTGAATTCTTTAAAATAGTCTGAGACCTTTTGATTACCCAGACACATATTGCGTATCTCAATGTCCAACTGAATAACACGATTGTCTTTGCACAAGGAATACCATTATCATCAGTATCGGCCATATTAAGAGCATCAAATGGGTTTGATGTAGCAATAATCGTCCTACTTGTACTTGCTTCCTAAGTGATTTTTTCCTGAGTAACAACCGGCTTCTTCGAGACAGGTCTCCAAAATTTTGGTTTAGGCTTTATTAAGTTGAACACCCCCAATAGGCCGAGAACGAGTAGCCATATTCTTCCCCTTACTCTTATGATTCTTGGCCTCAATGAAACTATTACCCGTGTAATCTAAAGTAGTAGAAGCTTCAGAAGCCTTGGCAGCCAAATTAATATTACTATGAACAGCCTCCTTAACATGATTTGGGCATTCAATCAAAGCATGTCCAAAAGTTTTACATTCACCACAATGAGGAGGTTTCCATTCATATTCAATATTAAAAATTTTAGTAGTAAAACCATTACCTTCTTCATTTGGAATTGCCATTGTAATCTGGCTTTTTAGTTCTGAATCCGCGCTTAATTCAACTAAAGCAAAAGCAAAACTAATTAGTCCCCATGAATCAACATACATAGAACTTGTAAAAGCATCCATCATAATAGGTTTCCCTACTTGCGTAGAAATCAAGCTCAAACCATCTTCTGAATAAGCAAGCAACGGAACATTGTGCATTTTGATCCAAACCGGTACCTTGTTTACCTCGTTCCTATTAAGAGATAAAGTAGGTGTCCATTTCTTAAGAATAATAGGCAAGTTACGAATTAACCAAGGATCTCGTTCCAAGACACGATCCATACCCTTCTTGCAAGCAAACTTAAAAAGATACATGCCATCACCATTTTCATTAGCTTTTGCAAGCCAAATTTTCCCCATGTATTAGTGACATAATTTTTAACTAAAGGGAAAGCAATGGTCTTACCAAGAAAGTACCCAACAAGCGTGTTATCATACCGACTTAAAACCTTTTTCATAGCAGCCATAGGAAGCATCGTATCATGATTATCCACACGATCCTCATTGACCAATGCTCTAAAGTTAACAATTTGGAAACTACGAGTAGCATTAACGACATTAGCAAAAGATGATTTTCTCACCTTTGGAGAAGTAGAAGCATCCGTATTACACACGGATGTATCATGAGCACTCGTGTCCACACGTGTATCCAAGTTAACATCACCGTCATCAACTGTCTAATCAGTAATAAGAGGCCCCGCATTAGCGACAATAGCACTTGTATCAACATCCATAGTAACCACATTCCTTTGAATCATAGAATCATAATCGATTAACACATAATCATATTCATACATTCATAGAATCATAGTTTAATTGAGACAATGATAGCTGTTCGAGAAGATAGAGGGACAGTCGACGACAGAGGGAGGCCAGAAAATAGTGCATACATTTTACTCTTGATCAAAGGAGTATATAAATTAGTTGTCGTCATTTCAGTAGGGTATAATGGCCCGTCAATTATGTAAATGTATTAAAAGCCCAGAAACGCGATTATAAGGCCCAGAAACGTTTCGTGAACGTTTCCCGCTGAACACCATGTGTTTCTGATCAACATGAAACGTTTCCCATTTTTTCGATACGTTTCCATCGCTTTTCCAAATATTTCCGGCCGTTTCCCATTTCTGAAACGTTTCTGGTACGGGAACGACACCCCCAAGCATTTCCGTGCATTATAGGTTAGAACCACATGACAACGAGGGAATTGTTTTTGGTGAATTCAGGGGTGACGGTGCTTGAAGAGGCGACTGTAAGGTGTACATCGTGTGTTTTGCATACGGATAAAAAGTTCACAAGTTATAATTAAGTTTATCGAGATCAAGAGGGGCGGAGATGCATGCTTAATGCTTGCGATGGAGTATTCTTTGTCAATGGTGTCTTTGTGTGTTGTGTTATCACCTGTCATGGTGTGGATGTGGTAGTATTAGAAGCAACAAGCAAAAGTAATGCAAATATATAAGCAGGAAAAAAATTATGGCAACTAAGGTTTTTGTTGTAAGCGTGTTTTAGATGGAGATATGGAAAAGGCTCTGATTACCATGTTAATTTTAGGTTACCTTCTTCACCTTCCATAACCATCTGCACCACGCGCTTTATCTCGTCCCTCCGGACAACCACTGTCTCTCCTTTGTTCCCCACTACAGTCATCTTCACTGCCACCCCTACCTCATTGCTTAATATTGTTGCATTCATCCTCTGCTCCGCATACATTGGCCACCCGATCATAGGCACACCATGTTTAATACTCTATAATGTCGAGTTCCATCCACGATGTGACAAAAATGCTCCTGTAGATGGGTGGCTTAACACCATAATCTGCAGCAATGGCGGAGCGCATGTTAAACAATGTAGGAAACACAGGATAAAATTATATGGACTTGAGCAGCTCAAATATATATATTTTTTTCTTTGAACTGCACACCATACTCTACATGTCATTAGTACACATTTTGTCAACATTTGCACTTGATATGATCTTAACCTTCTAACTGAATTATCATATTGGTAGCTCTAGACTACAAGCTTAAATGTCATTTAAATAAATAATTATGCTATTGTCAATTTTGTTTAGTCCATAGTATGATTTATGATATGACACGAAGCTTTATCTGAATATGCCACTAACTTGCGATGCCCATGAATTGACCACCAAGCCTACTCCTTTTCTTCTTTCCATGAACCCATCTGGCAAGTATGTTTTCGTAACATCTGGCTCACATCCCACATTGAAAAGCGCCACAGTAGTATTGTCATTCGGATTTCGTACCACCATGATGAACCAACCATGTGGGGCTTACTTAAACCCATATAAAGAACACTATAGATGACAAACATAATCGGGTTTGTTAGGATTAACAAACCTAGGTGGCTGAAACATATAAACAGTCAAAAGTGACCATGAAGCATTATATTCATTTAACATAGCTTTTTGCCAATTGGGTTCCCAAAGGACGTGAAGGTGAGACTGAAGAAGTGGAGACGTGGTGGAAGTATAAAGACTTAGACACTAAATAGGTTTGGTGATACCATCCTTAGCATGCGTGGCCATGGGGTCGACATTAGTGGGTTGCGGGGTTTGGTCTTGTTGGGCTGAAGGGGAAGGTCTGGGTTACAAAGATGGAGGATCAACATGTTGGACGGTAAAGGTATAAGAGTTGGGCTCAAAGGTTTTTGTTGCGGGTGAAGTTGGCTTATGTTGTTGATGGGCTGACGGGGAGGTGGTGGTCCTAATGTGCATGTAGGTTGGGTCTGTGATGTTAAGGCTTTGCGGTTGTTATTGGGCCGAAGAGGTAGTAGCGGTAGGTGTCGGAAGGAGATTAGTGAGTCGAATGGAAATACCTCTCCGTTAAAGAGAACATGACAAGAGTTGATGGTTTTGTTGGTGGAAATGTCAAGACATTGACAACCGCGGTGATGAGAGGGATACCCGAGAAAAATGTACGGTGTAGATCAAGGTTCCAATTTGTGATTGACGTATAGGTTCGGGTAGCAAAGACACCCAAATACACATAGATGATAGTAACTGGGCTCAGTTTTTTATAGTTTAATAAACGATATTTCATTCAAATGGCTATGGAGGATATTATGTTTTTTTTTTTTTTTTTGGGTAAAGGGGATTTTACCTTGGTAAAGTATATTTATCAAATAAAGTTCAGGGAAATTGGCAAACGTACCAAATTGACTTATATGGACCCAAGCACCACTAGTGCTTTCAACCAAAAAATATAAGATTGACATGTTAATCTTAGAACCTACTAAAACCTAGCCAATACAAAAAAATAAAGAAAAACAATATAGTGCATATATCTATTAGGCCACATAGTATAGGTGGTATGTGTGCTTGAAATAAGAGTGTGCAGGTGAGGTTATTAGTGGTTCTAATCATATGTTTTGATTTTCCATTTTTTTGGGAAGTTTTAGGGCAGGAAAAACGGAATAGAATGCCATGGGTGTGAAAAAAGGTTGTGAAAGCGGATGTTGTCATATTCACCCCCGTGGTCACACTGCAAGGATTTTAATATCAACTTTAAATTGCTTATTAACATATGCCCAAAACTCAATAGACTTAGCATACAAATCCGATTTATCATGCAACGGATACACCCAAAGGAAATGAGAGAAATAATCTAAGAAAATACCATAGTACTTTATTTCACTTACACTCGGAATTGGGGATGTCCAGAAATCCAAATGTACAGTTTCAAATACAGACTCAACATGAGACTTAGAACTATAAAATGGAACTTTAGTATGTTTGCCAAGTTGACAAACATGACACAACGTTGACACTTTTGATTCATGACAATTAATTTAATGACGCGACACTAAATTATGATGCACTTCTTCGCCGGGATGCCCGAGACGTCTAAACATATATGTCAACAATTTCTCCGGCAAGGTTGCTTGAGGAAATGTTAGAATATTAGTGTGTAATAGTTAGGATATAATTTTATGAGGCTAGTTGTAGTTTAGCTCAAACTAAAGGAGGTTATTCACGTATTAAGAAAGTTCCTAACCTCCTCAATTGTATATTCCTTGTATAACAAGGATTAGGTTTCCCCTCCCTCATTCTCTATATATAGGGACGAGGTTTTATTTGTACCATCTTTTCTTGCTCACGTTTAAAAGATTGAGTGTAAATATCTCGTGTGTGTTAGTGCAACTCGGCATTAAAGGATCATAACCCTTTGCCGAGGGGGTGAGGTTTTATTTGTACCATCTTTTCTTGCTCACGTTTAATAAAAGATTGAGTGTAAATATCTCGTGTGTGTTGGTGCAACTCGGCATTAAAGGATCATAACCCTTTGCCGAGGTCTTGTTGGAGTAGTTCTTGATTCATGGTTCCGCTCTAGAAACCGGTTTGTTGGATTTCTCCCAACAATTGGTATTGAAGCCTTGTTCGAGAAGAACGATTCACACAACGTGGATATAGCCAAAGCAAGAGAAACGAGTGAACCGGGTTTGGTTCGTCGGTTACTGCGCAGTCGTGGGAGAATTGGAGCTGCGGGTTCATTAACTATTGGATTTCTACGAAATTCGAACCATAGGTTGAAGATATATAGATCTAGGATCTCACCGAAGGGATCTTGCATCGGAGCTTCCAAGAAGGAGATATAGCTTGTCAAATTTACTGATCTGGTTGGTGTCTTGTTTGTCGTTTTCTGTTATTGTTTGGCTATCCTTGTGTAGATTATAAGGTTAAAGGTTTCTAGGTTTACGAGTCAAGATTACTTGGGCAACAAGGTTCTTGAAGTTATCTTGAAATGAGGTGGATCGAATCTCCTAGGGTTATAGGAAATCATTTTCTTTTGTCACAAGGTTCTTGAAGTTTCGGTTTTGAGCTTCAAATGTGACAAGGTTTTGCAAGAAGTTTCAATTTCATGTTTTTTGACTTCTTGGAATTCAAGTCTTGGTGGTTCTTGGAAGACAAATAAGGTTTAGCTTTGTCTTGGGACTCAAGAAAAGTGATTACTTGGAGTACAAAGGTATATTAAGGTTATAGACTTGAGGTGGAAAGATCGAAGCTTTAGGGTTTTTCTAAAGGTTAGTAGATCAATTATTACAAGAAAGCGGGTTTAGCACATGGCTTGTGAGACTTGTTGGTAAAGTTGGTTAAAAAGCAACTTAACAAGATTTGTAGCAAGGTTAAAGAAGAATGGCTAGTATGAATACTAGGTTAAACATCGAAAAACTTAATGGGAATATTGTATAAAAACATGGAGGTTCAAAACAAGTTGGGTTCAAGCAACTTGGTCTTGGTGTTAAAACAAGGGTCCATGAAGTACATGTTCAAAAGCGTGTTTGGTTTGAGGTGGAACTGCAGGGAGCTCAGGAAAATCGTGAAGCTGTGGTAATTCAGGAGAGTAACGACCATGCTGCAGTGGCTCAAGAAAGTTGGAGGTTAAACAACTTGAAGGAAAGACAAAAACGGATTGCTTGGTAAATAAGCAGGTGCATCTTGGTGCAAAGGTCGGGGCAGACATTATGAAAACCGGAGCACCTGGTCAAGATGGTGCAGAGGGTAATGCTGCTGAAAGGTATAGAGGTGACTATAATATGGCTGCTTTAGGAGTTGCTGCAGTGATAGAAGAATATGCACATGAGTCATTAACTTTCAGGAATGCAGTTACTTGTGAGGTAATTTTCAAGTGGATGGCTGTAATGAAAGAAGATACGGATACTCGGTCTAGTATGTATTTGCCCAGCAATGGTTTCAGGCCAAGCAGTGACAACGGTAAAATATATTACTGGAAGTATGCACCAGGTATATTCATATATCTATTCCTCTATATAGATTATATGGGGTTTACTTGCGAAAGCAAGGCTGATACTGGGTTACCAAGGGTTTACTCGATGAAGAAAAGGAAAATATACTTGGTATGAAGGTCTTCATGACTCAGAGTGGTAATACTCTGAGGGTGTCACGATTCAGGTTTTCCAACGGGATGTCGGTTCAGATATTGTTGGGGGGGACACTCTACGCTGTCGTTAGAGGGTAGTCTGTCAGGGAATCGTGATGAAGAAAAGAAGAGTAAGGGGTCATGTATATACGCAGTTGGAAGTCATAAGTATCAAGTTGTCTGCACGAGACCTGACATAGCATCTGCGGATATGGGAATGTTGGATAGGTTTGACCGTGGATTACAGACGGACATACATGCTTTTGTGGATTCTGAAAACATCATGGGTAGATCAATCACAATGTATGGGTTTATGATGCAGGAATGTGCGGTGAGCTGGGAAGCTATGTTGCGGCACATGATGACTTTGTTAACAACTGAAGCGGAGTATATGACACTTGTTGGAGAATTGAAGGAGAATACATGGCTAAAGGGACTCTCTACAGAGTTAGGATTTGAGCTAAGGTTAGTAGTGGGTATTGCTACTATTGCCTTGACGAAGGCGGTCCCCGGTCCGAGGTTCCAGCACTAGTTGAAGCTACAGCGTATTGGAGAAGGCTAACTATTACCACTAAGGTGGAAATTGTTAGAATATTAGTGTGTAATAGTTAGGATATAAGTTTATTGGGCTAGTTGTAGTTTAGCTCAAACTAAAGGATGTTAGTCGTGTATTATGAAAGTTCCTAACCTCCTCAAATGTAGATTCCTTGTTTAACAAGGATTAGGTTTCTCCTCCCTCATTTTCTATATATAGGGATGAGGGGGTGAGGTTTTATTTGTACCATCTTTTCTTGCTCACGTTTAATAAACGATTGAGTGTAAATATCTCGTGTGTGTTGGTGCAACTCGGCATTAAGGGACCATAACCCTTTGCCAAGGTCTTGTTGGAGTAGTTCTTGATTCGTGGTTCCGCTCTAGAAACCGGTTTGTTTGATTTCTCCCAACAGGAAACATATGTATAACGTTGCAAGAATTCAAACTGCCAGTGCACACAACAAAATTAATAAACCACATGAACTTCTTACAAACTCGTTACTACACTCGTTCTTAAAATACTATGCGGACTGCCCATATGTCATATTTTATTTGATTATTACAAAACAAAAAGAAGTGGCTCTAATTGATGCTTCTGAAACTGCATTCAATTTGATTAATTCATGTAAACCTTGCAAACTTGTTGCAATCATCACTTAACTGCTCAATTTCCATGACTCGACAACTTGGGTCAGTGTTTCATAAGATGACCCTCCATGACTCAGGGTCGCCTGACCACTAGCTTCGAGCTCCTTAGCCCTACTCCTAATTTTCTTTCCTTCTTCACCCTCCATGACCGCCCTTACTATGTGCTCTATCTCCTCCCTCCCCACGATCACAGTCTCTCCATCATCCCCTACAACTGGCATCTTCACCGCCACCCCTACTTCTTTGCTTAATATCGTGGCATTCATCCTCTGCTCCGCATACATTGGCCAACCGATCATTGGCATGCCATGTTTAACACTCTCCAATGTCGAGTTCCACCCACAATGTGACATAAATGCTCCCGTAGATGGGTGGTTTAACACCGCAACCTGAAAATAAAGGAGTGCATCAACATGTTCATGATATGTTATTAATCCTAATAGGCTAATATAATCACATTATTTATTATAAAGAAACAGAAAATTACCAATTTATGCCTTAATGTCCCTTCGTAACTCTATTGGTAAAACACTTGCATATAAAATTATCTTATTATTAAACTTTATGTTCGCATGTTAGACGAGTACTCAGTAATATTTGGTGACTTGAGAAATAAAATTCGATCGCTACTAACCTGTGGTGCCCATGAACTCACCACCAACCCCACTCCGTTTGTCCTGTCGACAAATCCTTCCGTCAGGTACGCTTTTGGGTCATCTGAGTCACTCCCTGCGTGGAAAAACGCAGCATGAGCTGAGTTACTTGGCTTTCGTACAACCAGGATGAACCGTTGCTGACTCAACTCTAAACCCCAAGTCAACTCAGTTTGTTGTTCACTCGTTAGCGTCCCACCACTTCCAAGTGCAACAAACAGAACCGAGTCTTTTGGCTGTTCATCAAGCCATTCCATTATTTCTTTCTCGTGCTCGGTCAAAATTGGTTCAATCTGTTTTGTGAGAGGTCCTATTGGATAAACCGGGGGCGTGGGAATGTTCATAAAGAACTGTTCGTGTTTCATTGCTTTGAGTGAGACGGGTTCAAGGTCGTCCCAAGTGTTTAGGAAGATACCCGTGGCCATGTGTAACCTGTTAACATGAAACAAGTACCATTTATACTCGTCAATCTTTCTGTCCCGTACTTGGTCAAGTAAGTCTTGTATTTGAATCGGATTACAACCCGGGACTTTAACTGGTTCTGGTAAATCTACAAACTCGCCTTCGACTTCCTTGTCCATAGTTGGAAGATACAGTGAGAACATAAAAAGGGCTGCTGAAGCCGTGAAAAATGTATAAACCGGAATGGAGAGGTCGTTACAAGCTTCAAACACGTCCGTGCAAAATATGTCAATAACAACTGCCTTGAGTTTAGGTCCCTTCAAGCCAGATAAAATGGATTTAAGGGGACGGATGGACTCTTGGACAATAACACAAAGGCGAGCGACTGCTGTCATGTCATCAGACACGAGTCCAGACATGTCAGCAGTCGGGAGGTCCACGATATGGAGGTCAGGATGTTGGTTGGCGTTGACATACTCGTTTTGGGCTGGGGTTGCACCCGTTGTGATGACTAGAAAAGTGACTTGAAATTTATGTTTAGTGACTAGACGAATAGCGAGTTGGAAAAGTGGGGTTATGTGACCCAATCCAGGGCTTGCTAGGAATGCGACATGGGGTTTTGGTGTGATTTCACTGGATACCTCTACTTGTGTTAACACCATTGTAGGTGACTTCAAATCAGTTCAGTGTTAGAAAAAGATATGGTGATACAAGAAATTAGAGTTCTAGAGATCCTTTTATACCAAATTATTAGTACTACTGTTACAACTACGAGGCATTCACACTTATGCGCCGTATCGGATTTTTTTTTCTTTCGATGCACGGGTTTTGTTTCTCGATAAAAATTGAACTTTTACTTATGCTTAAAACTCAACTTTTGTGTCTACTATTATAACTAACAAATGGCTTCGAGGTAAAAGCATTACGTACCGCGAAAGTTTGATATTCATAAATACTCGATAAATCTGAACTTAAAAAACCTAAAACTAAAATCAAACTCATACAACTCTATATAAAAACTGTAACATTTGAGTTATCAAAATAAATAATACTAATAGAAGAATTTGTGGGCATTTTCATCTATGAAATCATGGTAATATGTTGTCATTTGTAAACATTATTATGGGCTTATTTAGATTCATAAAATGAGAGACCATTAAGATGTAGGTCATATAAAATATTTAAATAATAACTTAGGTTTTTTTTTTTTTTTTTTTTTACTAAGAACCTTAAAAAATATATGTGGAGTCGACTTCTATTAGAGCCTCTTAATGAGGAGGGGTTAACATTTTTAGCTTTGGGGATGTAGAGGCACTAAGAAAAATATGTGTGTTTTACTTAAAAAATAAATACTATTAAATGTTGTGCACCCAATCTTTTAGCTAAAGGAAAAAAGAAACACACCTTTAGTGGTTTTCAATAAACATACTAAGGGGTTGTTTACTTTTTTTGTTAGCTAATAGATGGTTATTAATATATGTAGGTCCATGTGAGTCGAAGTCCACTAATGCCTCTAGATGGGGAGAGTATGCATATATATATGTCGATATAGAGATTCTAACCTGATTTTGTGGACCCATCCAAAAAAAATATTAATATATATGGGGGACCAACCTAATGTTACCACACAGAAATTGCAAGAGAAAAAGAAATAACACCTAAGAACTCTTAATATTTTGAAGATCAACTCTTTGATCCAAAATCTTTTGCACTATAGCCTTTCTTCCCAATAATGCAAATAATGTAATCTTTTTATATCTCACATTTCCCATGTGTCTATAAAACTCATGGTCTCAGAAATTTATTTATTTTTATTTATTTCTTTAGCAACTCTAGACGTAGCATTAAATTATTATAGTGCTTGCAATAACAAATCATTTGGCAAAAAATGTTTTAATGAAGAAATTCATATCGACAAACAATTGCTAATTAATAGTAGACACATCATGTTATAATTGTAAGAGATCACACTTCCTTTTCTATATCGTACAAATTGTAAATGATCAAAAACTACAATAGCTCACCATTCTGCTCCACTTTAATACTTAGGCAATTGATTCAACATTTATTTATGTTTTCGCAAACAAACCATGGGTAAATCTTATTAAAAGCAAATTAAGATTAGCACAAAACCAAATAAAAGTTCTTAAAAGTCTAATCATCATAACACATGAGAACACTGCGGTCTAAATTTATGTTACGGAATAAGTTCATAATTTTAATGATTTTCAAACTGAAACCCAAATCAGTCCAATCCCAAAAAATTGGTTATGACTATAACAGGCCCATACATTCCAAGCCAAAAAAAAAGGGTAAGATCTAAACTAAGGGAGATAAGTATCTACTATACCCTAATATTTTGTCATTTGTAAACCCTAACATATCTTAGGGCCCGTTTGGTTTGTACATGGGTTTAGGATTAGGATTTGAATTTGTATTTATAATTTGGATTATGATTTATATTTAGATTTGATGTATGAGAGAGAAAATATTTTATAAAATAAAGAAATTATTATTATTATTTGATATATAAATTTATATTTAAAAAAGTAATATTTAAATAGAGTATGATGATAGAGATAGAGAGAGTGGTATAATATGGACCCATTAATACACATTATTTTTACTAATCCCACCCTCTTAGCCATCTTTTAAACATCCCCACATATTTAGGTTAGTGGTGGGTCCAACAATCTCAAATCCTTAACCAAACAACATGTTTTAAGCTAAATCCAAAAACCAAATGCCTAACCCCTCAAACCAAATGGGCCCTTACATCCGCCTCCATCAGTTTTTCTTGTAAACGCAACTAATAAAATTTCGAAAGAAGAATCAAGAGTTTCGGCTTCAAGAATAGATCACAAATAAATTCGTCCATTTACACAAACACGAACACTACTCCAAACCCCAAAGGTTCATTCTTGCTTATCCAAATCACAAACCCAATTCAAATCCGAAGCTAACAAAGATCAACATGTTCGGCTTTAATATCTCATAGAGCTCTATGGTAGGTGATGTTTATTTCATATGTTTGAAACAAATAAAATAAAGAATGAAACTGAGGTTTTGCTCTTTCATTATCTTTTCGAATATTAAATGAAGCTATGCTTCTATAGATCAATGATGGGTTTAGTTTCAGCAATTATCTTTTAAGATTTGTACATTTGTTGAACAAAACTGAGCTCTTCTTTATTTTCTTTTTATGCTCAATTCTTGTTTGTGTTGAGGATGAGACGAATTGTTGTAGTTGCCTTTTGTTGTATGACGTGAGGTTGTGAAGGGATTAGGATAGTTATTCATTATTGTCTTTTGTTGAGGATGAGACGAATTTTCTTTATTGTCTTTTATTGATGATGAGACGAATTTTCTTTTTATACTGAAAGCCAGAGAATGAAGGGAGGTTTCAAGGAGGCATTCTACCGCAGCATACGGAGCATTTCCAAAGGAGAAATCACGCCTATAACACCATAAGTTTTAGTTTTTCATTGTTTAATTTACATTTCGAATTCATGTCTTATTTAAACATTGATTTGGGTGTACATTATAACATGATCGGCTAAGCACCTTTGGTGCTAGCCTAGTCATGATTTCTATATGAATGTGATTATGTTTTCGTACTTTTCATAATGCTTCTAGTGTATGCATGCTTAGTTTATCGTAGATCCTTTAGTTGCGGTAGTTTTGAAGAACCGGTTATACCTGGTATGCTAGACGAATCGACCAAAGGACCCTAGCGTAGTTAGGTTGCGAGGGAAATGGTTAGGATGACAACTAGCGATTTGCCTTCTGTGCAAATAGACCAAAGGACCACTTCCCGGGTTAGATAAACTTAAGTAATTAGAGGTGTGGTCTAATATCCGAGAGGCCCGGCCACACCAAGATAAATCTAGCATGTAATGGTACTTAGTGACTCAAACTAGTCTACCGTACGTCAGCTTACTTATAGAGGGTAGTGCCTTTGGTTCCCGGCAGAATTCTAGGGAGATAGGCTAGGGAAATCGACCATAGGAACCTAGCGATATATGTCTGCCCCACTTGAAGCATTGGAATAGTTTAATAGAAAACATAGTCATAGGGATATAGGATGACCAACTAGGCTAGTACATTTTTCTCTTACTGCTCACAACTCATTTTAATTTCAGTATTTCATTTTTGTTTTTATTAGTTTAATTAAATCAAATCAACTCAAAACCAACTGAAAAATATGACATAGACTTAAATAAGATTCACACCATATACCTCTTAGGATGACCTCGTTTTACCAGTTACTAATCTACATACGACCGGTATAACATCACGTAAATTTCCCTCATAATTTTAAATGATTAACGAGAGTAATCTATCGTCACGATTTAATTAACCATTTTACGGACTAATTTTTTTTGCGTTTATTCAACTATGATAATCTAAATATCATAACACGTTCTTACGTTCTTTGTGTCACACTCGTTTGTACGTACCCTTATAGTCTCAATTCGCGAATAACATAAACCTAGTAACATTTCTATATCTACGTATCAACGTTTGATTGAACGCATTTAGTTAATTTATCTGACTTAGGAAAATTAAACTAATCACACACTATTAGCAATGGGCTTCAGCCCACTGCTCAACACAACCAAACGAGCCCTTATTTTATCATTGGGCTTCAGCCAAAACCTGAGCCCGTCACTATTCAAGCTCAAACAACCCAAATTTTACTAAGTTTTATATTCTAAAACTCGACTCATGCTTAGTTTACTTTGACTCGATATTTTTGTAATCCTTTTAACAACCTCATACCACTTCCACAAAAACTAGCTTTTAGACCGGTTACAAAGCACTTTTAAACCGGTTACAAGGGGGGTTTAAATGGGGGAGGTCCAAAAGGTTATTAGACATTTAGACCGGGTGAACAACCGGTCTAAAAGAGACATATAGACAGGTGCTATAACCGGTTTAAAAGACCTTTCCATCGGTCTAAATGTGTATCATTAGGCAAAGAAGGTTTGGAACGTGCAGTTTTAGACCGGCTTATCAACCGGCCTAAAAGACTATTCCACCGGTCTAAATATCCAATATAGAATCGGGAATTACAAATATCTAAACCTTATACAAACGTTCTAACATAATAAAAATCGTCAAGCTCAGCGTATCTGATCCCTGGTCCAAAATTTATAAACATGTTCAAATAAATCAAAAACTCATTTTGGATAGATGCATGTTGCGTATAGGTTTACAAATGACTTAATAATATCGAAGGAGTAATATTCTAGTTATGGTCATGTTAGGAATTTCATTTGACCTTCGGTGTACACTTTCAAAAACCAACGCAACCCATTTCATTTTCTTCCCATCGAAATTCTAGTCCAAACAAATAAGCCATGATGGTCTTACACTTCTTATGACACACATGATTACTAACTCTTACACACTCCATCACTAATTCACATGGCCTCCTTGAAACAAGCTACACAAACCGACCCTCCTCTTTTTGTTCTATGCATCGACTGGAACAAACAAGTAAAAGAACCAAAAGACCATTATTTCATCTTACAAAATCACTTACACACTTAACCGGTTCCCTCTTATCCTTTTGTTTTCTTCCTCTAGTCGACTAGCAAACCAAAGAATCATGTGCAACTTTACAATCTCATTCACCCTCATGATACTTCATCATTACATCTCACTTTAATACTCCAAAACTCACTATATAATACCATGCAATCCCATAACCAAGTTCCATCTCTTTTTGTTTGTCTCCTTCTTTTGGATCGATTAGTAATTAGACGAGAACAAGGACCATGTGACTTTCTTACATACACTTACACACTCACTTGAAATCCTCTAAATCATCACACCCATACTCCTTGTCTTTCCATTATTCCATTGCCACAATACCAACTCCAACAAGTCAACTTCTACATGCTAAAACTCCTCTCTATTAATACCCATGCAAATCCTTGCCCGACTTCACCACCAACTGAAAACAAAGCCCAAATATCTCCCTTGTTTCTCTTGTAGTTCGACAGTATATATGCAAGGCAGAAAAAGGGATTTGGTTTGTTAGGAAAATAGAAACTTGGGTTTTCATAAGCTTGAGTTAAATATTGTCCTCGTTTCTTTTTCCTCTTGCTCGATCAAACTCACTGAAACTACAAATTTACAACAAGGGTCTAAACTTGGAAAGCTTGGGGTGAACTTGAAGTAAGCTTTTGGAAGCTTGGTCCCTTCTTGGTTTAGTCTTGCTCTCGTCACTCGACATCCGCTTTTTCTCAGGCTCACTGTAAGGAAGCACTTTAATATAAAGCCTCATGTTTAGTATAGTTGTCCACAAATACAATTCTTGTTTTGAAGTTTCATGCTACTGTGAACTTTAAACATCATCAAAACCTTTATTTTCTTGACTATTATGAACTAGCTATATTTATCTAGTGTTGTTATGCCTATGTGGTAGTTTTGGACGTAAAACATGGGCTTTTAAACGTTAAAACAAACCAAAAAAACACTTTGAGCGTATTCGACTTTTAAATGGATTTTAAAAGCTTTTGAACGTATACAAACTAAAGAGAAATGAGCTTATGAAACACATTGAGTTATTGACTCAATCTTGGAAAAATGCTTATTCGACTTATTGGTTTATTTCGTAACCTGTTACGGTTTTAATATTGTTATTCGAACCCTTTTGAACTCAACTTATATTCGGCATTTGTTAAAAACAACCTCAAACGATATCGGACCTTATGGCCCAAGGCGAACTTGACTTGGCTTGTTGAAGTACTTATTCGAATAAGCTTTTGCCAGATAATAAGCTAACGCGACGAAAACATTACAATTCATTCGTAAAACTTGAAACTTTCGTTGAGTTGTGATTGGAAGCTGTTTTGAAAATGAAACATGATAATACAAACCCATACATGCTAACGACAAACTCAGTATACTGAGGGGAAACTTATAACTAAAAACAAGACTGTCACAAATCCTTTAAATGTAATAAATCTGTAAACAATAACAACAAAAGCCTTTGGCTCAGTTGGGTAGGGGCGTTTGGTTACTAAGCGTGAGGTCAGGAATTCGAACCCTGAACCTGACGTTACGCATTTCTAAAAACTTTTAAAAGTTTTAAACACTTATATTATTATTACAATTTCGGCCCCTCAAGTTTGATCCGTGACATTTTCCACCCAAAACTTTTATAAATTTAATAACTTATAGTTTTTACCACTTTTCGTCTAAATAAATATATATTTAACGCATATTTTTAGTTGACGACCAAAACGACTGAAATTGTACATAATATATTTTCCCAATTATATTATTGAACCAAGACTTCAACATATATTTACGAATCTAATAAAATACAATTAGACCCGTATTTATTAACTCATCAAAAATACTTAAGCCGGTATTCAAGCCAACTCTCATACGAATATATTGTATATATTTTCACACTTATTCCAAGAGCCAATACTTACAAACGTTTTAACAACTACATTTTTATATACATTATCAAAAATCAAATTAACTTATGAAACTCCACATAAGCAATAACGATACTTTATACTTAAAGACAAGTTACATAGTATATAAACTTTGTTCTTGAACTTTAAGCATTTTACCAAGCAAGCCACATTTGCCACAAAACCAGTTATGTCATCCAACATTATTTCAAATCACTATTCTCGATAAGTTAAACTTATCTCAGCCTTCCATATTATTTAGGTTATCTTTTGAAGCCATTCCTATACTTTTATTTAGTGCCAAAGCAGGTGTCGCAAACCTGAAAAACAAATATTTACACTTAGATTATTTCATGAAAACTATACTCGACCCCCCTACTTTAGCGATTGATTGTGAGCAAACCATAAAGCGATAGGACTTCTAGTTTGAACCTGTAGAAAGACCTCCTAGTAGACTACTAAAAGGAACCATAACGTAGTATAAACCTCTTCATGCCTTGTTTATATCTAGGCGTACTTTTGGTCCAAAAATCTGTTTTATAAACTTTGTCTTTGTTTATTTCGAACATATAAGCTAATAAGTTGATGAAAATCATAGATAAACTTATTTTAAACTTAAATAAATAAGATGTAAGAAGTTGGATTAGTTCCGTGGCCAAAAACGCGTTTTTATAAGGACATCGGGTATAATATATTTATGCATGAGGGGTATATATTGTCAAAACTAAAACTATTTTTATATGTTGGACTTAAAATAAAATAAACTTGAGATTAAGGGTAGAAAATGACATATTTGAAAGTATAGGGTAGAAACCGTCATTTCACTATAGTTAAGGGTATAAACTGTCATTTAACCAAACTTTAGGGTATAAAATGTAATTTTATAAAACTTCAGGGTGTAAGTTGTAAATATATGAAACTTCAGGGTAGAAACTGTAAATTTATGAAAGTTGAAGGTGTAAACTATAAATACTTAAAAATACAAGGGTAAAAAGTGAAAATTATATATTTACTAAAAAGTAAATAAAAATTATAAATTGTAAATTATTTAAAATTAGTTATTATTAAATCTTGATAAAATTTTGTAAATAACACTACTGATATATATATATATATATATATATATATATATATATATATATATATATATATATATATATAGATATATATATATATATATATATATATATATATATATATATATATATATATATATATAAACTGTGAATATGAATACTAAATTGATATATCAACTCAGGTTACTTATCGGAGACGTTTATCAACTGTATTAAATTATTTCCTATCAGACTACTTAATCATCAAGGTGAGTTCACAGTCCCACTTTTATACTGTTTTCCAAACTTGTGGGGAGATACATGCTACAAACCGAACACAAGTATTTTCTATATGCTATTCTGATTTTGTATTGCCTAAGTTTAACGTTTATGCTGCTGAAAGTCCCTCATATCATGACCCATTAATCACTTGCGAGTGAACGCGAATATAGTGAATAGATCTATTGGCAGTTGACGCCCCATTTGTGTCGCCGGATAGGTGGCCAAATGCACTTTATTTGAGAACTAAACGGGAAATTAGCAAACTCCTATTCGAGGGCACCATTACGTTATAGCAAATTACTATAATGTCCAAACTGTTAAGGTTTGTATGTCATGAGGCTTCAGGCAATACACTACGTTCTACAACTATTTGACTTGTGTTCAAACCAATACTAAACTATAAACGCTGTGGATTCACTCAACATTATGTTGACTTTTTAGCATGTTTTATCTCAGGTAATTGAAGCAAAACTTGGCATGGAGTGGCAATGGGCTTTCTTATATAAAAAGGGTGTCCATTTTGTTATCATTCAAAGAATAAAACTTTCCTATGTATTTCAGTACTCCCGCTGGGACCTCTATTGTATAAAACTCTGATATTAAATAAATGAATGATAACTATGTTTAATTAAAACGTCTCTTTTTGAGTCGTTTTCTGTATTCATGATTGTGATCCATGAAGTAATACCCCAAACTTGTATTCCGCTGCGAAATCTGAAAATGGGGGTGTTACAAATTGGTATCAGAGCCATAGTTATAGAGAACGAGGTTCAAACCTAAACTATAACTATTTTTTTTAAAACTCAAAATAAAGCCCTCCATGCCACTACGTTGTCAAACTTTACTTATGCATGTTATGATTACTTAGTTACATAGTGAAATAATAGTAATTGTCTGTGGTTACAGAGTCATGTCTTCTCCTGTTCCTTCTATTATACTTTCGAATATCGAGTCCGAGGATGATACTTTCTCTGTCCCAGTCCTTTCTCCTACATTTGAACATGTTACATCAGACTTGGAGTCAGAACCTACGGAAGAGTCAAATGAGGACTTTGCAGTAGTACCTGAAAACACTCCATTTCCAGATGATTCACATGGGCATACCAGGGAAGGATATTCTACTTCTGACAATGAAGATCCATCTGAGGCGAATGTTTCTTCACCATCAGAGTCACCCTTACCAACACTTCGTAGAACTGCACGCATTAGAACCATACCAGTACCTTCACCATTCTCACACCCATACATGTTACCCGATTATGTACCACCATCTTCAGACCCCATTCCCGAGGAAAATTTACCTCCGCGAAAAAGAACTCGTTCTTACACACCACCATCCTCCACTGATTTCACTCCTTTGTCTCAACCATTTCAGCTCAGTGAGGAAGTCAGAGCTACTATTGACAAGTTTAATGCTTTGCCACAAGCACCTATACTTGACTTTCCTACTCCACCTAGAGTTTTCAAAACGGGAGAAAGTTCTCAAGCAGCTGAAAATAGACAGCCGACCATAGCTGCTCTTGTTAATCATATAGAACGTCACGAGGAACAGATTGAGGCAGCGTTATGTCATCTAGAAGAATTACCTTTAGAACGAATTGAGTTAATGGAGTACACATCGGAGGATCTCACAGACAAACAAACCAAGATGCAGCAGGAGTTAGATACACTAAACGCTGGACTACAACAAACTCAGGAACAGGTTCATGATTTGGCGGAAGCAAATGGACAAGATATTCCGTTACTGTATGACAATGATTGGCTGACCGCACAAGCAGTAGTACTACAAAATGAAGATCTAATAATAGCATATCATAGGATTGCTACCTTGGAGGAGGTTGTTATGGATCTACAAGTGCAACTTCAGGAGAACACACAAATTCTCATTAGTATGATGGCAGAACTAGATAACCGCACTAGAGGAGCTCCTGATAGTTAGAAGATAAGATCAATATATAACATCTTTTGTAATATGACCTAGCCACAGGATGTGTGGCCTAAATAAAGACGCTTGTATTAGTTTTGTTATGTAACAAACTATCAAGTAGTTTATGGCAATATAAGTGGTTATGTTTTATATTATAATTGTGTTATGATATCGATTTATATGTGCCAATATTACTTAAAGAACTTGGAGATGTTGTGATGAAATGATATATTGAGATATCTTCTTTTCACGAATATACATTGTCATTTATATTATTCAAATATAAATTGGATTTTATGTAAATTCTAAACATGTATTTTCTTGTGGTATTAATAGAACTATGCGTCGAACAAGAAATACAACTGAGACTCCAGAACCAGCCATGCCGCAAGCTGAAATTCAGAGACTAATTGCTGATGGTATAGCTGCTGCACTTGAAGGACAGGCAGCAACAATGGCACGATCTGGTAGTGCTACTAGGCACAATGGAGAAAGTGAAGCTGCTACTGCACGCAAGTGCACATATAAGGACTTTATGAACTGTAAGCCGACCTTTTTCAAAGGTACTGAAGGGATTACTGAGTTGGCTCGTTGGTTTGAGCACTCAGAGACTGTGTTTATGAGAAGTGGCTGCACAGAGGATTGTAAAGTTACTTTTGCTACTGGTACACTTTTGGATGATGCCCTATCTTGGTGGAATGCTTTGGCCCGCACTATGGGAATTGAAGCAGCCTATCAGCTTAATTGGGCAGACTTCAAAACCAAAATGCTCAAGAAATACTGTCCACGAACTGAAATTAGGAAACTGGAAGATGAATTTCACACTCTGGTTGTGAAAGGGACAGACCTCAAAACTTACAACAGGAGGTTTCACGAACTAGCTGTGTTGTGTCCAACTATGATTCCTGATTTTGAAAGAGAATTGGAAAAGTATGTCGAGGGACTTCCTCGAAGTATTGAACGGGATGTTACTGCATCCAAACCTAAGTCAATGGAAGAAGCAATTGAGTTTGCTCAAAGGATGATGGATAGGGAAATGAAGCGCAATTCTACTCAAGAAAGTAACGAGTACAAGAGGAAGCTGGACGACAAGAGAACTACTCACCATCAAAACCATTCCAACAACAACTATCGCAACAACAACAACCGCAACAATCACCCAAACTATCAACAGAACCGTAACAATCATCAACAGCAAAACCGCAGGCAAGAGGTTGCAAAAACAAAAGCTGCTATCCCTGCTGATGGAAACGTCTATGTCGGAAGAAAGCCGTTATGCAACCAATGCAAGCTTCATCATTATGGGCCATGTACTGTTAAATGTTTCAAGTGTCAGAAGATAGGACATCAGACCAAAGACTGTAAGGAACCTGGTACGCAACTTCAGCAAATCGATGTGACTTGCCACGGATGTGGTGAGAAAGGGCATTACAGGAACCGGTGCCCAAAGGAAAATAAGAGAGGAGGTGCACAAGGGAGAGCATATGTGTTAGGAGACGGAAATATGCAACAAAACCCGGAAGTGATCACGGGTACGTTCCTTCTCAATCAACATTTAGCTAAAGTTTTATTTGACTCAGGAGCCGATAAAAGCTTTATATCCACCACTTTCGCTTCATTACTTAAACTTTCCCCCACTGTCTTAAACAATTCATACGAAATCGAATTAGCTAACGGCAAAATAGTAAGCACAAATTCTATAGTCCGACATTGCACCTTAATGTTAGCAAATCAACCTTTTCATATAAACCTTATGCCTATCGAACTCGGTAGTTTTGATGTTGTCATCGGTATGAATTGGTTGTCTAAAAATCGTGCTCGGATTATATGCGATGAGAAAGTAATTCATATCCCTTATGAGGGTGAGACTTTGGTTATTCGGGGCAGTCAAAGCAAGAACCGATTAAGTATTATATCCTGTCTTAAAACTATGAAATATATTAAGAAAGGATGTAACGCTTTCTTAGCTCATGTGACTGAGAAAAAGACAGAAGAGAAACAACTGGGGGATGTGCCAGTTGTAAGAGAATTTCCGGAAGTTTTTCCCGAAAATTTACCTGGACTACCACCCGTACGTCAAGTAGAATTTCGGATTGATTTGGTGCCGGGGGCAGCGCCGGTAGCAAGAGCACCTTATCGTTTAGCCCCATCTGAGATGCAGGAATTATCCGAACAACTGCAAGAGCTACTAGATAAAGGTTTTATTCGACCTAGCTCTTCGCCTTGGGGAGCACCTGTTTTATTTGTCAAAAAGAAGGACGGATCTTTTAGGATGTGTATTGATTACCGTGAGTTAAACAAACTTACAGTAAAGAATCGATACCCATTACCAAGGATCGATGATTTGTTCGACCAATTGCAAGGATCAAGCGTTTATTCCAAGATTGACTTGAGGTCAGGATATCATCAATTACGTGTCAGGGAAGAAGATATTCCCAAGACAGCTTTCCGAACAAGGTACGGTCACTATGAATTCCAGGTGATGCCATTTGGGTTAACCAATGCACCGGCCGTGTTTATGGATCTCATGAACCGGGTGTGTAAACCTTATTTGGACAAATTTGTGATCGTGTTCATTGATGATATTCTTATCTACTCACGAAATGAAGAAGAGCATGCCGAACATCTTAGGATTATTTTGGAATTGCTCAAGAAAGAACAATTGTACGCAAAATTCTCCAAGTGTGATTTTTGGATTCACACTGTATAGTTTCTTGGCCACATGATTGATCGAAATGGTATTCATGTGGATCCTTCTAAAATAGGAGCAATTAAGAATTGGCCGACACCGACAACTCCTACGGAGGTGCGTCAATTTCTAGGACTTGCTGGGTATTATCGGAGATTTATAGAAGGATTTTCTAAGATTGCTAAGTCTTTAACCGAATTGACTCAAAAGAATAAGAAGTATGTTTGGGGAGAAAATCAGGAGAAAGCTTTCCAGCTGTTAAAGCAAAAGCTTTGTGAAGCTCCAATTCTAGCTTTACCCGAAGGGAATGAAGATTTTGTTGTCTACTGTGACGCTTCGCATCAAGGTCTTGGTGCAGTGTTAATGCAAAGAACGAAGGTGATTGCTTATGCTTCTAGACAGCTTAAGACTCATGAAGAAAATTATACCACTCATGATCTTGAGCTGGGAGCAGTGGTATTCGCTCTCAAAATCTGGAGACATTATTTGTATGGTACGAAGTGTGTTGTGTACACGGATCATAAGAGTCTTCAGCATATTCTTGATCAGAAAGAATTAAATATGAGACAAAGACGATGGTTAGAATTGTTAAGTGACTACGACTGTGAAATTTGTTACCATCCTGGAAAAGCAAATGTAGTAGCAGATGCTTTGAGCAGGAAGGAGCGGATTAAGCCATTACGAGTAAGGGCGTTAGTCATGACTATTAACTTAAATCTGCCATCCCAAATCCTGAATGCACAAAAGGAAGCAGTGAAAGAGGAGAACATTCAAGCCGAGAATTTGAGAGGTATGGATAAAGAATTTGAAGTTCGATCTGACGGAATGCGTTGCATAAAGAATAGAAGTTGGTTACCACATTTTGGTGGTATAAGGAATGTGATTATGCATGAATCACATAAGTCAAAATATTCCATTCACCCTGGTTCCGAGAAGATGTACCAGGATCTCAAGAAGCTTTACTGGTGGCCAAACATGAAGGCTGACATAGCTGAGTATGTTAGTAAATGTTTGACATGTGCACGAGTTAAAGCAGAGCATCAAAAGCCGTCTGGCTTATTAACTCAACCAGAGATACCTGAATGGAAGTGGGAAAGAATAACTATGGATTTCATCACCAAGTTGCCAAGGACATCAAGTGGTTATGACACTATTTGGGTCATTGTAGATCGTCTTACGAAATCGGCACACTTCTTGCCGATTAAAGAAACAGATGAAACAGAAATTCTCGCACGATTATACCTGAAAGAAGTAGTCTCCCGACACGGAGTACCTATTTCTATCATCTCGGATCGAGATTCTCGTTTTACTTCTCGATTTTGGGATACATTACAGAAAGCTTTGGGTACTCAGTTGGATATGAGTACTGCTTATCATCCACAAACGGACGGACAGAGTGAAAGGACAATCCAAACACTGGAGGATATGCTTAGAGCGTGTGTAATAGATTTTGGTAAAGGATGGGATAAACATTTGCCTTTGGCAGAATTCTCATACAATAATAGTTACCATGCTAGCATCAAGGCTGCACCATTTGAAGCCTTATATGGACGGAAGTGTAGATCACCAGTCTGTTGGGCTGAAGTCGGAGAAGCTCAAGTTCAACTTACTGGACCGGAAATCATTCAAGAAACCACTGATAAGATTGTACAAATTCGTCAACGTTTGCAAGCCGCACGAGATAGGCAAAAGAGTTATGCTGACGTAAGAAGAAAGCCGATGGAATTTGAAGTGGGTGATAGGGTCATGTTAAAAGTGTCGCCCTGGAAAGGTATGGTGAGATTTGGAAAACGCGGGAAATTGAATCCCAGGTACATCGGACCGTTCAAGATTCTGGAGAGAGTAGGACCCGTAGCTTATAAACTAGAACTTCCGATAGAACTCAGTAACATACATCCTACTTTTCATGTTTCTAACTTGAAAAAGTGTCTATCGGATGAATCTCTTGTAATTCCCATGAAAGAGTTACGTCTCAATGACAAACTCAATTTTGTGGAAGAACCTGTAGAGATTATGGATAGAGAGGTCAAGCAGATGAAAAGAAGCCGTATTCCCATCGTTAAGGTGAGATGGAACTCCAAGAGAGGACCAGAATTTACTTGGGAAAGAGAAGATAAAATTCGAGCAGCATACCCGCATCTTTTTACCAACTTACCTCCCAACCTAAACTGAATCTCGGGACGAGATTCCCTTCAACCGGGGGATACTGTAACCACTGGTAAAATTTCACTTTGTAAGAAAATCATTTCATAAATCTTTATCCTTTTTCCATGCATATATTTTTTTTCTCATAACTACTACTTAATGGGACTTCACTCACAACCTTGATAAACGTGCTCCTATGTAACCGACACAAATTTACTTTATGTTATTATACATAAGTAATTTTATATATATATATATATATATATATATATATATATATATATATATATATATATATATATATATATATATATATATATATATATATATATAGTATACCATATCAAGATATCACATTTGTCGTTTTACGTTAATTTATTAACATACGTTTCCCGACTATTTAGAATTTTCTCTAAATTCTAAACCACTATAATATACATATTTAGAATCTAAAACTTTAACGTAAAATACTTTCAAAATATACAATATAACTATTTAAATTAATATACAAGTGTATATTCTTTAAAACTAAATTTATTTAAAACTTAAATAAACTTGTATATATATATATATATATATATATATATATATATATATATATATATATATATATATATATATATATAAATCCTAGTATAAGTATACTACTCTTTAAACTTTATCTAAAATCTCTTAAATGGATCACTAAACCTTAAGCTATCTTAAAATACCTACACTAAATAGTATACATCACTTAAACTCTAAGTACTATCTCTTAAGCTCTAGTTATCACACTTTAAGCATGGTTCGGTCCATTGTAAAATCTGGTTCGATTGGAGTTGTTTAGTAACTAGGAAATCCTTAAATGTTTACTTGTTTTACTCCTAACCACAAATAAAATTTCTAGCTTTTACTTATACACATATGCATTTTTACCAAGGTCAAATATAGTAGGTAGTATAATTGGCTAGGAAAGTTACCACATCCTACACTTTCAAAACTCTTACACGATTCACACAAATGGCAGCCAAGGGAATTAGCACACATCACTATGTTTCTTCTACTCTTAACATAATGACCTAGCTTAATCTAGAACCTTTTATCTCATCCATATATATATATATACATATACGATCTATTTATCTTAAGTATAAACACAAAGTTACTTGACATGCCTACTAGATAATCATGCACACTTAAAAGCTCAATCTTATATAGTAACTAAAGGTTTATAAGAGGGGTAAATAGTTTCATTTCAAGGATCATTTGTCCAAGAAGCTTACTAAGTCGAACCATATAAGCAAGTAAGTTCCTCAATCCTTTTTCTTAACTCTTTTGTGTATTTCTAGTGTTCAAGGTTTACATGATATTGTACTAGTAAGATTTAAGAAGTAAAAATCATTTGACCCATTCCTTTTTCTTCCTAGTCGGACCAACCAAACAACCTTAAAAATAAATCATGATCGACTTGTATATAGGCTCATGGACATCAAATACTAATAGTAGGATTGATTGAAACATGTAAGGACACTTAAGAATACAATTTAAGATAGTATACGAGCCTGAAAACCAAGTAGTAATCTGTTTCAGGAACTGTGTTGGGTCGTGTAGTGTAAAAAGGGTACCAACTTCGAGCCTATGTTTCACCTAGCAAACGAGCACCTAAAAATTCGAACCTAGTATCTAAGTGATGACCTCCTAGCATAGATTCATAAGGAACAGGAACAAAGTAAAAAGATTGCGTTGCCTCGCTTTTATTTAGTGCCAAAGCAGGTGTCGCAAACCTGAAAAACAAATATTTACACTTAGATTATTTCATGAAAACTATACTCGACCCCCCTACTTTAGCGATTGATTGTGAGCAAACCATAAAGCGATAGGACTTCTAGTTTGAACCTGTAGAAAGACCTCCTAGTAGACTACTAAAAGGAACCATAACGTAGTATAAACCTCTTCATGCCTTGTTTATATCTAGGCGTACTTTTGGTCCAAAAATCTGTTTTATAAACTTTGTCTTTGTTTATTTCGAACATATAAGCTAATAAGTTGATGAAAATCATAGATAAACTTATTTTAAACTTAAATAAATAAGATATAAGAAGTTGGATTAGTTCCGTGGCCAAAAACGCGTTTTTATAAGGACATCGGGTATAATATATTTATGCATGAGGGGTATATATTGTCAAAACTAAAACTATTTTTATATGTTGGACTTAAAATAAAATAAACTTGAGATTAAGGGTAGAAAATGACATATTTGAAAGTATAGGGTAGAAACCGTCATTTCACTATAGTTGAGGGTATAAACTGTCATTTAACCAAACTTCAGGATATAAAATGTAATTTTATAAAACTTCAGGGTGTAAGTTGTAAATATATGAAACTTCAGGGTAGAAACTGTAAATTTATGAAAGTTGAAGGTGTAAACTATAAATACTTATAAATACAAGGGTAAAAAGTGAAAATTATATATTTACTAAAAAGTAAATAAAAATTATAAATTGTAAATTATTTAAAATTAGTTATTATTAAATCTTGATAAAATTTTGTAAATAACACTACTGATATATATATATATATATATATATATATATATATATATATATATATATATATATATATATAAACTGTGAATATGAATACTAAATTGATATATCAACTCAGGTTACTTATCGGAGACGTTTATCAACTGTATTAAATTATTTCCTATCAGACTACTTAATCATCAAGGTGAGTTCACAGTCCCACTTTTATACTGTTTTCCAAACTTGTGGGGAGATACATGCTACAAACCGAACACAAGTATTTTCTGTATGCTATCCTGATTTTGTATTGCCTAAGTTTAACGTTTATGCTGCTGAAAGTCCCTCATATCATGACCCATTAATCACTTGCGAGTGAACGCGAATATAGTGAATAGATCTATTGGCAGTTGACGCCCCATTTGTGTCGCCGGATAGGTGGCCAAATGCACTTTATTTGAGAACTAAACGGGAAATTAGCAAACTCCTATTCGAGGGCACCATTACGTTATAGCAAATTACTATAATGTTCAAACTGTTAAGGTTTGTGTGTCATGAGGCTTCAGGCAATACACTACGTTCTACAACTATTTGACTTGTGTTCAAACCAATACTAAACTATAAACGCTGTGGATTCACTCAACATTATGTTGACTTTTTAGCATGTTTTATCTCAGGTAATTGAATCAAAACTTGGCATGGAGTGGCAATGGGCTTTCTTATATAAAAAGGGTGTCCATTTTGTTATCATTCAAAGAATAAAACTTTCCTATGTATTTCAGTACTCCCGCTGGGACCTCTATTGTATAAAACTCTGATATTAAATAAATGAATGATAACTATGTTTAATTAAAACGTCTCTTTTTGAGTCGTTTTCTGTATTCATGACTGTGATCCATGAAGTAATACCCCAAACTTGTATTCCGCTGCGAAATCTGAAAATGGGGGTGTTACACTATAAACATGATTACAAGTGATTTTCAACTGTATGTTATACCTGCTTCACTATTACCTAAGTTTACCACTTATTGCCATGTTCGAAGTCCCTCATATCATGAACCTTAATAACTTGCGAGTGAACGTAAATAATTGTGAATAAATCTATTTGGGGCTGACAATACCCGTTTGATTTTGCTAGGATGAGCCACCAAACGCACTTTATTTGAACACACTTATAGGTTATTGGCAAATACCTATCCCGAGGGCAACTATTGTACATCATGTTTGATGCATGTTAATCGTTGAGTTTCATGATGCTTAGAGCAATAGAACGATATTGTAGTCATGATACAGTATTTCAATTATTTTTTTTATTAAACTTGAACTTGTGTTCACTATATAGCAGAAAATCACTACTTGGCAAACTATAACTATTTTGTGTTGTCCCACTTAGGGCAACCAAACCAACTATGGGTGTATAATATCGTAACCCACTACTTATTTTATTAATAATTGTATTTATTACAATTATTACCTAAACTTGGAACTATTAAAAATCAACTGGTTAAACCATAAACTCTATGGAGTTATCCATACTTTGATTTTGTTAATCAACTGTTTATTTACAATTACTATGGACTCACAAACTCTTTTAATTTTGGAAATCAACTATTTTACTTATAAACTCTATGAACTCACCAACCTTTATGTTGACGCTTTTAGCATGTGTTTATCTCAGGTCTATAATGAGCAAGGATGGCACGGAGAAGCACGGATACTTATGAAGGCTATAAATTTTACTATCATTCGAAAACTTATTTATTTAACTTTGAAACCAATGGGACCTCACTTTGTAAACTCTGATATTTATAAAGTTCGAATGCTAAATCTTTTAAAACCACTAAAATAATGATCGTTTTCTACTATTAAATTGTTGTGCCACGTAGTAACACCCAATCTAAATTCCGCTGCATATTTTAAAATTGGGGGTGTTACAACTGGATACACTGTCCGTTAGTGCATAGGGTAGACCTTAGGTATCGTAACATTATAAATTTAAAACTTGCATCAGCCTCCATATAAGAACACGTAACCAGTTTGAGATGTAGCTTTTTGAGGATCAAACAAATAACATGCATCTGCATAACCAATCAATTCTTGTTTGAATTATTAGAGTAAAATAAACCCAAGTCAGTCATTCCATGAAGGCATTGGAATATGTGTTTTATTCCATTCCAACGTTTTTTTGTGGGAGATGAACTGAGTCTTGCTAACAAATTAACTGCAAAAGAAATATCAGGTTTGGTACAATTTGTTAGATACATAAGAGCTCCAATTGCACTCAAATACGGTACTTATGGAACAAGTACGTCCTCATCTTCGCATGCGCAAAATGGATCATTGTTAACACTTAGTGATCTACCAACCATTGGTGTACCTAAAGATTTTGCTTCGTCCATATTGACACGTTTTAGGACCTTCTCTGTATAATTCGATGGATGCATGATAAGGATTTAAAACACACCTCTTTTGAAGGTGTGTTATCGTAGTTTTTAAACGTCTCATGACTAACATAACTGACTTGTAACACCCCCAATTTTAAAATACTTGCAGCGGAATAAAGATTGGGTGTTACTTCACGACTCACAGTTTTTCAGTAGAAAATGATTATCAATTTAGTCATTTTAAAACATTTATCATTCGAATTTTTATAAATATCAGAGTTTTCAAAATGAGGTACCAGAGGTTTCAAAGTTTGTTAAATAAGTTTTCGAATTATAGTAAAATTTATACCCTTTGAAATAAATTCGTGCTCCTCCGTCCCATCCTTGCTCATTATGGACCTGAGATAAACATGCTAAAAAAATCAACAAAAGTTGAGTGATATTCATAGGTTTAAGTCTAATAGTTGAACACAAGCTATAAGTGATAATTGCACCGGCATACAATTATAAGTTAAAAAGAGTTGTTATTGCATTAAGCTCATGACACTCATCCGATTAACAGATCTCATAAAAAATGATGGATAATAGTAACAATGGCCCTCGGGATAGGTTCTTGCCAGTTACCTATTAGATTTCAAATAAAGTGCGTTTGGTGGCTTTCTCCAGCGACCAAACGGGGATTGTCAATCCCTAATAGATCTATCCACAATTATTTACGTTCACCCTACGAGTGACTAAGGTTCATGATATGAGGGACTTTTGGCAATAAGGTACTTAAGCAATAACAATATCAGGCATAGCATACCAAGAAAAATACTTGTGTTCAGTTTTTATAGCATGTATCTCCCCACGAAAATAGTTATAAAAGTGGGCTATGAACTCACCTTAGTGGTATAGTGGTAAAAATATCGATACTCAGTTTGCAATAAGGGAACGGCTCCACACACGACCTAGATAATATATGGCAAGTTTTAGTGTTTGATAGTCTTAAATGGTTTAATCGCGAGTAGTTTCAGAATATAACGACGGTTGGTTTAACGATTGTAAAACTTGTGGTTTTATAAAATATCGTAAGTTTTAAATAAGTTATATATATATATATATATATATATATATATATATATATATATATATATATATATATATATATATATATATATATATAACGTAAGGTTTGATAATAATAATAATAGTGTGAAATAAATGTAAACGTCATGACGTGAAATCGTAAAATGGAAAGTAAAGATGAAAATATTATATTATACCGCCCTTGTCTTTTCCAGATTTTTACACTTTTTACCCTAACGGTGTTAGCGTTACGTCGTTAGTCCAAAGTTAAATATTTTTACGTTTTAAGTTCAAAAGTTTATAATTATTACACTTTTCATCCAAAAGTTTATAAAAATCAGTTTTTCACCTTAAGATTCGCAAAAGGGCAGTTTTTACCTAAACTTTATAAAATTGACACTTTTAACCCGAAAGTTAATAATTTTGCAAACTTAGTCCAAAATTCACCAAATTCGAAACTTAACATTTTTATTTCTTAATTAAGCTAAAAACAGCTTATTTAACTTTTCAAACTGCTTATTTTCATAAAAGTGCTTATTTAAAGTCTATTGGGCTTTTGAATGAGAAACCAAGGCCTGTTAAGTGTTTTAAATCCATTGGGCTTACGAAAGTTTTGGGCTTGGTTTCGGGCTTATTTTTGTATGTTAAGAACGTTCCAAAACTGCTTATTACGTCAGCTTATCTCGTTAGCTTATTTTCAAAGGATTGGGCCTTAAGGCCCAATCGGCATTGTATTTGTTTTCAAAACTGGTTTCAAGGTCGTGATACTTTGTATCGTTTAAACTGGTGAAATCGATAGTTTGTTAGGTGGTTTTACAGTTGGTGAAATAAAATCATGTGCTCGCTAAGTTAAATTCAAAAATATAAGTTCGTTTCTTGGGTTGCACGGAACGAATTTTCAAGTAAAAAGACTTAGAATAATTTCTAAGTGTTTTGCATGGTTCGATGTTACTTACAAACGTGTTTCAAAAATCGTTTATACGTGAGTTTTATATTTAAAACTTTATGTGTCTTGATAAATAGCGTATTAAATATATAGATGGGTGAAAAATACGTATGCTTTGTGTATATAGATTGCGAGTAATCTAGTGTAAGTGATAGTAATTTATACGTAAAATAATCAAAGTATGCTTTTAAGTAAAAATGGAAAAAGTTCGTGTGAGACTTACTACACCAAAATGGTGGGGTAAAACATTTCGTAGAGTCGAGGAAAAGAGGGTACGAGAGTGTAGCGTGTATGTCGACTCAACCAAGGTTCACAAACAAATATTGGTTTCTCCTAAACCCGATTTGAAAGTCTTGTGCTCATGCCAAAGCAAATCGAAGTAGGACTAAAGCTAGGACTTAGTTTTTATGAAAGTTTGATTTGTATGAAGGTGGTAAACGAGTGCATGCATGCAAAGCGTTATATATATGAGAATTGAAGTGTTCTAGTGACCATAATTTATGAGATGGGATGTTAACGTGTATTCCTAAAGTCTTGAAAGTGTAAGACGCAACATGTCCTTCTCGTTTGTTTTTATCTAGTCGACATCTTATTTGTTCAAAAGAAACGTGTGGGTGATCATTATAAAATAGGATTGTACATTTGAGGTTGTATTTAAAAAGCATGTAGTACTTACCTAGGATCTTAAAATATACACTTGTGAGTGCATGAAAAGAGGAAGTACTCTTTTGTTTTAAAAATGTATGTCGACTACTTATTTTTAGAGTAAATTACATGGTTCGTCCGTGTGATTTGGCCAAAATCCCTAATTGAGTCCTTATCTATTCAATTGCGCCAATTGAGTCCTTATTCTGAAACTATGTAACACTATTAGTCCTTATCGCTAACTGTCGTTATCTCAATTGGCAAAGTTAGTCCATTAACCAAACGATCATTTGCAACGTTAGTCCTTTTACTAACGATCGTTAGTCCAAAAAAATAATTTGAAAAATTCGAAAAAAATCCTAAAATTTTTTTTTTCAAAAAAATAATTTGAAAAAAAAAATTCTAATAAAATTATTTCTTAAAAAATTCGAAAAAATTTCTAAAAAAAATTTGACGAAAATTTATTTTTTCCAAAAAAAAATAATTTGAAAAAAAAAATTCTAATAAAATTATTTCTTAAAAAATTCGAAATAATTTCTAAAAAAAAATTTTGACGAAATTTAAAAAAAAAAAAAAAAAAAAAAAAATTGAAAAAAAAAATTCTAATAAAATTTTTTCTTAAAAAATTCGAAAAAATTATATAACTTACTAAGATAACTTAAAAAATTTGAAAAAAAATCATATAAGACTTGTTTATAACCCGACAACGTTTCACTTCACTCATATACACACCTAACATTATACCCATGTTTGTATCGAGTATCGAATGATTAAACCCAATTTTACTAAACAGATTCGACTAGCCAAACTACCAAATTAGCGAATATGCTTTTATCATCATCTCATACACTTTCTATTTCATCATTTTATGCGAGCTATATCCATTCGTCTAAACAAACCCTTTATGTCAAAAAAAAAAAAAAAAAAAAAAAAAACTAGATCGCTATTTTTTTTTTGTGAACCCCAATAATAAATAGCGATCTAGTTTTTTTTTTTTTTTTTTTTTTTTTTTTTTTTTTTGACATAAAGGATTTGTTTAGACGAATGGAAATTGCTCACATAAAATGATGAAATAGAAAGCGTATGAGATGATGATAAAAACATATTCGCTAATTTGGTAGTTTGGCTAGTCGAATCTGTTTAGTACGATTTGGTTTAATCATTTGATACTCGACTCAAACATGGGTATAATGTTAGGTGTGTATATGAGTGAAGTGAAACGTTGTCGAATTTTTTAAGAAAAATTTTTATTAAAATTTTTTTTTCAAATTATTTTATTTGGGAAAAAAAATCGTCATTTTTTTTTTAGAAAATTTTTTGAATTTTTTACGAAAAAATTTTATTAGAATTTTTTTTTTTTTTTCAAATTATTTTTTTTTGGAAAAAAAAAATTTCGTCAAAATTTTTTTTAGAAATTTTTTCTAATTTTTTAAGAAATAATTTTATTAGAATTTTTTTTTTCAAATTATTTTTTTTTTGGAATAAAAAATTCGTCAAATTTTTTTTTAGAAATTTTTTCGAATTTTTTAAGAAATAATTTTATTAGAAGTTTTTTTTGAAAAAAAAAATTTAGAATTTTTTTCGAATTTTTTAAATTATTTTTTTTTACTAACGATCGTTAGTAAAAGAACTAACGTTGCAAATGATCGTTTGGTTAATGGACTAACTTTGCCAATTGAGATAACGACAGTTAGCGATAAGGACTAACAGTGTTACATAGTTTCAGAATAAGAACTCAATTGGCGCAATTGAAAAGATAAGGACTCAATTAGGGATTTTGGCCAAACCACACGGACGAACCATGTAATTTACTCTTATTTTTATTACGCAACAATTTGTAAATTTCGGCTAGGATTGGTGATGATGGATCAAGTGTAATATTTAAACATGATGTTGAGTTAGAAAGGTTTTTAGGACTTAATAGAAACAAACGGGGTTCAAAACGGTTTAGTTTTGACATAGTTATGAAATCATGTAAATCGTTTTTGGACAAGACACTATGCCTCGTAAAAATGTAGTTAGACTTGGTATGGAAAGCTGAGAATCGACATACTCAAAGTTGGCTAGGTGAGAAATCAGGATGTGTAAAAATACGTATGTGTCGTGTGTAAGATTTGAGAACACGAGACGCGTTTGTGGCATGGTCTAGTCGAGTATCCATAAAACAATCATAAGGATTTTGGGCTCAAAATTTTGTGGGCTGTGAATAGTAACAGGCCGGTTTAAATTTTTGGGCTTAGTATAAAATTAAGGGTCCGTTTAGATGTAATTAGAATTAGTAAAATATTTAGTTTGTGATTAGTGAAAGTTTATTGAATATTTAGTGAAACGTTTACGTGAGCCCGGGAGTTGTCGAATGTGTTTTGCTAAAATACGTTACGTAAGTTTGTAAACGGTAAAAGTTTAATATTCTCGCGATTTTAGACTATAGTGGTACATGTGTGAGCATCGTTCCAAGCAAAAAAGGATCATAAATATCGTAGTGATTTTTAAGTATCATAGCATATTTGATAAACAAAATTTTCGTTATCGGTAAAAACGTCATTAATTAACGTAATGATATATTAGTCATTGATTAACTTTTACTATTCATGGGGAAAATTACGGGAGTTTACATGACTCGATCCAGTTTATCTAACTCAACATTTACACTTACTATACCATTTTCAACACCATAAATGGAACAGTCAATACCATAATTCCCAAACTAAAACATTAAACTTCATGTTTAGTCAAAACATGCTTCACTTACCATGTACATCAAATATTGATCACTTGTATTTAGGGTATATATAACATTTAGATTGGATCTTTTCTAATATATGGGCCACGCCTTTGACAATCCGATTTCTATCTCTACTACATGTAAAGTACAAATGTTTTTTTAGAGTTAACTACATTTTTGGTCCTCGTGGTTTACCGGGTATAACGATTTTGGTCCAAAAGTTTAAAAAGTAACGGATCCAATCCAAGATCCGACGACCCGTAACACTTTTGGTCCATCTTCACTAACACCGCTAAGTTGACTTATATTGACTGTTAAATGTGAGGGCATGTTTGTCTTTTCATCTTCACATCCACACCTAAAACCCACTCACTTATAAAAACAAAAAACAAAAAAATACACACTTTTATCACTTCAAAGTTCAAACACAAAAACACGCACACTCTTAATCCTCTCTATCCAACTCCGGCCACCACCACCACGACATCACCACCAACCAACCAGCGACTCACCAAACCACCACGACATCACCACCAACTCACCGAACCACCAACACCCCCTGCCACCAAACCACCACCACAGACCCACCAAACACCATCACGACACCACCTCCTAACCTCCACTAAAACAACCTAACAGCCGGCTAAACATCAATCAAACACCAAAGTCTTCAATAAATTTCTTCAATTCAAACAAAAACTCAAAATCCCTAAAATTTACAAAGATTAAAAGCCCTAACCCTAATTTAGGGTGGTGGCTGTTTCACTAGTGATTGTTTCAGCAGTTTGGGGCGGTTATCACAATTTTTGTTGCGACGCTATAAGGTGGTTAGATGGAACGATTTCTTTAAGAAAAAAAGGAAAACGGGTTAGGGATTCCGTTGGGTTTATGAGTGAGTTTTTGGAAGGTAACAAGGAAAATGGGTTAGGGATTTGTTTATATTTATCGATCTAAAAATTGTTCCTATGATTAGGATTCGGTGGTAGTAGGTTCGTGGTATTGGTGGTTCGATCTTGGCATGGTGGTAGTGGTGGCGCTGGTGGGGTTCTATGGTGATGGTGATGGCGATTTCGTGGTGGTGGCAGGAGGGGGTTTGGTTTTTTCTGCATGTGTATATGAAGAAGATGGTTGTTTTGAAGGAATGATCTCAAAAGGGAATAATGGATTGTTAGGATTATAGGGCAGGAGGGGGTTTGGCAGGAGGGGGTTTGCTTTTTTATGTTTGTGTTGGAAGTGTTTGTGAAACCTTGTTGTTTTCATATATGGTTTGATCTTTTTTTAAATAAATGTGGTTGGTTTATGTCTGAAAATCTAGGTAAATATGTGTTTGTAAATCTTGGTGAAAAGATGTATTGTATATTTGTAAATTTGTGTTTGTAGATATAATAATAATAATAATAATAATAATAATAATAATAATAATAATAATAATAATAATAAAAGAAAAAGAAAAATTAAATAGAAAGAGAAAGAATGGTATTTTAGTTATTTCACATTACAAGACAAGGGTATTTTAGTCATTTCATGTTTTTTTAACTGGTCAAACTAACGGTCAACCAAAAATGGACCAAAAGTGTTACGGGTCGTCGGATCTTGGACTGGATCCGTTACTTTTTAAACTTTTGGACCAAAATCGTTATACCCGGTAAACCACGAGGACCAAAAATGTAGTTAACTCGTTTGTTTATTAGTCCTGAAAAAGGAATATTTAATTCTCAAAATACCTTTTTAAAAAATAAATTCTCGCACAAAAATTCAAACAATGTTGACTTAATGAATAAATGTCTTAACAATGTTCCCACCCAAAACTTGAAAAAATAAATAAAAAATCTCACTACATATAAAGTAAAAATGTTTTCGCTTAAAACTTAACAAACTTAAAAATGAGAAATGTTTAATTCCCAAAATACCCGTTTACACATAAATTCTCACACAAATATTCAAATAATGTTGGCTTAATGAATAAGTTGCTTTAAGAATGTTTCCACTCGGTAAGAGCTTCCAACCTTGTGTCAATAGACCGGGGGTTCAAATCTCTCCATTGGCCTAAAAGCTCTCAATTGATTCCATCCCCCCACCGCAAATGTTCAGATTGACTGGTTAACGAGGGGCCTATTGGAGAAAATGGACAGGGTTCAAAGCCTACCTCCTGATAAGTATAGTCACTGGGACATATGCTCATTGCCTGGGGTGGGTCCTTGGAGAGGGTCCGGCTGGTATCCTTAGGATGCGTAGGACCAGGGTGATCTAACCATTCTTCACCTTTTGGAGTATTGGATGGAAGAATATTCTGAATTTAAGAGATAAGGTTAGGCCACATGGTGTAAAGATGGACCACTGAGTAATTTCATTACACCCAGAGAACTATATGATGCAAGGATGAGTAGCTCTTGTAATGTAGCTGATTTGATCATTAATGGAAATTGGCGATGGCCAATAAATTGGAATACAAAGTTTCCTAGGCTAAATCATGTTCAGGTCCCAATTATACCAAATCAAATAAAGGATGAGGCTGTTTGGGAGATGGAAAGACAATCAATATTGCTATCAAAAATGTGTGGAAGGATATGTGCTGCAATGAGCCTAAAGTTCCATGGAAGTCAGTGGTTTTGTTCTCACAGTGCATTCCTAGACATTCTTTTGTCTTATAGATGGCAGTTCAGGGTAAATTATTAACTCAAGCTTAAATTGCTAGATGGAAACCAAAATGAAGTAATGAAATGTCCTCTATGTAATAAGTGCTCTGATTTACATAGCCACTTGTTTTTCACATGCTTTTTTTCTAAGTCAATTTTGGATGTATTACAAGGTTTGATGAACAAAAAGCTTGCCTATGATTGGAATATACTAATAGATGAGGTTTCAAGAATGACTGCAAATAACAATATTTAGAGTATTCTAAAAAGGCTAGTGATTGGTGCAACTGTGTACTTCATTTGACAAGAAAGAAATGGAAGGATTTTCAGGCAGAGCAAAAGGGATGAGAGTAGCTTGATATAGTTGATTACTGAAACTGTGAAGATGAAGATGATGATCTTGAAGGTCAAGGATTCAATAGCAGTTAGAAATGTAGAAAGTTTATGGAATATCAAGTTCCATCATACTATTAGTAGTAGATGTTCTAGTACAAAATAGTACTAGTTTGGAATAAAAGTTAGTATAGCAGAGATAGAATGATTTTATTAGTAAAGCAAATTTTATTTCAAAAGTCTGGTGATAAGCATGGTAAATGTCTATTGCTATCATTTGAAAATTTTAAATGTGTGATTATATATAATACATTGTCTTAAAAAAAAAAAAAAAAAAAAAAAAAAAAAAAAGCCTTTTGAAAGCTTATTTTGAATTTTGTTTCTCAAGAAAAGAGGAGACTTCTTTTGTTTTTAATTACAACATCAATATTTCTAAATTTTCGTCCAAAAACTTTACAATATAAGAAATCATAACAATGTCTTTTGTTATTGTGTTAATTCATATTACCTCCATCCCTAAATAAATGTCCATTTTGACTTTTTAAAATCAAACTGATTCAACTTTGACCTTAACTATTTTTGTGAGTGCGTGTTATATAATATTTGATACAAAATATATAAATAGATTGAGTTTTAAGTGTATTTTTCAATGATATAATTTTTTATCATGTATTATATAACACAGAAAAATATTTAAGGTTAAAGTTGAACCAATTTGATTTTGAAAATTCAAACTGAACATTTATTTAGAGACGGCAGGAGTATTTGATGAAAATAGATAACTATAATATCACAACAAAAACTGTTTGTTGTGATAAAATCTCGTTGTTATTTACAGGTACTCGTATAGAATAACAAAATGTCTAAGAAACCTTTGATTCTATAGATTGAAAAGCAAAGTGATCAATTATATTGGTATAACAAACACGAAAAGAAATTTTACAAACATGTAGAAAAACCTTTTTTTTTAGTTTATGACATAACTCCTTTATTTATTTTGTCATGTTGTGTACCCAAATCACACATCTTTTAATGCTAGATCCATCAATCAACAATCATCAATAACATGGAAATCAACGGTCCCAATTATTTGATAAATCATTATCAAGCAGACAATAAAGCTCCTCATGTTCCTACACACAACAAGATTCTCCATCTCTTTTTCAGTATCTCAGTTGCTTTTACTTCAAACAACTTCCACATAACACACACTATTTACACCTAAAAAAAACACACACACACACAATCAAACTAAAGAAAAACACAATATATTGTGTCAGAAAGCGTGACACAACACATACACTAAAACAACAGTGTACACAACATTTTAATTTATTCCATTCACACAAACGTTATATCACACATTGTTTTAGGTCATGTAAACTTCCTAGCTAACAACATTTTATTTGTTAGCGTTGCTAGCTATCTTTTATTTGTTGCAAGAAACACAAACACTCGCACGTAAAAAGCCACACACACACACACATTGATATATTTCTAATGATGTGGGAAGGTGGGTCTTCGATGGTGGGGGTGGTGGAGGAGGGTGGAAGTGGCGTGGGAGGACGGAGGAAACCGTCATGGAGAGAGCGAGAAAACAACAGGAGGAGAGAAAGGAGGCGTAGGGCGATAGCGGCGAATATATATAATGGATTGAGAGCACAAGGGAATTATGATTTGCCAAAACATTGTGATAATAATGAGGTTTTGAAAGCTCTTTGTAGAGAAGCTGGTTGGGTTGTCCTTCCTGATGGTACTACTTTTCGGAAGGTATAATAATATTAATCATCCTTTTGGTTTAGTTGATCTACATTGCTCTTTTTTTATTTTATTTTATTTTTAATTTATTTTATTAATTAATTTATTTTTTTTAACTTGTTTGCTTTGTGAAATTGGTTGCAAACTTGAAGTGTCTGATTCTGTTTTTGCTTGAAATATATTTTTTATAGTGGACTTTAGGTTCTCAATTTTGATTTGGATATTATGTTTTAGATCTGCACTTACTGTGTACATTGGTAATTTGGTATCCAGCTTATTCTGTTTTATGGTTTGTAGATTTTTAAGGATTATTCTTGCTAATTTAGGAGAATTATAGAAATTAATGATTTGTGGTTTTTGGATCTATTGAAATGATGTGATAAATATGATTATCATCGAGAACTTACATTTGTTAGTGTAAATTACGTGTTTATGACTGCTTATTAGAGATGCTTATAGGATTTGATAAAGCGGATAAGCAATTTGTGGCATTCTTATTCAAATTGCCCCAATGGGTGCTTTACTATATGGCGTAGCGCTATCTAGATATTATTTTGAATAAATAAGTTGTTTTGTGTTATCAACTAGCAACTACTTATCTAAAACATGTTATTTCAACATGCAAATACGTAGATGATAAGTTGTTTTAGTAATCAATATATCCCAAACACCATTTTATTTTCATATAAGCAATAGCTTAATTTGGATGTAAGCTTAGTGATTAAATTTAACTAATCTATAAAATTGTGTGGAAATTGATGTTTTATGCAAATACATTTGCTGATTGCGGTTCTTGGATCCAGTGTACTGATGTGATTAAGCCATTAAGGTGATATTTTTCAATATCTTAATAAGTTATAGATTTTGATATGAATCTGCAGGGATGTAAGCCACCACCCACGATTGAAATCGGAAGCACATCAACAAACACAACACCATGTTCTTCCCGAAGGCCGAGTCCGCCTACTTCATCTATCCCTAGCCCATCAAACCATCGTTTCACCATTTTCCATGATTCAGTTCCGTCTTCACTCCCTCCTCTTCGCATATCAAACAGCGCCCCTGTAACCCCACCAATGTCCTCCCCAACTTCAAAACCTCCCCAACACAACAATCTCATTTGGGAATCTATAACCAAACACCAAATGTCCTCTTTTAACTTGCCTAATTTTACTATTTCGTCATCTGCCCCTACAAGCCCGACTAGATATCAGCGGTTCAAACCCGTGACTATACCAGAATGTGACGAGTCTGGGTGCTCAACTATTGATTCTTGTAAATGGTTGAGCTTTGAGAACCATGAGCCTATGGCGACGAGCCCAAATTCACCGACATTTCACCTTGTGAAACCTATGGCTTCAACAAGTATTACGAATGATGCAGTTTTGGATAAAGGAAAAGGATTAGAATTAGATTTTGAGAGTACTCTTGGAAGTGGATTGAAGGCGTGGGAAGGCGAGAGGATACATGATATGGGACTAGATGATCTTGAGCTCACTCTTGGAAGTGGCAATGCTAAGTGATGCTCTAGTTCTTAATATGCAGAGAATTAACGGTTGGCAGTTTAGCATATGACTAGTGAATTTTTTCCTAAATTATGTTAAATGAGTGAATATTTCCAAGTACTATTATGATTTTTGATCTTCGCTTCAAATCTTCATGTTATCGCAATTTTTTTTGCCAGTTTTCCATCAACATTAGATAGTTAGCTTCATGTTTCTATTTAGTTATTGTATGATTGAATCTCTTGTCCCCTTGAAGCACCTGCATTGTCTAGTAAATTAGCTCGATTAAGCCAACTGTTGTAAGAAAACCAAACCAAATCGCGAAAGTTAGTGCGGAATATTGAGTCAAAGTAATCACACACACATGTGACATGACCTCAAACTTACATATCAGTCGACATGTAACACTTGAGGTAACGGAATATTGACAATTACGACAACCGAACACCAACTCATATGATTATTTTTCTTGTACCTTCTGTTAATGACGCCATATCATATCACCTGTATATAAAATGATTTCCTGGTTCACAGGTACATCTCTAGCACTTACTGGTTTAAGAGTCTTTAGATTAAAATTTATTAGCAAGTACTACTGTATTTATTTAATATATGTCCAACACATGGAATTTAGTCAAAAGATGATTTTGTATCAAGAGACAAAAGTGAAAGTCATGTTTCCCATAATTGAGGCAAATATGAGATTGAACATGTGCATTAATCAGTCAAAACACCAAGGCTGGAGGGAGTGGGTGTGAAGCCTCGCCAAGTTAGGCATGCCTCACCTTTCATCCCCATTCTAGTCACCTTGTCTTACGCACCATGGGAGAAAAAAAGAAGAAACCAAAGGTGAGCCACTCATCCCCATTCCAGTCACCTTGTCTTAGCACCATGGGAGAAAAAAAGAAATAGAAGAAACAGCAAAAAGAAACCAAAGGTGAGCCACTTACCTTTCGTAATGTGTGTATTATTATTATTATTATTATTATTATTATTATTAATGTTGTTATTGTTTGTTTGTAAGTGTGTACGGGGTATTTTGTGAGGTATGCTTTATAAAGTGAGTATTTTAATAAAAGTGAGGAAGGTAACCAAAATGGGCGAAATGTGAGAATGAGTGACGGGAAGTGAGAAGAGGGAGAAAGTTGAGTTAACGCTGATGTGAAAAATAAAAGGGTAGTGACCGCTCCAATTATTCTAAGACATGCTAAAAAAAACTTAATCAAATCAGTTTCTCAACTGTATCAATGACTTTTTTTTGTTATACCATCAACATTAAAAAAGATAATAATAATAAAAAAAAAAAAAAAAAAAAAAAAAAAAAAAAAAAAAACACCCTAATGACAACACACTATTTACGTAAACATGTGTACAAAAGATTCTTAAATTATGATATGTAAAATTGTTATAGCTAGACAATCCACGCACATATCAATGGTACATAACGACAAATAATTAAACTTACGAACTTATGATTCTGCTACCTTTGATGCGAAGCTTAAGATTCCAATTTGTACTTTGAGGATTAAAGAATATCTAAACTATTAATTTGTATTAATTTGTAGTTTGAGGATTCTTGGAATCGAACATGGGTTTTATGATCCAAAATATACAAGTTTAAAATTTCATTTTAGTTTTGATTTAAATTTATTTACATCGTATTGTAAATACATAAACAGTAATAGTAAGAATAAAAAGAACATAGAAAAAGACAAAAGAGAGTTAATTTATTCGTCTCACAATGAAGTTATATATAATGTTACAATATGGAGTATCTTCAAATAAGGAATCGCGTAATTATTTTTTTTTGAAAAGCAAAGATAAATATATTATTAAATCACCAAAGAACAACTAACCCACATGGGCTTTAAGACGGAGCACCAAGTAAAAACACAAAATCTAAAAATGGAACCAAAATAACCACCAAAAAACCATACAAACACACCTACACATCAACAACTCCACGAGGATTTGAATCCCATCCGCACCACTTAAGATTGGAACGAGAACATCTATTTGAAATCCAAAGAAGAGAAAATCTTTGTATAGAATCTCGTAATTATAATAACTAATATCTCTCATTACATTAAGATGATATGGACATACATTATATAATTATTTATAACACTTTCCTTAGATGTCCATTTAAAAATTATTCCTCATTAAAAACCTTACTAGATAAAACCCAGTGGGCAAAAATCTAGTGAAGGAAAAAGAGTATATAATTTCTTTATACGCTTAGGGATGTTGCCTCGTCAAAAAACCTTACAAGTAAAACACAGTGAGGACAAAACCCTGTCAAGGGAAAAAGAGTGAAATGCATATTTCCTTCCCTTGATGATCACATCACTTGAGCTGCGTAGTTGGCGCAACACAATATAATAAACCAACTTTATTAACATCAACGTAACAAGCGTCTTGATAGAATAATATTTTTGGTTCTAGAATGAACAAATGTTCCATACTTGTTATTCTCATATCTATAAGGATTAAATATACGTAATACATATCATTCAAGTACATCTTTGTACTTTATACATTACCAACAAATTTAAAGTAAATGGTATATTATATCATGTATGACACTTTTATGTAGATATTGTGATCCTATCTTTATAAGTCAAAAGGGGTATTTTCAACATCATGTGACCTCATAAACATGAGCATCATATATCCATATAAAGATATTTATCTTATTCTTTAGCTTTCATGATGTATAAGTATTTCATCCTTAAAATGTTCAATTCGTAAACTAAGACAAACTTTGTATTTTATTTCAAATTTAGTTTCTAAGCATTCAATCACCTTCGTAAACTCTCAAGAAGTTTCATTGACATACCATAGTCATTTTTATATTTTTGTAAAATTTCATGGGCAAATTTAATCATTTCCATGCCCCATTTTCAACAAATGTCAACTAAAGCGATTGTAACACATATGCTCATATTCCTTGATCTCATACAATGATCAATTCAATTTGATCAAGTAGTATTCTCGAAAACTTTTCTTATATATGCTCTAAGCATTTTAAAGCACGAGACATGCTTCATGCATTTTATATCCTTCTTAGAATCTCAATATGAATTTTGTTCTATTCATTTCATAAAGATAATTACCTTGATGAAAATTTCGGGTTGTTATAGTCTCACCTCCTAAGAGAAAATCTCGTCCCGAGATTTAGTTAAAAGTAATTGTGATGGTTGACATAGATGAACGAGTTTACGATCCGAAGGAAATCTAGAGACTCATTGGTATGAAGGTAACAACGATGAAGGAAAGGAATTGTTTCGTACAAACGGATCATGAATTGTTTGTACCAATGCCATATACTTAGGCCCACTTATTTACAATTCATTACTTACAAACAGAGGCGTCCCAATTCTTGCAAGTAAGAATTTATAAATTTATGGTTCGGTGGTTTATAATTTCCTTATTCAAATGAAGAAGTTGTTAATACAAATATCGCCTAAAAACGTTGTTTATATTTTACGATCTTTGCTAAGTTTTGTTAACGACAAAGTGTAAACTTTAGTTTTTAGTAAAACATAATTTTAGTTTAAAGACTTGCATAATTAGACATTTGCTACATTTACATTTCATATAAAACACAACACTTTTTATATTTCTTAAAATAGAAAAACATTACATTTACATATTGCTTAATATAGTAAATGTTAACATCACATCATGCATTTATGGTAAGTTTGTGTGTTTGACTTCTCATAAGCTCTTACATATTTTTGGAAGCATTCTACTTTGATTCAATGTGTTTTTGACTAACTTGATGTGACCTTGGTTGGTTTGGATACTTTATTGCAAGACTCTTCTGTCAGTCCTGGCAGAACCCTGGAGGTACACGGGCGGAACCCATCTGAGGGTTCCGCCATATCCGCCAGAGCTGCTGAGAGTCTTGCTATAAATACCAAGCCACTTCTTAGATTTTTCCTATCATCACTTCTCATTACATTTTACACATACACATTCATATCATTCATCTAACCCTTTAACATTTCATTTTGTGTGAAGTTTCTTTTGTAGCAAAGAAGTTCACAAGTACATATAAAGTTACAAGTATTCAACACAACGTTGCAAGACTTGTTAGCTTAGCATCGTGTAGACTTTGTGTAGTTTACACTTCATTTGATTGTGTGTTTTCAGTTGTGATCGGTTAGTATTTTAGGCCGTAAAATACATAGTGTGACGGGAGTTGTTGTACCCTTGTAAAAGAACTAACGGGAGTGGTTGTACCCTTGTAAAAGAACTCGACATCTAGCTTAGTGTCGGTAATCGTGTAAGCGACGTGTAAGGTTTCCTCCGCCGGTGAAAGGAGCTTGTTGACTAGTGAAAGAAACTCTCGAGTTGGATACTCGGGGCGTGGACGTAGGGCAAGGAAAAAGATTCCTTGTAGCCGAACCACGATAAATACTCGTGTTGTGGTTTGATCATTTCTTTCTTTATACTTGCATATTATATATTGTCTTTGAGTTTATATCTTTGATTAAACGGAAAGTTTCAAAAGATGATTAAACGAAAAACCGGTAAAACTATTCAACCCCCCATTCTAGTTTTCCACAATTGGCATCAAGAGCTACGTTACTCAAGCTTTTAAAATATATTGTGTTTTAAAACTTGAAACGATCCATGGATTTTGAAAATTACAAAGAAGAGCAATATATGCAAAGACCACCACTTTTTAAAGCAAATGGTTTTATATATTGGAAAAACCGATTTGAAACTTACGTGAAATCTAAAGATATAGATTTATGGTATATAATCATTGATGGTGATAATATAGTTACGAATAGTAAAGATGAAGATCAAAAGAAATTAATTGCTAAAAATAATGAAGCTAAAATGATGCTTTACAATGCTTTGCCTAAGAAAGAATATGAAAGAGTCTTTATGTGTAAAACCGCCAAAGAAATTTGGCAATCTTTAATAGTCACTCATCAAGGAAACTCACAAGTTAAGGATAACAAAATTGATCTTCTTGTTCAACAATATGAAGAATTTGTTATTCCCGAAGATGAGATTATTGATAGTGCATTTGCTAGGTTTAACACTATTATTACTTCACTTAAAGCACTTGATGAATCTTTTGTAGCAAGAATTTTGTCAGGAAAATCCTTAGAGCACTCCATCCGAAGTGGAGAGCAAAAGTGACAGCAATTGAAGAATCCAAGGATCTTTCAAGCATGTCACTTGACGAGCTAATTGGAAACCTAAAAAGTTCATGAAATGGTAATGGAAAAAGATTCGGAAATAGTTAAAGGCAAGAAAGAAAAGATTAAGTCCATTGCCTTGAAAGCTAGAGTCCAATCAAGTGATGATGATGAATCTAGTTCGGATAGTGATGATGAAGAATATGTCATGGCCGTTAGAGACTTCAAGAAGTTCTTTCGTAGACGAGGGAAGTTTGTAAGGCAACCTAAAGATGACAAGAAAACCTTCTAAAAAGATCGTGATGATAAGAAAGGAAAGGTTGAAAGGAAATGCTTTAGGTGTGGAGACACAAGTCATCTCATAGGAGAATGTCCAAAACCACCCAAAAGCAAGTCTCAACAAGCTTTTGTTAGTGGTGCTTGGAGTGACTATGAAGAAGATGACGATGAGCCAAAGAATGATGAAATTGCTCTCATGGCTCACGACTCAAATGAGGTACTCTCCGACTCATCTTATTCTTCTATTGATGATGACACCTTACAAAAAGAATATAACAAACTTTGTGAATTAAGCTTAAAAATCATAAACAAAAATAAATTTTGAAAACTAAAAAGGAGTTTTTAGAAAATGAAGTTTATGAGTTAAAAGAAAAAGCTAAGAGATTAGAAAAGAGTAAAGGTATTGACACATCGTGCAAATCAAGATGATCTAATGAAACAAACCACAAAGTTTAAGAAGTTCGATAAAAGTATTTCTTGTGCGGATGAAATTATGAAACTTCAAAAGTCGCCATTCGATAAAACAGGACTAGGTTTCATGAAACTAGAAACTTCGAAGAGTCAAATGAAACAAGAAAAGAAAGCACAAGAAACTAACAAAACTGCTACAGCAGCCCGCGGAACAGACGGAACCCAAAATAGGGTTCCGCCTGTTGAACCCAAAGGTTCCGCCGGGTCTGCAGCAGCAGTGACATCCTCCGCGTCGGATCGTTCAAAATTTGCTAAAGTCACATATAAAAATAAAACAAAACCTGCTATTAAAACTGGAGTAGGACTTAGTAAAAACAAATTTAGAACTAGAACTACTCAACAGAGACATAAGACTCCTATTCCTAAACGCCCCTTTCCAAAGAGTAACTACAACACACGACCAAACTACCAACATGTTTGGAACCAAAACACTCCTGGACATTACCAAACTCCAAATTACATGTCATGGAACCCTTATGTTCTATTTTCATACTTGGATAAAGTTAATGGTATGCTTAACCAAAATGGACCCATGAGAAATTGGGGACCAAATGTTTGAGTGTTTTTTGTGAAATAGGTGTGCCTCGAAGTATGTTTGGAACCGGATGAATGGATTAAAGATAGCGGTTGTTCAAGGCACATGACGGGTAACAAAAGCCTCTTCTCAACTTATCACAAATGTGATGGAGGTAACGTTACATTGGGTAGTAAAGCTAAGAGCAAAATCATCGGAAAAGGTACAATCTCTCATGACTCTCTTTTTATAGATGATGTAGCTCATGTTGATAACTTAGATTTTAATCTCCTTAGTATTAGTCAACTTTGCCGTAATAAGTATAACGTCCTTTTTAGTGAAAATGGAAGTAAAATACTTAAAGATGGCATAACCATAGCCAAAGGTGTTCTTAAGAACAACGTGTATGTCATGAAGATAGATCAAACATCTAGATACAAACTTTGTCTTACTTCATTAGATGAATCTTCAACTTTATGGCATAGACGTTTAGGACACGCTAACATGATACTTATACAAAACCTCTCCTCCAAAGACCTAGTTCGAAACCTACCTAAGTTGAAATATGACCAACACTTTTGTGACGCTTGCAAAGTCGGTAAACAAGTCCATAGTAGCCATAAGGCTAAAAACTTGGTTTCTACATCTAGGTGTCTAGAACTTTTGCATATGGATTTGTTCGGTCCATCCGCTATACAAAGTTATGGAGGTAACCTCTATACTTTGGTCATAGTAGATGATTACTCAAGATATACTTGGACAAAAATTTTGAAAAGTAAAAATGAAGCTTTTGATAAATTTGAGATTCTAAGTAGAAAATTCAAAATCAAGTAGGGTCTAGTATTGTGTCTATTAGAACGGATCACGGTCGTTAATTTGATAATGAATTTCAATTTGGAAACTTTTGTGATAAAAATGGTATTACTCATAACTTTTCGGCTCCACGCACTCCTCAATCTAATGGTGTAGTAGAACGTAAAAACCGGACTTTGCAAGAGATGAGTAGAACAATGCTTAATGAACAAAACATTCCACAAAAGTTTTGGTGTAATGCCGTTGACACATCAACGTACATTTTAAACCGAGTCTTAATTAGACCATTTTTGAATAAAACTCCTTATGAATTATATAAAGGTAAAAAGCCTACATTAGGATACTTTAGAGTGTTTGGGAGTAAATGCTTTATTGTTAACACCAAGGACTATCTCACCAAATTTGACCCAAAGTCTTATGAAGGTGTATTTCTTGGATATTCACAAAATAGTAAAGCTTACATTGTTTTAAACAAAGAAACCTTAAGAGTCGAGGAATCATTGAACGTAACATTTGACGAGAGTCCACCTCCCTCTAAGACATCACCTTTAGTAGATGATGACTTAGTTGAAAGTCAAGCTATTGAAAATCAAGTGATCTTAGAAAATGACAAGGAAGATAAACCATTAAGCAAAGAAATTGTTAATGTTAAACAATCCAAAAGTCATCCATTAGATAATGTCATAGGAAAAATTAATGAGAGAACACTAAGATCTAAAGCCCAAAATGAAAGTAACGACTTTTGTTTCGTGTCAACCATTAAACCGAAAAACATTAACGAAGCCATAAATGATGAGTCTTGGGTAATAGCCATGCAAGAAGAGTTAAACCAATTTGTCAGGAATGATGTATGGACATTAGTTCCTCAACCAAGGAGTCAAACAATAATTGGAACAAAATGGGTTTTTCGTAATAAAATGGATGAAAATGGAATTGTGTCTAGAAACAAAGCTAGGCTAGTAGCACAAGGATATAATCAACAAGAAGGCATTGACTACAATGAAACTTTTGCTCCGGTTGCTAGGCTCGAGTCAATTAGAATCTTACTTGCATATGCATGTGCACACAATTTTAAACTCTTTCAAATGGACGTCAAAAGTGCATTCTTAAACGGAGTTATAAATGAAGAAGTACATGTTGCTCAACCACCGGGCTTCATCGATTTTGAAAAACCTAATCATGTTTACAAACTTAAAAAGGCTTTTTACGGACTTAAGCAAGCTCCAAAAGCATGGTATGATCGACTTAAAACCTTCCTAGTTGACCATAGGTATACCATGGGCTTAGTCGATAATACTCTCTTTACTAAGAAGAAAGGTTCACATATTATCATAGTCCAAATCTATGTTGATGACATTATATTCGGATCAACTTGTCAAGAATTTTGCGACGATTTCTCAAAAATCATGCATGACGAGTTTGAAATGAGTATGATGGGAGAACTCAAATTTTTCCTAGGACTCCAAATTAACCAACTAGAAGATGGTATCTTCTTTAACCAATCCAAATACATTAAGGACATGCTTAAGAAATTTGGTCTAGAAGATTCGAAACCAATCAAAACGCCCATGTCCACGGAAACAAAACTCACCAAGGATGAGGAAAGTGAATCCGTAGATAGCACTAAATATAGAGGTATGATTGGAAGTCTATTTTACCTAACGGCTAGTAGACCCGACATTATGTTTAGTGTTTGTCTATGTGATCGTTTTCAAGAAGATCCTAAGACAACTCATCTTGAAGCCGTTAAAAGGATTTTTAGATATATTAAGGGCACTACACATTTAGGTTTATGGTATCCCAAAGGAACGGGAATAGACACCATAGTGTATGCCGACTCGGATCATGCCGGTGACTATGTTGATAGAAAAAGCACGAGTGGTACTTGTACTTTTGTTGGACATTGTCTCACCCCATGGTTCTCTAAGAAGCAAACGGCTCTCGCTATCTCAACAACGGAAGCCGAATACGTTTCGGCCGGAAAGGCATGTCAACAAGCTCTTTGGATGAAGCAAGCTCTTGTCGACTACGGAATTCAACTTAACGGCATCACCATTTTTTGTGACAACAAAGGAGCCATTGATCTTAGCAAAAATCCAGTTCAACATGCTCATACCAAATATATTGAAATTCGTCATCATTTCCTTCGTGATAACGTTCAAAAATGAAACATCTCAATTGAGAAAGTTTCTTCCGAAGACAACATAGCCGACATTCTCACAAAATCTCTTAAACGAGAACCATTTAACCTCCTTAGGCTAGGCCTAGGACTTATGGAACTTATTTTGTAGTTCTAGACATTAGACAAAAATCACAAAATCAAAACAAATCAATAAGTCTTTTTCTCAGCAGAGTCGGCGGAACCCTCAGCCATAACGGGCGGAACCCTCTTTTTGGTTCCGCGCGTATCCACCGACCTGCAGAACTTTTTCTTAGTTTATATTAAACCAAACACCCATTATCTCATACCACCACTTCCAAACTGCTACTATTCACTTCACCACTCATCCACAACTACGAATTTTTGGTCCTTCCTTCATTCACATTGCTCATCAATCATCATTGTAAGTATTCTAAACATGATTACACTCCTGATCTGAGTCTAGGAATTCTATTTTTGCACAAAAACAAAAACTTGGGGTTATGCTTTAACTTAAGAAACTCATGCATGAAATTAGGTGCTTAACAAAACTAATCATGTTTCCCATAGTCAGGAATTGCATTATTATAAGTTATTAACATGTTTACTAAAACACCACATGACAAATTCTTGCAAAAATTTCTCACAAATAGGACAAATATTTTTTCGTCTCACATTGTGAATACAAAATCAAAACGTTATGTTCAAAAACATCACTTGCATAATGTCGCTTGAATGCTAAATGGAATACATAACCAATATGTATTTTCGGGTACATTCAAACGAAGCTACATTGAACTAGGAGCGCTTGGGTTATCTTTTGTTGTATAACAAAACTTGCATTCTAAAACATTTTTGAGCATCAAAATGAGTTAAGATAACCGCACCTCCACATTGTTTTCATATAGGCACACACTAGAACATCCACATTACAATAGTCGTTTACTTAGACTAAAATGTGAAATTTTGTTTTTCTAGGAATCATCATGCCTCCTCTAACCCATTACAACCACAAGGACACCATTAAGTACCTACCCAAACACCACAAAACCAAAGGTCTTACTCCAACTCAAATCGACGTTTTCAAAGCCTTAGAAAAGCGTTATGTCCACGAAGGTAGAACCATTGACCCATCCTTCATAGAAGGTACAAACCTACCTATGGAACTTGCAACCATCAACTTTGATTGTCTCTTAGAAATCGATGAGCCTATTTGTCCTAGGTTTATTTTAGAATTCTATGCATCCGTCACTCTCTCCACGGATGAGTATGGTCGCATGTCTATTAACTTTAGGGCTAGTAGTCATCAATACTCCTTCACTCTCGAGGAATTTGCTCAAATCCTAGGTGTCCCAAACCGTGGTACTTGCATCTACTCCGACAAGCATTCCCTCTCAACTCTTGATACACTCACTGACCGAATCCATCCCTATGATACCCCTCTTGTGTCCAAGGATGAACTTCGTGACCACCTCTTCATTAGGACCACCAACACTAGGAGAACCTGTATCGGAAATGAGGTCAACAAGGACCCATATGGTATGGAACTCAATGAACTCAAGCCCCAATTCAAGAAATGGGAAGAACTCCTTAGAGCCAATGTCATTAGCACCATAGGAAACCGGGATCATATCAATGTTTACCTTTGCTACATGCTCTACTCCTTGTCCGTTAGGCAACCCTTCAACCTTGCCTACTACATGGCCAAGAGAATGGCCGACATTCCCGTGCAAGGTACAACGGCTATGCCGTATGGAATGCTCTTAACCCGTCTCTTTAGGTTCATCTCCCCCATTCCGCCAACTCCTAGAGGTCTTCGCCTAGACTACTCTCTCATTCCACACACTTTTTCCCCACTAAGTGATAAGAGAGTCTACAAAGCCCAAGGAAAATGCCCTCATCCTCCTACCTCATCATCATCATCCTCAATGAGTCAAGATGAGACTTTGCCCAACTCTAGGCTCCCACCTCTAGAATACCTTTCCCAACTTCCGGATATTCCAAATGAGTCGGCGGAGTTTAAGCAAACAAAGGGGATGTTCAAAAATCTCGGGAGATTCCTTGGAAAGCTAAAGAAGAAGATTGACCGTCAATGAGAGCGGGTGTGTAGGAGTGTTTGGCATAAGGTGCCATTTGAAAATTTTGGTTGTTAAACAATGTGTTCTATGAATTTATGTGTTTGTAGGGATATTTGGTACCATTTGGAACTTGTATGAACTAACAATGATGCAGGAAGACAACATTTGGCATGTTGTCAAATTTTCAAGTTTATGAAAATTTAACTAAGTATAGTGAAATTCGCTAGCCCCGGGTCAAAGTCCAATGGTATGCGTGTTTACATGTCCAATTTTCGCATTTCCTAACCAGATATGAATTATATTTTTGTTTCTAGGAGTTTTCGAAAAATTTGAAAATCGTCTCGCGGGATGGGACTGTCTTGTTTTTCAGGCCTGGCGGAACTGGCGGCACCCTCAAACGGGTTCCGCCAGTGTATTTTTCTAGAATTCCAGAAATGGCCCAACGGATCAGACGGAACCCTCAGGAGGGTTCCGCCTGTGTTATCTCAGGGTTCCGCCAGCAAACCTGCAAATTTTCGTGTATTTTTCAAACTCTCGATTTCCACAATACTTCAAAACAATCTTTTAGCTGAGAAACCCATCCCATGTTAGTTTATACCATCATTAGATTGATTCACAGCCTCTAGAACTCATAGAAAACCATTTCCCGCCAAATTTCAAGCTTAGCCATAACCACCTCAAGGAACCTTCACCCATAAAGGAAGGAACCCTTCCAAAGGTTCCTTGCAATCCGTGAAACATGTACCTTCAACCAATTTGCCAAAACCAGTGCAAATATTTGTCTTCTTCCTTCACCATTTTTATTGGATTGACTTCCAATGATTTGACAACCCTCATTAATCTTCCAAATCATTAGCAACCTCCATTTTTGTATGGTTAAACATCAAATCCAAAACACTCCTTCCCATACTTCTTCACCTCTATAAATTTAACCATCTTAGAACACCCTCAAATCACACCATCACCATCACAATCTCTGATCCTAAACCTCTAATCAACCATTTTAACAATGACAAAGTCAACAATCACCTCTCAACCATCTCGACCCATTCGGATAACCGCCCGCATAAGTGTCAAACCACTTTGGTCAAACCACACAATCAACTTAAGTTCTTCATCCTCGGATGAATTCTCCTCATCCATAAAAAATGAACATTTTCTAAACCTTGCATCTCCAGCTCCATCACCCAAAGGACTCAATGAGCAAACCACTCCACCACCAACAAAATCACCCATTGACCCAACTCCACCAAGTGCACCAATCCAAACATCCAAAACTCCATCACCATCAACACTACCTAAACTTGAACCAATGGAGTTATTTGAGTCTCCTCCAACATCACCACATCCTTTTGTACAAGATCTCAATGATCTTCCACCAAGATCAACAAATCTACCACCTTTGCCAAATGAAAAACCAAGGCCATTGCTTAACCAAAATGAGCCTTTTGACCACAACCAACCACCACAACAAGAGTACCACCACCCAAAACCATTGTTGTTTCACCCTATCTTCAAAGACATCCACGGTCCTCTATATGGAGAACCTAACTTTGAACAAAATGATCACCCAACACCACCACATTCCCAATCCCAATTCTTTGAGTCTTTCTTTCCTTCTTATGAGGAAATTCAAAGTATGGTCGAAAATCACCTCCATCACGCAATGGAATTTCAAACGACTTTGCTTGACTCCATACCAAACCCATCCTCCACTCAAGAAACAAACACCAACCCACCACCACCACCATCATCAAACGACCCGTTTCCACCCACTCATCACCATGTTTGCTCACAATGTGAGCAAATGCTTAAAATAGGTGAAAACATCAAGATGTTGCTTCACCAATTTCAAAATGAAACCCACTTTGCTATACAACACATCATCGAGCGTTTGGATGCTCTTTCCCACCCAAACCAATCCTAGACCAAGTTTGGAGGCCTTTTGCCCCATTTAGGAAATGTGTTGAATGACTTCTACTTATAGAAGTAGGATTTTCATTTTCTTTTATTTCTTGGTTATTTTTTATCTTTTATTTTTCTTTTTAGAAGTAGGAGGATCTTTTTCATTTCTTGTCTTTGACTTTTATAAAGTCAAATTTTACTTGAATGACATCTTTTACTACTATCTTATTTGCATTGTTGGTTGATCATACATGAGTTGTGATTGTGGTTGCTTATATTCTCATATAGTGTGGTGACTACAAGCTTGATTATGTGTCATTATCACCAACTAACCATTTTTTTGTAGGTTCAAAATCCATGTTTCCCATCTTGGCACTCCTTTTAGGGGGAGTATCGACCAAGGGGGAGCACGTGCATAGTTCCGCTTCGCTACTCTTCTTTTTGTTTCGACAAAAAGGGGGAGAAAGATATATAAAATTATAAACTTAAAATGATTTTCATCACTTAAGTAAAACAAGTTTAATATAACATTTTTTTTAAGTCTTAACACTAAAATTTTGTGAGTTACTTAAAAACAAAGTTTATGTTTTGTCATCAACAAAAAGGGGGAGATTGTTAATACAAATATCGCCTAAAAACGTTATTTATATTTTACGATCTTTGCTAAGTCTTGTTAATGACAAAGTGTAAACTTTAGTTTTTAGTAAAACATAATTTTAGTTTAAAGACTTGCATAATTAGACATTTGCTACATTTACATTTCATATAAAACACAACACTTTTTATATTTCTTAAAATAGAAAAACATTACATTTACATATTGCTTAATATAGTAAATATTAACATCACATCATGCATTTATGGTAAGTTTGTGTGTTTGACTTCTCATAAGCTCTTACACATTTTTGGAAGCATTCTACTTTGATTCAATGTGTGTTTGACTAACTTGATGTGACCCTGGTTGGTTTGGATACTTTATTGCAAGACTCTTCTGTCAGTCCTGGCGGAACCCTGGAGGTACACGGGCGGAACCCATCTGAGGGTTCCGCCGTATCCGCCAGAGCTGCTGAGAGTCTTGCTATAAATACCAAGCCACTTCTTAGATTTTTCCTATCATCACTTCTCATTACATTTTACACATACACATTGATATCATTCATCTAAACCTTTAACATTTCATTTTGTGTGAAGTTTCTTTTGTAGCAAAGAAGTTCACAAGTACATAGAAAGTTACAAGTATTCAACACAACGTTGCAAGACTTGTTAGCTTAGCATCATGTAGACTTTGTGTAGTTTACACTTCATTTGATTGTGTGTTTTCAGTTGTGATCGGTTAGTATTTTAGGCTTTAAAATACATAGTGTGACGAGAGTTGTTGTACCCTTGTAAAAGAACTCGACATCTAGCTTAGTGTCGGTAATTGTGTAAGTGACGTGTAAGGTTTTCTCCGCCGGTGAAAGGAGCTTTTTGACTAGTGAAAGAAACTCTCGAGTTGGATACTCGGGGCGTGGACGTAGGGCAAGGAAAAAGAGTCCTTTTAGCCAAACCACGATAAATACTCGTGTTGTGGTTTGATCGTTTCTTTCTTTATACTTGCATGTTATATATTGTCTTTGAGTTTATATCTTTGATTAAACGGAAAGTTTCAAAAGATAATTAAACGAAAAACCGGTAAAACTATTCAACCCCCCTTCTAGTTTTCCACATAAGTGTCTCAATTCATTTCAGTAAGACAATTATAAATCATCGGCCAAAATATGGTGTGAAAGTGATGATAAGTAGAAAAATGATTCTTATGATTTTCCCAAAATCATAAAGAGTAACGAGAAGAATGCGAGGATATCCTAGAATGAGATGCTAGGAATATTTTTGCCGTAATATTGGCAAAAAAATATTGGTGAGGTGCACAGACGTGTGTTAAAAGAGCGGGGTGAGTGTTGTAACTCAAAGTTGAATATTTAGGAATTGATAAGATTGACATACTATGTCAAATTTCCTAATCTAGAATGATATTTTACGAAAGAAAGAGTTGTGGAGAACATAGTCTCGGGAAAGTTTTAGAGAACATTGTGAAACTTACAATGTTTTGAGGGAAGGGTTTAGAGATTTTTGGGACCTATGGGTTATGGGCCCACTGACTAGAAATGGGTTTCTAGTTGAGTTATCGGTGTTAGCCATGTTAGCAGCTCGGAATTCTAGTGCCGCAGTCACACCGTCAGCAACTAGTTACTGAATGGCATCCTAAGCTATGGCGGGAGTAAACGTTGACGATCTCATGGGAGCCATTCTAACAACGTGTGTAGAATAACACGAGATAAAAAGAATATCATAAGTCGGGCATAATGTAAAATTATGAAAATTCTGACAAATATATTTTATTCGATACAAGTTCTAACTAATAGAACGTTGTAGGGGATGACGGAAGATTGGGAGTGGAATAATATCATAAGTCGAACATAATGAGGATTATGAGATTCGACGTAGATATTCTTACAAAGTTCTAACTAATAGAACATTGTGGAAGGACGGAAGATTAGAAATAAAAATTCTAATGCTTAGAACATTGTAGGATATAACGGGAGATTTTAGATACAAGTTCTAATATTTAGAACATTGTAGGATATAACGGAAGATTCGAGATACATGTTCTAACATTTAGAACATTGTAGGATATAACGAAAAAGTTGGAAGTCTAAAACTAAGGACGAAAATTCTAATAAGCACTAGGTTCTTTGGGGGCTAGTTCATTTCCTAAAGATCTCGGTGTAATCCACAGTGAATTCTATAAATTAGGGTTCTTAGAACTAGATAACTCACTAAAGGAATAGTCTGGTGGTGATGAAGATCCTACACAGGATGATAGGCTAAATGGTGAAGAAAATCCAACGAATGATGACGTATACTCGTCATAAGTTTCGGTATCTCTAGTTATCTCTTATTGATTAATTGAATTGTCACGTCATTGTTTTAATTGTAGCGTTATATTCCTTATTATTGGTCGTAGGGAGGTGCCATATGTCATAACTCTATGAATGTATAAGTCTCCCCTAAGAAAGCTTAAAGTCTATTAAGTCTCCTAGGATCTAAAAGCCGCAATTCACGCAATAAATACAATGAGGAAAACCACTAGCGCACTCTAAGGTTGCGTTTAATAAGATGGACAAGCTAGTACATATAAGAGTTAAGCCAGTTTTCTTATTCCTAACGTGAGGCAAACAATTAAACAAGAGACCACAATCAATAATTAATAACTATGTTTCATTCGATCTATGCAAATACTAATAGATCTAGCCTATCATGTTAAAGTGAAGAAAAGAAAAGAATAAAATCAAACAACATATAGACATATTGAATGATTAGATGAATTACTTATCTTTAATAGAACATGGGTAAAGTCGTTGTAAAAAGCCTTACAAAGTAGCAGAAAATCATCTAGGGTTTCACCTCTCCAAAATGTTACGCAAATTATGAAAAACATGCGAAAATATACATAGATTTACAAAGGTGACGGCGTCACGTTATGGGTTGTAACGCCGTCAGCCCACCATCATTATGATTTCGTCTATTGTTGAATCGCCGTTGTGATGGCGTCACCTTGGATCTCTGAAGTCGTTATTATGTCTGATGTCGTCTCTTTGTAAAAAATCTGAGCCGTTACGTGTAAATTTAACTTTGAATATTGGTCTTCAAATACAAGTGACACCAGGTTGTGACCCCGTCAGGTCTCCTTTCCTGACAGATTTGCGACTTTGTCGTTTTCTTCACTTTCTTGTCCAAATTAGTCCAAAACTAGCCGGTTTTCATCTTTTGAGTCTAAAGCAATTTCGCAAAAATCGTGAATCGATAGTCGGGCGGTCGACCACCCTGTAGCGATTTATCGGTCAAGGCGGGATTAACCGGTGATTAATCGGATTAGCATATCCTGCAAGTTTTGGGTATTACTGGAGACCAAACTAAATATCTTAACTGATTCCAAGCCTGCTATATTTCCAAACCTCAATAAAAGGCTCCAATTCTGATTATGAGGCCCATTGTGCATTATAAGTGGAATAACGATCCCCAAATTAAGTAGAGCGATTAGTCTGATTTGGCCAACTCGTCTGATTTTTTACTGATTCAGCTGATTTTTTACCAATTCGACCGATTTTTGATTGATTATATAAGGCCGATTACCGATTAATCGGCCGCCTAAGCCGATTTTTGCAACATTGGTCCAAAATACTTAGAATGCAAAAAGAAACGAAATATTTCATCAAATACATACGAGTTTAGGGACTAAATGACCTCTTAAAAAGGTGTGATTTCCTAGTATGATACGACACTCAAAGTTTCGGATACCATGGATAAAAATTAAGGAAAAAAAATAACCACTTATATAATACGGTAGGATTTATGGAAGTAAATCACATTGTATCTTGATATTAGCAACTTGAAAATGTAGTAGACAAAGAATAAATGGACTAAATATAATATGGAAACAACCAATATTCCGGAAAAAGAAAATGGATGATAATGAGAACGCAAGAACTTTACTTGCAGCTGGCAAAAGACACGCTAACAATCCTATCATGGTTAATAAACTTGTACACTTCAAAAACATGTTCATTTATGTAGCGAAATCATTATAATCAGTGAAATTGGGCCGATTAAAAATGGGCTGACAACTTTCCAACCCAAACAATTAGAGCTAGAGGATTTAGGGCTCTTTACTATAAATTCAAAACGTGGGCCGAACGAAATCTATTAGCGATTGACATTGCGAACTATAATATTGTTATATACGACTTCGTTTTCATGGCCTGTCAAACTAGTTGTTTGTTTGTTAAACATATAGAAAGCAAGATTTTTGGTGTAACTGTTCTTCTAACATAAACAACATGAAGTTATAATTGTGTTTACCACAAATATAAAAGTACGTCTAACAATAATTAGAGACATAGGACAAGTATAAAAGTAATGATGAAGATAGAGAAAATGTCGATGACTCAATCTCATGTGTTGTGTTGATTCTACAAGCCATATTACATTGTGAAAGTTATATATAAAAAGCTGAAATATTGATGTGTCAGTTTATACTATCGCTGAATCATTAATGCTTTAATGTAACATATATATGACTAAACCGAAATCGTGGTCCATGATATATGGGTATGTGACATTGTAATAACATAGATGTGGCAACTTATGCCCAAAATAAAAAAAAAAAAAAAAAAAAAAAAAAAAAAAAAAAAAAAAAAAAGAAGCTAATTGGAACTAATTTATAAAAGATTTGAGCATATTTATCCCCTTTCTATTTTTGAATTGGGCATTTATGTCCATTTTGAAGTTAAATGAGTATTAACCAGCACAAATTTTCTCTCAATTGAAGTACATTATAATAGTTTTTAAAAAAAACTTACAAATATAATATATTTAATTTTTTAAATACAAATGAGGTATTACGTTTGAGGATTTTATTTCGTCGTATTTAATCTTTTCTATAGCTATTCATAAAAAAATGAGTCCGTTTACCCCGTGTCCGTTTAATCCCGCACCTGTTTAGACCGTAGCCCGTGCCCGCCCGGCCCGCCCGTTTGGCACCCTATAAAAACCCATTTCAATTCTATCAACATCTTATTTGAACTACTCTCTCTTTGTCTTATATCCATCTTTGTGGGTCAAGAGTGTCGGAGACAATAAGAAAAAGAGTAAACCACAGCTTGCGTTTACACTATCCGTTTAAACTGTTCCAACATTATAATTATCTTCGTTCGTAAGTGATGACGTATAGTCTATATATGGGTCACGAGCCCAAATGATACACATTACTAAGGCCCAAATCCACCATGAGTGGGCTATTGTAACTTGGGCCGCATTAATAATGGGAACAGGCTCACGTAAGCCCAACCCAAACAAACTATACACGGTATAGATAAGGATCATCTATCTATGGAATAGAGATCCTTACCCGGATAAGCACCATGGGTGCGAAACGTAAGGAGCACGAACCCTACAAGGATTTTGCGCCTATATAAGGAATGACATAACTATCATTCAAGGTACGATTCACAAAAACCCTAACTCTTTACGAGAACCCTAAATCGATTACTTACTCTCACGCCGGAGTCTAATCGTGAGAGACAATCCCACAATAAGCCTAACGGTGTTGTTTATTTTCTTAGTGCGCAGGTTACAAGTACTAAGAAGCGAATTGGTACGAGAGCAAGAGCCCATAATCAGGAACGCCCAACTTTTGCATCAACAAGTAGCGCCATCCGTGGGACCCTACTAAGAACTAAGGACTAGAATGACAAAGAATAAGAATTCAAGCTAGCGGACTCCGCAGTCAGAAAAACGTGACCATCAGAGGAAGAATCAACAAGATTTGACCTCTAGACAGGTTGCTGGAACAACCAGCGCACCTGGTCACCAAGAGGTAGGGACAACCCAACCTCTTCCCGCGGTAGAACTACCTGTAAGGACTACCCAAGTCACCCCAGTGGTCTCAAGCATTGAGGAACTCCAGCGCACCCTCTTCACTACTCCTCATCAAACTGTACCCGCAGTGAACAACACTGTGCCACCAGGCGCGCCTAACCGAGATAGGGTGCCTAATACTGAGGCAGACATTCTTGCAACAACTGAGGACGCACCCAATCTAACTTTGGGAAACTTTGTGTCCCAAAACTATGAAACCTTAACCGCCCTTATGCAAGAAGAAGCGAGGAGAAGGGCAAGTACGAGCCTACAAGCTCGACTGAATTTTGGTCTTGAACGCGAACCATCACCACTGCGCCACCCACGAGAAAGACGCGCAGAACGTACCACTATCCATGATAGGTTGGGTACGACATCTGATTCACAATACTCAGAAGATAGCGAGAGGCGTACTAATGTTCACTCCAGACTTGGCAGTCGGGGGATACAAGACCGATTAGGACCTCAACATTCGCCAAGCCAAGGATCCTCCAAACCTGGAAGTAAGAGGATCCAAGACAGATTGGGGAAAATAAGATCCCCAAGTAGAGATCCCTCAAGCTCTTCTTCTGAAAGAAGACTACTCTTCCTCTAGTGACTCCTCGGATAACGAAGATAAAGAGACAGGACACTGGAAGTCAAGAGGAAAGCGTCGCGATGAAGAGAACGAAGATATGCCTCTTCCATGGCGTCGCCAGAAAGTTGACGCGTTTACACAGCGCATCAGCGATTACTCAGACCGCAAACGCAGGCGCATGCCCACTAACGTGAAAACATATGATGGAACAGGTGATCCGGATGATCACCTAAAAGTTTTCGAATCAGCCGCTACTATCGAAAACTGGCCACAGCCTGTGTGGTGCCACATGTTTAATTCTACGTTAGTAGGGAACGCGCGCACATGGTTTAGCAAACTCCCACGTAGGAGCATCGGTGGGTTCGAGGAATTACGAAAAGCATTCCGTCTCAACTTCACCCAGCGAAAGAAGTGCGCTAAAAACCCTGTTGAGCTAGCAAGAGTGAAACAGCGCCAAGGGGAATCAACCAGTGCTTTTATGGAACGCTTCAAGGATGAGTGCATACAAGTCAAAGCATGTCCTGAAATCCTACAAATTTCAGGGTTCATGAATGAGATTAATAACCCAGAACTCATCCGAAAGCTAAACGACAAAGTTCCACAGACTTTCGACGAGCTAACAAAGCGCACTAGATCCTTTATACAAGGAGAAGCAGCTGCTGCGGACAGCAAGAAGGGTTATTCGAACTATAGGCAGCAAGAGCAGCCTCGGAGACAATCCAATGATCAGAATAACAACCGCAGCAGGAATTACCGCAGTGGAAGAGACAATGACAAATATACCCCTCTTACAAAAACCCCGAGGGAAATATTTGTAACAGAAGGTGCAAACTTCCCAAAACCGCCACCAATGCGCACCGCAAAGGAAAAACGCATAGGGAACGGATACTGCGAGTACCATGGCCAAAAAGGCCATACAACTAACGAGTGCGTCCAGCTAAGACAATTGATTGAAAAGTTAGTAAGAGAAGGCAGAATGGACCACCTCGTAAAAAACATCAAAGAGGGAAAAGATAAACAGAGGAACGGGGGTAAGAAAGAACCCCCCAAGGAAAAAGCTGATACCAAATACATGATACAGTCATGGCAGCGCAAGATAAAGCAAAAAGTCAGCCAAAAATTCTCTCCAGAAAAAGAGATATCTTTCCCTACTCTAGCTGCGGACAACGCAGTTGTAGAACCTCTCACTATTGAAATACATACGGGAGGACATGATATCCACCGCATGTACATTGACGGAGGAGCATCCGCAGATATCCTGTATGATCACTGTTTCAAAAGACTGCAACCTAAAATCCAAAGTCAATTGATACCAGCAACAACGTCAATGACTGGATTCACGGGAGAAAAGATCTGGCCAATGGGGCAGTTACGCTTGCTGGTGGTCGTAGGAGATGAACAACACTCAACCGCAACATGGATAAATTTCATGGTAATAAAGTCTCCCTCACCATACAATGGTATCATTGGGAGACCTGGAATATCATCCATGCGCGCTGTACCATCCACAGCGCACGGAATGCTTAAGTTTCCAGTGGAAGGAGGAGTTGTCACTCTCTATAACACAACAATACCACCAAGAGAATGCAATGCGGTAACAACTGAAGCAGAGACTATTCCAGAACAACGCACGGAAAAAACGCCAAATATAAAAGTCGCTATTCATCCAGATTATCCGGACCAACAAGTTTCGATTGGGGGATCTTTATCTGACAAAGGTAAAGCGGTAACAACTGAAGTAGAGACCATTCCAGAATAGCGCGCAGAAAAAACACCAAACCTAAAAGTCGTTATTCATCCCGATTACCCGGAGCAACAAGTTTCGATTGGTGGATCTTTATCTGACACAGGTAAAGCAGCCGTATGTGCACTCTTGCAGAAGAACCTGGACATCTTCGCATGGGAACCAAAACATATGACAGGAGTGCCACGCTCTATCACAGAGCATAAGCTACAAATCCGACAAGGATATCCCCCAATACGACAAAAGAAGCGCAGCCAGGCCCCAGATCGTGCAAAGGCTATTCTGGAAGAAGTACACAAGCTTGTAGACGCAGGCATCATGCGTGAAGTGTACTACCACGACTGGCTCTCTAACCCAGTTATGGTAAAGAAGAGCGACGGCAGTTGGAGAATGTGCGTGGACTTCACAGACCTCAACAAAGCATGTCCACAGGACTGCTACCCACTGCCAGAAATAGACTGGAAGGTAGAATCCCTGTGCGGATACCCTTTCAAATGCTTCCTAGACGCATACAAAGGGTATCATCAAATTCAGATGGCAATCGAAGATGAAGAAAAAACAGCTTTCCACACCAGTCAAGGAGTGTACTGCTACACAAAAATGCCTTTTGGCTTAAAGAACGCAGGCGCGACATACCAACGACTGGTAGACACAGCTTTCAAAAAACAAGTAGGCCGCAACTTGGAGGTCTACGTTGACGACCTCGTCATCAAAAGCCACACAGAGGATGAATTGGTGCGCGACATCGAGGAAACGTTCAGAACATTGGGGCGAATAAACATGAAGTTAAATCCCAAGAAGTGCACCTTCGGCGCAACCGAGGGCATGTTCCTTGGATACTTGATAGAACCCGATGGAATCAAGCCTTTCCCAGAAAAAACAAAGGCTGTTATTGATCTCCCCTCACCGCGCACACTTAAAGAAGTCCAGTCATTGAATGGAAAGTTAGCAGGGCTAAACCGTTTCTTATCTAAGTCAGTAGACAAATCCCTTCCCCTCTTTAAAACGCTCACGAAGTGTACTAAAAAGGGAGACTTTCGCTGGACAGAAGAAGCGGAGGAAGCTTTCCAACAACTTAAACACCATCTGGCATCTCTTCCCAAACTTGTCGCACCGCGACCAGGGGAAGAGCTAATCATGTACTTATCGGCAACTCATGGAGCAGTTAGCGCAGTACTATTGACAGATAGGAACTCCGTCCAGACACCCATATACTTTGTAAGCAAAGCCCTGAAGAAAACAGAGACTAACTACAGTGCTATGGAAAAGCTGGTATTAGCCCTAGTATTCGCAGCCAAAAGGCTGCGCAGATACTTTCAAGCGCACCCAATAGTTGTAATCACTGATCAGCCAATCAAACAAGTTATCTCTAAGCCTGACGCATCAGGACGCTTACAGAAGTGGAGTGTACTGTTAAGTGAATATAACATCTCGTATAGACCGCGCACTGCAATCAAAGGACAAATCTTAGCCGATTTCATTGTGGAGAAGCCAGATAACGACAGTCCAACACCTGCAAACAAAACAGATCTACAGGAACCCTGGATTCTGTTCACATATGGATCCTCATGTGTAGATGGATCAGGCGCGGGCCTTATTCTTACAAATCCAGAAGGTATGGAATTCACCTATGCGCTGCGTTTTGAATTCACAGCCACAAACAATGAGGCAGAATACGAAGCCCTACTAGCCGGACTACGCATCGCAATCCAAATGGGTGTACGCAACTTGGAAGCAAATGTCGATTCTCGGCTAGTCGCTAACCATGTGCTAGGTGAATATGAAGCCAAGGATGAACACATGATCCAATACCTAGAAACAACCAAGTCCTTAATCAAAAACTTTGACAGGTTCACAATAAAACAGGTGCCCAGAGGAGATAACAGGAAAGCGGATGCGCTCAGCAAAATCGCATCCACAAGCTTCGCGCACCTCTCAAAACAGGTATTGGTAGAAACCCTAAAAAATAAGTCAATCTTGGAAATGGAGATATCCACAGTGATAGAAGAACAAGATCCTACATGGATGACACCTATCATTGAATTCATCAGCAAGGGAATCTTACCACAAGATCATAAGGACGCTCGAAGAGTGCGGCGCACAGCGCAACGGTTTGAACTACGAGACAACATACTCTATCGACGCTCTTTCTTACAACCCTGGCTCAGATGTGTTGGACCTCTTCAAGCAGACTACGTACTCAGAGAAATCCACGCTGGATCATGTAGTATGCACTCAGGGCTGCGATCTGTGGTGGCAAGCGCTCTAAGGTCAGGGTATTATTGGCCAACTATGCATCGCGACGCACGCAATCTGATAAAGAAATGCAGCAATTGTCAAGTACATAGGCCAATCCCGCGCCGACCACAACAAGAGCTAACACCTATTACCTCACCATGGCCATTTTATAAATGGGGCATTGACATCGCAGGACCCTTTCCTGTAGCAGCAGGAGGAGTAAAGTTCCTCATTGTAGCCATAGACTACTTTACGAAGTGGATTGAAGCAAAGGCGGTGGTGAGCATCACAGGAAACCAAGTCAAACGCTTTGTCTGGGACAACATTGTCTGTCGCTTCGGACAACCGGGAGAGATTATATCAGACAACGGAAAACAATTCTGTGATAACCCATTCAAAGATTGGTGCGCACAATTAAACATCACGCAACACTTCGCTTCAGTAAAACACCCACAAACCAATGGCCTAGTTGAGCGCGCAAACCGCAGTCTAGGTGAAGGAATAAAAGCGCGCCTTGACAGACATAAAGGAAGGTGGGTGGATGAGCTCCCGTATGTCTTATGGGCGCATCGCACAACAATCAAAACCAGTACTGGCGACACGCCATTCTCCCTAGTCTATGGAACAGAAGTCGTCATACCACCTGAGATAGGAATGCCAACTATACGCACAACAGAGGTCAACGTCACAACAAATGACGAGGAACGACGCATAGACTTAGACTTACTGGAAGAAAGGCGTGAACGCGCAGCTATACGCGAAGCAAAGGCTAAGGCAAAAATGAAGAAATATTATGATGCAAAGGTCAAACACACTTCATTCAGACCAGGAGACTTTGTTTACCGCGCCAATGATGCGAGCCACGCAGAAGACACATGCAAGCTCGGACCAAAATGGGAAGGACCTTACGAGGTCACAGACGCGCTCGGCAACGGTGCATACAGACTGCGCGATATGGAAGGGCACGACCTAGCGCGCACTTGGAACATCTGCAATCTCAAAAGATGTTATTTTTAGGCCACGGCCATTACACAGACACCTTTGCATCCTACGAGATGCCCAATAAGTGTTTGCCTTTCTTTTCTTTCCTAGGAATTGTATTTTTTATTTTTTCAAAAAACTTGCAAGTATCAATAAAATGTTATGGTTTTTAGCTAACTCCATAGCGTATTTCACTTTATTACATACATACTCATATATGTCAATATTGTTATCTTATATTATTGCCTACATGGCGTGCATGCACTAATTAAAGACCCACGAAGGCATAAAGGATGAGTTAACCTACTAATTCACTCATTGAGTAAGAGGGTTGCAAACCCATCAACATTAGATCACGTATCCTTGCTAAGCGCCTTACTTTTGAGACGTCGAGCTAAGTTTCACGTGCGCATCCCACGACGGGTGCGCAAACACTAAGTACACCGTACAAGCTTAGCAAATAACGAACCAAAAAACTTGGTCAAAATAATAAAACTTAGCAAACAATGCAAGTATATTTTTAAAAGTCATGCACTTAACGAACCAAAAAACTTGGTCAAAATAATAAAACTTAGCAAACAATGCAAGTATATTTCTTAAAGTTATGCACTTAAGCAACAAAAAGATATCTTATTCAATATTACAAGGAAATATACGTTTCATTATTTACATAGTACATATACAAAAAGCCTACACGCTATGGCGATGCTCAGGGCTCTCCTCCGGAGCAGCAGAACTCCCCGCCTCCTGAAGCTTCCTCAGAATCAAAGCGTCCTTGGGAGATACGGTAGGAACAGTTACGGGCACACCATCAGACCTAGGGATGTGTGCAGCGCCCACGCCACACAACACTGCCTTACCCTTGATGCCCCTCTTCTGAGCAGCCCTCTGCTCGTGACGCTCCAAAACCTCTTTCAAGGGAATCTCCCTTTCAAGAGCAAATGGGTTAAGGATGTGGCGAGGCTGCGCAAACACAGGAATCTGCAGTTGCGACACATCAGGCTTCAGAAAGTGATCCGATTGCGCCTCTGCATCCTCTCTAAGGTGGCGCTCCAACGTCAACCCCGCCATAAGTACATATATGGGGTTGTCTTGGTCGCGCTCCAACCTGCCAATGTGCGGCAACTCGAGGACCTTCAACCCTGCCATAGCCTGCATCAGCTCATCATACGCAGCAGCATTATACCCAGGGACTTCAGCCAAATCTTTGTTCAACAACTTAGCCTCATGGAGTTCTTCCATAGCCTGCGACTTCCCCCGAGCCACTGGGCAGTGAACTACCTTCCCAAAGGCGTCCATCACCTCTTGGGACTCAAGAGTACCCATTGCTGCCAGGCGCAGCCCGTGGCTAATCAACAACCTACATCAACAAAGATAATTTGTGTTAATAACAAGCATAGCAACAAAAAGTATTACGAAGGAGAAGAGTATAAAAGAAATACCTGCGCTCAGCAATGGTCGACATCAAATGAGGATATAACTCCTCATCGTACTCGATGCTCAGGCCATGTAGCTTGTCCTCCTGCAGCTGGATGATCTTCATCATATCCTCCTTAAACTTGGCAATGTTAGCAAAATGCTCCACCTTCTTCTCCTCCAAGAAGCGCACAGCCCAAGTTAGGTCGGACTTATAATGATGCAGCTCCCCGCGCGTCTTCTCCACCTCAGCCAAGGCGGACAACTTCTCATGGGTGATCTTCTCAGTATACACCCGCGAGGACTCCAACTCCACCTACGCATCTGCCAACTGTGCACGGAGCTTCGCTAGCTCCTCATCCTTCTGGGCGAGAGTACTGCTCTCCCCGACATACTTCTCCCTCAACTAAGCCACCAGCTCAGCCTGGCGCGCAGCAGTCGCAGCCAACTCATCCATCAAGTGTTGCGCCTCTCCACCCTCATCAACCTTGGCCTTCCCCTCCTTGTGTTTCATTCTGTGGAGAGGAAACCACATCCACGAAGACCCCATCATTCTTCGCGGCATCATCCCTACAAGACATAAAGGCGACAGTTAATAAATATTGCGACAAGTAATATAAAAGAAAACATGATAGAGGCGCAGACACTTACAAAAATGGAGAAGCCTCAGCAACCTTCTTACCCGCGCCAGAAGCAGATGTCTCCTCCGCGGACGACTCCGCATCCCTAATGAGGTGGCGACGTCTCTTCCTGGTGCCACTGCTCCCAGCCTCTCCCTTGCGCTTAATATTCTGCGCAACCTCCTCCTTCAGCACCTCCTCAGGCTTTAGGATCTCTATGCTGTCAGACGACTCAGCGCGCGCCTCCTCTTGCGCCACCTCCACATCTGGCGCCACGCTCTGAACGGGCATCACTTGGAGCGGCGGCGTGTTTTCAGGGACAACCTCTGGCAGCACAGTCAAGCGACCCTCAGTCGCCTCCAGTAGGGGCTGCTCACCTTCCCTCAGAGGGCGCACTCCTATAGTCACCTGCTTTGGTTTGTCCAGCTTCACAACGGCGAATAGATCCATCTCTGCGCACATAAACAACACAAGAAAGAAGAAAGGATTAGTTATTAAAGGTGCGCATACACAAAAGACTTACAAAATTTGAAGTAGAAGGGACGAACACCCACCCCGGCCTTCCTCACTTAGAAAAGTGGGCACCTCATCTGCAACGCCGAAATAATTGCGACTCAACCCCATGTGTACCAAAAACTCCTCCGGATAAGGGTTAATGGCTAGGCGGTTGGCATCAAGGGTCTGCGCATCAGTCAGCCTATAGGAACCGGGTGCGGGGCGCCCATCCCTTGGCAATGTATCCTGAGTATAAAACTCATAGGGCGATGGAAATACCACATCTTCAACCCAGAAAAATACTCCCTCCAATTTCTTAGGGAGTCCACCTTATCAGTGTAACACTGAAGCGCCCCCGGGCGCTTCGCAAAAGATACCCACCCATTTGACCACGTCGTGTGGTAAAAGTAGCGGAACAAGGCTATGGTTGGTTCTATCGCAAGTAAACGGCAGTTTACTTCAAAATTCGACACCTTAGCCACACCTATACAGTGTAGCTGAGAGATGTGGAGGCGATAGTGGTTCAACAAATCGCTCAGAAAGATGGATATGGGTACGCGGTAATTCGCGTACTCAAAGAATTTCGTGTATAACACTATTTTCCCTTCGGGGAAATCAGCTATACACGAGTCAACATCTGGAGCCTCTGGACGCACATCCAGAGGCACGAAGTAGTCAGACGTAAACTGAGTAACATCATCAACCGTCATCGCAGAGCGAAAGTCCTCTAACTGGGCAACCATTTTCATTAATTCACTAGTAAAAAACGCACACAAAAATTACCTACGGAAAGGATTATTTTCTTTGCAAAAGATAATTTTCAAGAAAGTAAGCAATGATGAGTGTGTGTTTTACTGTGTGTGATTGTAAAAATGGGGCGGTGACTCTTATATAGGGAGTAAGAAAACCCTAGATGATGTCCACGTAGATCCCACTCACAAAAACGTGTGGCTAGAACCGAAACGGTACATGCACTTTTTCCCGGTTTACGAGGGCCACGTGGACACTACCCCCAATTTTCGAGGTATCCTTTTGAAATACCTATGACTAGGTGCATTGCACTTTAAAATGGGCGGTAATATTTCAATGTTCTCCCGCCACGCTTACCGCTGGTAATATTAGTCTAGCATCCGCGGCTACGAGCCGCGCACACTAGACTGGGGGGACATGATGACGTATAGTCTATATATGGGCCACGAGCCCAAATGATACACATTACTAAGGCCCAAATCCACCATGAGTGGGCTATTGTAACTTGGGCCGCATTAATAATGGGAACAGGCTCACGTAAGCCCAACCCAAACAAACTATACACGGTATAGATAAGGATCATCTATCTATGGAATAGATATCCTTACCCGGATAAGCACCATGGGTGCGAAACGTAAGGAGCACGAACCCTACAAGGATTCTGCGCCTATATAAGGAATGACATAACTATCATTCAAGGTACGATTCAGAAAAACCCTAACTCTTTACGAGAACCCTAAATCGATTACTTACTCTCACGCCGGAGTCTAATCGTGGGAGACAATCCCACGATAAGCCTAACGGTGTTGTTTATTTTCTTAGTGCGCAGGTTACAAGTACTAAGAAGCGAATTGGTACGAGAGCAAGAGCCCATAATCAGGAACGCCCAACTTTTGTATCAACAGTAAGACTAACCCTGAATCTTAGCTAAGCGAAGTCAAGTGCACGACGCATACTTTTTTCAATATGTATAAGAAGTCAAGTGCACCGCACATATCTTTTTCAATATGTATAAGGATTCATGATTTTATACGCGAATGTCATATCCATATAAAGTAAATTACCATGATGCTGAGAAAGACGGTAATGGGCTAAAAGGATATATGTTAAACTTTAGATACTGCAAAAGTACAAATGATACCATCTGATAAATATTTGGTTAATAGGTTAATTAAGCTTGCAGAGGTATATATCCTTTGATACAAATTTGAGGGGGGTGCTTGGTTGAGGGTTAAGGGCGGGGAATGAGTAAGATATTTAAAAGGGCTCACATCACTCAATATATGGTGTTTGGTTAGAGAGTGCAAAGGTATTGATTACCCCGTAGTGGGTAATCAACCATTATAGAGTAAATTGGGGGGTAAGGTATTGATTACCCACCTCACTCATTCCTTTGCATTCCTTTTCTCTTTCCATTTCCCCACTTTAAACCAAGCGGACCATGAAATTTACTCCATAAATATTACTACGTCCGTAAGCACCGTATATTAGTCCTTTCAATCACTTTATCAGCCACACTCGAAATTTCGTTCTAAACACCTTACCGAATGTGCCTTATACAACCCTAAAATTAGTTTTTAGTTTTTACATCGCCAAAATATTTTTATTAAACAGATATTATAAGTTTATATTAAAACCCATGCAAACGACGCCGTATATGTGCACTTTTTCCCGCCATTTTATTTGGGCTAACTTGCCTTCTCTTTGAGGTCCAACGTCGGTAACCCAACCCAACCCAAAAGATAAGCCGCCTTTTAGATAAGTATACACACAGACGCCAGAACATTCTCGAGACAGAAACACTGCGCCTTCTACTTTCTTCATCTCCCATCACGAATCCCGATTTTGTTACTGAAGCTATGGAAATATGTCAGTCGGCGGCTGATGCTATTGTTAGATTTTGTTACGGAGAAGAAGCGGATTCGTGGTTTTGTCCCAATGTTATGGAGAAGAAGCAGATTCTTGGTTTTGCCCAAATTGATTTTGTAAGTTTAGACTCTCTTTTTTTTCTTTGTCTTTAATCATAATCTTCGGGGTGGGGATGTGTGAGTTCTGTATTTTGATTTAGGGTTTCAGCAGCTTGGTCATTCTGCTTTTATTATGCATTGATTACCTTTGTTATGGTTGATTTGGTGCCAGAATGTTTAAGGTGGTTTGTTGTTTTTTGAGTGTTTCTACAGATTCGGAGGTTCAATTTGTAGCTACGTTTTTAGCCTTTTTTTCAACTGCTTATTTGATTAGCTTATAAAATAAGTAATTGTATATGGATGTTACAATTTATAGTGCTGTTGTTTTTTATCGCTTACAGACAAGAAAAACAAAATTGAAAAGATTGTGGTCAATTTTGTGAATTATATTGTTATGTAACCTTATGAAAAATGAAATCCTAAATTTGTTTTTGGGTCTTTACTACAGGAATTGAGTGTGTATCTGAGGTTATGGGCTCGCGGTGTTTGGAAGAGCTAATGAAATGGGTCATTAAAATCTTATCGTAATGTGGCACGGATAGTATAAATGGTTAGTATGCAACTTGATTTCTTTGCAGCCATGGCAATATAAAGTAATATTGATGTTGTTTTGGTTAAACAATACTCCAGGTGACTGTAACGATACTAAATTTAGTTCTAGCTTTATACGCAAAAGTGATGGCAGTCTAACGGTCGCTTCGGATGTAAACCTATTCTTTATTGATTGGTCTATTTGTGTACTTCTGGAAAGATGTTTTGAGTATTGTCAACTCTGATGAACTTCACAAGGTGCAAGTAAATTCTCATACAAAAAACTTATTTACTCTTCTTTTTAAGTTTTTATAGTAGAATTAAAATGGTGACTACAATAAAAAATTGCCAGTTTGCTCAGTGAAGTATAAACAAGCTTATGGGCTTTTAGCCCAATAAATAAATATCTTTGTATGATTGTTGTATTATAATTCTTCATTACGTTTTCATAAAGTGTTAAATACGGCAGTTTTAGTTTCGGGACTGACTCTAATAAGCTTGGTCATGACTGGACCACAGTTGTGTTATTTAACAAAAGAACACTAATATTTATATATTTTACAGGTAAAAAGGAGGATTTTCATGAGGAGATATGCCCTTTAAACCGGTTATTATGACGCTAATTACAAGCGAGCTCAGCAGGTATATTGATAATTGGCCGTTCATTTTATATCATAGCACTTACACAATAAAGTGAAACAAGCATTTATAAGAAATTTGTGCATTGTAGTGGCTTGATGTATACACAGCTCTTGCTGGAGGCATTACGGTTCACTCCACGGTGGAGCGAATGAGGTAGGCTACCATGGTTCATCATCAAGGTACTACAGATGAATGATTGGCTCCAAACGGTCAACCTAATTGACCAGGTAAATGGTCAACAAGGTCAAACTGCCTAGAATCAATCTCCGCGGAATATAGTGGTTTCTCCGGGTCGTTATGTCCCGACGAGGTGTGGATGGTTATCAAACGGGTTTGTGATCGGGTAAATTTGGACAGGAATAGGGTTTGAGTGATTTTAATGGTTATGCTACGGAAATATAAGTGAGAACGATTTAAACACACTATATTAACAATAACGCGAAACCTAATTAACCTAAAACGTAATCTAAAAATTTAAAATTAAAGTTTGCTTAAAGATAAGCAGAAAAATAAGCCAAACGGCTTAAATAGAAGCTATCACTTTATTTATGTTTTTGGTTTTTCTTATTTTACAAACTACTTTTACTTACGTAACCTAAATCTTTAAAAACGTAAAAGTTTATTAAATAAAACGCGAGTGCGCAAAATAAAACGTAAATTTTGAGCTACGCTAACCCTACGGACATGAAAATTATATTTTTACGATCCTAATGATACAAGAAAATTTTGAGAAAAAGAAAATATTTTTTTAGACTTTTTATTTATTTATTATTAATTAAATACTAATTAAACTAAATATAATTATTAAAAATACTAAACTAATTTTGAAAATTACCAAATTTTTTCTAAAATTACTTTATACTAACAGCTAGCTAGGAAAATTAAGAAAAGCCTAAAGTGCTTATTAATAAGCAGTACAATAAGCAAACTATCCTAATAAGCTAAAATAAACTAAACTACTATAAAAATAAAATTGGGAAGAAACAAACTGATAAAGACCCTAGGGCAAATGGTGCTTGGTGTGTGTGTTGTGTATCTGAGCTAGAGGTCAGGGGTTCGACCCTTGCTTTTTGCAATCTTGTTAAACATTTATTTTTTTTGATTTTTTCTTGAACAAAACTGAGCACCAACAATAAATAGCAAACTTTTGTAAAACCAAGACTTAAAATAAGCTCAGATAAGCTCTAAATGAGCGTATCCTCCCAACAGTTGGCATACAAGCTTAAAATGGATTTTTAATTGGAAAAACTAAGCAATAAGCTACAAACTGAGCACTCAAGGATTAATTAAGCTAAAAATGCCTTAATGGAACTGAAAATAAGTTGAAATGACAAGCAAGAAATTCAGAATTAGCAAAATAACTTGACAGATGGTTATTTAAAGCCAAAACTAGATTTTTATACTAAATAAGCTACAATCTAAGAACCAAAGTTAGAAAATAGATGAAATAAGTTTGTTTGACCTAAAGTAAGCTAAAATAACAAACACAACACACTGAAAAGAGCAATAAGCTAAATTAAACTATACCAAAACATCATAGGCCAAACAGGTCCAATTAGGCCATTGCAGCCCCCTGTGGGGCCCACCTGGGTAAACCATGCCCCAAAACTAAAGCTGATACAAAAAGTTGAGATTAAGGGCTTTTCAAAAAGCTAAATCTCAGGCAATGGGGACCACAAATAAGCACTATGGAGGGCTTTGAAGTTGGGGAGTTAATACTGATTACTCAGTATAGGGTCAGTGACAGGGCAACTTCTAGGCCAAAATAAATTGAGGAAAAGGGATCTGAAACCCAAAATAAGCCTGAACCTACTGAGCCACACCAATAAGCTATCCAAAAAGCTAATTTGCAAAGGTTGGAGCCAACAGATGAGCTCTTAATGAGCTCATCAAAGAAGGACAGGTCTGCTGGTGTGCAGGGGTGTTGTGTGGGTTTGCAGCCCTTGAATAAGCTACCCAACAGCACTCAAAATCCAAAACAAACTAAAATAATTAAAGTTCACACAATAAACAACTCATAAAACTAAAATTGTATGCTGAAAGCTGAGTAGACTAACCTAACCATGAGATTAAAAAGGGAATTGTTTCAACAGTTGTGAGGGGGGGAACTATGGTAGGCAAAATAAGCCAATAAATAAGCCCATAAGTACAAAACAGATATGAAGCCAATAAGGCAACCCAAGTGGCTATCCAAAACATCAATCCTTAAACAAAATGATTAACTGTAGAACAAGATTAGACCTGGTGAAAACTTAGTGAAACTGGGTGAGCAGGGTCAAAGTGGGTGGTTTTGTGAACCTTGACCACAGAAAAGTCAGAGACCAGGGGTTGCACAAGTTATATGACCTATTGTGGGCTAAATGAAACTTCCAAACTTAACTAAAGGTGTTGAACAAGGCATCTAGCCTAATTGCTATTGAAAATCAGTCATGGACTACATCCTAGGAAAATTTAATCAAAAGCTTTCAAAAAATACATGAAACTAATTAAGTTTACCCTAAAACTACTATAAGCATTAAACTAAAGCTAATCTAAGTTTAAAAATGGGCACAACCTATTTTGAGAACACAAGAAATTCTTGTGCCAAACACCCCTTAAGGGAGTATCTGTGTGGCATTTTCAATGGGAATCAAGGATTTAAGCTAAAGTTGGGATATATACTTGCACATTAGGCTAAACTAAACTTAAATATGCAATAATAAATCAAACAATAAGCAGTGGACAATAAGCATAAATAGATAAGCAGTTATTAAGCTAATGAGCAGTGTAATAAGCTGAGTATTTTTTTTTGATGAAATAAGACTTTTATTTAATTTAAAAACAAAGGTTTACAACTGATATTGAAAGCAAACAACACTTAAACTAAAATTATTTCTAAACTAAATTACACTACTTCCTAATGCCTTATAATGGCTACAACTTTTCTATTTATACTAAGACTAAATTTAGGGTTTCCATCTTGTCTCCTGTTCTTCCTGTGACCTCCCACTTTAATTTGGGACCTTTGGATTGCTTGGAACTAATCTGAGCCGTTCGCTCCATTCTGGCGGGAAATCAATTTACAAGCAAGTTGGAGTTGTTTACTTGTAGCAAGGGAGATAATTTGGACTGAAGTGGAGGAAAGTGAGGGGTAGGGGTGGCTTGTGGGAGTAGTGGTGATGATGAGGTTGGCAATGGCAGAGAAGTAGCAGGGGGGGGGGGGGTCACGGGTTTGTGTTGGGATAAGGGGGAGGGTTTGACTGATGGTTTGACCTAGGGTTGTATTACAAAGGGACGGGGTGTTTTTGGTTTAAGCTTTTGGTCCAAGGGTGGATTGGGCTTAGGGTGTTGAGTTGTATTGGGTGGGCTGTGTTTATTGCGGATGGGGTTTAATTAATCAAGGGTATCCGTTTGGTTTGTAATAGCAAAACACAAGGATCAAATGTGCATAATCTGAAAGTTGGAGGGCCTTTTCTGCCATGTTCCAAAAGTATATCCAAGGGACCAATATTGCCAAGTTATAATTCCATAAGGACTTTTGAAGTTCATTTTCCAAAATTAAAATTCCGGGGACTGATTTTGTCACATTTGCAAAGTACAGGGACCAAACATGTAATTTTCCCAAAGTTTTCACCCAAGGATCGTTTTTGAATATATTTGACTTTTAAATGCCTTGGGTTGACTTTTCTTTCATTTTAATACTTCAGGGACTAGTTTGGTCAATTTTTGAAACTTGAGGGACTGAAACTGCCAATTTGAAGTTCATTTTCCAAAATTAAAATCCCGGGGACTGATTTTGTCACATTTGCAAAGTACAGGGACCAAACATGTAATTTTCCCAAAGTTTTCACCCAAGGATTGTTTTTGAATATATTTGACTTTTAAATGCCTTGGGTTGACTTTTCTTTCGTTTTAAAACTTCAGGGACTAGTTTTGTCAATTTTTGAAACTTGAGGGACTGAAACTGCTAATTATGCAAACTTTGTTCGTTTTTCATTTGTTTTTAAACATTTTGCATTTAAAACATATAAAACACACTTTTGGGATAATTTCTGTATTTTGATGCATTTCTGAGTGTTTTTGGATGTTTTGGCAGTTCAGATACGATAAAAATGATGAGTATTTACACACTCATCAATCCCCCACACTAAACTATTGCTAGTCCCTAGCAATCTTTTGAGAAAAACTTAATGGATTTTAAACTCTTTACCAAAAGCCATCACTTCTGGAGTAGCCAGATGTATCGATTCAAGTAAGAACTGTGGTCCACCTGATAACCATGTGATTTTGAGCAAACCACCAGCTGTCAACGGATTTGATTTGTCTTTACCAAAAGCCGTTTGCTTCTGGACTAGCCAACTCTTGATGGAATAGTCAACATCTTGGTGAGCTGATTACCAATTATGGTTTTTCCACTGCCTTTACCACAAGCCATAATCTTGCGGGCTAGCCAACTCATTCACTTTTTGGGATATGGCGAGTTGATGTACCATACAATTTTGGGCAAATTGCAAGCCATCAACGGATTTGAGATGTCTTTACCAAGAGCCGTTTGCTCCTGGACTAACCAATCCTTTTGTCGGTTAGACATGGCGGACTGATAACCACAAAAAATTTTGAACTTTAGTGAAAAAATTTTAAAAATTTTGCCAAAAACGGGGGTACTATAAGGTAAAATGTGATAAAATTCGCTAGAATAGCGAAATACCCCCCACACTTAGAATGAATATTGTCCTCAATATTCAAAGTCCCGGCTATTATGCCGACTCTTTGAACGTAAAAGGGCAACATTACAAGCTAAATGTGGAAACACCATTTTTTCACTTTGTTTTATTTATTATATGTACATGGTAACAACAGCAGGGGCACTCCCCCACACTTAGGGTGAAAACCCTAAGTACATGCTACTGTTTTTGTTTACCGAGTCGCTAGCTTGACTCGACCCCGAATTCATTTGTCCTTGGGGAAGCATGATGTGGAAGAGAAAATCTCCATCGGACTTTCATTCAAGATGTTTGGACAAACATTTGAAGCACGTGAAAGTTCCACACCGATGAGATAAGTATCCGGCTCAAGATAATGATACATGAAAATGCCGGGGTCAAAGATGGTATCTTCATTCCCGAATGAGTGAAGAACAAGAGAAGTCACCTTATAGGTGAAGAAAAGGAAGAAAACCATGATGCAAATCATGATAAGATTTTCTTCCTCGATAATAGGCTCATTAGCCTGACAAAAACATCCCGGGAGGGTGGGTGGGAATTTGCAAATCCTCATGATTGAGTGCATCTCCCCCCGGGTTATCCAACTCCGGAGGAGTCATGATATGAGTGAGTTCACCGGAGAACTCCTCATGAAGAGAATCATTCCCAAGATGTGAATCTGTGAACTCATGTTCCGGAATAGACTCATCACAATCCTCATTCTGAATATCAAAGAGTGGATTATCAGAAATCAAAGTGAATTCGGATTCGAATTCATACAGAGGATTGGTGAGAGTAGTCTTGAATGCTTCGGGAACAAAGTGATTATCATTCTCTTCTTCTAAGCTAACTAGCTCAGAAGGTAATCCTTCCACATGACTGATGTCTCTAGAAGATAAAGAATTTTCATCAGCATGTGAAGTACTAAGCTCGATGTTGGGATTAGAGTTTAAAAGATTTTCAGTTTCTCCCATATCGGCTTCAAAATCAAGGAGACCATCATCACTTCCCAATGGAAGTGGATTGATGTGAGTAAGTTCATCTGTGGACTCCGCAATAAGAGGGTCAACATCAGAATGAGGCAGTGGTGCCTCTTCATACTCAACTTCTCCATAATATGTGCAATCATCATTAAAATCGGAGAAAGTCTCAAAATGATCTTTTGGATTTTCAGGGGGAGAAGGTAAATCACACACATGATCAAAAGTTCCCTGTGACTCTCCTGGGATTGGGACAAGGTTCTCAACACTAGACTTTATGAATTCGTCTGATTCCTTTTGAGCAACAGTGCTAAGATGCTCATCCCCCATATTCAGAGAGTGAGTGTGAACTTCGGGTGTGATATCAATAGACTGAGGGAGTTTAGAAGTACTAGCAGTTATGGAATTTTCAAGTTCCATTTGATCAACGACTAGTGACTTCGTCACATTATTTTCTCCCTGATTCTCCATGGAAGGAATCACAACAGATGAATCTGATGAATCTTTTTGAATAATAACAATGTTATCTTCATCATCATCACTGTCATCATCGTCATCATAAAGAGCAGCATAGCGAAGATTGGCACGTATTTTAGCCGCTCTTTGCTCAGCATGTAATTCTTCCTTGCTCATTTCGTTTCTAGCCTCTCGTTCTTCAGCAAGTAATTATGCCATTGATTTTTCACGAGATTCTTGAAACGATGTAATAGCAAACTCCTCCTTAAGTTTTTGCAAAATTTCACGAGCCTCTAGTAAAAGGTCTTGCTCAGTATCATGAGGAGTTGCTTGGATCATTTGGTACTGTGGAGGTTGGTCTTGAATTGAATAGTCATAATTGTTACAAGGAAATGGATTCCTTGTTTGACAATCCGAGCTAAAGTGAGGACCTCCACAGTATTCACAACAGTAAAACTGATGTGGCTGTGAGTCGTATGTGCTAGAGTCATAATTGTTATCAGGAAACTGCTCATAGACAAGCGTGTTGCCCGATTGACAATCAGAACTGTAGTGTGGGCCACCATAGTACTCACAGCAGTTAAACTATTGAGTCTGGTTTGGTGAATTGTATGGATATTGGTCGTAACCAAAATTTTGACTATTTTGACAATCAAAACCTTGGTGAGGACCTCCACAATATTCACACGAAAAGTTTGGTGTATTCTGATACGAAGCATAATTGTGATTTGGATAATATGATTCTTGCTCGTATGAATGTGATGGGTAATTGGAAAAAATTGAAGAGTCGTTGAATGAGTTCTGATTAGGATCATAAGAAAATGAATTCCTCGAACCACAAAACAAACCACTTCCATCTCGAATATCATTACCACATTGTACACATGTACACCAACGACATGGTAAACCAAAAAGTGGCTCAGCACAACCAACACAAGGAATAAAATCCGGAGGTGGGACAAGTGGTGTGCTCTTAGAGCTAGGAATTTCCACCACTTCCGTTATGGTCTCGGGTTTTTGTTCTTGATAAACGTGAAGATTGGGCAAGTCGTTCTTTTCAGTCACTGCCCTAAGCTCTGTACGTTTGCTTGACAAACTTTTAACCGTAAACCGTGAAAGGTTAGGATCAATTCTTGACGGTTTAGGAGCAATTGTGAGCTTAGGTTTTTGGACAACCGTAGGTTGGACGTATTTAGCACTTCCATCGTCATAGGGAAGTACAGGGTCCTTTGTCACCCCGGTTTCTTGTTCCATTTCCCTCACCGGAGAGAGAATAGGGATCGAAGGTCCATCATAATCAACACGACATCTCGACATTTTTGACAAGGCCATAAGTTTTTCAATTTTGCTCTTAAAGGCCCTTTGTTCAAAGAAACCATCATCGAGAGATGCCATTAGAATCAATAACAACAGAAGTGGAAGAGGTTAGAATCAAAAGGATAGAGGGTAAAGGAATGAAGAATCAAAGATGTGAGAGGGTAAGGGTGAATATTTTTGGTATTTTTGAAATACATTTTGTACAAATGAGAAAGAAAATCTTTTTGGGTTTTTTGTGTTCGTTGAAAACTGATGTAAAATGTTTTCGGGAATAGTTTTTATGAAAATATACAAAGGGATGGTAAATTTACAAAGAAGTGAATTCCAAAATCACTAATCTGAAAACCGTTTTAGAATAACGCGCATGACCTCCCCGGCAGCGGCGCCAAAAATTGATTGGCTCCAAACTGTCAACCTAATTGACCAGGTAAATGGTCAACAAGGTCAAACTGCCTAGAATCAATCTCCGCGGAATATAGTGGTTTCCCCGGGTCGTTATGTCCCGACGAGGTGTGGATGGTTACCAAACGGGTTTGTGATCGGGTGAATTTGGACAGGAATAGGGTTTGAGTGATTTTAATGATTACACTACGGAAATATAAGTGAGAACGATTTAAACACACTATATTAACAATAACGCGAAACCTAATTAACCTAAAACGTAATCTAAAAATTTAAAATTAAAGTTTGCTTAAAGATAAGCAGAAAAATAAGCCAAACGGCTTAAATAGAAGCTATCACTTTATTTATGTTTTTGGTTTTTCTTATTTTACAAACTACTTTTACTTACGTAACCTAAATCTTTAAAAACGTAAAAGTTTATTAAATAAAACGCGAGTGCGCAAAATAAAACGTAAATTTTGAGCTACGCTAACCCTACGGACATGAAAATTATATTTTTACGATCCTAATGATACAAGAAAATTTTGAGAAAAAGAAAATATTTTTTTAGACTTTTTATTTATTTATTATTAATTAAATACTAATTAAACTAAATATAATTATTAAAAATACTAAACTAATTTTGAAAATTACCAAATTTTTTCTGAAATTACTTTATACTAACAGTTAGCTAGGAAAATTAAGAAAAGCTTAAAGTGCTTATTAATAAGCAGTACAATAAGCAAACTATCCTAATAAGCTAAAATAAACTAAACTACTATAAAAATAAAATTGGGAAGAAACAAACTGATAAAGACCCTAGGGCAAATGGTGCTTGGTGTGTGCGTTGTGTATCTGAGCTAGAGGTCAGGGGTTCGACCCTTGCTTTTTGCAATTTTGTTAAACATTTTTTTTTTTTTGATTTTTTCTTGAACAAAACTGAGCACCAACAATAAATAGCAAACTTTTGTAAAACCAAGACTTAAAATAAGCTCAGATAAGCTCTAAATGAGCTTATCCTCCCAACAGTTGGCATACAAGCTTAAAATGGATTTTTAATTGGAAAAACTAAGCAATAAGCTACAAACTAAGCACTCAAGGATTAATTAAGCTAAAAATACCTTAATGGAACTGAAAATAAGTTGAAATGACAAGCAAGAAACTTATAATAAGCAAAATAACTTGACAGATGGTTATTTAAAGCCAAAACTAGATTTTTATACAAAATAAGCTACAAATAAGCTACAATCTAAGAACCAAAGTTAGAAAATAGATGAAATAAGTTTGTTTGACCTAAAGTAAGCTAAAATAACAAACACAACACACTGAAAAGAGCAATAAGCTAAATTAAGCTATACCAAAACATCATAGGCCAATCAGGCCATTGCAGCCCCCTGTGGGGCCCACCTGGGTAAACCATGCCCCAAAACTAAAGCTGATACAAAAAGCTGAGATTAAGGGCTTTTCAAAAAGCTAAATCTCAGGCAATGGGGACCACAAATAAGCACTATGGAGGGCTTTGAAGTTGGGGAGTTAATACTGATTACTCAGTATAGGGTCAGTGACAGGGCAACTTCTAGGCCAAAATAAGTTGAGGAAAAGGGATATGAAACCCAAAATAAGCCTGAACCTACTGAGCCACACCAATAAGCTTTCCAAAAAGCTAATTTGCAAAGGTTGGAGCCAACAGATGAGCTCTTAATGAGTTCATCAAAGAAGGACAGTGGGACAGGTCTGCTGGTGTGCATGGGTGTTGTGTGGGTTTGCAGCCCTTGAATAAGCTACCCAATAGCACTCAAAATCCAAAACAAACTAAAATAATTAAAGTTCACACAATAAACAACTCATAAAACTAAAATTGTATGCTGAAAGCTGAGTAGACTAACCTAACCATGAGATTAAAAAGGGAATTGTTTCAGCAGTTGTGAGGGGGGGAACTATGGTAGGCAAAATAAGCTAATAAATAAGCCCATAAGTACATAACAGATATGAAGCCAATAAGGCAACCCAAGTGGCTATCCAAAACATCAATCCTTAAACAAAATGATTAACTGTAGAACAAGATTAGACCTGGTGAAAACTTAGTGAAACTGGGTGAGCAGGGTCAAAGTGGGTGGTTTTGTGAACCTTGACCACGGAAAAGTCAGAGACCAGGGGTTGCACAAGTTATATGACCTATTGTGGGCTAAATGAAACTTCCAAACTTAACTAAAGGTGTTGAACAAGGCATCTAGCCTAATTGCTATTGAAAATCAGTCATGGACTACATCCTAGGAAAATTTAATCAAAAGCTTTCAAAAAATACATGAAACTAATTAAGTTTACCCTAAAACTACTATAAGCATTAAACTAAAGCTAATCTAAGTTTAAAAATGGGCACAACCTATTTTGAGAACACAAGAAATTCTTGTGCCAAACACCCCTTAAGGGAGTATCTGTGTGGCATTTTCAGTGGGAATCAAGGATTTAAGCTAAAGTTGGGATATATACTTGCACATTTGGCTAAACTAAACTTAAATAAGCAATAATGAATCAAACAATAAGCAGTGGACAATAAGCATAAATAGATAAGCAGTTATTAAGCTAATGAGCAGTGTAATAAGCTGAGTATTTTTTTTTTTGATGAAATAAGACTTTTATTTAATTTAAAAACAAAGGTTTACAACTGAGATTGAAAGCAAACAACACTTAAACTAAAATTATTTCTAAACTAAATTACACTACTTCCTAATGCCTTATAATGGCTACAACTTTTCTATTTATACCAAGACTGAATTTAGGGTTTCCATCTTGTCTCATGTTCTTCCTGTAACCTCCCACTTTAATTTGGGACCTTTGGATTGCTTGGAGCTAATCTGAGCCGTTTGCTCCATTCTGGCAGGAAATCAGTTTACAAGCAAGTTGGAGTTGTTTACTTGTAGCAGGGGAGTTAATTTGGACTGAAGTGGAGGAAAGTGAGGGGTAGGGGTGGCTTGTGGGAGTAGTGGTGATGATGAGGTTGGCAATGGTAGAGAAGTAGCAGGGGGGGGTCACGGGTTTGTGTTGGGATAAGGGGGAGGGTTTGACTGATGGTTTGACCTAGGGTAGTATTAGAAAGGGACGGGGTGTTTTTGGTTTAAGCTTTTGGGCCAAGGGTGGATTGGGCTTAGGGGGTTGAGTTGTATTGGGTGGGCTGTGTTTATTGCGGATGGGGTTTAATTAATCAAGGGTATCCGTTTGGTTTGTAATAGCAAAACACAAGGATCAAATGTGCATAATCTGAAAGTTGGAGGGCCTTTTCTGCCATGTTCCAAAAGTATATCCAAGGGACCAATATTTCCAAGTTATAATTCCATAAGGACTTTTGAAGTTCATTTTCCAAAATTAAAATCTCGGGGACTGATTTTGTCACATTTGCAAAGTACAGGGACCAAACATGTAATTTTCCCAAAGTTTTCACCCAAGGATCGTTTTTGAATATATTTGACTTTTAAATGCCTTGGGTTGACTTTTCTTTCGTTTTAAAACTTCAGGGACTAGTTTTGTCAAATTTTGAAACTTGAGGGACTGAAACTGCCAATTATGCAAACTTTGTTCGTTTTTCATTTGTTTTTAAACATTTTGCATTTAAAACATATAAAACACACTTTTGGGATAATTTCTGTATTTTGATGCATTTCTGAGTGTTTTTGGATGTTTTGGCAGTTCAGATACGATAAAAATGATGAGTATTTACACACTCATCAATGAACATACCATAGCTGGAAGGCAAAACTGCTTCGCAGATAATATGCATATACCAAACTAATAAGCCAAGTTTTGTACATGTTTCGACCAAATAAAAAAGGCAAATGCAACAGGTCAGTTTTGAGAAAAAAATGCCTTTACTTTACTAACTAACATCTATGCTTTATAACTTGCTTTATTAGTTGACAATGCTTACAAGGTTTTAAATGTGTTTATAATATTGTAACACCTTCTTATTCTTTAGGTGCTACAGCAGAAGGTTTAGGCGTGCAAACAACGCAAGTAAACATGTCTCCTTTATCCAACTTTACTGAACCCTCAAATGGAAAACCAAACGACAACCTCAAGTTACTCCCAGTTATTCGCCTATGGAGAGTCGCGAAGGAAATGTACAAGACAACAGAACAATGCCGGCATCCACTACTACTCAAAATGCTAACATACATGGCAAACGACTGCAAACCACTCAACCAAACTGCCATACAGCAGGTTCTAAAATATTTCTTTTTTAGAAATTCTTTAATACACCAGACATCTGCATCTTATACATGGTTCCAACTCTTCTTATGCCTATTGCAGTTAACATGTTTTCTTCACACGACTTTGATGAAACGTCAAATGGAAAATGCAAGAGACATTCTTGAATTAAATCCAGACATACGAGCTGCAATATCATACCGAGGTATAAATTTGTGATTATTGTGTTTGTTGCAAAATTGGGTCATCTATGTGAAAATGTTACCTTGCGTAAATTATGTGTGTTCTGTACATCCATTAGCAGGTACAAACCATGGGCAACGAGCCTATGCAGACGCCGAAAATGGCTATCTTTTGTACCTTGATGTGAATGCGACTCAGATGTTTTTCGAAATTTCTTGATGAGGTAAAGAGCTTCATTAGTTGACAATACGAATTCACCAGGTACGTATCCTTTGTAAATCTGCCAGATTAATCATGCGTTTTAATTTAACGAAAGAAATTTGGGGTTTTCCTTTTAATTGCAGACTTTTTCTTAGATTGGACCTACGAGCTACTACAAATTTGGCTTTATTGCTTCAAATCGCAGGTATGTGGTCTTATAAGATTCAGTTCAAAATTTGATTTTGGTTATACCTATTCAAGTTTGCGTATGACCACAGGGAGCTGGGAAAGAAAGCTGTTTCGACAGTTTTATATGGATATGGGAGCTGACAAGATAGTATGGTGTGCCGACAGATGTCGCTCTGGTGTCTAAGGATGTAGAGAGAGTTCGTGGGTATGATGACGAGACTAATACTATTTGTGAGCTATGAATTTATCCCCTATATTTTTATTGTTGTTGATTATGTGATCTAGCTATAACTATGTTTTTTTTACAAAGTTACATCACTGTTTTCTTGGGTTGAACTATTTTCCGGCGAAAGTGAGTTCCAATTGTAAATGAATGGCAGATATTGTGTTATCAATATTATTGCATGATTCAAATGTGAAATATAATCTTATTATTACCCGTCATGGCACCATAAGAATTTTTTTATGCTTCATTTACAGGGTTAACAGTTTACGGAATATCTGGGTGGTTATGGCACAATGTAAGGTGCTCGGAAGAGTAAGTATGCTAGCCAAATCCATTTTCTTAGCAGATGGAGATAGGAACGATGTGACTGTCACAGACCTTGGAAAAAAAAGTAAAAAGGGTATATTTGTTTTTCTTCTTTTCGTTTTTCCCCTAATTTAAGATCTAATTGTTTTTTTTACTGATGTGAGTTCAGTATCTTCCAAAATCTAAAATGACATATATAGCATGGGTCATACAACATATTAAGCTAATTACAGATATAGCATTTGTTGGGAATAAAATGCACAAGTTAAAGAGTCTGCCAGAAGAGCCTGCCAAATGATAGTTAAGCCTGCCTCTTCAGTTTTGATTGATGTTGAAGATATACTAACAGTACCTTCTGGGTAAGAAGGTACTGCTAGTTGATGAAGGTCCTGCCAGTTTTAACAACAAGTTGTTATATTTTATTTAGAGATATTTAGTTGTATTATTAGTCTTTGTACAAAGTTATACGTTAAGTAGAAGTAGTACAGAGGTCTCAGTAGATAAAATGGAGTGTTTTACCTTGAAAGGTGTAATATTAGGATAAGATAAGTCTCTAATATATTATATTAAGTAACTTGACAACTTGTAATAAGGGCTCCTTATACTATAAAAGGAACCCTTAAGTCACCTTCTTAGATAGATCACATGCACAACAAGTCAACATACTTGACAACTAGATCAATCACTACATGCATAACTTCCATCCTTAAATCCTTTTCACGTATCAAAGATTCAAGGTTACATTTGTAATCCTGGTGATAGTTTAGATCACCCGTATTATTTCATCAATAATATTGAATCGTTTTGTGTTATTCATGTTGTGTTCATCACTCTAAATTATTCACGTTTACTTATTCACCACCTTTGTTCCTTTAGTGTGTTTTAGTAAATTCCGCGTGCTAAATCACATTCACTCATAAATATCCTAAACACATTATTAAGATTAACATCCCAAGTGTTTACATAATCCTTCCACAAGTGGTGTCAGAGCGAGGCTGATATTTACGACATAAAAGAACAAAGCAAAAATGGATGTTGAGCACATTCAAACCAATGTGGCTGCAAAACTTCCATTACTCAAACAGAATGAGTTTGAGATGTGGAGATTGAGGGTTGAGCAATACTTTCAAGTGCAAGACTATGCACTTTGGGAGATTATTGAAGAAGGAAACTCATTCAAACCAATAACCACCACCTCCACAGTAAACGATGCACTGGTCACAACTGTGCAAGTAAACCCAACAACCGCAGAAGAAAGAATCCAAAAGAGAAATGATCTTAAAGCCAGGAGTATGCTTCTCATGTCTATTCCAAATGACCAGTTCTTAATCTTTAACAAGTACAAATGTGCTAAAACCCTTTTTCAAGCTATTGTGGCTAGATTTGGTGGTAATGATGCCACCAAGAAAACTCAGAAAACACTTTTAAAACAACAATTTGAAAACTTTTCAGCCACAACAAATGAGTCTTTGGATAGCATGTTCAATAGACTATAAAAGCTTTCTAGTCAGTTAGCCATTCATGCGGTGATAATATCTCAAGAAGACTTAAACTCCAAATTCCTTAGAAGTCTACCCTCTGAATGGGCCATGCATGTCATTGTCTGGAAAAACAAATCAGATATTGATTCCATGAGTCTTAATGATCTTTACAGCAACTTCAAAATAGTATAACATGAACTGAAGAAGTCTACTAGTTCAAGCTCAGGAAATATGGCCTTTGTGTCATCTCATGGTACTTCCAAGAAAGTTGATGAAGAAAAAGATGGTAGAGAAGAAGGTACTGCCAACATAAATTTTGGTACTGCCAGTACTTCTAGCAGTACCAAAACCATTTTAGATGAAACAATTGGTTGTGCTTTCCTAACATCACAACACAATGGTTCCATATTAACCTTTGAAGATCTTCAAGAGATCAATGATGATGATCTTGAAGAAATGGACATAAAGTGGCAGCTTTCACTTCTTAGCATGAGGGCTAAGAAATATTTGATGAGAACTGGAAAGAAGATTGTCATCAATGGCAATGAACCTGCTGGGTATGACAAGTCTAAAGTGGAGTGCTACAACTGCCACATGAAGGGTCACTACTCAAGAGATTGTAGGAGACCAAAGAAGCAGGGTGATAAGGGAAGAGGTTTTGAGAACAAGAACAGGGGAAACAATGAGAACAAGAGCAAGGAAGTGGACATCACTGAAACAAAAGCTATGGTAGCTATTGATGGGCTGGGTTTTGATAGGAGCTTTATGGGTGAAGAAGAGTCATCTTCAAATGAAATGGCTTTAATGGCTTTCTCCAATCCTGAGGTACAAATTACAAAGTGTTCTGCTACTTGTGAAGTTTTTAAAGAATTAGAAATCTTAAGAAAACTTTATGATGAACTGAAAGTAGAAGAAAGAAAAACTCATCAAGACCTAGTTAATCATAAGTGTGGTATGGCCAAACTTGAGAAACAGATAATTCACTTTAGAGAAAATGAACTCACCTTTTCTGACACAAAAGCTATTCTTAATAGAGACATATTTTTAAAAGATGCTGAAATAAATCTGTTAAGAACTGAGTTTGCTAAAGTGAAACAAGCAAAAGATAATATTCAACCAACTGTTACAACATTAGAAAATGCTTCTGCATGTACTAAAAGTATAGTTGAAAACCAAATGAACAAGAAAATCAAATCTGGGATTGGATACAACACATGTCCACCTCCTTACAGAGGAATTCCCTGTCCCCCAGGGATAATCTTGTTGAATCAGGTTTACATGAACTCACTCATAAACCACTAGAAAATGTAAAACCTGTAGAAAATAGTGAACCTTTTGAGAGTGCAAGTGATACTTCACTCTCCAAAGAAAAGGTGCTCACTGATAAGAGCTCAGATGATACATCTATTGAAGATTGGACATCTGATGAGAATGAAAAAGAGACTGTTTCTAAGAAAGGAAACAAAGTAGGACCAACCAGTCCTAAAAGTGTAGAGAGTATGACAAAGACTAAAGTTGTTCTAAAAACAGTTGAATGTTGTGCTAAATGTAATAGCAAACCTAGAGGTAGTTAGAGAAATTGGAACAATCTTAAGTCACACCAACTTGGTGATAATTTTGTTATGTACAATAAGGCATGCTATTACTGTGGTAGTTTTAATCATACACATGCTTATTGTAACAACTGGGTTCCTGGGAGTACATCAAGGTCTAAAACAAATAAAACAAACCCCAGAAAAGGTTTTGTGAAATCTAACACACCAAAAGTCAATCATAATGTTAGACCAAATGAGCCTGTTTACCCAAAATTTACTACTAAGGGTGCAAGTAATATTCTCAAACATACACCAAGAGTTGTGAAAAGTCTCATTGAAAGGGATTATGTGGTTAAAACACAAAATTGGAGACCAAAACCAAAAGGTCCTACTAGACCAAATGGTACTGCCAAATTTGGTACTGTCAGACCAAAAACCACAAAATGTGTTAAGAATGAAAATGCTGTTAAGTCCTCAGCATGTTGGATTTGGAGACCACTCCAATCAAATGGTGCATCAACAGTCCTAAAGAGGTTTGATTACATTGATGCACGAGGCAAACCCAAGTCAGTCATGGCTTGGGTACCCCAAGGAAACTAATATGTGTATACATGTGCAGGAACATTCAAATGATATTGCTGATCAAGGATATGTAGATAGTGGATGTTCAAGGCACATGACAGGCAACATGTCTTACCTCACAGACTTCAAATCATTTGATGGAGGATATGTTACCTTTGGGGGATGAATCAAAGGAAAGATTACTGGTAAAGGTACAATTAAAACCAGTAAATTAGATTTTGAAAATGTGTACTTTGTGAAAGAACAATAGTTTAATCTCTTAAGTGTCTCACAAATGTGTGACACAAAGAACAATGTTCTTTTTACTGACACTGAATGCATTGTACTTTCTCCTGATTTTAAAATTCCTGATGAAAGTCAGATTCTTCTTAAAATCCCTAGAAAGAACAATATGTACATTGTTGATTTAAAGAACATTGTTCCTAAAGAGAGTTTAACATGTATAGTAGCAAAAGCCTCATTGGATGAATCTATGCTTTGGCATAGAAGACTTGGTCATGTAAACTTTAAAACAATCAATACAATTGCAAAATATGATTTGGTTAGAGGTTTACCCAAAAAGATTTTTCAAAATGACCAAACCTGTGTTGATTGTCTAAAAGGCAAACAACATAGAGCTTCTTGTAAGCCCAAGACCCATAACTCAATTTTTCAAGCTTTATACATGCTTCATATGGACCTCTTTGGTCCTACATCTGTGAATAGCTTGAATGGTAAAAAATATTGTCTTGTAGTTACTGATGATTACAACAGATTTTCTTGGGTTTTCTTTTTGAGAACTAAGGATGAAACAAGTGAAATCCTTAAGTCCTACATTACAGGGATAGAAAACCAAATTGATAAGAAAGTAAAAGTAATTAGATGTGACAATGGAACAGAATTCAAGAATAGAGTTAGGGATGAATTTTGCAAAGAAAAAGGAATAAAAAGAGAATATAGTGTAGCTAGAACCCCACAGCAAAATGGAGTAGCAGAAAGGAAAAATAGAACTCTTATAGAGGCTGCTAGAACAATGTTAGTAGACTCTAAGTTACCTATTTCATTTTGGGCTGAAGCTGTAGGTACTACTTGTTATGTACAGAACAGGGTTCTTGTGATTAAACCTCATAGAAAGACTCCCTATGAACTTTTGTTTGGTAGAACACCATCTTTAAGTTTTATGAGACCTTTTGGATGTCATGTCACTATTCTCAATACCAAAGATCATCTAGGAAAGTTTGAAGGAAAAGTTGCTGAAGGCTACATGATAGGGTATTCTTTGCAAAGTAAGGCCTATAGGGTGTATACTAGATGCACTAGGCTAGTGGAAGAAAATCTGCACATAGAGTTTCAAGAGAAACTACCAAATGTTGCAGGCATTGGACCAGATTGGTGTTTTAACATTGATAAGCCTTCAGAATCTATGAATTATGTGCCTGTCACAGGTACAAATACTAATGATAATGCAGGTTTTGAAGACAATGTTGAAACAACTGAGGATCAAGATTACATATTGATGCCAATTTGGAAAGATTTGGATTCATCTTCAAGTCATGAAGAGCCTTCAAATACAACAAATGAAGGTGTTGAAGATGATCATGGAACTCAAGGTCAAGGAAATCAAGAAAATTCTGCAAATGAAAATGGTACTGCCAATTTACAAGATGGTACTGCCAGTTCAACAGATGGTACTGCCAGTTCACAAGTTGGTCCTGCTGAACCATTAAATGTTCTATCAGATGATTCCTTACCAGAAGATTTAGGGATTGGCAATCTTCCAATTACCTATGATGTTCCTACAACACACAACACAAGAATTCTCAAAGATCACTCCATTGATAATGTGATTGGCAGCATTGATTATGGTGTTAAAACAAGAACTCAAGTCTTATCTTCAGACCAAGATGGGTTTGTCTTAGCTATCTATGAAGAAAAGAACCATGAAGTTGCCCACATATGCCTGTTTTCATGCTTTCTCTCACAAGTAGAACCCAAAAACATTACAAAAGCCTTAGATGATTCAAGCTGGGTTGAAGCAATGCAAGAAGAGCTACTTCAATTCAAACTTCAGAAGGTTTGGATACTGGTTGATTTGCCCAAAGGTTACAGGGCAATTGGAACCAAATGGGTTTTCAGGAATAAGAAAGATAAAAGGGGAATAGTGATAAAAAAAAACAAAGCAAGATTGGTGGCCCAAGGGTATACTCAAGAAGAAGGAGTAGATTATGAAGAAGTTTTTGCTCCTGTTGCAAGAATTGAAGTAATTAGGCTGTTCTTGGCCTATGCTTCTTTCATAGGCTTCACTGTCTTCCAAATGGATGTCAAAAGTGCCTTTTTATATGGTACTATTGAAGAAGAGGTGTATGTTTCTCAACCTCCAGGCTTCATTGATGCAGAATATCCAGACAAGGTGTACAAGGTTACCAAAGCTCTTTATGGTCTACACCAAGCTCCTAGGGCATGGTATGAAACATTGGCTTTCTATTTATTGGAAAATGGATTTCAAAGAGGCAAGATTGATCCAACTTTGTTCATCAAAAGAACCAAGAAAGACATCTTGCTTGTACAGATTTATGTTGATGACATTATCTTTGGATCCACAAACCAGGAGTTGTGTGTAGAGTTTGAAAAACTTATGCATAATAAGTTTGAAATGAGTTCCATGGGGGAACTTACTTTCTTTCTGGGTCTCCAAGTGAAACAATCAAATGAAGGCATATTTATCAGCCAAGATAAGTATGTAGCAGAGATCCTAAGGAAGTTTGGGTTTGCAGATTCAAAGGTTGCAAGTACACCAATGGATCCAGAAAAGGGGTTACTCAAAGATGCTGAGGGTGAAGATGTTGATGTGCACAATTACAGATCAATGATTGGGTCCTTGATGTACCTTACATCATCAAGACCAGATATCGTGTTCTCAGTATGTGTATGTGCAAGGTTTCAAGTAAATCCAAAAGTTTCTCATCGCACAGCAGTCAAAAGGATCTTCAGATACCTCAAGGGTCAACCTAGGTTGGGTCTATGGTATCCAAGGGAATCATCTTTTGATTTGGTAGCTTATTCAGATAGTGACTATGCTGGTGCAACCCTAGACAGAAAATCCACAACTGGTGGATGTCAATTTCTTGGCTGCAGACTCATATCATGGCAATGCAAGAAGCAAACAATGGTGGCCAACTCTACATCTGAAGCAGAATATGTTGCAAGTGCAAGTTGTTGTGGCCAAGTTCTTTGGATCCAAAATCAATTGCTTGACTATGGGTACAATTTTCTTAACACCATTATTTACATTGACAATAGCAGTACTATTTGTATCATTAAAAATCCAGTTCAACATTCAAAAACAAACCACATTGAAATCAGACACCATTTCATAAGAGATTGCAATGAGAAAAGGTTAATACAAGTTGTCAAAATTGATTCTGAAAAGAATTTTGCAGACCTTCTCACCAAAGCTTTTGATTTAGGTAGGTTTAAATACCTGGTAGCAGGTATTGGTATGATAAATCTTTGAAAAACATGTGTTTTTGTATATAAAATAAACAAGTTTTGGCCTTTAAACATGGTACTGCTAGTTAGTCATAAGGTACTGTCAGTGCATAATTGGTACTGCTAGTTCAAAGTTTGCTCTGTTTTTGTTCATCTTGATGCTTAAATGTTAACAATGCTATAAAACAAGTGATTTGCACTCTGTTCTTTTGGTCTACAACTAACAATTTCAGGTTACTCAAGATTGATAACAAAATCAGGATGTGGAAATGGTAATCAGTTCACCAAGTTTTACAAACTTAAAGAGCTGGCTAGTCCAAAGCAAACGGCTCTTGGTAAAGACTTCTTAAATCCATTGATAGCTGATAGTTTGCTAAAAACTATAAGGTAATCAGTTCACCCAGTTTTAAAACTTAAAGAGCTGACTAGTCCAAAAGCAAACGGCTATTGGTAAAGACTTATCAAATCCGTTGATAGCTGATAGTTTGCTAAAAACTATAAGGGATTTTTACTAAAATTTCCAAGGGACTGCCAAGTTATATTTCTAAAATCAAGGTACTGGTAGTTCAAATTTTAGTACTGGTAGAGTAAAATGGTACTGCTACATAGCCGTTGAGTCTGTCAGATTAAAAATATAGCCGTTGTTTTGAAGGGTATTTTTGTGAATTACTCATGTTTTCCTCGAATTAAGGATATAGTTATTATAATAAAAGATCTTTTTGACCGCCTCTTCAATTACTTATCCATATCTTTAATAGTCGGTCAAAAGTAATTTTCTCATAATCAATCCTTATCACAATTCACACTCACCTTTCATCTTCTACCAGTACAACAATAAAATCCCACCATTATAATCAAATTTTTCCTCAAATCTTTCACCATGGCTCTTCTAAGTTTTGTCGAACGTCACAACCAATTAGCATTTCTGGAAAAATCTGATGACAATGAATCTTTTCATCAAGCAGTGGATTTTCTAAACAATTCTTATATCAGGTTTACTTTACTCGTGAATCCCACTATTTTTGAATCTCAAATTTCACAATTTTGGCAAACGGCTAGAGTTAACACTCTTAGGGATGGGATTCAAGAGTTAATGGTCAAAGTGGATGGCAGAACCCTGACTTTTACCGAATCATCCATTAGAAGACATCTTCATTTGAATGATTCAGATGGCATTAGTCAACTGCCTGATACTAAAATCTTTGAAAATTTGACAAAAATGGGGTATAATGTGACTTCTACAAAGCTTACATTTCTTAAAAAGCATTTTACCCCTCAATGGAGATTTTTGATTCATACCATCCTTCATTGTTTAAGCCAAAAGAAAACCTCAAGGGAGCAGTTTAGTGGTAACATGGCTGCAGCTCTCATTTGTCTGGCAATAAACAAGAAATTCAACTTTTCAAAATATATTTTTGAAGGATTGGTTAAAAATGTGGACAGTCAAACAAAGTTTTTGATGTACCCAAGGTTTATTCAGTGCCTCATCAACAAATCCAAACATTTGTTACTTCCCCCAAACAAACCTTTTAAAACTCCTAAACTTACACACAAGGTGTTTTCAAACATGAAAATTGGTTTTCAAGGAGAAGAAGTACCACTTTTTGAGGAAATGTTACCACAACATTCTGAAGAACCATCCACATCATCTGATCATTCATCACCACACCCATCACCAGTACCATCTGTCACACCACCAGTACCATCAGTCACACCACCATCACCAATACCATTATCATCTCACCAACCAACACAAACACCATCTGCAACATCTCCATCATTATCACATCATAACTCACCACCCCAATCTTCTCCACATCAAAGTGTAGATGCTCAGATTGTAAAGGAACTAAAGGAGCAAGTGTAGCACTTGCAAACCACTCTTGAAAGTCAAAATAAACACTTTACAGAGATTAACACCAAGCTAGTTAAGAGGGTTGAGAAGTTAGAGTTAAAGGTGAAATTGTTGAAGGGTAAAAGAACATCTCAGTTGGTTGTTTCTAGTTCTTCAAGTTCATATGCAGAAGGTTTGGGTCTCTCTTCCAAAAAGGGGAGGATGGGTAGTTCTAAGAGTGAAGAAGAGATTCAATTTCAATTTCATGAAGGAACTCAAGTGATTGATGAAGAGCCTGCTATTCAAGAAAAAGAGCCTGCTATTCAAGAAAAAGAGCCTGTTAGTGCAAAAGATACTGCTGAAGCAGAGCAAGAGCCTGCTGGGATATAGAGGCTATTGGCTATGAATTTAAAAGGTTCTGATCAAATGTCCTACAAAAGAAAAAGGGGATCACAGCCTCAGGGGAGGTTTCTTGTTTCTGATGAACAATCTGCTGCTCCAAGTCTAGAATCATCACCAAAAGACAAGGGCAAGAAAATTCTGTTTGAAGATGAACCAAAGCCTAAAAGGTTGAAGAAGAGTGAACAAGTTCAGATAGCTGTAGATGAAAAGTTGTCCAAACAACTTCATGAAGAAGAAGTTATGGGGGCTGAAGAAGAATCAAGAATGCTACAAGAAAAGTTTGATGCTCAGCTGCAATACATCATTTCCAATGATCCAATTGTAAGGGGTGAAGCTTATACTCTGGTGTGTGATGAGTCTCTTAGCTCAGATGAAATGACAATCAAGCTCAATGATTTCATGACTAAGAAATACAATCAAGAGGCATTGGATGATGTCTATCAGCAGATCCAGAAGAATCAGAAGAAAGGATTTAAAATGCCTCATTCTGAGGCAGATCAGAAGAAATTCTTCAAGATATATCTGAAAAGAGAAGTGAACATGAAGGATCATCATCTCAAAGGTAAATCATTTGATGAATTGAAGCTTCTATACTTAGAGGCTTACAGAAGAAACAAAACAAGTTTTCTCATGGATACACAAGAAAGGCCTTCCAAAAGAAGAAAAGATGATCAGAAGGATCAAGCAGAGAAAGCAGACTTGCCTCCTGTTCAGTCAAGAGAAATGGTTGTCCATGTTCCACAAGTTGTTTTTGCTGAACCTTTACATGCAAGGCATCCAGTCATAGATTGGAAAATCTACAATGACAAGTTTGGTAAAGCATGGAAGATAACAAGAGTTGGAAATAAGGTTGAGATTTTCAAGAACTTTGAAAATCTACTTAGAGCATGTAACAGAATGGATTTAGATGAATTGTGGGAATTAGTTCAAGAGAAGTTGAAAACCAAGTATAAACCTGATGCAAAGGAGCAAGAGCTATGGGTGGAGTTCAGCAGATTATATGATCCAAATCCTACTGATACACATTGGAAATTTCCTTACTATGATTTATCTGTTACATGGGAATACTTCAGCATGAGCCATGTTCATCATCTTTCCACTCAGAGTGGAATAGAACTCTTTATGCTAGGTGAGAAGGAGTATCCTTTAAGCTATGAAGTATTATCAGTCTTGATCTCCAATAAGCTATTGTGTGAAGAAGAAACTGATGCAGTCAAAAGATTGAAGGAAAGCATATTGGATCAGTATGAAAGTCTAAGGAGAAATAGATAAGGTTTTTGGAAGAGTTCCCTCAAATCCTCAAGGTATGAATTTTATTCACAAGAAACTTGGTTATTTTAAAAGGGAATAACAAGTTTAGGGGAGGATTGTTGGGAATAAAATGCACAAGTTAAAGAGTCTGCCAGAAGAGCCTGCCAAATGATAGTTAAGCCTGCCTCTTCAGTTTTGATTGATGTTGAAGATATACTAACAGTACCTTCTGGGTAAGAAGGTACTGCTAGTTGATGAAGGTCCTGCCAGTTTTAACGACAAGTTGTTATATTTTATTTAGAGATATTTAGTTGTATTATTAGTCTTTGTACAAAGTTATATGTTAAGTAGAAGTAGTACAGAGGTCTCAGTAGATAAAATGGAGTGTTTTACCTTGAAAGGTGTAATATTAGGATAAGATAAGTCTCTAATATATTATATTAAGCAACTTGACAACTTGTAATAAGGGCTCCTTATACTATAAAAGGAACCCTTAAGTCAACTTCTTAGATAGATCACATGCACAACAAGTCAGCATACTTGACAACTAGATCAATCACTACATGCATAACTTCCATCCTTAAATCCTTTTCACGTATCAAAGATTCAAGGTTACATTTGTAATCCTGGTGATAGTTTAGATCACCCGTATTATTTCATCAATAATATTGAATCGTTTTGTGTTATTCATGTTGTGTTCATCACTCTAAATTATTCACGTTTACTTATTCACCACCTTTGTTCCTTTAGTGTGTTTTAGTAAATTCCGCGTGCTAAATCACATTCATTCATAAATATCCCAAACACATTATTAAGATTAACATCCCAAGTGTTTACATAATCCTTCCACAGCATTTAAATGATACATATAGCAGCCGTATGCAGAGACATGAGAATACAAAACGAAAGTTAGTATACTTTAGCCTAAATTACATGAACTCAACTGTCTAGAACCCGAACGCATACTAACTTTCGTTTTGTATACCTAACAAAGCAACAACTGAGTTGTTAACTTACACTCCCGATGTCTGCGTACATAGTGTACGGCCAAAGTACATGAACTCTGTTGTTGCTTTGTTTGGTTGTTTAAATGAACAATGCCTCTATTAATTTGTGTTTTTGTGTTTAGCAGTTGGAGGAAAATAACAAAACTCAAGTGCGTACACTTGCCAATGGAACTGCCGGGAGAGATCCCCACTTTTCAAGGTTACTCATCACTACTACATTCAAACAAAATTACACCTCTTTTACGATTAAGGTGAAACCCCTATAAGAAACTTCTACATTTTGTTTCATTCGTGTATACCACAGTTTATCTTCCTGAATTTGCACTTCGATCAACTAACCTAGACTTTTATAATGCAGGTTCTAGAGCTATATTTAATAGGCAACATAGTTGCTTTCATAACAAGCTTGAGAGCATGCCGTTTGTTTATACCCATGTTTGATGTCATTGTTGTAAAAATCTGCTGGGAAGACGCACTCTAGGTATAATTTTTTCTTTCTGACTGCAGTGTAAACAATAAATTATTGTAATAGAGATACCACGGGTGCATTTTTATTTGTTTCCTTACTTCTTGATAGGGATTTTACTTTGTTAAAAGACAGCTTGCAAAAAATTGAATTGTTGCATTTTCCGCTGCCAAAACATTATTAGTTGTCGCTAACAGGTTACGATAGAAAATATTTTGTTCAGAAACTGCTCTCATAATTGCTAAAAGAGCATCCGCTCCTATGGCCGTAGTGTCGAACACTTTCAGTGAGTTGCAATTAGATTAGTTTCTGATCCTAAAACCAAATATTCCAGTAAGTTTGTAGTGATTGTAATTTGTACTCCATTGTATAGCAATTAGATCAGTCTCTAATCAACATTAACGGATTAAATGCATCAAATTGTGTGCTTATATGTGACCTTAGCTGCTGTTATATGCAACATGTCTTAATTAATAATAAAAAAATTCCTATTATTCTTTGAAAATCCCTTTTAGAGTATAGATTTCTTACGTCCTTTCTATTTCTACTTATTGCTTATGCTTTTAACTCAAAGGCATATACTAGCAGAATTTTTGGGCACATACTTTATGGTACTTGCAGTGTTACGATTTTACAGCTGCAATAAACTTTAAGCTCTCATGGGTTCAGTGACAACATGTTGACACTTATCATTCTATGTTCGAGTTGACATAACTTTGTGGTCATTCTTCAACTGTATTGCAATGTGACTGAGGCAGGTTGTCCATTCTCGAAATATGCATATGTGTAAAAGGTACCTTTTTTCACTAATTTAATTCTTATTTGACTGATCTGGGTTATATTTGTTTTTCATCCTTTAAACACGTTCACCTTACAGAGTTGAATTTTCAATGAAGATGTTGGGAATTTCCAGAACCTGATGAGAAAGAATGTACTTTTTAGGAACTGAAATATAACTGTGGCAAGTTGGAGGAAGAAAACCGCAAGCTGGTATTATCTGACAGAGAGAGTATGATTACAAACATTGGGTCAAACTTGCACTGTCGTAACAGGTAAGCAACAATTCAAAGTTTCAGGGTCGTAACGGGTAACATCTAGTATCGGTCAAAACAGCAGGCCCAGATGGCGTTTACCCGCACACAGGCACAATTTATTTTTTGCTTCCTTTTTTAAAACTATAAAACTACTTAAGATGTAGTAATCTTGACACCTACCAGTTTTTTCTTATGGTGGCCAAACAACCCGCACTTATTGGGTATAATGAACCTGCACTCTTTTCTGGGTACATTTACTTAGACTGACGCTTATATGCATATGTTTATCTGGATTGTGGTTATGCATCTGTTTATCTATGAAGGCAATGATGATCATCCGATGCGTTCATATTTTTGCAGGGCATACTGTACTAAGTCCCATATGTTGGCGAGGTTGCCACACATGGGTGTGGGCGCTTAGTACTGCTCAAATGGCTGATCCTCATTTACAGTTTTGTTACATGAAGGTGAGAAAGAAGTGAAGAACTGTTTAATACACGTCTGATCCTCACTTGCAGTTTTGTTAACATTTTTTAATGATTGTTTTTTTGTATTGTAAAGTTTGAATCCTCAGTTTTGTTTGTGAATACTTTGATGCATCAGTTGAGCCAATTTCGGAGACATAAGACTATCAGAAATTGGTTAACGGGATGAAACGTTGCTTTAAACCAATGTCGGAGACAAGCGAGTGGTCAAAATTTGCAAATGAGGAGCAGAGCTGACTGTGATTTTCATACTTCAAACATAAAACAGGTGATGCACATTCCTTAATAGATTTATCTAAAAGTTTATTGATTCACCATTGTAACTGACAAGTTGAATATTTCTGTTCTTTGTAGTATGTGCAAATATGTTTTCTTTGGAAATGGAACCTTTTCTATTTTAATGACAATATTACAGCCGATTTGTTTTTTTTAACCAGCTGTAACGATGGCCTCAAGAGGAAACACCGACAAAGACCACACGAAGCATGGGAAAACCAGATGGCGATGAACAACATACGAATTTCATTAGATAAAATGACTGGTCTTATGCTCAGGTTCTTGCTTCCAACAGGTGACATTTTACACTTCCATTCATGTGCAATTGGGGCTGAAATTGATGTGTTTGAAGTGGCGAAATGAGGCTGGAACAGGTGTCATCGGCTTATAAGGTACATCATTACTGAGTTTCTGTATTTGATGGTTTTGGAGTTGGACAGAAGATGTTTCATCATTTATGTTACCAAGTAATTGCTTAATATTTCATCATTTAGAATGCATGGTAAAGGTCATGTGTAATCGTATATAAAGCATTTGTAATAAACGCGTTCGACAAGTACATTTATACTATTAAAGTGTATGTGTACTTAACATTTCATGAATTAAAAAGGTGTATAAGGTCTTTTCAATTGTGATAGGATATGAACTTTTCAGCTTAATTTCGGCTTATCATAATTTCGGAAAAAAAACAGGCCCGCCCGCAACGCGGCGGCCGGCGCCATTCTAATGTCATATCAATCTTAGAACGAAAATCACAAAAGGAAGTGACGGTAATACTAGAACTTTAAGAAAGATTCAAATGTAAATAAGTCGATCTGATTTTTTTTATCACGGATTATGGCAATGGGTTAAACTATAATATAAATGTAATTTCTAACATGACCAAATGTTTCAAACATCCTAGTTATTTTATATTTTACATCAATATATAGTTCAAGCATATTCAAATTTCTTAACTGTTATACACACATCATTTAATCATTTAAAACATAATGGATAGAAAGAATGTAAAAATATATGTGTGGTGCCAACCCATTACACCCGACTTGGTGCACTAGAGTCTACAGGGACGAAGCTACATTATGTGTTGGGTTGGCCAAGGCCCACCCAAAGATTACCAAAACTTTAACTTATATTATGTGCACTTAAGTAAATTGATCCATTAAAATCTAATTGGCCCACCCAAACACAATTTATATGTTGTAGTTACTCGGATTCATATAAAACTCGAGAATTTGTTACCCGTTAAATACTTTGTTTATTGTATCATTCTTTGATCACAACTAAATTAGTTATCATGTTTTCTTAATTATAACAATTGTTTTTGCTTTCGTCTCGTGTATTTTCAACGTTAACTTGGAGTTATTCTTTCGGAGTAATAATGTTATTTTTTGTCAAGTGCTACTTTGATATTTGGCCCACCCGAAACCAAAATCCTGGCTTCGTCCCTGAGAGTCTACAAATTCGAACCACTCATTTTGCCACTTTGTCTTATCGATTTCTTTGGATGAGGTTTCCCTTTCTATGAATGTCGTTGTTTCCCCTTTTCTGTGTCCAATTTACAATTTGCACAATTTGTCCAAATGACCAAACAAAGTAATCCTTTCAAATCCCCAATTGTTGTCCAAATGCACCTAGCACTACATAAGATTAATGCATAAAACAACAAGATGTTTTATGTTGTTGTGTGATTGTCCATTTTAGTACTACTAGAACATCTTTTTATTCATTTTTGGATGTGCAATTTAGGCCGGTAGGCAAGGTAGGTGTTTTTTCACCTGCCACCTTAGCTTTTTCTCTTATCTCATTTCCTTTCACCTTACTTCACCATTTAGTAGTTAAAGTCACCTCTAACTTCACATTTCATTAAATACTCACTTTATACAAATATACCCCATTAAATACCTCACACACAAAATAAAAAATAATAAATGAGGCTCTTTTTTTTTTGTTTTCATTTGGTGATCAGACCACCAATTCTTGTTTTGGGAATCATTTTTTTAGTGAAGCAAATGGTGACAGGCAAGGGTGATAGCGCGTGAGGCATGGGCATTTGGTGATCCTTTCACCTCCTTGCCTAGTAGTCTTATAATAGTTATTATCTTTCTACTGTTAAATGAATAGTTGATATAAGTGGTCAAAATCTCTAATATAACATAAGTTGTAATTAAATGTTGACTATTTTTCATGAATTGTTAAGAAAAAGAGGAAATTCTTCGCGACATAATTTCTTATTTTTGCTTGTCTTTTTTGAAACACCAATTAAAAATGTTAAAACTTGTCAGTATTTGAGTATAACTCTTGGTATGCCAAACATTTTGTATAATTATATATATTCATTACCGGTGACAATTAAGGACATAATAAGTTAATAACTATTACTACCTATAACTCATAACATGTAGTTATAATGATTAAAGTGAATAAAAGTTTTAGTTACTAAAATGAATCTCTTATAAAGGATTCTCACAACTTTTGTCACTTTGGGTTCATCTTTCAATAAAAAGTTCCGCGCAGGTTCGAACTATTAACCGAAACATAGACTAGGCCCAACACTGATGATATTCTTGGTATTTAGTCAGGCCCAATAGTGTTTGCATGAAACACGGTTTATGTACTATTTATATAGAACGATTGCTAATGAAATCATCAAGGGGATTAACCTAATTCTAATATAGTATCAAAGCCTCAAGATCCTCCACCTAAACCCTAATTTTTTTACGCCTATTGCTACCCTATCTCTTGCTACTGCCGCTTGCATTCCATTGTTTTTTTGTTTGCTTTGCTTTGGTTTTTTCCTTGTCATAGCATCATGACAGGCGACAATACCCCACCAAAACAACCGATTGATAAAGCATATTCAATCGCTAGCATCAAGGCGTGTATCATCTCAACCCTTGATCTAGATAAACTAAATTACAACTCCTGGAGCAACCTTTTTAAAAAATTTTGTAGGACTTACGATGTTGTTCATCATCATGATAAACTGGCGTCCTCTAGCACCTCACAAACTGATCCATATCATGCGACCAATGACTCACTGGTGGTCATGTGGATGTATTCCACTATATCACCTAAGTTGTTGACATGGTCATTGATGACACCACCTCGGCTCATGAGGTTTGGGCTCGGCTTAAGGCTCTTTTTCATAATAACAAAGCGGCTCGCATCATACAACTTGACAACGAGATACGCAATATGGTCATTGGTAATATGTCTGTTACGGATTACTTCCAAGAAGTCAAGTCCAAGGTTGATCGCCTAGCTAATCTAGGCTCTACGGTGAGTGACTCGAGCCTCGTAACATACACCATCAATGGTCTTCGGGCTAGGTTTCCCGAACTCGTTCGCATTATCCGTCACAAAGAACCTCTTCCCACGTTTGATCAAGTGCGGTCTATGATTCTTTTGGAGGAAAGTGATATGGCACAAATTACTCAAGCTCTCTCGTCGGCTCAATTGACCTCATCTTCACCAACTATGCTCGTAGCTACCACACCATCTAACTCTAATTCTGGTCCTGTGCTCAATTCGGGAGGAGAACTATGTCGTAATTTTCAAAGGGGTTCGTGTACCTATGGCTCTCGTTGTAAGTTTCTTCATGGTTCTAATGATGCTCGGTCTCGGTCAACCAACAGTGGTGCAAATTCAACTAGCAAATCTCTCGAGTCCACAACCTCTCGTGCTTCATGCTCATGAACAGCCTATGAAGCCTGGAACGTTGCCATTTGCATCTGTTGTCCCTCACTCGTATTTTGGATTGAGTGGGACGCAATTCGTTAATCCTTATGTATTTGGTCAGCCTTATATGCAACCTGGTGTCCAAAATGGTTTTGTTACTCCAGTTTTTTGGTCTTGGTAGTGTGGCCCCAGGCGTAAATCAACCAGGCTCATTAACCCAGCTGCTTCAATTTCCACAAGCCCAAGTATCATTAGCACCTCAGGCCCAGGTCACTGCAGCCCATCCGATGGCACCACAGGCCCACCTTGCCACAGCCCCACAACAACCAACGTATGGTACACAGTTTGTTCAACCAGGGGGTCCATATTTTATGCCACATAATTTTGCTTATTCTGTTCCGGGGGCTCTTCAGTCGCAAGCCACCGTGCTTCCTCAGGCGTTTCAGACGATGACTTTCCAAGATCCTGCTTGGAACATGGATACCGGTGCATCCTCTCACTTGGCTGACAATGCATGTATCCTCACTTCTGTTAGTAATTCTTGCATTTATTCGTCTGTGTATGTTGGAAACGACGCATCTATACCGGTCATATATATTGGACATAGCTTATTGTACACTTCCCATAAACCTTTGCAACTTAATCATATACTTGTAACCCCGCACATAATTAAAATTTTGATTTCTGTTCGTAAATTTACGCGTGATAATGACGCTTCTGTTGATTTTGACGCTTATGGTTTTTCTGTGAAGGATTACCAGACGGGCAGGCTTCTTCTCCGTTGTGATAGCACGGGCGATCTTTACCCGGTTACGCAACAGTCATCCACGCATCCTCCTTTTGCTTTGCTTTCGTTCAGTCATACTACGTGGCACAGACGCCTCGGGCACCCCGGTGAAGATGTGCTTCGTCGTTTAGAGTCAAGTAATTTCATTTCATGTAATAAAACAAAGTTGTCCGCTTTGTGTCGTACGTGTCAATTAGGCAAACAAATTAAGCTTCCATTTTATACTTCGAAGTCGAAGGCTGCATCTATTTTTGACATTGTCCACTCGGATTTATGGACATCTCCTATTCCGAGTGAGAGTGGTATTAAATATTATGCTATCTTTTGGGATCATTCACTTTGTTTGGGTTTATCCATTGCATAAAAAGTCTGACTTGTATGATCAATTTATTGTTTTTCGTGCTTATGTAAACAAACAATTCGGTGTAGATATAAAGGCTTTGTAGTGTGATCATGGGGGTGAATATGACAACACCCGCTTTCATGATTTATTTCGCCAAACTGGCATTCAATTTCAGTTTTCTTGTCCACACACATCCCAACAAAATGGCAAGTCTGAACGTATGTTACGCACTATAAACAACCTCATCCGCATTTTGCTCTTTCAAGCTAGCATACCTCCCTCCTATTGGGTGGAAGCACTTAACATGGCTGCTTATATTCTAAACATTCTTCCATCCACTGCCATTCAAAATGAGGTACCCTTTACTAAACTATATAACCGCTCCCCATCCTATGACAATTTACGTGTCTTTGGGTACTTATGCTATCCATATATAACCGTTGCACATAAACTTGAACCGCGTTCCACTGCTTGTGTGTTTCTTGGCTACCCCGCCAACCATCATGGCTATAGGTGTCTTTACCTAGCCTCAAACAAAATAATCCTTTCACGGCATGTTCGTTTTGATGAAGATGTATTTCCCTTTGCATCATTACACCGATACACATCTCCACACTGTGATTTTTTGAATACCCCAAGCACTATACCTTTACCCATTCGCCCCTCCCTGCTATGGGCAATGAGGCACCCATACATGATCCACCAACTCCTAACCCAACAGCCACAGTTCTTCATGAGCCTGTTATACAGCCTGATCCTCTCTCACCAATGCCTACGACCCCAAACACACCTCCTACGCCTCCCACTATACAACCTATACCGCAGCCCCATAATACCAACACTCACCTTATGGTCACGCGTGCTAAAGCTGGCATTTCTAAACCTCTTGAGCGTATGAATTGTCATGTCACTACTGTGTCTCCACTTCCACGTTCTCATGTTCATGCTCTTCGTGATCCTCCGTGGAAACAAGCTATGTTTGATGAATATAATGCTTTAATTACTAACGGGACGTGGGTACTTGTGCCCCGGTCAGCTAATGTGAATGTTGTTCGTTCTATGTGGCTTTTCAGGCATAAGTTTCATGCAGATGGTTCTTTAAGCAGGTATAAGGCGCGACTTGTTGCAAATGGTCGCAGTCAGCACCAGGGGATTGATTGTGATGAGACTTTTAGTCCTTTGGTCAAACCAGCTACTATTCACACTATACTTTGTCTCGCAGTCTCTCGTGGTTGGCCTATTCATCAGCTTGATGTGAAGAATGCTTTTCTTCATGGTCATCTATCCGAGACAGTCTATATGCATCAACCACCTGGGTTTGTAGATCCTACACATCCAGATTATGTTTGTCATTTGCAGCGTTCTTTGTATGGGCTTAAGCAAGCCCCTAGCGCTTGGTTTCAGCGGTTTGCAGAATTTATTACTTGCATTGGTTTTCAGCATAGCAAAACTGATGTGTCGCTTTTTGTATTTCATCGTGGATCAGACATAGCATACTTGTTACTGTATGTGGATGATATTATATTGACAGCTTCTTCTGATGCATTTTTACAGCGTGTTATTACTGCTCTCCATAGCGAGTTTGCAATGACGGATCTTGGCTAACTTAATTATTTTCTTGGTGTTTCTGCTAATCGCACAACTTCTGGTATGTTTTTATCGCAGTCCAAGTTTGCTGAAGAAATTCTTGAGAGGGCTCATATGCAGAAATGCAATCCGTGCTGCACCCCTGTTGATACAGAGTCCAAGCTTGGACCTGATGGTATGCCCTTTGCCGATCCCACCTTATATCGGAGCTTAGCTGGTGCCCTTCAGTATCTTACTTTCACATGCCCGGATATTTCATATGCAGTTTAGCAGGTCTGTCTGTATATGCATGATCCTCGTGATATACATTTTCATGCTTTGAAGCGTATATTACGCTATGTTCGTGGTACTTTTGATCATGGTCTTCAGCTGCATGTTTCTTCTGCTGCTCAGCTTGTTGCTTACACGGATGCGGATTGGGCGGGTTGTCCGGTCACTCGTCGGTCTACTTTTGGTTATTGTGTTTTTCTTGGTGATAATTTGCTCTCATGGTCTGCTAAACGACATGAAACATTATCTCGATCTAGTGTTGAAGCCGAGTATCGTGGTGTTGCTAATGTGGTAGCTGAGACAGCTTGGATTCGAAATTTGCTGCGCGAGTTTCATCACCCTTTGTCTACAGCTACTATTGTCTATTGTGATAATGTTAGTGCCGTTTATTTATCGGCGAATCCTGTTCAGCATCAACGTACAAAACACATTGAGATTGACATTCATTTCGTCCGTGATTATGTTGCTTCCGGTCAAGTTCGTGTGCTTCATGTTCCGTCCAGGTTCCAGTATGCAGATATCTTTACAAAGGGTCTTCCAAGTGCTTTGTTTCTTAAGTTTCGCTCCAGCTTGAACGTTCGAAAACCTCCTGTTCCAACTGCGGGGGAGTATTAACCGAGACATAGACTAGGCCCAACACTGATGATATTCTTGGTATTTAGTCAGGCCCAATAGTGTTTGCATGATACACGGTTTATGTACTATTTATATAGAACGGTTGCTACTGAAATCATCAAGGGGATTAACCTAATTCTAATACGAACCTGGGTGGGTTGTGTGAAGTATGAGTGATGCAACCATTTTGAGCCAAGAGCTTTTTGGTGGTTCATCTTTCAATGTTTGTCTACGTGCATCAAAATTTAAAATTGAGTAAATTACATGGATGGTGTTTGCTTTGACTTGCATGTTTGGTCTTTTAACATTTTTTATGTACATAGTCCTTAACTCAGAAACTATTAACACTCACGGTCCTTTGACTAAACCAACTTTAGGTTGACAATCAAAGCCCTTCATGTGACTTGCACATGAAGGTATTACTATCTTTTCACCTTCCAAATTATCTAATTGATCATTTTGCAAGCCCTTAACCTGCTCATCAAATTCCATTGAGAAACCTAATACCCTTTTTTATATTTTAGAACAGTATCCGCGCAATGCGGCGGCGGGTACCGTGTGATTATATTTTGCGTTATTTGGTTACATGTTTAGTTGTCTTCATGCTTTATAAGTACAGATATTAGAGAAGGTTAAGCCAAATAATTTTAGTTTGAATAATCAACTGCTTTCTAACAAACTTCTTAATAAACTTGTTTCGTAACAAATTAATTTTGAAATCTTTCTATAATAAGCAAGAAAAAAGTCTGAATTTTAAACCTTTCTAATTATAGAATAGTCCCAAATACATTATAATGTAGTCTAGATATATTTTTTATATTAACCTTCTTTTTCATCTAAAGTGTGTATAATTTTGATCCATCCATTTTCAGTAAGTTCATCGTGGCTTTTAAAATCATAAATAACTACATGTATTATATGGAGGCCATTAACCATGAATCTAGTGACTTATAATTTGTAATGGTTGGTTGAAGATTTGAAGACAAATCATGTATTGTCCGATCGAGTGTCTGTTATAAAATCAGTCACCACTCTAACCCACAATCATCTCATAACCACTCAACACCACCACCACAACTACAATGCCATCACACCAGTGCACGTCTGCTCCTCATATTCGTCGCACCACGACTACTAGACTGCAGCTACGGTATCGCCACCATAGAGGGCTAAATAGTCGGACAAACATCTTCAGATTTGGCTGGAATTTTGTGTTATATGGTGATGATGGTGGTGGTTTGTTGGTTCATACAATATGATCTTATCTTAACCTATAGAAAAATCATATTGTATAATTTTTTAGATCTTTAAATATATACTTATGGTGGTAAAAGGGTTGTTGGTGTAGAAATCAAGGGAATACTAAAAACTGTATTATCAGATTCAATGAATTATATAGATTGCATGACATTAAATAGAAAATTAATTAACATAAACCTAGCAACTAACGGGTCAAACCCAACGGACTTGCGAGCCTTTATTATCTAACACCTCATCAAACTCACAATGTTGCAGCGGTAAACATTGAGAGTTTGACAAACAGAAAATAAACTAAAATTGAAAAACAAACGAAAGCAGAGTATCCCAGAGTGCAAATAGACAAGCAGATTCAGGCGAACTGATGCAGATTCAGACAAACAGATTAAGATTAAGATTTAACATAACCAGATGCGGAACTACATGTGTAACCAAAATAAGTTGTTGATATCGAAATGCTACATATAACTACTCAGACGTAATCAGATTAGTTAAAACTATAGCATCACCGTCACCAACACCCATTCAAAACCAATTTCCAATACCAATTCTATTAGTAATGTCAATACCAACACTAAACAAATAATATTCAAATATGAAAAAAAAAAAAAAAAAAAAAAAAAAAAAAAAAAAAAAAAAAACAACTTGATGATTCACACAGATCACACACACATATCTTAATAACACATATCTTAACCCGTGAAACAGTTTCTAAAACCAATTATTTAATAACAAATATTAAACAATTTTTCAATTGCAAATAAACAAAGACAAATTACCTGAAAATAATGTATTTAATTTGCCACTTTTTACTATTATATGTAGCCATCTTTTTTTTCTTTTCTTATTGTGTGACTAAACTTTCGAATTTGATACATTGTGTGTATTTTGTGACTTTTTAGCCTTTTAAAATGACCATTTTACCCTTCAAAATTTTAAAAATGTAAGGGTAAAATGGTCACAAAATACACACAATGTATCAAATTCGAAAATTTAGTCACACAATAGGAAAAAAAAAAAAAAAAAAAGATGGCTACATACAATAGTAAAAAGTGGCAAGTTAAATATATTTTCAGGTAATTTGCCCAATAAACAAAATATCATTTTTTTTTAACAACAAAAGATCAATTGACTAACCCCTTTTTTGAAATTCCAACCGACCATAATACATATTCTTTATTCTTTTAATCGACGGCAACTGGCAAACAGCTTGCAAACCGACTTGCGAACCAACGAACCCTTTTTTTTTTTTTTTACCATATAAAAATATAAGAAATATTGAAAATTGTATATTATCCACAGAGATTACATGACATTAAATAGAAAACTAATTAACTTAAACCTAGCAACTAAGGAGCCAAACACAATGAGCTTGCGGTTGGATTCGGTTTTTTAGACCAATTTTGTTAATTTAAACCTACAGGTGGGTTAAAGCTACTAATGTTAAAGTTTTATGCCTTCAGTTCTCGAAGGCCTTAAATTTACTAAGACCTTGAACTTATATAGAGTCAGTTACATAATTTTTTTTGTTGACATCTTTAAGGATCCGATTTTATAATGCCCCGATTAGCTAATACTCGTAAATAATTGATAATTTCATGTCACTTCTGTTTTTACTTTTTTGACCTACAAATAATAATAATAATAATAATAATAATAATAATAATAATAATAATAATAATAATAATATCTTAAGTATACAAAAGGCTCATTTCGAATGAAAAAACAAAAATTAAGTTATTTAACCCATATTAAAAGTGACTAGAAGACTTTTGTCAATAACCGTTTAGATTATGACTTTTACCCACAATCCTACTTTCCTCTATGGCTCTCTCTCATCTTCGTATCCAAGTCTTCATTCCTCAATCAGCAATAGCTTTCAAGTTGGTTTACGGTCATTATCATTGTCGGAAACAATTTGATCGATTTTCCATTCCTCTTTTCTCATTCCCTTTTTGAAACATGCACTTTTAGACAGAGACTCACAAAAAATAAATAAATAAATAAAATAAAATAAAAATAAAAACAAAAAAAAAAAAAAAAAAAAAAAAAAAAAAAAAAAAAACAAAACAAAACAAAACAAAACAAAAAAACATATATAAAAGGGTATGTTTAAATACACCAATGTAATTAGCTAATCATTAGCTTGTATTTATTATTGACTACTTAATTAATGAGACAAAACAAAGAAATAGAAGACAATGATGTCATTATTCATTCAATTCTTTTTTTTTTTTTTTTTTTTTTTTTTTTCATATTGTTATTTTATTACCTTTGTGTTGTACAACGTTTTTTAAAGTTCATGTTTTTGGTCGGAGATAGTGTGTGTACGAGCTTTTTTTTTTTTTTTTTTTTTTTTTTTTTTTTTTTGTTATATACATACATACGTATTTATATATAAGTGAACAAGTAAAACAATATTTATTGAAAATAAATAATTAAAAATACAATACGAAGAACGTTACATAATTATTTTATTAGGTCAATATTTTTTCGAATGCGATAATAATATTCGCGAAACACGTCTTGACGACTAACATATGTGTCCTCCCATCCAGATGCATTTCTACTTTTATATGTAATCCAAAGTGAATGAGTTAAGGGTAATGGACAACCTTCGCGTAGTGTCGCTCTAATATAATGGTTACCATTCGAACAATCACAATTGTCTCATGTGGTTCCGATTGTGGTGGACTCGACCAAAGCGGAAAACTCGTAGTGCAGCCTCCGACATTTCCTCCATGAGTTAGACTTATAACAACTCTTTTATATGCTGAGGCAATAACCAAACCCGTGTTTGGCATTTCCATCCACTTTTCAGCTTTTTTTACGGTCTCATAAATTTTTTTATAACCTATCGTTCCAAATATATACTTGTATTTCTGTTGGTTAAAATCTAACTCCTGCACCAAATCAGACCGAATACGACGCCATTGATCTTGAGGGAGACCGAGAGTGACAGCGACAGATCGAAATCTGCAATTTCCATCACCTATGACATCTTGTAAATCTGTAACATAAGGATGGAAAATCTGTGGAAGTTGTTTCAAAAATCTTTCCGGAACGCGTTTCATGGACGATTGGCTCACATATGAACTATGGTCTCGGAGGTTCCTGGTTTAAGTCTAGGAACACGCCACGTGCACGTGTTTCATAGTTCGAGTATGAACTATATCTTGGTGGCTCCTCGTTCAAGTGTACCCCAAAAAACTTGGTTGAAGGACTACTTTTACTAGGAACTTGAATTTTCGGATCAATACACTTCTTTTTTTGTTGTTTCTTGCTTGGTCATCAATGGGTATTTTTTTTAACCGCAGTTCCTTTAATTAGAAGTGCACTTGGATTGCTTATACAACCTAGCTTTCTTAAGAAACTCATTTTTCCTGCATTTGACTGCTTGTTAAAATTTTCTTTAAAAATGTGTAAGTCATCGTCACATTGAATATCTTCATCTTCCAAGGGTTTTGACCATGAAACATCTAGTATCCTCCAAAAGATATCAATTGACTCTAAGGGGATATACTCACCTGCAAAAAAACAATAAAAATTGTTGTTAATGTTTTTTGAAAAACCAAGACCTCTGATGAGTGTCTAAATACTCATCATTTTATACCAATCTGAGCTGCCAAAACATACAAAAACACTCAAAAATGCATCATAATACTTAAAATATTTCAGAAGAGTGTTTTATATGTTTCAAATACAAAATATGCAAAAACAAATGAAAAACGTACAAAGTTTGCATAATTGGCAGTTTCAGTCCCTCAAGTTTCAAATATTGTCAAAACTAGTCCCTGAAGGTTTTAAATAAATAAAAAGTCAACTTAAGTCCTTGGGAAACCAAAAATGTTCACAAAACATCCCTGGATAAAAGTTTATACAAACTGGCAATTTTACCCCTCAAGTTACAAAATTGGCAAAATAGTCCCTGGGTATTCAAAACTGAAATATTTACAAATAATACCCTTGTACTATGCATGAATGACAAAATGGAACAATTTTGATTAACTTTTGGGAAATTACAAGTTTAGTCCCTTAAAAATCCAAATTTACAATAAAGGTCCCTGGAGTTTGAAAAATTGCAGAAAAGGTCCTTGGGTGTTTTTAAATGGAAAAATAAATAAATTAGTCCTTGGTTTATTAAATTTGGCAAGTTAAGTCCTTAAAAATACTTTGGGAAAATAACATGTTCAGCCCCTCAACTTTGCCAAATTTACAATTTTGGTCCTTGTTCACTTAAACCAATCCGGACCCTTTTTATTTCAATAATCCAAAACCAAATCCAACCCATCCTAAACTACCCCAGCCCATACACCCCTAGCCCAACCATAAGCCCAGTCCAAACCCACCTTTTTTATTTAAAATCAGCGCTGACCCGCGTTGACCACCCAAAACCGCCAAACACTGTACACCCTTCTCCCCCACCCCTGCTTCACCATACCAGGTGGTTTTGCCACCTGCTACCACCACCTCACCACATTCCAGCTCACCCTCACCTCCTTTCCACCTCACACATCAAACCAGATGGGCATTTAATGCCTTCTCCACAATTTTTCTCTCCAAACCACATCTAAACCTCTGTTTCTTCCATAAAGCATCAACTTGTCCTAAAAACCCTCCATTTTGTCTCCTGACACCTCCACAAGCTCCCAATTATCCTTAATTGAAGAACGTAGCCTCCAAGTTAACTTGGAGGACTTTGGCGCCAAAAGTGATTTTAAACGATCATGATCAATTGGACATAATGGATGGCTCAGATGAAGTGGGAAAGACTCAGAAGATATTTCTAAACCTAATTGGAGCATATAAAAGGAAAGAGAAGCAGAGGAGAAGAGTACCTAGTTTATTTTCAATTAATGTATGTCGAATTAGTTGTTTTAAAAGTTTAAGTGTAATCTAAAGCTTTCAAGTTTCATTTCAAGTATTCTCAGTGTACCAGTGATCTTTTAAGTTAATAAAAAGCAAGTTTGTATTATTATCTTAGTAAATGCAATTTTCAATTTCCTATTAAGAATCTCAATAAGCTTTGTTGTTGTTACTGTTTGGTTATATGGATTGAGTAAGCTCACATAAGCTCCCATAAGCTCAATAAAGCTTTTAGTAACTTACTAATCAGCTTAATATAAAAAATCTCACAAAATGCAAATTTGGTCAATGATAGTCAACTGTGGCATTTGTTCTTGATATCTTGGATTCAGAAGTGATCTGGAAGCATAAGTAAGCTTGGAGTATTGGTTTAGATCCTCAGGGGAGGAAATAAGTTGTTCTTGGTTCTTGGTTTCAAGCAGGAAAGCTTATTGTAAGTTGCCAAAATTCTCCCTTTTACTTTTGTATTATTGCTCTGCTTATTACTTGCTCTTTCAGTGTTTAATGCTTATTTAGTCTTATATAGTCATAATATAACATAATAATAGTGTCTTGTTTGTTTGAATCAATAGTTACTAAAAAAATAAAAATCAATCAGTCAATATTGCATATCTTGTGTTCTTGAGTATCTGTGGTAATTATCTGTTTCTAAGTGCTTAATTACATTTGATATATCATAATAAGTCATGTTGGTTCATTAGAATAAGCTCTTATAGCCCTTAGCTAATTGAATCTCAAAACAGTCTAGATTAGAGGGTGTTTGGAATAAGCTTTTGAGCTGAGTTCTTGTTGTTATTTGATGTTCAATTGTGTTTCACTAGACTGCAGTAGTATAATATAGGTTAAGTAAGGCATAAAATTGTGAGTTCATACACCCAAAGTCAAAATCTTAGTCTAATCATCTCCACAGTTAACTGTGAGAGATTTGGGACCTCAAACCCACACCATTAGCTTAAATCTAATAACTCTAGCTTAATATAAGTACCTTATAGCTTATTATAACTTAATCAATTAGTATCAATCATTAGAAATCCAAAATAGTCAAAGTACCAAGTTTCATTCAAAAGTCAAATTTGTATTACTCAGATTTTCTCAAATCTTAGGAGATTTTTGTAGATTTATGTGTTAAGAATTACACTTTGTGCTTTTCAGGTTTAGTAGTCTACCACCCCAGCTTTAAGTTCCAATAAGTCTTATAATTTTAAGATTTTTTATCTAGGCCCCACAGACCCTCAAACTCACTTGCAGGGCAAAGGTGTGCCCTGCTCACTTAGACCCAGTTCATCACCACAACTTTGTTGGTGATTTCTTATCAATCCAGTGGACCCCACACCTTAACCATTAGCTTAATTTATAGCTTATTAGTCCAGCTTATCTCATCTAGGCTTAGTTTAGCTTTTAGCTTATTGTGGCATAACTTTTAGGATCCAAATTGTGACCTGTGTAAAACAAGCTATACTGAGTACTCAGTATATGATCACCATTTTGAAGGCTCATTCAGAGCTTATTAGGAAACCATAAGCTTAGCTTCTTGGTTATTTGTGTAGCTTATCAACCCATATTTGAACCCCTAGGCTTTGCTTGAACCCTATTTCACTATTGTGGACCCCACACTCATTGAAAGTGGACTGCAAGGCAAAGCCTTACCCTGCACATCAGCTTACCACCACCACAACACCAACTTTGGTGGTGATTTGTGGCCAACTCAGTGGGCCCTACACCTTCTACTTAGCTTATTATAACCCCCCTCCTACCCAGGTTCAATAGTTGACCATTAGTTTGACATATAGACCAGTGGACCCCACCTTAAATTGTCCCCAATCTCTGTCCCATTTCTGAGTCAGAACTCAAATAAGCAAGTGCTTATTTGAGCTTCTCAGCTTATTTTAGGAGCTTATATCATTAAGTTTAGTTTAATATAGTTCAAATAACTTAGGTAAACTAGATTTCACCATAGTGGACCCCACATAACCTCAGTTTAGCTTATTTCTTAATTTAGTCAACCTTAGTCAATTGTTTAAGCTAATAAGCATTCTCAGTGCTTATTCTTGATTTCCAAAGTAGTTGTCTTTATTAAAGTTTCATTATTTAAGTATTTAAGTAGTTTTATAAAAGAAAAACCAGAAAAAGCAAACATAAAAATAGTGATAGCTTCTATTTAATAGAAATTATCTAATTAATTTTCATTTTAGCTTATTAATAAGCAATTGTCCAATTTTATAATTTTATAAATTACTTAGTACCTTAAAGTAGTTAAAATAATTTTCTTAGAATTTTCCTAAGCAGTTTACTATTTATTAGATTTAAAACTAGTTTAAATAATTAAATAGGTAATAATAGAAATTAAATAGATTTCTTTAATTTTAATTATCTAAAGTAGAATTTTATATTTTTCCTAAGTTTTATAAGGTAGTTAAGATTTTTAAAAAATAGTTTCATAATTTCCACTGTCCATTTTATAATTTTCTTATTTAAATTAATTAAATTAGCTTTAAAATAATTAATAAGTAATTAATTAGTCAATTAGCTTAAATATAATTTTTAACAAGTTTTTATAATTTTTTAGTATTCCTGTAGTGTTTAATTAGTTTTATAAATTTTATCATAATTTTCTAAGGTAATTTAGTAATAATAGTAATTTAAAATAATTTAATTAGATTAATTAAGTTAAATAGTTTATAATTAATAAAATACTCATAAAAAGACAAAAATATTTATTTTAATTTTTTATACTTTCTTCAAGTTCTTAGTTAAGTTTAAAAATTATTTTTATAAATTTTTAGGTTTATTTGTAATAGTTGTTATTTTTAGTTAATTTAAATTAAGCTTTAAATTAGATTTTAATTAGTTTTATTAATTAAATAGTAATTAAATATTATAATAATCATTTTCATAATTTCAATTTCATTTTCTATTTTCTTTAATATTAAGTTTTCAAAAGTTTCACTTTTAGTCCCTGTAGTTTGTAACTTGTTAAATACCACTTTTCTCTGTCTGTTATCTGATTATCTGATTTTGTGTTCATTTCTGTATTTTTGTTATAATTTCATATTTTCCAAATATCAAGCAATCAGTAGTGTAATCAACCCTCAAATCATATTTGTTACTGTCCTCAGTACCACTCACTTTCCTATCCGTTTACAAATACAATTTCAATCTCGTTGGGATTTAACGACCCGGGGATTTTCCTGTACTTCCACGGTCAATATTAACTTGCACTTTCTCCCAGGTGGGCCTAACAGCTTCACAAGGCTGACTGGTTGGTTTGGGAGGAGTCAAAATTTGGCGCCGCTGCCGGGGAGGTTGTTGCGTATTTTAAAAAACGGTAAAAGTTTAGTGGTTTTCAAAAACCCTCCTGTACAAATATCACCACTTTGTAAATTTTTAAGAAAAGCAAAATCATATCTGAAAACGTTCATTAACATTTCTCCTGAAGTGTTAACAACACCAAACAAATCATAAACAACAAAACAAAACTGTGAAGTTAAATTACTTCGTATCTTTACGATTACAACCTATACAGTTGGTTTAAGGTAAGTTCTGACATTAAATTGCGAACTTAAGAGGGATCCATTTATTTCCTCCCGCCAGCCTGCGAGTAATCTTAAAGGAACGATTTCGGTTAACGAATCAGTTTCAAAAATATTGTCCAAGTTTTTTTTACCCATACACGAAAAGCCAAAAATATTTTACTGTGAATATAATTACATAAAAGTTTACCACCGCAAACCAAGGCAGAACACCTACCAACTGGGGGTGTGAACATAATAAGTTCCCAAACCTAAGATTCAAAACTTACCATTGTATCCTTGTGGATAGTGTACCTTTTTTAAAGGAGCTGTTCATTTGTGATTATTGGGTTTAAGTTCACTGTAGTTTTGCCTCTATCTTGTGTTGAAAACTAATTTTTGTGCATGCGCACTCGTTCACAAGCAAAGAATAAAAAGAAGAAAAACGTACCCGAGTTACGTATTGTTGAAAAAGAACACACAACAAAAATGAACGACGAGCCCCCATTCCTTCCCAAGGATGAGCCAGTTCCTGACACCCGAACTATGGAGGAACTGTGTCAACCTACCATGCAAGGGAGGGGTGGACCAATTGCACCACTCACTATTGGAGCCACGGATTTTGGATTAAAACACCACATGATACAACAGATCCAGAATACGTGCCAGTTCCACGGATTGCCGGGTGACGATGCCAACAGGCATCTCGACAAATTTTTAACTGTCACCCAAAGCATGAAACAAAATGGCGTCACCGAAGACGGCCTACGTTTATACTTGTTCCCCTATTCTCTCACTCATCATGCAACTTCATGGTTCGATCGACTTCCTAAGAATTCGATCCACACTTTTGATGAGATGATCACTAAATTCCTGGCCAAATACTTTCCACCATCTATGGTCACAAAGCTGAGGAATGATATCAGCAACTTCAGACAGCTTCCCGAAGAGTCCTTATTTGAGGCATGGGAATGCTACAAACTCGCCATTGATCGGTGTCCTAATCATAACATGCTTCTTGTCACCATTATTGATACCTTTTATAATGGTTTGACACTCCGTCATCGTGACACCATCAATGCTGCTGCTGGGGGCACCTTTATGAAAAGGACCCCTGAAGAGTGTTATGACTTAATCGAAAACATGACTGCCCATCATAATTTTTGGGACTCCTCTGCTGAGAGGAACGACTCATTTAAGTCAGACATTCCGGCAAGCAATGAAATATCAATCCTAGCTAAAAAGCTGGATGATTTGTCTACAGCAGTTTTGCGTATCCATCAGAATAATCCTAATCAGGTCAAAACTGTTAACCCAAGTTGTGAAACTTGTGGTGGTCCACATCCCTACACAGAGTGCCCACACTCCAGTGGCTTTGCTCGTGAAAACATATCCGCAGCTCAAGGTTCCTATAATACGGGAGGTAATTCTTACCAACCGCAAGGAGACCGAAACCTTTTGAGCTACCGTTCTAATAACTATATTGGACCACCAGGGTTTAATCAACCTCAAAATAGGAACCAAAATTTTAACCAGAATCAGAACCAGAATCGAATGAACCAAGGTTATAACAACCAAGGGAATTTCATCTCTAGTCAAAATCAGTTTAACCAAAATCAGAACCAAGGGAACTATAATCGTAATCAAGGTCAGAACAATTACCCACAGGGTAATTTTCAACAACAAAACCACTTCCAAGGTAACAACAATCAGCAACATGGGAATTTCCAAAACAATCGGGCTCAAAATTTTCAAAACCAAAATCAAGCCATTGTTCCAACTGGACCATCACATGATGAGTTATTAAAACAGTTTATGAAATCCCAAGAAGAACTAAACAGAATGCTGGTTAGTCAAATGTCTAATTTCCAGAAGTCTTTAAATGATCGACCCTCGGGCTCAGGTACAACTTTACCTAGCAACACGATCGCTAATCCGAGGGGCGATGTAAAGGCGATCACCACAAGAAGTGGAGTTTCTCACAAAGGACCTACAGCTCCCTCTACCTCATCTCCTATCCCTGTAGAGGAATGTGAAACTGAGGATACCACGGATACGGTACTTCCTAATAATAACAGAGGTACCAATGACATCCCTCCTCCAGTTATCCCGGTCCCGACTCCCACTAAAAGAGTCGTGTTTGAAACTACCAAAGGTCCTGTTGAATATCCAAAAGCCAACCCAAAAACAACAATTCCATATCCCTCACGATTGCAAGACCAAAAGCTCCGTGAAAAAGCTAATCATCAGATGGAAAAATTCTTTCAGATTTTCCAAGAACTACACTTCGATATTAGTTTCGCGGACGCTCTTCTTTTAATGCCCAAATTCGCATCGACAATCAAAAACCTGTTGAGCAATAAAGAAAAAATGTTTGAAATGGCACGAACTCCACTTAATGAGAACTGCTCTGCGGTTCTGTTAAAACAGCTTCCCGAAAAGCTAGGAGACCTCGGGAAATTTCTAATACCATGTACTTTCCCGGGTATGGTTGAATGCTTTGCCTTGGCCGATCTTGGTGCAAGCATTAATTTAATGCCTTATTCAGTTTGGAAAAAGCTCTCTCTTCAGGCACTTAGTCCCACATGCATGACTCTCGAGCTTGCAGACCGTTCAATTTCACGTCCCCTCGGTATTGCCGAGGACGTATTTGTGAGAGTGGGAAAGTTCCATTTTCCGGCGGACTTTGTTGTTGTTGATTTCGATGCAGATCTAAGAGTTCCTCTCATTCTTGGGAGGGGATTCTTAAGAACAGGACGTGCATTAATCGACGTTTTCGATGAGGAAATCACGTTACGAGTTGGAAATGAAGCGATAACGTTCGACCTTGATCAAACCTCGAGATACTCCTCGAATTATCATGCTGATTCGGTCAACCGAATTGATGTCATTGACATTGCATCCGAGGAGTATGCTCAGGAATTCCTTGGATTCACTGATAAATTTCCGAGTGGTAATCCCACTATTTCTTCTGATCCCATAATCGCTAATTCTTCTCCTTCCCTCACTCCGTTTGGGGGAAGTGATTTCGTCCTTGAGGAATTAGAGGCCTTTCTCAAAAGTGACTCAGTTCCCGAAGGAATTGATTACCAAGAGATTGACCCGGAAGGGGATATTCTTCTCCTTGAGGAGTTATTGAACAAAGATCCTTCTCCCATTCCTGTTCTGCCTCCACAACTTCATAAGGTGGAAGTCAAATATGTTGAGAAAAATGATGACTTCCCCGAGGTTGAACTTAAGGACCTACCTCCTCATCTAGAATACGCATTCTTGGAAGGTAACGATAAGTTACCGGTCATTATTGCAAAAGACTTAAAGGATGAGGAGAAAACCGCGCTGCTCAAGGTTTTAAAGTCCCACAAACAAGCAATTGCTTGGAAACTCTCAGACATAAAGGGTATTAACCCGGATTTTTGTACACACAAAATCCCAATGGAAGAGGACTTTAAACCTACCGTGCAGCATCAAAGAAGGGTAAATCCAAAAATCCACGAAGTCATAAAAGCAGAGGTTATCAAACTTCTTGATGCGGGATTGATTTACCCTATATCAGATAGTCCTTGGGTAAGCCCAATACATTGTGTTCCAAAGAAGGGTGGCATTACGGTTATCACAAGCGAGGACAACGAGTTAATACCAACTCGTTTGGTTACAGGGTGGCGAGTATGTATTGATTACAGAAAGCTTAACGAAGCCACCCGTAAAGACCACTTTCCTCTGCCCTTCATGGATCAAATGCTCGAAAGACTAGCAGGAAATGAGTATTATTGTTTCCTTGACGGCTTCTCGGGATACTTCCAAATTCCCATTGATCCACAGGATCAAGATAAGACAACCTTCACATGCCCTTACGGGACATTTGCCTATCGTCGCATGCCTTTTGGGTTATGCAATGCTCTGGGCACTTTCCAGAGGTGCATGATGGCTATTTTCCATGACATGATTGGAAAAACCATGGAGGTATTCATGGATGACTTCTCAGTAATCGGGAATTCTTTCGACTCGTGCCTCTCCCATCTAGAAAAAATGCTTCAACGGTGTGAAAACACTAATCTTTGTCTAAACTGGGAGAAGAGCCATTTTATGGTTAAAGAGGGCATTGTCCTCGGCCATAAAATTTCAAAAAGTGGGATTGAGGTCGATAAGGCCAAAATTGATGTTATTGCTAAACTGCCTCATCCCACCACTGTTAAAGGAATTAGGAGTTTCCTCGGCCATGCCGGGTTCTATCGGAGATTCATTCAGGATTTCTCCAAAATAGCCTGGCCCATGACTCATCTTCTTGAAAAGGATGCTCCTTTCATCTTTTCCACTGAGTGCATCGAAGCCTTTGAAATTTTAAAGAAAAGGCTTACCGAAGCACCAATCCTTGTTGCCCCCGACTGGGACTTACCCTTTGAACTTATGTGCGATGCTAGCGATTTCGCTATTGGTGCAGTTCTGGGGCAACGCAAAACCAAACATTTTCAGCCAATTCACTACGCAAGTAAGACCATGAACGAAGCTCAAACACACTATACCACCACAGAAAAAGAATTATTAGCCGTGGTATATGCCTTCGAAAAATTTCGGTCTTACTTAATCTTAAACAAAAGCGTGGTGTATACGGACCATTCGGCTTTGAAATACCTGTTCAATAAACAGGATGCAAAGTGTTGGACCGTAGAACAACCTATTTCACCATTGAATCAAGCTTAAACCTAGAGAGAGAAAGTAAGTAGAGAGAGAGAGTGGATGGGAACTCTTGTGTATGTAAATGAAAGACAATGTTATTACCTAAGAGAACCAACCTCTAAATGAGGCCTTACATGACTATTTATACTTGTAGTCTAGGGCTTCACATATCTTTGACTACATTACATAACTAGCCCTTAGACTTTATACAAGCATGAATAGTACACATAAACTTAATAAACTAGCATTTACTAACTATTACATTGATATATTTAACTAACTATTTGACTCACTAATGATCGTCACTTTAAATCCTAACAATCTCCCCCTAAGGGACGATCATTGAGATCTCACGTTGATTTCATAAATGATCGACACTTCTAATTCTAACAATCTCCCCCTAAGGGTGATCATTGAGATCTCTCTTTTGTGACTTTGATCTTTGATCTTTGAAGCTTGTTCTTTTTGAACTTTGAGTCTTTGTGTAATAGTTTTGCTAGTTCCTTTGTTCCAATCATGCTTTGTGATCTTTCTTGCCTTTGATCAACATCTTTACTTGTTGTCTTTTACGTCTTTTCCAACATGCTCATACTTTGTTTGACTTTGAATCTTTGTGAAGTTCTCTTCTCTTTGACTTTAATCTTTGTTTCTTTAGATTGAAGATTCTTTGACTTTGACTTAGAAACATTATGAACTTAGCTTTGCTTAGATCTTTGAAGAGAGCTTTGCAGGGTATGAGCATGTGGATCTTTGAGTGATGGTAACGGTCTTTCTCCAAGGAACATTTATGAGTACCTGCATAAAACAGTTAGCAATAAATCAACCGGTACTTACAGGTTCGGAATTAGAGATCGTCAACAGCATAGTGTGAAGACTCCTTCTAACCCTTACCAAGGCCGTTCCTGAATCAGATACCCCTGAAAGGGCTTACTAGATCCACCGAAGTACATCAATGATTCAGGTGAGTTGCTGGAGATCACCCCACAACTGTAGACCGTTTGAGACAAAGTAACCATCATGATAGAAAAGGCAAGATCCGTAGATCTCATAAAGACTCTTACAACTTGTGTCTTTTTTGGCGAACACAAGTGTAATCATATGAAAGTGTATCCTAAGAGATCTTTTTAATGAATCTCAAGGCTCTAGACTCCATAAGTGCATAATTTGGTTTTCCTATGTGGAGACTAGGGAGAGGTCTCCTGCTTCAATATCAACCATCTATAAAAGATAAGTCGATAGATTACGCCGGTTCCCCGTGAGAATGAAACAAGCTCTTTTAAGAGAACTTGAGTGGCTAGAAGGTTTAGTGCAGTGCGTCACTGGGTCCATGACGTCTTTATCTTCAATACCGGTGTCACCTTAGTAACAACCAGTAGCATATGAGTTGAACCCGGTGTCTGCCCTAAGGTTGAACATTTGGAGGGCTATTTCTTTTCACCCTTTTTCATAACTTTTCTTTTTAATTCTTCAACCCCTTCTTTCTCCTTTCTCATTTTCTCCTTTTTTCAATCATACCTAAGGACTTCTAATTCTAATCTATTGGAATTGTCCTTGGGTAGATCCCTCCGGCTCTGGCGGATCATAGGACGGTTTTACCTAACCTTAGTCACCTTATAACTTCATGACTATCCTATTGTTGCCATCCAACCATTTGTGAAAATCTCTCAAAGTGTTTATGATAAAAAACATACTTTGTTAACACTTCGAGAGTTTTGCATTTCATATGAAGGACTCCCCCTTCACATGTGCTCATGGATTTTTAAGAAATTTGCACATGCGTGAGGAGTTTGCACTTTTGAATTGATTCACTTTCAATTAACACAACCGATTCGAGACACGCTTACATCACTAGTTAGACTAGCTTGAAGTTATTACCCGGCCTGGTCATATCCACAAAAAGTTTCTCGAAACGGTACATTTCTACTAAGACAAATCCTTTTCGAGACACGCTTACGTGGCTAGTTAAAGAGTTCCATTGTCAGCTTTTAGGTGACAACTAGCTCTAGTAACTAACTTGATGTTATTACCCGTCGAGGATAAGTCTTTTCGATTACTAACTTTTGTTGTTTCGTCAATTCTTGGGTCATTTCTGAGTCGAGCTCTTTTTAGATTCAAGTCGATCACATTTTAATCACGTCTTCTCCCCCTCAAAAATAGCATATCCATGGTATTTTTGATACCAATTGATTAAAACCTTTTTTATTTGGATAGCTTATGGGAGAAACGGATGTTTGTAAATTCCGTATAAGTTTCCTTTAAGCATGATCTTTTTGGAACGTCGTTTTATTACTCCCCCTCAAAAATAGAACATTTTGAGTAAATTAAGCGATTTAAGGATGTGAGGGAGTAATATCTTGAGCAACCTTGTGAAAATTTTTGAAAACCTTTTGAAACATTTTCAAAATTTAGCTCAAAAAATTTAGAAGACTTTGATAAGCATTTTGGTGAGAAGTCTTCTTATCTTTTAGGATTGTCGCACATAAATGTACAACATGGTCCTTTCTTTGAAAATCGCGGGTTATACACTGTAATGTGTGCATAAGCCATAATGTTTTTAGGATAAGTGCTCGAAAAATATTTAAAACCTTTGTTTAAACTTGAGCACTTTCCTTTCTTTGAAGAACGAGTCCTTAGCTGAAATGCTAGGAAGTTATTATGTTGAAGTCCGGGTTTCGTACTGAAGTATACGAAAGCCATTTTTGAAGCCCGGGTTGTAAGCTGAAGTACTTACAAGCCATAATGATTTTGGATTAGACAACAACTTTTGGAACCCATTTAAGCACGGCGCCAATGGGTTTACCATATTTTGAAATCCATTTGAAAGTTGTGTCAATCCGAGACAAAGAAGTTGAATTCCAACGAGGACTGAAAACCTGTGTTTCATTTTGAAATAAAGCTCGTGGAATCAATGGTGATTTAAAACTCTTTTGCTTTTGTAAGTTGTTTGAGAAACTTGGTGTTTCTCTTGGAGTTTTAAAACTTGAAGAAGAAGTTTTCCATCCATTGTTGAAACTCGGTGTTTCATTTCGAAAATTCGTTTTTGAGATGAATAGAAACCTTCTAGAATTAGGATTTTTCAAAGCATAGCCATTCCTTTGTTGTAGCGGAAGCATTTCAGAGTATGAATAATTCAAATGTTTTGAACGGCTTTGCTTTGGTTTCCACACTGGCTTTACAGGAGTAAAACAAGAGTATGGAGTTTGAAAAACTTGATTCTGTTCTTTTAGAGCACTTGCATTTGAAACCGTTTGAGGAGTAAATGTTTCTGACAAATTAGGTCTCTTTGAAAATTTCCTTCCTTTTTGCAAAGAATAGGTTGTAAACTGAGAAACCTTTTTCGAAAACGGTTTGGAAGATTCACTCGTGTAAACCTTCTCCGAAACACTTACTTGTGGTTTAGACTCGTTTGAAACTTGAGATTTTCCTTTTGACCGGTTAAGAACATCAAACTTCGCTTTTAATGCATTGTATGACGTTCTCAAATCATTGTATTCTTTTTGAAGAGAAAGATGATCTGATGATGCCAGTTTTTCTTGCAAAGAAGCATTTTGATTTTCAAGATGTGCAAAATATTTTTCATACTTGTCTGTTTCGATTGAAAAATCATTTTTGGCATCACCAAGATCCTTGGTTTGTTGTGCAATTGTTTTTTCCAATTCAACAATTTTCTTTTGAAGCACAGACTTTTCTTTTTCAAAAAGATGATTTGGTGTGATCTGAGAGTCAGATTTGTTTGAAGTTTGATTCTGAACTCTTGACCGCTTGATTGAATCAAACAAGTTTTTGTAAGTCTGTTTCAAATGCTCATTTTCTTTTTGTAATGATGCCACTGCATTTTCCAATTCAAGATTTTTTGTATCAAATTCGTCAAAATCAAACTTGATATTGGTATCATCACATTTTTCTTCAAGAATCTTTTCTTTTTCTTTAAGCACTGATGTCAAAGAGTTTTCAGAAGACATTTTCTCATTCTTCTCTTGCAGTTTAAGTTGGAAAGAGATACTTTGTGCTTCGAGTATTGCAAGATGTTTCTCAAAGTGAGCAGTTCTTTTTGACAATTCTGCTTTGACATCAGTTGCTTCTTGTGAAAGCTCGGTGATTTTCTTTTTGAGACAAAGATTTTCAGATTTCAAAGAAGATGTTTGTTCAAAATTCTCATTCACTTTCTCATGGCAAACAGATTTTGATTTGAAAGACTCTATTTGATTTGTGAAAAATTCCTTTTGAATGTCAAGTATTAAGTATTTTTCATCAAATTCGTCTTCAAGAGAATGAACGTACTTTAAGTCTTCTCTCATTTCAGTGACAAGATGTTTTTCAAAGTTCTCAAAACTTAAGTTGAGATTTTTCACATGAGGTTCAATCTCATCTTTCAAAATCTTTTGGACTTCAATCTTAAGGCATACATCTGACGAAAGAGGATTGGAGAAAACGCTGGTATTGATGTCTACTTGCTTAAACCAAATGGCCTTTAACGTATGCTCAATGTGATGTTTAAGATTACAAAATTGTTTCCTTGCTTTATTTTGCCATAACGTAGCATCATAAGTAGCAAGTTGAGCTTCTTTGAAAAATCTTTTCACATTTGTGTCTTTTCTTTTGAAAGGTGCTTTTGGAAAATCTGTCAATTGTAGACCACCATACACAAAGCCGTGATACGAGAGTGGGTTTTTTGTTTGTTTTACTTTCAAACGTTTTTCCTCTTCAGATTTTAAAATATCTTGAGACTCAAACAAAAGATCATCTGACAATTCTTTTCCCATATCTTCAGCGTTGTACAAAATAGGTGTCAGCTTTTTCACTTTGTTTAAAACACACGGTTTTCCATTTTCCAACTGAGCACTATTCACAAAACCAATCCCAGATGTTTGTTTCTCAACCTCCTCATCTTTAGTAGGCAGCATGTTGAAAGTCTGAGAAGTCTGTCCCAATTTTCGAAGTTTGTTTTCAAGATCGTTTGTACGTTTCAAAAACTCTTTGTTTTCATTCTCAAGTTTTGTGTTTACAATCTCAAAATTTGATGTGGTTTTCTGAAGCTTTGAATTTTCACTTTTTAAATCATTGTTCTCTTTTAAAAGCGCTTGAACCTTTCTGTTGTTAACAACCATTTGAGTATCCAGATTTTGAATGGAACGTTTTTCACGAAGAACAGCTTCTCTATAACCAACTTCAAGTTCTTCATTTCTTTTTAAAAGTGGTTTAACAGACTCTCCATACATTTCAAACTTTTGAGCTTGAGATTTAAGGTTTGAGTTTTCAAATTCGAGTTCAGTTTTTCTTTTTGTTACATTTTGAAAACCTTTTTCCATTTCTTTAAATCTCTCAAGCTCTTGTGTCAATAAGACATTCGTTTGCTTAGCTTTGCGATTGTCCTCTTTGCACTTTTCAAGTTCATGTTTGAAATTATTGATCAATGATGCAAATAAGGCACGATCTTGTTCATAAGAAGATCCATCCTGGGCAGGCTCACCTCTATTAGGATCCATATCTGGAGTGTCAAAAGTGATATTGCTATCATTTTGTTCCTCCACATATGTGTCACCAATAGACTCAGAATGCTCAGGATGTGTCTGATCATGAGCAAACACATTATCAAAGATATTACCATTATCATGAGTATGTGAATGTTTTACCGTAGCCAATATCTCTGTGTATGATGAAGGTCTGATATGATCATCTTCGGTGTCCCAAACAGCTTCATTCCTTTGTGTACCATCAGCATCCGAATCATAGCTAGGACTGCTGCTTTCAACCTGCTGTTCTGAAGATGAATCACTGCCCGTGAAAATCAAACTATCATTTGATGCATCACCCTCATTGATCGTTTCCTTTTTTGCTTGAAAATCTTTCTCTGTCTCTTTTTCAATCACTTCTGTTTCCTTTAACTGCATCTCTCTTTCAATTAGCTCTCTTTCCCGTTTCAGCTTCTCAATCTCATTCCCTGAAGTGCTTCTTTCTTTTTCATTAGAATCCCTCTTCTTTTTCTGCATCTCCATCAGATGAAGTGATCTTGCATTAAGCACCATTTCCAGTATGTACATATGATTAAGCAATTGATTTCTAAAGACTTCAACTTCTATGCTAGTGAAGTATTTTTTCCATAAACTGCTTGATGATTCATAATCCCAAGAATTCTTAAACGCTCTAAAATCCATGGTCATGAATCCTTTTAACTGTGTCTTGAGCTCTCTAAATCCTACCATGCAATCACTTCCCTGTTCAATTTGCATTTCGAGTTGAACTATGTTGTTTTGAAGATTCCTCATGAAGGTAACAAAGTCCATTTCAGATCCGAAGAGTGTCTCAAAAGTTCTAAGAAATGATAAACCAAATAATGGTGGACGTGCTTCTGAGAGAACCACACAGTGATGCTTAACTGATTCAAAATGTTTTAAACAATTTTCTTTGGAGTGCATTGAGAGCTTAATCCTTACTTGCGTCTCTCTTTCATTTTGCTCTTTCATTTCCATTGTTTAACGATATGTGATAAAGTTGATCTTAGGATCTTTTAAGATAACAAAGGTTGTTGTTGAAGATTAGATGTTTTAGTGAAGATGAAAGTTCGTTCTCGGTTGATCTGATTGATTTCGTAATTTCCCGCCAAAAATCGAGTATGAAAATTTTCTTTCTCAAAATTTGAAAATCTCAAAGAAATACAATTCTTTGAGACCAATTGTTATGACCAAGAAACACGTTCCGGAGGTCGAGGTTGATCAAAATACATCATGATTTTAGAGAGAGAAAGTAGAGAGAGAAAGGTGAAGAAAAGGTGGTTTATTAAAATGACAAGGGTTTGGTTACACACACAATTTCCCACACCCCTCATGGAGAGTCATGAGGGGTATTTATAGGCTCATTACCCACATGTTTGCCTATTCTACATAAGTAGTCCTTGTAGTTTCTAATCTAGTCCAATTCACTTGTGTGACGTTATCTTTATAAAAGAGCGAGGCTAACAATCTCCCTCCAAGATATCGTCACACGTGAATGGTTACAATGAGACCTATAAATACATAAAAAAATGTAAATTGACGTTGTTGAAGCGCAGAGTCTCTGTAGTCTAGATACTGAGGCAGACTTGAAGTTCTCTCTTCCGACGATCTCGGCGTATGATCTTTGACACTGACGGCAAAGGTCTTTGTAGCTCTGAACTTCAACTGTAATGGTCTAGTTAGGTTATTACTCCCTCCTAACTAGTGAGCTTTTATTCTTTTTCTTCTGCTCCCTCCTGAACTGACAACTCTCTTCTCATCTCGCAGCGGATAAGGTAGATACTAATGAGTTTGCACCATGGTTGTCATTCTTGGAGCATCATAGCATAACTCACATAGTATTGCACAGAAGGTTGGTAATACGCTCCGATATACACATCATTAGTACTTCTTCGGTTCCAGTGTAAGCACGATTCCCTCGATCAACCAACGTACTAGAGATGAAACACTACTTCTTTTGGCATGTTCTTCTCCCTCCTGATGGTTGCGATGTATCGAAATCATCATACTATTGTGTGTACATGCCAAAATTACCAGTACTTTACACTTCTGATGCAATATAGATAGACCGTGTAAGCATAAGTTGTGAGAATATGCTGATAGGATATGACTCTCTTTATTATACAATCTCTTCTCTTCTCTTCAACCTTTAAGCGACCTCTTCAAATTCCAACCAGCTAGTAAATGACCAATGATTATAGAAATAACCCAGTATAACCAATCTGAAAATGAAGTAAACATCCCTCAGATATGTGACTTAATCTTGTACGATGGTGTGACTAAGAACCTATACTGAGCACTACAACGTAACTCCTTTAAGCATAGGTTGATCCATATACTCAAACGAGTAAACAGTATATGAAATCTCCGCCTCTTGAACTATCCACAACTACGTGCGTCACTGAGTACTACAACGTAACTCCTTAAAGTGATAGCCATAACCCGTGAGTACTACAATGTAACTCCTTACATCGGGTATAACTAGATAATCCAAGTCTTAATCACTATTTCTACCAGTGTTTGCCCAAACAAGTATCTTCGAAAGTCTTGCATCCATCCACCCCTAGACTTTGAGATAAATAAGTACACATGTCCTTGAAATGAACTTTAAACCCAGAAAAGTGATAAAGAATTGTTCCCATAATCACAAAACCGATACTAGCCGTTGTCATTTGATTGTGATTCTTGATCAGGATCGTTTAAGCAATTCGTGGTGTGTTTTTGGTGAATCTTGAAATTCTATTTCGTTGATTCGTAGTGATTTCGGATTTTCCCTCCAAAAATAAAATTGGAAAATATTCTCGCCCATAACTTGGAAATCACTATGAAATGCAATTCTAAGGTTACCAGAAAAATTTGAGTTTTGAAAATTTTTTACGCAAAATTTCACCGAAAAAATTTGAATTTTGGCCTAAAAATATGAATTTCGGGCCAAAATTTTCAACCTTGTACCAAAATTAAAATCTCGCGTAAAAATTAAACGTTTAGTCTCCTCTCAAAAATAAATTTTACTCAACTTTTCCCGCCAAAAAACTCTTTTTTTTTTTTTTTTTTTTTTTTTTTTTTTTTTGCAAACTCGATATGTCTAAACACTTTCAAACTCGGTAAGTCTGTCCTCAAACTCGATAAGTCTATCCTCAAACTCGATAAGTGTGTCCTCAAACTCGATAATGTGAGAAAATTTGGGCAGAGTTTCCCTTTAGTATAAGTCACAACAAGCCTAACTCGATAAACGATTAGGAGAAGAAAGGCTAACTCGCCAAAATATCTCAAACTCGATAAGTCAAAACATCAAACTCGATAGAACTTGAGCCTAACTCGATAGAACTTACACCTAACTCGACAGAATATGAGATCCTAACTCGATAGCTAGAATTTGTGATCCTAACTCGATAGACTTGAGTCCAAACTCGATATGTCTAGAAATCCTAACTCGATAGACTTGAGACCAAACTCGATATGTCTAGAAATCCTAACTCGATAGACTTGAGACCAAACTCGATAGAATTTGAGATCCTAACTCGCAAGTTTTAAGTCCAAACTCGGAAGAAATTTTTCAAACTCGAAAAAATTAGTTCAAACTCGAAACAATTTTCCAAACTCGATATGATATTTTTCAAACTCGGAAATTTTTTCTCAAACTCGATAGAATATTATGAAACTCGATAAAACAATTTTCAAACTCGATGAAAATTTTTCAAACTCGAAAAAAAAAAATGTTTTCAAACTCGAAAAAATTTTTTTTTACACCAAACTCGATAACTTGCCAATGAACAGTACCAGATTCGAATTTCACCCCAAAACACGATTTTTTTCACCCAAAAACAATCTAAAACAACCTAAAATTATCCCTAGGCTCTCTGATACCAATTGTTATGACCAAGAAACACGTTCCGGAGGTCGAGGTTGATCAAAATACATCATGATTTTAGAGAGAGAAAGTAGAGAGAGAAAGGTGAAGAAAAGGTGGTTTATTAAAATGACAAGGGTTTGGTTACACACACAATTTCCCACACCCCTCATGGAGAGTCATGAGGGGTATTTATAGGCTCATTACCCACATGTTTGCCTATTCTACATAAGTAGTCCTTGTAGTTTCTAATCTAGTCCAATTCACTTGTGTGACGTTATCTTTATAAAAGAGCGAGGCTAACACAAAGCCAAGACTGCTCCGTTGGGTCCTGCTCCTCCAGGAATTCGATATTCTCACAAGAGATAAAAAAGGAGCAGAGAACCTTGCAGCTGATCACTTGTCCCGGTTAGAAAATCCTCATCAGGATATTCTCGAGAAAAAAGAAATTAATGAAACTTTTCCTCTGGAGACTCTAAATCTCATCTCTAACCGGGATAATGCCACCACCCCATGGTTTGCCGACTTTGCAAATTACCGTGCGGGAAATTTCGTTGTGAAAGGGATGTCGTCCCAACAGAAAAGAAAATTCTTTAAAGACGTAAAACATTATTTCTGGGATGACCCCTACTTGTTTAAAATATGTGCGGATCAAGTCATCCGACGGTGTGTCCATGGCCAAGAGGCCATGGAAATTCTTAAAGCTTGTCATGATGGACCCACGGGGGGACATCATAACCCAAACTACACCGCCAAAAAGGTGTTTGATTCAGGATTCTTTTGGCCCACGATCTATAAAGACGCCCATGAATTTATCAAAACCTGTGAGGCTTGCCAGCGTCACGGGAATATTTCCAAAAAGAATGAGATGCCGCAAAACGCCATCCAAGTCTGTGAAATATTTGATATGTGGGGCATTGATTTTATGGGGCCATTCCCGTCTTCACGAGGGAATAAGTATATACTCGTCGCTGTCGACTATCTGTCAAAATGGGTTGAGGCAAAAGCCTTACCCGCCAATGATGCCCGAGTAGTTGTTAAATTTTTAAAGTCTCTCTTTGCCAGATTCGGGACTCCTCGTGCCATTATCAGTGATCGTGGCACGCACTTTTGCAATGAACAATTTGCAAGAGTAATGTTGAAATATGGTGTAACTCACCGTCTTTCTACAGCATACCACCCACAAACAAGTGGGCAGGTGGAGGTCTCAAATAGGGGTATTAAGAGAATTCTCGAGAGGACGGTTGGTGAAAACCGTGCCTCTTGGTCGGATAAGCTGGACGATGCATTATGGGCTTTCCGCACTGCTTACAAAACACCCATTGGGTGTACTCCATATAAGTTAGTATACGGGAAAGCATGTCATCTTCCGATTGAATTAGAACATAAGGCCTATTGGGCCTTGAAACATGCAAATTTCGACCTTCAGACAGCGGGTGATCACCGTAAAGTTCAACTAAACGAACTAAATGAATTACGTGATCAAGCTTATGAAAATTCTTTAATCTATAAAGAAAAGACTAAAAAGATACATGACTCTAAAATAAAGAACCGCGTTTTCAACGTTGGTGACAGAGTTCTTCTTTTCAATTCAAGGTTAAAAATTTTCTCGGGTAAACTAAAAACCCGTTGGTCTGGACCATTTACTATAACCAAAGTATACCCATATGGAACTGTTGAGTTATTGCAACCCGACGGTCCCAATTTTAAAGTAAATGGTCATCGGTTAAAACACTATTTTGGAGGGGACATACAACCAATGGTTGTCCCGGATCTCCAAACTTACCCCATGGACCAATAAATTCGGGGTCGAGTCAAGCTAGGGACTCGGTTAACAAAAACAAGTTTCCCCAAGGACAATTTTAATTCGGGGTCGAGTCAAGCTAGTGACTCGGGAATCAAAAACAAGCTACCTCATGGACAAATCAATTCGAGGTCGAGTCAAGCTAGCGACTCGGTAATCAAAAACAGTAGCAGTATGGGTCGTCACCCATATTTCTGTCTTCTCATCCCTTTCTAACACCCTAGTGTGGGGGGAGACGAACCACATGTTGTACATATGTAATATATTTAAAAAAAAATGGTATAAGACAAATAAAAAGAAAAAAGTGAGTTTGTATGTAAATAGAGTAAAATAAAAAGGTTAATAGTATTGCCTCCTTACGTTCTAAAGTCTTGGTGGGACACCAAGTACTGTGAATATTGAGGGCAATATTCAGTTCTAAGTGTGGGGGAGCGTTCTCACGAATGCAAAACACATGTTCCATCAAGAACCCCCATTTGATCAAAATTATCAGTTTTTTCACACTTAGAAATGAGATAAAATGGTATCAATCCTCCATGTCTAACCCACAATAGGATTGGCTAGTCCAGGAGCAAACGGCTCTTGGTAAAGACATCTCAAATCCGTTTATGGCTGGCAATTTGCCAAAAATTGTATGGTTCCTCAGCTCCCCAAAAACAAATGAGTTGGCTAGCCCGCAAGATTATGGCTTGTGGTAAAGGCCGTGGAAAAACCATAATTGGTAATCAGCTCACCAAGATGTTGACTATTCCATCAAGAGTTGGCTAGTCCAGAAGCAAACGGCTTCTGGTAAAGACAAATCAAATCCGTTGACAGCTGGTGGTTTGCTCAAAATCACACGGTTATCAGGTGTGCCACAGTTCTTACACCTGGCTACTCCAGAAGTGATGGCTTTTGGTAAAGAGTAAAAATCCATTAATTTTTTCTCAAATAGATTACGAAGGACTAGCCATAGTTTAGTGTGGGGGATTGACGAGTGTCTAAATACTCATCATTTTATACCAATCTGAGCTGCCAAAACATACAAAAACACTCAAAAATGCATCATAATACTTAAAATATTTCAGAAGAGTGTTTTATATGTTTCAAATACAAAATATGCAAAAACAAATGAAAAACATACAAAGTTTGCATAATTGGCAGTTTCAGTCCCTCAAGTTTCAAATATTGTCAAAACTAGTCCCTGAAGGTTTTAATTAAATAAAAAGTCAACTTAAGTCCTTGGGAAACCAAAAATGTTCACAAAACATCCCTGGATAAAAGTTTATACAAACTGGCAATTTTTACCCCTCAAGTTACAAAATTGGCAAAATAGTCCCTGGGTATTCAAAACTGAAATATTTACAAATAATACCCTTGTACTATGCATGAATGAGAAAATGGAACAATTTTGATTAACTTTTGGGAAATTACAAGTTTAGTCCCTTAAAAATCCAAATTTACAATAAAGGTCCCTGGAGTTTGAAAAATTGCAGAAAAGGTCCTTGGGTGTTTTTAAATGGAAAAATAAATAAATTAGTCCTTGGTTTATTAAATTTGGCAAGTTAAGTCCTTAAAAATACTTTGGGAAAATAACATGTTCAGCCCCTCAACTTTGCCAAATTTACAATTTTGGTCCTTGTTCACTTAAACCAATCCGGACCCTTTTTATTTCAATAATCCAAAACCAAATCCAACCCATCCTAAACTACCCCAGCCCATACACCCCTAGCCCAACCATAAGCCCAGTCCAAACCCACCTTTTTTATTTAAAATCAGCGCTGACCCGCGTTGACCACCCAAAACCGCCAAACACTGCACACCCTTCTCCCCCACCTCTGCTTCACCATACCAGGTGGTTTTTCCACCTGCTACCACCACCTCACCACATTCCAGCTCACCCTCACCTCCTTTCCACCTCACACATCAAACCAGATGGGCATTTAATGCCTTCTCCACAATTTTTCTCTCCAAACCACATCTAAACCTCTGTTTCTTCCATAAAGCATCAACTTGTCCTAAAAACCCTCCATTTTGTCTCCTGACACCTCCACAAGCTCCCAATTATCCTTAATTGAAGAACGTAGCCTCCAAGTTAACTTGGAGGACTTTGGCGCCAAAAGTGATTTTAAACGATCATGATCAATTGGACATAATGGATGGCTCAGATGAAGTGGGAAAGACTCAGAAGATATTTCTAAACCTAATTGGAGCATATAAAAGGAAAGAGAAGCAGAGGAGAAGAGTACCTAGTTTATTTTCAATTAATGTATGTCGAATTAGTTGTTTTAAAAGTTTAAGTGTAATCTAAAGCTTTCAAGTTTCATTTCAAGTATTCTCAGTGTACCAGTGATCTTTTAAGTTAATAAAAAGCAAGTTTGTATTATTATCTTAGTAAATGCAATTTTCAATTTCCTATTAAGAATCTCAATAAGCTTTGTTGTTGTTACTGTTTGGTTATATGGATTGAGTAAGCTCACATAAGCTCCCATAAGCTCAATAAAGCTTTTAGTAACTTACTAATCAGCTTAATATAAAAAATCTCACAAAATACAAATTTGGTCAATGATAGTCAACTGTGGCATTTGTTCTTGATATCTTGGATTCAGAAGTGATCTGGAAGCATAAGTAAGCTTGGAGTATTGGTTTAGATCCTCAGGGGAGGAAATAAGTTGTTCTTGGTTCTTGGTTTCAAGCAGGAAAGCTTATTGTAAGTTGCCAAAATTCTCCCTTTTACTTTTGTATTATTGCTCTGCTTATTACTTGCTCTTTCAGTGTTTAATGCTTATTTAGTCTTATATAGTCATAATATAACATAATAATAGTGTCTTGTTTGTTTGAATCAATAGTTACTAAAAAAATAAAAATCAATCAGTCAATATTGCATATCTTGTGTTCTTGAGTATCTGTGGTAATTATCTGTTTCTAAGTGCTTAATTACATTTGATATATCATAATAAGTCATGTTGGTTCATTAGAATAAGCTCTTATAGCCCTTAGCTAATAGAATCTCAAAACAGTCTAGATTAGAGGGTGTTTGGAATAACTTTTGAGCTGAGTTCTTGTTGTTATTTGATGTTCAATTGTGTTTCACTAGACTGCAGTAGTATAATATAGGTTAAGTAAGGCATAAAATTGTGAGTTCATACACCCAAAGTCAAAATCTTAGTCTAATCATCTCCACAGTTAACTGTGTGAGATTTGGGACCTCAAACCCACACCATTAGCTTAAATCTAATAACTCTAGCTTAATATAAGTACCTTATAGCTTATTATAACTTAATCAATTAGTATCAGTCATTAGAAATCCAAAATAGTCAAAGTACCAAGTTTCATTCAAAAGTCAAATTTGTATTACTCAGATTTTCTCAAATCTTAGGAGATTTTTGTAGATTTATGTGTTAAGAATTACACTTTGTGCTTTTCAGGTTTAGTAGTCTACCACCCCAGCTTTAAGTTCCAATAAGTCTTATAATTTTAAGATTTTTTATCTAGGCCCCACAGACCCTCAAACTCACTTGCAGGGCAAAGGTGTGCCCTGCTCACTTAGACCCAGTTCATCACCACAACTTTGTTGGTGATTTCTTATCAATCCAGTGGACCCCACACCTCAACCATTAGCTTAATTTATAGCTTATTAGTCCAGCTTATCTCATCTAGGCTTAGTTTAGCTTTTAGTTTATTGTGGCATAACTTTTAGGATCCAAATTGTGACCTGTGTAAAACAAGCTATACTGAGTACTCAGTATATGATCACCATTTTGAAGGCTCATTCAGAGCTTATTAGGAAACCATAAGCTTAGCTTCTTGGTTATTTTTGTAGCTTATCAACCCATATTTGAACCCCTAGGCTTTGCTTGAACCCTATTTCACTATTGTGGACCCCACACTCATTGAAAGTGGACTGCAAGGCAAAGCCTTACCCTGCACATCAGCTTACCACCACCACAACACCAACTTTGGTGGTGATTTGTGGCCAACTCAGTGGGCCCCACACCTTCTACTTAGCTTATTATAACCCCCCTCCTACCCAGGTTCAATAGTTGACCATTAGTTTGACATATAGACCAGTGGACCCCACCTTAAATTGTCCCCAATCTCTGTCCCATTTCTGAGTCAGAACTCAAATAAGCAAGTGCTTATTTGAGCTTCTCAGCTTATTTTAGGAGCTTATATCATTAAGTTTAGTTTAATATAGTTCAAATAACTTAGGTAAACTAGATTTCACCATAGTGGACCCCACATAACCTCAGTTTAGCTTATTTCTTAATTTAGTCAACCTTAGTCAATTGTTTAAGCTAATAAGCATTCTCAGTGCTTATTCTTGATTTCCAAAGTAGTTGTCTTTATTAAAGTTTCATTATTTAAGTATTTAAGTAGTTTTATAAAAGAAAAACCAGAAAAAGCAAACATAAAAATAGTGATAGCTTCTATTTAATAGAAATTATCTAATTAATTTTCATTTTAGCTTATTAATAAGCAATTGTCCAATTTTATAATTTTATAAATTACTTAGTACCTTAAAGTAGTTAAAATAATTTTCTTAGAATTTTCCTAAGCAGTTTACTATTTATTAGATTTAAAACTAGTTTAAATAATTAAATAGGTAATAATAGAAATTAAATAGATTTCTTTAATTTTAATTATCTAAAGTAGAATTTTATATTTTTCCTAAGTTTTATAAGGTAGTTAAGATTTTTAAAAAATAGTTTCATAATTTCCACTGTCCATTTTATAATTTTCTTATTTAAATTAATTAAATTAGCTTTAAAATAATTAATAAGTAATTAATTAGTCAATTAGCTTAAATATAATTTTTAGCAAGTTTTTATAATTTTTTAGTATTCCTGTAGTGTTTAATTAGTTTTATAAATTTTATCATAATTTTCTAAGGTAATTTAGTAATAATAGTAATTTAAAATAGTTTAATTAGATTAATTAAGTTAAATAGTTTATAATTAATAAAATACTCATAAAAAGACAAAAATATTTATTTTCATTTTTTATACTTTCTTCAAGTTCTTAGTTAAGTTTAAAAATTATTTTTATAAATTTTTAGGTTTATTTGTAATAGTTGTTATTTTTAGTTAATTTAAATTAAGCTTTAAATTAGATTTTATTTAGTTTTATTAATTAAATAGTAATTAAATATTATAATAATCATTTTCATAATTTCAATTTCATTTTCTATTTTCTTTAATATTAAGTTTTCAAAAGTTTCACTTTTAGTCCCTGTAGTTTGTAACTTGTTAAATACCACTTTTCTCTGTCTGTTATCTGATTATCTGATTTTGTGTTCATTTCTGTATTTTTGTTATAATTTCATATTTTCCAAATATCAAGCAATCAGTAGTGTAATCAACCCTCAAATCATATTTGTTACTGTCCTCAGTACCACTCACTTTCCTATCCGTTTACAAATACAATTTCAATCTCGTTGGGATTTAACGACCCGGGGATTTTCCTGTACTTCCACGGTCAATATTAACTTGCACTTTCTCCCAGGTGGGCCTAACAGCTTCACAAGGCTGACTGGTTGGTTTGGGAGGAGTCAACCTCAAAAAGCTAATCAAATAACAACAATTATATATGTTGATCTGAAAATAAGTACGCTGACAGTACGCAAGCACATGGTAGCCCACAACTCTTACGAACTTGACAACCACACATTGAGTATTCGAACTCAGGATCATTCAATTGATGAACTTCTCCTAAAATCATATCAAGGGCTTCATTTGAAACAAAACCCCGTAATAAGTTGAAACACGGAATATTATGTTGATGATAACAAAAGATTCTGCTTCTTTCAAAGCTTTCGTTGATTGCCGTAATTTGAGACTGCACGATCTCATTGACACATCCCACAAATTGCTCTAAGCTATGTTTTTTATGTTTCAAGTATCTTTTTAACTTAGCGTGTTGGCTCTCAACTCTGTTTGTTGTGCGATTGTTAAAGTTGAAAGACACGTTAGTCCATGCAGACACGAACCGTTCTTTATGATTTTTTAACCATTGTTTGGTTACATAACTTAAAACACCTGAAATGTTTAAAAAAATAATAAGGTGATGTAGCAAAAAAATACAAAATAAATTTAAAATATAAAATAATATAATATTAAATGTAAAATAGAGAAAAAGGTACGTGGATATTCTTCGAGGACTGACTGAAGTTGCTTGTAGTTCTCCAAGTACGAAATACACGTTTGAGAATCTTCCAGTGAATTCCATGCCGAAATAAATGATTCCCAATCTTGTTTCTTCCTGATCGTTGGCCTACAATTCTTAAAAATATTCTGGCTAATGTGCCATCTACAAAGTAACCGTGTAGCATTTGGAAAAAAAATTTCGCATGCATTCATCAGAGCCAATTCTCTGTCCGTGATTATAACACGTGGATGCATGCACTCGTTAAGTGTCAACATTAAGCACTCTAACACCCACGTATAGTTTTTCGTCTTTTCTTCACTTATAAAGGCAAAGGCTATACAAAATGTCTTGTGTGTTGAAGTTACTCCAACTATCTCCACAAAAGGCATATTATACTTGTTTGTCTTATAGGTAGCATCTATTATCACCACGTTTGGGAATGCACGCCATATATTAAAGGATGTCGGTTGAATAAAAAACAGAGATTCCAACTGATTCGTAACATCATTTGTCGAAAAATCATGAACATAACCATTAGAGTGTAAAAGAGACATAAGAACCTGCGTTGAAATTTTCATAATTAATTTTCCTTTTATTGATTGAAAATAAATAAACCAAAATATATAAAAGAAAAAAACATTAAAATAGTTGTGTAATGTTTTACCTGCATCTTTGAGTGTTTTCCAACTCTTCCGGCCTTGCGAATTTTAGCTTGAGCATTATATATATCTTTGAGTGTTGACACATTATCCTTATTTCGCGCCTTTATTATTGACAATATGTCATGTGGCTCCACATTTTTCTTTGCCAAATCTTCAACCAATTGATATTCTTCATTAGACAATCGTCTCGCATATGGATGCCCTTCCATATGTCGTGCAGGAGAATGATTATGTTTATCAAATATCACACTCATCAACCAACCATCATACATACTTGAATACTTTCCTACCAACTGGAATGGACAATTAATCTTTTTAGTAGCGGAGTTTTACTTGTTTCCTTCGGTTTATATTCACCACCACGATCACACATAAGCGTGACTTCATAGAAAAAACCACTTTCGTTCGTGTATGATTTTTGAGTTACTATAACGTAACCAAGAGAGCGTGTCTTAGCTTGCGCCCAACATTTTAACTCTTCACGAGACTTAAACACCTAAAATTAAATTACTTTTTTTAATGAAAATGTTCACTTTTAAATGAATAACATAAAGTTAAAATTATTGTCTATGACATAAAAACAAGTGTACCTCACGAGTAAAAAATGGCAATATCTCCATAAAAAAAATCATCACTTTCACGTGAGTTGTTGTTTCCATTAAAAAATGACATTCTTTATATATGGAAAACAAAACAAAAAAAAAAAAAAAAAAAAAAAAAAAAAAAAAAAAAAGCTTCTGCAATAAAATATAAATATAAGTTAGATCGTTATATCATAACAATAATAATTATAAATTCTAAAAAAAAAAAAAAGCCAATGGATAAAATGGCTCTAAAGAATATAAAAAGGCTCCATAAACTTAGAAAACCACCATATAACCCTAGATCTATAAAACATGTTCTCTCAATCTCTCACACTTTCACATTTTTTCCTCTGTACCAAAAACCACTCAAACCACCATATAACCACCAACATCTACACCCCACCCCAACCCCGACGCCCCACCCCAGCCATCAAACGCCCCACCTGCAACTACAGCTCGGTGCCAACAAACCCTAGGTGCCAAAACCCTCAATGCAACAACAGCTTGGATCGGACTGATTGGATTCGTTTTGTGAACGAATCGGACCGTTTGGGGTGTATCGGATCCGACTGCTTTTGTGCTTTTTTGAACAACCCCAAACGAATCGGACCGTTTGAGGTGTATCGGTTTGGGTTTGAGTTGTTGCTCAAGATATACGCGGCTTGATTTTCATGGGGTGTTTGGGAGTTGAAGACCTCATTTTCTGGGTTGTTAGGCTGCTTGTTTTTGTGTTTGGATTTGGGTTGTTACTCAAAATATAAATATAGTTACTACTTGTAATTACCTTGTAAAGTTGTAATGTTGAAGGCTATTGTTGGAGAAATCTTTATACATCTAATACTGAATTATTGATACTCGTATTCTGGATTGGCTTTAGTTAAGTGTAATTTATATACTTAATTACATCAGATTATAACTATTATTAAATGTATAGGAAGTTATTAGTTAGAAAGTTGTAGTTAAATTTTGTTATTTTCTAAAAACAGTAAATTAGTGGCATTGAGAACTACATTGACCGAATTAATTTATGAGTTTGACAATAGTACTAAAAAGTGGCATGGAGAGCTACACATTCCAAATTCCAATACATTTACTTTTTGACCAAAAGAAAATCTCCTTTTTGACCAAAAGAAAATCTCGGTAGGTTTAGTAGAACTCATATAAAATAGTCCTCATTTTGTGTTTGCTATATTTCTCTCTCTTCTCTCTAGTTAAGTCAATCACTCTTTTACATCTCATTTTGTGGACCATTTTATATATTTTTTTGTGAGTGTAATATTCCTCTTTTAGATAAATAAATTTTCATCTTGCTAAAGAAATAAATATAGAGCATAGCCAAATAAAAACTCTCTATCTCTAAAAAAAATCTCTCTAAAAAAAACCCTAGATCTAAAGAGAGCCGACGCCTCCTTCTCCGGCCGCCGGCTTCGGCCGGCGGTCCGGAGGTTCATTCCTTTCAGTCATTTCTGTACATAAATTCTTTTTGTTTTCTCTTCTCTCAAATCATGGTGCATAAATGTTAGGTAAGTTTTTTGGGTCATGTCCCTTCTTGTGCAAATTAGAAAATCTTCGTATGGTTGTGAGGTCATGAGGTGTTTATGGTTGGGAAGAGATTGCGATCGTGAGATGGTTATGTTGTGAAGATGGTGAAGTTGTAACCGGTTCAGGGTGTGAAGATGGTTCAGGTTGTGAAGATCGTTCGGGTTGTGATGATGGTTCAGGTTGTTGAAGAGTTGTTCAGGTTGTGATGGTAGTTCAGGTTGTTGAAGATTTATTCAGGTTGTGAAATGGTTCAGGTTGTGAAGATGGTTAATTTGTACTGTGGAGATGGTGTGCTAGTGAGGTGGATCAAGTTATCAGGTGGTGTGGTCGTGAGTTTGATGTGGTCGCGGAGATGACGAGTATGTGAGGAGTTCAAGTCATGGAGATGGTGAGTATGTGAGGTGTTCAGGTCATAAAAATAGTGAGTTCGCGAGGTGAGTTCGTGAGTGTCATGGAGATAGTGAGGTCGTGAGGTGTTTAGGTCATGGAGATAGTGAGGTTGTGACGTATTTTGGGTCGTGAGATGTTGAGGTTGTGAGGTATTTTGGTTCATCGGTGAGATGGTTCAGAGGGGGAGATTGTGAGATGGTGAGGTTGTGAGGTTGTGAGTTGTGAGGTTGTGTGATGGTTTAGGTCATGGATATAGTGAGGTTTTAAGATGGTTTAGGGTGGAGATGGTGAGTTTTGTGAGGTGTTGGTGAAGATTGTAAAGCCGTAAAATGGTGAGGTCGATATTCAGGTTGTGAGATGGTGAGAGTCAGGTTGTGAGCCAAGGGTCGTTAAAGCAAGAGTCAAGGGACAATCGGTTGACTTTGGGGGTTTTCATTAGGCGGTGTTCATACTTGTTGGGTTATTTTCTTTCAATCTACCATCCACACTATTCGTGATGCCACCACTTAGTTTGATTGTGTGTTCGGAACTGTGTGTTTCAAGGCTCTAGTGCAGGGTTATGTTTCATGTGTGAGGTCAAGGTTTGTGGTCGGTTGTCAATACGTGTCATGTTTTCTACCATGTGTTTGCCCTTAAGTGTTGTTGCGTTTTGGTGGGTTTGGTATGTAGAAGTTATATCTTAGTAAGTATGATATCCACTTTGTGATATCCTTTGTAGGTCGGTTAACCGGTATTGTGAGTTTAGATTTAGTTTGGTCGATTTGTTATGTTTGTGTCGTGTAACTTTAGCATCTTGCTAGTTTATTAATATACGTTGCCTTTCAAAAAAAAATGTAGAACCTAAACAAGAAAAGAAACTTACTATTTGTAAAATTAGACGATATGATAATAATGTAGACAATGAATTATAAAAATCTCTTGAAACTATTTTTAGAACTAATGATATTTTATATATTATAGATCAAGCTATTTCAGAATTTAAAGTAGATTTGACCAATTTAATGCCTACGTGTAGAATAATGTTAACCATTATAGCAACGGTTGCTTCGATAGGTGAAGTTGTTCAAAACAAAAATTGTTAAAATTTATTTAAGATCGAAAATGCCACAAGAAAGATTAAATAGATTAGCTCATCCATCAGTTGGAAAAAAAGATATGTTAACATATTGATTGGATTGTGCTAAAAGAACCGCTATAAGTAAATTTTACATCAACAATTCTTACACAAATAAATTTTACAATAAAAGTCCTTAATTTGAAATTTCGCTTTAAGCATTTGTGAAAGTTAAGCCACCCCTGTTTGAAACTATAAGTTATAGAACAAGTGAATTTGCGGAAAAAGTTAGCTTGCAAAAGTTATTGTCGTATTATGGGTTTAGGCTATAAAAGAATAATGTATTTTTCTTCATGTTCTATTATCATAGCTGCAATCGTTTTCGTTCCATTATGTACTATTAACACTAAAATTATGCTTATGATATCGTACCTATGGTTGACGTGTGAACATCTTTGAAATTATTAGAATACCCCTGGCACGTCAGCAATAAATATGATATTGGACCAGAGTTTGAAAATTTATAAAGTACAGTGAAACGACAACAAGTACATGTATGATTATAACATATGAAGTAAAAGTATTCATAACGCTCTAACTATACATATTTATTCCCTCGATTATATATTATATACCTATTATATTATAAAGAATATTATGTTATTTGTGTAGATTTGGTACTACTTTGGTTGTAGGATTATCGAGAGAAGAAGTTAAAAATATTACTTAAAAGGACGATAAAGTAATAACAATAATAAAAGGAAGGACTTGGAATGTAAATAAAATTATAAAAGACCCAAGTACGCCGGTCTTAGGACTGTGTGCGGCGTACTTGCTTGACGGGTAAATGAGTTTGATTCTACACGAAGTACGGCGTACTTTCTACGAAGTACAACGCACTTATCTTGTAAGTTACAAAGAAGAGTTAATACTTGCATTCATTGAGAGGCCGATCATTTGCCCTAATTAACTGAGCTCTGGAGTTAAATTAGGTCATAAGTACTTATAAAAAGAGAAGAACGAAACTAGAAGAGTAGTAGCAAGCAAGGAGGGAGTAGCAAGAAAGAAAAGTATCAAAGGTTACTAAGGTGATATTGGTGAACTCATACAAAGTTCACCATATCAAGGTGGTGCTCGTGATCCAAGTACTGTGACAGAGTCTAGGAGAAGGAGTCGAGTCGAGTTTTCTCTGTGGAAACTAGTTGTTCTTTTGTTGTAATCACTTTGGTACAATTCTACATTTAATACAATTTGCATTATGAAGTTTTTGAAATCTATGTCGAATGATATGTATTTTGTTACTGAGATAATGGAGTAGTCGTCCTTATGTTTATTTGGATGATGTAGTAATATGGTTGTTTACATTTACATGTATGCTTGCTATTGATACTATGCATAAGTTTAATTGATGAGATGATGTTTGGATCATTGTTGAGTATTTGATGTATCTCTGTGGTAGAAGTAGGTCGAAAGGGTCTACTACTTTATTATTATTTCAAGGTGTTTGTCTATGGCAACTTGGTGTTTACCTTCATTAGTACAAGGACCACAAGTATAAATTTTATTATTTTAAACCTCAGGGACCAAATCTGCCAATTCCACAACTCCAGGGACCTATTCTGTAATTTTCTAAAAGTTGAAGGGTTTATTTTGTAATTTCTCAAAAGTTATCATAAGGACCAATTTTGTCAATTTAGAATAGTATAAGGTTTATTTTTATTATTTTTCTTATTTTTAAAACCTTAGGGACTAATTTTGACACTTTCCAAACTTGAGGGACCAAAGTTGTAAATATGTGATTTTAAACTTTAAAGGACTATTTCTCACAACTTATGAATCCCAAGGACCTTTTATGACATTTGTACAAGTTTTGAATTACCAGGGACTAGTTTTGCCAATTTTCCAAAGTTCAGGGACTGAAACTGTAAATTATGTGAAATGTTTTGTTTTTCATCAGTTTTCAATCCTTATGCATAAAAACACAATCCAGGGATAATTTTATGTATTTTAAGGCATTCCTGTGCGTTTTCATATGTTTTTGCAGTTTAAATGTAATAGAAATGATGAGTATTTACACACTCATCAATCCCCCACACTAAACTATTGCTAGTCCCTAGCAATCTATTTGAGAAAAAATTAACGGATTTTTACTCTTTACCAAAAGCCATCACTTCTGGAGTAGCCAGGTGTAAGAACTGTGGCACACCTGATAACCGTGTGATTTTTAGCAAACCACCAGCTATCAACGGATTTGATTTGTCTTTACCAGAAGTCGTTTGCTTCTGGACTAGCCAACTCTTGATGGAATAGTCAACATCTTGGTGAGCTGATTACCAATTATGGATTTTCTACAGCCTTTACCACAAGCCATAATCTTGCGGGCTAGCCAACTCATTAGCTTTTTAGGATAATGGGGAGTTGAGGAACCATACAATTTTTGGCAAATTGCAAACCATCAACGGTTTTGAGATGTCTTTACCAAGAGCCGTTTGCTCCTGGACTAGCCAATCCTGTTGTGGGTTAGACATGGAGGATTGATACCATTTATTGCATTTCTAAGTGTGAAAAAACTTTAAATTTTGATCAAATGAGGGTGCTTGATGGAACATGTGTTTGAATTCGTGAGAATCCCCCCCCCCCCCCCCCCCCCCACACTTAGAAATGAATATTGCCCTCAATATTCAAAACACCAGGTGTTAAACCGATATTTAGAACGTAAAAAGGAAATATTAATAACCTTTATTTTAGGCTATTTACATACAAACTCACTTTTTTCTTTTGTTTTGAACTTTTTTTTTTTTTTTTTTTTTTTTTTTTTTTTTTTTTTTTCAAGATATATACATATATACAACATGTGGGGCATCTCCCCCACACTAGGTGGTAGAAAAGAGAAAGAAATCAGAAATATGAGTGAAAACCCATATTGCTATGCTTTTGATTACCGAGTCACTAGCTTGACTCGACCTCGAATTGATTTGTCCATGAGGTAGCTTGTTTTTGATTCCCGAGTCACTAGCTTGACTCGACCCCGAATTTAATTGTCCTTGGGGAAAGTTTGGAGATCCGGGACAACCATGTTTGGGATGTCCTCTCCAAAGTAGTGTTTCACACGATGGCCATTTACTTTAAAACATGGACCGTCATTTTGAGATAACTCAACGGTACCATATGGATAAACCTTAGTGATAGTAAATGGACCAGTCCAACGGGTTTTTAATTTACCCGAGAAGATCTTTAATCTAGAGTTAAAGAGAAGTACTCGATCACCAACGTTAAACACGCGGTTCTTTATTTTTGAGTCATGTATTCTCTTTGTTTTTTCTTTATAGATTAAAGAGTTCTCGTAAGCCTGATCACGTAGTTCATTTAATTCATTCATTTGAACTTTTCTGTGATCACCCGCAGTTTTGAGGTCAAAGTAGGCATGTTTCAAAGCCCAGTAGGCTTTGTGCTCAAGTTCCATCGGTAAATGACATGTCTTTCCGTACACAAGCTTGTAAGGTGTACACCCAATGGGTGTTTAATAAGCTGTACGAAAGGCCCATAGTGCGTCATCTAATTTATCCGACCAGGCAGCACGGTTTTCACCAACAGTCCTCTCAAGTATCCTTTTGATACCACGATTTGAAACCTCCACTTGCCCACTTGTTTGTGGGTGATACGCGGTAGAAAGACGGTGGGTTACACCATACTTTTGCATGACTTTATCAAATTTGTCATTGCAGAAATGCGTACCACGATCACTTATAATAGCATGTGGGGTTCCAAAACGGGCAAAAAGAGATTTCAGGAATTTCACTACAACTCGGGCATCATTTGTGTGTAAAGCTTTTGCTTCAACCCACTTTGATAAATAATCAACTGCCACAAGTATGTACTTGTTTCCTCTGGATGATGGAAATGGCCCCATAAAGTCAATGCCCCAGATATCAAATATTTTACATACTTGAATAGCATTTTGTGGCATCTCATTTCTTTGTGAAATGTTTCCATGACGCTGACAAGCGTCACAGGTTTTAATAAGATCCTGGGCATCTTTATAAATTGTGGGCCAGAAGAATCCGGAATCAAACACCTTTTTGGCGGTGTAATTAGGACTATGATGTCCCCCAGTGGGTCCAGCATGGCAAGCCTTAAGAATTTCAGTGGCTTCCTGTCCATATACACACCGTCGGATGACTTGATCCGCACAGATTTTAAATAAGTAGGGGTCATCCCAGAAGTAATGTTTAACATCCTTAAAGAATTTATTCTTCTGTTGGGTTGACATCCCTTTCACAACAAAGTTACCCGCATGATAGTTTGCGAAGTCGGCAAACCATGGGGTAGTAGAATCTTCGCGAAAAGTAACCGCATTAAGTGTTTCGAGAGGAAATGTTTCATTTATTTCCTTTTTCTCATACATATTTTGATGAGGGTTCTCTAATCGGGACAAATGATCAGCAGCCAGGTTCTCAGCTCCTTTTTTATCACGAATAATGATATCAAATTCCTGGAGGAGGAGAACCCAACGGAGCAATCTCGGCTTTGCATCTTGTTTTGCAAATAGATATTTAAGAGCCGAGTGATCCGTATACACTACGCTTTTAGTCAAGATTAAGTATGTCCGAAATTTCTCAAAGGCATACACCACGGCTAATAATTCTTTTTCTGTAGTGGTGTAATGTGTTTGAGCTTCGTTCATAGTTTTGCTTGCGTAGTGGATAGGCTGAAAGTGTTTCGTTTTGATTTGCCCCAAGACTGCACCGATAGCAAAATCACTTGCATCGCACATAAGCTCGAAGGGTAAATCCCAGTCGGGGGCAATAAGAATGGGTGCCTCAGTAAGCTTTTTCTTTAATGTTTCAAAAGCTTCGATGCACTCTGGTGAGAAGATAAAAGGAGTATCCTTTTCAAGGAGATGAGTCATAGGCCGTGAGATTTTAGAAAAATCTTGTATAAATCGACGATAGAAACCGGCATGACCCAAGAAACTCCTAATACCTTTGACGGTAGTAGGGTGAGGCAGTTTTGCAATGACATCAACCTTAGCTCTGTCAACCTCAATCCCATTCTTGGAAATCTTATGGCCGAGGACAATGCCCTCTTTGACCATAAAGTGACTCTTTTCCCAATTTAGACATAGATTGGTGTCTTTACACCTTTTCAACATTGTTTCTAAATTGGTGAGACATGTTTGGAATGAATCCCCAATGACCGAAAAGTCATCCATAAAGACCTCCATAGTTTTACCGATCATGTCGGTGAATATAGCCATCATGCACCTCTGGAACGTACCTGGAGCATTACATAAGCCAAAAGGCATACGTTTATAAGCAAACGTTCCATAAGGGCATGTAAAGGTAGTCTTTTCTTGATCTGATGGATCAATGGGGATTTGGAAGTATCCTGAGAAACCATCAAGGAAACAATAGTACTCGTTCCCTGCTAATCTCTCAAGCATTTGGTCCATAAAGGGCAGCGGAAAGTGGTCTTTGCGGGTGGCGTCATTTAACTTATGATAGTCAATGCAAACACACCATTCGGTAACCAGCCGAGTTGGAATCAACTCATTTTCCTCATTAGTGACAACAGTAATGCCACCCTTTTTTGGGACGCAATGAATGGGACTCACCCATGGACTGTCAGAGATAGGGTAAATCAATCCTGCATCAAGAAGTTTAAGAACCTCTTGTTTAATCACATCATGGATTTTTGGATTCACCCTTCTTTGATGTTGCACTGCAGGCTTGAAGTCATCCTCCATCAAGATTTTGTGTGTACAAAAATCTGGGTTAATACCCTTAATATCGGAGAGTTTCCAAGCAATTGCTTGCTTGTTTGACTTCAAGACCTTTATGAGAGCACTCTTCTCCTCAACACTTAAACTTTTAGCAATAATGACGGGTAATTTATCATCACCCTCCAAGAATGCGTATTCAAGATGAGGAGGTAAGTCCTTGAGTTCGACTTCAGGAAAATCATCAGTTTCCTCAACATATTTGATTTCCTGATTATGAAGTTGTACGGGAGGGAGTGGAGGAGAATTGTCTTGGTTTAGCAATCTCTCAAGGAGAAGAATATCTCCCTCCAGATCAATCTCAGTGTTATCAATTCCCGATGGAACTGAATCACTTTTGAGAAAAGCCTCGACCTCTTCCAAAAGGAAATCACTTCCCTCAAACGGAGTGAGAGAAGGGGAAGAGTCGAAAATGATAGGTTCAGATGATGGAGTGGCATCCCCACTCACAGAATTATGAGAATAACCAAGAAACTCTTGAGAATACTCCTCTGAAGCAATGTCTATGATATCTATTTGATTAACTGCTTCAGAATCATAATTGGAGGAGTACCTCGAGGTTTGATCGAGGTTAAATGTAACAGCTTCATTACCCACACGAAGAGTGATTTCTTGCTCAAATACATCGATAAGAGCACGGCCCGTTCTAAGGAATCCCCTCCCAACAATGAGAGGGACCCTTTGATCGGCATCGAAATCAACCACTACAAAGTCAGCAGGGAGATGAAATTCTCCTACCTTCACAAACACGTCTTCGGTAATGCCGAGAGGACGAGATATCGATCGGTCTGCAAGCTCTAAAGTCATGCAGGTAGGAGTAAGATCAGGAAGAGAAAGTTTCTTCCAAACTGAGTACGGCATTAGGTTGATACTTGCACCAAGATCGGCCAAGGCATAGCAATCAACCATTCCCGGAAATACACATGGTATTAGAAATTTTCCAGGATCTCCCAGCTTCTCGGGAAGCTTCTTTAAAAGAACTGCTGAGCAGTTCTCATTCAAGGGAGTCTTTGCCATTTCAAACAGTTTCTCCTTGTTGCTTAACAAGTGTTTGATTGTCGATGCAAATTTGGGCATCAGAATAATAGCATCCGCAAAGCTAATGTCAAAATGCAAATCTTGGAAGATTTGAAAGAATTTATCCATCTGGTGACTAGCTTTTTCACGGAGCTTTTGTTCACTCAAGCGTGAGGGGTAAGGAATAGAGGAGGTAGAAGGGCTAGACTGAGGTGTTTCAACTGGAATATCATTTGGTTCAAAAACAACTCTAGGTTTTGGTTTGGGTTTCGGGACAACATGAGGTGGGACGTCTTGGGTACCTCCCTTATGAGTAGGAAGTACTTCGTCCTTATTTACCTCGACGTTATTTTCCACTACCTTGGGAGAAGAAGAAGAAGGGGTAGTGGGAACAGTAGGTCCATCATATGAAACTCCGCTCCTGGTCGTGATCGCCTTTGCATCGCCCCTCGGGTTTGCGATCGTGTTGCTCGGAAGTTTTCCAGAGCCCGAGGGTTGTTCATTTAAAGATTTCTTAATTTCAGAAATCTGGCTGACCAACAACCTGTTTGTCTCTTCTTGAGTTTTCATGAACTGCTTTAACAACTCATCGGATGATGGTTGTGGAGCTGGGAGAATGGCTTGTGTTTGGTTAGGGAAATTTTGGACACGGTTATTTTGATTATAACCTTGTTATGGCTGAAAATTCCCTTGATTTGGATTACCATTTCCCTGAAAATGATTTCCGGGGTTGAAATTGTTTCTGTTAAAGTTTCCTTGATTGTGGAAACCTTCATTCTGTCCAGGATGGAAATTCCCTTGGTTTTGATAACCTTGGTTCATTCGTGGTTGGTTCTGGTTTCGGTTTTGCAAATTTGGGTTTTGATTAAACCCGGGTGGTCCCATATGTGTGTTAGCACGGTAACTTGGTTCAATTTGAGGACGGTATTGATTACCCCCTGATTTGTAGTACCGGCTAAGGCATTGGCTTCAAAAGGACTACCATCGGTGGCAGTACAATTGTAGTAAGCATGTGGGCCACCACAAGTGACACAAACTTCCATTTTTTTAACTTCAGCATGTGAAGGGTTTTGTGTGAAAGTTACCTTTTTCTGGCTTGAGAGAACCAAAACTTGAATTGCGTCCGTGAGTTTATCTATCTTAGCATCGGTGCTAAAAGTACTCACGGGCGATGAAGAAGAAGGACCAGCACTCACTTGGGAGTGATATAGCTTTGTGCGTGTAGTGCGGACTTTGGACTTATTTTCAATGATTTCTAAAGCTTCTTTTGTGGTTTTGCTCAAAAACTTACCTCCCGCGGAGGCATTGAGAGAATCTTGGTCAGATTGACTCACACCATTATAAAACGTGTCAATTTGCATTAATTCAGTGAAACCATGATGAGGACATCGACGAAGCAATTCTTTGAAACGATCCCATGCGTCACCAAACGATTCATCAAACCTTTGAGTAAATTTGATGATTTCATTTTTAAGACTTGTCGTTCTGGACGGGGGAAAAAATTCGTTTACAAATTTGGTAACTAAATCTTCCCATGAGTGTATTGAACGAGGAGGTTGTTTTTCCAGCCAAATCCGGGCTGCTCCCTCAAGAGAAAATGGGAAAAGAAGAAGTTTGACTGCTTCGGAAGGGACGTTCTTGTATTTGATGGTTGAAGTAATTTTATTAAACCATCGAATATGAGCATGGGGATCATCCCTCTCAAAACCATAAAATTGGCTTGAAGTTACTAGATTTAGTAACCTGGTTTTGAGCTCAAAGTATTCAGCCACGATGGCTGGGACAACAATAGCGTCTCCGTAACCCTCAATGGGTGCTTGGAGAAGCTCATTCATCGGACGGTCTTCCGCCATGATAACTTTCTTAGGTGAAACAGCACGTTCCTCAGATACGGCTGTTGGGGCAGAACGTCTACGACGTCTTCGAGGAATTCTGACAAGCTCACGTAAAGGGCTTGTTGACCTAGAAGAACGAGTGCGCATGCACTAGAGACGACTCTAAGAATACTTAGAGTGACGGGAAATTAAAAATAGAAAATAAAATATGAACAAAAAGATGATATATAACAAAGTGTGAAAATTCAAACTCACAGATATTTCAAAAACTCGTAATACGCAGCACACCTCCCCGGCAGCGGCGCCAAATTTTTGATTGGCTCTGAACAGTCAGATAAAATCAACCAAGTAATGGTCAACAAGTCAGACAGCCTAAACCAATACTCCGGTGAGTTTAGTGTTTCCCCGGATCGTTAGATCCCAACGAGATGTGAAATCTGAAATAAAACGACTTTGAGATCAGGTGAATTGAACAAGAAAAGGGTTTAAGTGATTTGTACTACTGAAATATAAGAGTGAATAGCTTTAATAAGCTATATCAACTAATACGTGAAATCAGATAAGTACAAGTGAAAAAGGAACTGAAAACGTAAACGTTTACTAATTAAACGTAAACAAAAACAAATTTAACTTATAGTGGGATTTTATAAGCCTTAGGGGCTTAAATGCAAATTAAATAAATTTAAAATATTTATTTATTAATTAAAAACTATTTAATTAATTATTTATATTTAATAACTATTATTAATTATTTAATAATTAACTATTAATTATAAAAATGTAAAATAAGTCTAGAAAATGAAAATTAAAGTTTCTAAAAATCTAAAATATTATAAAACTTATTTTAAAATTAAAATTATATTTTTCACACTATTTATCTATCTATTATTAATTATTTATTATTTATTTATTATTTAACTAATTATATTGATTAACTTATTTATAATTACTAAAAAGACTTAGATAATTATGAAAAATTTTATATATCTAATTAACCATCATAGTAATTCTAAAAAATTATAAAAAGTTTATATTATGTATTTTTAATTTAATTTACTAATTATTATTCTATTTATTGATTAATATCTAATTAAACTAATTAAATTATGAAAACTAGTAAATAAATAGTATAAATCAGAAGAAAATTTCTAAAATTATTTTATGACTTACAGAAGCTAGGAAAAATATAAAATATAGGTGTTACCTTATAAAAATATATTATGCTATTTAATTCTTATTTATTATTTAATTATTAAATAAACTAATATTAATTCTAAATAACACTAGATGACAAAAGAAAATTCTGAAAAAATTTATAAAATTACTTTACTATATAAGAGATTTAATAAAAATATAAAATAGCATAAGTGCTAATAAATAAGCTAAAAAGGAAATTAAATAGATAATTTCTATTAAATAAAAGCTATCACTATAATTAAGTTTGTCTTTTTCTGGTTTTTCTTTTATAAAACTAATAAAATACTTAAAATATGAAACTTTAATAAAGGAGATTAATTTATAATCACAGAATAAGCACTATGAGTGCTTATTATCCAAGCAGTTGACTTTTTGTTGACTTTACTAAGAAATAAGCTCAACTGAGCTTGTGTGGGGTCCACAAGGTAAAGCTTGGTTCCTATAAGTGATATGAACTTAAATGAGCAAGATTATGTAAAATAAGCAGGTTCAATAAGCTATAACCAACAAATAAGCACTTGCTTATATGGTGACTGAGACAGAAATGGGACAGATTTCCAAGATGATTTAAGGTGGGGTCCAGTGGTCAAATGGTCTAACAAAAGATCAAGGGTTCAAGTCTGGTAGGAGGGGGGTTGTAAGAACCTATTTATGGGGTGTGGGACCCAATAGTGAGCTCAGGAAGAGCTTGTGAAGTGAGGGGTCCTAACTGATTCACTCAGTGAACTGAATAAGTGAAAATAAGCTTAAAAGCTTAGTACAAGCTTTAAAACAAACTTAAGAAAGAAAATAAAAATATATTACTATGTATATATAGTATATTAATAAGTATGAACAAGTGTGTTCACTGGATTAAACTAATAAGCTTGTAAAAAGCTTATAAGCACTTCCAATGAAACTGAGATCCAAACACCCAGACAGGCAACCAAAGAGGTCAAATTGAGCTTATGAAATAAGCTCAAAAGAACTTATTGAATGCTGAAGTACTAAGTAGGGCTGGTAAGGATTCCAAAATACCAAAACTTGACCAATGGGGACCACTGGGTAGCTTTTGCAGGGCTTATGAAGTTGGGTGGGTTGACTGAGTCACTCAGTTAATCTGGGTGAATGGACAAGCTTAAACTGATGTGCAGCCCTAGTTAAAGGGCTCTAAACTACAAAATAAGGACTCAGCTAGATAGCCTAGCTTATGGACTTTCTAATAAGCTAATAATAAAAGTCTGGGGCCCACTGAGTAGACCTGTGGGGTTCACTAAAGATGGGTGAGTAAACCTGAGCCCAGTGCACAGGGGAGGTGTTATCCCTGCAGCTCACTTTGAGCTTGTGCACAAGCTTGTGCAAAATTCACAAAATTGAGATAACTATAGGATCTTGTAGCTCTACTGATACTCTATCACCACAACAATTTTCAAAGTCTCAAACCTAATACAAAAATCTAGATAAATCTTGCTAGAAATGGAATTTTCTACTCAATGTACTTTTGACTTTTTCATGAAAACTTGAGTTTTGACTTATATGAAGTTTAATCTCAATTTAATGACTGAAAACACAATAATAAGCTGATATAAGGTTAAACTAATGTAAATCAACAACTCTTAAACCAACTTAGCTACTTTTTTAAGTACCAATCCCACACAGTTAACTGTGTGGGTGATATTTTGGTAACTTTGACTTTTTTATAAAGTGACACTTGATTTTATGTTTTCACAAACCTAATATAACCTTAAGTGACAGAGTTGAACCAAAATTAACAACCAATTTCCACTACAACACAGTGAACACCACTGTGCCAAACACACCTTATACTAACTGATTTGAAATTTTTCAAAGTAAACAATTGATTTAAACCATACAATTAACACAAAACTATATATTGTGATTATATAAACCTGTTTAAGACCAAATATACCAACAAATAACAACAACAACTCAGAAATCAAGACCAAGCTATATATGACTAAAATATGAAATACTAAGTAACTTTTAATTTCAACAAACAAGACTACTGTATTATATAATATTATGATTTTTTTTAACACAAATAGAGACTAGAAAACAGATAAAAACAACTAAAATAAACTTATATATCAAATAAGAAAAATGGATCAAAGGTCTTACAATTGAGTGATCCAACTGAAACCAAGAAACAAGAATCAAAGAACCAATCCTAAAGAACTTCCACAAGTTCCCTAACCCAGGGCAATCCACAATCAACCCTGCTCCAGCTTGTTCATCTTCTTCATTGATTTCTTTTTATTTTCTACTTATTTTTCTTGATTTTTATCTATTTTTGAGTTTTATTATTACAGCTGATTTTTAGGTTACTTATAGCTCTCAGAAGCTTTATAACAAACTTATATGAGCTTATGAGTTCATTACAACAATCCTTAACATCATTCAAAGTGATATGAGATTTTTTAATGAAACAGATTTGCATAACATTAAATTGAAACTGAAACACTATAATTGATACTTCAAAAAGATTTATTACACACTGAAAATGATTGAGAAAGTACTTAGGGACTTAGAACAATACTGGAAATTGAAATCTTAACTATTCGACATACATAAATTGAAATTAAACTAGATAGATTTTCACACTGCTTCCCACCTCTTCTTTATAGACTAAAAAGCTTTCTTGCAGACTTCTCACACTTTCCCACTTCTCAATCTAGCCATTGGATCAGTCAAACACATCTTGGCCGTTTAAACTTGAAAATGGCGCCAAAATGGAACACGTGGCTATGAGCTGTTATAGAACAATTAAAGCATTTTGGATTGTAATAGAAGTGTAAGGAACAAGTTTGGGAGATATTTTTGCTAGTTTGGGTGTTATGGAAGAAAAAAGGGGAGAGGGTGAGGTTTGGAGGGAAATTTGAGTGTGGAGTGCATTTAATGGAGATGGGATAGGTGTAGGGTGGTGGAAGGGAGTTGGTAGTGAGCTGTAGTGGTGAGGTGGAGGTGCAAGGTGGCTGAAACCACCCTGGTTTCAGGTTTGGGGGGGTTTGTGAGGACGATGAACAGTGGAAAGCGGGGGTGGTGGTATTTTGACCGTTTGACCCGGTTTTAATAACTAAGGGGTGTTGGGTGGGCTCATGTTTGGGCCTGGATTGGACTGGATCTGGATTTGGATTGTGGGGTTTATTTTTAATAGGGTCCGGTTGGTTTTTAGCTTAGAAAATCACAAGGACCAAATGTGTAATATAGGTAAAGTTGAGGGGCTGTTTGTGATTTTTCCAAACTTCAAATAAGGACTGAACCTGCAATTAACCATTAGTACAAGGACCACAAGTATAAATTTTATTATTTTAAACCTCAGGGACCAAATCTGCCAATTCCACAACTCCAGGGACCTATTCTGTAATTTTCTAAAAGTTGAAGGGTTTATTTTGTAATTTCTCAAAAGTTATCATAAGGACCAATTTTGTCAATTTAGAATAGTATAAGGTTTATTTTTATTATTTTTCTTATTTTTAAAACCTTAGGGACTAATTTTGACACTTTCCAAACTTGAGGGACCAAAGTTGTAAATATGTGATTTTAAACTTTAAAGGACTATTTCTCACAACTTATGAATCCCAAGGACCTTTTATGACATTTGTACAAGTTTTGAATTACCAGGGACTAGTTTTGCCAATTTTCCAAAGTTCAGGGACTGAAACTGTAAATTATGTGAAATGTTTTGTTTTTCATCAGTTTTCAATCCTTATGCATAAAAACACAATCCAGGGATAATTTTATGTATTTTAAGGCATTCCTGTGCGTTTTCATATGTTTTTGCAGTTTAAATGTAACAGAAATGATGAGTATTTACACACTCATCACCCACCTCCATTTACACTTATCCCCCTCTCTTTTCCACTTGTTCATCTCTATATTAATAGGCATTACGCTCAAGAACTCAATCGTTTTCCTAAAGACTAGGGGGTCCTCAAAAGAGTCTAACTCTTCATCTCTAGCTATAAGTTGTTCCACTGAATGTGTCTTATCGATGAAATCTTTTTCTAGATAGAAAGGGCGTTGGGGTCCTATAAAGTTTCTTTCTATCCAAGGTCCATATCTAGATGGTCTCCTATTCATCTCTACCCAATGTGGTGTCGGTTCATCCTCACAATCATAGCTATGTTTCTTAACATCATATACCGACCAAGTATCGCCCTCACCTACCGCTATCTTAGACTACTTACAATCTATCATGGCGCTAGCGGTTGCTAAAAATCATCTTCCAACTAATAATGGGCATGTAGTGTCACTAACCATATCTAGGACGTGAAAATCTGCTAAGATAGTTAACTTTCCTACGTGAACAACTACATCCTTAATCATCCCAACCGGGTGGACAATACTCCCATCCGCTAGACCAATTAATACCTTCGTCTCCTCTAACTTTCCTAGCTTGAGAGTGGTGAAAAGGGATAAGGGAATTAAGTTGAGGCTCGACCCTAAATCGGCTAATGTATCGAAAGCTTCAGATTTTCCTATCTTACAAGGCAAAACAAATATACCCGGATCATCAAGCTTTTTAGGCAACTTGTTTTGAACGAAGGCGGTCCCATTTTTACCTAGTTTAAATTTCTCATAGTTTTCTAGGAGGGCACTATAGTAGGGAGCACGGGCTAAGACATCAATGACGGGGCATTCAAGGTGAAGCTCCTTGAATTCATCGTCAAGGTCTTGCGTAGGAGGTGTTTCAACTATGCTTTTGACCGGTTTTATATCGGGTGTTTTATTTGATTGGTCCTTTTGAAGAATTTGGTTTTGTTTGAAACACGTGCTCATTGATTTAACCGAGTAGTATTGCGGGCAAGAAGTGGGTGACGAAACTGATGATATGGAATTAATGTTTAGTTTCGGGTTCTTGACCGTGTCGCTTGGGAGTGCTCCCATTTCTCGGTCATTGAGAACTTTCAACAATGTGTCAATTTTGGTGGTCATCTCGCTTTGCTTTTGTTTGAAATTGGCTTCAAACTTAGATATGCGAGCTTCTTGAGATGCCATAAACTTGGACATCAATCCTTCAAGATTGTTGGTGCTACCATAGTTATTAAAAGGATTGTTGTTGAAAGTACGGTTAGAGGGTGGACCGTTTGGTTGGTAATGATTAGGCGGATTGAAAGAATTGTTTTGGTTTTGCTTCCACCTAAGGTTCGGGAGATTTTTCCAAGAAGGGTTGTAGGAATCACCGTATGGGTTTGGCTCGGGTTTGAAAGTGTACCACTTATCTCCTGCTTCGTCGGTACGCGAGGATACATAGTCCGCAAAAGTTGTTCAGGGGAGTTCCACGCAATCACGAGTGTCATGGGGACCACTACATAATTCGCATGAAGAAGTGATGTAATTCACTTGGCTTGAAGGCTTAGGAGCTTCGTAAGATTTCATGAGAAACTTGACTTGGTCCTCAAGTTCCATGATCCTACGGTCGGGAGTGCTAGAATTGTTCGAAGGCAAAGATATTGCCTTGACCATTTTGTTCAAATCACGGGGATCATTCCAACTTTCGTTGTCATAGAGAGCAAGATCTTCTATGAGTTCCCATGATTCTTCCGCACTTAGATCACGTAGCTTGCCACCGGCCGATTGGTCAATGGTTTGCCTTGTGGAGAGATCGATATGGTCATAGAAGATTTGGACTTGGAGCCAAAGATCTATGCCATGATGAGGGACTTTTTGGAGTAAGTCCTTGAAACGAGTCCATGCTTCATATAGAGTTTCACCTTGAAGTTGTTGGAACATCAAGATATCATTTCTAAGCTTGGTAGTTCTCCTCGGTGGGAAAAATTGAGCAAGGAAACGAGTGGTGAGATCATCCCATGAGGTGATGGATCCCGCGGGTAAACATTCAAGCCATTGACTAGCTTGATCTCGTAGATAGAATTGGAATAGGCGTAATCGGGTCGACTCTCTAGTTGTAACATCAAGGTCTATAGAATCTACGATTTTAAGGAAGTCCTTGAGATGTTGATTTGGATCTTCGGAACGAAGTCCATGGAATGCACATCCGCTTTGCACCAACCGGATGGTGTCGGATCGCAAGGGAGACACATTGGCTCCTTGGGTGAGCTCAATAGTGTTTCGATAGCCTTGGTGGCTAGGTCGGGAGACTCTCCTAGGGTTCGGGGCCTAAGAGGTTGGTTAGCTAGTGGTGGGTTTGTGGGTGGTTTTGTTGTGGTGGGTTGATGGGTTCAAAGATGTTACCACCTTCCATGATGTCGGATGGTAAGAAGTTACGAACAAAAACACGAAGAAATAAGATAGACAAAAGAGAACCTAAAAATAAAAATAAAAATCTTACTAGAAAGGAATCTAGCAAGTAGACCTAATAAAAAGAAATCCTAACCTAGACAATAACTATTCCCCGGGCTGCGGCGCCAAAAACTTGATGCGTGGGAATTGCACCAGGCTTTACCTCTCAAGGGATCTCGAGAAGCTTACAACCCCCACCAGGCAGTGTACCTGATCGTTTTAGTATAGTATAGTGACAAGTACCGGGGGTTTGATCATTCAACTCAGGAATTGTGTCACTAGGATTAGAAAGCCTAAGAACTAGGTCTAGAGGTGAGGGATGTTTCTTTTTGTATTTTTATATTTTATGAAAAGCAATTAAAAATCTCTGTTTGGGAAGAGTGGGCGGAATTAGTTGCTAGTCAACTAACCCAATAACTAAGATGCAATCAAAATAAAATAACAAAAATGAAAATAAACTAATTTAACTAGCGGTGTCAACAATATATGGGAGAATTGTGTTTACTTAGATTTCACTACTCCCTAGATATCTTTTACAGGTTAATTACTTGTTATAGTTGCGTGGATGACGGATTGTATTCCTTAATACCAATCATGGGGTGGCGTACTTACTTCCCCAATTCTATAAGCTGCTACTTCACTCCTATGTCGAGCTGGCTAAGAAGCTCCTAACATGGGATCACTAGAATTCGCTCATGCATTAAATACAACCATAAAAATCTAGTACACATCGGTTCATGTTTCTTAAGACGTTCAAGCAAGTTACACAATGGAGATCTACCAGTTTTCTTAAGCCTAACATTGAAATCATTCATCCATTACAACTATAAACAAGCAATCAACCTATAATCAACATCTAGGTTTCATTACATCTAAGCAAACACACAATAGATCTAGCCTAGCATGTTAAAATCAAGACAAGTGTAAGATATATTCAAACAACACATAGACATATTGATTGAGCCTAAACCACCTAACTTATGTTGACCAAGGAATGGTCAACAAAGCCAAATAGCCTAGATCAATGCTCCGCGGAAGTATAAGGTTTCCCCGGGTCGTATGTCCCGACGAGGTGTGAATTGTAATCAAAACGGTTTCGTGATCGGGTGAATTGGATGGGAAAAGGTTTGAGTGAGTGATGTGATAACACTAAGGGAATACGAATGAAAACGATGTAAACAAACTATATTAAAAATAACGCGAAACCTAATTAACCTAAAACGTAAACTGAAAACTTAAAATCAGAAATTGCTTATACGTAAGCAGAAAAAATAAGCCAAATGGCTTAAATAGAAGCTATCACTTTATTTATGTTTTTGGTTTTTCTTAATTTAACAAACTACTTTTGATAATGTAACCTAAATTTAAAAACGTGAAAGTTATTTAAATAAAACGCGAGTTAAACTTAAAATAAACGCGAGTGCGCGAAATAAAAAGTGAAATTTAAGCTACGTTAACCCTACGGACATGAAAATTATATTTTTACGATCCTAACGATAAAAGAAAATTTTAGAAAAATGAAAATTATTTTTTTTGACTTTTTAATTATTTATAATTAATTAGTTACTAAATAAACTAAAACTAATTACTAAAAATACTAAACCATTTTGGAAAAATATGAAATTTTTTCTAAAATTACTTTATACTAACACTGAGATAAGAAAAATAGGAAAAACCCAAAATGCTTATAAATAAGCAGATTATAAGCTGATTAGCTAAAATAAGCTTAAACACTACAAACCACTATAAAAATAAAAACTGCAAAGACTAACCTGAAAAAGACCCTAGGGCAGTTGGTTATGTTGTGTGTGTGGTGTGTCTGTGATGAGCTAAGGTCCCAGGTTCGACCCATGCTTTTTACACCTTTGCAAATTATTTTATTTTTCGATTTTTCTTTTTGCAAAACATCTTAACTACTAAAATTATGAAACTTTTGAAAAACCAACTATTCTAAAATACTGAAATGAGCACAGTGGAAAGCTTATTGCTCAACAGTTGAGCAAAATGAGCAAAAATGAAATTTTGAGACTTAAAAACTAGGAATAAGCTACAAACTGAGCAAAATATTGAAATAAGCTGACAATAAGCTGAGTGGTATTCAAAATAAGCTGGAACAATAATAAAAAGCACAGGGAAAAAGCTTATAAGCTAAAATAAGCAATCCAAACCACCACAGACCAAACAGGCCTAGCAGGCTTATTAAAAGACACTTTGAGCTTATCAAATAAGCTCAAAAGCCAAAAGCATACATGGATCCTAAAAGCTTGTCACCAGGGCTTTCCAAAAAGCTCAAATTCACTCAGTGGGACCCACCTGTAAGCTTATGAGAAGCTTATGAATGTGCTTCATTTACACTGATGAGTCAGTGTATATCATGAAGTGGGACAAAGTGGGCACCAAGCAGGGGTGATTAAGCTCAGGAGATAAGCTCATAAGCCAAAACTAAAGACGGATCCAACAACCCGAGCTTGAGAGTTACTCAAAGAACCTAAGAGTGCATAGTGGGGCCCACAGATGAGTGATCAAGGGACAAGTGAAAAAGGGCTTTAGTAGCTCAACAGGAAATGGAAAATTGAACACAATTTACTAACTGCTTAACTGTTAACAACCTGAAAGCTCAACAAGTCCAATAAGCTAAAAGCTACTATTAGGGAGTAGTGAGCTAAAGCTAATCCCAACCTAGAAACTAATATTAACAGGCAAACAAACTAAAACAACTTATGCAAGCTTTAAAAACCAACAGTGGGTGATTTTTTTTGTTGCTCAAGTGAGCTTTTTTTTTGAAAATAAGCCAAGCCAAATAAACCAAGAAGCCACAAAAGCTTAAACTAAATTAACAACAATAATGACAGCCACAAGGGTCAAATAATAACAACATACAGAAATAATAACAATGACAATATCATGATTAAGAATAAGCAGAATATCAGGAATAATCAACTAGAGCAATGTAGCAGCAGCACACCAAAACATGCTTATAAGAGGTTCAAATAAGCACTTAAACTCAAACTAATAAGCTAAAGACTAACTAAACCTAACCTAATAAGCTAAATTATGCAGGGCAAAGCAGAAACGTAAGACACATCAGAGCTTAATCAATAATAAGCTCAAACAATGAAATCGATCCACACAGGCCTGCAGCCTAGGGGGCTGACTTTGAGGTGTTCATAAGCTACTAAAAATAAATAAATAAAATAACATAAAAATAAAAGCTTATAGATGAGGTGACAAATAAGTTGTAAACTGATTTATAAGCCTAACTACCAATTGGTGAGCAAATGAAAAATGCACATTTGAGGAGGTTTGGGACTGATGGTCTGATGGGTTAGGCTGTTTGCAACCCCAATAACTTAACAAAATAATCTACAAATTGTCAAATAAGCTCAGAAACATAAGCTCTATACTACAATCTATTTACAAAATTGAAATAAGAGGCTAAAATCTACACTAGGTTGTCTAAAAAATGAGATTAATGGAGGTATTTTGGAGCAGCAGGCTGCTGAAGCAGCAGGGGATTAAATGGGTCGTTAAGTGATAACATGCACTATGACTATAAACTTTGACTCTAGAACTTAAAGGCACTTGATACTAGCCATTTTAAAGCAATCATAACAACAATAACACTTAAACACCACTAGTTCCAATTTCAAGCTGTGAAAATGTATTATGAATCATGCCATTTTGGAATTTGCTATAAAAGCTAGGAAACTTACTAAAAATACCAAAACCAACTACAAAACTACTAAATTAACTTAAATAAGGCTGAGTCAAGTTGATTTGAGAAGCATAAATGACCATAACCAATACTACTCCCTTGTGCCAAACAGTCCTTTATAGGGACTGATTGGATTTTTAAATGCTAAAAACAGATTTTTGGAACTAAACCTTATGATAAAAATGATTTGGAAAGGCTACCTTACCTACATAAGTATTAATGAACTAAGACATAAGCACATAACAGAAGTAAATGAGCTCAACAAAGATTTTTTAAAGAAACTAAAACTTGCATTGATTTGAAAGATTTTAATACAATACATTTGCAGAAAACTTAAAACTAAAATTTTCTAAAACTAAAATTATACTAAAGACTACTACCTACTCAACTACTTATTAAAACCTAATGCCAAAAAATGGCTACATTTGATTTCTATAAATACTAAGAAAAAAAAGCATAAACAGAACTTTAACCAGGCCCTCTTCTTCTTTCTTCCTTTTGTGTTCCCTGCTTTCTGTCTTTTGTGTTCTCATTGTCCCCTGGAAAACATCTCATAGCCACTGAATTTCTCTTGCTTTTTATCCCAGCCCTAGATTGTTGATGTTATAAGATGGTGGGGGACAAAAGGGTGTAAATTAGGGTTGACTTAGGTTGAGCGGAGTGGTGGATTAGGGTGGCTGGGTAGGAGAGGAGGGGGGACAATAATGTTGGGGTTTGCAGAGATGGTGTCTGGGTTGTGTTTGTGTTTGGCGGGCAAAAAGGAGGAAGGAGGTGGGGGTTGAGTTGTTAAACGGTTTGTTTTATTTAATAAAAATGGGAACGGGCTTGGGGTCTTTGGGCTTTGGGGAAATGGTGGGCTGGATTGGGAAGTTTGGTTTGTTTTTGGATTAGGAGTAAATATAATGGTCCGTTTGTTTTATTAGTTCACAAGGACCAATCATGTAAATATTCTAATCTTCAAGGACCATTTTTGCCATTCATCCAAAATATTCCAGGGACCAGGTTTGCCACATCTCAATAATCCAAGGACCACAAAAGTTGTTTTTTCATTTTTTTTAAAATTCCAGGGACTGACTATGCCAAATTCAAACTGCAGGGACCAAATATGTCATTTTTCCAAAATTGTCACCTAAGGATTAAATTTGATGACATTTGACTTTTAAACGCTTTAGGTTGACTTTTCTTTCAAAACAAATGCGTAGGGACTAGTTTTGTAAATTTTTGAAAGTCGGGGGACTAAAACTGCCAATTGTGTAAACTTTGCTCGTTTTTTATTGTTTTTGCTCATTTTGCATTAGAAACGTATAAAATACAATCCCTGGGATATTTTAAGTATTTTGATGCATTTCTGAGCGTTTTCGGATGTTTTGGCAGTTTAAATACGACAAAAATGATGAGTGTTTGAGCACTCATCAATCCCCCACACTAAACTATTGCTAGTCCCTAGCAATATTTTTGGAAAACTCGATGGATTTTAAACTCTTTACCAAAAGCCATCACTTCTGGAGTAGCCAGGTGTAAGAACTGTGGCACACCCGATAACCGTGTGATTTTGAGCAAACCACCAGCTTTCAACGGATTTTATTAGTCTTTACCAGGAGCCGTTTGCTCCTGGACTAGCCAACTCTTGATGGACCTAGTCAACATCTTGGTGAGCTGATTACCAATTATGGTTTTTCCACGGCCTTTACCACAAGCCATAATCTTGCGGGCTAGCCAACTCATTTGTTTTCGGGGAGTTGATGAACCATACAATTTTGGGCAAATTGCCAGCCGTCAACGGATTTGAGATGTCTTTACCAAGAGCCGTTTGCTCCTGGACTAGCCAATCCCTTTTGTCGCTTAGACAAGGCGGACTGATTACCACAAAAATTTTGAAGCACCAGTGAAAAATTTTTTGAAAATTTTGAAATTTTGGCTAAAACGGGGGTATTATATAGTAAAATGTGATAAAATTCGCTAGAATAGCGAATACCCCCCACACTTAGCATGAATATTGTCCTCAATATTCAAAATCCCGGCTCTTATGCCGACATGTTGAACGTAAAAGGGCAACATTACAAGCTAAGCGTGGAAAACACCATTTTGTATTTTCACTCTATTTGTAACCATAGCATGGGGGACTCCCCCACACTTAGGGTGAAAACCCTATAAGCATGCTATTGTTTTTGTTTACCGAGTCGCTAGCTTGACTCGACCCCGAATTCATTTGTCCTTGGGGAAGCAGGATGTGGAAGAGACAATCTCAATCGGACTTTCATTCAAAATGTTTGGACAAACATATGAAGCACGTGAAAGTTCCACACCGATGAGATAAGTAACCGGCTCAAGATAATGATACATGAAAATGCCGGGATCAAATATAGTGTCCTCACTCCCGAAGGAGTGAAGAAGAGAAGAAGTCACCCTGTAGGTGAAGAAAAGGAAGAAAATCATGATAAAAAGCATGATTTGATCTTCTTCCTCGAGAGCAGGCTCCGTAGCCTGAGTTTGGATTTCAAAGGGTAAGCTCAAAAACATCCCGGGAGGGTGGGTGGGAATTTGCAAATCCTCATAATTGAGAGCATCTCCCCCCGGGCTATCAAACTCCGGAGGAGTTATGACATGATGAGCGAGTTCACCGGAGAACTCCTCATGAAGAGAATCATTCACAAGATGTGAATCTGTGAATTTGTGTTCCGGAATAGACTCACAATCCTCGTTCTGAATATCAAAGAGTGGATTATCAGAAATCAAAGTGAATTCAGATCCGAATTCAAATAGAGGATTGGTGAGAGTGGTATTGAATGTTTCGGGAACAAAGTGAATAGTATTCTCTATTGGATTGTTAGGATCAGAAGTGAGTGACGGATCATGATAAAGGAGACTTTCAATTTCTCCCAGATCGGCTTCGAAGTCAAGGAGACCATCATCACTTTCCAATGAAAGTGGATTGATGTGAGTAAGTTCATCAGCGAACTCCTCAAGAAGATGATCAGCATCAGTTTGTGGAACTGATGCCTCAACATACTCGATGTCTCCATAAGATATACAATCATCGCTAAAATCTGAGAAAGTCTCAAAATGATCTTTAGGACACTCAATGGGTGAAGGAATATCACACATGTGCTCAAGAGTTCCCTGTGACTCTCTTGGGATTGGAACAAGGTTCTCAACACTAGACTTTATGAATTCGTCCGATTCCCTTACAGGAACAGTGTCAAGATGCTCATCCCCCATGTTTAGAGAGTGAGTGTGAACTTCAGGTGTGATAACAGTGGGTTGAGATGGAATCTCAACTGATGGAATCTCATCTGATGAACTTGATGAAGTTTTATAAAATTCAAGGATGTCAAGTGTATCCTCATTATCACTGTCATCAGGAATAAAACGGAACAATGAGCTAGATTTGGCTGCTTTTTCTCTTGCAATCGATTCCCGAATAGATTTTTCATAGGCATCTTGGGCATTTATTCTAGCAGCCTGCTCTTCAGCAAGCAATTCTTCCATGGATTTTTGATGAGTGTGTCTTTGGGCAAAGTCTTGAACTAAACCCTTAAGCTCATCAACGATTTTCATCATATTTTGCATTTCTGGAAGAAGTGCTTGATTCATATCGTACTGTGGAGGTTGGTCATAACAAGGTGTGTCAAAATTGTCACAAGGGTATGGATTACCCGTTTGACAATCTGAGCTGAAGTGTGGACCTCCACAGTAATCACAACAGTAAAACTGTTGAGGCTGTGAGTTGTATGTGCTAGAGTCATAATTGTTATAGGGAAACTTCTCATAGACAAGCGTGTTTCCTGATTGACAATCAGAACTGTAGTGTGAACCACCACAGTACTCACAACAGTAAAACTGCTGAGACTGATGGTGTGGTAACTGATGGAATGAATCAGTCGTGTCATGGTAGGAGTAAGGATCTTGGTTATAGACAGACCCGTTTCCCGACTCAACCATGCCACAACTGGGGCAATTGCCACCATTATGAGGATTACCACACCATTGGCAAACCAGAAAGTGTGGATGAGACATAGAAAGAATCAAATGGTTTGGGAGGGGTAGGGATGAAGAATCAAAGATGTGAGAGGGTTAAGGTGAATATTTTTGTGTTTTTGGAAAGACATTTTGTACAAATGAGAAAGAAAATGTTTTTGGGTTTTGTGTTCGTTGAAAACTTGATTTAAAAAGTTTTCGTGAACGGTTTTGTTTTGAAAATGAGAAAATATGAACAAAGGATGGTAAATATACAATGAGTGTATATCCAGATTCACTAATCTGTAAAACCGTTTAGAATAACGCGCACAACCTCCCCGGCAGCGGCGCCAAAAGTTGATTGAGCCTAAACCACCTAACTTATGTTGACCAAGGAATGGTCAACAAAGCCAAATAGCCTAGATCAATGCTCCGCGGAAGTATAAGGTTTCCCCGGGTCGTATGTCCCGACGAGGTGTGAATTGTAATCAAAACGGTTTCGTGATCGGGTGAATTGGATGGGAAAAGGTTTGAGTGAGTGATGTGATAACACTAAGGGAATACGAATGAAAACGATGTAAACAAACTATATTAAAAATAACGCGAAACCTAATTAACCTAAAACGTAAACTGAAAACTTAAAATCAGAAATTGCTTATACGTAAGCAGAAAAAATAAGCCAAATGGCTTAAATAGAAGCTATCACTTTATTTATGTTTTTGGTTTTTCTTAATTTAACAAACTACTTTTGATAATGTAACCTAAATTTAAAAACGTGAAAGTTATTTAAATAAAACGCGAGTTAAACTTAAAATAAACGCGAGTGCGCGAAATAAAAAGTGAAATTTAAGCTACGTTAACCCTACGGACATGAAAATTATATTTTTACGATCCTAACGATAAAAGAAAATTTTAGAAAAATGAAAATTATTTTTTTTGACTTTTTAATTATTTATAATTAATTAGTTACTAAATAAACTAAAACTAATTACTAAAAATACTAAACCATTTTGGAAAAATATGAAATTTTTTCTAAAATTACTTTATACTAACACTGAGATAAGAAAAATAGGAAAAACCCAAAATGCTTATAAATAAGCAGATTATAAGCTGATTAGCTAAAATAAGCTTAAACACTACAAACCACTATAAAAATAAAAACTGCAAAGACTAACCTGAAAAAGACCCTAGGGCAGTTGGTTATGTTGTGTGTGTGGTGTGTCTGTGATGAGCTAAGGTCCCAGGTTCGACCCATGCTTTTTACACCTTTGCAAATTATTTTATTTTTCGATTTTTCTTTTTGCAAAACATCTTAACTACTAAAATTATGAAACTTTTGAAAAACCAACTATTCTAAAATACTGAAATGAGCACAGTGGAAAGCTTATTGCTCAACAGTTGAGCAAAATGAGCAAAAATGAAATTTTGAGACTTAAAAACTAGGAATAAGCTACAAACTGAGCAAAATATTGAAATAAGCTGACAATAAGCTGAGTGGTATTCAAAATAAGCTGGAACAATAATAAAAAGCACAGGGAAAAAGCTTATAAGCTAAAATAAGCAATCCAAACCACCACAGACCAAACAGGCCTAGCAGGCTTATTAAAAGACACTTTGAGCTTATCAAATAAGCTCAAAAGCCAAAAGCATACATGGATCCTAAAAGCTTGTCACCAGGGCTTTCCAAAAAGCTCAAATTCACTCAGTGGGACCCACCTGTAAGCTTATGAGAAGCTTATGAATGTGCTTCATTTACACTGATGAGTCAGTGTATATCATGAAGTGGACAAAGTGGGCACCAAGCAGGGGTGATTAAGCTCAGGAGATAAGCTCATAAGCCAAAACTAAAGACGGATCCAACAACCCGAGCTTGAGAGTTACTCAAAGAACCTAAGAGTGCATAGTGGGGCCCACAGATGAGTGATCAAGGGACAAGTGAAAAAGGGCTTTAGTAGCTCAACAGGAAATGGAAAATTGAACACAATTTACTAACTGCTTAACTGTTAACAACCTGAAAGCTCAACAAGTCCAATAAGCTAAAAGCTACTATTAGGGAGTAGTGAGCTAAAGCTAATCCCAACCTAGAAACTAATATTAACAGGCAAACAAACTAAAACAACTTATGCAAGCTTTAAAAACCAACAGTGGGTGATTTTTTTTGTTGCTCAAGTGAGCTTTTTTTTTGAAAATAAGCCAAGCCAAATAAACCAAGAAGCCACAAAAGCTTAAACTAAATTAACAACAATAATGACAGCCACAAGGGTCAAATAATAACAACATACAGAAATAATAACAATGACAATATCATGATTAAGAATAAGCAGAATATCAGGAATAATCAACTAGAGCAATGTAGCAGCAGCACACCAAAACATGCTTATAAGAGGTTCAAATAAGCACTTAAACTCAAACTAATAAGCTAAAGACTAACTAAACCTAACCTAATAAGCTAAATTATGCAGGGCAAAGCAGAAACGTAAGACACATCAGAGCTTAATCAATAATAAGCTCAAACAATGAAATCGATCCACACAGGCCTGCAGCCTAGGGGGCTGACTTTGAGGTGTTCATAAGCTACTAAAAATAAATAAATAAAATAACATAAAAATAAAAGCTTATAGATGAGGTGACAAATAAGTTGTAAACTGATTTATAAGCCTAACTACCAATTGGTGAGCAAATGAAAAATGCACATTTGAGGAGGTTTGGGACTGATGGTCTGATGGGTTAGGCTGTTTGCAACCCCAATAACTTAACAAAATAATCTACAAATTGTCAAATAAGCTCAGAAACATAAGCTCTATACTACAATCTATTTACAAAATTGAAATAAGAGGCTAAAATCTACACTAGGTTGTCTAAAAAATGAGATTAATGGAGGTATTTTGGAGCAGCAGGCTGCTGAAGCAGCAGGGGATTAAATGGGTCGTTAAGTGATAACATGCACTATGACTATAAACTTTGACTCTAGAACTTAAAGGCACTTGATACTAGCCATTTTAAAGCAATCATAACAACAATAACACTTAAACACCACTAGTTCCAATTTCAAGCTGTGAAAATGTATTATGAATCATGCCATTTTGGAATTTGCTATAAAAGCTAGGAAACTTACTAAAAATACCAAAACCAACTACAAAACTACTAAATTAACTTAAATAAGGCTGAGTCAAGTTGATTTGAGAAGCATAAATGACCATAACCAATACTACTCCCTTGTGCCAAACAATCCTTTATAGGGACTGATTGGATTTTTAAATGCTAAAAACAGATTTTTGGAACTAAACCTTATGATAAAAATGATTTGGAAAGGCTACCTTACCTACATAAGTATTAATGAACTAAGACATAAGCACATAACAGAAGTAAATGAGCTCAACAAAGATTTTTTAAAGAAACTAAAACTTGCATTGATTTGAAAGATTTTAATACAATACATTTGCAGAAAACTTAAAACTAAAATTTTCTAAAACTAAAATTATACTAAAGACTACTACCTACTCAACTACTTATTAAAACCTAATGCCAAAAAATGGCTACATTTGATTTCTATAAATACTAAGAAAAAAAAGCATAAACAGAACTTTAACCAGGCCCTCTTCTTCTTTCTTCCTTTTGTGTTCCCTGCTTTCTGTCTTTTGTGTTCTCATTGTCCCCTGGAAAACATCTCATAGCCACTGAATTTCTCTTGCTTTTTATCCCAGCCCTAGATTGTTGATGTTATAAGATGGTGGGGGACAAAAGGGTGTAAATTAGGGTTGACTTAGGTTGAGCGGAGTGGTGGATTAGGGTGGCTGGGAAGGAGAGGAGGGGGGACAATAATGTTGGGGTTTGCAGAGATGGTGTCTGGGTTGTGTTTGTGTTTGGCGGGCAAAAAGGAGGAAGGAGGTGGGGGTTGAGTTGTTAAACGGTTTGTTTTATTTAATAAAAATGGGAACGGGCTTGGGGTCTTTGGGCTTTGGGGAAATGGTGGGCTGGATTGGGAAGTTTGGTTTGTTTTTGGATTAGGAGTAAATATAATGGTCCGTTTGTTTTATTAGTTCACAAGGACCAATCATGTAAATATTCTAATCTTCAAGGACCATTTTTGCCATTCATCCAAAATATTCCAGGGACCAGGTTTGCCACATCTCAATAATCCAAGGACCACAAAAGTTGTTTTTTCATTTTTTTTAAAATTCCAGGGACTGACTATGCCAAATTCAAACTGCAGGGACCAAATATGTCATTTTTCCAAAATTGTCACCTAAGGATTAAATTTGATGACATTTGACTTTTAAACGCTTTAGGTTGACTTTTCTTTCAAAACAAATGCGTAGGGACTAGTTTTGTAAATTTTTGAAAGTCGGGGGACTAAAACTGCCAATTGTGTAAACTTTGCTCGTTTTTTATTGTTTTTGCTCATTTTGCATTAGAAACGTATAAAATACAATCCCTGGGATATTTTAAGTATTTTGATGCATTTCTGAGCGTTTTCGGATGTTTTGGCAGTTTAAATACGACAAAAATGATGAGTGTTTGAGCACTCATCACATATTGAATGAATTGAAGGGATACTTATCTAAATTGAACATGAAGGGTTTCAAGGGGTAAAAACCCTTGAAAATACTGTTACAAACGAGCTAGGGTTTATAAAGTTCGACCCTAAAATTCTCCACACAAGTTCCTCATTAATGAATGAAAATTAGAAAAGTATATATAGATTTCAGGAGGTGACGACGTCAAGAGGAAAGTTCTAACGCCGTCATCTCATCGCCAATAAAGTTCTCGGACTGCCTAGATCCAGAGCTGACGCCGTCATATGTAATTCTGCTATGGGTCGTCACTACTTTTACTCTTGACGGCCTTAATCTGACACCGTCATGTTTTCTCTGGGTCGTCGCCAAAATTGCTCTTAACGCCGTCATCAAATCCTTCTTGACGCCGTCAGGTACTGTTCCCAGCAAGGAAAATTAAGACTTTGTCGTTTTCTTCACTTTTATGCTCCAAAAATGTCCAAAATGCTTCCTTTTCCAGAATTCACTCCCAAAGTACCTAAAATCACAAAAGGAATGATTTAGGGCAATATTTGATCAAATAAATTCCAATTCCGGCTTAAATGACCCCCTAAAAACGGTTCATTTTTCACCTCATCACTATGGATTCACTCAACTTTTGTGTTGACTTTAGCATGTCTATCTCAGGTGTTAGATAATGCCGCTACATATTTTTCTTTGGAGGAGCTTGGCGAAGGACATGGCTTGGTCATAGAAGATTCTGAAAACCGTTTGGGACTGTTTTAAATCTATTTTTGAACTATAGCTTCCGCACTATTTCAATTGATGTAAATTGAATATTTTCAATTATGAAATTTCCTCCAAAATGATTTATATTAAACCGTACTTTGTACCCATTGTTATGATAACAATTGAGTAGCACCCCTGGACTTGTATGCTTCCGTTGTTCCGGTTTTTGGGGTGTCACAGAATGGTATCAGAGCCAAGGTTATAGAGAACTGGTATTTTCAAACCTAGACTATAACCGTTTTTCCTATGACCAGAACGTGCCTTCCTGCCAAGCCGATGCCTAGCGTGTGATTATAATTGACGATTTTGATGTCATGCTTGATAGCATGTTTGATGAGATACGAGATATGATATTTAACGATTTGAACTCACCCCACTTTCACTATTCACTATAAGTATTTTCATATACTTACGTTGGGAAATGCATTATTGATTTCGAGTTTGGATACTCGTCATGGTTTTCTAAAATAGTTTTGAATACTAGTATAACTAAGCTAAGTATACCGAAATTCATTGATTCTCGGTTGGGAGTAGACTGATCACCTACGATCAACCAGGGATAGTGGGGACGTGGCTTGATCACCTACGTCTCACAAATGAATTTTGCGATAGTGGGAGTAGTTATAACAGGATTATGTTCCGGGAAGATTTTCGATTTTGAAATTTTGGAAAATGGTGAATTTTTGCATATGAGCACGACACACTGGCATCATGAAACTTCACGAATTGAACGTCACTTCGAATCGTTACGTGCTTTCCGCCTATATGGAACTTTTGTTTGTCGTCATCTGATTTTGCTCGCACCGGGTCAGGTGAGACCCGATCGGCCGTCGTTTTGAATTCAAGCTGATTATTTTCTTTAAATCGATCGATGTCGTAATAAACACATTTGAGTTTGTTAGAGCGTTTGTATTTGGTTTTTGGCTTTGTTGATTTTGGATTTCTTGATCCCGTAAATTTTGAGCCTCGTTCAAAAATTGTTTCTTTAATCTTTTTAGGGGTATGTTACAGCCCTCACTGCCCAAACCTTACACTCTGTTGATGAACCGGGTTAGATCACTAGTCGTTTAAGTGCGATCATTTCATAACATTGTAAGATGAACCTTTTGATGGAAGTGAACAACAAAAGGATCGATGAATTCTTGGCAAGGTCTAGAAAACATACGATAGGTTGATTTGTAACCTGGCATGAGTTTTAGGGACTTATGTAGAATTTTGAGCCACTATTTTAGGAAAGGATACCCAACCCTACACTTATCTCTTGGGAATACCAAATACCCACCTCATTACTTCCTTTATAAAACAATAAACTACGATACGTTATTTTACAAAGTACATATGTAAACGATACGATGTCTTGAAAACATCATTTTGGGAAAACTATTTTGGCCATGCTATTTTGGGGACGCTATTTTGACATACTATTCCAAATACTAATTTGAATGGTAAACATTGGTTTCGCTATTTTGAAAACGTGTTATATTGATATACTACTTGAAAACTCCTTTGGGGTATGTTACTTTGGGTACGCTGATTTGATAAACTAATTGGGTTACTATTTTGGACAATCAACGTTTGTTCCACTATTTAGAAGATGAATCGTATCGGTATACTAATTTAAAAAACTGTTTTGGATACACTATTGATACACTATACTTAGAACTATTTGGGAACACTCCATTGGGAATTTATTTTGAAAATACACTACCTTGGCATACTATTTTAAATGATGTATTGGGCAATCAACTTTGATTTCGCTATTTTAAAAGGTTTTTAATACACTATTGTGAGCCCTCTACTTTTGAAATGTACTATTTTGAATGTATTGTTTTGAAAAACTCTATTTTAGGAATGCTATTTGAAAGCTATTTTGAAAACATAAATTCTCTGGTATTGCCCTAGACTATTAGGTCATTGAAGCGTGGGAATTGCACCAGGCTTTACCTCTCGAGGGATCTCGAGAAGCTTACAACCCCCACCAGGCAGTGTACCTGATCGTTGTAGTATAGTATAGTGACAAGTACCGGGGGATTGATTGTTCAACTAAGGAATAGTGTCGCTAGGATTAGAAAACCTAAAAACTAGGTCTAGAGGTGAGGGATGATTCTTTTTGTATTTTTTTTATTTTTATAAAAACAAGTAAGATCTCGGGTTTTGGAAGAGTGGGCGGAATTAGTTGCTAATCAACTAACCCAATAACTAAGATGTAATCAAAATAAAATGACAAAATATAAATAAAGCTAATTAAACAAGTGGTGTGAACAATAAATGGGAAAGTTGTGTTTACTTAGATTTCATTACTCCCTAGATATCTTTTACAGGTTGATAGTTTGTTACAGTTGCGTGGATGACGGGTTATAATCATTAATGCCAATCGTGGGGTAGCGTACGTACCTCCCCATCTCTATAGGCTTCTACTTCACTCCTATGTCGAGCCTGCAAGAAGCTCCTAACATGGGATCACTAGAATTCGCTCATGCATTAAATACAACCATAAAAACCTAGTACGTATTGGTTCAAGTTTCTTAAGACGCTCAAGCAAGTTACACTATGGAAGTATGCCAATTTTCTTAAGCCTAACATCGAAATCATTCATCCGTAACAACTATAAACAAGCAATCAACCCATAATCAACATCTAGGTTTCACTACATCTAAGCAAACACACAAGAGATCTAGCCTAGCATGTTAAAATCAAGACAAGCGTAAGATATATTCAAACAACACATAGACATATTGAATGAATTGAAAGGATACTTATCTTAATTGAACATGAAAGGATTCAAGGGGTGAAAACCCTTGAAAATACTGTTAAAATCGTGCTAGGGTTTCTCCAAGTCGTTCCTAAAATTGCCCTCTCCTAATGAATGAAAATTACAAAACTATATATAGATTTTCCAAGGTGACGGCGTCAAGAAGGAAACTCTGACGCCGTCAACCCGCCGCCCATAATAAAATCGGATTGCCTAGATCCAGATCTGACGCCGTCAAGAGTAGTTTTCCTTTGGGCCGTCACGTATAAAGGGACCATGACGGCCTATGGTAACGCCGTCATGCCCTAGTGCAAAAACATTCTGGACCGTCATGGACTCCATACTCTTCACCTCTTGTTTTTCCTCTTGACGCCGTCATTAAGAAGCAAGTGACGCCGTCAGGTACTGTTCCCAGTAAGGAAAATTAATACTTCGCCATTTTCTTCACTTTTATGCTCCAAAAACGTCCAAAATGCTCCCTTTTCTAGAATTCACTCCAAAAGTACCAAAAATCACAAAAGGAACGATTTAGGGAAATATTTGATCTAATAAATTCAATTCCGGGCTTAAATAACCCCCTAAAAACGGATCATTTTTCGCCTCATCATATACCCTTACACTTGAGATTTGCTTGTCCTCAAGCAAATGCACTTTTATTCCAGTCAAAATACAAGTTAGGAGTCATTTAACACTAATATAAAAGTAATTACAACAAATAATCATTCCACTAAAGACCAAAGACAAGCACGGAGGTCATACACTAGCACCTCACAAATAGTGTTTAGATACTCACATCTCTTGGGTGTAATAAAGTATATATCACAATATGGAAATGGAAAACATCTCTCACTACCTGTCATAGCAAAATAGATTACCATAGGCTTGGGAAAGGATCAAACCTCCACCACATGGCGTAAGCACCTAGGATAAACTATCAAAGAGGTCTTTTAAAGGGTTATAACGTTAGGTGTAGGGATATGGAATACACGGTTTTGTTGGATATAGGCAATCTTTACTGGTGGCGAGTTAATCATCTTGGTTAATTACATGTACAATATGGTGTTGCTAAGCCAAGACTAGACTCGACTTAAGCTAATAAATGAAAAATAACAAAAACATAAAACAAACATAGAATGAAACGGGATGGTAGTCCGTATGTTTTTTCTCTTTTCTTTTTCCATTTTTTTCTTTTTCTTAATTTTTTCGATTTTTTTTGTGCATACACTCTTACCCTACCATCCAAAATAATACATCACAGGGAATGAACATTCCCCTTACACTTGAATTTTTACATACTTTACAATAAACTAATCTAATCACTCGAATTAAGATAATCAAAACACTTGGAGTACTTTTAAGATTAACGCACATATGGGGTAATAATATGACGTTCTTCCCCATTACTCCATAATATAAGTACTTTACCCGTGAGTCCCAATCGCCACAAAACAATATGTACAAGGATATGACTCGACTTAGCAACCATGTAATCAATTAGATAATTAACTAAGGGTTTAAACATGTAACAATAATGCACTAAAGATGAGTGCATACGCGGAAGGCTAAGGCGATTTGGGTGTATAATTAAGTGGGGTATAACAAATTCTTCCTTTAAGTAAGATGCTTAAAGCTAGAAACGAAAAGATAGGCTCAGAGGGGTGTACTAGGGGTTTCGTGTACTAAAAATGAGTACAACGCTAAGGTGTGGGAAAAATTAATTGACTTAACTAGCCAAGTAATATGACTTTTATGGTCAAGTAATTATGATACGGGTTTAACACAAGGGTGATCCTAATGCCTCTTATCATGTAGTAAATCCTACTACATGAATGTAGTCTCACTAGCGGTCTCGGGATGCATCACTAACGCAAGTTCTCGAATCTAAATGCTACCGGCACACTCATAAGCACTAATAGTAAATGCTTTTCCTATCAAATCTAAAGGTGAACCTCACATATTTGGGTGGAAAATTTTTCTGAATGGTACGGTTTTGTGCTAGTCATATAACTCCTATCCATGAGACGCTTGCTAAGGCTAAAGTTTCACTCCTAAATGTTGTAAAAAATTTTAAATTTGACGCTAAAATTACACTAACAAGTATTTCTCATACTTTTTTTACACACCTACCATCAAACAAACAAACTCAAATGCAAGTTTATCCTATAAGGTATCATCATTTACCCTCCCCTTACACTTAGGATGAACATTGTCCCCAATGTTCAATTAAAGAATGTAAAAGTAAAATAGGTAAAAGAATGAAATCAAATACTCCCCTGATTCGCTCGGTGTGGATAGTATGGTAACAAGGTTAGATCTTCCTCCAAGAAAATGAACATTCAAAGCTTCCCTTTTAGAAATATAAATCATCTTCTTGTCATACATAACCTGTTAAACCTGAGAAAATAAACAAGACAACCTCGCGTAAAATCGGTGTCAATCTATATATAATAATAAATCCTAGAAAACAAAGTAAGATATAATGCTTGTGGAATGAATGTTTGCAGATTTCCTGGAGTTTATAAAACTAAAGATTCAACAAAAACTTTAAGACTCCGTTAGAAAAACAAAACTAGCAAAATTTCCAGAATTTTACACATGACGCCGTCAGGAATTTCTTCCTGACGCCGTCAAGAATTTCTTCTTGACGCTGTCAGAAGTGACCTGCAGAAATCTTTATGTTAAGTTTCCGGAAAATTTCTGGAAAACTTATGTCCTACTTCCTGGAAAATCCTGCAAAACATCATTATGACTCGATACAAGCATTTGACTCTAACAAATACGAATATACATGTTCATTTAATATTGTGGAGAATCATGATCAATTTTGTTTCTTAAAAACATATTTGGGGTTTCCCCTTACACTTATCTTTTGCGAAATACCTTTGGATGAAGTTAAGACTAAGTCAAACGACAAAATAAAGTATTTTCACTATTCTAGTTTGAAACATGATCTACCAACAATAAAAATAAAGCATGCATACGGAAACGAATAACAATCAAACAAATTAAAAATCACGCAAAGCATGGGTTGCCTCCCAAGAAGCGCTTTTCTTTATTTACGATTCTTGTAGCTAGACTCAAGGTCATGGGCTATTACGTGACCTCATCGTTGGTTTCACTCTCTAGGTCATCTCCTATCTCGGTATCGCTTTCGTAGTGTAGGTATTTTAGGTCCTCAAACTCAAAGACATCTTCCCGATATTTGGACCCAAGTTTACTAACATCCTTGAAGAATCTACATGATAAATCAGAAGTGTTCTTACATCCTCTTCGAACATCTTCATCACATAAGATAAGTTGAGAACTTAGCTTATCAAGCCCGTCAAAATCGATTCCTTTGAGATCCCTTCTCTTGTATGGCGTTTGGTATGACACCCTCCTAATTCCATCAGCGAAGGTCATGATTCCGTTCCGGTCATCAACCATTAAATTAGTGATTTCACAAAAGGGTGCTCCAAAAACAACTTTTGACAACCTTGGGTCGACATAGTCTTCGATGTTGTCCATGATTGTAAATTCCATTGTGAATGCCATATTTCCTACGAATACCTGGATCTCATGATCACTACCAACAACGTTTTCTCCCTTATAAATCATTCCCCATCTGCAGATATTGTTATAGTGGAATAGGGGCATAAAATTCTTAGGTAGGAATACGTTAATGTAGTAATTATCAAAATACTTATGACCGATCATGCAGGGGATTTTGAGGTTATTCGGATCACGCCGCCTTATTCTCCCCAATCCTCCATCCCTTGATCCATATAGATTCCCTTCCAGTGATGGACGATACTCGTACACCTCCTCATTACCCTTCCGAAAAATTACCTTCTTGACGCCATTGGTGAATAATGCACTACCATCCTTCTCAACAAGGATTACTCCCGATTCATTGACAAATGGTTTCCCGAGAACAAGGTTAGTTAATGTTAGATTAGTGATGGGGACTATGTCATCGACCACGGTGAGGTCGATGTTATAGACAAATTCTCCAATCATAACTGATAAATCTTTTATTACCCCGGCGTTATTGATTCTTTCATACACTGTGAGTTCAGGGAAGGCTTTGTGGTAAAGGGAAAGGGGGATTATGCTGACAGGGAGGCTAGGATCTATATGAGTATCGGTTAAGAGCCTTTTCCTAGTAGTGCAGGAAATCTTGAAAACTTTAGAGTTGCTTCCCTCAGTCCTATCACTACTCCCTTTAGTCATACCCACCAAATTTTTCTTGGGTTCCTCTATAATAGATTTACCCAAAATTGCTGGATTTCTCGTATGCTCTTTCGATCTCTCTTTCACTTCATCCAATTTGCTAGACTCTTGAGTGATGGAGTCCTCGAATGAGTTGGTAGGGCTCTTGGCCAATTCGTGGTCTAACCTTGAGGTTTCATCCTTAGCTTTATGACCTATATTTCCAGCTGGTTGTTGGCTCTGGTTAGGTGTAGGAGCAGATATTGTGGTGATAGTATTTACAAAATGGATTGGTCCTAGGGGGTTAACAGGGTTCTTCTACCTTTGGTGACAGATGTTTAAAGAGTTTACTAGGACTTTTTATTTTCACAGGAGAGGTTGGCTGATTCATGACGGTAACAGATTTCATCTCTTCAGCTTGAATCGGTTTATTAACAGCGTGCTCTTTAATAGCAGTTAACAGATTACAAATCTTGTTATTCATATCGGCTTGTTGTTGTCTAAATTTAGTCTCGAGCATAGAGAGCTGTAATTCTTGAGATAGAATGAACTTTCGCAAGGCATCTTCATAGCTTTGCCTAGGAGTGCTCTGTGATGGAGAATGCTTGGACCATTCGAGTGGAGAGGAATCATTGAAGGATACGCTCTGAGTTTGGTATCCTCTGAAATTAGGTTTATCCTTCCATGCCTCATAGGCCTCGTCAAAGTTTCGAGGACCTCGACCAACGTGTGATGATGTGAATTCCTTATAAGCATGTTTTGGAAGCTCCATGCAGTTATGAGTTTCATGAGGGCCATTACACAATTTACATGAAGAAGCGATTTTGCTCACCTGGCTTGAAGGCTTAGGAGCTTCGTAAGATTTCATGAGAAACTTGACTCGGTCCTCAAGTTCCATGATCCTACAGTCGGGAGTGCTAGAATTCTTCGAAGGCAGATATTGCCTTGACCGTTTTGTTCAAATCACGGGGATCATTCCATCTTTCGTTGTCATAGAGAGCAAGATCTTCTATGAGTTCCCATGATTCTTCCGCACTTAGATCACGTAGCTTGCCACCGGCCGATTGGTCAATGGTTCACCTTATGGAGAGATCGATATGGTCATAGAAGATTTGGTCTTGGAGCCAAAGATCTATGCCATGATGAGGGACTTTTTGGAGTAAATCCTTGAGACGAGTCCATGCTTCATATAGAGTTTCACCTTGACATTGTTGGAACATCAAGATATCATTTCTAAGCTTAGTACTTCTCCCCGGTGGGAAAAATTGAGCAAGAACACGAATGGTGAGATCATCCCATGAGGTGATGGATCCCGCGGGTAAACGTTCAAGCCATTGACTAGCTTGATCACATAAAGAGAATTGGAATAGGCGTAATCGGGTCGACTCTCTAGTTGTAACATCAAGGTCTATAGAATCTACGATATTAAGGAAGTCCTTGAGATGTTGATTAGGATCTTCGGAACGAAGTCCATGGAATGCACATCCGCTTTGCACCAACCGGATGGTGTCGGATCGCAAGGGAGACACATTGGCTCCTTGGGTGAGCTCAATAGTGTTTCGATAGACTTGGTGGCTAGGTTGGGAATACTCTCCTAGGGTTCGGGGCCTAAGAGGTTGGTTTACTAGTGGTGGGTTTTGTTGGTGGTTTTGTTGTGGTGGGTTGATGGGTTCAAAGATGTTACCACCTTCCATGATGTCGGATGGTAAAGGTTACGAACAAAGACACGAAGAAATAAGATAGACTAAAGAAAACCTAAAAATAAAAATAAAATCTTACGAGAAAGGAATCTAGCAAGTAGACCTAATAAAAAGAAATTCTAACCTAGACAATAACTATTCCCCGGGCTGCGGCGCCAAAAACTTGATGCGTGGGAATTGCACCAGGCTTTACCTCTCGAGGGATCTCGAGAAGCTTACAACCCCCACCAGGCAGTGTACCTGATCGTTGTAGTATAGTATAGTGACAAGTACCGGGGGATTGATCGTTCAACTCAGGAATAGTGGCGCTAGGATTAGAAAGCCTAAAAACTAGGTCTAGAGGTGAGGGATGATTCTTTTTGTATTTTTTTATTTCTATAAAAGCATGTAAGATCTCGTGTTTTGGAAGAGTGGGTGGAATTAGTTGCTAATCAACTAACCCAATAACTAAGATGTAATCAAAATAAAATGACAAAATATAAATAAAGCTAATTAAACTAGTGGTGTGAACAATAAATGGGAAAGTTGTGTTTACTTAGATTTCATTACTCCCTAGATATCTTTTACAGGTTGATAGTTTGTTACAGTTGCGTGGATGACGGGTTATATTCCTTAATACCAATCGTGGGGTGGCGTACGTACTTCCCCATCTCTATAAGCTCCTACTTCACTCCTATGTCGAGCCTGCAAGAAGCTCCTAACATGGGATCCCTAGAATTCGCTCATGCATTAAATACAACCATAAAAACCTAGTATGCATTGGTTCATGTTTCTTAAGACGTTCAAGCAAGTTACACTATGGAAGTCTGCCAGTTTTCTTAAGCCTAACATCGAAATCATTCATCCGTAACAATTATAAACAAGCAATCAACCCATAATCAACATCTAGGTTTCACTACATCTAAGCAAACACACAAGAGATCTAGCCTAGCATGTTAAAATCAAGACAAGCGTAAGATATATTCAAACAATACATAGACATATTGAATGAATTGAAAGGATACTTATCTTAATTGAACATGAAAGGATTCAAGGGGTGAAAACCCTTGAAAATACTGTTAAAATCGTGCTAGGATTTCTCCAAGTCGTTCCTAAAATTGTCATCTCCTAAGGAATGAAAATTACAAAACTGTATATAGATTTTCCAAGGTGATGGCGTCAAGAAGGAAATTCTGACGCCGTCAACCCGCCGCCCATAATAAAATCGGATTGCCTAGATCCAGATCTGACGCCGTCAAGAGTAGTTTTCCTCTGGGCCGTCACGTATAAAGGGACCATGACGGCCTATGGTGACGCCGTCATGCCCTAGTGCAAAAACATTCTGGACCGTCATGGACTCCATCCTCTTCACCTCTTGTTTTTCCTCTTGACGCCGTCATTAAGAAGCAAGTGAAGCCGTCAAGTACTGTTCCCAGCAAGGAAAATTAAGACTTTGCCGTTTTCTTCACTTTTATGCTCCAAAAACGTCCAAAATGCTTCCTTTTCTAGAATTCACTCCAAAAGTACCTAAAATCACAAAAGGAATGATTTAAGGCAATATTTGATCAAATAAATTCAATTCCGGGCATAAATGACCCCCTAAAAATGGATCATTTTTCGCCTCATCAGTCATGCATTGTTGTCCCAGAACCCACGATTTGTGAGAAACTAGGATACCCCACATAATAAGTTGATGAGTTGGATGACACTGTTGGTTGCCTTAGAAAACACTTCGACGATTGAAATAGATGCAATAATGGGTTAGTAGTATGAGTTGGAACTTGGAGACTGTAAAACAAGATAATAGTGCTTATGAGGAAGCGGTAACCTAAAGTTTGTAAGTAAAAGTTGCTGGTAACAACCATGATAGATGTTTACCCTAGAATTTGTGCTTCGAAGCAGATACTGGTTTAGAAATCTGATTTGGTCAAGACCTTGAACAGACTATGAGTCATAAACCTTTTATCCCAATAAACCATTAACCATCCCACACCTTTACGCTTTAACCAGGGATCCACGTAGTTTACCCTCTTTGCATCTACTTTGTTTCTACTACTTTGGTTAGCTAAACAAGCGTCTTATGGTATATTAAAACTACTAATTTTACTTACGCACTATCAATGTGTTTGCACTTTTCACTATGACTGGCTTTCACTAATCTTCGTTAAACTACTTTCAATACTTGTGCTTTTACCTCGCTTTACCAACTCAACTTTTTCCGTATTTAAACTTTACACTTTAACCGTGAGTCGATAACCCACAAGTCATTAGATATAGCCCACTCATTAGCATTGTTTATCCTTTTTCATATCCTAAGTATGTTTCACTTTTAAACACGTTTGTTTTAAAAATCACCACCAATGGGGTGTATTAGCCATAAAATAAATAATTTCAAACCCTTATTTTGACTTCATATAAACTTATTTTATTTTAAATTATTTACGCACTTAAGCGATATCAATCTTCTTCAACTTTTACGAACCATCATATTTCAACTACGTCTATACTTTCACTATTTTTAAACATTTAGTAATCAAAGTGCCAAATGCTATTATGATATTCATACATACAATAACCTATTTGTCTTCTCATTTTTTCACTTTAAATCTCTTTACCCTAAACGATTATATCCAAGTTTTCCATGAGTAATTAACCCATTTACTATGTCATTCCACATTCCATTATTATTTTCCACTACGCATGGTTCGTGAAAATCAAGTTATATATAATATAGTATAAGTATTACTCAAGAGATCCGCAAAGAAATACGGATAACCCGAGGTCGTAGTCCGTGTGAAGGATGAATGGAATTTTGAATTCCCGATTCGTGAAACATGTCGTGAAAGTGGTAAAAATTGATTTTGATGAGATTATACTAATGGAATAGTAAATGAAGCACAAATAATCACTTAAAAACGTAATTCAAGTAAGGCAACTAGAAACGTAACATAAAATCGAAAACCGTAAGCTTAAACGCGAAATAAACGTTAACGTACAAGATAAAACGCGACTTATATGCTACGCTACTCCTACGGACTTGGAAATAATTTCTAAAAGTTAAAAATGATAAAAGAAAATTTTGAGAAAAAGAAAAATATTTTTTTGACTTTTTGTTTATTTTTTATGAATTAAAAACTAATTTAACTAATTAAAAATTAAAAGAAAATGCAAATAAAGATATAAAAATGCAAAATAAATTTCTAAAACTCTAAAATAACTAAAAATAATTTTCTAAAATATTTTTGGATTTTTCTGGGGTTTTTCTGATTTTTTTGGAATTTTTGGTAATTTAAAAGTATTTAAAATTGATTAAAAATGAAAATAAAATAAGAAAAATGGCAAATGAACTTAGAAAAATATGAAAATTTTAGGGAAAATCTAAAATAATATTTTGAAACTAGGAAAAATATAAAAATTGAAAAAAAAGCACTGGAAGTGCTGATTAACTTAAAACTGCTAATTTGAAAGTGCATATTATTACGCAAACTTGACCAAAAGTGACCCAAACTTAGACTAACTGATTTTTGAACTCAAATATGCTTAATGGAACAGAACTCAGACACACAAATAAGCATCAAAATCAGTCCAAAAAGCTCAATTGAAAAGCAATAAGCACAAGCAGAATAAGCTATAAGCAAAAACTCAATGCACACAGCAACTACAGGGGTAAATGAGCTGATAAGAATAGCTAATCTCAAAAATCAAGCACAAAATCTTACTAGCAGGCCAATTATATGAAAACAGAACTAGCTTGAATCACACACCTTAATAGGCCAAATTAGCAGTTGAAATAAGCTGTTGAGTGTGAGATTATGGGGCAAAATACTGACTGACCACCAGAGATCAAGAATGAACCAATAACTCTCAATTCCAAACTTATTTGGATACCTAATGAATGCTCACACTTAGCCTAAAACTGATGGTGCAGGGGAGTTGATAAGCCAAACAGTCAACTTAAAACTACTTTTCAGATAAGCTAACAAGTTCCAAATTGAGTTTTACTTTTTGATAATGATGAATAAGCTTCCAATTAACACAAATCAACAACTCAAACTAATCTCCAACCAATAATGAAACCTACAAATCACATAGAAATTTACCTAAAAATTGATCACTAAAGATTTTTGACTTTTTCTAATGCACCTAAACTTTGACCAAAGTTAAATTCTAATGATTGAGTCTGATCCTAAATGTTGTATAAAACTGATTTGTAAACTAAATAACCTAAATACACCTAGATCCTACTCAGTTTCAACATGACAGCAGCAAAAACACAGAGGGTAACCCAAAAGAGTGAATACAAGTTATGTTTGACTTTTATTAATGACTGAACAAACGATTTAAGTGACCATAAAATGCTTAGTGTAATCTACTGATGCACAAACCTAAGTGGAAAAAGAGCTACATGTGGAAAACTAGAAGGGGGGGTTGAATAGTGTTGCGTCTTTTTCGTTTCAATAAGATTTCGCTTTCAAGTAATTAATGGTAGTTTGTAAAAACTCTTTGAAGCTAAAGTATAGATACAAGTTAATTCACATATGTCACATAAAAACTTCTTATTTAAAGTGTTGAATAGAAATTATAATTTCATATATCTCACTTAAATATAAGTTTGTATTTATATATGTATATGTGTTTTAATGATTGTATATACTTTATTTTACTAGTGTATAATTTATATTTTGAATGGAACCTAGTTTGATCTTTATGTGAAACCAATACATGCACAACACACAAGCAATTGTAACTATGAATGATATGCAAGTAAGTAATTAATCAAAGAGTTAGAGATGGAAAGATCAAACCGAGAGACAAAGGATTTATAGTGGTTCGGCTACAAGGACACCTTCCTTGCCCTACTCCACTCCCCGAGTCACCTACTCGAGAGTTTTCTTCACTAGATAAAAAAACCTCCTTTATGGCGGAGAAAACCTTACACACCAATTTGCACACCACAATAATATCACACCACAATCACACCTTCAACACAACTTCTTCACACCAATCTTCTTCACACCTATTTTCTACACACCAATCTTCTACACTTCAAATTTCTTCACATCTTTCTACTTTGCTCCTAGCTTCTTCACAACTTAATATTACCTAAATCTTTTTCTTCACGCCACTAGTTTCTCCACACCTTCACTACTAAGTCCTATCCACTAACCCAAGATATACACTACTTCACAACTTCTAGGCTTCAAGGTCTTTTCAACTTCAAAGCTTCACCTTCTTTGTCTTCACAACTATCTCCACTTCAATGAACTATCACACCTTATTTCTTCTATCACTAATCCTATCCACCTCTACTTCTTCACTTCTATTACTACTTCACACCTTCAATAGATCTAGATCCTATATCTAAATCTATCTAACCAATGTATACAATATGTTCTCAAAGAAATAAATGGTATATAAGCTGAACTAAACAAACAACTTAGATAGCAAGATGATACTAAGTTGTAATACTTCTAGTAGAAGTATTTTTCTCTTTGCACTTGAGTGTTGAGGCTTGAATCACTTTGAAACAAAGATCAAAGTATATAAGATCAAAGGATTTTAGAAGATGTAAAGGAATGTTTAAATCAGAAAGTTTTAGTGCAAAAAGGTGAGGAAAAAATCCAGGTTTAAGGTGGTATTTATAGGCAACATAATCTGACAGAGGAGCGTGGCCGGTCCCCTTAAACCATGGCCGGCCCCCTTAAAATTAAGGGGACCGCCCTTTATAATTAAGTGGGCCGCCCAGCTGAAACGGCCAGATTCTTTATCTTTTAGTGGGGAAAGTTTATTTGGTGAAAAACTAACTGATTTTGGTTAAAAATTTGAATTCATATATTTAGTATGAATAAAACATTTTTCTTTATTACCAAAAGTGTTTTTCAAAAATATATAATATGTTTATATAATTAAGTAAACTTTGTAATACTTAATTAAACTTTCCTTTGATCTTATAATGCTTTAATCACTATGTTTATTCATACCTTAAGTGATTAGATGGTGAAAGTGATTATTAACTACTAAATACTTGTTTACATCATTATCTTTGATTTAATGTGTTTTCGTTTTGTGATCATCAAAACATAGAGATATCGAAAGATATGAATAACGTTTTTAGTCGTTTATTTATATCAACAATCTCCCCCTTTTTGATGATTACAAAACCTAAACTCATTAAATCTAAAAATTAATTTTTAGACAAGTATTAAGTGAGTTTACATTCACTTCTCCCCCTTTTTGTAGAATCAAAAAGGTTTAAGCCAATAAGGTAAAAAACTCCGCCTTGATGTATGCTCCCCCTCGTTTGAGAGCACCAAGGGTTCGAGAAATGGGGTTCTTGCAAGAAAAATATTAGAAGCACAAGCATGGCACAAGCAAACACATATGGCATAGTACTAACTAATAATGAGCATGGCAAAAGAGAATTAGAAACATATATTAAATCGTTCATTAAATGAAAATGATTATGTCAACCCATAATCATTGTTACATAGGCTACAAAGATGAAATTCTAAGCTAAGTAGAAGGTCCTAATGTGCCAACAAGAAGTGTCACCAAACTTTCTTGAATCCCAAAATGGTTGAGGAGATTTATTTGAAAATGAGAAACATAAGCATGTAAAATGCTTGATTTTTTAGTGGAGTTAAACATTTGGTTGCATGGATGTTGTTGGGTTTGGAGATGTGGAGCTTGTAGGTGGTGAAATTGAAGATGGGTTTGTTGATTGAGGGTTTTGATGTTGTTCAAGTGATGGTGTTTGTTGAGATCTAGTAAGAAGATACTCAATCCAAGTAAAGTGCTCATTCAATGCAATGGTTTGTTGTTGGAGGAAGATGCAACAAGGGCAATTGTTAACATGCTTCTCAAGTTGGTTTTTGTTGTGTGGTGATGATGGTGAGCTTGATTGTGGTGGATCCAAATTGCGTTGAGCAAGATGTAATGCTAAAAGAGCACTAAGCTCATGTGCCTCTTTTAGCTCCTCAATGAACTTCAAGTGTTCGGAGGAAGGTGATGGTGATGGAGCTTGATAGTTGTCTTGAGTTAAAGTTTGAACATGCAACATGGGAGTGGCATGTGAAGTTGTAGGATGTGGTGGTGGTATTCTTGGTGGTGGAGACATGGTTGAGCTTGGATAGTCATTAAAACATGAAATGTGTGAGAGAGGTTCTTCATGAGTGGGTGATGTTTTTGTTGAATGAGCAACATGTGAAATGTTGATTGAGAGATTGGGATTGATGTTTTGGGATGAAGCATGCTCATCATAAGAAGAGCCATGAATGAGAGAATGAGTGGGTGATGGGTTGTGAGATGAATCATTGTTGTGGTTTTGAGGTTTAGTAGTTGGTTGACTTGGAACAACATCACTTGAGTTTTGACAAGAATCAAGTTTCCTCCTCTAAACGGGTTTGACGGAGATCCTTGCGGTTCTTGAAATCTTAGGTTTTTGGTTGTTGGGAGATGACATGTTTTGGTGTGATGGCATTAATGATGCGAAGAGGGTATTTATAGTGTATGAGAAATGTGGTTTAGGAAGGTAAATTTTGAGGGATAACATGGGACAAGATATGTTTGTGAATTTTGGGAAGTATAGACTGAGATGGGTCAAAAAGTGATAAAGAAAACAGTATCCCCGACCATCAGATGGCCGGTCCCCTTAATTAGGGGCCGGTCCCCTTAATCATTAAGGGGGCCGCCTTATATAATTAAGGGGGCTACCCATATGGTGATTCCCAGAATGCCAGAAATGGATTTTTGGCAGAAAATTTTCAAAAAGGTTGTGTTTTTGGATTTGGATTCAAGTAAGTTTAACTCTTTGAGGCAATATAGGACATACTATTCATGAATGTAGGGAGTGATATAGAATTAATAGAAATAAGCAATAAATTTCTAATAATCATGCAATCCATTTATTTATCAATTAAGATATGTAATTAAGGAGACAATAAAGTAAATAAGCTAAATAAGCAACTATATGAAAGTGATAATACTTAGCCTAGAGCAAGCATGTTGATGATTGTTAACAAGTAACACATAGGTGGATATGATTATATGGACTTCAAGACTTGTTACAAACAAGATCCATATGGACAAGTCATGATTCTCATGAAATGATTTGATTAGATTGTGAATGTCATTTCCAATAGAGGTGTATGACACATGTGAGAAGGTTAAATGTGTTTTAAGCAAAACGTTTTTAGTTTTATTTAACAATGTTTTGAAGTGACTTCAAGTGTGCATTATAATAACGTAAAAAAAATTTAATCTTGTTTTTGATTTAAAATAATGGTTATGAAAGAAATCTTAGTTAAGTAAGGAAATATTTCATTCAAAAAGAGAGGAGTTTTGAATATGATGTTTTAATCATAATAATCAAGAAGTTGCAAGTGAAGGATTTGAAATAGAAACTTGTCATTGTCATGAGAATCAAATAAGCCCATTGTCACATATAATCATCTTTAATGACACCTAAAGATATTAAAGGAAATGATAGATACTTATGATCTAAAAGCAATGGGACAGGAAGAAACAAGGTAAATAATTCATGGATACAAGATAGACATATGTATATATATACAAAGAACATCATAATATCAAGTTGCAAGCAAGTATTAATAATAATGCATCTATTAAGGCAACTAGTAAGATATATAGCTTGAGTGGAAGGGTTCTACTATAGATCATAGAAGATTTAATAAAAATGATACTATACTAAACAACAAGAAGGTTAATAATGCTAATATCATGTATGCATATATTAGTGTTGATATTCTAAGAGCATGGCAACATATCAGTTAAATTTTATTCACACACTAATTAAAACATTCTAAATTATAATATAACATTGACACGTTTTAGAAAAGAAAAACTTATCTCAGGTCCAGCTTTTCAAAAAGGATGGGCATGACGGTGAAAGAGGAAATTTAGGAGGCTTCATCATGAAAAAGTAACCGATACACCATGATACCAATACTCCAAGAGTGAAGAACAAAATGCCGATACATGAATAAATCCGCAACAACATCATAGACGAAACATTTGTAGAACGTGAAACAATGAGATAGAGACCGATATCCGTCAAAGGTAATAGAGCGAGATGAGTAGATTAACATGTAATAGGCTCTTCATTCATAAATTTACCTAAACAAGATAAACAGCTTGGTACCCAGATCCTCATGGGTCCTAGTTGGTTAGATGACAACATCCATTGCATTTGAATGCACATGATGTAGATGTCGTCGATAAGTACAAGAATTCATCAATAGTTTGTTTTAATTAACAAACAATGACTTTCTTGACTAGAATAAAAAGTAATGAATGTTAATAGTATTAGTTCTAAATTTACTCACTAGATTTAACAAATTTTATTTGTTTTAATGCATTTGTTGAAGGATCATCTACAATAAATCCTAACCCGGTTTTATCATAGAATGACTTTTGAATGTCAAGAAGATATTTTAAAGACTTAGAGCTATTTTCGAATTTTGCCGATGTTTTTGCTTTTTCAATTTCCATTTTAATTTCATGTTTGTAATCTCGACAGATTTTACATACAAGATCGATTTCAACATTACTTTTAAGTCTAGACATTTTATCTTCTAAAATGATTTCTTTTTCAAAGTTGTTTTCAGCAGATGTTGAAAATTTATTTTTAAAAATAACTTTTGAGTCAATGTTGCAAAAATGTTTGAAGTTGTTTTCTATTTTTAAAAATTCTAATATAAATTGATCATAACAAAAATGTTCAGTTTTGAATTGTACCTTCTTTGTAGTTGTACATTCCTCACATGCAATACGGTGATCAATTTCATTTTCCATATCGCTCCATGTTTTGTTTGTAGTTTCACTTGGATCTAAGAACATGTAGTTCTTCCCATCAATACTTGTGTTCTCATTTGTTTGAAAATTCTCATGAGCCGTATTATCATCGTCTTCTTTGCACTTGTTGCACCATGATTTATTCACGCTCTTTCTTTGGATTTGACTCATGTATTCTTCGTTGTACATACCTTCAATGATCACATTTGAACTAGTAGTACATGTATTTACATCAACTAAATATTTATTTACTAAATTTTCTAGATTAACTATTTCTTGTGCAATATCAAGTTTATTATCTTTGGTTTTACATTTCTCTTGGTGAATCATTAAAAGACATTTCCAAATATTATTTGCCGTTTTACAATGAAATGATCTTTCATATTTAACTTTTGGTAGAGTTTTGAAAATAAGTAATTTGGCTTTAGTGTTTTTATCAATATTAGTTTGAAGATTATTATATTGATTTTCAAAATCTATTTTGGTTGATTTAAGATCACCAATTGAAATGATATGCCAAAGATCAAGATTTATTGATTTCACATAGTTTTCAAATTTGTTTTTCCATTCAAGAAAATGATCATTTTCAAATAAAGGTGGTTGTTGTGCAAATTTCCCTTCTACATATTTTTCAAATTCCATTGATCGTTGCAAGTTTTAAAATACAATCTATTTTAAAAATCTTACTAGACGTGGCTCTGGTACCAATTGTGGAAAACTAGAAGGGGGGGTTGAATAGTTTTGCGTCTTTTTCGTTTCAATAAGATTTTGCTTTCAAGTAATTAATGGTAGTTTGTAAAAACTCTTTGAAGCTAAAGTATAGATACAAGTTAATTCACATATGTCACATAAAAACTTCTTATTTAAAGTGTTGAATAGAAATTATAATTTCATATATCTCACTTAAATATAAGTTTGTATTTATATATGTATATGTGTTTTAATGATTGTATATACTTTATTTTACTAGTGTATAATTTATATTTTGAATGGAACCTAGTTTGATCTTTATGTGAAACCAATACATGCACAACACACAAGCAATTGTAACTATGAATGATATGCAAGTAAGTAATTAATCAAAGAGTTAGAGATGGAAAGATCAAACCGAGAGACAAAGGATTTATAGTGGTTCGGCTACAAGGACACCTTCCTTGCCTTACTCTACTCCCCGAGTCACCTACTCGAGAGTTTTCTTCACTAGATCAAAAAACCTCCTTTATGGCAGAGAAAACCTTACACACCAATTTGCACACCACAATGATATCACACCACAATCACACCTTCAACACAACTTCTTCACACCAATCTTCTTCACACCTATTTTTTACACACCAATCTTCTACACTTCAAATTTCTTCACACCTTTCTACTTTGCTCCTAGCTTCTTCACAACTTAATATTACCTAAATCTTTTTCTTCACGCCACTAGTTTCTCCACACCTTCACTACTAAGTCCTATCCACTAACCCAAGATATACACTACTTCACAACTTCTAGGCTTCAAGGTCTTTTCAACTTCAAAGCTTCACCTTCTTTGTCTTCACAACTATCTCCACTTCAATGAACTATCACACCTTATTTCTTCTATCACTAATCCTATCCACCTCTACTTCTTCACTTCTATTACTACTTCACACCTTCAATAGATCTAGATCCTATATCTAAATCTATCTAACCAATGTATACAATATGTTCTCAAAGAAATAAATGATATACAAGATGAACTAAACAAACAACTTAGATATCAAGATGATACTAAGTTGTAATACTTCTAGTAGAAGTATTCTTCTCTTTGCACTTGAGTGTTGAGGCTTGAATCACTTTGAAACAAAGATCAAAGTATATAAGATCAAAGGATTTTAGAAGATGTAAAGGAATGTTTAGATCAGAAAGTTTTAGTGCAAAAAGGTGAGGAAAAAATCCAGGTTTAAGGTGGTATTTATAGGCAACAGAATCTGACAGAGGGGCGTGGCCGGTCCCCTTAAACCATGGCCGGCCCCCTTAAAATTAAGGGGACCGCCCTTTATAATTAAGGGGGCCGCCCAGCTGAAACGGCCAGATTCTTTGTCTTTTAGTGGGGAAAGTTTATTTTGTGAAAAACTAACTGATTTTGGTTAAAAATTTGAATTCATATATTTAGTATGAATAAAACATTTTTCTTTATTACCAAAAGTGTTTTTCAAAAATATATAATATGTTTATATAATTAAGTAAACTTTGTAATACTTAATTAAACTTTCCTTTGATCTTATAATGCTTTAATCACTATGTTTATTCATACCTTAAGTGATTAGATGGTGAAAGTGATTATTAACTACTAAATACTTGTTTACATCATTATCTTTGATTTAATGTATTTTCGTTTTGTGATCATCAAAACATAGAGATATCGGAAGATATGAATAACGTTTTTAGTCGTGTATTTATATCAACACTACAGTAAACAGATATTATCTATACCAAACACCCCTTATGTAACTGTATTGGATTTATATGAGGTAAACTAAATGAGCACACCAATCCAAACCATCAACATAGTATCAACAAAGATCTAATAACTCAAATTCACTCAGAAACACAGGCTCAAACACAAACTAAAGTAGAAACACAGATCCAAGATGAACAAGCAATGAAACAGTTACAAAATTCTCAACTATGATAGTGATTTAAAGTCAAATAAGCTATATCTATACTACTAATGATGCAATGACAGTAATAAACTAGGAGTATTAGATCTACACTACTAAACACTCAATGATTTAAAAGAAATAGAAAATTGAAAAATGGGAAACTTACAAAGCTAATACTCCTTCAGCACAACAGAGGGAGTTTCACTATGCTTTCTTGTCTTTTGACAGGCCAAATGGTCTCCTTTTTGGCTGCCTTTGTTCCAAATAAGTTGAGCTTATTAGATAAGCTGTTCAATTTGACTTTGGTTGACTTTTGAATTTTTTAGAGTTTTAATAAAACAGTAACTTCAATACTTATATAAGCTCATAAAAACAGAAAACAATTATAATAAAATTTGATTCAAACTACTAAAAACTAATTTGTATATATATGTATATATATATATATATATATATATATATATATATATATATATATATATATATATATATATATATATATTTATTTATTTATTTATTTATTTTATTTATTTTTTTTTTTTATGAAGAAGTAACTTTAAAAGTAAATGGACAATAAATTTTGAAAAGCTAGTACAAATTGAAAGCAGTAGATAAAAGAAAACTTAAGTATAAAATAAAATTGCAGAAATTTAAATGACAAGGAAATAAGATGTAAATTGAAATTAATTTTTTATTAATAGAACTTGAGTACAAATAAAGGATTACAAAGGAATTTAACAGCTAAAACTTAACATAAAACCTACACACATGACTGATACAAGAGGGGGCTTTATATAGATGCTGAGGAGTGCTTCTACGATGCCAAGTCATCGATCCGTGGGTGATGTGTGCTTCTTTGAGTCCCTTACAAGCCGTTTGATCATTTTCTAGATGCATCCAATCATCTGTAGCCCTTGATTGATTTGATGTGACATCCTTGATCCTGCGTGTGTGATATTATTGGTCCACGTACCCCTGACATGTGCCTGACATTCCCTGACCCTTCTAGAAGGCTCATGATTGGGTAATTATAAGATGAGGTGGGGTAATTGTGGGAGGTGGTTTCTAGGGTTCTTAGGCTACAGTAAATCTGGGGATTTTGGGGGTAAAAAGGGGCGGGGTGTTTGGGAGGTTTTATTAATTTTAAGGTTTGACCGGGGTGGAAGGGGTTGACCTTGGGTAATATTAATGGACCGGGTAAAGGGAGTTGGGTGGTGGGCTGGTGTGTTGTTTGGGCCAAGAGTAGTAGTGTGGATCCGGTTGGTATTTGGTTTAGGAGTAGTAGTATTATTACAAGGACTAAGTTTGTAATTCTGAATTTCATAGGGACCAAATCTGTAAATCTTTGAAAGTTTCTTCCAAGGGCTAAAGTTGTCAATCTCTGAATCATGGAGGATTGACTTTGACTTTTCTTCAAAATTTCATTAAAGGACCATATTTACCAAAATCTGAAACTGCAGGGACTTAAATTGCCAATCTCTCCAAACTTTGATTAGGGACCAATATTGATATTTTCTGAATCTCTGAGGACTTCTAATGACATAATGAGTTTTCTTTGATCATTTTGCTTCCCCGGCTTCGGATTTTGACCTTTTTCCAATCTCGTGCTCGTTTTTGTCGGTTTGGCTTTGTTTTTGTTCATTTTTCACATATCCGTACCTGCACATACATAAACACAAAAACATACGTTCTCTTCGCATTTTTGGTTAGTATTTGGTATTTTTGGTCTGAATTAAAGCCTAAAAAGGATGTGTGAATAATCACTCATCAAAATCCCCCAGACTAAGGTATTGCCGTGCCCTCACGCAATATCATCACCTCACGCTTAAGAGATAAATAATTTCAAAACCTCTCTTTACTGATGTTGTAAAGTAGCAATGATGTTCAAAAGAGATAGTAAAATCATTTATTCTCAAAAATGCTCCATTTTCCGATTTTCATAAATAACAACTACAACTACTATTTTTTACTTTTTCATTTTTATATATGTGACGGTTTGCTTTGACTTTCATTATCAATTCTTATCTGTTGATAACTTTCAGGGTCAACGAGTAGAAACACTTCTCACAGAGAAGAGACCGTACGGATAAAAATCGTCATCCTTGATTTTTCACAAGCTCCCAAACTAAGCGTAAAATCGAGATCATTGTTTATCCACAAGTTAGATGCTAACACTACCCACAAAAGTTACTTGTGTATTACCTCTTGTTCCCATGTCCTAAGTTTTGTATCTTAAGATTTTAATTTGTGAGAAATGAATTGCTTCATATTTTCTTGTTTCGATATTTGTTAGTCCGATAAGAGCACAAAATTTGAACGCTAAGTAGTTTCCAAACTTTCCCTCGAAAACCCCTGCATACAGAAATCGGGTCCACATGAAGGTCTCTGATTTAACACGATTTATGGAGGTCCCCCTTTTTATTTACGACTGAGACAAACCATGTTTGATACCCGAAACGGAAGCTTTTTATTAGGGAAACCCCCGGAGTCGAAGCTTGGCATTTTTGCATAATCATAAGCACTTTAATAATACTTTGGTCCTTAGTCTTTTATTTCTTTTATAATCAACGGTTTATGAGCCGCCAAGATGTAAGAGCTTTATTATGACTTTGGATTTCTATCTGCTGCTTTTTTATAGCTTTGGATTCCTCTGCCTTTTTATTTGGCTTTGGACTATTATTATTGATATTCATAATTATATGCCAAACCCCGAGTCCTACGGCCTTTACTAAGATCACAACATCGGCTGCGAACCGGCAAGATGCAATAGTCTATTTCACCGTAACACTGGCAGTACCCCTATGTGTACCAAACCCCCATATGCAGAGATTTTGTTGGGAACGAGAAAAAACTAAGTATTGCCCAAACCGTATACCCTTAATTAAACCTAGAGATCTATTATTATTGGTGTGCAAGCTTGTGGGAACAAGGAGGCCACAAGTACCTTTCGTGGGCTCTAAAGAGATCCAACTACTCCACGTTTAGCATGAAACTTCTAAATAAACTCTATCATTCCTCGATCTCCGCAAATTTAAAATCCCAAGTAATGAGATCCGCGGATGCTTAGCCATAATCATTTGATTATTTTAGTTAAGGGAGACAAGCTAGGGCTCAATACGCCCGGTCAAGTCGGAACATCTATTTCTACTCTCGCCGGTAGGAAAGTCAAAACAAGGTGTCAAATCTTATTATTACTTCATATATATTTTTCATTTTTTCATTCATTTTTTTTTTTTTTTTTTTTACAATAAAGAGGTGACAAAAATTTAAAATTTTTTGTGGAAAATGGAGTTGCGTAAGTTAACAGCTCAGACAATGGTACAGGTCAAATCGAATCAAAGATTCACCCCCTAGACTAAAGTGAAACATTGTCCTCAATGTTTTAAGGGTAAAGGTAATCCTACATAAAATCTAAGGCCGTTTATTAAGTATGCCAAGAGATAAACGTTAGTCGATAAGATTTTGGATATGGTGAATTTCCAAAAAAGCAGCGAAGGATGAGACTCGAGTGGAGAGAACGACAAACCACGAGCACGAGAGTCCTCAAACTTCGGGGAAATTCCTGAACATTCACAAATAACCACGAAAACACGAGTTTGGAATGGGTCGCCCCCCTCACGTCACGTTATTAGAGAAAATAGAAAATAAAGAAAATGAAAATGGATAAGCATGAGGTGCCTCCCACGAAGTGCTTGTTTTTGTTCACCGAGTCACATGAGCTTGATTCGATCCCCGAATTTAATCGTCCTTGGGGAAAGTTTGGAGATCAGGGACAACCATGGGTGGTATGTCCCCTCCGAAATAATGTTTGATACGATGACCATTCACCTTAAAGTTGGGACCATTAGGTTGAGCAAGCTCAACGGTTCCATAAGGAAATACTTGGGTAATGGTGAATGGTCCAGACCAACGGGTTTTTAACTTGCCCGAGAAAATCTTCGATCGAGAATTGAAAAGAAGGACTTGGTCACCAAAATTGAAGACGCGATCTTTAATTTTAGCATCATGAATCCTCTTTGTCTTCTCTTTGTGGATCAAAGAATTCTCATAGGCTTAATCACGAAGCTCGACTAATTCATTCAATTGAACTTTACGGTGATCACCCGCGGTTTGAAGGTCAAAATTAGCATGTTTCAAGGCCCAGTAGGCCTTGTGCTCAAGTTCAAAGGGCAAATGGCAGGCCTTCCCGTAAACCAGCTTGTAAGGAGTGCACCCAATGGGTGTTTTATAAGATGTACGGAAGGCCCAAAGTGCATCATCTAACTTATCGGCCCATGAAGCACGATGTTCACCTACGGTCCTTTCTAAAATTCGTTTCAAGCCACGATTGGAGACCTCAACTTGACCACTAGTATGTGGATGATATGCCGTTGAAAGACGATGTGTGACACCATATTTGAGCATAACTTTAGCGAATTGGTCGTTACAGAAATGGGTCCCACGATCACTTATAATAGCACGAGGTGCACCAAATCGAGCGAGGAGACTTTTAAGAAATTTTACTACAACTCGGGCGTCATTGGTGGGCAGCGCCTTCGCTTCAACCCATTTAGACAAGTAATCGACGGCCACGAGTATATATTTGCTACCACGAGAAGACGGGAATGGACCCATGAAATCGATACCCCAGACGTCAAAAATTTCATAGACTTGGATAGCATTTTGAGGCATCTCGTCCTTCTGAGAAATTTTTCCTTGACGCTGGCAAGAATCACATGATTTAACCAACTCATGAGCATCCCGGTAAATCGTCGGCCAATAGAAGTCGGAATCAAAAACTTTCTTAGCGGTGAAGTTGGCACCATGATGTCCCCCCGTGGGTCCATTGTGGCATGCCATAAGAATTTCAGTGGCTTCTTTGTCGTGAACGCACCACCGGATCACTTGATCCGCACAAATCTTAAACAAGTAGGGGTCGTCCCAGAAATAATGCTTAACATCTTTGAAGAATTTCTTCTTTTGCTGGAACGACATCCCTTTCCGGATAAAATTCCCCGCATGGTAATTCACAAAGTCGGTGAACCATGGGGTACTAGAATCACAATGTGATAAACTCCCCAGTGTCTCGAGAGGAAATGCTTCGTTAATCTCCTTTTTCTCGAAAACACTTTGGTGGGGATTCTCTAAACGTGATAGGTGATCAGCAGCAAGGTTCTCAGCTCCCTTTTTATCTCGAATTTCAACATTGAATTCTTGAAGGAGTAGAACCCACCGCATCAAGCGTGGCTTAGCATCTTGCTTTACCATAAGGCACTTAAGAGCCGAATGATCCGTATACACTATGCATTTCTTCAAAAGCAAATAAGATCGAAACTTTTCAAAAGCGTAAATGACGGCTAACATCTCTTTCTCAGTAGTCGTATAATGGTATTGAGTGTCGGTCATTGTTTTACTAGCATAGTGTATCGGCTGAAAATGTTTTGACTTGCGTTGCCCCAGAACTGCACCAATGGCATAATCGCTAGCATCGCACATTAGCTCAAAAGGCAAGTCCCAATCTGGGGTAATTAAGATGGGAGCCTCCGTTAACTTCTTTTTAAGAATATTAAATGCATCGATGCATTCATTTGAGAAGATAAACGGAGCATCTTTTTCAAGCAAGTGGGTCAGGGCCAGGGCTACCTTAGAAAAGTCTTGAATGAAACATCGGTAAAAGCCGGCATGACCGAGAAAACTTCTAATTCCTTTTACGGTGGTGGGATGAGGTAATTTTGCAATAACGTCGACTTTAGCTCTATCGACCTCAATCCCGGATTTCGATATCTTATGGCCGAGGATAATGCCCTCTTTGACCATGAAATGGCATTTCTCCCAATTTAGAAACAAGTTAGTGTCTTCACACCGTTTTAGCATACATTCTAAATGGGAGAGGCACGAAGTGAAAGAATCTCCATAAACCGAGAAATCATCCATGAAGACTTCCATGGTTTTCTCGATCATGTCCGAGAATATCGATATCATACACCTTTGGAACGTGTCTGGAGCATTGCATAAGCCGAAAGGCATTCGACGATAGGCAAACGTTCCATAAGGGCAAGTAAAGGTAGTCTTTTCCTGGTCCGGAGGGTCAATTGGTATTTGAAAATAGCCGGAAAATCCATCAAGAAAACAATAGAACTCATTTCCCGCTAGGCGTTCTAGCATTTGATCCTTAAATGGAAGTGGGAAATGGTCCTTACGAGTCGCATCATTCAATTTACGATAATCAATACAAACTCTCCATCCGGTAACAAGACGTATCGGAATCAATTCATTATCTTCATTTGTTACGACGGTCATTCCACCTTTCTTCGGTACGCAGTGGACCGGGCTAACCCAGGAGCTATCCGAGATTGGATAAATCATTCCGGCATCAAGGAGTTTTCTAACTTCCTTTTTGATAACCTCATGAATTTTTGGGTTAACCCGTCGTTGTTGTTGACCGGACGGCTTGTAATTGTCTTCAAGTAAGATCTTATGCGTTCAAAAACGAGGGTCGATACCCTTGATATCGGAAATTTGCCAAGCGATGGCACTCTTATGCTTCTTGAGCACATCTAAGAGACGTTTCTTCTCCTCATCTTTAAGTTCTTTCAAAATTATGACGGGAAGTTTTTCGGTTCCTTCCAAAAATGCGTATTCGAGATGAGGAGGTAAATCCTTGAGCTCGGGCTCCGGAGGATTCTCAGTAGACGGCTTAACTTCTTTAATATCGGCCATTTTAAGGTCAATCAGAGGGAGGGACGGGTTGGGATCTTCGTTTAGCATTGTCTCAATCAAAAGAACATCCCCCTCTGGGTCACAATCGGAATGATCAATTTCCGGTGAAATCGAATCATTAGCAAGAAAGGCCTCGATCTCTTCCAAAATGAAATCACTTCCCTCAAACGGAGTAAGGGAAGGGGAAGGATCGGAAATTATCAGTTCAGAAGAATGAGTAGGATTGCCACTTGAAGCATGTTCGGTAAAACCAAGTAACTCTTGAGCGTACTCCTCCGTAACTTCATCGATAACGTCGATTCGGTTAACGGAATATTTGTCATACTCGGAGGAGTACCTCGCAGTTTGATCCATATTAAAAGTTACGGCTTTGGTATCAACGCGTAGGGTAATTTCTTCATCGAAAACATCAATTAAAGCACGGCCGGTCCTTAGGAAACCTCTCCCGAGAATGAGAGGTACCCGTGGATCGGCATCAAAATCAACAATGACAAAATCGGCAGGCAAATGGAATTTTCCCACATTGACGAAAACATCCTCGGCTATACCAATTGGTCGAGACGTAGATCGGTCGGCATGCTCGAGGGTCATACAAGTCGGAGTCAAATTGGGTAAAGACAACTTCTTCCAAATGGATAACGGCATTAGGTTAATGCTAGCACCAAGATCGGCCAAGGCGAAGCATTGAACCATCCCAGGAAAATTACACGGAATGAGAAATCGACTGGGGTCTTCAAGCTTTTCGGGAAGCTTTTTGAGGATAACCGCCGAGCAATTCTCATTCATCTGGGTTCGAGATTTTTCAAACAATTTTTCTTTGTTATTCAAAAGACCTTTTAGCATAGAAGCAAATTTAGGCATCAAAAGTATAGCATCCGTGAGAGATATGTCAAAATGTAGTTCTTGAAAAACTTGGTAAAACTTTTCCATCTGAATTTTATATTTCTCACGGTGCTTTTGTTCGTTTAAGCGTGACGGATAAGGCAAATCCATTTTGACGGGAATTTCAGTTTCGTTAACAACTTTATCTTTTCCTTTGGACGTCAGGACCACCGGAGGTTGGATGTTCTCGGTCCTTCCATTATTACTAGGAATTTCCGTATCTGTTGTCGCCTCGGTTTCATGGGCGACTACCTTAGGAGACGAAGAAGAAGAAGGGGTAGTCGGAGCCGTTGGTCCATCGATTATAACACCACTCCTAGTCGTGATCGCCTTAGCATCGCCCCTCGGGTTAGCGATCGTGTTGCTTGGAAGAGTACCCGAGCCCGAGGGTCGATCATTTAAAGACTTCTTCAAATCGGATATTTGATTAATTAACATTTTATTCATTTCCTCTTGACTTTTCATAAACTGCTTAAGTAATTCATCGGAAGACGACTGATTCACAACTGGATTTTGAAATTTTTGACCCCGATTGTTGTTATTGAAACCTTGATTCTGAAAATTTTGATTTCCATGATTATAATTCCAATGATTAGCATTTTGAAAATTTCCATGAAAATTCCCTTGATTCGGGTCTTGATTATAATTTCCCCGATTTTGATTTTGAAAACCATTATTCATCCGATTTTGATTAGCATTGTGATTAAATTGATGATTTCGGTTTTGCACATTTTGATTAACTTGGTTGACTTGATTAACCGGATTGACTTGATTCGGTTGAGTAAAACCGGGTGGTCCAACAAAATGGTTTGAACTGTAGCTGAGAAGACTTCGATCTCCTTGAAGAGGTGGGTAACCGTTGCCACCCATATTTGCAGCATGAGCATAAGAACCGGTTAATGGACATTCGTTGTACAGATGTGGACCACCACAAGTTACACAACCCTGATTGACGACGTTCACTTGATGATTTGGTTTTTCAAAAGACATAGCATCGAACTTTTTATTAAGAGCCACTAACATACTCATTACTTCATCATTTGTTTTATTATTAGTGTTAGAAACTTGGGGCTTATTTCTCGACATTCTCACACGAGCCTTATTCTCGATTATCATGAAAGCATCATTCGTGTTTCGAGCCAATAAGTTCCCACCCGCAGCAGAGTTGAGTGAGTCTTGGTCAACATGACATAACCCATTGTAGAAAGTATCAATCTGCTGAAGGGATGTGAACCCATGGTTCGAACATTTTTCCATCAAATCTTTGAATCGATCCCAAGCTTCACTGAACGACTCATCAAAAGCTTGTTGGAATCGAAAGATTTGGGAACGAAGGTTAGACGTTTTAGAAGGAGGATAGAAGTAATTCACAAACTTGGACGCAAGATCATTCCAAGTGTGAATCGAGTTCGGCGGTTCCTTTTCCAGCCAAGTCCGGGCTGCCCCTTTAAGGGAGAAAAGAAATAACTTCAATTTCACCACATCGTGAGGAACTTGATTCATGCGAATGGTCTCAGCGATCTCGGCGAAATTTCTTATGTGAGCGTATGGGTCTTCGTGTTTAAACCTGTGAAAAGATATACTCGTGATAAGATTGAGCAATCTGTGATTAATTTCAAAATTAGCATTGATTTCGGGTATCACGATGGCTCTCCTCACACCATTGAATGGTGATTAGAGTTGTTCCTCCATCGATCGTGGATCGAAAGCCGGTTGTGGTCCCATCGGAGGGATCACATTGTTTTGAGCACCACCCATCGGCGGGGGTCCCAAGTGTTGTTCGTTCGGGTTCATTTCCTCCGTATTAGGAAAAAGAACTCGGCGTGTGTGACGAAACAAACTTTACGGATTTGAAAGCGGTGAAACAAGTCGTTTAGACGTTGAACGTGTGTTCATACACCACAAAAATCAAATTTAGAAAAATAAAAGGAAAATCAAATTTGAAAAGGAAAATCTTTTTGTATTTTTGTTTTTATAAAGCAAAATTTAAAAACTTATACTTTTGTTTTTTTTTTCTAACGTTACGTTTATTGTAAACCGTTTCCCTTAATCTACTCATGACGGAACGGGAGAGAAGAATGGATCTCTCTTCAGCTTGCAATTTAATGTCAAAGCTTTCGTATTTTCCGCTTATTCGGTCGTAGAATTAAAGTAATCCGTCTAACAACTAATTTCACGCGTAGTTATATTGGGAAGCTTATTTGGTTTACAACGCCCTTCCTTTCAGTCGAGTCGAGGCTGTAACTTTATTTTATTTTTTTTGTATTTTTGAAAACACTTTAAGAAAAGTGTTTTTGATTTTTCAATTTTTATAGTTTTTATAGAAAATATATACAAGGAAGGTTTTCAAAACACAATTTCGAAAAACGAAAACGAAAAATTCACTTCAACCTTCCCCGGCAGCGGCGCCAAAATTTGGTTCGTGAAAATCAAGTTATATATAATATAGTATAAGTATTACTCAAGAGATCCGCAAAGAAATACGAATAACCCGAGGTCGTAGTCCGTGTGAAGGATGAATGGAATTTTGAATTCCCGATTCGTGAAACGTGTCGTGAAAGTGGTTCCCGATTCGTGAAACGTGTCGTGAAAGTGGTAAAAATTGATTTTGATGAGATTATACTAATGGAATAGTAAATGAAGCACAAATAATCACTTAAAAACGTAATTCAAGTAAGGCAACTAGAAACGTAACATAAAATCGAAAACCGTAAGCTTAAACGCGAAATAAACGTTAACGTACAAGATAAAACGCGACTTATATGCTACGCTACTCCTACGGACGTGGAAATAATTTCTAAAAGTTAAAAATGATAAAAGAAAATTTTGAGAAAAAGAAATATATTTTTTTGACTTTTTGTTTATTTTTTATGAATTAAAAACTAATTTAACTAATTAAAAATTAAAAGAAAATGCAAATAAAGTGATAAAAATGCAAAATAAATTTCTAAAATTCTAAAATAACTAAAAATAATTTTCTAAAATATTTTTGGATTTTTCTGGGGTTTTTCTGATTTTTTTAGGAATTTTTGGTAATTTAAAAGTATTTAATATTGATTAAAAATGAAAATAAAATAAGAAAAATAGCAAACGAACTTAGAAAAATATGAAAATTTCAGGGAATATCTAAAATAATATTTTGAAACTAGGAAAAATATAAAAATTGAAAAATAAGCATTGGAAGTGCTGATTAGCTTAAAACTGCTTATTTGAAAGTGCTTATTGTTAAGCAAACTTGACCAAAAGTGACCCAAACTTAGACTAACTGATTTTTGAACTCAAATATGCTTAATGGAATAGAACTCAGACAAAAAGTAACTCAGACACACAGATTAGCATCAAAATCAGTCCAAAAAGCTCAATTGAAAAGCAATAAGCACAAGCAGAATAAGCTATAAGCAAAAACTCAATGCACACAGCAACTACAGGGGTAAATGAGCTGATAAGAACAGCTAATCTCAAAAATCAAGCACAAAATCTTACTAGCAGGCCAATTATATGAAAACAGAACTAGCTTGAATCACACACCTTAATAGGCCAAATTAGCAGTTGAAATAAGCTGTTGAGTGTGAGATTATGGGGCAAAATACTGACTGACCACCAGAGATCAAGAATGAACCAATAACTCTCAATTCCAAACTTATTTGGATACCTAATGAATGCTCACACTTAGCCTAAAACTGATGGTGCAGGGGAGCTGAAAAGCCAAACAGTCAACTTAAAACTACTTTTCAGATAAGCTAACAAGTTCCAAATTGAGTTTTACTTTTTGATAATGATGAATAAGCTTCCAATTAACACAAATCAACAACTCAAACTAATCTCCAACCAATAATGAAACCTACAAATCACCTAGAAATTTACCTAAAAACAGATCACTAAAGATTTTTGACTTTTTCTAATGCACCTAAACTTTGACCAAAGTTAAATTCTAATGATTGAGTCTGATCCTAAATGTTGTATAAAACTGATTTGTAAACTAAATAACCTAAATACACCTAGATCCTACTCAGTTTCAACATGACAGCAGCAGAAACATAGAGGGTAACCCAGAAGAGTGAATACAAGTTATGTTTGACTTTTATTAATGACTGAACAAATGATTTAAGTGACCATAAAATGCTTAGTGTAATCTACTGATGCACAAACCTAAGTGGAAAAAGAGCTACAGCAAACATATATTATCTAAACCAAACACCCCTTATGTAACTGTATTGGATTTATATGAGGTAAACTAAGTGAGCACACCAATCCAAACCATCAACACAGTATCAACAAAGATCTAATAACTCAAATTCACTCAGAAACATAGGCTCAAACACAAACTAAAGCAGAAACACAGATCCAAGATGAGCAAGCAATGAAACAGTTACACAATTCTCAACTATGACAGTGATTTAAAGTCAAATAAGCTATATCTATACTACTAATGATGCAATGACAGTAATAAACTAGGAGTATTAGATCTACACTACTAAACACTCAATGATTCAATAGAAATAGAAAATTGAAAAATGGGAAACTTACAAAGCTAATACTCCCTCAGCACAATAGAGGGAGTTTCACTATGCTTGCCTGTCTTTTGACAGGCCAAATGGTCTCCTTTTTGGCTGCCTTTGTTCCAAATAAGCTGAGCTTATTAGATAAGTTGTTCAATTTGACTTTGGTTGACTATTGAATTTTTTAGAGTTTTAATAAAACAGTAACTTCAATACTTATATAAGCTCACAAAAACAGAAAACAATTATAATAAAATTTGATTCAAACTACTAAAAACTAATTTGTATATATATATATATATTTTAATTTTTTATTTATTTATTTATTTATTTTTTATGAAGAAGTAACTTTAAAAGTAAATGGACAATAAATTTTGAAAAGCTAGTACAAATTGAAAGCAGTAGATAAAAGAAAACTTACGTATAAAATAAAATTGCAGAAATTTAAATGACAAGGAAATAAGATGTAAACTGAAATTAAATTTTTATTAATAGAACTTGAGTACAAATAAAGGATTACAAAGGAATTTAACAGCTAAAACTTAACATAAAACCTACACACATGACTGATACAAGAGGGGGCTTTATATAGATGCTGAGGAGTGCTTCTAGGATGCCAAGTCATCGATCCATGGGTGATGTGTGCTTCTTTGAGTCCCTCACAAGCCGTTTGATCATTTTCTAGATGCATCCAATCATCCGTAGCCCTTGATTGATTTGATGTGACATCCTTGATCCTGCGTGTGTGATATTATTGGTCCACGTACCCCTGACATTCCCTGACCCTTCTAGAAGGCTCATGATTGGGTAATTATAAGATGAGGTGGGGTAATTGTGGGAGGTGGTTTCTAGGGTTCTTAGGCTACAATAAATCTGGGGATTTTGGGGGTAAAAAGGGGCGGGGTGTTTGGGAGGTTTTATTAATTTTAAGGTTTGACCGGGGTGGAAGGGGTTGACCTTGGGTAATATTAATGGACCGGGTAAAGGGAGTTGGGTGGTGGGCTGGTTTGTTGTTTGGGCCAAGAGTAGTAGTGTGGATCCGGTTGGTATTTGGTTTAGGAGTAATAGTATTATTACAAGGACTAAGTTTGTAATTCTGAATTTCATAGGGACCAAATCTGTAAATCTTTGAAAGTTTCTTCCAAGGGCTAAAGTTGTCAATCTCTGAATCATGGAGGATTGACTTTGACTTTTCTTCAAAATTTCATTAAAGGACCATATCTGCCAAAATCTGAAACTGCAGGGACTTAAATTGCCAATCTCTCCAAACTTTGATTAGGGACCAATATTGATATTTTCTGAATCTCTGAGGACTTCTAATGACATAATGAGCTTTCTTTGATCATTTTGCTTCCCCGGCTTCGGCTTTTGACCTTTTTCCAATCTCGTGCTCGTTTTTGTCGGTTTGGCTTTGTTTTTGTTCATTTTTCACATTTCCGTACCTGCACATACACAAACACAAAAACATACGTTCTCTTGGCATTTTTGGTTAGTATTTGGTATTTTTGGTCTGAATTAAAGCCTAAAAAGGATGTGTGATTAATCACTCATCAACGCATACAAATTATTTCCAATTATTTTACCGACCGTTTTGAGGTCAACCCATAAAATGCTTTACTACTATATTTTGAAAACAAAATTTTGATCCTACCACTATTTTATAAACAATAAATTAAATTCTTAATGTCAATCACTATTTTATATTTTTGTTATGAAATGATTTTGATAAATTAAATTATTTCAATAAGCATAGTGCTTCCAATAAAAATGTTTTATTTTCCTATTAACATATTACAAAATAAATTTGGTTACTATCTTATAAATGTCGAATTATTTTCCTACTACCTATGAATTGTTTTACAACTCATTTTATAAGATATTTTATTATTAAGTCATAAACTGATTCGCTACTTTACTACTCTTCCATAAACCTACGAGCAATTTCACCAAGATTTTTGTAAATTACATCAATATTATCATGCAAATTTTTTTTGCTACCGCCCTATAAACCATTTCACTCCGCCGCGCACTGATTTAGTCACTATTTGATAAATTCTATTACTATTACATTACAAATTATTTCACCATTTCTTTCCAAAACGATTTTACTATAACCCGATAAACCACTTTGCTATTGAATCATTAGGTAAACTATAGGATTATTAACACCTCACAAACGACAAATGACTTTCTTACTACCCTATGAACCGTTTTACAAACTGTCGCACAAATTATTGCATAAACCCGTTTTTGTTGTCTTGCTAATCTAGCACAAATTTAACCATGGTTTTGTTTTCAATTTTCGGTCACTCTGTGAGCTGTCCTACAAGCTATTTTATGAACTGTTTTACAAATCATTTCACAAGTCGTCGTATGAACCGAGTTGCTATTTTGCTGATACAAATCACAAATTTGACTATGATTTTGTCATTATTTTATAAATAATAAGTCGTTCTCTATTATTTTATAAGTTGTTCTACAAACTATTTTATAAAGTATTTTGCAATCATTATGTGAACCAACTGCTTCTATGAAAAGTGTTTTCATACTATAACCGATAACTTTCCTTTTTGAAAATAAACCAAACCTTAGAAGTGGATCCCGCACCTGTGCCTCATCACTAAAAAAGCAAACCCACTTGTTTCCATGCGAATAGAATCTCTGATTGGAGTGTAGACAGCGAACTAGGTTGTCAATGTACCATCACACTTATGATACCTTGCCTTCTAAGAGTTCTAGATGACACAGACTCAACACCCAATTCTTTTATGTGACTCGACTTCTGCACCGGAATACCAAGAGAACTTAGCTTGTTTGGCGACTATTGATGTTCGATCTTACCTTATAAACAAGAAACGACTTTTCTCAACATAGTGTTGGATTTGATTCAAGCTTCTCGGTCACTAGTGCAACCGTTTATGTTATGATACCCCGCTTAGCACCGGCAACTAGGTTCTCGCCTTGGATGTTTAGAAACATAGGTGGACATTCATGCTCGACTACTCTTCTCCTTTGATGTCCAAACTTTTAAAGTTTTTCATAAAATGTTTTCATATCAACTCGAAACTCGTGGTAACATTTTCTAAAATACCTATTTTGAGGATTAGATTTTCCGGTCAAATTTTTATCAAACTTTTGTTGAGAGGTGTCAAGCGTCAATTTTTGAGAAATTCATCTTACCACGATCGGAAACGCGCTTCTTACAAATTTATAAAATCTTTTGAAAATGTGTCATCTTACGTCATTACTAATTCACAGCAAAGAAATTTGTAATATTTGGAAAGTTATATTGGTCAAATTCGTACAAACGTTTGCCCAAATAGAGTTTTCAAACAAAAATTTTATCAATTCCTTTGAGGAGGGAGAACGCAAATTTTCAAAACAAAATCTTGAAGGTCAGTCACCCTGCCAATTTTTCCTTATCGCCTTACGTGTATCGGATTAGGATTTTGTGTCATTGGAGTATAGACCCTATATAGAGTTCAGACCATGAGAAATTTCAGAGAAGACCCACTAGCAAAAATTGTGAAACATTGCGTAGTCAAGACTTAAACTATTTCCCCTTATTAAGCTCACCTTGAGAACCGTTGTGCCTCACCAAAACGTTAGAAGGAGACAACTTATGGCAGACCACCTAAATACCCTTCCGCAAGCAAAAAGGAGCCCTTAGAGCAATCTAGTGAGACCCAATTTCCGCTGCTAGTATCATCACCACTTCGCCGACCTTATTTTGACCTATAACTTAAACCTAATCGCGAGGACGCGATTCCTTTTAGGGGTATGTGCTGTAACCCTCGGTACTTTTTCTAAACCTATTCTACGAGCCAAAACCTTTACTTTAAAATTTCGTCAATTCTTGAACTTCTTTGAACTTGTTTGGGTTTGAAAAACTGTGGTTATCTTTACTAATGCGAGCGTTATTCCCTTATCGAGCCGGCACAACCTAGAAAACTCGAATCGTATCGCATTTGCCAAATATATTGAAATAAATTGACGTCGAGAAAAATATTGAAGTTTATACTTGATTTTATTAGAAAAATGATTTCGTAAACAATGGCGCAAGTTTCATAAATTTTCGAGTCTTGACTTGATCGTTATTGAGCCCTAATAAGTCCCGATCCTAATAATATCAAAAGTCTACACGATTTACAGTTTTGATCCATGTGGAAGTATTTTCGCAATTGCCCCTCATCTTTTGCAAACCTTTCAAGTTGTAATTGATTTTTCATTATAATTCGATTGGGTATAAAAAGGGATGTAATAGTTTACTTCATTCATTTTAGGGTTATCAAACCCTCACCTTCCTCCTCCTCGCTTCCCAACCGACACCACCTACACCATCACCACAATCATCGTAACCCTCCACCATCGACACCTCGCTGCTGGCACCACTGCTACTGATGCATGGGAATCGCACCAGGCATTACCTCTCGAGGGATCTCGAGAAGCTTACAACCCCCACCAGGCAGTGTACCTGATCGTTGTAGTATAGTATAGTGACAAGTATCAGGGGATTGATCGTTCAACTCAGGAATAGTGTTGCTAGGATTAGAAAGCCTAAAAATTAAGTCTAGAGGTGAGGGATGATTCTTTTTGTATTTTTATATTTTTATAAAAGCAATTAAAGTCTCGGGTTTTTGGAAGAGTGGGCGGAATTAGTTGCTAGTCAACTAACCCAGTAATTAAGATGCAATCAAAATAAAATAACAAAAATGTAAATAAAGCTAATTAAACTAGTGGTGTGAACAATAAATGGGAAAATTGTGTTTACTTAGATTTCATTACTCCCTAGATATCTTTTACAGGTTGATAGTTTGTTACAATTGCGTGGATGACGGGTTATATTCCTTAATACCATTCGTGGGGTGACGTACGTACTTCCCCAACTCTATAAGCTCCAACTTCACTCCTATGTCGAGCCTGCAAGAAGCTCCTAACATGGGATCATTAGAATTCGCTCATGCATTAAATATAACCATAAAAACCTAGTACGCATTGGTTCATGTTTCTTAAGACGTTCAAGCAAGTTACCCTATGGAAGTCTGCCAGTTTTCTTAAGCCTAACATCGAAATCATTCATCCGTAACAACTATAAACAAGCAATCAACCCATAATCAACATCTAGGTTTCACTACACCTAAGCAAACACACAAGAGATCTAGCCTAACATGTTAAAATCAAGACAAGCGTAAGATATATTCAAACAACACATAGACATATTGAATGAATTGAAAGGATACTTATCTTAATTGAACATGAAAGGTTTCAAAGGGTAAAAACCCTTGAAAGTACAGTAAAAATCGTGCTAGGGTTTCTCTAAGTTATCCCTCTAATTGTCCTCTCTTAATGAATGAAAATTACAAAACTATATATAGATTTTCCATCATGACGGCGTCAAGAAGAAAAATCTGACGCCGTCAACTCGCCGCCTATAGTAATATCGGATTGCCTAGATCCAGATCTGACGCCGTCAAGTGCAACTTTTCTCTGGGCCGTCACATGTAATGGGACCATGACGGCCTATGGTAACGCCGTCATGCCCCTAGTGTAAAAACTCTCTGGATCATCACGGACTCTATCCACTTCACCTCTTGTTTTACTCTTGACGCTGTCATGTAGAATTTTGTGACGCCGTCAGGTACTGTTCACAGCAAGGAAATTTAAGACTTTGCCGTTTTCTTTACTTTTATGCTTCAAAAACGTCCAAAATGCTTCCTTTTCCAGAATTCACACCAAAAGTACCTAAAATCACAAAAGGAACGATTTAGGGCAATATTTGATCAAATAAATTCAATTCCGGGCTTAAATGACCCCCTAAAAATGGATCATTTTTCGCCTCATCAGCTACATGCCACCGTTACTTTATCACCATGCAGGCCTCACTCCCATCTCTCTTACACCACGCCCTCACTACAACCCCATCAATGGATGTACATCACCGACTGCCACTCTTCACAGCCACCTGCGTGACGCCGCCGTTAACTTTACCAAGCCGAGAAAGAGATCAAGGGTCCGTTGTTCATGGTTTTGTAGCAAGGAGTTCGATAAGGGTTTGATGTCCGTGAGTCTATGAGCCTCCGTCGTGCCACAGTCGCGTACCACCACACCTTTGCCGTTCGCCATCACCTCCCACCTCCTCCTTTCATTCGGTAAGGCCACGCGCCGCCTTCTTCATTTATTTTCCGTTTATGTAGAAACCCTAATCGGAATTAGTAAACCCTAAGGATTTTATAAATAAAACTAAGCTAAAAATCTTGTTTTCTAATCACCTCGTGTGGATCTAATTATTTTTAACATCAAAATCGTTCGACTCAGTGGCGAGTTAACTCGACTCAGTGACTCACTAAGTTGAGTTGACCTGGTTGTTTATTGTTTCACGATTCCTGATTATATTTGTATTCATATTCGTCACCCTAGCCTCATGTTGATCTTATTATTATTGTGTTTGTCGAGTGGGTTTTGACCCGTTTAGGTGAGTCGTGACTCGTTATGAGTCAAGACATAATAAATTAATCAGGCTATGTTTGGATTTGGGTTGCGTATTACTTGATTTTGTACTCGGTCACAGATTTGGTCTAAACTTTAGATTTCACTAACTTGGGTCTCGTTTTATAATTGAATTTTACTTAAAAACTTGCTTTGGTTGTTGCTGAGCTTAATTTAGAGGTGATGACTTTATAATGATCTTATCAGGTTGTTAAGTTTGATTAAGTTTGATTGAGGATATTTAATGGTCGATTTCAACAAGCTCAAAAGAATTTATTTGATGTATTTTGGTCACTAAATTTTGTACAAACCATTTGTTCTAATAAAATTTTGATGTTAAAAGAGTTATAAAAACCTATGTTGCATTTGATTGTGAATCGGGCTAAGCCCAATTTAAGAGCTATGGGGCTCAATAGCCCTACAGGTCCTTTTGTCATAGTGGTGTCTTGGGCTCACTAGCCCATGTAACATTGAAGTACTCGAGTCTTTGATCTCATTCGTGTGCGTATGGTTTTATAGCTTTGTTGTATTCATTTAAACTCATTACTAACTTAATCTTATCTTTGTTTTATATTGTGTACCGATGATGACGTTAGATGCCATTGGAGCATATGGGGATTTTGACACATATTCATCGTATTGTAAAATGTTGTAATAGATTAGTCATTTTAATATTGTTTGTAACCGTTAATTTGCGGTATTAGTGTAAGGATTATTGTATGATTTGATACAAGGTACGGAAGGGTGTATTAGGCTCATTGAACTTAATGCATTTGGACCCGAACGGACACAAATTATCTGATAAGCCGAAACTAATATACACGCAAATGATAACGATATAAAACTTGACTAAGACTTATAAAACTTATAAAATTTGGTAATCAAACTTGTTTACAAATATTGTGTTAACTCGAGAACGTATTAAGAATGGACATGTTACGTCAAAAATTTATAAAACCTTTTAATATTTATAAACTTATAAACATTTTTCCAACCTTTTATAAAACAAATATAACTCGACTTTGTTCAAGCTTATACCAAGTTATATTTTGGGATATGGGGTAGACATCCAACTCATCTATCGACTTGTCTCTTCTTTCTTTTACTCATTTGATGTTATCTATACTTTTCTTTGGTTTTCTATTCCATTTTTGGCGTGAGTATTGATTTACTATTCGTTTCATGATTATTACACGATAACGTTTTACTCTTCTCTTCTTTCTTCTCTTGTTGATTTATCGTTATCCGCCGACTTTTATTGTCTTAACTATTTTCTCAAACGTCCACACGAGATATAAATATTTACTTCTTTTATCGCCATTGAAGACTAAATATTTTCATAATCAACACGAGTAGTCGACGAACGTTACTTTGTATATTACTTGAGGATTGTTTTCTGAAATATGTTATTTATTAAGGTTGTGCCGATCCAGTTTCGTTGTACTTGTACCGCTTGATGCCGTGTGACTATACTTTTGATGCCGTTGTGCTCTCCTACTTTTGATGCCATAGTGTTGACTAGTTGGTGTTAGTCGTTATATCTTGCATTGCTGCATACTCAGGTGAGTTCATAGCCCCACTTTTATCTATTTGAAGTGCTTTGCAAATTACTTGGGGTGAGATACATGCTCTGTTTTTACTATGATCACAATGATTTGAAAACTGTTTTCTGGAACTGAAAACTGATATTTCCTGGTACTGTGAGTGAAGCAGTAGCCATTTTTGATAAGCACTAAGTACTATTTCTGCCACTATTAAGACCCTCCGATCATGAGCCATTAGTCACTTGCGAGTAAGCGCGAACTTAGTTTATAGGCCTATAGGACAGACCATCCCACCCGGTTGACCAAGGGCTTGGCAACGCAGGTGTACTATTTTCGATTTTGTCGGGTGTCTGGCAGTTCTCGGCCTTGGGGGCACTGTTATATTATGAAATTCCGCGGTTATTGTTAATTCCAGTACATATTTACTGATGATTGGTTTGGTTAACGTTTTGCATGTCATGAGCTTAGTGCAGTGGGCGTATAACAACGTAGCCCCATGGTATTTTTCGGGCGTATAACAACGTAGCCCCTTTATCTTAAAATTTGGCATATTGTGATCAACTATTTTACTTTAAACCTATGGATTCACTCAACCTTTGTGTTGACTTTAGCATGTTTATCTCAGGTGTTAGATAATGCCGCTACATATTTTACTTTGGAGGAGCTTGGCGAAGGGCATGGCTTGGTCATAGAAGATTCCGAAAACCGTTTGGGACTGTTTTATATCTATTTTTGAACTATAGCTTCCGCACTATTTCAATTGATGTAAATTGAATATTTTCAATTATGAAATTTCCTCCAAAATGATTTATATTAAACCGTTCTTTGTACCCTTTGTTATGATAACAATCGAGTAGCACCCCTGGACTTGTATGCTTCCGCTGATCCGGTTTTCGGGGTGTCACATAATATCTTTTTACCACCTCAACACAAGAGGAGGTAACCAACTTGGCTACCTCTTACACCAAAATGAGTCACAAGTCTTGTGGCTCAATCTCATACAAACTAGCACAAGATTATGACACACACCAAGCCTTAGCTAGCAAGTTTAGTGAGTCACAACTTCCTTGCACCTCCTCAAGAGGCTATAAAAGCCTCTTGATCCCTCTTGTTGCTGTCCAAACTAAACACCCACAAAAATGTTTTATAGCCTTTCGCTCTCCGTGCCTTCCAACCTCCAAACGATTATGTGACTTTTTACGCATGTATGCTACACGAACATACTAGTATATTTATATATACACATTCGACATACTTTCGATCATTCTATATAAACGTTGTATTAAACCTAGCTGTGTATGCCTATTCTAAGGCATTACGGCACAACCATATTTTCCCGATCGTGTATCTACTCGTGCATTTTAGGATTACCAAATTTCCTCCAAGACATTTGCAACTGATTACAATGGTCTTACCTGTTTCCTAGAAATTGTAATTTATACAATGGTCTCTGTTACATCCTCAGATAGTGTAAGTCCTATAGTGGTCTCAGTTACATCCCAATACACTGTAAATGAAATAGTGGGGCTCATTTATTTCTCAAAACATTGTGAAGTTACACAATGATCTCTCTATCATTTCTTAGACACTGTAAGTTACACAATGGTCTAATTTACTTCCCAGACATTGTGAGTTGCACAATTGTCTCTCCAATTTTCTAGACATTGTATGTTATACAATGGTCTCTAAGACTATTTCATCGCCTTAAATATCATTTCATGTGATATTGAAACGTGTCACAGTTTTGTTATATGGAATTATATATGAATCTAAGTATTACAAGTCTTGTATGGGCGGGACTTGTAATAGGCGGATTGATATGATAATTGCCATGTTAACTAGCTTATAAAGATTCTCATCCTATTTACGTTAACCGTGTACTCACCAACTATTTTGAACACTATGTCAATTTCCCCCGATAATCTTACTCTCCATCTCTGAAGATGAGTATCAATATTCGTTTCGTACTTTTGGAACACAAGCATCATCTCGTAATACACTACCTTGTAACTCAAAGGCTAAGTATGAATGTTGTGTCGGGGATTCTTAAGTAGGATGATTTATAATGTCCTTATTTGAATGGATTGGGACGCCTTTTCATTTAAATAAAGAAATTGTAAATCACCAAACCATATGTTTATATTCATTTATTTACATTGTTTGGGACGCCTCTCTATGTAAATAAAGAATTATAAGTAAGTAGGCTTATTTGTATCCAAAATAACATAAGTATGAACTCAATAAACACAAGGTACAACAACCGATTACCTACTAGGCTATGATTGCAACAATTATGCCAATTTCTATTGGTACTTGGTTAAAGGTTAACCAGAGCGATTGGTGGCCCCCTACCAGGTAGATTTTTGATAAACTACGATATCGATATCTACAAGAATGGGATGAGACAAACGATTGGTGGCCCCATACCGGGTAGATTTTTGATAAACTATGATATTGATATCTACAAGAATGGGATGAGACAAACGATTGGTGGCCCCCTACCGGGTAGATTTTCGATAAACTACGATATCGATATCTACAAGAATGGGATGAGACAAACGATTGGTGGCCCTCCTACCAGGTAGATCTTTGATAAACTACGATATCGACATCCACAAGAATGGGTTGAGAACGAGTGTATGAATGACACAACACGATTGGTGGCCTTCCTACCATGTAGACTTTGATAAACTACGATATCGACATCTACAAGAATGGGTTGAGAACGAGTGTCTGAATGATACAACACGATTAGTGGCCCCCTACCAGGTAGGATTTCGATAAACTACGATATCGACATCTATAAGAATGGATTGAGACAACTATGGGTTTATAACAAAGTCACCCACGATTCGACGAACTAGATCCAATTACGATTCCTAATTGAAATTCGACTACTATACCAACTTCTATTCGACTACCATATCAGTTGCTATTGATATTCAACTACTATCTCAATTTCTATTGTTGTTCGACTACTATTTCAATTTCCATTGATATTCGACTACTATATCGATTTCTATTCATATTCGACTACTATATCGAAATCTATTGATATTCGACTACTATATCAAATTCCATTATTCGATTCCTATGTCAATTGCTATTGTTATTCGACTACTATATCAATTACTATTGATACTTGACTACTATATCAATTTCTATTTTGATATTCAACTACTATATCAATTTCTGTTCAACGACTATATAAATTTCTATAAATATTCGACCGCTATATCAATTTCCATTGATATTCGACTATTATATCAATCTCTATTGATATTCAACTATTTTATCAATTTCTATTGATACACCGTATTCCGAGACAAATTAAATTACAACACTTGTAATTCCAGACTTTAGTCCTCACAAGTAACCACACCTCTTCATCAACACCACTCCAACATATAACATACACAGAACTTCGGGACGAAGTTCCCTTTAAGGGGTTGGTACTGTAACAATTCGCATTTTTGGGTTACTATTCATTTTTAGTATTCATTTCTACTATTCACTATTACTATCCATGATGCGTGGGGATCGCACCAGGCTTTACCTCTCAAGGGATATCGAGAAGCTTACAACCCCCACCAGGCAGTGTACCTGATCATTGTAGTATAGGATAGTGACAAGTACCGGAGGATTGATCGTTCAGCTAGGAATAGTGTCGCTAGGATTAGAAAACCTAATTACAAGTGCTAAAGATGAAGGATGATTCTTTTTGTATTTTTATAATTTTTAGAAAGCAAGTAAAAATCTCAGGTTTGAAGGATTTGGGGCGGAATTAGTTGCTAGTCAACTAACCCAATACTAAAGATGCAATCAAAATAAAATACTAGAAATGAAAATAAACTATATTAAACTAAGGTTGGGGGCAATAAGTGGAGAAATGTGTTTACTTAGATTTCACTACTCCCTAGATATCTTTTACACGTTAATTACTTGTTATAGTTGCGTGGATGACGGATTGTATTCCGTAATACCATTCATGGGGTGGCGTACTTAACTCCCCAATCCTATGAGTGCCTACTTCACTCCTATGTTGAGCCGGCTAAGAAGCTCCTAACATGGGATCATTAGAATTTACTCATGCATTAAATACAACCAATAAAACCTAGTACACATCGGTTCATGTTTCCTAAGACGTTCAAGCATGTTACCATTTGGAGATCTGCCAGTTTTCTTAAGCCTAACATTGAAATCATTCATCTAATACAACCATAAACAAGTAATCAACACATAATCAACATCTAGGTTTCATTAGATCTAAGCAAACACAAGATAAATCTAGCATAGCATGGTGGGATCAAGACAAGCACAAGATATAGACAACCAACACATAGACATATTGATTGAATTAGAAGAACACTTATCTCAATTACACATGTAAGGGTTCAAGGGCTGAAAACCCTTGAAAAACCTGTAAAAATCGTATATGGTTCGGCCTTAGGGTTTCTCCAAACTTGTTCCTCTTAATGAAGGAAAATTAGAAAACTATATATAGAAAATTGAGTCTGACGGCGTCAAGAACAAATGGGTGACGCCGTCATCTCGCCGCCAAAAGAATTCTCGGACTGCCTTGATCTACATCTGACGCCGTCATGTATTAACTTTTTCCAAGCCGTCACGTATTTTACTCTTGACGCTCTTCCTTGTGACGCCTTCATTTCTGTACTGGGCCGTCATGCAATTTACTCTTGACGCCGTCAGGATGGTACTCTTGACGCCGTCTCTTACTGTTCCCAGCTTGGAAAATTAAGTCTTTGGCGTTTTCTTCATTTCTATGCTCCAAAAACATTCGAATTGCTTCCTTTTCCAGATTTCTCTCCCAAAGTACCTAAAATCACAAAAGGAACGATTTAGGGCAATATTTGGTCAAATAAATTCAATTCCGGGCTTAAATGACCCCCTAAAAGTGGTTCATTTTTCGCCTCATCAATCCACTTTTACTATTCATCTTATAAATATTTCACGAGTTACATTTTTTCGTTTTTCCATTTGTATGGAAACATTGTACGATTAATATTCCAGGTAATTTTGAACCTACAAGTTTAGGTTTTAGCAATGTCTACAAGTTCAAATAAACATATTTATCGTTTAATAAACTAAGTTATAGTATATTGACCAGTTTCGACATTTTCAAGAATCCTATATTTTTACCTCGATCGGTTTTCAATTTCATAATTTAAATACTTAACGACAATAATTCCCGAAGTCAAAACTACACTTAAAATACTAGACAAGAAAACATTTAGTTTCTTGTTTCCACCTCATCACTTTCCCCATCCTCCGTGTAACAATTCACAATTTCAGGTTAACTTTTATTCCCGAAAATTTCACTATTCACTTTTTACTATTCACTTTTACTATTCATTTTTTCCCGAAATTCTCCCGAAATTTGATTTTTGTTTCTTGGCCTCGAGTGATAAATCATTTCTATGGCAAATTAAAAGTTTGACACTCATCAGATCATTTTCGTGAAAGTTATTAAGGAATTACACGGAATTACACGTTTTAGTGTAAAACGCCATTCAAAAATTCTACGCACAACGAAACTCGACCGCGTTAAGTGACCCCGCATCAGAAAAATGTTTGACACACTCATGATTTATTTGAGAATTAATCATGACTGTGAAAAACATGACCAAAATAAGCATCGGCCGTGAGAAAACATGAATTCTCGTTTTTAAGCGTTTTTACTTAGCCGTAACCTTAGCCTATACCTGCACCGTGTTTCTAAGACGATTTGAGTTTTCAACTTATTAGAAAAAGTCAACATAATTTTCCCTCCTCCTTTGACCAAAAATCATTCCTTGATTTTATAAATCATTCCTTGATTTTTGGGCTTACGGTTTTAAGTTTAGAGACATTAAATACCAACCAACACTAGACAGAGCCCAGCCTAGACATTATAAGTCATTTTAAGTCATTAGTATTCTATTAGAAAAGTTACATTTTACTTTTCTAAATTTTACGCAACTTTCGTACGTTTTACGTATTACTCGTTTTAGACCCACGTTTTCAGTTTTAGCAGGGTTTTAGCAACCCAATAGAACCTACCACTCATTTTATATTATATTATGGAGTATATTGATAAGTTCTACCATATTTATAAGTTTCATATTTTTAGAATACCCGGTTTTACGTTTCGTGACTTAACAACTTACGGTTAGCAATTTACGGAGTCAAAACTAGCTACATAAGTAGGATAATACCATCAAAAGTCCACACTTGCTCCCCAAGACTTATGAACCGCCACTAGGGGGGATTCACACTTGTGGCTTGATCTAGACCATTGATTCCTTAGATGTACACATGTATACAACTTTGGCTCCAAGTTAAACTTGGTCACCAAGTTTATGTAATTTCCTAGTTAGCTTCCTAACCTCCTTTTCATAGTATAAATACAAGCTCATTTGCTTCCTTTCTCATCAATAAAAACGCCACAACTTAAATACCTAGCACCATGATCCTTTGATCTTCAAACTACAAGTTACACTACAAAGTTCAAGGTCTTAGTATTCTCTACCTAGTTCTTAAGTTTGTTTGGTGATTCCATGGTTGAATTAGGAGCTACACAAGGTTACTAGGGCTGAAATTAAATGGTTTTCACAAGGGTTATATCAAGGCTAGAAAGGGTTTCAAGAGTTATGGTGAAGGGTTTACAAGCTTAGGTTTAGTGTCCTAGTTCTATACTTGACTTCCTTTCTTTAGAAAGCCAAAAGTTGTAAGCAAACCCTTATACACTTTCTTGCTCAATATCATTTTCATGCTTATTATGTTTCTTTCATGCTATATATGGTCTTTGTATTGTGTTCATGATGTATAAAAACTAGTAAAACAAGTTATGTATATATATGTTAACTTATGACAAGTAAACAAGCAAACTAGTAATTTTTAAGGAGAACCACGACCAAAATAGTACAACTATGATATTTGACACTTACTTACTATTAAATAGGACTTAACAAGGAAAACATAGCAATTTGAATCACCTAAAACGAGTACACGAGTCAAAAGTTATGGCCATAAGAAGTTAGCGACACCAAAACGCCAAAACTGCCTATACCCTACTGTTTTGCATTCTGCCAATTTGAAAGTCACCCTTCTGGTCCGATTCATCAAAAAGTTAAAACACGAAAGTTGTCCGGAACGACGTTTTCGTTCAGGAACAAAGAAGCTCGAGCCTTGAAAACGCTTTCCGAGTGATAATTTCTTCAAATTCTTAACAGCCCATTTTTAGACCAAAGTTACTATATAATGATTATATTTAGATGAGACCAAGAGGTCTAATGACCTAAAGCCGAGACCACAACCATGGCTAAATCCAAGGTTGAGTCTCAAGACCATGGTAACAATGACCAAGGTCACGGAAAAGCCACGGCTAAAGACCATATAACTTTTAAAGATCAAAAACTTATATATATGTTATCAAATACTACAATAGTAGGGAGCCTCGTGTGAGGAGTTCATTAAGTAAGCCGTCGAGATGAGTTGTGGATTTATGAATTAAAGTGTCCTGGCTCCTCGAACGTTTACTACATGACTTCTGAATTATGTCGGCCTGAACGGTAGTAAGAGATATACAACCTATACATGTTTCATAAACCATTTATATTCAAAGACTTACACTATATACCAAGTACTACATCATGAACATTATGCAAGACATATATAGGCAATTCGTCGTATTCTTAGACGTTACTCCAAACCTAAGTCGCAACGTTCTATTATAGGCTGCTCTTAGAGACTTTCGCGATTCGACTATCACTTTCATTTCTCATTACATAAGCTTAAGGTGAGTCATAGCCCCTACTTTTTCATACTTGTTTTAACTCTTTGGGGGGGATACATGCACAACTACTTGCTTACTTGTACAAATACTCAAAACATTTATACTTGATTGTTTTATACTTGATTGTCTTATACTTGATCGCATTATACTTGATGTCATATATACATGATTGCATTATACTTGATTGTGAGACTTCCAGTGGCTCCAGATTAAGTTGTTGGATGACCATTGAGACTTCTGGTGGCTCCAAATTAAGTTGTTGGATGACCATTGAGGCTATTGATACATCCTAACATTTGCGAATGTTGGATACATCATAAACGTGAGGTCTTCGGAGATGAAGAGTAGACTCACGACTAATTGCTTAATTGTTTTGATGAACTTATACATGTCTTAATCATACTATATTGTAGCAGTGGGTTGTGAACACACAGGTTACAAGTCTCTTATGGCGGGACTTGTAACTGAGTGGATTCACGATGCCTTTGCTGTGTGAACATTCTTTTAAGGCTTTTCAACTGTTTTAAGACAAACTCTATGAACTCACCAACCATTGTGTTGACACTTTAGCATGTTTATCTCAGGTTAGTAAGGCGATAGCTAGTGAGTGGAACTTAGAGTCAAGCTGCATATTCTGAAGACTTACACTTTTATCATTTACCATTCAAAACTTTGTATACATTTATGTATCATACTTTGGAATCTCAAGTTTGTAACTCGGAATTTATTAATCGAATGGTAACTTTTCAAAACGTCTCATTTAGAGTTCGTTTTCTATACCTTGTACTTTGTATTATGAAGTAGCACCCTCAATGACACAGTCTTCCGCTGCGGTATTTTGGGGGTGTTACAGATTGGTACCAGAGCCTTGGTTATAGAGAACTAAGTTGCATTTAGTGCCTAGACTATAACTGCTATATACGTTAAGACCCTCCTCTTTATTTGCCTTACACACACTACATACACATACGCTTCTTGGTAGTTGTTGGTTTAGTTCCACGCTGTTAGATGATGTGACTTTAGTATTATAAGGAGCCGCAGAGATTAGCCGGATCATTAAAAACATGGAGCTCAGTAATAACTAATTATTTAACTTGATCTTGTGACAGTTCTTGTTTGATGAGACACAAGATTTGAGTTAAATAATATTATTGCTTAGCTTTAGGGATTTGATGACTTGATTATCTTACTATCGGCCTCAGAAGGCGGATTTTGTGTCAGAAATTCTTAAGTAGGATATTTTAGAATCTCCTTATTTAAATGGATTGGGACGCCTCTTCATTCAAATAAAGAAATTGTAAATCACCGAACCATAAGTTTATGAGACCTTACTTACATAAATTTGGACGCTTCTTTATGTAAGTAATGTGTTATAAATAAGTGGGCTTAATTGTAGCCGATACAACTCCTTAACCAGAACCTTAGACAAATCAGAGTGAATACCACTATTTTAGAGATCCTGAAATCCCGAATTCTCTTAGACACACCGTAAGTAGTTAACATCAACTGAACTTCGGGATGAAGTTCTCCTTAAGGGGTAGAGACTGTAACAATTCACAATTTCAGGTTAACTTTTATTCCCGAAAATTTCACTATTCACTTTTTACTATTCACTTTTACTATTCATTTTTTCCCGAAATTCTCCTGAAATTTGATTTTTGTTTCTTGGCCTCGAGTGATAAATCATTTCTATGGCAAATTAAAAGTTTGACACTCATCAGATCATTTTCGTGAAAGTTATTAAGGAATTACACGGAATTACACGTTTTAGGGTAAAACGCCATTCAAAAATTCTACGCACAACGAAACTCGACCGCGTTAAGTGACCCCGCATCAGAAAAATGTTTGACACACTCATGATTTATTTGAGAATTAATCATGACTGTGAAAAACATGACCAAAATAAGCATCGGCCGTGAGAAAACATGAATTCTCGTTTTTAAGCGTTTTTACTTAGCCGTAACCTTAGCCTATACCTACACCGTGTTTCTAAGACGATTTGAGTTTTCAACTTATTAGAAAAAGTCAACATATTTTTCCCTCCTCCTTTGACCAAAAATCATTCCTTGATTTTTGGGCTTACGGTTTTAAGTTTAGAGACATTAAATACCAACCAACACTAGACAGAGCCCAGCCTAGACATTATAAGTCATTTTAAGTCATTAGTATTCTATTAGAAAAGTTACATTTTACTTTTCTAAATTTTACGCAACTTTCGTACGTTTTACGTATTACGCGTTTTAGACCCGCGTTTTCAGTTTTAGCAGGGTTTTAGCAACCCAATAGAACCTACCACTCATTTTATATTTTATTATGGAGTATATTGATAAGTTCTACCATATTTATAAGTTTCATATTTTTATGATACCCGGTTTTACGTTTCGTGACTTAACAACTTACGGTTAGCAATTTACGGAGTCAAAACTAGCTACATAAGTAGGATAATACCATCAAAAGTCCACACTTGCTCCCCAAGACTTATGAACCGCCACTAGGGGGGGGATTCACACTTGTGGCTTGATCTAGACCATTGATTCCTTAGATGTACACATGTATACAACTTTGGCTCCAAGTTAAACTTGGTCACCAAGTTTATGTAATTTCCTAGTTAGCTTCCTAACCTCCTTTTCATAGTATAAATACAAGCTCATTTGCTTCCTTTCACATCAATAAAAGCGCCACAACATAAATACCTAGCACCATGATCCTTTGATCTTCAAACTACAAGTTACACTACAAAGTTCAAGGTCTTAGTATTCTCTACCTAGTTCTTAAGTTTGTTTGGTGATTCCATGGTTGAATTAGGAGCTACACAAGGTTACTAGGGCTGAAGTTAAATGGTTTTCACAAGGGTTAGATCAAGGCTAGCAAGGGTTTCAAGAGTTATGGTGAAGGGTTTACAAGCTTAGGTTTAGTGTCCTAGTTCTATACTTGACTTCCTTTCTTTAGAAAGCCAAAAGTTGTAAGCGAACTCTTATACACTTTCTTGCTCAATATCATTTTCATGCTTATTATGTTTCTTTCATGCTATATATGGTCTTTGTATTGTGCTCATTATGTATAAAAACTAGTAAAACAAGTTATGTATATATATATGTTAACTTATGACAAGTAAACAAGTAAACTAGTGATTTTTATGGAGAACCACGACCAAAATAGTACAACTATGATATTTGACACTTACTTACTGTTAAAGAGGACTTAACAAGGAAAACATAGCAATTTGAATCACCTAAAACGAGTACACGAGTCAAAAGTTATGGCCATAAGAAGTTAGCGACACCAAAACGCCGAAACTGCCTATACCCTACTGTTTTGCATTCTGCCAATTTGAAAGTCACCCTTCTGGTCCGATTCATCAAAAAGTTAAAACACGAAAGTTGTCCGGAACGACGTTTTCGTTCAGGAACAAAGAAGCTCGAGCCTTGAAAACGCTTTCCGAGTGATAATTTCTTCAAATTCTTAACAGCCCATTTTTAGACCAAAGTTACTATATAATGATTATATTTAGATGAGACCAAGAGGTCTAATGACCTAAAGCCGAGACCACAACCATGGCTAAAGCCAAGGTTGAGTCTCAAGACCATGGTAACAATGACCAAGGTCACGGCAAAGCCACGGCTAAAGATCATATAACTTTTAAAGATCAAAAACTTATATATATGTTATCAAATACTACAATAGTAGGGAGCCTCATGTGAGGAGTTCATTAAGTAAGCCGTCGAGATGAGTTGTGGATTTACGAATTAAAGTGTCCTGGCTCCTCGAACGTTTACTACATGACTTCTGAATTATGTCGGCCTGAACGGTAGTAAGAGATATACAACCTATACATGTTTCATAAACCATTTATATTCAAAGACTTACACTATATACTAAGTACTACATCATGAACATTATGCAAGACATATATAGGCAATTCGTCGTATTCTTAGACGTTACTCCAAACCTAAGTCGCAACGTTCTATTATAGGCTGCTCTTAGAGACTTTCGCGATTCGACTATCACTTTCATTTCTCATTACATAAGCTTAAGGTGAGTCATAGCCCCTACTTTTTCATACTTGTTTTAACTCTTTGGGGGGGATACATGCACAACTACTTGCTTACTTGTACAAATACTCAAAATATTTATACTTGATTGTTTTATACTTGATTGTTTTATACTTGATTGTCTTATACTTGATCGCATTATACTTGATGTCATATATACATGATTGCATTATACTTGATTGTGAGACTTCCAGTGGCTCCAGATTAAGTTGCTGGATGACCATTGAGACTTCCGGTGGCTCCAAATTAAGTTGTTGGATGACCATTGAGGCTATTGATACATCCTAACATTTGCGAATGTTGGATACATCATAAACGTGAGGTCTTCGGAGATGAAGAGTAGACTCACGACTAATTGCTTAATTGTTTTGATGAACTTATACATGTCTTAATCATACTATATTGTAGCAGTGGGTTGTGAACACACAGGTTACAAGTCTCTTATGGCGGGACTTGTAACTGAGTGGATTCACGATGCCTTTGCTGTGTGAACATTCTTTTAAGGCTTTTCAACTGTTTTAAGACAAACTCTATGAACTCACCAACCATTGTGTTGACACTTTAGCATGTTTATCTCAGGTTAGTAAGGCGATAGCTAGTGAGTGGAACTTAGAGTCAAGCTGCATATTCTGAAGACTTACACTTTTATCATTTACCATTCAAAACTTTGTATACATTTATGTATCATACTTTGGAATCTCAAGTTTGTAACTCGGAATTTATTAATCGAATGGTAACTTTTCAAAACGTCTCATTTAGAGTTCGTTTTCTATACCTTGTACTTTGTATTATGAAGTAGCACCCTCAGTCACACAGTCTTCCGCTGCGGTATTTTGGGGGTGTTACACTCCGCCATTTTGGTGTCACCATGGAAAATCACCAAGACATATGTCTTGGTGATATTATACAACACATGTCCTCCTCTAATCAAATACTTAATCACTAAGGCTAGGTAAAATATCTTTTTACCACCTCAACACAAGAGGAGGTAACCAACTTGGCTACCTCTTACACCAAAATGAGTCACAAGTCTTGTGGCTCAATCTCATACAAACTAGCACAAGATTATGACACACACCAAGCCTTAGCTAGCAAGTTTAGTGAGTCACAACTTCCTTGCACCTCCTCAAGAGGCTATAAAAGCCTCTTGATCCCTCTTGTTGCTGTCCAAACTAAACACCCACAAACACACTTCTCATTTGCTCTCTACTTCAAGTATTTCAAAAGAGATTCAAGATACAAGCAAACTACATCAAATCCTTGCAAGTTTAGGTGATCCTTTTGAGTTTAAATCCGCTCAAGTCACCTAAGGTCTCATCACAAGCCCTTCAAGAATACAAGAAGTGTAGAAGGTTGCTAAGGTGTGGGAGATTGCTCAAAAGATCTAAATCCTAGTCCTTGTCTATCCTTTCTTTGAAAGCCAAAAGTTGTTGTACGTAGAAGTTTTTCAAGGCATATTCATCAACTTCCTTACCCACTTAACTCACGGTGAGTCATAGCCCTCTTTTACTTGTTTTGAACTATTTTGGGGGAGATACATGCTTAATTATTTTTGGACAATCACTATTATTTGCAACTATGTGTTTATCTGAACTAAATGTTTATTTATGCTAAATAATATTATTGCCATACTTAGAGTTTCTATCTCATGGACCATTAAGCAATATGTGTAGTGAGTACGAATACTATGGTTATATCTATGGGATTAATGCAACCATTAAGTTGACTCATTTAGAGCAAGTAAACGAGACAAACAGGACTAGGTCCAATTACAAGTAACAGAAACACTACCTATATGTGATATTGTACTTAGTACAATAGTCATACACTCAAATGTTTTAGAAACTACATTTAGTATTTACCTATACTTGTCACGATAATTTTACAAGATTTCCACAACTATTTCCACAAACTCTATGAACTCACCAACCTTTGTGTTGACACTTTAGCATGTATTTAAGGTCCATAATGAACGAGGCTAGCGCGGAGGAGCACGGATACTCAAGAAGGCTATAAATTCTATTATCATTCGAAAACTCATTTAATTAATGTAATTAGTAAACCTTGAAACTACTGGGACCTCATTTTGTAAACTCTGATATATATATAATTCGAATGATAAATCTTTTAAAACGACTCAATTAGAGTTCGTTTCCTATTGTTATAATTGTTGTGTCATGAAGTAACACCCAGTTTGAATTCCGCTGCGCATCACGAAATTGGGGGTGTTACATCGCATTCATTCTTTGTTCTACATACATTGGCCACCCGATTATAGGCACACCATGTTTAAGACTTTCCACCGTTGAGTTCCACCCACAATGTGACAAAAATGCACCTGTAGATGGGTGGTTCAATACCGCAACCTGCTCATATCAAAACATTATCAAGCGTTAATTAATATAAATTATCACAATGCTAAATTTGTGTTACTTTATAGTATGACAATTGACTAGCCATTTATATTTATTTCTAAATCAGACACTGACCTGCGGTGCCCATGAAGCAGCAATTAGCCCGACCCGATTTGTTCTCTCTACAAACCAGTTTGGCAAGTATGCTTTAGGATCATCTGGCTCATTCCCTGTGCTGAAAAATGAAGAAGCAGAATAGTCATTCGACTTTCTTACTGCTAGGATGAACCGTTGCTGACTCAATTCTAAACCCCATGCCAACTCAGTGAGTTGTTCACATGTTAATGTCCCACCACTTCCAAGTGCAACGAAAAGAATGGAGTCTTTTGGTTGTTTATCAAGCCATGCTATTATTCCGTTATCATACTCAGCCACAACCGGTTCAATCTGTTTCGTGAGCGGTCCAATAGGATAAACCGGTGGAGTGGAATTGTTAAGGAAAAAACGGTTCGTGTTTTAGTGCTTTAAGTGAAACCAGTTCAAGATCTTCCCAAGTATTGAGGAATATCCCTGTAGCCATGGATAACCTTCTGACATGGTGCAAGTACCATTTGTACTCGATTACCAATCTGTTCCGGACTTGGTCCAGTAAGTCCTGTGTTTGGATTGGGTTACAACCTGGGACGTTCACTGGTCCCGGTAGATCCACGAACTCACCTTCCACCTCCCTATCCAGCACCGGAAGATATAAAGAGAACATGAAAAGAACTGATGAAGCTGTGAAAAAGGAATAAACTGGAATAGACAAGTCTTTACAAACGTCAAACATACTTGTGCAAAAGATGTCAATAATGAGAGCTTTAAGCACATTCAATCCGGATAACAGTGTGCGTAGAGGACCAACAGACTCTTCAACTAAGAGGGAGATTCGGGTGACAATGTCCATGTCATAAGTTATAAGGCCAGACATGTCAGCAGGCGGGAGGTCAACCACATGTAAGTCGGGATGTGAGTTGCAATATTTGAGGTAGTCATTTTGGGCATGGGTGGACTCGGTGGTGATGACAAGAAAAGTGACTTGAATTTTGTGTTCGGTAACTAGATGATGGGCAAACTCGAAAAGAGGAGTTATGTGACCCATTCCGGGGCTTGCAAGGAATGCCACATGAGGTTTTGCTGCATCTATGTCCATTCTAAGGTAGTGTGTCAAATGTTTTGAAAGAGGTTGAGAAATGTAGAGAACTGTTGGAGGAATATTAGTGCTTATGCAGGTTTCTTTCAATATAAATTGATGTGGTCATTATATTGAGTTACTTTCTGAATTTAAATTCTTTAAAAAAATAGTAAAAAAATAAATAAATAGAAAAAAAATCTAAATTGAGTGTATGCATGTGGTGTATGGATATGGGAAAGTATGAATATGAAATACATGTTGATGTGTATTAGCCATGTTTTAAATTTATAACCGAATCAAATGAGTAATACCAACACTTTCGGTAGTGTATCCGATCGTGTATAGTATAGACTCAGTAAGATCGGGTCATTCGCTGGAGTGAATGAAATTAAAATGATTTAAAAGTAAATTATGTAAAAACACCGACTAAATTTTAAATTCTCACGATTATTAAAATTGCTAATATTTAGAAAGACAATAAGTAAAGACTAGACGAGTACCCGTGCATAGCAACGGGATTCATAGCAGCTGATAGTTGCAGTGATCTCCTTAATTTGTAAACCAAAATAATATATAGTTTTATTGTTTTAATCAACCTCATAACAGAGCATCTTGAAAGCATAACATAGTCATTACCAAAACCCATAAAAAGATAGATACAAACAGAAGCATCCAAAACTTCCTACAAAGACATTATGCTGAACTCAATACTCATTGACCTTCGATATAGTATCTCAAAGCAGCCATGTGTGCTCATTCTTCATCATCCTCATCAGCATCAGCACCTGCAGCCTTCTTTGCAGTAGCTTTCTAATTCTTTCGCTTCACTCTTCCAGGTCGTCCACCTCCAAACGGGCTAGTGAGTGAGAAATCAATGTGCTTCTGCGAGTCTACTCTCACCATTAATGATGGCACATTCACCACCTGCCTTCCCACCCTATAAACCAACAAATGTATCATGATAAAAACTTTGAACTTGGGAAAAGTCCTCAATACAAGGTACTTTAAAAAGATCATGTAACAAGTATGCACAATTATTTACAATTTTAAGTCGGTCTCCAAGTGCATATATAAAACAACTAATGAAAAGAAGAAAAGTATTTTAATAATTGAATAGTCTAAACAAATGAAATAAAAGATCATAAGTCTGTCTTCTTGCAACTCATACAAACCTGGAAATAATGAAAAAAAAAAGGTTGCAAATGCAGCTGTTCTGGCCATCAATAGTTAATTATTTGTACATTCTTGGACTCACCATCAAATAGTTTTGAGTCACGACACCATTTAACTCACTTGAGTCCATGGAAATTTTCCAGACCTTTGGCTTTTAAAGAACAAAATGGACACGCCAAATGGCTATCAAAACAAACCCTCAAATTTCAGCCCCTAATAGCATCTTAAAGACACCAAACAGCCCCTAATTGCATGTTAAAGACGTCATATGGTTGCTGAAATTGCAGCCCCTAATAGCATCTTAAAGAGGCCAAACAGTCCCTGAAATTGCAGCCCCTAATTGCATGTTAAAGACGTCATATGGTTGCTGAAATTGTAGCCCCCTAATAGCATGTTAAAGACGCTAAATGATGATCAAAACAACCGCTGAAATTGCAGCCCCTAATAGCATCTTAAAGACGCCAAACATCCCCTGAACATTAGATAAATATTGTAAAAAAGAAATTCAAAACCCACGTGTCCTTTTATAGTTATAAAGTTGTTTTCAAGAAAACGTGAGAACCCAAAAACAACAATATACTTACAGACGCCCAAGACTGCAAAAAAATTAGAGAAAGAATTCTCTTAAAGAAAAAGATGTTATCTTGTATTATTGTGACAACTTATGGCAGCTCCATCAATACATCTATTTGTCAGACCAAACAGGTATTTCCTAGCACAAGAGCGCTTATAATGTATAAAAGCCAAATAAACAGCTTCTTTTTTCTTGGGTAAGACTGGTAGGCAAAAGGTGTCGAAACATAGGTCTGCTAACCAAATAACCAGTCATATAGTAAAATGACCAAAACTTATTTCACTTAGTAACAGCGGTGCAAGCAAATATTCTTGATCTTGTAACATACTCACATCACATAAATTAAATATGCTCAATGATTACAGGTGCTGATGTGATATATCTAGTTGCTGGCAGATGGATACATTAAGTAAAGATAACAATTTAGCATAGAGAAAATGAATAAAAGTTATGTACCTAGTAAACAGGTTAGCAATATCCTCACACTCTCGTGTATTGTAGAACCAAATACTTTTAACTTCTTGAGAAGCATTTCGGTATAGTAGATACGACACTTGAAGTTCAAACTCAAAATCTCCCAGGAGATTCTCCACAAGGTTTTTTTGCAAATTATATATAAAAAAAGGTAAGATAACATAAACCTATGAAAAACACAAAGATATTACAGAAATTCAAAGAAGCATGCTTGTATTTCTTCGATTCATTACTATAAACTGGAACCTCGGTTGAGTGTTCCTGCAATTACAGAAGAAGGTAACATATTATATCGATAAGTGTTTATGCCACTCACTCACAAATTAGATCACTTGGTAACTGTAGTTGACGTAAAAAATAAACTAACAAGATAACAATATTTGTATTAATTGTCATTTCTTAACGACAAATAGAGACCCTTCAACATCCTTGCGACTCTAAGAAACAAGAAGAAGATATAACAAATAAGAGAGGAGCTCAAAACCATTTTAAGATATAAAATTAAAACCTTTGATGTGGTTCGCAAAATGCCGTTTATGAACTTAGTACAGGTTCAAAAACATGCAGGATAGCTCAAACTAAATCTTCAATTCTTCAAGTTTCAAAGACAAAGAACAAGTATAAATGAATTGAGACTAATGTGCATCTGCTAGTTCATGCTCTATGACAAAATGCGACTAATACTACCACATTACACTCAACAATCAAACTAAAACTGGTGCAAAACTACGTAAAATATAATTAAGATGTCGCTTCAATAAGTACATATTAAAAGGAGTTTAGCATGCAAAGTCTAGTTTAAGGTTAAAACTTTCTGATTGGAATTAATAGATAAATCAATAACATGGATCCTTGATAATTGTTCATAACAAAAATAAGAAAGCAAAAAGGTTAAGAACTACATACATTTGATTTGAAACTGCCATATGCAAGAACTATTTGGCGATCATTCCATATGTAAAACAACCACATCTATCAGATAATCATTTGGAGACTTATCATTTCTGGATTAACTTAAAGGAAGAAACTTTAAAAACAATGAAAACAAGAATGACCAATGTATGTGGTCAATTTCAGCAAAAAACAAACATATGATTTATGATTGTTTTTTTTTTTCAACTCACCTACCATATCCTAAAGCATTATGTAGACTTATTGAACTGACATTTTCATCATTTTAATATCCATTTTCTCTATGTGCATGTGTGTATACATATAGAACAAATAGTATTCCAGATTCTCAATCCTTCTGATAACAATTATCAAAGAGAAGCCAAAAACAAGATAGAAGCTACAACTTAGTTGTGAGATCTAAAGAAAAGTGTAACAATTTTATCCCCTTCATTTTGAGACTCTCCAAGATATCCGCTACGTTTTCCCTCCACAAATTCCAATAAAACATCAGAGTTCTAACAGAAACCCGGTTTTGAAGCATCTCTTTTTCACTGTGCTTATTTATATCAATTGGTAACCCGTTTTTCCACTCGTACATTGAGAAACTTAAATGAAAATGTGAATCTAAAATTCTCCTAAACGATAAAATTTCTCCCCTTAGACTCTTGTTTTTGTGGCAAACATCTAAATCTTTCTTCGGCTCATTCATACTACTTCGTTTAACAGATGTAGTTCCATCACCAACTTCTACTATTCACCAACTAAACATGTAGCCACATTAACTTGAAGCAAATAATGTAATGCCAAATTCACAAATGTTTTCATCAACCAAACATGATGGTTCATACAATGAAAACACACTAAAAATGCTGTCAAGCCAGAATATATTATGACGCATTTCGTGAAAAAAATAATAATAATAATAATAATAATAAAAAGAAAAAAAATGTATATTGTACCTGTTGTTTGAGTTCGTAGGCATTGACCAGTGACCACCCATAAGCCATCATTCTCTTCATAACCTATTAAAAATTTAATCCAATCACTATTAAAATTATTATATATAAATTGAATCCCCAGAACACGCAAAATATAAAAACCAAATTAAGCAATTTATTTCCCCAATTTTTTTCTAGGATTTTGCTACAACAATACCGAATTGAAATTAATCAAAGCAAAGTCTACTATAAATGAATTGAAACAAAACTAAATTGATTATTAAATCAAAACCCTAAAAAACACAACACATTTAAATAGCTGGGATATGTGATTTAAATCAAAACCCTAAAAAAATTGAATAAATGTCATACTTACCCATTCTGTTGTGCGGACAACATAGATAGCATTGTTGTGTGGTGTTTACGAATGAGATGCTCATAGATCAAATATGTTATAGCTGGTGTTTTTGAATCTGTACTTGTTATTGTGTGGTAATAAAGATAGAACGAAACAATTTAAAATCAATGTTTTGAATGTTTTGAAGAGTTATACCGTGGTTATAGTTGACAAAAATAGCACCGTTGTTATTAACTGCTAAATTGAAACTACCGATTGGAATGATACAGAGATTAATCCTTTCCTTGCTTAAGTTAGAGACATTCATTGGCAATATTGTTTCCTTGCTTAAGACTTCTGACTTTCGATTTCCTTGCTTAAGAGTTTTACAAGGGCATTATGGGCATTGACAAAAAATTCAGTTTTCACTTTTCACCTTTGACTGTTTTTCCATTATAAGTAGTATAGATGAAGATGTGCTCGCCTAGCCACTCCTCTAACCTATCAATGACATGAAATGTAAGTGCATCGTTCAACTAGCAATGTCTTGGTGATTCGTTTGTAGTGCAAGTCTAAATCGGGTCGTTAGTCCTTACACACTTCATCCTATAAATATCTATCTCGTCAGACGAGGGTGATATCTACCTATTGTATATGCAAGAGCTTTTTAACTATAAACCCTCAAAAAAATAAATAAATAAATAAAATCTATGTTAGTCACACCCCCTTTCACCCATTCATAGATAACATGTAAATAAAATGTATCCATCTAGAGTTGGTCACACCCCCTTTCACCCATTCATAGCTAACTTGTAAACTTGTTCTTGGTGTCATAAGAGGTCGTCTTGTTGATGTGCTTCCTCCGGATACCAATTAGGAGAATTCGCCCTCCCTTTGTCTTTTCAAATCATATTATCTTAACTACTTAAAAAAAAAAAAAAAAAAAAAAAAACTCTTAATTTCTTAATCTCTTAATTTTGTTCTATAGCTATTCTACACGGAGGGAGTTAAGCAGAGAGCACCATCACTCCACTAGATAAGCGGGTTATGCATTAGAGACCAAAACAATGCCGTTCAATGGAAAGTGATGAAAAGAAGATCAAACTATACTTAAATAGTAGTAAAAAACACAATTGCTTTCTAAAGGATAACAAATAATAAAAATCCAACACCAGTGGAAGTGTGGAACCGAGTTTCGTCATACTACACATTAATATTCTTTCAAAAGGATTATACTCTCATTGTAAGATTGCCTGATCCGTAAAAGTAAAGCATCACGCTTGCGACTCTTAACCAGAACCATCAGGGAACGGTTCCAGTGCATCTTGCTTGCCATTGTAATAAAACTCAACAACTGCTTTCATTCTCGGTAATTTATCAGGATGGTAATTAACATGAACAATCACCGGCTTTAACTTCTTCAACTTATCATCTTTCCTAACTTCCTTAAAAAGGGCCTTACTGTTCATAAAAAGATAACGATCCATAGTTCTCTTAGAAGCATGAAGGCCAATATAACCTGGATGAGAAGGAAAGAACAGTTCCTCATTGAAAACCGCCTGATCCCAAGCAGGTGGTGGATGAGAGAGCCTGTCAGCCACACGATCTAAAAGCTCGATAGCAGGTAAAGTAGGTCGTAAATAGAAGAACCCAGAATTATAAACCCATATTCGCATTGTATGAGCATATCTAGCCCAACCCATACCAGGCTCATCAAAGACGTCATTATACCCATAAGCAGTCATATTGTCATGCCCATCAGACATCGATTCCACATCCGAGTCCCTATATATATGATCAAAAGGGTTCTGTAGGTACACGATATCAACATCAGACAGCAGAACACTGTAACCCAACTGCAGAAACTCCCTCAAAATTCGGAATTTCAATCCCGAGACAGCATGATTACCTCCATTTTTAGCGACAGAATCAATACCCTCGTCTGGATCTCTCATGTAGTACACAACATCATTCTCTTTGCAATAATCAACAATCCCGTCGTCTAAAGCCACAACAAGATAATTGGATATGCCTGCTTTCTTGATGCTAGAGACTGACACCTCTAACATTGCTTTTACATTAGAATTTGCAAGCGCAACTATGACCTCCTTTTGCACCGCAATCTTTTCCAAAATTTTGGCGAGTCTTGGGTTAACCGACTCATCTGGAAGAACAGCAGGGTTAGTTCTTAAACCCTTGACAGTACCAAAAGGCCCCGCTTTTTGTGGATCACCAAACACAACAACTTGATGCTCAGCTTGACCATTTTTCTGTTCAGCTGCCTGCAACTTTTCAGTTAAATCTCTAACTTGTTTTTTTAGTTCATCATTTGTGTTAGATAAATCTGCAATGTCTGATCTCAACATGTTAACTTTCTCTGTGGATTCACATGAAGTTGATCCAATCTGAAAATATAAATACATATACATATTAGGTTGTGCAATTAACTTTGAAACTAGTACAGTAGTAACTCTTTTACTTCATGACAAAGCGTTTGGGGAGCACATATTACAACTAAGGTATAATCAAATAATTAAATTTAACCACACTGATGAAGTAAAAACCAGGAAAAAGTATATAAAGTGTTCTTAAGGGGATTAAACAAAAAGCACAAGTCATATTTCCTTCTTATGTTAGATTTAATCAGGAAAATTACAAGTCCATAAATGTTCAAATTAACAACTAACTCTGAGACAGGATTAAGTCCTCCAGCTGATAGTTGAATACGTGGTTAGATTTAAAAAAAAAAAAAAAAAAAAAAAATGTCAGATCTCTATCTAACGCAAATCAACAACAAATTTTGAGTAAGTAAGAAGCAAGTCCGTAAAGTAGTAGTTAAACTAGAAGATATATGAAAAACAATAAGAACTAACTTTCTGATTTATTTTAACAACAAATTGAGTAAGTAAGAAGCAAGTCCCTGATTTTATAGTTAAATAATACATAAATGAATAACCGTCAAATATTGTTCTAATCAAAATTAATAACCAAATTTGAGTAATTAAGAAGCAAGTCCTTTTATCCCTAACATAAGAGCTGAATAAAGAATAAATAAAGAACATAGCCAAATTTCTATCTTACGTTTCGCTTTCAGACACAGACACAAGTAAACACCTAACAAACCAACCAAATCTAATAACATGCAGGTAAATCCTGTAGTGTGGTTTTGGTTTATACTACTCAAGATAACAACACCACCTCACTCTACTCTAAAACCCAACAACTAAGCACTTTAATGAAAAGGGTGTTTAGGATTGCTTATTTATTTCTACTTATAACTTGCTGATAAATAAGCACTTTAAAAAATCAGTGCATGGGTACGCTGAATTTGTAAACACAGCAACAATACTCTTGAATGAAATTCATGTATAATACATAAAAAAATAAAAGTAAAAGTAATTTTAATTTCATCTCGAATAAGAAGTTTAAGCTCTCCGCCTGCATATCAGAAACTAGCTATTCTATAATTAGCAGATAAGCAAAAAAAAATAAGCAATCCCATACGCCCACCCTTCACATTCCTACAAGAAAACGACATTATGATCATTGATATAAAACAACATTAATCCCAAGATCCCATCTAACTAATTACTTGTATTTCATAACTTCCATGTGATCATAATCAACTCCTTCACACAAATCAAGAAAAAAAAAACTTGATCCAATAAAAAAAAGTCAACAGTACATTAAGTCAACAGATTAAAACACAAGCAACCATTTTAATATAAAATTTGAACCTGTTGATTAGATTTAGAAAGGCGGCGGTTTTGAAAATGCGACCCGGAATTCGAAGCGGAGAAGATTCCATGAGGATATAAAACAGCGAAAACACAACCGAGCAGAATCCCAATCAAAATTGCGATGATAATACGAGATCCACGAACTGATTGTGATCCGGTTGTTGCTCTACGGCTTACCGGACCCGCCATTGATTTGGATCTGTCAAGATAAAAATGTGTTGCATATACCGGAAGCAAATGGGAGTAAATGAGTTGGTAATGGTAAGGTGTAGAGATTCGTTGTTGTAGTAGTAGATGTAGTTTGATGCCACCAGACGTGGTTGACTCTATGTTTGTCTTTGTGTTTGGTATATTCTAAATTGTATTTTTTTTTTTTTTTTAAATGTAATAAAACAAATGTTTTTTTATACTTTTGTCATTAACTTGAAATATGTATTAATCTTCTTTAAAGTTACTATCAAAAAAATATCTATAACAACATAATAGAGATGCATCATTTGTAGTGCACGGTGCATTATGTTACCCGTATATATTATAGACGTCATTTGGTATCTACAATACCGTTATATAGCACCGGACGGTGAGTTATAAATATCACGTTGTGGCTATAACAACGGATTTTGGTGTTTCCTTTTTCTTTTTATACAAAAATTGTATATAACGGCTAGTTAAACGGCTAAAAAATTTAAATACCTCATTTTAATATCCAAACAATCAAAAACACTTCGCTTTTTCTCCAATTCATATACATACTTTCACATATAAACTTTCTGTTTGAGTTATTCCAACAAAAAACGTGCAGATAAATTGTTAAGGTTGTATAATTACCGTGAACAGTATTTATCTTTTGATGACAATGAAGCGACTAGTTCAAACACTCGTAAGAGTACCTCGGGATTATGAAGGTGTTGAATAAATCAATTGGAAAATTATTTTGGCGATAACCCAAAATACTTCGATAAGAATTTTAGGCGATGCTTCCGAATGAGCTCATAAATATATTTAGAAATAGTTGAAGGTATATAATGTTACACCTATTCGCTAAAGTTTACTATATTACCCCAAATCAAAATTAATATTTACAAATCAAAATCAATAGAATGTTTAAGTTTATTATATTACCCCAAGTCAAAATCAATATTTACAAATAATTCGCTAAACAATTTTATAAAAATTTAAAATCCGACTTTCAGCTTATCATATATAATCTCTAGTTCAGCCCATTTCATAAACATATCCGATCCATAAGATGGGATTTTACTCCCTCCGTCTCAAATTTATTGTCCACCATTGACTTTTTTAGTATTTCTTCTTCAACTTTGACCTTAAATATTTTGTGGGTGTTATATAATATTTGATGCAAAATATATAAATGGATTGGGTTTTAATTGTACTTTTCAATGGTATAATTTTTCAACAAGTATTATATAATAAAAAAAATATATTTATGGTAAAAGTTGAACCAGTTTGACTTTGAAAATTCAAACTGGACAATAATTTTGGAACGGATGGAGTACTAATTATGAATGTATATACACCAAAAGGAGTAAAACATAATGCGGTTTTTTTTTTTTTTTTTTTTTTTTTCAATTTATTGGCGTTTATACTTTACAGTCAAGTTTTTAGCTTTTAATATTGCTATCGGAGTTGTCACAGTGACACTAAAACATGTCTAGTATCTTTTATTGTTGCATTACACAATTGCTATCCATCTTTATTTTTCTTCACAATGCAACTCTTATTATACTACTATCAAACTGATTTAAAGTATCTTCATCGTTAAAGCTTGAAAGATGAATGAAAAGGAAAAAATAAAGAACCAGAGAAGATAATTTAATTCGAAAGTTGTTTACTCTATATATGTGTGTTCAATTTAATATATGCTTGTTGCTTCTATGATTTCATTCGATTTAGTAATACAATTACGTCTCAGTCACAAGTACAAAGTTCCAGCCTTGCTTTTCCAAATTTGTCCAAGCATGCGGATAGCTTGATTTACACTAGTGATGCAAAAATAATCATACCATGTGGTCATGTGGATTGTTCTTTAACATAATAATTGTTCTTTTGTGTACATCTATATACTTGAAGTTCATGTATTCATATATTGAACTTATATTGGAATTGATATTTTCCACGATTCTCCTCCTTTTATTTAGCCATATTTTCAGCAACTTTCCTTTTGTCAAGGGATGTTTTTTCTTTTTTTATTCTCAACCATTGTATGCAATTTTTGGATGAGAATGAGAACTATCTTTGACATCACCTTCTAAGATGGCATCAGAGAAGGTTCAACCCAAAACCTAATCACGATCAAAACCTGATAACCATGGTTCATAGAGGAGACGCTACAGATGGACAGAAGAACGGGGGAGAGTCTCGTGACTCGAACTCACCATACTATTCGAACAAATCAACATGGATGAAACCAACCAGCCACTTGACAGGTAAGAGCGATGACAATGGTGATTGGATTGTGGACTCGGGATCTACCGAGCACATCACTCACAACATTGGCATCCTTGAAAATAGAACACAAAATCGCTTTGAAACTCCTGTTGTGATTCCTAACGGGGATGCTATACCTGTTGAAGGGAGAGGTGAATGTACCTTACCGGGAGGAACAAAGATTAAAGACGTTCTACATATACCAAAGTTTACTTGCAATCTATTATCTGTTAGCCGGTTGAGCAATGATTTACAATCGGCTATAACGTTTTTTCCTGATTTTTGTGTAATGCAAAAACTACACACGAGAAAATTGATTGGCACGGGTGAGTGCAGAAGAGGCTTGTACAGGATGCGGTTAATTGACAACCGAAGAAAGGCTATGATGACATCCGGGGATACATGGCACAAGAGGTTGGGACACGCTTCCGCTGACAAGCTAGCTCAAATCGATCTCCTTGGTAATTTTTCTTGCAATAAATTGTGTGATTCCTGCTCAAAAGCAAAACACACTCGTCTTCCTTTTCAAGACAGTAACACTAGAACAAAAGATTGTTTTGATTTGTTACATTGTGACATTTGGGGAAAATATCGCACCCCGTCCTTTTCGGGTGCGAGTTATTTTTTAACTATAGTCGATGATTTTAGTAGGGGCGTTTGGGTTTTCCTACTAAAACATAAGGATGAAGCAAACCAATGCCTAAAGTTTTTTTGCAAAATGATAAATACTCAGTTTGGGAAATCTGTAAAGCGCATTAGAAGTGACAACGGTGGTGAGTTCACATCTAATGATATGCTCAAGTTTTATAGTGAACAAGGAATGATGCTTGAAACAACTTGTCCTCATACTCCACAACAAAACGGAGTTGTGGAGAGAAAACATAGACACTTGATTGAAACTGCCCGGGCACTTAGATTTGAAGCTAATCTTCCAAAACGGTTTTGGGGTGAATGTGTATTAACTGCAGCATACCTCATTAATCGTTTACCTTCTATAGTTATTGAAAACCGAACACCATATGAAACAATATTCGGTCAAAAACCGGATTATCATTTTACAAAAATATTTGGTTGTCTCGCATATTATAGAAGCACCGAAACAAAGGGTGACAAGTTCGAACCAAGGGGAAGGCCCGGAGTTTTTTTGGGATATCCACCAGGTATCAAAGGGTATAAAATTTATGACATTGAAAATAAGAAGATCATTGTTTCTAGAGATGTGAGATTTTATGAGAATAATTTTCCTTTCAAGGGTATGAGCATGGACTTAAAAGAAACAACTGCCATGGAACATCCCCTATTTGTAGAAGAAGAAAATCCAAGGGAAACTGACCTCAAACAAACCACTGAGGTTCAAGAAAATGTCACAGAAGTTGAAGTGGCCCAAATGCCCACTAATGAATGCCCAAGTCAGGAGGATCAAAATATGGAAAGTCCACATTCTGAGCAAGCAGAGCCAAATACTAACCAAAACAGTTCTAATTCCCCAACAAGCTCAATCATAGAAGATGTTAGCCCACAAGACCCAATTGAAGAACAAAGTCTTCAACACAATGAACCCGTAAGAGAGAAACGAAACAAGACCCAACCAAAACATTTTGGTGATTATTTTGTTCAGTTACCCCCGTCGGTTGACCATGCACAAAGCCCTCCAAATCAAGACTCGTCCACGGTACATCCATTGGCTAACTTTGTATCATACAAAAATTTCTCTGAATCTCATAAAGTTTTCTTAGCGGCTATCGATTCCAACGATGAGCCAAAATATTTTCATCAGGCCATTAAAGATGACAGGTGGAAAGAAGCAATGAAAAAGGAAATACGTGCTCTTGAAGAAAATGACACATGGGTCCTCGAAGAATTACCTGAAGGAAAACGGGCTATTGACTCTAAATGGGTGTACAAGGTCAAGCATAAGCCAAATGGAGAAGTGGACAAATTCAAGGCACGACTTGTTGCCAAGGGTTTCACACAAATGGAGGGAGTGGATTACCACGATACGTTCGCACCCGTAGCCAAACTGGTTACCGTTCGAACACTCCTGGCTGTGGCAGTGAAAAGGAATTGGGCTATTCACCAACTCGATGTAAATAATGCTTTTCTACATGGCGATTTAGACGAGGAGGTTTATATGAAGATTCCTCAAGGCTTTGTTAAAGAAGGGGAAACGAGAGTTTGCAGGCTGAAGAAATCATTGTATGGTTTAAAGCAGGCATCAAGAAACTGGTATCAAAAGTTCACCAATTCTATTCTCGATCTTGGTTTTAAACAATCAAAGGCCGATCACTCTCTTTTCATTCAACAACGTGGAAAAGGTTTCATTGCGGCGCTTATATATGTTGACGATGTCATCATAGTAGGCAATGACACAAAAGAAATACAACGTACTAAAGACAGACTCAACGAGTTGTTCAGCATAAAAGATCTTGGGAACCTTAAGTATTTTCTCGGAATTGAAGTAGCTCGCACCGCTGAAGGCCTCGTTTTGAATCAAAGAAAATATATATTGGACATCCTTAATGATTGCGGCTTACAGGGATGTAGACCAAGTTTTTTTCCTATTGAGCAGAACACTAAGCTTGGCAAAAGTGAAACTGAACCGAAGGTGGATGCTAGCAGGTATAGGCGAATTGTTGGTAGACTCATTTACTTACAAGCTACTCGCCCTGACGTTGCTTATGCTGTAAATATGTTAAGCCAGTTTGTTTCAGACCCTAGAAAGCCCCATATGGATGCCTTGCACAGAGTCTTACGATACCTGAAGACCTCACCAGGCAAAGGTATTCTTCTTCCTCGAAATGGAGGTACCAATCTCACTTCCTACTGCGACTCAGATTGGCTTGGTTGCCAAACTACTCGAAGGTCTCGTACAGGATATTTACTTCACCTAGGTGGGGCACCAATATCATGGAAAACCAAGAAGCAATCTGTTGTTTCTCGGTCATCGGCCGAAGCAGAGTATCGGTCAATGGCTTCTACAGTTAGTGAAGTGCTATGGGTTCGATGGCTTTTGCAAGAACTGAATGTCCCTCAGACTGGTCCCACACCCGTATTTTGTGATAATCAAGCGGCCCGACACATTGCTATAAACCCAGTCTTCCACGAGCGAACCAAGCACGTGGAAATGGATTGCTATTTCGTTCGTGAAAGAGTTGACTCTAAAGAAATCAAGCCATTTGCGATTGACACTAAAATGCAAATTGCAGACCTTTTCACTAAAGGATTAGGAACTCAACAACTTCAATTTTTGCTTGACAAGTTGGGCACTAGAGACCTACATGCTCCAACTTGAGGGGGAGTATTGGAATTGATATTTTCCACGATTCTCCTCCTTTTATTTATACATAAATGAGTTCGAAAATACAGTACATCCGTTAATTATAAATATATATAATAGGTGAATTTGATGTGACACAAATTGTGTTTCCTAAATATACTTTGACTATACTTTGACCATGTAAACTTGCTTCCTATTGGTTCCCCATGGTCATTAGTTTGTTTATTATGAAAGTTTAGTGGCCCAACAGTGTAGGGGCTAGGGCTTGGCAGCACCCCATTGCTTGCCAAACATCTTGAGTTAGACTGTTCATGGATTAGCAATGTTAATACTTTTGCTAATGCACCAAACGTGCCATTTTTTTCAAACCCACGAGGGTCTGCAACCTAATGCATTGTACAACTGAATGTAAAGCAAACATGTGTCCTCCACAGTGTTTTGAGGTATGGTTTACAATGGACCAACTGTTAAGAAGGTTCAAGATACACTCTTCTCCACTATACTAATACATACACACATTGTATTTGCATCATTAAAAAAAAAAAAAAAAAAAAAAAAAAAAAAAAAAAAAAAAAACCCTCAGGAGGAAGAAAACTGCAGCAGCCAAAATTTGTGCCAAAAAAAATATTGGTGATCAAGGTAGCAGCCTGCATTAGCATTTACATAGATGAAGTGGCTTCTGGATTCTTCATAAGCACACACACCAAACGAAATAAGAGATTGGGTTTTGGTTCGATTTATTTTCAGGTCGTGCTTTTCATTTTTTTTAATTAGGGTTCCGTTATTAGGGCTTTTCTTGTGAATGAAAAATGGCTACGACCATCATATATGGTGTCAAGGATTGGGTGAATTACTGAGGGGAGGTTAATGCATGTGAGAACATGCCTATTTCTGTGAAACCATGACAGCCCCAAAGGTAGCATTAGCTTATGCACTTACAGTCTGTGGCCACATTATCAAAGCATATTAGTAGGCCGCTAAAATAACCTACCCAAACAGCACTTAATAACATGCTTAGGCCGCCAAATGACAACTGCACAAACATCACTTAGTAACGTGTTTATACAGCTAAATGACTGTCCAAACACCCATTTGAGCCCTGAAATCATTAACAAAGAGTCGAAATTAACACTAATTTACCATACGAATTACTTGCACTTGCTTAGAGTTGTTACTTAGGGGGCAATCATGTTTATACCTATTATTCATAACTTGCTTAGAGTCATTAACAAAGAGTCGACATTAACAGTTATTTAGCCTCAAACAGCCCTTAGTAACGTGTTTATACCGATTATTGAAGAATCAACATTAACAAAGATTAAGTTAATGAAACAGAACGATGGCGATCATGTGATGAATATTTGTTGTTTTGTCTGAAACAGTTACAAGTCTAGATTCACACATCTTAGGTGGCTGAAATAGGGCCGTTTGTGTGCTGAAATTGGGGCTGAAACATGTGCATTTAGGTGCTGAAATGGGGCTGCGTTTGGACGTTGAAATGGGTGAGTTTGTGGGGCTGACGTGGGGGCTGAAATGGGTGGGTTTGGGTGCTGAAACGTGTGGGTTTAAGGGCCGAAATAGGTGGCTTTGAGGGTTGAAATGGGTGACTTTGGGGTTCAAATGGGTGTGGGTTTCGACATTCACAAGTAAACGTCTCTTCACATTTGAAACCGCTTATTTAACTTAAAAGGGAATGGTCAACCTGATCCGAACTTTGATACATCTCTAGCCAGAAGCTTAAAAACCTCATATCCCAATGTCAATAACTGAAACTCAAACCTTAAGTCCTTAACTCAGTAGAGTTGGTGACAACATATAACTTTGATAATGTGCATTATAAGAATTTGGTAAATAATGTTGGACAACTTGAGCCCGGTCAACCTTTAACGGGTCATCCATTGACTGCTTCTATGTTGTGTGATTCAGGGTTAATACCGAATAACTGATGTTTTTTCTTATTGTAGGCGCAATGATGAAACGCGCTCACGTGTATCAAGGTTAGATACCTTTGCTTTTCAATGGTTTTTACTATTGGATGCATTGTCAGTCCTATACAGCTTATATGTTTCAGTTACCTGTTATAATACCTAATATTAAACTTATCTACTATTATGATTATTGCAGGCGTACGTGTCTGCTTTCACAACAGTTTGTAAAATTCAAATACGCATACCAATCTTTCTATAGAAGGTAATATATATGGACTTCAGCAAGGTTGACCAACTACTCATTCAAATAAACATAGTTGAAAAGGCCTATTGTGCGCATAAGTTATAGTATATATTGGAGTAATAGTGTCAGAACTATTAAACTTTTTTGTTGCCGTAAAACAGCAACATTAAAGGAGTTTGCAGGTTGTTTTTACGAGGGGTTTTAGGTGTGAAATTAGTTTGATGATGCTAATTTTGAATGATTTTGAGTATTGTCTGTCATTGTTGCAAGCTTGACTAAAGTTTGTGGTGAAAGAGTGGATAACATCCGGAACGTTATTTCAAAGCTTCGTGGAGCTAATTGTCATACACATATGTGTTGTTTCGGCATGCATATATATCAACAATTTAAGTTGTAGTTTGCCTAAATGTTTTAACATAAAGACGGCCGCCCCACAGCAACGCGCGGGCAATCCCGCTTGTTCCTATATGATTATCAACGCGCAAATAGGAATGGTGACGGTAAGAGCATCACAATACAATGGATCAAATGAGTAAAAGCTTTTTATTGTTATAAAAAGCTTTTTAGGATGGTTCAAGTTATTGATAACTTGTGCATTTATGGCCATAAATGCTAGAGTTGTGGATTTATGTCAATCCTTACAAGTACAAAGCTTTTGCCTTCAAAGACTTGGGTGGTGCAAACTTTTTCTTTCAAAGTTTTGTAAAAAAGTCTTCCATGCAATGCTAAATAGCTTTTGAAAAGCTTTTTCAAATAGTAAAAAGTTTTTCCTCAAACCAACTATTGCATATGTTCTAAGAGCATCTACAATGAGAAAAGTCTTAAACACTTTATGCATTTAATACTTAACTTACTTAATGACTAGAGCTTTTTGCAAAGACTTTTAGTTTACAAAGTCTTTGTTAAAAGCTATTCAAAAAGTATTTTATACAATGCAAAAAAACCTTTTTAAATAGCTTTTTACAATAGTGAAAAGCTTTTAGCTGGTTTACCCATTGTAGATGGTCTAAGAGCATCCACAATACTCCAAGTTTTCAATGACTTTAAGCATTTAATGCATACTATATTTATTAACAAAAGCTTTTGAGAAAGACATGATGTTTGTCAAAGTCTTTATATAAGAGCATCCCCAATGCTCAAGCTTCTCAACAGCTTTTTAGCATTTAATGTCATCAGTTTTATTAGTTTTTTAATGGTTATCAACCTTTTGTTTTATATAACACTTCAATGGGTAAAGCTTTTCACAAAAGATTTGAACATAATATATTATAAGTGTAAATTAAGTCCATAAATGAATAAACATTCAGGGAGTCATTTTCAGAGTTCATCATAGACAAAACATAAGTCTCACCACTTCTTGAGACGGAACTCAGTAAGTATAATCTCTAAATCAGAAAGAAGATGGGAGTCACTGAGTACTCGGAATAACTCACCAACTCTCTTCGGTCTCCTCATTAATCAAAGAACATTCTTAACTTAGATATTTAAGAAAAATATCTAAGTATTTACTAATATTTTACGCGAGAACTTTTTTGAAAAAATAAGCAGAAAAACACTTATCAAAGAAAGTAAAAAAAAAAGTATAAGAGTTTGTATAAAGATGTGAATAGTATCATGAGAAAACTACTAAACCCAACATACAATAACAACAGCAAAAGCAGTAAAAACCAACGGGAAAACCGGAGGTTCGGGTCGGGTTCGGGAACGGGTTGGCGGGTTTAGATGCCGGTTTGGGTATTGATAAAAAAAATTAGTCGGGTACTAGTTCGGTGATAGGTTCTGGTAATACCTGCACGATTATCCATACCCGTACCAATATCCGTTTACCCGAATCTATACCCGCTTTATTGATATTATAACTAACTAGAGTATAATAAATTATATTCTAACTTTAAAAAAAATGAATATATTATGGTGTTTTCTTTTGATTTTTCGGCGGATTTTAGTATGACTTAATCTTAATACCACCATTTTGTAGATATAATATTCAATTGGGGATAGCAGATACCCGCGGGGAAACCCAAATAACCGATTGATAATATTAACCGAGTATCCGGAAGGTAATAAGGAGGGTACGGGTTTGGATATTATAAACGGGTGCAGGTACGGGTGCACTAAAACCCGCCCCGAACCCAACCCGTTGCCATCCCTACAAGTGAACATGAGAAAGATAAGCCTTCGAGGCTCACTCTTCCTCCCTTTATTATAAACAAGCTTTGATTGTCAAAATTAGTCAACATCTAAACAACTCTATAAAGGGTCAACTCCCTACCACTGCAACTTATTGCTTCTATTGTATGCTCTCCATCAACGATACAAAACAATAACAAAAATCAGTCTATTACTATTTACATTTGTAATGATCCACTGTGACTACTTACAAAATATTTGACCACACCAAGGGTCATTATTGGCTGATTGCTGACATCAGATATCTTCGGTCAGTAGCTTGACAGCTTCAATGACTATAGGAAGGGGTAGACTCATTCTGCATAGCAATGGTGTACATAAGATATTTTGATTAAAGTCTTCTTGTAGCATAGATATATGGAGTTGACAATTTCGACCCATTGACGTATAAATTAGTTGATCCGGGTTATCTTATATCTCTAACAAGCCAAATGCATAAAATATAAAAAAATAGGCTAATAAGAAATGGGTCAAACAAGCCAAAGCTCACCCATAGTGTATTTTTTTTAAGAACGGCTCACTCATTGTGCATTTATAATTGGGTTATTACTCAAATATGTTACTAAAGTTCCACAAAAATTTGCTTTTAGTTACTATAGTTTTTTTTTGTTCAAAAAGGTTACTCATGTAAACGGGTTCGTTAATTAGGTTACTCATGTAAACGGGTTCAGTTAATTAGGTTACTCCCAGGGTGGGATACCGGGTGTACCGGTTTTCCACTATCTTTAATTTACATTTTTGGTCCCTGTGGCATGGCGGGTATAACGAATTTAGTCCTTAGGAAGTCATTAATGTTTTCAAACTTAGTACTTCGCGGAAAATATTTGTTTTTGGTATGAGACAATCTTTTTGTTGATATGCATAGTGTATATACTCACACGTTGGTGTGTATGTATTAGTTTTATACAAAATCTTAACCATAGTCTTTGTAAAGTTAAAGACTCGTGATTTAAAAATCTTAAATTTGTATTTTAACCATAAACAACCATGTATAAAATGGCTTTTGCGTATCAAAGACTAACCATTTTTGTTATTATAAAGTGTATTTCCGTCCCGAATTTATTTTCAAAACGCACACGGTGTTGGAAAAATGATCACTACAGTGTGCACTAATATCACGTTGTGTTTACTTTTTTAAAAACGTTTTGGGTAGTTGCATTGTCATTGTTTTAAAACAAAACAAAATATAAAAGTTACACATTTCAATGTAAATAATTCTTTTTCTTTTTCGAACACAAATTTTGTATTAAAAATACACCTGCAAGAAGCTAGGAGGGAATGTAATTAACTAGGAATAGAAAATGCGATTTGAGGATTGTTAAACAACTCGATCCAATTACAACAACCCGTTACGGGCAAAAACGTGTAAAACATATGAAAACGGACGAAAACGTAAGAAAAACGGGCGAACACGTATAAACACGGACAAGAACAGATAAAAACGTAAGGAAACCTCATTACGGGTCGCCCACAGGAGAGGATTCGAGAAAAAAATCTAATGACTAAATTTGTTAAACCCGACAACCCACAAGGACCATTTAGTAACTTTTTACCTGCTATCATAAGTTGTAATATATGGAGTAACGTAAACAACCGGTCACGCAAACATGAGTAACCTCTTTGAACAAAAAAAAACTATAGTAACTAAAAGCAAATTTTTGTGAAACTTTAGTAACATATTTGAGTAATAACCCTTTATAATTCATACAATTACATCCTCCCGAGTTATCGTTATAATTGAGGTTTTATAATTACATTTTAACAATAACATTCTATAAAGGAACGACGTTCAGAAAAGTTGGACCTAAAAGTTTTTCATACCAAACCAACCCAGAATGTACCTAAAAGTTACTCCATCCGTCCCAAAATTATTGTCCAGTTTGAATTTTCAAAGTCAAAGTGGTTTAACTTTGACCATAAATATATTTTTTTTATTATATAATACTTGATGAAAAATTATACCATTGAAAAGTACACTTAAAACTCAATCTATTTATATATTTTGCATCAAATATTATATAACACCACAAAAATATTTAAGATCAAAGTTGAAGAAGAAAGACTAAAAAAGTCAATAGTGGACAATAAATTTGGGACGGAGGGAGTATGTGTTTTGATCTTAACCCATTATTACCCGTTTCTCAACTACGCTGACCTGTCCATTTAGTCACATCTACAAATAAATATAATGCACGTGTGTTGAAAAGAGGGAGGAGAGGACATACGTTTTTGGATGCAGTAATATAGGAAACGACAACAGTAATATCATCAAGCTTGCCACCATAATAACGAATACCAGCTTCCTGGGCAGCAGCCGAGAAAGGTGTCTGCCTGTCCTTTTCTTGTGCCCTTTGCCGTGCCAAAGCTGCTATCTTCTGAGCCATTACCTGGGGCCCTAACCCAGCTCTCACTGCATGAACTACCACTGCGGTAATATCATTGTTGTACAAATTATCAAATAGTCCATCAGTCCCTGCTACAATTACATCTCCAGGAGCAACATGAACTGAGAAGACCTGCAATATTTATCACTTACTGTTAATTGGTTTATCAGTTAATACTGATGGAAATGCAAACAAAAACAATGGGATGTGACAACGAACCTGGCCAGAGCTGGGTGAATCACCATTACCTCCATTCTGCAATTGATATGTGAAATTAAAATTGTGTTGCTGTGCAGGGGAACGGAAAAGCGTACATCCATCTCTAACCACCATGAACCCACTGTCACCTAGATTGATTGCACTAAGACCCTGCGAAAGGAATAAAATAAATTATTGTTGCACCTGTTTGGCAATATCCAGAAGTAATATACACAAAACTAAATGTCTGGGAAGAAAACAATAACTCCTTATTAGCTATTCCCTTTTTATTCCTAGTTTCTACAAGTCTACAGATAATAATTAGAAAAGATAATTTAATTTTAAGATTCAAAAGACTTATGTACATGCTTAACTAAAATTTCATTACTCAGACTTCAAAATAAACCCTTTACTATTAGAATATCACTACCTGATCAGTGAGTGTGATAATGCACGCAGTTGAAGATCCTTTTGCTTTAGTGTTTGCATGAGCTTTCTCCAACACCCTGGCAGGATCACTAGAACTGGTAGGTTCATCCTGTACTGCGATTAGTGAATTATACATAAGTTCCCGTGCATATATCCCAGCATCAACACCAAGATCAACCCAGCCACCTACACCATCGGCTACACCTATAGCTCGTTTGTCTGAACATATAAAGTGAGCATCCTCACCACCCTTTTCCTCCTTTTCAGGATGGGGCAGATAACATGATCCTGAAACCAGCTTGAGTGATCTGACTTCTTGGTTCGTCCTGTGATCAAGACCAAGTACCATATGAGTGTGACAAAACTCAACAATCCTACCAGAAATAAATTCAAATGAAGCATTATTTGTCACGGCACATGAATTATTTGATTAGCTATATCTATAAATATATTATTATCCCCCACTGCCAAATACGATTTGGTTAGCTGTTTTAATTTACTAAAAACATTGTGTTGTCCCAAGAATTAATTATATGTTGACTAAGTCAACCAGCGAGTTTTGATAATGGCTTTTGAAATAGAAAGTTATTTGGATATCGTGTTATGCTACAAAATTGTTGTGAACATCCCATCCTAAAGCAAATGAATAGCATCGGTTGAATGTTATGACAGCACACTGTGACGGCATCGATTAAATGTTATAACAACACAATGTGAAGTTAAAACAAGGCTTTTGACATACCAGTGGTTTTTATAGTCAAGAGGCTAGCTTATGGAATGTATCGAAAGAGCAAGTCCTACATATTTGCAACTTAATTTTTGGAACTGTAGACTGATTGACTTGGGATTCTCATAGATTAGGTTGTTTATTCAATCACAAGTAATGATCATAAAACTGATAAAGCATATTCATAAATAACAATACCTATCATCAGAGCCTGCAGAACTCGAATATTGATCATCAAAGAACAAATCAGAAGCTGTTGATGCAGATGCTGGTGATGAGGTGTGGAAGCTCTCCCTTTCAGAACCTATAAATGGATCGCAGTTACCACTCGTCTTCCCAACATGCGATATTAAGTATCTAGGAAAGATACTATCCGGTTGTTCCGCATTTTTAAAACCCATGCCCGTGTCAGAAACATTGTGGAATCTTCTGCTGACGCTAGAAATATTAGGGTTTTTAATGGATGCCATGAGTTGCCCATGCCTAGAAGTGATACTATTTTGATAATATCTCCCAAGTAAAGCATTAGACCCCAGAAGAGCCATAGGCACCTTACGACTGCCAATACTAACAGGAAAACGACTAGGCCCAGTCAGCAAATTATCCACATGATACCCACAAACTTGAAACGGTGGGCCTGACACAGATGGGATCGATAATGTCCGTGAAACAGTTCCAACAACTGTAATGTTCTTTCTTTGACAATTTGACGATTGAGCAGCAACGGAGGTACCACGTTGAAATAGAATATTTAGGTCACTGAATGCCGCAAATGTTCTATAGTAGGAACCAGACTTCCCAAGTAATAGTTTCCCATGAACAGGTAGAACTTCCAATGAGTCCACAAAACTACCTTCTAAAACATCAAAGGATTGTTGGATCCCCTGCCTAAATGAACCTCTCAGTCTTGAAAAGTAGTTAGATGGCATCTTGCCTTTCAAAGTAAATTCTCATATCTTCAAGAACTCCTATCGCTAGGATCCGATTTAAGTCGATTCTGCCTTTGTAAATGATATCCAGAAACCTGGAATGAGAGGTAATATTTGTCGGTTAATAGCAGAACATTAAAATGTTACAAATCATTCATTAGATAACAAACGGCAGTGCATAACTATCTACCCTGTCTAAAATTTGATACATAAAATTGTAAAACATCTGGTCTGTCTAAATTGTATTATCAAGTAAACAGAAAGAGCATAAGATTCTTAAATAATTACCTCAAGTTTGAGCAAAAGAAGAAAAAATATTAGACTTATAAATGGTTAGAAGATGGTATCCATTCATCCTATTTTGGTAAAACCAGCACCCCTTACGTATTCCCCTCCTTTCTTCAACTTTATGAGCATCTCACTTACTAGATTTCACTTATGCAGTGATGTAGAATTAAGGTTAATATCCATCGCTAATAAAACATATCACCCTTAGGCCTTAGCAACTTAATGTTATAACTAAATTCAGACCCCACCACATCATTTCCCCACTCATCATCCATAGGTGATAACATAAGAAGCAGAAACCATCTTTTTCAACAAATCATAGCTGTTAGGGTAACTAATTTCAATTATTTCCTCCAACAAAAAGATGTCTGCCAAGTGTTGCATAATGGGATAGGAGTACAAGACTAACTCCAATATTGCATGTAGAGAAGCATGATAAATACACAAACATGACTACAAGAGAACGTAATTTCTTACATGTTACTACCGCAAACCCCTTAAATACCCTTCAGGCGAGTAAAGTCTAATCTTGTGACAACAACTCGTCAATTCAACAGTGCCATAAATACTCGACAGGGTATATGGCGAATAGCAGTAAGGTTCAAGATGAAAATTTTCTGCTGAATAGTTGCAGTTAAATATTCTTTTGCAGACAACTAAGGCTGATAGTGAAGGGTGAAGTTGAGATGCTAAGGGAATATATATATATATATATATCTAAAGTGGGGGAACTATGTTCGGTTACAAAATTCTTAAGGTAACCAGATATTGTAAGCTTCACGCATAGAATGTTTGGTATTTCTTGAGCATCACACCAAAAAGAATATCATCTTGTGTAAAATTGACTTTTACAGGATCACAAAGAATCGTCTCTATTCTTTTATTATCAAATACCATATCGTTAGTTCATTCAAGATAGACGGATGACCTAACTTATCTAAGACCAACTCCTTTCTAGTTAATGAAGATGGCATAAGTTGTAATTACACTAAAGCAAGTGCCATATTCTATACACTGAAAGGGACAGTATATGGTTTTTTAAACTAGTTCCTCTAAAATCTCAACGTGACTGCGTGTCCTTGATTAATTCATGAATTGAGACATATCAAGTTTCTAGAACCCCTTGGGCGAAAAATGTTGTGCCGGGCTCTCGTTATAATACATCAGCACAAAATTTACCCTAACTCCTTATAAAGTAAAATGCACTAATTACACTAATCAATACGCAACTGAACATTGTATAAAACTCTTCAATATTCTAGTACAACTTCACTTGAACCTGATGACCTAATGTTAGCATCTGCATAAATACTGTAGTGGAAACAAGTTGATCCCAGCCGGAATTACCCAGTTTCTAGTTTCTTCTCTACATATACCAGCAACCCCAACTCGGTTATTCAAATTAGTATTGGCCTATTATCGTAGTACAGTATTACAGTTCCATGTCTATCCTTTTTATAAAATATCCATATACCATATGCGTATCGGTACATCATATAAAAGATAAAAAATTACTTTAAAGAGCCCACTGTATAGGGTACAATTGGAAATTAAATCAGACGACTCATGAAAATGTCAGACAATAATAATTGTCTTTCTTATTGCTGTATATATAAACTATGCGTCCTGAAATATGATAATATATGATCAACCAGCAAAACCCCTTTACGTAACTCCCAATATGTTTCCCGATTCACAATCACATAGTCTCTACATAAACCGTATAAAATAAGTACATAGGGTGTTAATCAAATTAAACATTCTTTTCAACATTCAAACGCTAACTTTCCCATCTAGTCCTAAACTACTTCTATCCAACGCTTATTATTATTATTATTATTATTATTATTATTATTATTATTATTATTATTATTATTATTATTATTATTATTATTATTATTATTATTATTATTATTATTATTATTATTATTATTATTATTATTATTATTATTATTATTATTATTATTATTATTATTATTATTATTATTATTATTATTATTATTATTATTATTATTATTATTATTATTATTATTATTATTATTATTATTATTATTATTATTATTATTATTATTATTATTATTATTATTATTATTATTATTATTATTATTATTATTATTATTATTATTATTATTATTATTATTATTATTATTATTATTATTATTATTATTATTATTATTATTATTATTATTATTATTATTATTATTATTATTATTATTATTATTATTATTATTATTATTATTATTATTATTATTATTATTATTATTATTATTATTATTATTATTATTATTATTATTATTATTATTATTATTATTATTATTATTATTATTATTATTATTATTATTATTATTATTATTATTATTATTATTATTATTATTATTATTATTATTATTATTATTATTATTATTATTATTATTATTATTATTATTATTATTATTATTATTATTATTATTATTATTATTATTATTATTATTATTATTATTATTATTATTATTATTATTATTATTATTATTATTATTATTATTATTATTATTATTATTATTATTATTATTATTATTATTATTATTATTATTATTATTATTATTATTATTATTATTATTATTATTATTATTATTATTATTATTATTTTGATTAACCATGGTTTCCGACCTTTTGAAAAGGTTGGCGTGGCCACATCAGGGTTGTTTGCACCTAGCATGAATTGAACGTGACACCTCTCACATTTTAGTCATGATACTCACAAGCCTAATACAACTCGGCCACCTGAGTAGTTATATCGATCGCTCCATCGACCGATTTCGACAACAAAATACGGGCGAATTTAAACAACAAACCAATCACCAAAATAAAGATAACGAATCTAGTTTAAATGCTCAAAAAAAAATGCAAACTATGCATCGCTAACCGTAACTCCTATCAGCATTTAAACCCTAACTTTTTCTTAAACTACTTCTATCAATAAATCAGACAATTAGAAACCCTAATTATGATCAATAACTACAAGAGAAGATGTTTAGATTGTTAATTTATAAAATAAACAACAACTAAGTAGCGATTATTAATAAATTGGGGATGAATAAACTTACTTAACATAACGAAATGAACAACATGAGGTGGAATTAAAGGTAGTTTGATAGTAAATAGATATAATGAATAAAAGTGTTTAACTTGTGCGTGTTGTGGTGGTGATTAATTGGATGAAGAGATAATTTGGTGACGGTTTATAGCACGGGCGATTTGTAATGACGGAAGTCTGATTGTGCCATGTGGGTTTTTCTTTTTTTATTTATGTGACCGTTATTAAATTACTTGCAATAATTGTCATTGTTGAGAGTTGAGACTTGAGACGTTACGGTTTTGGAAAATGAATACGAGTTTTATGTAATTTAATCGTTTACTTTCCGGTTATTTTTTATATTAATGTACAAAAATAGTTTTAATTGATAATTTAGGTATCGCGTGTGATTCATAGGTCTTGTTTATGATTAAAAGATTAAAACTCTTTTTATGTTAATAACTAAATTTTTATTTAAAACATGAGTCGAGTTATATTACAAACCAAACATTCCTCACATACCAAGGGACTCATCCCCACCATCCATCTAAAAAGGAAATCAATGGTTGAGATTAAAAGCATTTTATTATTTCACTCATTTTTTATAATTTAAATATCTCTTAAACCGTTAATCGTTAAGCGAAAATAATTACACCATCGCGACGGACATTTAATTATCTTTCTATAGACGGGCACTTTGATATACTTTCGAAAAAAAAAAAATCGTTTTTTTCACTTTTTTTTTTCGTGGCTGGCAAAAAAATCATATATGACATTGCATATCATATATGATATGTAATATTATATATGATATTACATATAATATCATATATGATATCATATATGATATTATATGTAAAATCATATATGATATTGCATATCATATATAATATGCAATATCATATATGATTTTACATATAATATCATATATGATACTAGCTTCAAGACCCGCCCGATGGGCGGGCTAGCTTTATCAGTTTATTCAATTAATAGTATATTAATAAAATAAAACATCAATTTGTTAAAAAAAAATAATAATAAAACAACAAAATACCATACTAATTCGCATTCAATTTAACATATCAAAAAAAAAAAAAAAAAAAAAAAAAAAAAAAAAAAAAAAATGATTCTTATGTATTGATAATAGCCACTAAATATACCTCAAAATCAAACTTCTTCCAATATAGTTTTGAAAACAAACAATGCCATATATAAATGAAATTTGGGAGTAATGATTCAAAGATGATATGGTTAACGCAAATGGAATAAGCATAAACCATAAAGTGGTTTAGCATAAGATACATTAGTGTACCACTCATAACCCGTTACAGCAAAGAAATAATGCAATTAATTATAAATTACACGTAGATGGTCATGACCTGTTATTTCAAAGACTTGATGACAACATTTCTCCTTATGTACTTCATCCTTCCCATTGCATATGACATATGACATGGTAGCTATATTATTCCCTTCTACAGAAAACAACCATATGGTATCACATCATCATCATCTGAAAAACATATATTTGGAACATGTGTAATATATACTCAATATTGTTAGAGTAATTGTATATATAGAAGCAATGCATGGCTCTACCATCTTTACTTTATAAGTTCAAGTCTACTAATGAATTAACTATAAATAAAATTGCATACATGTAAATATTGCATCTTTTCAAGCATATCTTTACATAAATGGACCTCAAAATCAGTAAAATTTGTAATGTTCATTGTTTATTTGATATCTTGTGCAATCTTATCTTGATCTTCAGTATGTTTGCAAATAATGTAAATGAACCAAGTCATAGTAGCCAATATAGCATGTTTACCAGCAAGGACAAAGTTTAGTATTACATCTCGGTAGTACTTAAAATTGCAAAGAGTTGTGAAACATTTTAGCAAACAGAAATATCTTGCGACATATTTATGTATTATGTAACTTAATATCGTCCGTGACACCTTTAATCACCCAAGAAAAGAAAAGATATAGTGATTAATACGGAATATAAAAACATATGTGAGAGGTTAGGAGAGGTTGTTAAATAGATAGAAAAAGAAAAAAAAAAGTTTATCAAAACAACTAACGATTTAATATGATCTAAATTGGGTATATTCGTATTGGATAAACCGTGAGCATGTGACACAGATTCAATTGTGTACCTTGTTTTTTGTGCAAATTGGAAGGATGGTCACGCCATGTAGAGATGGAAATCTCAGCCTATTTACTTCTAAATTTGATCAGTTCTGGTTATGTATTATCTTTAACGATGAAGTGGGTAAAAAAGTTGTTTAAAAACAAACAGACCGAGCACCATTATTTCTTGTAGTCATATATGCTATCTAATAACCTTTGAAATACTAAGTACTTACTTACGAAATTCAACTTGTTGACCATCCCACATTCCCACCTGACCAAAAGGAGCTAAAATTACTTCCAAATTGGTCAATTATACAACATACCTGTGTATTTGAAGTTTAAGAAGTGTGTTAACCAAGTATTCATCTTTAGGTATGTTGCCTCTCTTGATATGTGGTCTCAAATAGTTCAGCCAAAGTCTGCAGCTTCCACACCTCTTAAGATTTGCATATTTGATTGGATAAGTTAGCCACATTAAGCATCGATACAAACATTGTTCAACAAATATAATTGCATGACACACTAAGAACACTTTAGTGGATTAGAACCCAAGTTTCAGTAATCAAAGGGTTAACTCTTATATATGTCTCAATAATGGCGACAAAGTTTATGGGATTTACAAAACTAAATGGGTTAAAGAAAACATTGATGATATGAGATTAAAACTCAAAATCAAATTCCTAAAATTTCACGCATTGTAAAAAGTGCTTGCAATAAAAAAAGATTAGGAATCCCAAACACCCCCTATTACTTGGAGTTAATTCAACTAAAAATATAAATACATAAGCAAAAAAGTTAAAAGAGGAAGTAATCGAGAACACCAGTTTATTACTTGCCGTTACAAAAGTTATTGAGAGCACACTCCTTTTATTCCAATAATAGGTATTTAAGTGTTAAATGGCAATTATAAAAGTTATAGAGATTGCATGATGACCATAAATATGCCAGACATTCAAATTTTGACATGTAACAACTCATGTATCTATATACTCCGTACTGCAAAACATCCTACTACAAAAGTCTAATACGCACTATAGTTAATCAATCCCAAACACGCTTATAAACACTTAAATGTTGTATATATAACAACAAATAGCTAAAATAAGCAATACCAAACGCCTTCTAATTATTCGGTAGATATTGCTTACTTACAGATTTACATATAAAATGATCCTAAAAAGTAAAAACCACATAATGGTTTTGTTTCAGCCGGTGTGCAATAGCCCAACACCTCACATATAAAACACTTGAACATTTAACACAAACTAACCTTAAAATCTTGGAAAACCTTCACGGACACCGTTCAAAATAGAGCACACTCCATATGGAGACGACAAAATTATGTCGTTGTTGCACATTATTGCATTGAGCCAATTCATTACTTCCTACTGCAAGTCAAGATGCGAAAGCAAAAATTCAGTGACAACTTTTCCACTAATAAAGGTCAATGGACAAAGAGGTGTGTTTATTAGCCTACAAATTTTGTTTTTACATAATCACATACGTATATAAGCCAACAAAATTATCAAAGACTGACAGCAGGTTTTGCTCCAATACCAATAACAACCTGCAAAGATTAAAATGCATCTTATAACCCTTTATGAGTATTTGATTACCCATTAGTTCGCAAGAATGTCAAGTAAAATTACCAAATCTGCTTCAGTGGTGCTGGAAATTCAACTTACATATGTTAAGTACTGATTTGGGAGTTGGGATATGAAAGATTGTGCATTTGCCATCATTGATGCTCTTTGGATATTTTCGTCACATGTGTTCCAAGAGCACCACGATTGCATCAGTTTCCATAACCTTTTTAATCACCTGCAAATGAACAGAATACGACAATGGTTCAAAATGGCTGAAAGTCACCATAAATATTCGAAAGTTACAATATATAGTTCTGTTTTAAAATAAAGTTTCTTACATTAGTATGATAACATAGTGTTCCCTATTCTTATACAATAGCATCATATCTACACAGGCTCATACTCATATGGCTCAACCCCATATTCCGATAGTATCTCCGCTACTTCAGCAGCCTCTACAATTTGTAAATAGAATCATTTTAGATAACATACTTGCTTTTGACTGTTTATTTGTATATGGGGTTGGATAATCACTTTTGTATCAGTTGCTGCAATAAAACTGCATAAACTTAATCAGATAATTTTTTTAATTCCAATTCACAAGTTGTCTACCTTTTCACGGAGAATGTATATTTTGTTCACTTTATTAATTAATATTGTAACACATACAGAATTGTCACTTGCTCAAACACTATAACAACTACATATATGTTTCTAATTTATAATATCACATAATCACTTACCAAATGCACATCCAAACAACCCTTTGCATAAGGGAGCCTAGATCTAAGATAATGAAGAGATATTTTTACCTCTAACTTTGCATTTGTTATTGCCAAAACAATTGCTTCAAATGGTACTTCTCCATCTATGAACCACTGAGATTGACACCCGTCAACTGTTAACCCTGTTTGTGGAGAAAATGAACTAAACTTATGTTAAATCATAGTGAAATACGACTCAGTTACCTCAAGCAAACATCTTTCCCAGCTATATCAATAAAATAGTCTAGACATGTACTTTTCTAGTTCCATGAAAATTCAAGTAGTTAAGAAGCAAATATGACCATGTGCGCTTATAACATTCTTGTTTTGCGGCGTGGGCTTCATATGAAGAGAACCTGATAACGATCCTAAAAGTGCATTTATTCATTCATGTAGATGATAACTAATGTGACACAGTAAATCACTAATTATCCATAACTATACATCCTAAGCAAATAGCTTTTGTTTTCATCCGAAACCTCACTTTTCTCACTTGTCACGTTTCCCACATTCATATTACTTGCATTAATCTCACATGGTATACGCTTGATAATATTTAACACATATAACAGATATACAGTTGATAATTACTCTAAATAAATAACGTAACTTTGCAACTAATAAGCAATTTGGGGGTCTAAACATTTCATCAAACATGTGGTGTGCATAATAAAAAATGATTCAATCGTGCCGCAATAAGAGTCTTTACCTTGGTTTAACGAAAATTGATAATCTAAGTTATTAGTTTTGTGATCAACATTTTCTTTCGATAACTAATTCATTATAACATCATGTACCTGAAGAAAAAAAAAAAGCCTATCAACCATGTTAATCTTAAGAAAAAGGGAAAACTAATAATAAATATAAAAATTACTCCAAATTCGATCGTATCATAGACTTACAATTTAAATCAGTTACATCTTACATCCATCGCATTTGTGCCATTGAATTCGATTCTGGAACTTTTTCAAAAGATTGGAATTGCAAATGATTATTAGATTGGAGTTGAAAAAGATTAATCAGAAAAAAAACACAAATCAATTAAAAAAAACGAATCATAAAGTTCAAACCTTTAATAAAAAAAAACGAAAAAAAAAATCCATTTTATAAATAATCGAAGGTAAAAATGAAAAAGATGAAATTGAGACTATACCTGATTGAAACGAAGATTCAGATACGCAAAAATTGTTAAAATCGATTATCCTCACCATTGGTAAGGTATAATAAAAAGAGAATCGGGCTTTTGAAAGTGTTACAGATCTTGAATCAATATTAATTGACTTACCATATTTTTAGGGATTTTGTTTAACTGAATTGATTTCAAAAAAATTTTGCAATCTTTCTATTAGTGGTGTGGTTTCCAGGTGTCATTTTTTTAGAGTTTTGAGGTGATTTATTGCCTCTAAAAATAGCAATCACACTTGTGTTTTATATAGGTTGGGATTACATATCATATATGATATTATATGTAATATCATATATGATTTTTTCGGCCACGAAAAAAAAAAACGTGAAAAAAACGAAAAAAAAAATTTTGTCGAAAATATATCAATTAGCCTATCTATAGAAAGATAATTAAATGCTCGTCGTAACGGTATATTTTTTTTTGCTTAACGATTAACGGTTTGAAAGATATTAATATTTGAAAAAAAAGGATGAAAGTGGGTTTTTTAAATTGTTGGGATTAATCTCATCCATTAGATCAAATAAAGATGAAGGGAAGATGGAGGGTGGAGATTAGTCCTTTGGTATGTAAAAAAAATTTGATCCTCAAATGATCTCAAAATATAAAAGATCAAAGTAGAATTTTATGTCAATGACATTTATGGCATATGTTTACAGGACATAATATATACAAACGGGTCAAGCAAAGATTATGCGAGTTAATTGGTTAGTATAAAACTATGTGACAAATCAGTTTTATTATATATTATCTCCGTCTCAAAATAATTGTCAGAAGACAAGAATCAAATAATTTAATAAAAGTGTGATCAATTTAGTTTTTAACCATTTAAAAATAAGGGATAATTCCATATTTACCCAATCTAAACATGAAAATGTCATATATACCAAAAATACAATTTTTGAATGCATGATGTACAATGTATTTAAAGCATGTTTTGAGTAAATATGGCATTATCATGTTTAAGTTGGGTAAATATGGAATTGCCCCTAAAAATAATATTCTCCTACTATATTTTCTAGTTTTTACTTAAAAGAGAAATTGAACAATTATTTTGAAACATCCCAAAATGAAAATATAAACAATATTTTTGAGACAGAAGGAGTAATTAAATTACTTATAATAGCATTCATGATATGAAACTCAATTTTCATATATCTTATATACTAAAAGCTTAAGTAGCCTTATAAATGTAAAATGGTCATAATAAATGGTGCACGAATTGAAAGTGATATATGCAGGGCGAATTGAATGTGAGAATATGAAGAGGGACTATTGAAGTTAAAGTGTTGTTGGAGTTATGAGAATGTGAAAGATGTAGTCTCTTCATATCTACAAAAAAAGTTACACACATAATTATTGCTAAAAACTCTTCAACTTAATAAATAACATCATTTGCTTCACTTTGGTTGCGGTTTTGGTTCAGCACACCAAAGATTACATTGTTGTTGTTGATGAGTTGCATGTGCATGGCTGATATGCCTATTGATTAATAATCCTAAAATGCATGTCGTGTGGTACACGTGCTAGAGTATGTTAGTAATTAAAGCGCTTTTTTTGTTGTTGCTGCAGACTAATGAAGAATTGCTAGACCGAGCTCTTTCTGCAATGAGTAGGCTCGGAGAAAATGAAATGATGCTTTCGGATCCAACATGGTTTCGCAGGTCAGAAGATCATGAACATGCAATTATGGAACTTCGAGGTAACTAAACTGTAACCAAAAGAAAGTTTTAAATTGCATAAAGACCACTGCATAAAATAGGTTGTTGTTACAAGTAACACATTGGTCTTTTTGTTTCTTTCAGGTGAATATGTACACACAAACAGAGGATGAATTCAACGGGTATACGGATCTTTATTTTCTTTTTTTAGAGCCAGGTTAACCAACTTTCCATAACTCCAACATCTCCAGAATTTTGCATAGAAGTGGATTCGTGACTTGAATGTTTTCGACGACAATACCATTGATATAGGCACCAATATACCAAACATCAATTTTCTCCACAACATATCCAAATACGTGAATGATTAAAAAGAAATATCCAGTAAACACTTTTACCAGCTAAAGATGAAGAAATAACTAAGTTACGAGATGGAATTCATGTTATATCCGAACATTGGAAGTTTATCGTTTTATATGTTAGTGTATTTTTTCTGTTTCTTTTAAAAGACGACACTTTTACCAGCTAAAGATGGTTATTCAGTTTGCATTATTGCTCCATTAGCACTTTGATTCTCGAGGAAACAATTATCTTTCCCTTCAGTATTGTTTGATGATGAACAAGTCAATAGCTTTTCATTTTTATGTATTAGTCCACTTCCTTTGTGAAGAAAAGAATATGCATCAGTTTGTTTTAATTATAGCAAAATGCTAGCAATAAATAGACTACATGTGTATGTATATGAAAACAAAACTAAAACCCCGTACCAATTAAATTGGTTGGCGCATCTTCAGTCCTCAATTTTTTGGTTAAGTTCAATACCCCATTTTAAATGGTTCAATTTTTGATTGAGTTTAATACCCCATTTTGATTGAGTTCAATACCCCAATTTTATGGTAGCCATTTCTCCTCAATTATGATAACTCAATATATACACGCATTAATGCATACTAGCATGTATATGAAACGCTTTGATGAAACTAAACAATCACCAAACCCTTTCAATTTATCATGTCTCTTCATGTCTTTAAATTATGTAGCAAACAAAGAGACATGCTCGAAATTGAATGGTCTCTTTAAATTTGGAAGTAAAGAATTATAATTACGAGGCTTGCAGAACCCGTGCTACGCACGGGCTTTTAATCTAATTGTTAATCGCGCGTATTATTTTTGTGAATTGTCGAGTGCATTTGTATTTTTAGTTTAGTATGTTCTATGAAACTTTTTTAGTTTGTTGTTTAAAAATATAAAAATGGTTGATATGTTTTGGTTTTTTGGTCTTTATATTTTCTAAATGGGGTTGTCGTTATTAAATTGTCACACACTTGATATAATTTCCTTTGATTGTTTTGGCCTATTACGTAACCCAACAATAATTTTGCATTATGTGGTTTTTGCATTGTGATACGAAGCACACTGGCTTTTTCTTATTTGTTATAATGTAATTTGCGTTATCATGTATATATAATAATGTCACATAAACTGTATAAAAGTCGTTACAAACCTTTTTGGCTTCATCTCATTTTACTGTATAACTAATTTCATTGAAAATAAAAATTGAAGTATAACTAATATTAATAAATTTTATCAGTAAACTCAATTATAAATAGCTAACCAAATAAATATTAATTAACACACTATTAATAATACCTAAAACCTTTGGACTCCACGATTATGTCTTAAACTTTATTTTTTTAATTTATTATTATAATTTACAAATGGGTTCGAGCAAAAATTATGTACTTTATCATTTAACCATTTAAATGTTACTTACAAATATTTACATACTAAATGTGATTTTGGCCGATTTATATATGCATGAATTAGGTTAAATCATTAATTATTCTTGTAGCCTTTTCAACTTCATCTTAGTTCATAACCGTCTTTTAATTCTTTACTAAGTATGTGATTAATTTCTGCAACCCTTACACTTCCATCTCGATATTGTATATACTTCACATTAAATTATAGGACTCCATCTTGAGTATCTTGATTACTCCACATTAAATTAAGGGACTCAATTGAAAATTAACATTGAAGTCTAACTAATATTAATAAATTTTATTAATAAACTCAATTCTAAATAGCTAACCATATGAATATTAATTAACATACTATTAATTATTCCTAAAACCTTTGGACTCCACTATTATGTCTTAAACTTTATTTTTTTATTTATTATTATAATTTACAAATGGGTTCGAGCAAAAATTATGTACTTTATCATTTAACCATTTAAATGTTGCTTACAACATGTACATACTAAATGTGATTTTAGCCGGTTTATATAGGCATGAATTATGTTAAATCATTAATTATTCTTGCAACCTTTTCAACTTTATCTCAATCCATAACCGTCTTTTAATTCTTTACTAAATACATGATTAATTTATGCAACCCTTACACTTCCATCTCGATGTTGTATATACTTCACATTAAATTATGGGACTCCATCTTGAGTATCTTGATTACTCCACATTAAATTAAGGGACTAAACTGAAAATTAACGTTGAAGTCTAACTAATATTAATAAATTTTATTACTAAACTCAATTCTAAATAGCTAACCATATAAATATTAATTAACATACTATTAATAATTCCTAAAACCTTTGGACTTCACTATTATGTCTTAAACTTTATTTTTTTATTTATTATTATAATTTACAAATGAGTTCGAGCAAAAATTATGTACTTTATCATTTAACCACTTAAATGTTGCTTACAACATGTACATACTAAATGTGATTTTGGCCAGTTTATATAGGCATGAATTAGGTTAAATCATTAATTATTCTTGCATCCTTTTCAACTTCATTTCAATCCATAACCGTATTTTAATTCTATACTAAGTACGTGATCAATTCCGGCAACCCTTGCACTTCCATCTCGATGTTGTATATACTTCACATTAAATTATGGGACTCTATCTTGAGTATCTTGATTACTCCGCATTATATTAAGGGACTCAATCTTATATTATTATAAAGTTTGTGTAATCATGTATATATAATAATGCCACATAAACTATATAAAAGTCGTTACAAACCTTTTTGATTTCATCTCATTTTACTGTACAACTAATTTCATTGAAAATTAACATTGAATTCTAACTAATATTAATAAATTTTATTAATAAACTCAATTCTAAATAATTAACCAAATGAATATTAATTAACACACTATTAATAATTTCTAAAACCTTTGGACTCCACTCTTATGTTTTAAACAATTTTTTTTATTTATTATTATAATTTACAAATGGGTTCGAGCAAAAAGTATGTACTTTATCATTTAACCATTTAAATGTTGTTTTACATACATGTTTGTCCATAACCGTCTTTTAATTCTATACTAAATACGTGATCAATTTCGGCAACCCTTGCACTTTCATCTCGATGTTGTATACATGCTCGTGCACATTTTCTTGAATCAATTCGCACATGTGAGCTACATCATAAACTTATCACGCTAAAAATTACATTTAACCATTTAAATGTTGCTTTATATACATGCTCGTGCACATCTTCTTGAATCAATTCGCACATGTGAGCTACATCGATAGAAATCGCACATAAATTACTTGTATATGAAAATGCATTAACATAATACATATATCTATATATATATATGCTTACCTATAAGAATCACCTAAATATGTAAGAAACAAATAAAATAGTTGGTATCCCAATATTTGGTTCAATTTATCTGAGCATGCATGATCTTGTGTGATTTTATGGTACCTGCGTATGATAACAAAATTAAGAAAAAAAGAAGATCAAGTTAATTACAAAGATCTAAAAGGTGTGTGAATCATCTCCAAAATGTTGCAAAATAGAATTTACATACCGCTACCAACAATCAAAGATCTAAAAGATGTGTGAGTCATCTTCAAATGTACATACTAAATGTGATTTTGGCCGGTTTATATAGGCATGAATTAGGTTAAATCATTAATTATTCTTGCAACCTTTCGCAACCCTTGCACTTCATCTAACCGACTTTTAATTCTATACTAAATGTTATGTGATCAATTCAGGCAACCCTTGCACTTCATCTCCTTTCATGATTGTATAGTTATTATGAGGCTGCATTGAATTCCGAGCATTAGCAATTTGTACTATATGCAATCTTGACGCCTCCACATTAAATTTTAGGACTCAATCTTATATGTTTATAGATAATAAAAAAAAATATGAGTTTTATTGATTGAGCAAATGATTATGAGCACGAGACATCATGGCCCGTGCGATGCACGGGCTTTGTTCATCACGAAAGAATCATACATGCATTTCGGTAAAAAGGTATCCGGGTTAAGTTGACACATTGATTTCTTTTGAATACAACATTTAAATTCATCGGTTTAATCATTATAACCCATTAACATGTGATATATTGACCATTGGCAAACATATTGTCACAAAAATTTAGACTAATACAACTGGTAAATATTCCAAGTACAGTTGTGCATTGATGTTTCTAACTCACTGATTATGACTTACCGACTCTGTCAATATGTTTTAGATGAGTATAATTCTGTAAAGGTTAATCACTACTCTTCCAGAACATTTGGACATAAACTTTATTGCAGTATGACAATCACAACAAATACACAAATTCTTCATAATTCTAATTGGTCTATTATCTAAAAATGTAATTAAAGCAATCGCAATCGCTAATCTCTCACTATGATATATAATCACCATATTTTTCTCTTCACCACCCACTTCTCTTAATACATAACTTGTATCCGTAACATAACCAACTTTCACCATCTGATCTTCTAAATTCTCCAATTTTTCATAAATCTATTTTGATTTAGAATGGCGTCTATCCCTTGCAGCAAAAGTATGGACTTTATTACCCTCCTCAACCCAGCTTAATCCCGTTTCCTTTTTTACCCCAATGTCCCTTAACATCTTTCGGGTCCTAGCTGCATCTTAATATCTCCCAGCAGCATACGGCCATACGCATTAGATAATAAAACATGCGTACGCGAACCCACTGGTCCTAATTCAAATATCTTGTCTGCAGCATAAGCTGCTAATTATGTATTTCTATGAAGTCTACATCCAGTAAGTAATGCTCCCCATACACATTCTATAGGTTGCATTGGCATTTCTTTTATAATTGCGAGTGGTTCTTGTAGTTTATTAGCTCGTCCATATATGTCCACCATAGAAGCATAATGTTGATCGCCTGGTTCAATCCCATATTCTTTCATCAAGTCAAAATAAAACTTACCCTTTTCGACTAATCTAACATGGCTACAGGCATAAATAACCAATTCCAGCAACCCTCTAAACAATAGCGAACATGAACCAATGACCGATAAATGCAGTAGATACATTTCTAAGAATCATAAAAACATTTTTCTTACCTGTTTCGACCCATTAGGCCATTTTTCCACGAAATACCACTTGCTGGTTCAGAGCTGAGGCACAACATTGGTGGTGGCCTAAAAGAGGCATTATTTTTTGGTTAAAATCTATAATGTCGAGAGTTTACAATTAAAACTATAAGTATATAACAATAGCAATAAACATACCTTTCTAGCTGAATTATCGGTCATTGCGTGGCCATTTCATTGACTCGTCTCCGATTCTAGGCTTAACAACAAACATAGATCGTCACCATCCTATAACCACGGCCCGTGTTAAAAGGGAAGGTCTGCTTGGCTAGGTAGCGGTTCAAAATGGGCAGTTTTTGGTAGTCACTGAAACGGCAAATGTGTCAAGGTTAGGCTGATCAGATACATTTTTTGTCTAAGATTTTCAATTAAAACCTTAGTAATACACGGGATGTTTGCATAAAACTTCTTATCCGCTAATTCTAGAGTAAATAAGATGAACAATTAAAAATAACAACCGCAAACAACTCCTTCATATCCACCATAAGCACTTTAAGGGATTGTTTGGAATTGCTTATTTTACAGTGCTCATCTGCAAAGAAACTGTTTTATTCAAGGACACAAAACTCCTTATCTGTATTTTAATAAGCAATCCCAAATACTGTGCTTGTGCCTATAGATAGACGCGCTACAGAGGAAACTTGTGATTTTATTTGGAATACGCAATCTCAAACTACCTACAAAAAATAGCTTGTTTCACCCTAATATAAGCACATAAGAAAACTAACAAATCCTATTCTAAACAACTTTAAAAGTTCAGCAGAGACATATTTTGTTTTTCAGCAAGTAAATTGTCCCTTACAAACCAAACTTCTACAGAATAGAATAAAACATATCATATAGGCAAAAACAATAAAAATGCAGGGATAAATTTATAGCTTACCAGTATTCCATTAGTCTAGCAAGCATACCCACTAACTCTCACAGCATCCTCAAATACCACAACCGCATCCCTCGGCACACCATACCACGTCTTCCAAGCACCCTCAAACTGCAAATAATACAAAATAACATTACCAATTTGTTCATGAACATAGCATTGGACAACGTTAAGTTATTGTTAAGCTACAAATTATGCTTTAACCAACCTTGAACATTGCGTTGAAATGGTTATTCCGGAAGAAAACACATAATGCGCATTTTTTTAGGCTTTCCTGCAAGGAAAATAAGCTGCAAGCATTGAAACAACAATATGAATGAAGCCTTTACAATAAAGAAAGCAGAACCACTCTATTATTCATAACGAAAGCATAAATTTGAGTACATCAATAAATAAAATGTACCTATATATATTCAACTGATTTGCACTATTCTTCAGGAACTTTCTTATCAAACCCCCTATTTAAAAGAACAACCATCTTAATAGATTTGTTTGAGGTAAATGTTTTAGAAAGAAACTATAGGAAACAGTTAACTAAAGATAAAATCCTACCTTGCCTTCGCGTGAACCCAATCTTGTCCTTTGTCTCATCTGCTTGAACACCAACCTTGTCCACCTGTTCTGCTAGAACCACCTCACCTTCATACATAGGCTCTTGATCTTCATATTTTTTAGTTCTTGTCTCTTGTCCGTATTCCTCACAATGATCAGAGAAAGTTTTACCTCCGTGGCTTGTATTGCACCAAGACGTTGAACTGGATTTTCAGTCAGCAACCTAAGATGACCGAAAAACGGAAGTATTTTGAGTAGAGAGATATCAGTATATTTTTCATACAATATAACAAAAGCAGACTAATAGATAATTATTAACCCAAACTTTGTCCTTGTGAACTCCCTTTCGGGTGATGCGTCGAAGTTGTAGTACCTGCATAAATACGTAAACTAATGAAAAGATGAAACAACCAAAACATGTAAATCTAAATTATTCATTACAGAATATACATATTATTGGTAAAAGAGGTGGACTGTGAATATGAAGTATATATCGATTACACCATTTGTAATATAGCTAATAAACTAATTACGTCTACTGGTAATAAACAATTACGCCGTTTGTGATATAACAAATAAACAATTAAACTAATTTCTATTTCAGTCGTATCACAATTTTAAGCATCTTATTACACAAATAACACGTATCCTCACAACTCTAACCTCTCCTCGATCGCTTTCCTACTGTTAATGATCTGCAAAACGACTCTATACTTATCAAAAATTGCCATTTCAATTGTATTTTTTCGGTTATGAGTGCTACTTATTAAAGTATGACAACCCAACCTAATAACCTCATAACCAAAAAAAGCTCAGTGCATCAGCTTTTCCAAAGACAACTGAGCCCGTAAGCCGGTAAAATAAGCTAATCCAAACACCCCTTAATTATTTTCCCCAATCTATCCCAAAATCCGACATAATTCAGCAGTCAAATCAATAAAAACCAACCAATAATTTGACCCCTATGAAGGCAACAATGAAATATTAACAGTAAAAACATTAACATCAAAATAATTAAAAAAACACAATCTTTAATTCAATCATTATAAAAAACCCTAAACAATTTACCTCAAATTTACATAAAGGATTTGCAATCTTGGTCCATAATTTGAAGTAAGATGGATCTCAGAATTGAGAAGCCACTGTGTTTTTTTGTTTTGTGTCGGTTTGTTTGTGTGTGTTTTTTTGGCCGATGGTTTTGATTGAAGCAGTAATAATAAAGCTTAATTGCAAAGAAATGGAATGATTCAAAACTGTTTTTTAGGTATATTAATTAACACTATTTATTTACCTCAACAATGAGGCTTTACACGTTCCAGGCATTTAACCATGAAACTCGAACTTGAGTTTGAGTATGAATTCAATCTTGCATAATAGAGTTTATGGACTCAAGACCATTAATGCTCACATTCAATATGGGAACTCAATCTTTATATATATATATATATATATATATATATATATATATATATATATATATATATATATATATATATATATATATATATATATATATATATTATTTAGCATTAAATGACAGTTAACCTTGCATGAAAATTGAGTTAGTAGACGTTTTGTATTGAAAATCCTTAATCCAAATAATCAAAGCCTAACAATTTGTGGTGTTTACATCAAACTCGAGATAGAGTTAGCAAGACTCGCAGGGATACATGAAATTTGGTTTAACAAGTCGTCTTTAATAAAATATAAAAAATCACGCATTGTTAAAGATGTTAAGTAAGAGGGATAATAAAATGTAGACCATACATGACCTTGCTAAGTATTGTTAAAGCTGTTAAGTAAGAGGGATGATATTGATAGATCATAAGGCAGCAAATAGGATATTCTAAATAAAATTGATACGTCAATATTATTTTACAATGACACTCTTTGCTTACTGTTGTAAAATACTCTACAATAAGATGTTTTGTGCTACAATGATGAGAGTCACTTATGTATTTGATACCTTTTTCTTCAAACAATTTTATCTAGAAAAGATAGTTAAATGCACTTCATTTATTTAGTTGAGTATCTCCTATCAAGACTACGCATAATAACTAAATACACATAGCCCTTGCAAAGTGAATGATTCTTTAGGGTGAAGAAAGCCCGTGCATCGCACGAGCCATGCTGCCTTAGGTGTGTTTAATTCACTTTTAGTAATGTAAAAGTTCAAGCCGAAAGCATATAACAAACATAGGGACTGTATGAAGGGGTGTTTGGATTGCTTATTTCCTATTAAATAAGTAGTTCAAAGTTAATATTCAAAGAAGGTTATTTTTCTAATATATGATCAAATAAGTAGTTAAATAATCTATCTTAAACACACTCAAAGTTTTGAGCTTCACTTAACTCGAACTTATTTTATAACTATTTAGCTAAACATTTCGTGGCACGTCTCAATTAGATGCACCATCTTACTTACACTTCAACAATTTATACGCAAGAAACAATTAGATACAGCCGACGAACGAAAGTGAAAGTTTCAAACATGACGAAAATTAGTGCTTAACATTATGCTATGAACACTTAGATAGAGCCTGTGTGCAACGCACGGGTCTGAATGACTAGTAATAATAAAATTAGAGTTTCATAATTCTTAGTTCTTACATTAAACACTTTAACAAATATAACAACTAACTATAATTTTATGATCATTAACTAAATCACTTATACTAACATTAATACTATCATGTATAGCATAACAACGGGATTTATAGCGGCAGATAGTTATAGTAATATTTTGGTTAAGTGTTTTGCGTTATGTTTTGTGTAACTATAGTTGTTTGCCGCTGGAAAATCTCATTGCTATTCATTAGTACTCATCTAGTTGACAAACCAAATATTCAAATGTGTATATGTTAAGTTTTCATTTTGTGCTTTCTAGTTTCTAAATGAATAGAGTTGACAAACGTATGTGTGTGTTAAGCTCTATTAAAACTCCATTTAAGTTTTCATTTTGTGCTTTCTAGTTTCTAAATGAATAGAGTTGACAAACGTGTGTGTGTTAAGCTCTATTAAAACTCCATTTAAGTTTTCATTTTAAAATGCATGTAAACAATATTAGAAAGTATTAAACCAATTGTAACCACCGTGTATGTGCTAAACTATTTTTAACTTTTTTTTAATAAGTTTTTCAAGTTTTAAGGAGATTAAAAGTTTTTTTTTATCAATCTTTTATAAATAGTTAAGATAAGAGAGTTTTAAATATCTCTCTTTATAAAGTATTTTCTAAAATAACTAAGTGTCTTTTTGTGACACATGTCTATTGGTATGTGCGAAACAAATACCGTTTCTTGACCATAAAACGGACTTAATAGACCAAAAACTAACAAAAATATGTCAAATATGTTGTGTTTTTGTGTTTTATGCATGTGCAGGTGCAGATATTATGAAAAATGACAAAAACCATGAAAACACGACAAAACCGAGCACGAGATTTGGAGGGAAAAAAAGAAAAAAAAAACGATGTCGGGTAAGAATTTCACAAAGTGGATCACTTTTATGCTCAAAATGTCACAATCAGCCCTTAGATTGAATCATATTACACAATTGATCCTTCAATTTTAGTCCAAGATTTGCAAACATGGTCTTAATTTTAACCTACTTAAATCCTTATTATATCATTATCCTGATTCAGAAATAAACCAAAAGCCCAATCCAACCAAAACAGTTTACCCAGGGCCCAATCCTTAAATAAACAAAACCCGGATTCTCTTAACCCATATCCACCTTTAACCCAAGTCAACCTTTCAGCAAAGTCAAAATAAATAAAAAATTACCCAACTTACCTGCCAACACTATTCACTGTCTCCCACCTCATTTACCCTGAACCTCCATGTTTTACCCGTACATCAAAGGGTTCTAGAAGATCTGACAAGGACAGATAAAGTACACGATGGCAAATCCCATGACTGTGATTGGACAACTTGATGTGGCACATGATCTGATGGCCAATATATGAACTAATGATGATGCAATCAATGGAAGGTTGTGATTAGATGCTCTAGATGCTTCCTCAGAAACCCTAGATACTCAGCTCAATGCTATAAATAGACATCCCTCTTCACACAGAAAAATTATTAGGAGTAGGGGTAATTTAGTGTAGTTTAGGAGTAGTTTTAGTGTAGCTTATTGTAGCTTGTTGTCAGCTTTTCAATTTCTTTCTCAAGTATTGTAATCAGTTCCTTTATTTTAATACAATTTCAGTTTCCTTAAATTACTTGTCAAATTTTACTTTTAAGCTTTCATTAATTTACTTTATGATTGTTTATGGTTCAAAAGCTCTTTATTACTGTTTCATAAGCTCATAGAAGCTCCTTCATAGCTTACTGTGAGATTTAATTTGATAATTCTGTTTTAATTCAAAAAAGTCAACAAAAGCCAAATAAAAATTCAAAATAAGCAATGTTGGATGATAAGCTAATCAGGGAAGGGCTTATTGCTGTTACTAGCTTGTCTTTGACAAGCTAGAGCTTAGATCAAATGGTCAACCCTGTTTTGAGCAAGGGTTTGTGTAAGTCTCATTTAATCTCAATTTTAAAGTCAAATTGCTTATTTGATGTGCTTATTGCTTTTTACCTGCTTTTATGTGCTTACTTTTATCTATTTTTATTGTCTAAGTGCTTATTTGTAGCTTTCACTTCATTAGAATTAGTTTTCATAAAAACACTAAAAAAAACACAAAAATACCTTAAGTAGTTTTGCTTATTAAATAGTACTTATTCATGGTTGTTTTATGCTTTTTAAGTCTTAAGTAAGTTAGTTAAAGATCTGTTGTTCAAAATCTCATTTTAATTTGGTTTAAATCCTTTTAAGTTTCTAAAACAGTCAATAAATGGGTGTTTGGCATAGTGGGTGATTTTAAGGTAAAAGCAGTTTTGGTCATTTGTTGGATTTCACTTAGCTTTAATTTAGTTTTGTTAAGTTGTTTCTAATTAGTTTAAAGCTTTTCAAAATAGTATAATTGACATTGAGTTAGATTTCAAAGTTTTTTAGTCTAAGTTTACCTTTAACTGCTTAATTTGATAATATTAGTTTAAGCTCTTTTAAGTGAGAGTTTTGTTTTAAAATTTGTCACATATGCATGTTAGAAATTTTGTGTTTGAATACTGAGTTAAGCTTTCATTTTAAAAACAAGTTTCATTTTCAAAAATCTCTTCAGCATGCCTTTTTGGGTATGTTGATTATGCAATAAGCTATCACAAGCTTGTTTTTAGTTTGTTCATAAGATAAAATCTGCTTCTAAACTTAGTTCTAGTTTAGTTTAATAAGATTTCAATCATTTAGTTTAAGATTAGTAGCTTTAATTCAGTTTTGCAAAAAAAAAAAAAAAAAAAAAAAAAAAGTCTCAACAGCCTCCATATCAGATCAATGTTTAATGCTTAAATGTTTTTCAAAATTTCTAAAAAGAGTTTAAATTTGATATTTGGTTGTTAAACTTGATTTATTCTTAGTTATTTTACTTTAGCTTATCAGTTTAGTTGTCTTAATCTTAGCTTAAAAAGCCTTGTCAGGCTGTTTGCAAGCATGCAAAATTCAAAACAGCCTGAGTACCCATCTTCTCAGCTTGTTTTTAGCTTATTTATAGCTCCTTAGGTTCTGAGTTTTGGCACACTAGTAGCTTGTAGTATAGGTTTGATTTGTTATAGCTTATTTTAGGATTTAGAGCTTAATTTAGTGCTTATTTCTAGTATGCAAATAGGGCCTTTGGACTAATTGGTTTAACAGTTTATGTCACTTTGCTTTATTTTGCCTTTTCAGCTTTCTAGCTCTTTTAGGATTTCTTATTAGGGTCATTTAGCTTATTTAAGTTAGCTTTTAAGATTCTTATAGCTTATTAGGTTTAGGATCAGCTTATAGCAGCTTTATTGCCTTTGTAGTTAAGCTTTTAGCCTTTAAGTTTAAAATCATAGCTGCTGAGCTTTTTGGTTTCTTTCAGCTTATTTAGAGTTTTTCAAAATTATTGTTTTCATAAAACTTGTTTATTTTCAGCTTATATTAAAGTTTCAAAAAGCAAAAAGCAAAAATAAAATAAAAAAGATAAAAAGGAAGTGCCAGGGTTCGAACCCTAGACCTCCCCACTTACATAGAGCTTTAACCACACATGTCTAAAACATTTGCCCTAGGGTCTTCTCGTGTATATACTTGCAAAATTTAATATTGCAAAATTTAATATATAACCTTTTTCTTTTCTTTTTAGCTTATTTCCCTAAACTACTTATTATTGCTTATTCCCTACTGATTTTTCTTCCCATTATTTTCCTTTTAATCCTTATTACATTAGTTAGTTTCTATTAAATTTTCAGAATTTTCCAAAAAGTTTTAGTATTTTTTATCATTTAATTTCTTTTAATTAGTATTTAAATCATAATAAATTAAATAAAAGTCAAAAAAATAATTTTCTTTTATTAAATAGGACTTAGGAAAATTAGAATTTCATTTCTATGGTTTATTTTTCATCGTTTTGCTTTTTAGGCTCGGGATTATCCCGTTAGTGCGTATTTTTAGTTTAGATTTCAATTTGGCTTATTTGTACTTATATCATTTGATTCTTGTTCTTTTAAAATAGTTTTTTTTGCAAATTTTGAGATTTTTCAATTTAAGTATACTATTTTTAATCATTAATTTGTTTAAAAAGGTTTTTAATTCATAATAAATTAAATAAAAACAAGGAAAAATATAAATCTTTTTTCTAAAATTATTTT